>OY804525.1:16447029-18847029 GCA_963680855.1 Lepeophtheirus nordmannii | reverse complement strand
CATTCCAGTTCCTCAAACTACTACTACTACGACTACAACACATATACACATACATATTTATTAATTAAATATACCAGATGAATTTATAGTAACACAATTAATTAATTAATTATATGATATTAGGTGGTACATATGTATATATTTAATAGCTATAAACACACATGATATGTAGTGTATTAATCACACCCTCAATT
The DNA here is from genome assembly GCA_963680855.1 of Lepeophtheirus nordmannii. NCBI lineage: Eukaryota > Metazoa > Arthropoda > Copepoda > Siphonostomatoida > Caligidae > Lepeophtheirus > Lepeophtheirus nordmannii. Next base: position 18,846,835 of record OY804525.1, on the reverse strand, counting down.
AACTTCTGAGTTTTTTACACAAAGTTGTTATAATATATTTCTTTTGTTTTTCTTTTTTTAGTCAAGGAAGTTGTGTGCCATGGGTGGTGGACCACTACTTATTATTAACTACATTTATACAGTGGGTCATATATATATATATATAAGAATGATCATACTTCTATGGAAAAATTGTGCACTCTCAGCAATATTCTCCCCCTCAAACAAGAGCCTGTTTAGTGGGCCACACTTTGTGAACTCTTAATATTTGATTATTTTCCTTTCATATGGATTTGCCCATCCATATGAAAGGAAAATAATACTCCATAAAGCTCATGAAATGAATGAAAAATCTTACTGTTCAAATTTTGAACGCTCGGCGGGAGTGATTAGCACTGCCCTTCCCTTCTACTAAATACGATTTCATGAAACATTATTATTTTGTATGTGAAATATTAAGGAGGAGAGAGTGTAATTCATTAATGGAATTACAATGAAAAAGGATTTGTAAAATTTTAACAAGTGTTTTAAATAAGATTGAATGAAAAGGGAGGGGGGGGGGGGGTTACGCACCCTTTTACTCAAAAAAATTAGTATTATTTTTGTCATTTAATTAACTGATGGATCTTTGATTCCTAATACTCATTGTTATGCTGGTGCGGTCCAGTTTTGCTGATTTTTTTTTTTTTTTTTTTTTTTTACAATTTATGTACTTTTTTTTGATAGTGCAACCGTGATGGTTTTATGCCCCACTATTACTGAGTGTACACCACATACAGTCTTATCAATTATATCTGCTTTCAAGGACAACATTCAAATTACTTTAAACTGTGAGTCTGGAGACAGACTATGTGTAGCAAGTGTGCAGTATTATATTGTTTTAAGTCATTTAGGCCATTTATAATGTTTTCTAAGTCATTACACGTATTTACACATGCCGACCTTAGAGCAGTGGTACTATCGCGGGACGATTAAAAGTAAACTGCAAGGTAGTTTCTCATAAATGTGATTTGAATGTTGTTACTATTATTAGAATAATAATAATAATTAGATATGTGAAAAAGGGTGAAATCCCTTCTGGTGAGTGATAAATAAATACACGCCTTGACTATTAGGAAAAATTTATGTAGTAGTACTGTTAAAATAAGTTGTCGTCGTCAGCTCTTGGTGCTGTAATTTCGTAAAGAGAATTAACTTATTTGTTGTTGTTGTTTTGTTTTTTCAAATTGACCCTCGCCGGGATTTCACCCTTTTTCACATCTCTAATCATTTTGATGGGAGATGTTTAATTATGTGTGTGCAATAAGTAAATTATGATGACTTTACCTTTTAATTTCGGTACCTGTGGATAGTTAATATACATACAAAGCTTGGGTCTCATTGCCTTACATATTATGTATGTACATATTTGTTACTTACTTACTATAGCATATCAACAACGTAAGCCATCAAAACCAAAAGTAACCCGTTGCACACAAAATTTCCTTCTGGACCCTGTATACATTCCAAAGTTTGCCCCTTATATGTGTTTGTCCTTTCTTTTATTCCCTTGATCCACATCATGGAGTCAGAAGTCATCATCTACTTACATAATTATTTAGTAATTTACCGTGACCGGAAAGTTCTGCTCTGCTCTTTTCATCGGTGGACTCTCATAAAGTTCATGAAGAATTGTGATTCAATTTTTAATATAAAGAGGTGAATCCATTAATTATTTTCTATGCTCCTTGTCATGCTAAAGAGATACTTTCATGATGTTATATCATATTAAATAGCAATTGTGGGCTAAACATTACCTATTTTAATGGGGTCTATGTATTTGGCTCAGAAGATACCATTTACTCATATGATATGCAGATTATGTTCGTGTCAAAGAGTCAATTTCAAATAATTCAAACAAACAATATATGTACATATATCAAAAAATAAAAATGAAAAAAGCAATGAATCACAATGAATATCCTTTAAAAAGGTAAACATTTTCATACCATGACTTATGACGTGCTGCAAGGTTCTCCTCCTCAGGGATAAGTGAGTGGAGTCGTGAACTTTCCATATTTCCTTATGTTGCTCATATTGAAGCAACTTGCACCAATCCCTCCCCCATGACCCAACCTCAAAGAAATATATGTTACTTTTAAAAAGATAAGTGAGTTAAAGAAGGAAGGAAGAAGAAGAAGGGTGTTTATTGAATCTATTACCTACCTACTTAAGAATCGGCTTTATGAGGATGATGTTAATTTGCTCATGCCAACTTTGTACGTGAACTGATCCCCCTTAGTATTATGACGTTGCCACATTCGTTTTGCAATTTTTTTAATTTTTTTTTTGTTTTGTCAAATTTGATATATTTGACCATAAGAGGAACCACACAGACACACACACACCTAGCCCATTCTCTCCCTCTCGCTTTCTAAAGTTTTTTGTAGGTTTTTTTTTTTTTTTTTTAAAGAACTTGTCAGTTTTTGTATAATATGTGTAAATGATAGTTTAGGATGCAATACGAGAGAGTCAATTGTTGTCCTTCAATTCATGTCAAATGTAAGAAAAGAAGACAACTATTCTTCTATAAATATATTTATATTCTGCCTCTAATTCATTCCATTTCCTTTAATTAACAATTTTTTTTTTTTTTTTTTTTTTAATGCAAAGATCAAAAGTAAAGTTATTTGCTTTGTTTTGTTTGTTTGTTTTTTTTCTAAAAAAAATAATGCATTTTACCTTTAATAATACATACACAAAACATTCCTAAATTCTACTCTATATACAATCGTATCAAAAGTAAAACGAAGACGATAATAATAATAATAATAATAATGAATAATAATAAACAATTTTAATAATAGTTTAAAAAAAAAAAAAGAAAGCATTTACACATTTTATTTGCTCATAAAAAATCAAATTTTATTTTATTTTTTTATCCCTTAAAACGATTTTTTTTAAAAAGATAAATAAAATGTCAGTCATAATTTTGTTTTATTTGTTTTAACAGTTGTATTGTGCCAATTTCATTGTTTTTAATTATGTTGTCATTACTACTATTATAATTATAATAAATATGTATACCATTTGGTTTAACTCAATTTCTTTCTTAATGTAGTTTAGTTAATAATTAATTATTAATATGTATTTGCTCAATGATTTGGTGTCATTTCATATGCTCACAAGGATCTCATGACTATGAATGTATAAATGAAAGCAAACTAAAAAATTTGCTTCTTTTTTTGAATTAATTACTTAGTTTTGACCATTTGATCAAGGCTCTTCATCAAACTTTGGCAGAGGGACCATGAGTCTTTGATTTCTAGTGGATTTTTGCTCAAAATTGGATGAAAATTTAACCATTTAGATGAACGATTTCTTCTTAATTAAGGGCTCTTATCGGGCGCTTGACATCTCCTTTGAAAGCCGTGGATCACAGTTCTTGTATGCATTCCTTACTAATCCATTTCATGTCATATTCAAGGAGTTATTTAAGTACAAAGTTTGGTTTTGGATCATCACTTCGTAATGCACAAAATGAGTATCCTCTGAGACTTAAGTTGAAGTTGAAGTTGAAAATGGGCAAAATTAGCTCAAAAAGTTGAGTCCAATTTCTCAAAAACCGTCGGACTCTCGAAAAAAAAATTACAGATCTGAAATCAGCGTGCAAAATTAAATAACTTTTATTGTCCCTTAGGGTTTTTGAATGTTGATCAGTGTAATAAATTATTATAATAATGACATAATGTTAAATCTAATTAAAAAATTAAGGAAGGCTATTTAAAAATATTTATAGGTTGATCTTATCAGAATATTTGCTTTCTTCAACTCATTAAATTATGTTTCCTTTGTCATTGCAAATTACTTGGAGACAGTTTGGAAATGTCTAAGTAATTTCTTTGAGACTTTTTTATTATATTTATATATACTTAGGCTTAAGTAAGAATGAGATAATAATACTTTTATATTTCCTCTGTGAGTCTCATAGTAATATATATTAGAATAACTCAAAGGAAAATGTACAAAAATTAACAACATTTTGAGAACTTAACACCTATGTAGTCCATACATAATTGAACAAGAATCAATTGCGTTTATTTGATGTGACCTTTATTTTTTGATAAAAACCTTTAATCTGCAAGGAAATACTTCCCAACTGGCACGCAGCACTTCTAGGAGGATCAAGGCCCACAGATCTTCCTCTCCAAGATTGGCCAAACGGAGAAGTCTGAAGTATTCATTTTCATACTCCTTGATCTTTGCTAAGAAAAACAGGGATGAGTTTTGAGGCATGCAACGGAGCAGAATCTTGTTGGTGGATCCAGGGTGCATCAAATTCAAAAATCAAATTTTTTCTCATCAATGAAAACCAATTCGAGGTAGTGTGCCCTTTTTCAAAAGATTCAGAATATGTTGAAATAGATGTCTCAAGTCTCATCCGTTCATGGAGGTCTGAAAGCTGATGTCTATTTACTATTTTATAATAAAAGGTTCCAAGGTCGTCCTTAAGTAATCAGTGCATTGAAGTCTAGATGATTCTTGCTTCAGCAGCCAATTTTCCAACAGACCGATGCAGATTCCTTTTTCATAAAATTTTTTGATACATGTTTTGCTCATGGTCAGGGGGATGTTATGCCAGTCTCCTTGAATTTTTTTTAAATCTCTCGAAACCGTTTGACGAGCAATAAAGGGTTTCTTTGTAATGACCGAATTGTTGTCCCCTTTTTTATGGAGGCCCAAAATAGCTTTTCTATCTACAGCCATCACTATAGTAAATCTCTAACACTTTGAACATCTCAGACACAAAATGGACTTATTTAGGATCAAATCAAGTGTTAAATAAATATATCATGTTTAAATTAACCTATTTAAACTTTTCTTAAAAACGTGTTAAAATAAATATGAAGGACCTTATATAATTTTTAGCTACGAGTCTAGAAAATTTACAGTAAATATTTAAAAGGAATGCGGTAGAATCCTGGAACTTGGCGCTAATTTGCTGCGAAAGGAGCATGGAGAAGTGATATGGTCGAGTTCCGATCAACAACGACATGTGACCGAAGCACGAACTGAATTTTGTTTACAAAAGTTACGTAAAGCTTTGTCCGAGCTTAGTTTTGCTGACATTTTGCGTCGAACTCCTAATATGTTGAGTTCCAAGGTTCTTTTAAAAACCTTATTGTTGAGCATTTTTTTCATCATGTTAGGATAACGCTAGTAAATAAACTTTTGCCTAATACAAAGAGGATGATTTCATGCTAGCATTTATTTTCTAACCCAGAAGTTGGAACCCTGCAGTTTATTAGAACCTTTATTTTAGCGGTAATTGACTCTTTCAAAAGTAAGTGTTTTTTTTTTTCACAACAAGGATGTGCGCAAATCAAGTTGTACAAGTTACGTTAATTACCTCACGCAATTAAACCCGATAATATAACCACTCAATCTCTCCTGTAATGAAGTCATAGTAATTTTCACTTATCATCACTAGATTTATACTTCGGATAATGTAAATATCTATTTTATCCCAGGTTTGTGCAAGATTTTGTGGAGTTGGCTCTTCGAACAGAACTTTTTGCTTTCCAAAGCTATTATCATTTTTCCTTTATGACTGAGGGGAGAACATCTATCTGATAGTAAAGATCTCACATGAAGGAATACATGCATTAAGGTTACACGTCGAGCTTTTTTTGTCCACTCGCAACCTCATCTGACAAAAGGGAAAGGAAAAATTCGGAAAAACATATGGTAGCTACCCTTCTGTATTTTCCTTGTTGCCAGCTTGTTAATATTTTGCATAATTTATTATTTAGATATACTATATACTTATAAATTCTACCAATCACAAACCAATCGTAACTACTTGTAATATATTCAAAATTCAAAAAAAGAGTGCGCAAGCCTTGATTTAATATATTTTTTATGCATCAAAATCACAAATAATAATAATACCCTTTTTGAGTTCATGATACGTAGGACCAGCTGCTTCAAATCAAAAGAGTCAAATGATGAAAATCAGCTGAAGGGAGAATACATAGTGTTTTTGTTTATTCCAAAATGCTCGTCGTGTTAATAAAGCAAATAAAATTTGATTTTAGCTCTTGACAAAAGGACGACTCGTATCTCAAACACACATGAATATTTTGACGTGTAATTTGGAATCACAGATGTCGCTGACAGTAGTGTCAGCTTAAAAACAAACAAAAATACTTATCCCTATTGGAATTCTAAAAAAAAATTCAAATTTCCTAGTAATTTTTGCTCATAGTAGTAGGATGCACAAGAAATTAAGAATGTAATGGAGACTTGGACACAGATGCAAAAAGGCATTTTTCTCATACATCAAAAAGATTTAGCCATAAAATTAACACCACTATTATTGTATAATATATAATGATAATTATTGGCAAAAAAAAACTCAGGCATTTTAGTCGATTTTTTTTCTTTTTTTTTCTTTTTTTTTTTTTGTGGTGGGGGGATATTTTATAAAAACTGTTTTGATGTGTAAAAGTAATTTTTTGAAGAAACAGTATTTTTATAAGAATGAAGTCAATTGCTTTATTTTTTTCACTGTAACTTAAATAATTTGAATAATTATATATTCTTGGAATAAATTCTTCAAATCTATAACTTTTTTTTTTTTCAAGAGTCCGACGGTTTTTGAGAAGTCAAACCCTACTTTTTGAGCTGATTTGGACCATTTTTCAACTTCATTTGCCTAACCTCCATTTGAATTCAAGCTACATGCTCTCCCCCTCAAGAATTAAGAAAAAATTATAAAATATTTGGAAAATATAAATTATACACAGGTTGTCAACCACTAAAATCATTGCACACGAAAAAGTGCTTAGAAATTACAGCTCTAATCAAAATCATATTTACGTTGATTCCTGAATGAAATATTGAAATGTGTATACAATATTTCAAAACAACAGTCTACTAATTACATTCATATAAATCAATTTTTATTGGACTGTATTGAAAATTTAACTTTGGAGTAAGGATTTCTATGTATAGTGGGACCTTGAATTCAAGTGGTGATTGGACATAAAATTAGAGCTCAATTTTGAGGGCTCATAATTCTTGTTGTGTAGCAAATCCGGATTTTGATTTCAACAAAAATATTGTTTTTCTATTGACTTTGGTTGTATTCCAGGAGCACTCATGGGATTTTTAAAACGTGGGTCTTTTAATTACATTTTCTAGGACATTCTGTTGTATCACTTGTTTTTTGCTCTGGTCACACAGCAAATTTAATTTATTACTAGACATAAAGGATAACGATGCCTGGTATTCTCGGCTCATGAAACCATTCTGTAAATGCATAGTGTTTCATAAATTTGGAGGGAACGTATTGGGATATCCAAAATTTGTTTAATTTTTCTAATAAAGTTTAATGTAGGATTTTTCTTCCCATTTGGGTGAGGAAATGCATCTTTTTACCCAAGGGTAAAAATCATGGAGTCCATGTTGTTTGTGGATATGATACGCTATAAATGTTAATTTAATTCATGACATGCGATAAAAACAACAACAACATAAATTGATTGTAGAATGACTCATACTGTTAAATAGTATTATATAAGTTTTTGTTTTTTTTTCTTTGCTCCCTAGCGTTGTGTGTAAATAAATTACTACAGGTCAATTTTTAAAAGCGTTATCATCTATGAATAGAAACATACACAAATCAAAACATTAAATTAATATTATAAAAACATTTATGTAGATAAATCCTCAAGAGGCACTTACGAAAAATTCTGCTCAAGTCAGAAGTGGAAACACACTTGTTAAACATGGGATTTTTTATTTGTCAACTACGTTTTGAGTAATAGTACTTAAATAAAGAATGTTCACTGACGTCATGGATTGCATAATAAACCGAAATAACGCTCTGAATATTAGAGCTCATAATTCAAATGAACAATTCCCCCCCCCCCCCCATCCCCAATTTTTTTAAATAATCTAAATGAAACTTCATCTTTAAAAATGAGAAGAGGCTCAACATTTATGTTGAACGCTCTATAGCAGTGGCCTCCAACCCCGGGGCCACGGACTGGTACCGGTCTTTGAACCAATCAGTGCCAGGCTGCACAAATATTAATTAGTTATTTCTGTTTTATACTTCCCAGCCTCAAAGGACCCACGAACGGCTAAGGAATGGATAGTTGACCCATTGGTCAACAAACCAGCTGAATTCAGTATGTTCGTACAAGAAGAAGACAAATTGCTAGATATTGTAAATGACGAGTGCCTTAAAAATAGTGTTCGAGACAATAACTCTGCCGGTGCTTTGGATTGAAGTCATGGCAGAATACTTAGAGATCGCTAACACAGTGCTGAAAACCCTGTGGCCATTTCCAACATCCTATCTGTGTGATGCAGGTTTTCGGAAGTGACAGCCACCAAAACAAGGCAAAGGAGCAGACTGAACATAAGCAACACACTTTGGGAGTCTTTGTCTGCCATTACCCCGAGATGGGACCATCTCGTTGCAAAGAAACAAGCTCAGGCCTCCCATTGAGTTAGCTTACGGACAGTTTTTGATGTTATAATATGTTATATTGTTGGAGCAAAGTTCCATATGAGTACACAGTGGATATCCGTTTATTGTTATTATTAATATTTCAACCCCCCGGTCCGCAGTAAAATTGCAAAGTGTTGACCGGTTCGCACTTACAAAAAGGTTGGGGACCACTGCTCTATCACGACGAGCTTTTTGGGATAAACAAAAACACTATGTATTCTTCCTTCAGCTAATTTTCATCATTTGACTCTTTTGATTTAAAGCAGCTGACCCTACGTGTTATGAGCTCAAAAAGGGTATTATTATTATTTATGATTTTGATGCATAAAAAATATATTAAATCAAGGATTGCGCGCCCTTTTTTTGAATTTTGAATATATTACAAGTAGTTACGATTGGTTTGTGATTGGTAGAATTTATAAGTATATATGATATCTAAATAATAAATTCTGCCAAATATTAACAAGTTGGCAACAAATACAGAAGGGTAGCCACCATATGTTTTTCCAAATTTTTCCTTTCCCTTTTGTCAGTCTAGGTTGCGAGTGGAAAAAAATATATCGACGTGTATAGTACTGATTTATTCAATCCTTAATTCCTTTTTTTTGAAAGTAGAAACGCTCGTTCCTATATCAATTAAATTATCTACAAAAAAAAATATCTTGAAATTATCAAATCAAATGTACTAACTATTTTTAGATAACTAATCAAGGATTAATAATATTTTATCCCTGCGAAGAACTAACAAACAACTTAAGTTTAACTTTGATTATTTCTAATCAACTCATCATATTCAAATATTCAAAATGGATACTTGAAGGGATCAAAGGATAAATATGAGTCAATTTTGACGTAGTCAAATAGAATTTAAATAGCGAAATGGAATATTACTATTACAAAAGGTAACAGTGCCTTTGACTCGAATCATTTCATAACATTCAAAATTCAATTGAGCAAATACGTAATAAACATACATACATATGATTGGATAGATATAACGATCCATCCCCTCAAGAGTCATTATCTTTTTGTATATTGAATATGAATAAAGAAGACTTAATATAGTATAATATAATATGTATGTAAACATATCAGATAGGTGAAATGATTCCTAGAAACGATCCTAGAAAAACAAAACAAGAAAAGGAGAAAAGGGTCTTTTGCATTTTCTAGCTATTTATACTTCATAGTAGTAGACACTGACTTTTTTATTATTCTAAATTTTGGTACTTATAACCAAAATTTCACAAAGATTCGTTAACATGTCTTTTAGATAGTTGTCTATATTTTAAGTATCATACCTTTTTTAAAATATTATGCTTATTAACGTGCGATTTTGCCTTCTAAAGACTAATGAATATAATTTTTGCCAAATAAACGGTTAATAATTAATTTATACTGGTACGATTACCGTATTAACCGATTGATAAGTAATGACGATCTTCATTTTTTTATTTTTCTTCTCATTTGCATCATTATTTTTTTATATCATCATTACTCATTCCTCTCCATGATGTCATGGGTACCAAGTGTTGCTGCTGGATCTATATTTAGCATGACTTTTAAGGATCATTATTTGCTCGAAATCGCACCTTCTAGAGAACTAATTGAAAAATAATAATAATAGAAATTATAGAGCAATTAATAAAGAAGCGTCATCTGCAAGGAATTGCATTTCTACAATAAAAATCCTATCATTGTTACTATAAAGCATCTCACATAGGATGTTTAAATTGGGGACAGAGATGTTCATTTGTCATTTTTTTACAAATTTGAAGCAAGTTTAAATACTTTTAACTCTAAATCGTAGTTGAATGAGACTCGAGTCGGTCAAATTATAGTCCAGATCTCTTACCTTCAAGTTGCTAGTATGGATCCCCAACTCTGGAGGAGGGAAGGACAAATTAGGAATATGATACACTTATCTAAATTAAATGTTTCCTGCCTTGAATTCATACTTCTTTATTAGAATAACTCATAGGCAAATATGTTATCAAGAAATCCTATTAATTTCACAGTTTTGATAATTACATATTTTAAGCGGGTGATACATCCAAGTTTGGAATTATTCACATCTAGAATATTATCAACACAAGTTTTAATTACATTGATCAACTAGCCTGTAGCACGCCGTTTTAATTGGTAGGAACATCAAAATAGCTTCTATCGACCTTGAATGACCTCATAGAACCTGAACCCTCTAAATCAATCATTTTTTGAAACTTTTGACTTCATAGACAACCTCAAATTCGGCCTCTTAAGTCTTCAACTCGCATTTTGGCCTCAAAATTATCCTCCATCGAATTTGGAGGCTGACACAACATAGATTATGTCTTATTTTGGATCAAGTTACCTTAAGTTCACCCTGTTTTCTCTCCGCGCCCTCCCCCTCCCAATCCAATCCAATCTAATCCTCCTGGCTGACCCTGATGCACGTTGAAACGAACGAACGAATAGAGAAGGGGTGTCAAACCCATTTTACATAGCGGGCCACATAAGACCCTAGGTTGACGTTGTGGGCAGGACCATTAAAAATATAGCATACTTAGCTATAAATAACCAAAATATAATGTCTTCCCTTTGTTTTGATTTAAAGAAGAACAAGGACATTGTTAAATTTAACTAAAAATTTATTGAACAACACTTTCACAAAGCATTTCACAAAATTCCAGAAACTTTAAGAAACTGGTATCGAAAATTATAATAATGAACTTTATATGAGACTTATATAGAAAGACTAACATGGGCCCCTAGCAGATAATTCATGAATTACATTTAATAAACAATTTTAGTCCATGTCTTTTATGTATTTTTTCCATTTTCAAATTATCCTGCAGGCCTGATAGAACTTCCTTCCGGGCCGTATGTTTGACACCCCTGGAATAGAGAGACTCGCGCTACATATATGTATAAGTCCAGGATAAGACGTGTACTTGATATTTATCATGAACAATAATAAATATGTCATTACTTCACACTTTACAACAAAATTATATCGCAATTCAATCGTAACATGACAATCAAAAAACTTTAAGTTAATAATATATAATGTATACTTATAAGAAGTAAAATTCGAAGTGGAACCTTAGAACACATGAGTGTATGTTGTAGTCTATCCCAATATATTAAGTAATTGAATAAATTCCATTGCACCATCCCTGGATCTATAATTACATACTCCCTAATTTGTACATTATGTATCATCCAAGTGGCCAATGTTCTAAATGTTGTTATGTCAAATGATACATGACATAATTTTTTCATAAATTTAGTACATACATTTGATATTAGAAATCTACATAAACGATTATTATCAAATCCTGAAATTTTAATGACATTTTTTCAAAAAAAAAAGGGGGACATTTAACGATACAATTTTCCATTTATTCACCATACAATTACGCAACTCATGAAAGATTATCTTCCAACATCCATTTGTGTTATCCATACAATTATCCGTAAATGTGACAAAGAAACTAAGGTTTCAAACTGGGTCCACTCAATTTAGGGATTTGCAGATAGGACTATAAAATAAAGTAGTATTTACGTTTTACTTAGTGATGTAGCGAATTATCCGCATTGGCACTGAGATAAATATCCACATATTTTGAAAAAGACTTCTTCCGATCTGAATCCACGCAAGGGGAGAGAAATATATAGAAAGACGGAACAAACTTATTTATCAGGGGCGAGCCTCTCTAGCCATTTACGGATCAAGAAAGTTAAAAAAGTGTAAATTGACAATTATTGATGTCCTTTAGATAACTACATTTCGATCTCATTAGTCATACACAATTACGAAACACACCTGCTTCGTTTATCCCTCACTCTCTACCATCAGTAAAAACATTTGTTGAGCTAATATAGAGAGCACTATATTATTAATAACCATTTATAGAACTCCCTGGCTTATGAAATTAGTATCGCTCTTTGAGCTGTGAATCCAGATAATAAAATAAGGGGTCTCGTAAGCACAACCTACATATTTGTAAAAGTAACTTATAAGTAACCCTCTTGCCTTAATTAGGTCTTTGCCACTGATATAACACGCGGGATCTCAGTGATGTATGGAATTGTAAAAACGGATATCTGGGTTTGTAGATACTACTCAACGCATCACTATTTTTTTGCACTACTTTATTCATTAATCATGTTGAAACAAGGATTTCAAACATAATTTAAAACGCAAGTTTGAGAGGCATGTAACGTAATTGTCGACATTACGCCAAATTAATGAGTAATACACACACATAGAATGAGCAATCGCAAATTGCGATCCTCATATGCAATTACTTCCTCCTTCTCCTCCTCCCTAAACATTCATTACAAATCAACATAATTTACACCCCACGGATTGTATAACACTGATTGAAAATTCATGAGTTTCGGAGATTATATTTTATGTAAAATATATTTTTCAATTGATTACATCTTAAAAACAATTTTATATCAACATTGAGTTCCTCGTTCCAAGGAGTACAAACATCGAGAAGGTGATTTTTTTTTGACGAGTCAAAAAATAATTTAAATCAAAAGCCTTCCGTCATAACAAGGACGTCGATACCATATTAATATAAAGAGTATTTAAAAAAACAAAAGCAATTAAGACATGTGAATTAAATAACTTGGCAAGTTGCTGCAGTCTTGGTGGCTTCCCTTGGATCCTCTCCACTGGATTCTGCGTCTTCTACAATGCAAACGATTTCATCAAAGTCTGGGAATTTTGATGTAGTTAGCTTGGAAAAAACGAGCTTATCCCCGATTTTCACTTCGAAGGAAGAACTTCTTCCAACGGAGCCAACAACCTGCGCTTCAGGAACAGCTGCCTTGATTTGGCGAGCCAATTCCTGATAACGCGGTCCGTAACCTCATCCGCCACAATATTCTATATGAACGTTCACCATCCTTGCCTACTTAACAAAGACTAACAAACGCTTTTCTACACCCCCAATTCAATCATTCAGCATTCTGCATTTTAGTAGTAGTGCGTCCTTAGTTTTCTGTGGCAACGAGTGCAATGAGAAGGAGGAGAACATTGCCTACTTTTTCCCATACACTACAATAACGACACTTCAAAACCTCGATATTGTTTGTCTACATATTATTACTATCTATACATATATGTATATACAGACTATTCACAGTTACATTTTCCAACCAATAAATCCCATTTTAAATCAAAAATTTCCCATTACTTGTGATCAATATAAAGTAAGTATTTCAATTAAGTTCTTTGGCTTTTCTAATGGCAATTCTAAGACAGATTATATTAATAATTATAAAAATTCACAGCTGTTGGATTTCTCGTAAATACTACGGCCTTGAACTAAATATGATGTTGGGAAACGTACAAATAAATTGTAATTGGACAAGTTACAACAATTACAAAATCCATATTAACATATTATGGTAATATTATATATTATAATAATAAAAAATAATAATCCCAAAGTTATAAAACACACGGTACATGCGGTCAAATTCTTGTTCAATATTATTATAAATTATAATTTATAAATAACTTGACGGTCACTCGCTTTGGTCCTTATTCTTACATAATGGATATATATTTTATAATACATAGATTATGAATGAAGGAGACCCCAGCCTTTGAAGTACATAATTCATTACGTAAGATATTCATTCCCAATTTCTAAGCTTATATCCATGTTAGAAGTAATATATTTAATTCTGATCTGCTATTATTATACTCATGTGACTAAATAAAAGCCGGATCGAATTATATATATAAAAAAAAACCCACTCAATAGCTCCTATTTCTGCACTTTTACCCAATAATATCAATCAACAATTGTATCTGTTTACGTGCGATGATTTTATTAAAAAAAGCTTCTTTCATCTAGCTCAGTGTGCTATTTTTAAAATCCTTTGGTAGTATTAATTGTAAAAAGCGTCCACGCTTTTCATCTGCCTATTTCTACAACTAAGGAACATTGCATAATATTTTTGTGTTGTTGCAATAATTATAGTCATCCAGCTACTGGATCAGCTGTTTTATTAGTTTTTACATAGTTATTATATGATCAAACATTAATTTGAATCCCCTATTAATTTTCAATGATATATATTTTCTAAAAACAGTTTGAAATGAGCCACAGTAAATGTTTTCTCATTCATTTGTTCCCTTTATGTCTTTAATGATGGCCCAGTAAGTGGACATTCCATGAGGGAAATTTTAGAGAGCAACTCCTTCTATAGCTATGTGTTAATTTATCTAAATATTCAATAATAGGCTCGAAAATGAATAGATCTTTTTCATAAATAAGTTGATTAATTGATTAATTAATTATTAAAGTGTCGAAAGTAATGTTATAGTGACATATTAATTATGTACTAAGAGTCATCTTCAAGGATGAAAAGAAAACAAAAAAACAATTTCATCAACGATATAAAACATTCAAAGATTCTACTTTAATTGACGTTCACTTAACATAAGCTTGAAAGAAACGAGCAACAGTCTCATAAACGTGTTAAACACCACATTTAGTCAGGATTTTGCTATAACACGGCTTTTTATTTAAAGATCCTTTTAGTAATAAGAACCGCCACTTAGGTACATGTGAAAGAACAAAACATTAGGTCCCAGAAGAGCAGCTCTTGTTTACGAATTTAGGTCAAGCTGGGAGTTTTTTCAGCTTTAAGCTCAAGTTTAGTCTGAAGTATCAGTTCAATAAGACATAAGTACGACTTGAGTCCAAGTTCCCCCAACTCTGAATCCGTCATTACATTTATATATAATAAAATGCAATAATATTTAAAAATAAATAAATAAATAAATGGTACTTGATCAAAATGAATTAATTCAAAATAAAGGAAGAAGGTTATGAGTCTCAAGCCTCGGGTCTTATAATTCAAATCTGAATCTTTTAACATAACTTCCGAGTCAGAGTGGAGTTAAAAATCAAGTTGAATGAAACGTAAGCGGGACTGACTCGTTTCAAACATTCCAGTATATCCACAAAACCAATTACCCAGACTATTTGAGGAATTACTGTATATTATATATTTTGAAAAAGATAGTTCCAATTTTTAAGAATATTTAAAATGTAAGGAGTTCAGCTAAAAGGATTTAACAATTAATTAATTATTGCTACATTTTAAATAGTGTTTTTATTCAATTTGTCGACATATTTTTTTCTCTGTAGTTATAAAAAATGATAGGTAAATGCATTTTAAAGGCACCATTTAACAATAAAATAACGAGGGTAAATCAACAATTAAACAATATAACTAGATAAAATAAAATAATAATATACAAACCATGAATTGACATTAAAAATGATTTTTTTTAAAAAAGAGAGATATTTTTCATATTTTTGTTGTTTTTGTTTTTATTTAATTTATGAAGAACTTGCCCCTTTTTTCTTTTTAAGTTCCTCAGCTATTGTTTTATATCTAAGCATACATTGTTGTTTGGTCTTTCCGTGAACTTTAGCGGAAATCCTATCCCATCTTTCTGATATACCCTTAGGGAAACTTAAAAGAGCCGTTTCTAGCTCCTTTTGTTGTTGTTGAGACCAAATATCCGCCTCTGGTTGAGACAACAACTCTTTCTCATTTGTACTTGACTCAACGCCGCTCAGACCCGATTTCCCACCCTTGGTTTTAGTCTTGGTTTTAACTACTTCGACAATCTGCGAGGTATCCCGTGTTTCTAATTTGTAGACTCCATATTCTTCATCCTCACTGTCTTCCGTAGAAGATTGCTGACTTGCCGCCTCCTCCTCGGTGTCAGGATAGCTCTCAGGTAAGCAGTCATCTGATACTAGCTTTTCCTTTTCAAGAGTGTTTCCTTGAGTAGCATTTGATATGGGTACACAGTAGCCCATTTCCTTTACCTTATGTGCCATTTTGGTTACCTCCCACGGGAGTCTCTCCATTATTTCCGCAATCCTTTCCCATCTATCTCTTACTCCACCAGGAAATTTTTTCATCAGTTTTGCTAGTCTGGCCAAATCCTCATCTGTCCAAATTTGAAGTGCATTTGTGGGTTGATTAAATACTTTTTCGGCTTCTAAAACAAAACAAATTTAAATAAAAAGTAGTACGAGAATGTTATTCTGTAACATCTAAAATACATATCAAACTCAATTTAAAAAAATAAATAAAAATTACGGGTGTACATGGTCCATAAAATCAGTCATTTCTCTTTGTTTTTTTTTGCAAATAAAGACTAATGTATTAGGTAAGGGTGAGAAATTATGGAGTCTAATATTTGTGGATATCTTGTATCACCTTTGGCCTTACAGGATATACATACATTTTTTGTGAATTTGATTCATGATTTAGAAAGTTATCTCTATCTAAATTTAAATGTAGGACCTCACCTTTAACTTTTTGCTCCGTTACTACATCTGGAGCCTCTTCACGATAGACTCTCTTTCTCTTTGCTTTCTGTTCCTTTCGTTCCTTTTTCTCTTCTTCTTTCCGACGAACAGACTCTTCCTCCTGAGCTATCCGTTCCTCCTCTTCCTTTTGAAGTCTACATCTTTCGGAGTAGACTTCATAGACATATTTAGGTAAATATGGAAGATTCAGCACCATGTACTTCCCTCCCCGAAAGAGTTGAAAGGGCAAGGTGTCCCAAAAGGTGGGTTTAGGACCCAGAAGCGACTCTTCATGCTCAGACGCCATCTCGGACTTCATTTTGGAGCGTTTCCGTTTATTCTGTGATGAAATGACTTCCTTGAGTGTAAAGCAGCGCTCCCAGTAGGCGGCCCAATTGACTAAATACTGACAAATGCTCACAATGACAAAGAGATAGGCCACACCCTCAGCCAGTCCCATTTTACGTACACGCCGATAGTAAAAAACGGGATTTCTCCAGGATGGAAGACCCTCAACGAGAACGCGATCATAGATTTCTCTTTTGGAGCTATCCTTGAGAACCTCATAGATACCAGCAAGGAGACGAAACTGAAGATCAGCATCTGGAGAAGGGTTTTTATCTGGATGAAGTTGAAGAGAGAGGCGTCGATAGGCTTTTCGGACCTCAGAGGATGTTGCTTCCTTGGAGAGGCCCATGAATTCGTAGAAATTCTTTTCTACCTCTTCGACCAAATCGAAGATCTCCATCTCGTCTTGACTCCATCCTCCTTGAGCCTCAACCCCTCCTGAGAAAAAGACGAGTGCAAGGAAAATGAGGATATAGAAGCGGACTCCAAACATGTTGCTCTAAGACCTTGAATCCCGCATCATATATCAACGTCACCTCCTCAGCTCATTATAATTAAACAACAACATTCAATTCATGACGTCAGCTATGACGTCAATTCATCCAAGCCCCATAAGAAAATACTACTGGGCGAGTTCATTCACTCACTACAAAACCTATTCTCTCTATTCCCACAAATACTATCAAATCATCATCTTAATGGCCCATTCCTCCATAAAATAATAAAAAAGGTATAAATAAGAGAGGAAAAGGGTTCATACTCATACATAGCCCACTCCATCTCTCTACCTACAGTCCCTCCTAAAACGTGCCACGGCCTTTTGGCTCCCTAAATAATATTAATGCGCCTCTAACTCTCAAAGAAGTGCTAACAATCTTGATGTTCGACCCAAAATAAGTTATTTCGATTTGACCCTCTGCGCATTTACATTATATGATTTCTTTGTTGTATTTTCTAACGACGCCTTTGTTTTGCAAGGTATTACACATTCTCTGATGAGAGGTTGCAAAGCTTATTCATGTTCCGTATCCTTTGTACATTAGTATCTGAGTTATTTCTATATTTATTGGAGCTCCAGCTTGCTGACTAACGAGACTCCATTTTCGTTTCTGTGCATGATGAAATGAGAGCTATAAAGCCATGCTAATAAATGATGTTACTATAGTAAATGGAACAATGAGAGAGGTATAAAAGATACTAGGGAGGGAGGAGAGGGGCCTCTAAGCGCAGATTCGCACCACTTTTGAAACAATGACAGTGTAGCCAGTACAACACTTGCATGCCACGGATGGTGGTGAAAGGGGTGTTTGTAGATTTGGAAAGGTACTGGCGCTGACTATTCCTACTCTGCACAGAAAGCGGAAGTTTATAGCTGATGAGTGAAATGATGTTTGATTTTGTGTGTATTGCAAACGTCAGCTTGTAGGGTTGGAAAGACAAAAGACGGTGGATGACTGACTGAGCAGTTCACGGCTCATTTTGTAGCGTGTAGTAGCGTGGAACTCCAGAGTTTGTAGGTCAATGCTTGCAACACTCTTCTTTATCTATGTTGAGAGGGGAGAAAGACTTTATATCATCCATTCATCTTTTGTAATATTTCAAAACCTTAGAAGAGAAGGAGCCTGTAACAACTAACAACTAAGAACAAGTTCCAAGTCTTTTCCTGCCTTTTCTTGAATTCACGCGCTTTCCCCCCTCACATTGACATATTATCACAGAATATTAATAAAATAGAGACCTAATAGTTAGTGTCAACCCATTCACGAGTCATATGACCATCCACCATCCTTGAGAACATAGTCATGGAAGAAAATGAGGAGTTTCTTTTCGCCTTGGAGGACGTAAAATGCTTTATTTTCCCGCTTAGGATCTCTAAATAGTACCTTCAGTACTATTCCTCCTTTTAGGAACTGAGCTCGAAGCAGTCGTCGAAAAATAATCATACAAGGAGTAATTGTAATAATAATATGTCCACTTCAGTGTCTCCTCAGTCGAGTACATCCCTCAAGGCTTTCATCCGCTCTGTGAAATGCGAGCATTTAGTCGCGGGATTCAGCGGAGGAGTCATTTCCACACTTGTTCTACATCCCTTGGATCTCCTAAAAATTAGATTTGCTGGTAAAAATAATGTATACTATGACATAGCTATTAACAATGAACATCATTTCATATGACTATAAATTATTGTATATTGCTATATACATGCTCATTAAAAAGAATGATCATGCTCAAAATTAATTCACGTCATACTATCTTTTTTCTAGTTGACAATGGAAAAGAACGAACGCGACCAAAATATTTTGGACTGAGCCATGCTATATCTTCCATATTTAGACAAGAAGGGCTCAAGGGATTCTACAAGGGGGTGACTCCAAACATTGCAGGTGCTGGAACGGCATGGGGACTTTATTTCCTATTGTAAGTACATATTCTGGGTCTGGAGCAAAAGTGTAGGTGTCCAGCCCAAATTATTGTATTTGAGATAGAATGGACAATGAATTAAGTTTTCGAAATATTCATGATTGATTACATAATATGTACCATTTTTGTGATAGAGATTTTAACAAAAGGTATTGAATATTTTCAATTTCTCAAATATGTTTCATTATATTTAATATAATAGTTGAAGTAAAGGTACGTTACAATTATGCTCTGGAATCACCACGCAAAGTATATTTTATAGAGTCCTTCATAACTAGCGTTTCCAATTCTTTTATATTTTGCAGCTATAATAAGATTAAATCCATCGAGCAAAAAGGTAATTCGCAAACTCAATTATCTCCTGCTGTACATATGCTTTGTGCTTCTGAAGCTGGTCTCCTTACCTTAATACTCACAAATCCCATTTGGGTGATTAAAACTAGACTGTGTTTACAATTTGATTCGTCTTCGACAAAGAGTCCTCATGCATACAGGGGAATGTTTGATGCCTTCAAAAAGATTATCAAAACGGAAGGACTCCCTGGATTATATAAAGTATATCTCCTTGAATGAAGTCTAGTCTTGATCTGTAATTAAATTAATTATTTCAGGGTTTTGTACCTGGTATGTTTGGTGTCTCCCATGGTGCTATTCAGTTTATGATCTATGAAGAATTCAAGTGCTCTTACAACAACTATTTGAAGAAAAGAATCGATTCCAAATTGGTTCGTAATTTTGATCATCCTTGTATTAATATACGTATGTTGTGCACAAGTTATAGCCTTTAGTAGTTGCAGTTTGTACGTCTCAACATGTTTTATTTAATCATTTTAACTAATAACTGATCCTATCATTTTCTTTTTAATCCTTTAAAATGACTTATTCATCATGTATTTAAGAGAGGTCCAACTATGGATCCTTGGATAATTATCTAATGCTCCACAGAATACCACTGTTCATTTATAGATATAGACAACACAGTTAAATCTCATTATAATTATCACCAGTACTTTGGTACCTTGGTTCTCGTACGACTCATAAATGAGTACTCGGCGGAAAAAATCTTCGTTGAAATTGTCTTTGAAAATTACAGAATCCCAAAATGCAATTTTTACCTTTTTTTCTCTCTTTGAGTTGTACTTAAGTTCTATCTTCTAATTTTTTATCTTTGGATATAAAATGCAAATGTCTATTTCAGCAAGTATTTTGAAGTGAATTGTGATCGAGTACATAGGAGAATCCACATTACTGTAAATTCATACTTTAAATTACTTTATCCTATTTTTTGGCTTCAACTTGTTCACAACATATATATATGTATATATATTCACAAGAGATGGGCTTTCAAAAATTACATTATATTTATTTAATTTTAGGAAACCTATGAATATTTGGCATTCTCTGCTTTGAGCAAATTCATTGCTGCCTTGACTACGTATCCATATCAAGTTGTAAGGGCCCGCCTTCAAGACCGTAATTCCCAATATAGCGGAGCTTGGGATTGTGTCAAACATACTTATAGGTATGAAGGATTTAAGGCCTTATATAAAGGAATGGTCCCTTGTTTGATACATGCATTGCCTAATGTTTGTATTGTATTCTTGGTTCATGAAAAAATCACACATATTTAGAGATACATTCAGTTTTTTTTTAGTTTTTTTGAATGAGCATCATTCGGTTCGAGGTGTATGTTTTTTTATCTTTGATTTTTATTCATTATAAAAAGATTTGTATTTTGTAATTGATTGATCCTTTTTTATCTAACGATATTAACTCCTCCTTAGTTGTATAAAATGGTTTAGAGTAATACATTATACATGTATGCAGTAGCAAAAATCAAATGTATATTCATAAATATATATATATATATATATGTATATAAATATATATATATAGTTTCATGTATTTGTATAGATAAATTATTTCTGGAACAAAAAGCCCGGCAAAATATTTAAAACTAATAAATTTATTCTTGACCAATGAAATCCTCACTTTGTAGAAAAAAATAAAATAATCAATAAATACACTCCAAGAATATATTATATAGATCTCTCCGTTTCATTATCTTTCAGGGATGAATCGTTTCGTGGATTTTATAAAGGACTTGTACCGAATCTTATGAGAGTGGTTCCCGCAACTGCAATAACATTTATTGTCTATGAATCCATTGTGGGGTATTTCAAAGATTGAGCTTACCATTTTTGTTTCTTCCGACAATTAATAATAATATTAATTAATTATTACTCATGCTATGTATTATGTAGATTAATACAGCAAAGGAGGACAAACACTAAGTTAATATTTACAAAAGTGTGATGTAATTTAATAGTCTTCGATTAGTGTATAATATCAAATAATTTGATTTGATTGTTTAGTAGATTTTTAGATTTTTTTTTGTTCTGTTACCAATTTTTTATTTGTTTGTTCTTATTTGAGCTTAAATATGCTTCCGACTTTTGAAGGGTTTGCATCATGTGGCCTTTAGGATGGGAATAAAATAATACTTTCAAAGAGCCTATTTTTCTATTACCGTAAATTTATAGAAATTATTTACATTCAGAAATGGTGTTTTTCGAGCCCTTTTAGAAACTATTTCAAGTTGATTAATATATGATTATTTTTCAAAGTCCTAATGATTTGTGCTACATAAATGCATTTAAAACGAATCAACTACAATTTTCCATGTCTTGGATATACATAGAATATGGCGTTATAAATACAATTTATAATTATGATATTAATAATACTTGAAAATATGTATGATTTGAAAATAAACACGAAATAGCATTTCATTCGTCATTTTATAAGCATTGACTTCTCTTTATTATATCTCTCAACCTTTTCTACCAAAAAGAGAAAGAATAAAGAACCAAAATTTGTTGGCAGTTGGCCACAAGACAAGCTTTTTGGGATAAACAGAAACACTTCTCCTTTCAGTTGATTTTCATCATTTGACTCTTGATTTAAAGCAGCTGACTCTACGTGTTATGAACTCAAAAAGGGTATTATTATTATTTATGAATTTGATATATAAAAAATATATTAAATTGCGCGCCCTTTTTTGAATTTTTGGTTTACATGTATTAACGATTGATTTGTATATTGGTATAATTTATAAATATATAGTATATCTAAATAATAACACTGCCCAATATTAAAAAGTTGGCAACAAGGTAAATATAGAAGAGTAGCTACCAGTTGTTTTTTATCCAAATTTTTCCTTTCCATTTTGTGAGTCGAAGTTGCGAGTGGACAAAAAAGTTCGACGTGCCAATTGGTTGTTCATTTTGTTTACTCAGGTGTTGGTTCATTAAAGCTCAGGAATTCTGCGCTATCTTGGGCCTAACTGGTTATGATGTCATGTGTGCCATTTATTTAGTTCTTATTTATATAGAGAGCTAAGGATTTCTTTGACAACGATCCTGCGTATGAATATTTTATGAGTTTACTCATGTTATTCTTTCCCCTTATTGGACCCTTCAGCTAAGAAAAGGCCTGTGGGATTTGAGGCCCTGGATCCGTTTTGATACTTTAGAAAAAATAAAGAAAACTATTGTCCAAAGCCCCAATGGGGCTTGAGCATTGTTTACTTTTTTTTTTTTGTTTTCTATAGCTTAGTAAATCCGCGTCACCCCAAAGCTATAAAAATTTGTCAGTTTTCTCCAAAGCTATGAAAAGAAAATGGTGAAATGACGATCATGTCATCAATTGTTCTACTAATTCACTTGTCGAAGAGTTGACTTTTTTGTACGCTAGGGGATCTGAATTATTATTATATGAATTTACCTTTTTTATAAATATATATATATATATATATATATCACTTCAAAAGAAACACTTTGCAGGAAAAAAATTAGTATCATAAACAGAGAAATCTCTCAGAGATAACAGGTGCATTTTGCTACTCTGTTTTATAACTTTAGTTTGCTCATGTCCGATTTAATCCGTTTTTTTAAAAATATTGATATTTATTTGTTCCACCTCTGCTACAAACTAACATAGTATTTTTTCATTTCTCGATTTGTAAATAGGAGATTTGAATAAGTCATTTCTTATTTGACAGATTTATATAATATAATGATATCATTAATAAGTTCATATCTTGCCAATAACTTTATTATTTTAACTCATTTTTTTTTTGCTGAGAAGTAACCGAATTAATTATTTGCAAATTACGATGAGAAACTAAGATACAGTATATTTTGTATTCTTTTTCACGGAGTATGAGTATGGAGCAGGGATAGGATTTTAAGCCCCTCATCATTTTTCTTAAATTAATTCTTAAATTGAAATTAAATCGACCTATATCAATCAGAAGGATTTTCTTGGATCTTAAATTGATTAATGGATTCATAAATAATAGTCAATATACTTTCATTAATCATGTAACCTGAGACTATTCCCAGGATCTACCAGAGTTTAAATAATATGGTGACCATTGAAAACGAAAGTCAATTGGGTGTAATTTGTATTTGAACCTCTAATTTTTATGCCCAAGATGCAGCAGTACTTACAAAACAACCTTCAGGGGAACTCTTTACCTTTCCTCCTTTAAAAAGATAAAGGAAAAAGTGCTCAAATCTGTTGATAGTCAGCCAATTCTTCCCAAGAATAGGACTATTCTTCATTTAATAGTTGGGGATCATTTTGTGTATTGCAATGGGATCTGCAGTGAGGGGGAAGCCCTCATCCCTCCCCAAAAAATATTTTCCTCATAATTGTGTGTTCCTAGTATAACAAACTAGCTTCAAAATATAAACGGTTAACCGCATGGATTTTAAATCGGTTAACCGGCTAAAGTGGTTAAACTTAATACAGCATATCATGATGACGTCAGAGTCAGTCATAAGTATATCACTCGCATCCTCACCAAGGAATAAAAGGTTTTATAAAAATTGAAAAAGGTCAGATGATTGTTTGTTCAAGGGTTTCAGAGTCCACATGGAAATTACTCCCTCTCCACTCCTTGTCGAAGTGTAACAGAGAAAATAATAATAGCCCACAATAGTGTCCCTTAATGAGGATCAATATGTACATTGATAATAGGCCAATCACAGTGCTCCTCTAGCAGATTTCTATTTTGACAAAAAAACGTCAATGTTTGTTTGTTAAGAAATGTAAGTTTAATATAATCTATTGACGGATTTATTGACTGCTATATGAAATAAAACGGTTAAGTTAAACCCTTAAAGAAAAGAATCAGTTAAATTGGTTAACTTTAACCGTTTGTTTCTCTATATGCAAGTAAAATTTTTTAATCCTCTGACCTCAATTAAAGGTCGAAAACAAGATCATAATTACTTTTATCTTATAAAGAGACTCAAGGAAAACAGAAGGGTATAGTACCCCTTTCTCTATTTTTTCAAATTATGGCGCAATATACAGGAATATACCTAGATTTTAGGCAGAAGGCATAAATATATCACTATATAGTGTACATACTACATTATTCGTAGTCTTAATTGAGCTAAAAGATGAGTCTAATTCTAATAAAAATATTCAACTGACTTCAATTTGAGGAAATTAGCGTTCTTGCTATTGAGCTTTCTTTCACAATGCCATTTTATCCTTAAAACTATTAGACATGAATTGAAAGTTGGTATAGAACTTCACAAAATAAACTGGAGCCCTCGGAGACCCTCATTATGGGTTTGAGTCTGTCAAGTCATGATATCATTCCACAGGTGCTTTTTTGGTATGATGAAGAAAGGAACAAGGAACAAAAATAAGACAAAAGACAAAAATCTCATGTGGTTTGAATGATACTTTCCCTTAATATACATATATGTAGCAAAATACCAAATTGTAGTATATTTTATATAATTTTTCATGTATATTTAATCAGTCAATTTTGTAAATAACTAATTTGATAAAAACAAATACAAAACGAAACACAGCGATTGGTATCCCCTCAAACAGCCTTTAGTATCCCCAGGACTTGTTCCTCATAACCTCTGCTATACTGTACCAATCTACTCTATTTTACCCTAGACACATATAGAAATCATCAGTCAAGGTCACTTCATCCTTCTAGCTATAGTTCTATAATCATAGAACTGTGGTCATATATTGTAAGAACCATAAAAAGTGATGGCATAGAGGGAACATAGTTGAGATACTTGAGACATTCTGTAATATATAAATAGTTGTTAAACTAAATAAGTAAATTTAAAATAAATAGATTAAAAAGTTATATCTATCAAATAAACTTTATCTACTGTCAATGTTAATGAACTAGCTTCAAATAATTTCTGGGGAAGAAATGAGGAAATTTTGTTATTATTGTCAATCGTCATTTTTACAAGGAAAATGGGTAAATGATGATTTCTATTGGTTTTTTTAATACCATGCCCGGATTTTTTTTTCTTCAACCCACTATACTTTAAGATCCGTGCATTAACTTCGTAGACATGGAGAAAATGTTGAGATAGCGTTGAGTTTAAGGAAGAAAGGAAGGAAAGACAAATATAAGTCGGATCCACTACCTGGTTGATCTTCTCAGTATCGTTGATAATCAGCAGATAAAATGTAGAGTATCCCGATATTGGTAATTGAGGGCACGCTCTCTCACCTCAACAACATGCCCATCCCTAGCTGTAGCTTTATCGTATTGATAAAAAAAACTACGTTTACTCTGATGTCAATTTCTCCAAAATCTCAACTTATATTATAGGTGAGACTTTCCCCCCCCCCCTCCCAATATTTTCATTCTTCAAATTCTATTTTGTCTCAAGCTTTTCAGATTGAGCCAAAATAGTATTCATTAGGATTCAGTCAATATATGTAAGGATAAGCCGCATATTTTTGACATGTATCATAGTTGCAAATAATTACATATATTAGTGATATTTTGTTTCCCTACGAAATAAGATCTAATTAAATATTTAAATTAAAAAAAAAAAAAATCAAGTACCGTAAATCTTCGAGTATAGTCCGCCCCTATGTATAGTCCGCAGGGCAAGTATAGGAGTTTTTTTTGGGGAAAAACCTAAACCTCATGTATAGTACGCACCAGGGATTTTGACCTTAAAATTTCCGGAAAAAAATGCGGACTATACTCGAAGATTTACGGTATTTCTGTCTTAAATATGAGATTCAAAAGTACTTGACCATTGACAACACAGACATGATCTGCATACATCTATTTTAAAGTACTCTTTCACCCTTAATTAAAATGTTCGATCCTGGCAGACAATCAAATTTAAGGTGTGTGACATCGCTTTTAACGGTAATTTATTTAAAATAAAAAATAAAAAAATGAATCCAGAATCTATGGGCAACTACATTGGCCCTCAATGAAATAAAACTGAATCCACAGTTCAAAAATTCTTAAGAAAATAAGCAATAAGATGTAATTTCTCAAAAACTTGCTGGGTGATTGATTTGCTTAGCTATGATAATGAAAAAGTTATGCAGTGGCCAAAGTGGCCATATTTATTTAAACTTTTATGTGATTGTTTCTAAAGGGAGTTCAAATGTTAAATTAAGGATAAAAAATCAACCGATGAATAAGTTATCAGTTTTTTTAAATCGGTCTCAGCCTCGAAAAATTCATTTCCGTTAAGCTTTAGTATGAATTCAGTTGTTCACAATTAAAGATTCCACTGATATAAACAGCTGAAGAAAGAATAGAGTGTATTTGTGGTTATCCCCTTCAAAAAGTTAGTCTTGTTAATGAGGTGAGATATCATTGTGACATATTCAATAATGGAGGTACTTATCAAGACCTCGTTATCACGGATTACTCACTCAAAACGCTGGTGAATTCGACTAAAAGAAAATATACTCAAGGGGAAAAATGTCAGAAGTTAAAATAAGCACAATATATATTTTGCTTATTTCTACTAATAGAGCTGTAAATCTTATAGTCTGCCACTATGCAATAAAAGACCTGGTAACCTTGAAGAGCAGCATCAGCTTTCATGACATTTTACGATGTTATCCAGTCTCTTTTTTTTGTTTACAGGGAAAGACATTGACTGAACATTGACATTGAGAGGAACTTGTCCACTCGATTAGATATTGTATTGATTAATTATAATTATTCTTGGAGTTTTGTATAAATAACTATCACAAAACCTCAACTTTATTCATTATATATATATATCTAAATTATTTTAAATCGCTAATATTTTTTTAAATAAGTGGTTTTTGAATGAAGTTCTTTTTTATTTATTTCAGATATATAACTTATATTTTCATTTACCACGGATTATTTATTTTTAGCGTCAAAAATGATATAAAAGATATTAAGTTCTAAAGAGATTAATCATTTTTTCTTAATTATTCAGCATTTAAATGTGAATTTTCTCAAATATGAAAAGAGGAACAAAAATATTCATTACTTTGACTAATATTTAAAGACACTTATCAGCATTAAATTTTAATACTTTTTTAAAATTTTAGTTTGCATTGATGATATCAGACGAAAATCACAATTTAGTTAAAATGATCTTTCGGTCATAAAAGTAAATTTATCCAGCTAAATTTTTGATTTGTCTGTTTTTGAGCATAAAAGTATTAAAACCCGTGATTTAAAAAAAAAATGAAATTTGGTCGACTAATTTAATTATTTTGAGACGTGGTAAGTACAACAGCCTCTCCCCTCAAAGAATAATGAATACAGCATTGCAAAATAAAAAATTAAGTACAAATTGCTAGCCACTAAATAAGCGAACAAGGCTCTACCTCTCTTGGGAATAATTGTTTCTATTACCAACTGATTGTGAGCGTTTCTTTTTTGTAGGAAAGGTTGCAAAATACGGGGAAGGTTGCGTTGTAAATGTAACATTTATCGAATGTACGTATATGTTCATTCAATATATTTTTGATGCTTCATACAAATTATAATTATCATCATATCATGTGTCAATGCATATAGTTTGTAAAGACATACATACAGACATACACACACATATCAAAGTCTTTATTGAGTTGTGATGTTATCCTTTCATGCAATTAATTCCTATCTTTTTACTCGTGTTCCTTCCACACATCAAATATATACTACATATAGCATACAGTATCAATAAACACATATGTGTGTTATATATATATATATATATATATATATATATGACAGCCTTTATCTTGTCCCCTTCCTGTCACACTCCCATCGTATTTTCAGCTATTCTTTAACGTCTAAATATATTATATATCTACATATGTGATACGAACATAAGCGAAATTATGTATAAACGAAAAAAAGGAGAAAAATGGATTCTTATAAATTTTCTGTCATTTTTTTACTTTTTTATAAAAAAATGAAAGTGGAATATTAAAAGACAAAATTTAAGATGTAACTTAAGAAAATACACATATGGGCTATAATACATAAGAGTCGTTACTTGATTTGGAGTCTCTTATTTAGATATTTGAGGAACTGCATAGTGTGTTATTTGACATTAAATGTGAATATGAAAATCATTTGATTGACTCCTATTTATTTGGACATTTTCCTGGTTAAACTTAACGCAAGTCATTATGAAAGCCCAGAGTAAGTTAGTCAATAAGTGTATGTAATAAAAATTAAAGAGTATTATTAGTTGAAGAAAAACGGGGTGCAGGGTAATTAATTTTATGCTTGCTCCTCACATGTTTCCATCTATACCTTTTCAAGTTCAATATGGGAATAAATAACAAAAAAAATATTCAGAAAATTTAACATAATAACAAATTTTATAATTGATGAAAATAAAAAATTGGATTGAGCATGGAACTGTAAGGCCCAAGTCTTAAAAAAAGTCTTATGAATTGAAAACTCTTCTTCATTCAAAACATATCCAATCCTTGAGTGGGCCGAAGCATTATCAATACCAAGTAGGTACTACTGGCCCTCCATATACATCCTTTGCTATTCTTAAGCATTCACGCACCCACTCCATTGCTGTATCCCTTTTGAAACTTCCTCGTTTCACCTCATGATGAACAAGCCCCAAGGGACCAATACATCTAATAATAACAACATTAGCCCCTTTAGAGACTGCTACAAATGTATATAGAGCATCTGCTTTCACGTGGTGAACAACCCAATTATCTTGAATTATGGAGATTAAAGTTAGTCTCGTCCATAAACAAGATTGGTACATTTTGAGACTGATAGGAAAGGTAGCTTTCAACAAAATATTTACGTTTATTACCATATTGAATTTGCTTATCCCCATATTGAACTTGACAAGGTATAGTACATTCTAGCCTTTTTTGGGAGAACAGGGGTAATTTTCTGTAGCCTCGATATTCCCTCAAGATTTACAACATTTACAATAATAAATTGTTGCTGATCCCTTGACAAAAACCCTATCAGCACCCCTGATTCTAGTCTGACATAATTTAATCTTTTCCCTAATCCATTACAGCTCTCCAGGTGTCATTTTTTTACGATTCCGAGCTTAATTTTTTAGCTTGAGCTCACCAAGTGGTGAAGGCAACACTTTGAGTCTAAATCAAGTTTAAAGTCACAATCAAATCCACAGTATTCAATTTCATTCATATAAAAATAAATAAATAAATGGTTCTTATTTATAGTTAATATAAATAATAATTAATTTGAAATTAAGGATGTACTTGATGCTCAAGTCTGAATCTTGTAATAGGTAACTTTGAGTCGTAATTTAATGAGATTTAAGACAATGTGATTACTTATCTCTCAACCTTTCCTTTCCAATTAGGCCATTTGCTCACACTCTTGACAGAGTAGACAAATTGAAGGCGAATAAAGACTTACATAGGAGCTGTTGATGATGTAGATACCTAATTCGATTACAGTCAATCAACATTTAAAATACTTTTACTAAGGGATACGTGTAGTAAAAAAATCGACAGTTGACAAAGAGTACAGTATAGAGAGTATAGAGTGACGTTGCCATTTGTGGTACTTAAAGTGAGAAATTCTCATCTCTGTCATCCAATGTTATAATCAGAGACGGGAATAATTGTCTTTATGAACGTTGTTACTTTTTTCAATTACTCGATAACTTCTTCGATTTTCCCTTCACTCATAACTCCGCTATGTATATATAAAAAAAGCCTCTCATTTTTATAACTTTATCAGTTTCATCTCTGATTATTACATATGTCATATATTCATTGTCATGCTTTGCTCTGTGACTAATCAAACTTTTAATTAAAACCATATTCAATTTGAAAGTTCCGGATTTAAATTTATTTTAATGAGCAATAATGAATATGAGAACCAAATATAACCAATGAATTTTCTTCTAAGTGACAGGGTCACTCTATTGACCACTTAACGAACTAGGAGTAAAGTGGACATCACTGAGTAATATTAGGGAAGGAATAATTAATTAATTATTATCTTTTATACGGGAATGAATCAAGAATGTCACTCTCAATTTTTTTTAAGAAAGATATTTATGAGTATTGTATTCGAACAAACCGTGGACGACATTTATTCTATATGAAGTCCACTATTGTCATTGGAACTCAAACTGCAACACTTTTTTGTTCACTTGCAACCTCAACTCTCAAAAGGGAAAGGAAAAATTTGGAAAAACAACTGGTAGCTGCTACCCTTCTGTACTTTTTTTGTTGCCAACTTATTAATATTGAGCATAGTTATTATTTAGATATATTATATACTGATAAATTCTCAGTTATGGCACTGCTTGGAGCTCAAACACAAGCCCAGGTAGTTGAACCTTCCCTCTACACTACATTCCATATACGTGGAAACAACAATTAGATATTACAAAATAAGAAAATTACAAAAATATGTACATATATTACTTGGCAAACTGCATGTGAGTTAGAACCCTTGGCTATTTAGTAAGTTTAGGAGATCACTTGTCCTCCAACAGATAAACTTCCTATTCACCCTATTCTACATCATCAACCCTCACTTCTGGTCCCTTTTTTTCAGGGGTCAAAGGGCTCTCTTGAACGAATTAAATTCGAGTACTAAGACCAGTGACTAACTAAAAATCCCGTGTCCATAGGTCAGATTAACCAGGGTCTGCCCCAAAAAATGTTAAATGTCTGATAGTTCACAGCTTCCATACTTTGAGACCCTGTAGCATTGTCTCCGTTGCTGATGGTTCCTTACACCACTGATTGACAGAATAATATCTACATACAAAACATCGATAAATCCTATGTTTGTTTGTTTGAATGGATTGCCAATTTATAGGGCCCCTTATAAGGTTTTTTATACACTCACAACCTCAATTCTCAAAAGGGAAAGGAAAAATTTGGAAAAACAACTGGTAGCTGCTACCCTTCTGTACTTTTTTTGTTGCACACTTTTTTATTTTTGGCAGAGTTATTATTTAGATATTATTATTTGATAAATTCTACCAATATGCAAATACTTGTATATACTTTTTATATATATTGTTAATACTTGTATAATATTCAAAAATTCAAAAAAAGCCGCCCAATCCTTTATTTAATATATTATATATAATTTATCATAATTATAAATAATAGTAATACCCTTTGTGAGTTCATAACACATAGAGTCAGCTGCTTTAAATCAGATGAGTCAACTGATGAAAAACAACTGAAGGGAGAATTCAGTGTATATTTGTATATCTCAAAAAGCTCATTGTCGTGCTGAAACCAAGGGAGGATTTTATTATCATTCATTTTCGATTGGGCTCCGGTGCCTCTGGGCTAAGACTAAATGAATAGGCAGTATATGAATGAATATGTACTTAGATACCAAAACTCTTATCATCTAAATAGGTGGGAATAATTGTCATTTTCTTAGATCTTTTGCTTTGATGATCCAGAGCTCTTCGTGCTTGTAACTATATTTGAAGGATACTTGGCTGTTGTATGTAAGTAGTTTTCAACTACCAATGTTTTGAGCTGATGATTCCTCGTAGACTCATCTTTAAAAGAGGTTCAAAAAGTACATACATGAACCTTTTGATATAACTTCATATCGTTTATCAACTCCAATGAAATAAATAAAGTAGGTATGTAGTAATTACATAATTAGTTTGATTGAATATAATTTATACATACATTTATTTTGAATTTGTCCGTATTTAATTTAATTAGCAAAAAAAAAAAAAATAATTAATATAATTTAATTATGAGTTTTTGTATTAAAAAAAAACTTTCTAATTAATAATGTTGTTGCTACTAGACAAGCACCAATTTTCGAATCTACTTTGAAAAGAGTTAATGACTAATGGGCCTTCATTTTAAAATGTTCATATGTGTGTTTATAAGTAGTTGTCATGTGCAAGTTAGGATTATGTACACGTTGATAGTACACAAATTACCATCAATGAATGAAAAGAAGCATTTTAGAGTGGTCTACTTGTGAAAAGTATATGTATATGTACCATGTAAACCAAATATTGAAATATTATTAAAGGAGTTGAGTAAGTTTATGGCATAATAATTTTAAATTTCTCTGATTAGAACTACAAAGTAAACTGTATACTTTGACAGAATATATTATGTTCAAGTGCTCACAACTAGGGGGATCTGCAGGGTTTTTGTTTGTCTAGGAGAGTAAGTTCATTTATATCCTTAGTCAAATACACATAAGTTATTACTATGGGCACAAAGATGGCCAGGGGAGGGGGACATCACTTTAAAAAAAAAATCCCTTGGACGTGCCAAAACAAAAAACTAAAAGGGATAATTCAATATCTATACCCAATACCATGACCACTACTGATATGCTGATAAGAGAAATGATAAATTTAAAGAGATGAATCACTGGTTTATCCTTTGGTATCCCCCTTTGGCCAGTTTCATTATATGGGGGCCTCGTTATTTGACTTCTTATACGTGCAATTTACAATCTCTAATCTTCTAAATCTTAAGGCTCTAAATTTCATATGTAAGCACGCCCCACCCAAAGAATTCCACCTACAATCGGCATTATCCTTGATACCCTATGTACATACACCATTAGTTAAGATATTAATATTTAGATCTGTGACTACATGTTCCTTATTTAGTAGTGTAGAGACATGCTCACGGCTTAAAGCATGTAGAGAAGAAAAGATTCAACAGCTGAAAAAATAGTTGATAGGTCGGAGTTGTTGATGAGTTATTGAGGGGGTCACGACTGTGTTAATTGTTTAGTTCGATACTTTCAACTAATTAATTACATACTCACTACATACATCGGTATTTCATTTATTTGGAGTGGATCCTATTCATATAAGTATTTGTTGCCTTTTTAAGAATAGACATATGTATGTATATGGAAAATGGACTCAAAATCCATGGGAATTCACGATTCCCATCAAATCATTCTCTCTATGTATGTATGTATCCAATGTTTTGAGGGAGGAGATGAGTAGTTGACAGAGTGTGGTCTCCGTGTGGAAGATGGAGCAAGCAACATACATACTATGTTAGTAGTAAATAAGTGAGTAAGAGTACTTACTTACTATAAATATGTATGTATGTATTGGCTTATTTATATGTACATATATAGAGTGAACGAAGAAGCATCTGCCTAGGGAATCATCAACCTCTCTTCTCCTTTTTTCTCCTTCCTCCTCTTTTCCAACTCTTCACCACCACTCACACACTCACTCACTCACTCACACTCTCTTTCCTTCCCTTGGAAAGTCGGAGAGAAAGCTCAGCTCACTTTTCTTTGCTTTTGAGTAAGAAGGAAAGTCCTCCTACTTCCTCCCTCCCCCCCGCAACCAAAGAATCTATCTAAATGGTGTGTATACATATATATATATATATATATATATATATATATATTCAAGCACACCCTCGATCTCGATGATATCAACATCATCGTGAGTCCTCATTTTGAGTCTGAGCCGAGTGGAGTGGAGTTGAAGAGAAATGAAGACAAGAGTCAAAAAATAAATAGGAGTTAAACCCTTCCTTATATTTGACAATATACATATATTGTTGTTTTATCATTTTTTGTGTGGTTGTGAAATACGTGAAACAGCATTGTCAAAAGGGACTACATACTCTTCTTCTTTTGTATCCATGTTTATTTCCTAATACATGCCTACATATGCATAATCCAATTATTTCCTTTGATATCTTAGTTATTAGTGAAGTGAGCCGAACTGACAGGGAATATCAATTGCTCCCTTTAGAAAATTAAAACACCACGAGTCAACACACTTTTCTGCTCTATTAATGCCCTCTACCATGAAGGAACAAGGGCCTAAATAGGGAGATTCAGTACGGCAAGAGGGGCCATCTCCTACACGAACAGAGAATGTAAGTTATGATTATTTGCCTTTGTAAAAAAAAATAAAAATAAAAAAAAAAGACACCAAACGCCACTAATATTAGGAACTTGAAGCAATAAACTGTGGATCCTTGGTTCTGCTGAATAAATAAGCAAACTTTTATAGACTCTTCTGACATTGATGCACATGTAGTTTAGGAAACAAGAAGAGCAACACAAAAATCTAGGGACAACTTGCCCCCCACTATTCCACTCCGTCAACTCCCTTCAAAACATAAACAGTTGAATCTAAAATGAATGTTTACCAATTCATTTACATCTAGGGATGCGTATAAATCTAAACTCATAATTTGTTTAATGAAGAATCAAGAGTAGAGTCGAAGCAGCTTTTTACTAAAGATGATTTATTCGTACCTCATTAGAAAGATATTCTATTAGACCTCTTTTTATTCTTTTTCTTTTTGGCAACACCTTGACTACATGTTGACGTTTTAAGAGTTCATTTTCAAAAAATAAAAATAAAATAATAATACTTGTCAAATGAAAATGGATGAAAAACATTAAGAGGTCAATGATTGGTCATGATCTTAATCAAAATTATTTTTTCTCCTTTGCACATTTTTTTCCTTAAAAAAATACAAACAACTTCTCATTGGAACAAAACTTTTGCTCGCTTTAGACATCTTTGCGTGTCTCAGATTCTTTTGTTCTTCGGGTAATCTCTCGCCACAAGTGAACTACTTCTATGAGTAAAAAAAAACGGGGAAAATTTGAATTTAATTTTTTGAGGGATTCCCATCGGACACAATGTTGTTGTTCTTCTTAAGTTAGCACGTCTGTTACTTACATCTATGTCAAATTTCATGGCAAAACGTTTGAGATACACGTTCTTTTGTGAAGAGCCATAATGGAATTTTTCGTTTTTTGAAATGTCTGAAAAAGGATGACTCAAATGCAACATTTAGAGAAATGTTCTTCTAACCAATAAAAGTTTAAACAAACATTACAGACTGTATTTTTATAAAAAAAATTCAGAATCTCTGGTTTATTTCACAAGATAATAGTAACCAATTAATCAAGAAACTGACCATCTAATTTAAAATTTTAATAGTACATATATCTCAACTCAGGAGTTATTGTTCTCTAATTATCATTGACTGAATAATTCAACTTTTGTAACTGTTTTGAAAACGGAAAAAATGTTGGCACATGTACATACATTGCATCGGGGGTGGAAAGGAGGCGGGGGTGTGGGGGGGGGTACAGCCTTGGAGTGGGGATGTAATGAATTTTGATGACTGAATAAATATTTTTTTTCTTCCAATAGTAGTCCATTATTCTATATATTCTAGTTGGAAACTTGTATACTGATATTAGTAACTCAATATTATTATTATTTGAGGTTCATGGTTGATTGAATAAATGAGAAATGAAATGAAGATTTAATAATAATAATAATAACAGTAATAAAAAGATGAATATTTTCATCTTTTATTAGGTACGATTATTGGTATTCGTAGTTCTATTAGGTATATGCAGACTTATATTTCAATTTGCAGTTACCAACAATCATTTTACCGTATACACATGTCTGTATAAAATAACAAAAAAAGCCTCATAATTTTACAATCCTTCTTATACCTGCTCTACCCGCCGGTTTAGCTCATCAAACCATATATGTTCACGTCTCATACTTAGGAATGTAAATAATATGCAAAATGCCGTGTGCGAGATTTTGTGGACTTGGCACATTGAACAGTACTTTTGTTTTCCAAAACTGTTATCATTTTTCCTTTATTACTACTGAGGGGAGAACATCTACAGCATAGCAAATACAATGTTAGAAAAGGGCTCAAGTTGTTCTCGTAATAAATGTTAGTTTACGACTTGTAAGCTAAAGATATATTATTCGTTCTGACATTAATTTCATTTAATTCTCTGCCTCTCATCTATGGTATACATACATAAGGCTATTATTTATTATTGATGTCTTCATTTGTATATTATATAATGGAGAATAGCAGCTGTAGGCTCAATAAAACGTCATGACAGCTCAAGCTGCTTCCCTCTCAACATTCATCAAATTGTCAATTGAGTTACCAGGTTGATGATTTTCTCTTTCTTTTTATTTCGCACGTCCCATTTGCATATTTTTTACATTCCTACTCATACTGCAAAATTAGCAACCAATGAAAAGGGATATTTCCGCTCTTTTTACTCTTTTTAATCTCTTGCCCTTTTTGTAAAAGACTATCTTGAGCAGAAATATGGTCCCTATTAAGGCCCTAACGCTCGGAGAGGAAAGGTCAGTAGTGGCCTCAGGGTGTATAAAAATATTGTCTGAACAACTTTTATTCCTACCATTTCCATGATTTCATATTGTTAATAAAAGAGCGAGCTCTCTATTTTCCTAGATGTTTTGTCATCGATTTCTGACGATTCATAATGCATGGACTATTTTTTGTATGCTAGGAGCATAAGAAGCGTTTTTTGAAGTTTGCTTTGAACAAACATATTAGAAACTTATCCATTACTTATCATTGCTCTTCTTTAATATTTATTATTAAAAACTATTATTTACTCAACCTCTATGTATGTACTATTTTAATCATTACTTTTATATTTGTGTGATTTGTGGAATATTCACATTTGCATCAATGCTAATATTTCGTATTGTATATATACATATAATCCCGCAAATGTCCCGCAAATTTTACCTCTCGTTCCCATATTTGTTTCCGTATAAAATATGTATTTTTAGATATTCTATACATCACTAATGGGGTAGGCATGTACTTTTTATAGAAGGAATTGAGGCTGTGTATGACTATGACAGATTGGCAGCTTTTGACAAATAATTTCGAACTTAAAATTATTTAAAAAAAGAAAAAAATAAAAAAAAACTTCCACAAAATATTGACTTGATTAAATGATTTAGATGGGAGAACTTAAGTAACTCAGTTCCTCATATCATTGCTGCCTTGAGTATATTTGAATTTTATTTGTAGGTACATAAATACTCTTGGTCCTTGGAGATTTAACAATTGCCCTGTATGTATGTATGTATATACACTTAATGAAAATAAAAAGATAAAAGGTTCTAAGAAACAGGAAATTAAAGAATGGATTTTTTTTAGAGAAGCAAAGATATTTGAAAACGATGCGTCTCCTTTCCTTTGATTCATATATTCAGAGGAAATATTTATATATATATATATATATGTATTTACATAAGTACATATATGTACGAACATCCATTTTGATGGCATTGCCTAGGTATGTACGTAAATATATCTATATATACCCTATATGTATAGAACCCAAGAAGATACACGATGAGCAAGGAATTTATATAAATTTTGTGAATATTTGCTTCACTGATCAAATCATTTCTTAGTTTATTAGATTTAAAATTTGAGATAAATAACACAGCTTCCACCCTTTGTTTGTATCTACAATAT
The DNA here is from genome assembly GCA_963680855.1 of Lepeophtheirus nordmannii. Lineage (NCBI taxonomy): Eukaryota > Metazoa > Arthropoda > Copepoda > Siphonostomatoida > Caligidae > Lepeophtheirus > Lepeophtheirus nordmannii. The sequence continues at coordinate 18,808,618 of OY804525.1, read as the reverse complement.
GAATATTTATTTGACAGATGGAAAAAAAAGAAGGGAAATACATATACTCTTTTTTCACATCTCATAGCAAAGATAGAACAACTGTAGAAATAGTAGCTGTCTGACTGTAAATATGTATATATATATTTGGTAGTATGTATGTAGATCTAAAAATCTAAAAAAAATAAATAAATAAATAAGAAAATTCCAGCTCGAAGTATTTTATATTGAAAAAGTCAGTGAAAGATTTCTTCAAATATCTTTTCATTCACCCAATATTTACTTCAGGGCCTTCTTCTGCCTCTCAAAATGAGGGGGAAAAATGTCAATTTTAATGGAATTCAATGTCCTTCCTTTGTGTTGCCTACACATCAATATCCTTATGTTTTAAGGTTTATGATAAAAACAGGGATAGTTGTTGAATCCTACCAAGTTGTCCTTATTCCCTCAAGTTAAGTCCATTTTGTGACACTATATCTCAAAGCATCGATGCTTCATTATATCAAATAAAAAGAGGCAAATATATGTGTACTTGTTTGCGTGAGAAGGTCGAGCCAAGCGTGACCATCGGGAATTTTACATAATTTAAAATTACAAATAAAATCACTATATAGCGTTTTGATGTGACGTCATCATTCTGGAAGTCAGCCATTTTGTTAGATGCACCCAAGAACCAAATTTTAATTAAAAAATTTTAGTTACTTTTTTTTTTCATTGTTAAAGTCATTAGATGAAGTTTCCTTGCTGATATTTTTGCTATATTTGTTCATTTACAAAATATATAAATAGCTGATATAGGCCATGTTGTATTTTTACTATGACTGTTGTTCAAATATGACGTCACACTCTATATTTAATGTTTTATAGAAATAGCCACTTTTGATCCAAAATCTTTATCCCTTTCTCTTGTTGTAATAAATGGTTTGAGAGTCTTTTTTTATTTTTATTTTTAACACCAAATGTGTTAATATTCTGACATAATATTCTACAAATATATTAAGTGTGCTCTAAAGTAAGAAACTTACTCATCCAATTAGATATAGTAAATATACATATGTACATATTTTTGACACGTATTTTCTTTAACTTTTTCCTCTTGTATGAAGGTGTGTACCATGAGACATATGGAAATGATGAGTAAACCAACAGATGGTGAAACTATTACATGTCTACCACTATGCTTCTGTTAAATAGTATATTTTTTTATTAGAATTCTGCTTTCAATCGTTTTTTACCTATATTTATGGCACATATCGTGTCCCAGAGGAAAAGTGTAACAAGTAATCTTTTTCTAGAAAATGAAATTAATGGGTTCTACATATAAATACATATAAAATGCTCTAAATTTAGCAAATATATATTCATTTGTAAGGAAATATATCCTACAAGACCAATTTACTAGTGTCAAGACTCTGGGCCGAGTTTCTTAAGTGATCTGTTCCATATCGATCAATATACAATGTATGCAGACTGATATTTCAGGCAATACATATACAAAAGTAGCTTTAAATCAAATGAGTCAACTGATGAAAAACAGCTGAAGGGAAAATTCATAGTATCTTTGTTGATCTCAAAAAGCTCGTTTTTGATAATTAACACTACAAATCACTGTATTTGAAATTACAATAAAACATCAATAACTACAGATCATTAAAATATGACCAAAGCTTTATATCAGGGATTGGCAAGTGATTTACATATGCCAACTAATTTCTATGCTATGTGGCGGAATAGAAACTGGCCTACCATCTATTCAAATACTATGAATATCCAAAACTTTAGGCTAGAAAAAGAAGGGCAACATGGAAAATGATCATAATATTAGGCTGACCCGAATAGTTTTGATTTCCAAAAGAGAGGACAATTGACCCAACCAGTGCTGATTTAAGGAGGTCCTGCAGGGAAGTGGTTTTTTTAATAAAAGAAAGAAAAAAAGATTCGCTGTTAGTTTTAAATGATACCAAACATTTATTGAGTTATAAAAAAATAAAAAACCTACGTGGAAATGGATGAAAAAAGATGGAATGCTTGGGTAATATAGCACGATTGATTCCCCTAAATTAACCCGTATATAAATAATATATGTATATCTGAGGTGCCAAATAACAGGTGCTTAGTAGATTTGGCAGGAGTTGTTATAATATAAATAATGAAAATCGTTTGTTGACCCATGCTTTAGATAGGAAGACCCATCAAGATCAATCTTTTTTATGTGACCGATTGATTTTGTTCCAATTACATAGATAGCCCTCATCTTAAATGAAATTATTTAATGCAAAAATGTAACTATTGGTAGCTTTAAGTACCTTGATATTAAAAACTTTTATGATAGGATTCTCTACACAATTAGATTGCACGTGTTGCACTTTTGATCCAGACCCATGATATGTTGGAATAAACCCCCTGAAAGTTCATCAATGGGTAGAAATATTGAAAAAAAAAAAAGTTGTCATTTTTAAATGGGCATTTATGCATTATTATTATTATAAAAAATAGATATATTTATATATAATTGGAATTTTATTTTTTAAAGATAATTACTTTTCTTCCTATTAAATCACACAAATTTAAATTTAGAAGAAAAAAAGTTACAAAATTCATATTCTTTTTTGTGGTAAATTTTACCTCCTATAAGAAAAAAAACGTTTGAAGTCACAAAACCCCTTCATTTAGAAAGGGAAAGGTTTTGAAGTTTGAAGATACTCCAATGAAATTTTTTTTAGAAATATATAGTACATTTGTGAACTGTTGATTTTATGCTCTTTTGTCCCTTGTTACTATTTTGAGCATTGATTGGTTGAACTATAAAGAGCTCATCGTTGTTGTTAAGAGCTCTGAACAGTTCCCTAAATTATGAAATGAAGAATAATTCCATAGTTGGCGTGAATTAGCAAATTCCCAATTGATTTAAAGTCTTTTTTCTTTCTTTATTTAGAGTCCAATGGTGGTAAATATAGGCTGAAGACTACTCTACTTTGATACCAAAATCATAAAAGTAAACTTTTGTAGACACCTTGTATATCAGACTGATAAATATGCGTAGAAAACATTATTTAATTATTCAAATGTGTAACTACTATCATTCAAACAGATTTTTATCTTGACTAAACGTTCCCTCAAAAAACAATAAAAGACTTGTCTTGACCCTATTTTTCATGACTCGATTTGAACTACTCTTCAAATACTCGAGACTTGTCTTCTAAAAAGTGACTTGTACATAGCTCTGGTATTAAGCCAATCGCAACATTATTGGAACTGTTGGAAAGTCAGACAGTCCAAAAGATGGGAGGTGAAAATTGGCTTCCTGAAGGGGCATTACGTGCATGCATAGGATAAGATATTGGCTTTTGATATTTAAAATAGGCAGTGTTAGCAAATATTGGACTTAAAATGTAAGTTTAGGACATAATGAAATATGCTCAGCTATCCTCTTGTCCCTAGATTATTAGTCTTCTAATCTTCCATTCACTAAACTTAAATGACACTCCTTTTAAGATCTGACCATTAAATAAATAATAAACATACATTTGGAGAGAATGAATCGACATTGGTCATCTACTAATTGATTCAGTGCCATTTTTTTCCTTTCTCTTTTACGGAAAAAAGGTTGAGTGATATAATGAAGATTCTCACATATAAAGATCTGCGTAAAAATGAAAGTGTTTCATGTTTCATGTACATATCAAGGAGCTTTGAGAATGAAAGGTCAGCCTTATTAGGGACTAAGAACAAATGTGTTTTAAGAGCACTGTTTTTTAAAGTGTAGGGAGGAGGATGAGCAGGATTCCCCCCCTTGGCCTCCCTTCCTGCCTCCCCCCCTGATTTTGTAATCCTCATAAGTATGTAGATCATTACTAAAAGTTTGAGAAATAATCATACAAATTATAAATGCATCTACACAGGGAAGAAACATTTAAAACAAAGAATCCTTGATATGTATTTTAAATAAATGCCTTTGTAGAATGATGGAATTTGAATGAGTCTAGAACAACAACTATGTATAATTTGTCTCCGTCCAGTTGGTGCTAAGTTCCTTAGCTCAATTCCATGGTGTACATATATGTGCAGCTAGAAGGGAATTAAAATAATGTAAAATATATTCAAATATTCACTTGATTCGATTCGAACTTTATTTTATTTTTTTTTTAAATTTTTGTTTTTTTTCAGGGATGAACATCCTAAAAGACTTTTCATTATTTTTAATAGGACATATGACGTGTTCATATCATTAAGGATATGTATGATTGTGTCACTATGGTATGTACAAGATGATAAATATAATAATAATAAGAACATATAAAAAAATAAAATAAGATTAGTTGCTAGTGAATAAATTAAGACACGTAATTGACCTCTTTGGAGGGATCTATGTATCTACATATGAAGTTTCTTGTGAGTGCTGAGTATATAGTTTTTTTTTTTTGGTTTTTTTTTGTGGCTCTATCTCTGTATAGATGAACAAATCATCAGAAAGGGATTTCATTTCCTTGATTATACAACATCCATATATTCATATATATATATATACCCCATACACATAAATTTCTTATTTTCCATTCTCCTTTTGTACTAAATATGATCATGTCTTCTTGATAGGCATGATTACTCATTCATAATAATACTGGGTTCTGAAGGTCAGATAGTTCTGCTGTATACATATATGTAACAATACACGTTGTAAGCTCTAGACACAATGGGTTCAATAATCATAATAATATTAATGCAACTCTTCAAAGCAGTATTTTCACTTACAGTATATATATATAAAGAACATTGCCTTATTACTTTGTCTTTCTTCCAAGTAATAAGTAATTAGATTACTTTTGAATTAAGTCATATGTAATGAATACCCTTCGTACTGCTAATCACTCTATCCAAAGGCTGGATATACATATATGTACATTCAATGTGTATAATACCTCAAAGTATTAATTAAAACATCATTAAGTCAGATGTGTTCCGTGGAATGACTTTTTACATTTGACTTGTATGCGTTCTTACGGTTTAAAATGGGACATGAAAGACTTTGAGACCCAAATTTGTTGGAAAAACATTTTCCCATACAAAATATTTTATAATACAAAAATAATCTCATCGTCACGTATGTCTGGCTTTAGCTATTATTATTATTTTGGCTAAATTAATCCTATATTATTTCATTGATTTACATATATTAAATATTGACTTTCTCTCTTTTTCATATATGAATATTGAAGGACATACAATCTTTACTATCAGAGTCCAAGACATTCAAAACCGTGAAGGATATCAAATTTCTTTGTTTATTTAAATGTGAATATTTATATATGATCTTAGACCTCAGTTATGTTCAAGTTGGAAATTAAGTGTTTCTATGGCTGTCGTTTAAGTCAGCAATGCAAAAAAAAAAAAAAGAAAAAAAAAGAAAGAAGCTTCTCATCAGATAAAAGAATGACGAATGAGGGTCTCTGTATATTGAGAACATATGTACATTTTGATCGGTGTGAGTCTCTTTGACTCATTTTAATTATTGTGTCTAGGTCTTCTTTGATTCTTCTCTGAGGGTTCTTCCATTCATTTTCATCTCTTGGGTCATAGACCTCATGCTCTCAATGGCTTGGATTCTAACCTTTAATAATGGACCATGGACCTTGCTTCCCTTGGCAGACTTTGTTCTGAGGCACTTTTAAGAGTTCAACGTGAATCAAAAAATTTATTACATATTGTATAAATCGACAGGGGTGTACGTCACAGGTGATCTATAAATGTTGAACTTTTTCTACAAGATGTCATTTGTATGCTCAAATCCCTTTGGATCTACATAAATACATGTTTACACATTCAAGTTTTTAAAAAAAATATTGAACTAATCACGGATTTGCATTATTTTGAAGAGCATGGAATCTAAATAAGTTTGAAATTCGTCAACACAATTTTAAGATAGAAGAGATTTTACAGGTGCATATTCAATTATGTTGCATAGGTTATAATACATATGTACATATACAATAATTATATCATGCTACTTTTGTAGCATGAAGTGTTCTGAACGATGATTTATAGAGTGGGAATTTAGTAATGTTTTAGGCAATGACCCAGTCCTTACAAGTTATTTTAACTTTCCCTTTTTTGAAGAAGGAGTAGGAAAAATTGAGAAATGCTATGTTAACAATGTCTATCATGACAAGCTTTTTGGGATAATCAAAAACACATTATATTCTCCTTTCATCTGATTTTCATGATTTAACACTTTTGATTTAAAGCAGCTGACTCTACGTGTTATGAGCTCAAAAAGGATATTATTATTATTATTATTTATTATTTTGATGTATAAAAAATATATTAAATTGCGTGCTCTTTTTTGAATTTTGAATATATTACAAGTAGTAACGATTGGTTTGTGATTGGTAGAATTTATAAATATATAGTATATATAAATAATAAATTCTGCATAATATTAACAAGTTGGCAACAAGGAAAATACAGAAGGGCAGTAGCTACCAGGTGTTTTTTTTCCAAATTTTGCCTTTCCCTTTTGTCAGTCGAGGTTACGAATGAACAAAAAAGCTCGACGTATATGTAGAGAAAAATTAATAATAGAACAGTCACGAAATCTCTTGCTTTTATTGTTTGATTAGTCCAATGAATAGAGAGTCCTTAGAAGTATTCTCAAAAATTACAAATCCACGTATGAGGAGGTGAAAATTAGCCCCAATCAAATAAATGTACTCTAATCCTTTTGTTTGTTCAAATAACGCATTATTGATTCCTTGGATTTAGCCTCTCTTTGTCAATTTAAAGTAAGGATTTGAGTTTGTTTATAAGAGTGATTGATGGATGAGTGTTAAGGTAGACAGGGAAATCTACTGATGAATACATATGTTATCTTGCAACAATGAAAATTCTAATAGAAAATCTAAGCAATTATCTTTTTACAATAGCTCTGATTGTATTTTTTCATTTGATAGAAGAATCATTTCATCATTTTTTTTATTTCTTGATAGAAACAGAATTGAATATATTGTAGGTTTCATATTAGTGTAGTTTTTTTTTTTTTTTTGCAAAACATATTGTTAACAAAACATGGATATGATGGTTAGTTATCATAAAATCAACATTGATAATGTATAATCCATTTATTTTTATACAGAGTGCAACAGGGAAACGTGGACAAAATAAGAAAACGATTTTTAATTGGCGAGAATTAAGAAAGTGATAAAAGATATAATCAAAGATGGAAATAACGACGTTAGGTACGGAGTAGCCCATTTCCTTAACTTTTCCTTCCATTTTAACTCTATTAGGAGAAGAAAAAAAAAGAAGAGATCCTGTTACTTAAAAAACAAAACAAAAAATCAAACCCCATGGATTTCAATATTTCCATAAGTCTCATTTCGAATTGTTACGTATGTAATATGCACAAATTTATTATCATACTTTGTTCTGTGAATAATTAAACTTTGTTAAATAAGAAAGGTCTGAGCTCAAACTTATTGGTCCGCTCTATTTTTGTTTTTTTTACTAAGTTAACGGAGCCCATTACTTAATAACATATAATTAATTGCTTTTTCCATGTAACGAGTTTAACATTGGATGTAATTGCAAAAGTTGTAAGCAGAATACAATTTCCATTTGCATTGACAACTGTTTCTTAATAAAGTGGGAATTACTAACATTTTTGAATCCTTTCTTCCGCTGGAATGAATGTCCATGCTTTAGAAATGAAAGATTTCAGTGACTCAATGTTTGGTTGATACTTAGTTATAATTAAATCATCTCTCAACCACGTTCCACCAATATTATTTCTAGAGATTCAGATCAGAAGATGAGGGAAATTCAGGAAGTGATGCAAACATAAATCACGAGTACTCTTGACTACACATTTTGATTCGGAAGTCTGAAGACGAAAGGAGACATTGTTTTCCTTTGTTGATTATGAACCCTAGATGCTAAATCTGAGTCAAATGTATTGATTTAGGGATCCCTTGGAATATTTTCTCTCCTCTCACTCAGGAATCTATTATTTTTGTTCGATTGATAAATCATGCCCTTTTTTTTCTTGATCAGTCTTTGTGTTTAATGCCATATATTGGCTATTTCTTGACTCCTTGTGGCCAAAATTTGCATTAGTGACATATTATTACCTCTTTTAAAGGATTCAAGAGTCTGAAAAGTTTCTGTCAATTTACTAGTACAATTGAAAATTATGTAAAAAAATACAATATTTCTGTTTTTCGCTGACGCACCCCGTATATATATATATATACATTAAGGAATTACAATATCACAAAGAAAGTAATTTCTTTAACTTACAAATATTTACCAATATTTGATAAAATATAAGTACATTTAGAGGAAAAAGCCCTTTATGAAATTATAGCATCAATCACGTACAATCCAAGGTATCTACGTAGCAAGTACGATCAAGTTTCAGTGATTTATGGTTGCTCTACAGTTTTGGCAAAAGGGCACATATAGTATATGCCCATATAATGTTCTTATCCTTAAGGGACTAAAGTACATTAATAAATATTATTATCAAAGGAGTTAGAGGAGTCTTTGTAGAATTTGTAATAGGGTTGAGTTGTAGGGTCTCTTCAAACTTGTTCATATGACAGCAAGTCCTTCCTTTTGGTTTCAACTGATATCTATTAGATTTTGAACCTGGGGAAAGTTGGCTTCCTCAAAACTCCAAAAGCTGCAAGGTCCTTGTTCAGCCCAGTAAGATCCCCTTTTTTAGCAAGACTAATCAACTAGTAATTCCTTACTTTATTTTTTAACTCAATAAAAAAAACAAATTAAAATATAAAGTTACACATATTTAAATTAGTACTTTTCTAATAAACACACTATTAAAAGTTTTATTATTCCCAATGCAAGGCATGATAATGAACTTGTAATATACGAGACAATCAGAAATGAGTCTAATGAAATTATTAAAATTAAAGTTTTTTGACTTAGTAACGGGGTCATTTGTTTTTGCTTTTTACATAATATTGCTTTAAAGGAAGACAAAGTCATCGAAATAAGTTCTCTCGTTACTGACAAAGTAACGAAGATAGAAACAGCACCCCTTTTCCCATCTCTATTTGAGACAAAGAGAAACAGCCTTTTTTTTAAAGGATATGCTGTCAAGGCATGTTTTTGCAGCATTAAAAAGGCTCTAACATTCTGTAGCTACAAGGGATCTTCAATTAAGTGAGTTGATGGGAATCAGGGTGAATATGGAGAGAGGAATGCATACATTTTTGATCCTACCATAAAATTTAGACTTTAATAAACAGTTTACTTTCATTATTTTCGTGCTTTTACTAGCCTTTACTAGCCTTTTATATCATTTTGAAGTCAGTGTAAATCTGAATAAAACTCACCCTGTACAAAGTGTGTCTTTAAATGGAATAATTGTATATTGTAATATTTACATATTAGGTAAGTGTGGTGATGTCATGTTGTTGGTAACCTTTAGAGAACACGTTTTTTATATATCAAACTTGATTAATATCAAGTCCATTATTCAAGAGAATATTTAAAGCAGTATTATTCAATAAATAAAATATTATCTCTATCGAAAATATTTTAAATACCATATGTGAATTCTGAGAATAGAGAAATAAGTACAAAAGGATTTAAAAAAAAAAAAAGAAGAAATATCTTGTAGGTATCCAGCAAATTATTATTTCATTTAGAAAGTCAATGCTTTATGTGAGTTGTTATCAAATTGTGTACCCCATTGTTCTTTTAGGTGAGTTCCGTAGCTTTCCTTATATATACATTATAAAGATCAAATATAAATTAATTTACTATAAAATACCATTTCTATTTGCAAAAAGTTCAAAATTTGGTCCAATTGTGAGTCTGATGGCCTTGGCTATCTCATTCATACTCCTTGCAGCAAAAAAAATAGTTCATGAAACAATGTTTCATGTTCTTTTATGAATGATTTATAATTCTTCAGCTTAAGCTTCATTCTATTTCCTGCCATAAATTGCTAATAATAGGATGATAAACAGGTTTTTTTATGACTATTTTAATTTTCTATGTTTTAATGTTTTGAGGGATCAGTATTCTTCTATAACTTTTTATTGTCATGTCGATTGAATCAAAGGATTACGAAGAAGAAGAAATGCATTAAGTCATTTTACCTATTACGTAGCTCCTTAGCTATTACGGAATAAAACTACAAATACTTCAATAATGAGTGAATCATATCCATAGATATGATAAAGGCATATGTATAATACAACTCAAGGGGAGCTAAAAACACCGGATTTAGAGTCTCAATAAGATTGAAATCAAATGAATATTGTTACAGAACTAGAAAATAGGCGATAAATCAATTATACTTTACATAGTTATTATTCATCCCCGGATCCAAATTCTATTGAATACTACCCAGGATTTTGATCTAGGGCCGTAACATTTATGAATTTAATATTAGACTTATCAAAAAAATTTGAGATCCGTTTATATTCAATTAAATTTATGAATCTTTCCTTACTCTTCGACATCTACAATTGTATGAAAAGTATAGGAATGTTTAAGAAATTAAAACAAAAAAAGATAAATAGCCTGAATTTCTGCAAAAACCAAATTGTATATTCTTCAATAATAATAATAATAATAATTTAGTGCATCAAGTACCTAACTAATCCTAGAGCTAGATGTGGGATCTAATTGGTGTTTGTGTAGACTTGTGCCATATCATTCATTTGGAGATCGAATGACAGAATGCTTTGTGACAATTTGCATACATATTGTGCCTAGTAAAAAGAAATCCTTTAATTTTGCAATAGCCATAGGCTTTAGTGATCTATATCTCGCGTTGTATAAGTGCGACTATATTATACTAGATGGAGTTAGAAAAAAAGAAAGAGATTTCGCGCCTAAGAAAATTCGGGTTTGTGATTGGTTGACTGAGTAGTGTTTGAGTGCGCGTCAAAGATGGACACTAGCAAGGAGAAAAAACGCTATATTCTACAATTTTTCTTTGATAAAGGCGAAAACGCAAGTCAGGCAGCTGAAAATGTGAACGTTGTTTAGTGTTCTTATACTGTAACATCCAATGATGCAAAATTTTGGTTTCGGCGATTTCGTTCCGGTAATTTTGATGTCAAAGATGCACTACGCTGTAGACGGCCAATTGTCGAAAATGTCGATAAAATAATAGAAATCGTCGAGTCTGACCGTCATGTAAGCACTGTTTCGATTGCCCAGGAGCTAAACATTGGATTACTATTATAACTATGCTAAATAAAGCCTTCAATTTCATACAAAAATAATAGATTTCCTTTTACTAGACCTAATATTATGTTGAAAATATAACTATTTCTCAATAGACTGTGGACACAACTACTATTCATTGGCTAGACCAGACACTACCATTTGCATAGTGCTATACATAATTATACAAAGGCTTTATACATATAACCTTGTTTAGTTCGAATTCAATCCATCCAGATCTCAAATTAGAGGAGTAGAAGGGATTTCCTTTCACATTTAAGCATGATTGGGCAAAGGCTTGCCCTTTAATTCAGCTGTGGAAAGGGGCTTATAGATAGAATTCTATGTAATACCCTGTTACATGAGGACTCCATCCTTTTGAGGATCGCATTAGGTCCCTTGTTTATCATTTCATGGCCCTTTTAATAAAATCCAATATTGACAACTTCTCAAAAAGGCCGATATAATATGTATAATACTAGGGGTACCAATTACTCTGACTGTTCAGGATAATGTTTTATATTATACATATCTTTCTTTCTTTCGTTCTTTTTTATTTATCTTATCTTATAATTAGATCATTAAATTATTATAATACTACTTCCAACTTAATAGTACTATGTATGTATACACATCATATATTGACATATATAAATGAAGTATATACATAAATTAAATCTCAAGAAATATCTAGGTCATGTATGTACTATGCAATAAGGGATGATATACGTACATACATTTCAATGTATGTATGTATGTATGTAGACTCTACTTGAATCTATCTTGATCTCTTAATTAGTTTATATTAATTAAAACTACTTTAATTATTATTATTGTCAATATGTTATAAAATCTACAAATGTAGCAAAAATATAAGAAACCAATAAAGTAGGGAAAATGATTTACATTTCCTATTAAAATTATACATACATACTCATATATTAGATATTAAATCTACCAAACAATAAAAAAAAAAAAAAACTCTTTTGAAAAATAATTGTCATTTTAAATTAATTAGTCTCATGAAATGAGCCATATAAACGTTGTAAGATTTATTAATAATAATTTAATAATATCATAATTTGCAAAATTAATGATTTGATTCGAACATGAAAATGGATACAAAACGCAAATTTGTCCAGAATTTGAATATAAATTTTCAATACACTACAAGTGAGGTGATTTAAACGGAACGTTCGTCAATTGGAGAGAAAGGGGCATGCTCTGTCTCTACGTTCCTCTAGCACCTTACCAAGTTGATGCCTTCGTCTAATGTGGAATGAATATTTAAAACAATATTCATTGTATCAGGGATCTTCGACCTGACGCCTACACGTTGCATTTGACCCTTGGATATAGAATGAAAATTAATATTGGAGTCCTTTGGCACTGCAAATGTGGCCCTTATATGGAAAAGGCTTAATGACCCCTGCATACGACTATTATTTGTCATATGAAATAAAGGCTATGTGTAGATAGAAAACACTTTTTTTATGGCCTATACTACAGAGTAGTATAAAAAAACAATTCCCCTCATTTAATAACATATCTAATTTATACACATGTATGAATATTTGTTCTCCCTTTGCAAAATTCATTTTGTTTTAATTGAATTAACAAAAATGAATTCATGAAGGTTGCGTTATAAATAGTTCAGTGCACCCTCCTCAGCGCCTCTAGAGGATAAAAAAGCCGTTTCAGAGCCAAGTAAATTTAAAAAAGTATGGATCACATCGAGTTATTTTCGTAACTTTTAATTTAGGAAACCCTTATGCAGATTTGTCAATTAGAATATAACTTTATAAATATAATTAACCAACAATAAATTATATTCATGAAACAAATATTAATAAAAATGAATTTCTTCATTCATTTTCACACTTTGAAAGAGAACCCAACTGCATACATTTTTTGATGATTAGAAGAGTAAATTATGTTTGATGGCGTAGAGTTATATCATCAGTTTTGTTGATTATAATTATATTAAATTATATGAAATGAATCACTAATTGAATAATGATGATATGTACATTCTAGAAAACGTGTGAAATTTTACTCAAGGCCTCACTCCTGAGGCATCCTTACTTTTATACATTTAAGACTTCATATCAAATTTGAAGTGGATGTATCAAGGTTAAATACACTACTGCGCTTTTAATTGAAGTTTCAACATTTAATCATAAAATATATTTATATATCCACAATCATAGAATTTAATGATTTTTACTACAAAAGTCCTCATTCACTTGGAAAAACTGGGTCACTAAAATGCACTTCTCATGGGATAAAAGAACTTTATTCTAGTTTCTTTTCCTTATTTAACAATACAAATAAAGAAAAAGTCGATGAATATATATGCAGTAGGATAAATGGGCCTGAAATTTGATTGAGATATATTTATTTTTTGTCATATGTATAACTGAACAAATATGTAATGTAATGACCCCAAAATGCAATGTGTTGCTACTAAATTCAGGGTTTTTTACTACCTCCATGTACAAAACTTATTCTGGTTTTTTTATTTTTACTTTCAGGGACGAAGGCATTGGACAACACTTCCCTCCTCTGGATCCCCAATAGCCACAAAAATGCATCCAGTTCTTCTTTTAGTATTCACCAGAGTGGTTTCATTCAGTGGGGACTATGTGGAGAAATCTTCCAGGAGTGATGTCTCCCTCAATTTCATCCCCTAAGTCCCTAATATGAAGAAGCAAAACGTCCGGACTTTAAGTCTCATCGTCTGTACATTCACTTATCTCCTAATTGGGGCTGCCATTTTTGACTCCATTGAATCAGAAGAGGAACAAAAGCAAAAGGAAGCGTTAGAGAGTAAGAATATAATTTAAAGCTTTTTAATATTTGTTCTAGACATTAGATTCAGCAGAACCCGAGCTCAGTCTCATTTTCGAGCTGAGTCGGGCTATTTTGCTATTCTTTTTATTTATTTATTTAATCAAGCTTATACTGTTGATGTTACCGACTTATCCAAGTTTGAGTCGTTTATGTATTATCGAGTTGAAAAATTATGAATCGGTTGAGGCTCATACAGGGTGAAGCTTGATTTTTTTTTGGTTCACTGGGATGCACTTAGTTATTATGTGGTGCGTTCCATAATTTAAACAACATTATTCTATATAGTCTAAGGGGAAAAAATAGAGGCACTCGGAAGATGAATAAACGAAAAAACTAAATGAACCCTTTTGAAATATTTTTTCCATTCATTGCTCAATTAGTTTCTCTAAAGGCCCTCATTTTCGATATACTTACAAATACTAGAAATTAGCTCAATATAAATCTTCTGATAACTGATACTTCTTACATGGCCAGTTTTATGTAACCGGCAATAGAAGCCGGCCCTGCGATGAAATATAAAAATCCTCACCAGCACCACCCTCATATTTATAAAAAAAATAATTAAAGTTTCAATATTAGTTTATAATATGAAAACCAGATTCAAAGCTCAATTCTGTTTTTAAAATAAGAAACTGTCTTCATTCTGTATTTAAGTTTTAAACTTTCCATGGATAGTACTTATATTATCATTCTTGAAATCATGAAGAATGAAAATTTCTTTAAATGCCTGGAGTGAGTGACTAAAAACGCAAGAAAACGACGTACCCAACACTCAACTCACATCCTTCAAGTTTAAAACAAAGTTTTTAAACATTTTCTCAATATCCTTGAATTTTTTTCTTCTACAAAATACCTATCAGTGTAGTATCTATTGAACGTTGCTATGTTAATTACGAATTCTTTTTTTTTTTTTTGTATGAAGTTATACATATTTTATTGGGGAATGCGTCAAATACTCCTACTTTTGAGTATCTCTTGTGTATTTGGATAGTATGTAAAATCATACATATATACATACATAAGAAACAGAGGAGTATCAACTCAAAAGAAAAAATGAATTTATACTCTCCACATATTATGATGAAAAAAAAGAAGAAGATATCCCTATAATTTATCATATCTCTTAATGGTACCTTTGGCAACATTAAGGACTTTGCGATTTAAGGGGGAAGAATATACATACATTGTTGATATTCTCTATTCTCTAAAGAGAGTAATATTGTTTAACAAATGATCTTATATGTTGACATGTTTTTTTTTTCTTATTACTTCTGAGCGTAGATTTGATTTTCATTGTGGAGGATATGTATTGATATATATGTATGTACATATATATAAAACATCTAATGAAATCTTCTTGTATACTACAAGTGTAGAGAAATAAAAACAGATCCCAGTTTTTAATTTGACAATCAAATTCAATTAGAGAAATAATCAAATTGCAATTTGACTGTTTTAGTTCCAAGGAGAGGTGAGTGAGGATTCCTTTACTATTTAAAGTTCAAGTAAGACCTTCCCTCTTGATTCTCATATTTGCTCACAATTTCAAGTCTTTAAATATTTGTATCCAATTTCTAGAATTTCGTTCGACCTCATTTCCTGTCCATGTAAGCATGTAGTATTTGAGATTATCTAATTCGATATAGATGGAGTCTCTACAAACCCAACCGAGTTTTGTAGAGCCAGGGAATGATTAAAACATGGAATACGTCCTTTTTTTCGTGCTTGTGCTTTTTGTGTATAAAAAAAAACACTGCACAAGAGAGAATCCATGAACTTATGAGTAGAGATATGAATAAAGAACCCTCTCAGTGAGTGTTTTTCACTCTAAAATCCCCCCCAGTTGGCAAGTTGTAAAATATATATATTTGGTGTTTTTTTCCATCATTGTTTCTTCCTAGAGAACACAATATCTATTAAATAGTTAAGTTTTGACTTATGACAAATGAGTTGAAAATGAAAAGGTGTACCAAAATATACGTTCTTTGTTTGTTTTTGTAGCAATGTTCACGAAAGCATTAAATGAAAGCTAAGTTGCAATGGCACAACAAAATTAAATCAGTTTCATTTCATTCCTACCCTTATTATTGTAGAGTCGATAGCATATCAGCTGACATGATGTCTCTAAGTGTTACCATATATATTTTAGAACGTTATCTTAGCATTTATAGACATTTTATAAGGTAGTACGAGATACGTATATCCACTAATTTGGACTTTGCATGTGTGTTGTAGTTTGGTGACCCCTACTAAGGAATAATTTACACGCCCGCTGGAAAGGAACTTTTTTCACTACTCTACTTATGATTTATGTAGCTGAAATACTTAGGCACACAAAATAATAAGGCAGGCGGGGAAAAGAGTGAGCAATTCATGTATTAATTATATTATGCCATGATGAGGAAGAAAAAAATCTGATTCGAATCAAATTTTTCCATGTAAAAAAAAGAACCTATTCCCAAAGCATTCCCGAGATGATGTCATACAAAATATGGTACCCTTGAAGTAAGGCAGAATATCAGCCGATTACATTCGAAGGGTGGAATGTAACTGTCGTTATTTTGCAGTTTTATTACTAACAGAGTAAAAACCTTAATATGTCTTTGTTGGAATTGCACTTCAAAATTACTATACTTAAGTGAATCCTATGATTCATATTACATATTTAAGAAACACATATAATTAAATGAAATGGTTTTATTTAACCATCTAGTGGCTACTTTTTTTTATATTAAACAATTTAGTTATCATTTAAAACTATTATAAAAACTTCAAACAGTCAAAAGTAACACATTTTGTAATCACTTAAATTTTTCCATGAAAGAATAAAATAGAATGAAATTTCATAATGATTATCTCAATTATATACATATATAGTTATATCAGAAAAACTGAACATTGTAACATTGATTAAATTGATAACGCGATGAAAATGTATGTTATAATTACAATTTTAAATATTTCAAATATAATTTAAAAGAACAAAAGTAATAATTGTCAGGGAATTAATTACATTGAAATCGATACAGTGACTATTATAACAAGTCACTGACTCGATTGCATATGTTCTAAAAAATAAAATCACAATTGACGATCGAAGCACTTTAGTACATGCAAAAGTTCTTCAAGTCAATGCTTATCACGGCGACAATATTCTTCAACTGGATATATCAGGCATTCTGTATACTATCCACTTTTGAATGGTTCAAGTGGAATATATTTTAGACTATTGTCACACTAATAAGTAGAGGCGTTCTTTAACTAATCAACAATAATTCAAGGAATTTTTCTTCTTCACTTTTGAAATAGTAGAGCTACATAACCTAAAGACTGTTTCTATCATATTTCCCTAACCTATAAAATAGGCTCAGACGTTAAGGGATTTCATAAGGCAAAAACGTCCAAGGAAATGCCCATTCAGAGAAGCAATCATAGATTGATCCTTGAAGTCCTTAGTCACTTCCATTGTCATAAATCTATACTTTTCGTGAATTTTCCGTTTTATTTTGAAAATTGTGACACGACTTAAAAGCTCCAATGATTAGGTTACGGGAAAACAAGAAGAGACGGATTTCTCCATAAATTGGATGAAATTTTGAATTTCTCCAACTGAAAGTGGGATATTACACGATATAAGGAATTTAGTTAGATCAGACGTGAAATCAGATGTATCTAAATCGTTATTGATACTATGTTTATTGAATGGATTAAGATACCTCTTGTGGCATCTGCGATTTGAAAGTCTCATGATTAGAAATTTCTTCATAATAAAAGTCGAGAAATGGCATGGCCGAAATGTCATCACACTCATATCCTTGACCAATTTTCAAACATTACTACCTCTGTTGTCGGTGCTCATAGTACTTGAATCAAATCCTCAGGCATTTTTAAGCTTAATTAAAAATGGCGCTAGTTGTTCTTGAATTGAAAACAAATGATTATGAAAAGAAGAAGAAGAAGTTTGAAAAGAAAGATGTTTGCAGATTGCCAACAATTGTTCGTTGCTGGCACACTCCATGGGCTTTTTTCTCATATCCTTAGTAATAGGTTCTTTATATTTATTTATAGCTAAAAATTGAAATGATTTTGAAACACTCCGCCACGTTTGTTGTTTAATAGTGATACAAATGATGAATGATGGACACGAAATGAAAATTATAGTGACATAATTGTCAGTGAATATGAGGGATTGTGCAAACGGTATCCATTGCATGTTGTAATTAACACAAATTAAACAACTTTTTGCACATTTTAATTAGTCTTCTGCACACACCTGGTTATTAAATAACATTTTTGAGAAAAAAAAATTAACTTACTCTACAGTAAAGAGCAAGTTTAACACTTTTGGGCTTGCATGAAAGCATTTTCTCTATTGTAAAATAATTCCCTTACACCCCAAATATATTAGGGTATTAAGATATTCAAATCAAGGAGCAGGATATATGATATGGTAATATAGAAATATTTAATAATAAGGTTTTTTAAAATCCATAGTTTTTTATATTATTTACAAAAATATCCAAAAAAATATATAATCATGTAAATTTCCCCCCCCCCCCTAGCCCTGCCTGCCCCTGACTCCACCCTCGGTTGTAACATCTGAAGTCAAACATCATTGTCTTTATAATACACACTTTATAATAATTAAGTTTTAATTATGTACTTATTTGTACAAAAAAAAAATAATTTTTGTGGTTTAATGATGTAAAGTTTGTTTTGATATGACCTCCCTAATTAGCTCTCAAGTTATATTTTGAATAGTAATGGGTGATGTTTGCCTATGTATAGTGTGTTGTTGACTTTTGTTTTATTTATTTTTTTATTTTTATGAAAACCATAAAAATAAACATCAACATTTCAAATTATATATATAAGTGTAAAAGGCATTTGAATTTGTATTTTGTGTTTTATTACATTGTATTCTTACTTTTTTACTATTGTTTTTGATGAGAAATGTGAGGGTTATTTGATATTTGAGTTTGAAAATATAACGAGTTGAGTTAACGCTTACCATTCGCTCTCCTTTTATGAAAGCCACCTACAAAAAAGTTTAAATTAGCAAGAGGAAAAATTCATTATTTTCAATTATTTTGAAGGGGATTGCGAATTGAAAACTATAAATATCATTAAAAGGCCGTAATATTTGTACATATAATATATTCTTGAATATTCTTTACTTCAAATAATTTCATCAGTTGACTCTTTTCAAATACAATACAGCTGAGCTCAAAGTTGCCTTTGTGTGAATTTTTCCTTTTCTTTATAATTGCATTTGAGTCATCATCTTTCATACGATTTAATAAATGATAAATTCGATTTTAGTTATTCATAAAAGGACGACACGTATCTCAAACACTCATAAATATTTTGATGCATAATTTCAGTGATAGATCTGTCAACTTAAAAACAAAAGCATTTATCTCTATCGAAATCCCAATCAAAATTAAATTCAAATTTCCTGTTATTTTTTTTTACTATTAGTAGTAAAAAATCATGAATTTATAAGCAACAAACTTCACTTTTCAGACACTTACTCTAGTATGGTTTTAACATGCTTCCATTCCAAATTTCAAGTCATTTCCGGCTTATCTAATCTGTTGCAACTTGATTCACTTCATATTAACTATTTTGGTTAAATTAGGAGCATGCTTTTCATATACTGAGATCTATGTCTTTCCATGATCATATATTTTGGTATATATATGTATTTAAAGACAATCTAATTTATCTATATAAAAATACGTCACATAAAAACTTTAATTTTGGGAAAATGAAAAAATGATTGTAACCATAGAGTTCTTGTTTCTTTCTTTCTGTCTTTCTTTGTATTTTGTAGTAGAAGGCTTAGAAGAGATACAAAAATTCATTCTGTTAAGATGAGAAATTATTATGTGTGTGTGTTTCTTATTTTAATTTATGAAGAAATAACAAAAACAAGAAACAAAAATGAAGCACATGTATTGTTTAGTAAAGTTTCCCCTTATCTTCATTCTGATTATTCTCTCTTTTTAATATGCTACATATTTTTAAACACAATAATAAACTATGTACGAGGAACATTTATTATATAATATATCACGCCGTATTTCATCAAACATCAAAATATACATAGTATTTTATTGTCAGCTGTTGATTTTTCTACTCTCTCCCCCCCCCCCCCCCCCTTCCTCTGAATATTGTTGATTGCTTGAACTCGAATTAAATCCTGTTAATGAGCTGTAAATAGTTGATTTATTTATCATGAAATGAATAAGTATTTCAATGTTGGGAATAATTGATCAACTTCTACGAAAATTCTTTTGATTTTGAAGAAGGGTTGCGTGATACAATCAAGGTAAGGACGTATCTGTACTACTTCTAGATTTGTAACATATACATATTTATTAACTATGTATGTACATATAATTTACACAATGTAAGTATGTAAATGTAAACTAAAGAAGATCTTCTTTAAAAAAGAAAAGAAAAGAAAAGAAATAAGGAAAATGGATCACAAAGGATTGTACAAAGGATTAGGGTCTCTCTGTTTGAAAAGAAGACTCAACTTCCTCCCTCCTCCTTATCCATCATTTAACTTTCTAACCCATTAAATTAGCATTACATTAAAGTCAACATTTAACTTTAGGAACTTAGGTCTTACTTATACAATGTATACACGGATGTACCTTTTCCTACTTTTCTGTAAGTCTAGAGAGTGTTTAATCAACCTTGTAGAGTAAATTGTAGGAATGTAAAAAATATGCAAAATGCCGCGTGCGAGACTTTGTGGAGTTGGCTCTTCAAACAATACTTTTTGTTTTCCAATGTTGTTACCATTTTTCCTTTATTACTACTGAGGGGAGAACATCTACCTGATAGTAAAGATCGCACATGAAGGAATACATGCATTAAGGTTAATTAAGCAAATAAAATGTCAACAAAAAGGGCTCAAGTACTCGTATAATTATTATTAGTTAAAAATATACATATAATTTACTGACATTAATTTCAGTTAATGTTCTGCCTCTCATCTATGTATACATACCCAATGTGATAATTTATTATTGATGTCTTCATTTGTATATATATATAACGGAGAATAGCAGCTTGAGGCTCAGTAAAACATCATGATAGCTCAAGCTGCTTCCCTCTCAACATTCATCAAAAGGTCAGAGTTACCAGGTTGATGATTTTCTCTTTCTTTTTATTTTACACACCCCATTTGCATATTTTTTACATTCCTAGTAATTTGTGATATCTTAGGGAGTATATATACAAAGGTTGATAAGGAATAAGGATTACATAATTCCACTACTTTTTTGTCTGTTCAGGGTGTTGTCATTTCCAGACCTTTCTACAATTTTGCCGTAGCTGTCTAAAACTATTCCCATCACATTTTTTGCTCATGTTACGTACTATTATCGACAAAAAACATGGTGAATAAAATAAAAAAATCTTTATTTAATCATCAAGATTCTTTTCCTACTCCTCAAAAATAGTCTCTCCCGGATGCAATACACATGTGAAAATGTGGTTTTTTTTTTCAATTTGTAAAGCAGTTACAAAAATTAATCAAGTCAAAAATTATCGATCAATATCTACTGAGTTAAGATATGCTATTAAAATTAAAAACCGGAGGATCGGTTTTTGAGTAGTCATGGGTTATGTATCTCGAGAAATAAACACCGAATTCTCAAAATTTTAAAAGAATACGGTCTGGAATAGTCATTTCAATCTTTTAGGTTTACACAACATTCCTCACAATTCCATTTTAGTCATCATTCTTCAAACATCTTAAAGAACAATAAATTACATTTTAGCTCTTTACAAAAGGACGCGTATTTCAAACACACATGAATATTTTGATGACTAATTTGGAATCGCAGATGTCAGTGACAGGTGCGCCACCTTAAAAAACAAAAACGCAAAAATCAAATTCAAATTTCTTGGTATTTTTTACTCCTGATAGTGTGTACATATGTAAATGAGTTGTCGGTGTTTTGAGGGGTGCTATACAGCCAAAATACCTACAGCTTCTATGTATTGATTCTCATCCGTCAATTGTTTTATTTTTCTTTCCATTATTTGTATTCTAAAGGATGAGTAACCTATATTTAATACTGTGAACAGTTTTCCATTATTAATTGAAGGCAATACCATTTAAGTAGATTGAAACCATTTGTCTTCCTTTTTATAGAGGAGAATGTGATTAGGCAGTGTCCAGGAGTATTAGCTAAATCCTGCAGCCAGTAGTGGTGAAAAGCTTCCTTATTACTGAACAGGGATTACAAACTTTGTATGCGCAATTATACAACTGTGTCATTGCTCCCATATACTCTTAAGAGTGGCGTAGCTGGAACTTTAGACTTAGAGATTTAATCCACCTTTCCATTTTATGGTAATACACGTATTTGGAGCATTAAATTCAAATACTAAATTAGTCGGGTAAAACATTATAATAAAATGGTCATCAAACTCTGAGGCTCTGCAGAGAGGAGTTTAAGAGTCCCAGATAGCTACGAATAGAATCATGAGATGTGAAAATTACTGAAATCCTGGTTAGCGACAACGTATCAGCTGGCTATGATCCCCATCGTGCTCCTTGTGTTTTGATGACGTTTGAAATCTTCGAATTGATTTAATGTCAAATATTGGGCAGGTTACCCACTTACACATCCTTTTTACGCTCGCCGGGATTCACGCAATTTTCACATCTCTCAACATGCTATCATCATCCATTTGGCTAATGTCTGAATTGATTATTATCATTATTATTATTATTCGTGCTTAATAGCTGTTGAAACTATCAAAGAGTATGAGATATCGGATATCTAGACTATAGTATAAGAAGCAGGAAACTCGTCACAAAGAGATAACGTTTCATTATTCATCGGAGGAACTATGTAGACGTGAATGTGAAATAATAAGTCTTTATCTATGTTGTTCATTGCTTTAATCCGCAAAAGAGAAAAGAAACAATACAAAATCCATCTTCGTTTGCAGTACCATTATTTCAACTCGAGTGAATAAAGTAAAAAAAAAAAAAAAAAAAAAAAAAAACATCTCCTCTGAAGGATGTATCAATCCTTTATTTGATCCTCATCTCAAAAAAAAAAAAGAAAGAAAAGAAAAGAGAATTTCAATTAAACAAATGTTTAACTTCTTACTATCTTCATACTTTTTTTAATTTCGAACTCTCAACATTTAACATTATTTAAACAATATATACTTAATTAATATTTATTTGACAATTTATTTTGGTCAATATTTGGATTTATGGGCCAACTCATATTCAAATTGATGGAATGGTTTAAATCATATCCAGGACTGATTGCTATAGTCAAAGATGTTCAACTCACAGCTTGTAGGTCGTACTGCAGTCCAGATAATTATTTTACATGCTTCACTCGTCACTCAAATGATAGGCAATAATATACATATTACAATAAGACACTTGTGGGGGGGGGGGGGAAAGAAGAAAAATTAGATTTTTCTCAAGGCACATTATACCAATGATCAGATCAATCCGTCCAGCAATTTTTGGAGTAGCAGACAGAGAGGGTATATATACTTGCATGTATGTAATCAACTATCAGAAGATGTTGTACCTTCTACCAAAATCTCAATTAAAAAAAATTCAACCTTTCATTTGATAAAAATAGATATAATTCTTATTCACCTTCAATCATGATATTGAGACAAGGGCCAGTACATTTTTCTAATAATATCTTACCGTAAAAATTGTATACTCGTACTTTTCTAGATAAAGTACAACATAAGAATATTTGGATTTCTGAAAACTATGAAAACATAAATTTTATTCAAATCCCAGGGTTTCATTTTTAAGCAAATGAACTCCAATACAAACCTCAGATATTATTTTTTTACATAGTCCTCAATGTATTATATTTTGGTGAAATCTGTGAAATTGATGATTTTTGAGGTTTGAATTGAATTCCTTTGTTAGTGAAACATTGATGGACTCTCTATCTTTTTCATAGCTGCAGCATATACCTACTGTATGTATGTAATGAATCAGACCTGGAGGATTACAGCTTTGAAACAAAATAGAGAATCTATAAATGTTTTATTAACATACATACAGTGAACCCTCGTTTATCGCGGGGGATACGTTTCAAAGATAAACCACGATAGGTGAAATCCGCGAAGTAGTCAACTCTATTTTTTATTGTTATTTTACAATACAATACTGTACTTTATTCCGTAATGACTCCCTACAGCCGCATAGGTATTACCTTCCTACAGCTTGTCCAGAAGTTTAACTTTTTTTTGCATTAGTTAGTATCTTCCTCGGCCCTATGTTGGTACAAAACGTTTCTTTGACATTGTGGGTTTTGTCACGGAGAAAAATTGCAAACGTTAATTTGGCAGAATGTACAGGAACGAAAGTTGTTGGCATTGATCTAATGAAAAACCAATATCAACTTTTTTCACTTCTAGTCAACAGTAACGCCTCTGAGTCAATCAGGGTTCACTGTAAAAAAATTTGCGATAGGTGAAGCGCGATATAGCGAGGGATCACTGTATATCCCTACAACTTCGACACATGTAAAGTAAAAAAAGACCTGCATTGAATCAACTTATTTTAATTGTACATATATAGAATACTTCAATTAATACTTCAACCCCTTTTTCCTTATATTTTCCATATTTAGTTTGATCGTATCATTTACTCCTGCATTGATAGCTTTTGTTGAATACAGAAACTGCCCACAAAACATATTTATTTGCCCAGCTCTTTGGCCTACCAATTGCAATGCAATAGGACGCATACCCAATTTTTTGCATTTTTTTTTACATCTGGGGGTGCCCCAACACCAGATGTAAGCATGATCGTATCTGTAGCTCTCAATAATTGATGAATGGGCTGATTAAGGAATTAGTTCAATCACTTTAGATACCTCCAAAATGAGTCTCATATGCTCTACTTATAAATACAAAAAAATAAAAGGGTACAAATCAATATGTTCATAGTCATTGTGTGCAGTCTATTTGCCATTATGTGTAACTATATAAGTAGTCATATATTTAATTGTTAGCCCGTATAAAATAAAATCCTTTGACGTTGGCATATTATGATCTATTGGAGTCCTTAGTATCAAAGATAATTTCATTTAGATATGTATGTATGTGTAAAATATATTCATATATTTGTATAAAAGTCGGATACCTCGAACTTGAGTCAGTCCATTTTGTCCAAGATATGAAAACATCAAAATAGTCTTTCAATTGTTTTATTGTTTTTATATTTCCTTTCAAGTAATTTCAATAACTGATTTGTTAAATTGGGAGTTTCTATCAAAAACTGAATAAGACTTACTTTTCTTCCTAGTATCATTTCATTTCACACATAACAAGCTCTTTTTTGTCACTCTCAATCGTTCCTTTTCTTTTTTTTCTTTTTTTTAAAAAGAGAGAGAAAATATTCAAAATCAACTGGTAGCCAGTCAATTACACCTCTGCTCCAAACCATTGAACTTTTTTCATTTAAAGTTAGATAATTTACAAATCAACACATAATAAAAATACACGGAAACTTATATATATAATTATATTCTGCGGATACATTCTGTTCAACTTTTACAATATTCTTTTTAGGTCAATTGAGGAATTAGGAGTTGTTTAAAAAACAAAAAGAAATTCTCAATACTTTTTATTATAAATAGAGTTGTCAAAAATGAGGAATTTTACTCGAGAATGGATCACTCCAAAATCTTGCCTGTTGAGCACCTCCTGTGATTGTCTCCTGTCAATACTGTTTTTAATCACTTTGAGTGTGTTTTCCTATAAATGGAAAGTTTACCGTGAGTAATTTCATCGAGAGGAACTACTTTTTACCTCTTGTATTTTAAATTTATACGTCATTAGTGAACATGCTATTTCCTATTCATTAAGAGGGTAATTTCTTTACACCCCGGGAATCCCTCTTTTTTGACATCTCTAGTTATGAAACAATTTTGAACGCTGAAAGTCCTTCCATCCGATAACATTAGACATTTTTCATTGCCCCCCCCCTTAACCCTCTTTTCTTAAATGGCAGTCGATCTTTTTTTAGAAATCCTTTAGTTTTTTTTCATACGACTGCAAGAAATGAATAGGTAAATACTGTGTCTCAATGAGATATCTGTTGCATCTCAGAATTAGAGATGGGGACTCGTATACACGACTCGCACATAAGACACTTAATTAAACTACAAACTTAAGGAACTCAAACTTAAGGAACTCAAACTTAAAAAAACTTGAGACTTTGAATTGGACTCTAGAACAAAGACTCGAGACTTGAATTGACTAGGGAAACAAAAGACTCTTGAAATTTGAAAAGGGATGGGACTCGTAGTTGGGACTGGAACTTGAGTCACATTTAAATCTCATTAAACTGTGTGACTTTAGAGGTACCTCAGACTTGAAGTGAAATGACTTAACACACAATTCGGACTTGAGATCAAGGACTCGAGTCAAAAAAGACTTCTCTCAAAAAGATGAAAAGACTTTAAATCCGTTTGTAGTTACAAATCATACTAAATCAATTAAAAATGTTAATTGTCAGTAAATTTAAGCAATGATATTGACTAAATGAAGGAGCAGTGTGAAGAAAAAATAAGTATGTACATTCTACATACATATATTATGCAAAAGCCCTAAAATCACTATCCAAAATTAATTTGATCTGTTTTCTTTCTCGAAGATATTTTTCTCATTCTAAAAATAACATTGTAAATTAAATGAGAGATAGAAAAATAGACTCTTTTACTCTCTTTTTTTTGTCATTGAGAAGCTGTTGATAAGAATGGTATATATTTGTCATTACCTACGTCCTTGTTGATCAATAATAATGTCCTCTTTGCTGATATTTATCAAAAAAATATAAAATAGACGTCAATTCTATGCACAATGTATGTATGTATGTATGTTGAACTCAAATTGATGCATTAGTCAAAAAAAACTTTAGTATATTCAGTATTCATACATATATCTACGTCTATGCAAATTGAATAAAGCTGTCAATGATTGAGCCTAATCATATATTGATTTGTTTATATGATATATTAATTCAAAAGGCATTAAGAGTGAAAAGTTAGTGCGTAGTTTAAGATGAATTAAATAAACTAGGAAGGTAAGGAATTTTTATCTTATTGAATTCGGACAATATGACGTGACATAACGGAATATGAGCTAAAATTGACGCCATATTGGTTACGTATAATTTTTTTTGATGGATTTAAAAGTGACTAAACTCTTGATTTTATAAGAGCAACGGTTTTTTTTGTATCTCTTTCAAAATTTTGATGTCTTGTCCGGTTTCATTCACCATCTTATACAATTGACTATGTAGAGCATTGTAAGAAACATGAATCAATGGGACTCGTGAGAATGTATCTATAAACAGAGTAGGGAACTCGTAGCTACTCAACACAAAAGCAAGCTAGGAAAATTTATTGTTCTCAAAAATGAGTCTAAACTACATTGAGTCTTCTTCAATTAACTATCTTCCCTTTTTATTTATAAGTTATCCTCAATCATCTTTCGAGTGCGCTGCAAATTCCACTCATAGGTCTCAAAAGTTTGTTCCGGGAAAGAAAAGTAATTCTGAGGAGTTCTAAGTGAAGGACCATATCAAACTATAATAATGTTGTATAACTGATATGAGGGCCTGTCGCCTAACATTGGAGTCATCAGTCTCCCATTTCAAATGACCCTGATGGGTAGAACAGAATGTTATACGATATTTGATAAGAATGAATAACAACTGTATTTGAGGGTACGCACGCCCAGTTAGACGTACTCATACTGCTCAATGATTATAGCTATTTAAGCTCCTATATGGAGTATAATGAGTCAGATGTAAGCCAACATTACTCTCATTACTGTTTTATCCGTATCCAACATTGGTGGCAGCGGTTGTCGTAACCAACAGGGCGGCTCTAAACTATTAGTTAACATTTTTGAGCATCTCAAGCCATCCCACAAAATTTTGAATATAAAGTCCATAATAGACCAACTATTCCTGATATATTTATTGGTGCAGTTAATTTAATTATGAAATAAAATATATTATTTAAATTTTGAAGTATCCGTTTTGCTTAATTTTTATGCTCAAGTCGTACCCGTGTTGCATTATTAAACTGTGACTTGATACTCAAATCCAATAGTCAAAGACTCTGCGACTCGATTACAAAGACTCGTAACTTGATTTCTAGGATTCAACAAAAATGTCTATATCAATACAACCAAAATAGCTCTCACATTACAGTTTTTATGTATGTAAGACAATGATCCCTGTATAAACTATGTATTTACATCTATGGGTACACAAAATTATACCATATTTATTCGTTACATCATCAAATGATGATATGATTGAATTATAAGCCCATTATATAAAGACGTAAATGATTATTTTTCTGTAGATATTAATTTCTAGGTATTATATATATAAATATATACCTATAAAAAGTTATTGTGTAGCAAATAGGAAAGTCATTACAGACTTAATTCAATCTCATTTCTATTCAAATCATTTTATATTTAATAGATAAATTGATTTATTACATGGGTATCTTGTCAATTAAGTTTGAATTCGAGTATCTCAATTTTGTCCTATGTAAAGCTCATAGATTAAAACATGTTTAAAAAAATGACATTATTTTTAAAGATTTGCAAAACATATAGCATAAAATAGAAAAAGTGAGACAAACATTTGTAATACAATAATGGGGAATTTGTATCAGCTTATTGATTCGAGTGAAATCAATGAACATTCAGAACTACGACGAGCTTTTTTAAATATACAAAAGAACTATGTATTCTCCTTTCATCTGTTGTTCATCCGTTGACTCTGCTGATTTAAACCAACTGACTCTACGTTCTATGAATTCAAAAAGGGCATTATTATTATTTAAGTTTCTGTTATTATATACAAAATATATTAATTCAAGTATAGTACGCCCATTTTTGAATTTTCGAATATTATACAAGTATTAAAGATTGATTTGTATATTGGTAGAGTTTATCAATGTTAAAAAATTTTCTTTTAACTTTTGTGAGTTGAGGTTGTGAGTGTATAAAAAAACCTTATAAGGGGCCCGATAAATTGGCAATCCATTGAAACAAACAAACATAGGATTTATCGATGTTTTGTATGTAGATATTACTCTGTCAATGAGTGGTGTAAGGAATCCTCAATCCCTTTTTTTGAATTTGTGAACATCATAGAAGTATTAACGATGGATTTGCATATTGGTAGAACTTATCAATGACTAGTATATCTAAATAATAACTCTGCCAAAAATAAAAAAGTGTGCAACAAGGACAATGCAGAAGGGTAGCTACCAGTTGTTTTTCCAAATTTTTCTTTTCTCTTTTGTGAGTTGAGGCTGTGAGTGTATAAAAAACCTTAAAGGGGGCCCGATAAATTGGCAATCCATTGAAACAAACAAACATAGGATTTATTGATGTTGTGTATGTAGATATTATTCTGTCAATCAGTGGTGTAAGGAACCATCAGCAAAGGAGGCAATGCTACAGGGTCTCAAAGTATGGAAGCTGTGAACTATCAGACATTTAATATTTTTAGGGGCAGACCCTGGTTAATCTGACCCATGGACACGGGATTTTTAGTTAGTCACTGGTCTTAGTACTCGAATTTAATTTGTTCAAGAGGACCCTTTGACCCCTGAAAAAAAGGGACCAGAAGTGAGGGTTGATGATGTAGAATAGGGTGAAGAGGAAGGTTATTTGTTGGAGGACAAGTCATCTCCTAAACTTACTACATAGCCAAGGGTTCTAACTCACATAACTCACAGTTTGCCAAGTAATATACATATTTTTGTTCTACTACCTGGACTTGTGTTTGAGCTCCATGCAGTGTCATAACTAAAAATCCGTAGCCCGTGCACAAAATTAATCATGGAGCACTTCAGAGAAAAATACTTATTTTCAATATATTACTGTCATACAATTAAATTGCCTCGTAATAATGTTACAAGCTAACAGTCAATAATGACTATCTATCAAAAATTTCTACTTTTGTGGGATTCAAATATTAAAACATTTCTGGATGAAGCAGGTGCAGGGCATACGTATACCTGGATTCTAGATTATATTATAATATAACTAAGGATCCATTAAAACAATTGGCGGCCAATGATAGTGATGTAAAGTTGGATGTTGTTGCCTCAAACCAAAACTTTCAAAATAATGACGTAACGTCAATTCCTATGTATGTAGTATTATGATATCGGCTTTCCTAAGGGAAAATAAAATCTATTTTCCCTCTTATTGTAGACCAAAAATAATTAATGAAAAAAATATTTTTATACATTCGCGAAAGTTCATCTATCAAATACATACAAGGATTCAATTAATTCATGTAAGTGGATCTAAAAATAGAAAAAGAATGGATTTTAATGAATACAATTTATGTAAAACTATTTGAATAAAATAATAAACTGAGCAGTACTTTGTTTGTGCATTGTACTTAAATGTATTTTTATTATCTCTACTTAAACATAACAATGGACAAACTTATTTAGGTCAAGGAATGTTGTGAATTACATCGAATCCCCGCTGAAGAGTAAAGCACAGCTCATTTTCTTCCTAACGAGGTCGTTACAGCATGTAATGAGGAATATAAAAAGTCCCTTGTATTTAAACAGGGAGTTCTATGATACGTCAGGGATAACAGCTTTACCATAGGTAAAAATATAGGACAAATCACCAGGAATACTTCCTCCATATATATTTGGCTCATCTATATAGGGGAATGGGAAGGTGTTCAATAGTCTACTCCTTTTCAAGTTCAATATGGGAATAAACGTAAATAATTTATTGAAAGCTTACTTTCTTATCAGTCTCAAAATTTACCAATCTTGTTTAGAGTCGAGACTTACTTTTATCTCCATATTTCAAGAATAATGGGTCGTTCATCGCGTAGAAGCTGGCCAATGTTGTTATTATTGGATGTATTGGTCAAGCCTTGGGGCTTGTTCATCATGAGGTGAAACAAGGAAGTTTCAAAAAGGAACCAGCAATGGTGTTGGTGGGTGAATGCTTAAGAAAAACAAAGGAGGTATATAGAAGGCCAGTAGTACTTGGTATTGATAATGCTTCGGCCCACTCCAGGATTGAAGATGTTTGGAATGAGGAAGAGTTTTCAATACACACAATTTGAAGACTTGGGCCTGTCAGTCCAATGCTCAATCCAATTTTTTTTATTTTCATTAATTATAAAATTTGTTATTATGAATATTGTTTTCTATTATTTATTACCATATTGAACTTAAAAAGGTATATAAAATCTAATTTGAAATTTGTGAATGATGAGGTGGCCCACTTGTGTCTAAATGTAATTGTCGAGGAGAAAACTTTTTTGTTTCCTAGGGGGTATGAGGGCACTATTAATTACTATATTACTAACCATGAATTTACCTTTTTAGTTCAATTAAAAATAAGTGAATTCTGTGAAGAGAAGATAAATATAAATGGAAATATACATTTATCAATTGACGGTCTTTCAAAGTGACATATTGCAAACAAAACAAAAAATAAAATTGCTTTCTAAACAAGGGAACATCTTCAAGCTAACAGGCGTGTTTTGTCACTTTGTTTTATAGCTTTGATGTTCATCTATGGTAAAAAAAGCGTGCGAGTAAAAAGATTGGTCATTCCATATTTACTTATTATAGAACTCCCTGGTTTCCCTATTCTACTCTAATTTTCATAATTCGGCTGGATCAGCAAGAGAGATAAAGAACAAGAGAGGATGAGTAACGAGAAAATACTTCTACTGAACAAAAAAATGTGCTCAACGACGGTTTTTTGTATATTTTTTTATAACAAGATTTGTACAAAGGGAGGTGAAAAAATAAGAAACATTACAAATAACTATGGCTATCATCCTATACCAATCAAATTTTCATTGTGTTAGCATTTTTATGAAAATGGCCTTTGAGAAGTCAACAACACTCTATTGCTAAATTTTATAAAATAGTAATATTGATACCAGATACATACGTTTCTAACAAAGTAAATAGAAATAAACTCCCTTTTCTCATTTCATTAGAAAGGGAATTGACTGTATATACATATACTTTTACAAAAACATTTTTACATGTTCATATAATAGTTTGAACTAAGGCATTTTACTAAAACAACAACGACAACAACAACATTCTAGGTTAGAATAATAATAATAATAAAATCCTGACTTTCCTTTACATAAATATTTATTTATGTGATAGATCCATTTACACGACGAGCTTTTTGAGATAAACAAAAACACACTGTATTCTCCCTTCAGCTGAATTTCATCATTTGACTCTTTTTATTTAAAGCAACTGACTCTATGTGTTATGAACTCAAAAAGGGTATTATTATTATTTATGATTTTAATTGATATATAAAAAATATATTAAATTTGCACATCATACAAGTCTTAACGATTACTTTGCATATTGGTAGAATTTATCAATGACTAGTATATCTAAATAATATCTCTGCCAAAAATAAAAAGGTGTGTAACAAGGAAAATACAGAAAGGTAGCTACTAACTGTGGTTTTTCCAAATTTTTTTTTTCTTTTGTGAGTTGAGGCTGTGAGTGTATAAAAAACCTTGGCAATCCAACAAACATAAGATTTATTGATGTTGTGTATGTAGATATTATTCTGTCAATCAGTGGTGTAAGGAACCATCAGCAAAGGAGGCAATGCTACAGGGTCTCATAGTATAGAAGCTGTGAACTATCAGACATTTAATATTTTTTGGGGCAGACCCTGGTAAATCTGACCTATGGACACGGGATTTTTAGTTAGTCACTGGTCTAAGTACTCGAATTTAATTCGTTCAAGAGGACTCTTTTACCCCTAAAAAATTGATTTGTATATTGATGGAATCTATAAATGTTTAGTATATCAAAATTATAACTCTGCTCAATATTAAAAAATTGGCAACAAGGAAAAAAGGGTAGCAGCTACCAGTTGTTTTTCCAAAAAAAGAAAAAATTCCCTTTTGTGAGTCGAGGTTGCGAGTGGACAAAAAAGCTCGATGTGATAATTGATTTAAATTTATGTATGTTTAAAAAAAACGAATTACATTTCAATGTACATACAAAAAAAAAGCTTTTAATATTAACAACGTAGTTAATTTAACATTATTTCACATTATATTCAAAGTCTATTTAAGGGATTTTCAATCCTTTTAATTCGTCAATCCCTCAGTGAAACACACAAAAAAAACTTTATTATTATTTTTTTTTATCAAAGGGTTCAAAGGCCCCTTCAAATTCCCTGGCTTCCTTCTATCCTTTTAAATTTTCTCATCGACATATTTTGAGAATCACTTATCAAAGTTTGTGTCCATTCTTAAGCGATTATTGATTTATATCAATGTTGCGGCCATGACCGCTCATTTCATACCTTGAATCGAAATTTAATTGCTACTGATACCTTTGATCCTAATTTATTTAATAAATATGTTTCATCTCAGACTATGGATCTCCAAACATTTTATTGGTCAACTCACATCGAAATGATTCACGCTCAAAATTAAAATAATATCTTCTCATTGAAGTAATAATTGCACATTTGAAAATACGTCATCAACTAGTGTTTGACAGAGCCAAAGTTGTACATAGAGCATGAGAGCAATTCGGATCAATTTTTTATGGGAATGATCCTAAATAATTATTTTGTTTGAATCAAGAAATCCCCTAGAAATCAAACCTTCATACATTTCCTACTGAATAAATTAATTATTGATACCTACCACATGACCACAAAATATTTATTTATTGGCAAATTGCTTGCTGAGTTTTTGAGGGTGTTTTTTACTCCAGAATTGTTAAAGATGAACCCCCCCATATAGTATGTACATACATTGCACCTTAAAGTTGTAAACAATATATGCAGATTGTATGGAAAAAAAAAGAAGAAGCAAATGGTAACCCTGACCATTAGATATATTTTTGGCTGGAGAGCAGTGCTGTCATAGCGATTTATTATATCAACTTTGTCCAGCTATTCTTGTTCCCTTTTATAACGAAAAACATTGACGTTCTTCGAGAAGGGGTGGAAGGAAATTAGTGGGGGGGGGGCACTAATTTCTACCTATCAGAAGAGACTATCTTATATCAAGGACTCTAAATTCACTCGACTAGACATTTTATCGATTAATTAATTATTATTTGTGCATAACTCCATATAACGTGTGCTTAGTGCTACATGTACTCCCTACAAGAATTAATGAATATCAGCTGGAAGAAAATAAAGCAAGATTCTATTCAAATTGGCAATATTACTGAATATGTGAGTAAGCCCTTGGGATTTATCTAAAGTTCTAATGTACGTAACTATGGAAAAAAAATTATGGTACTATTGAATTAAGGCCCTTAATTTAACATTAGCTGTTTCTTGTATTACTTAGGAGAAATGAAAATGTATGTATGCCTTGCCCTAGG
The DNA here is from genome assembly GCA_963680855.1 of Lepeophtheirus nordmannii. Classification (NCBI taxonomy): domain Eukaryota; kingdom Metazoa; phylum Arthropoda; class Copepoda; order Siphonostomatoida; family Caligidae; genus Lepeophtheirus; species Lepeophtheirus nordmannii. The sequence continues at coordinate 18,774,134 of OY804525.1, read as the reverse complement.
GAGGAGAACTTTCTATAATTAGATACCATGAGTGCATGGATAATGTTCTAATCATGTTTAACCTATAATTTGATTATGGATTTTTAATAAAATCTAAGTATGTATGTATTTAAATTCTTCTTTTGAAGAAAGTTGTTACCTACTCCACAATGAAATAGTGGACCTTTTATTGAGTACATTCTATCTCATTTTTCAAATTTAATCGTTATCAGAAGATAATAACAGAGTTTGATCTACGTCAATGGGTCTCCTCACGATTATGTTCTATTTCAGAGTATTCAATTGTTTATACGCTCACCCGGATTCCATCCATTTTAGCATCTCTATACATAATAAATGTATGTATTTATAGGCATAGTAAATGTTGTTAAAAAGTAATATATCCTCTTGAGCATTCTTCAACTTGATTACACATAATATATACAAACTATATGCATTCCTCCTATGCACTTTAAAAATGCATTTCCCTTTAAAATCTTGAAATAATTTTTTAATTTAAAAAATTGTCAAAAGGACCGTTTCTTTAGGAGGTTGTTTCCTTTCGGCGTGAAAGCTTTCTTTATGACTCAATGCCTCCTATTGTGGTTTAATAAATTGATTTACCAAGGAAGTGAAACTTTTTTCACGACTATGTAGAATATCTTTACCGTATCTCACAACCTATCCTAAGAAAGAAGAAAGAAAATATATTAAGAAATTGCTAATTCTAATTAATTAAATTTTAAAAGCATGTTAGATAATGATGTCTTTCCACTATAATCCGTACCAGGGTGTTCTTTTACTGTCATGAAAGTTTATTAAATGAATATATGTGTCAAGGGTCTATTTGACTGATTTTGTCTCTTATATGCAGGTGCTATGTATGCTGATTTAAATAAAATAATGTTCAATAGTTAGGGAGAGAAGCCGACTGCAAAAGGAAAGGAATTAGTAATTATCAAAGGTTTAAAAACTTCTTCCTTTTGAAGAAATGTTTGAGAGATACATTTTATAAAACTATCGTCGTCATACCCGACTTGGAAAAATATTCATTGTTGACAGTTGGACAAAAACAAGAGTAAAGGACCTTTATTTTGCTAATAAATTAATTATCGACCCATAAGCAACGTTTTTATTTATTTTTTAAATACCGGTTGTTAAATACACAGTCGTCATGGAAAATAAATATTTTAATCATTGTAGATAACAAAAACGTTTTTTTCCTAAACAATTTACTTTCATTGTCAAATAAAAAGCCTTTTATTTTTTTCTAAAAGAAAGAAATGGATTTAATGGACCAATATATTATATAAAGCCCTTCAAATGATGTTTGTAGTTTCAAAAATACCCACAGGAATCATAGAATTAATTGAAAAGAGCCTTTACAAATTATTGTAAGGACATTTCTAAACTTTAATGGTCATTGTACACATATGTTATACAAGAACATTGTCAAATTTGTATTAATACTAAGTAGCTCTTGAGTAATTTAGAGAAAAGGCACAAAGCATTATCTAGTATTGTTTAATTCAATTTTAAAACTATTTACCTTGTGCTTTCTAAAAAAAAAAGTTTTTGCTCTTTCTTAAAAAAAGAAGAAAAAATAAGAAAAAATATTTGCTTGTATTTTTTGTATACAAAAAAAAAAGCAACTCTATCATGATAAAAATAAACATTATGTAATTATATTAATTTAATTAAAAAATATTCTAATGGTTTATGAGATTATTAATATATGTATGTACATATAAACTTTTTTCAACTATACTTTATATAGTAGTATATACATATATTCATAATCATTTTTTTTTACATCAGAAATTTATCAATAACTTTATTATTTTACTTTATGAACATAAAGTTATTCATAAATACTTTTTTTTTTTACAATTACTGCATTACATTATCCTTAATAAATCAGCATACGTCAATTCAAATATGATCATAGTTCAATTAATTAAGGACAATATCTCTTCCATTAACTTGAGAGCATTTAAAATGAGCGTTCCACCCGTATTTCAGACTAAATATGCAAGACCCACTCTATGAAAGTTTTGCAGATCAGAGTGATTTGACTTTACTCTAAAAATATGACTAAACGTTTATGGACTAAGTAATCCGAAAAAGGAAATTTTAAGAGAGCGGTGTATGATGCTTTCAGAGGTTCTGGGGAATAATCACGTGTTCATATCCTATGAATGTGTTCTCAATATATACCATATTTATGAGGCCTCAATGAACAGCAGTTTTTTTTTTTTGAGAGCTCCCTATAAATTAAAAGAAACAGTTTTTTGACAGTTTTTGACAGATTGACAGTCTCAAACCTGATTCTCAAAATACTGACAAAAAGGACTGAAATTTTGAATAATGAAATCCTTTCAAAAATATATGATGAAAACATATTCCCTATGTTGGGAGTTTTCAAATTGGCAGGGTGTGCTAACTAAAAAAAAATAATGTTTACAAAGTTTGATTAGGTTCTATTCAAATTGAATGAACCAATGTTCAGTACAGGAATAAGAGTTATGTATAGACGACTAAATGAACGCTGATCAAGACGATCAAGGAAACTAAATAATAGTCCTTTAATTCGTGGTAATTTTATTCCTTAGTCAAATATGTTTTTTAACCAGACACATATGAAATAAAGCCAATCAATGGTAACTCTATTGCATGTCTCAACCTTTTTTTAAATATATATACAGAAAAGGGAAATATCAATGTTACCTATCTCTTACAAACTGATGTGGAACACATTCTTATTTAATGTTGATTAATAGTGTCTATAAGATTTCATCACAAGTATTTGTGTGTTTTCATTTTAGATATATATCCCTTTTACATGAGGATATGAAAGCCCTTTATTTGAGGTTTGCAGAATAGTTCCAAATCGAATGTATGATAAATTCACTGAATGATATTTATTAATATATACCTACAGACCTACCTTTGGAGATAGCGACAAGGATACGTAGAGTTTGTACAACCATGGGAAATGGTTATTAATTTTGTGTTTTAAAGCATTTGAAAATTGAATTTATATACATATGTTGATATACATACATATATTCTATGTGAGTAAGATTCATTTATTTCCAATTCAATTTCTTCTTTAGATTTCCTGAATATGAAGGAAATCCGGAGAGAAAGGAAACATAACAAAGATTTTTTTTTTGTTTTTTTTCAAAAAGTTGTTTTTATCAAATTATGTTAAAAAATAAAGCAAGTGAAAGCCTATTCCTTAGATTCAAAGTTATTTCTAATATATATATATATATATATATATTGTAAGACTGATGAGTGATACATATAAAATAAAAGTGTCAAAATGCGCCTTTTAGTTTGTGGATATTTCCTTTGCTACGAGACTACTTTTTTTTTTTTTTTTTTTTTCTGAAAGATGTCATTTTTGAGCTAAATAAATTTATATTAGTATTCCCTTGGCAGAACTCCCCCTATTTTAATTGAATTAAAAAGTATGACGACGCCTCTTGGCATGCCAAAGCAAAGCAAGATATATTTAGAGTTGATTAAATGAATAAAAGTTTTTCATTCAATATACATATTAGAGTCTTTTACAACAAGGACCATTGATCTTCTCCTCCAAGGTGTTTATATGATCAATTTTTTTGTTTTGTTCAAAACAGATGTAAATACCACATTGTGCGCTCTTTCCAACTTAGATTAATTAATTTCTATTAATAATTTGCTCAAAGCAGTGTTGACTGATTTGTGTCATAATGATCAAATGACAGTTAAGATATATTTTACTATTTGAACAAATTTTATGATTGAAATACCAACATTTGTATAAGTAATGAAAGTAAAAGCTTTCTATGAAACCAAAATTTATATATTGTAATAAAACAAAAAAAATGGATTTTCTCCTGCATAAATTATCTTTTTACCCTATATTCATGTCAACTCATTTTTACGTATCCTTATAAGAACGACATTGCTGCTCAGTTAAGACATGTGTCAATGATCTAAGCACAAGGGTGCGGTTGTAAGATGGTTTGGACTATAAAGACAAATAGGATAATACATCTTTATTCAGTGCTTCCAGGGGGTACTTTACCGAAAAAATAAAAAAAATAAATCATAATTTATGACTGAGAGGATCCCATTCAGCACCATTCTTCAGGCCTCGATTTCGTCAGACTATGTCCCTACTTCCTACTACTTCTAATCATTTATAGTAATAGACTAATGACACTTTGAATTAATGTATACAACCGTGTTGCTATACTTGTTAAATAAAAGGATCAGGGATCGGAATGCGATTTACGTTTCGACTCAAAACTACATACTTATCGTAGAATACCTTCAAAAAATCAAATAATATATGTTATTTAAAATGTATTTATATTTACATAAATCACTTTTCATTAGATTGCATCGAAAAGCATTAGAGCATAATTTCAAATGCTCATAACTATTCTCATGAATCAAAATAAGACCTAATAACAACTATGGTCAAAAATTAAAATTAAATTTTTTGAGGGATTTTAAGTTGTCACGACTCTTGCTAACATTTGTGCCAAAGTACACAAAACAAAACCATTCATTAGTGTTTGAGAACCACGTTGCTCTTTTGTGAACAGCTAAAATGTAATTTTTCGTTTTTTAAAATGTCTGAAGAATGATGACACAAATACAATTGTGAGAAATGTCATGTAAACCAAAAAAGTTATTATGAATTCTTTCAGACTGTACTTTTTTGTGTACTAAATTTTAAAGAAATATTCGGGGCTTATTTATTGAGATACATAGCCCATTACTCAAGAAAATCGATCATCCAATTTTTAATCTTATTTAAACTCAGCAGTTATTGTTCTGTAATGAGTATTGACTTAATACAATTTTTGTAACTGTTTTGAAAGTGGGAAATTCGAGGGGGATGAAATGTATTTTGATGATTCAATAGATATTTTTTTATGCCCAGAGTAGTATAAGTGTATCTCACACCTCACCTAATTTCATTCAAATCCGGATCATTGGGTGTCCACAGCATTGACATTAAATTGTTATATAATATAATTACTCAAAACGTGATTTAAATTTAAAATAAAATAAAATATCCAATTTATATCCAATAATTGCTGATCCTGCCTCTACATTTTCTTAGGATCCTATGATATTATTTGAAGGACTGGGGATTCATGTAAAAACCTTCCATTTCTTTACGCTTATTTTGATGTCAATAAAGAATGGATGATTTTCTTATTTATTTTTTGGGACAGAATACTTTTCCCCTATTTGATTATGAAATGAAATACATATATGTACCATGTACGGAAATGGAGTACAAGTCAAATACAAAAGTGTCAACAAAACATACCAAAAATAAATCTATAAATACATTTATACACACTACTATTTCAGTAGTCATAAGATATTATTATGTCTATACACACATTTGTTTCTACCATTGGTAGAAGCTCATATCTGTCTGCCTATGTATATATACCTTCATTTTATAGATGAATTAATATATCTAATCAAATTTGCTACGTAAAATAATATTTAAATCATGCATGGGCAACCTACGGCCCGTGGAGACCATTGAAATCTATCATTATCATATTTTTTTTTTCTTTAAAAATCCCAAATCTTTCTATTAAAAGTTACCCATCAATATAAAAAATATATATAAATGAAAAATCGGTTGTTTATATGTATGGTATAAAATAAGTACAACTATGATTGCATACATATTTTGCAAATATATAATTAGGGCTCTTGGCCCGCAGTCAGTCTAAGAAAAAACATAATTTGGCCCCCAAGTGAACAAAGGACCATGATTTAAATACATATATAATAATCATCTTTTCATGATTTTGACGAAAAAAGTTAAATCCATGTAAACATATGATTGAATGAAAATTTATACAAAATCCCGTAGAATCAAGTTCAACGTAGTTACAAAAAGTATTGATGTATATTGGATTGCATCATCAATAGAGATGAATATATTTGGCATCAATGCTCTGGAGCATGAAATTAAAAGTATATTAGTTCAAATTCTTATTTAAAAATGACAATTCTACGTTAGAACAATGGGTAATCATTTTCATTTTTGACAAACTTAGATTTTATATTTTTTCAAAAATACAAATTATTATGGATTCTTTTTCCTTTTTTTCTATTTTAAGTACAAATTGCATATTCTTGTTTCTTTATAAAAATAAATAAATAGGGACTCTAGGAGGAAGAGATATCATTCTGGAGCGGTACATATCTTCGAGTACATATGTATATATATACTCATACGGGCAAAAAATATCGGGAATTGGCTTATAAATTAAAAAATATTTATTCAATCCTCAAAATTAATTTTATCCCCCTTGAAGTCGTCTCCCCCTCCTCACTGATGCAATTTGCTTATGCAAACGTTTTTTTCTCATTTTTAAAAAAAGTCCGCATATTGAATTATATTGCAAAAAAAAAAAAGTTTTCAAATCCATTCGGTAATTCATGGTTAGAACTAGGGTGGTATCTGATCGCCTTCTAACTTCGAACTATGAACCAAACCACTGAATAGATTTGAAAACTTTTTTTTACAATATTACTCAGTGACAACATATCTTCAACTTCTATTTCAATGAATTTTTGCTAGGTTTAATATGTGTAATTTTTAATCAGACATTTGAAAAAACGAAAAATTCGATTTTAACTGCTCACATAAGGACGTGAATCTCAAACACTAATGAACATTTTGACGTGTAATGTCAGTGACAAGTGTGTCCACTTTTTAAAAAATTCACATCCTAAAAAAGTAAAATATTATGGGGGAAGACATATCTCCTATTACCATGTGTCATTTGCCCTTCTAGACTAGACCAGAAGAAAATAATTAGCAGAAAGACGCGGCTAATTCAATTAAGATATTTGTCTAAATTTGCAGGTACTTTATAGATAAACATTTGGGAAAGGATTTGGCATATTAAATAAATGTATCTCTTTAACTACGATTTGTTCACCAGTTCCTTTACAAGATTTTAAATATTATGGGAAAAATATTCCAGGGTTTTAAAAAATGATCAAATTATCTTGGATGTTGTAATAATACTCTTATTATGAAGTAAATGCTCTTCAAATTCACAATAATTGTCCACATAATCTCAATTGTTTTTTATCATTGAGTTTATTGGAAAATAGAATGAAAATGTTTTAATTATAATTGATCAATTTTCACAACTCATGTCAAGAGTGACATTCATTTAAATGAAAAGCTCAAACTGTACAAGTTCTTTCAACAATCAAATCAAAAAATTAAAGTCTACTTGAGTAAGCAATATTCTTATAACAAAAAAAAACATACTATAATTTATTCAGGGAATATATATTCTTGGTAATTGACTATTTGATTATATATTTTTCATACTCAGATTATTCTTAAAAAGGTAACACACACCGATATTTTTGTCTAACTCCTGCTTATTAAAATACACCCCTATTTAGTAAATATTTTCTTGTTGCACTCATGAAAGAAAAGGAGCGCGCGTAAAAGAGTTATATCCCCTTATTTATTATAGATAGCAATGTAAAAAATATGCAAAATGCCGCGTGCGAGATTTCGTGGAGTTGGCTCTTCGAAGAGTACTTTTTGTTTTCCAAAGCTGTTATAATTTTTCCTTTATTACTGGAGGGAGAACATCTACCTGATGGTAAAGATCTCGTATGAAGAAATACATGCATTAAGGTTAATAAAGCAAATAAAATGTAAACAAAAAGAGCTCAAGTCCTCATATAATTATTATTAGTTAAAAATATACATATAATTTCCTGACATTAATTTCAGTTAATTTTCTGCCTCTCATCTATGGTATACATAATGTTATTATTTATTATTGATGTCTTTATTTGTATATATAGAGGAGAATAGCAGCTTGTAGCTCACAGTAAAACGTCATGCTTCCCTCTCAACATTCATCAAATTGTCAGAGTTACCAGGTTGATGATTTTCTCTTTTTTATTTTACACACCCCATTTGCATATTATTTACATTCCTAATTATAGATTCCTCTGACTAGACGTACACCTGATTATTGACTTTAAACTTTGCTAAAAGTACTCTATAGGAGTGAGCTCTCAGTCAGTTTTCATTTCTCATATAAAAATCATATAAATAAAAGATTGATGCTTTAAGGACCTCAAGTTAATTATTTTTCTGACAACCTTATAAAAATATATATACAAAAAACCGTCACTGGAATGAAAATATTGAACATGGACACTTTACGTCATTAAATGTAAAGTAACAAATTTTCCTTTAAAAAGCCTAATATTCTTAAGTAATAACTTATTTGTATAAGTTCATACAAACATTTATTCAGACTTAAGGGAGCAATGTCTTTCGACTAAGGTCGTCTTTTTGAAAAATACATAAATATATGTACATATATATAAAATCCAAGTTCTAAATTCGTACCTCAAAGAAGAAGATGTAGTCATCATTTTTATATAAAAACGTATTTAAAAAGGAAGCCTTATTTGAAACAAACAAACTTAGTCTACAAAAAAAGTATTTCTCTCTTTCTTTCTAATATCTATTGGATTGCATTTTTTAATACAAACATTCCTTTTTTTATTGGTACATATTGTACAAACCCATTTAATGAATTAATAAGAACGAAAATATCAATTTTTATATGCATGTTTGTACATCTAATATAATTGTCAAATATTGGAAAGTTTGTTTAAAGGAAAAAAATTATAAATTTCAATGTTTAAATTTAACAGTAAAAAAAATTAAAAAAACAGAAAAATAAGCTGAAGAACTTATATATATATATATAAATTGAATCAATAAATAATGCTTAGGAATGCAACTTTTGTATAGAAAATATAAAGCTTTGTTTGATTCAAAGTCAATAAGTCTTTCTTCATATGCTCTACAAAAGTTATACCCCAAATGATGACCTTTACACATTCACAATAACAACTTTATTCTTTGTATTTTATAACCTTTATTCAAAAAACAAACAAACAAAGGAGCAAAAGAAATAGGATGAAGTATGGCTATATCATCACTAGGAATGGGCATTTTGTTGAGGTGAAATAGCGTGCCCGCAATTTCAACTATCTGGTGCCTTTGTATTTTATCTACTGATTGATATTTGACAATTTATAATTGAGGCAAGCTCTTGCATCATCACCGATACCAATGGTGTGGACCCAACTGATATTTGTCTTTTCTTCCATTAACTTTATCTCAACATTTTGCCCATGTCTAATCATCAATCTCTCCAATGACATGAACTCATCTTTTTTCAGTAGTAGGGATATGTCTACTCTTTAATACTACTAAATTCTAATTTAACCAATCTACGTTCAGGTTGCATTTTTTAACAAAATATGCGACACTAACAACCCAATTCTATAATAATAACGCTCCTGATTCTGCACATATAAAAGTTTATTGAGCAATCTGTGTTCTCAATACAAAGGCTCTCTCACAATATGATCCCTAGAGGCCCAAAAGTAGTTGTAAAACAATTATTCTCTTCATCTATTATGGGACTTTTCTTTATTCAATCAGTGGAAATTGTTCACATATCAAATTGAGGGAATTCGAGTCTCATCAATCAGTATTTTTAGAACACTCATAAAGGGTCCTGGTGAACAATCCACAGGAAACATTAGATTCATATTGATATAATACATACATATAGGAACAGACCTGCAATTCTGAAGAGTCCAATGTTTGTTACCACGAACCACGGATAAACCCAATTCATTCATCAATGACTCTATGATAATTTTTATTTGCGGATTTTCTCATAAAATTACAATAAAGTCATATATAATTTGGCAAGAGAATCTACTTTCATACATATTTGAGATGAGAAAAGGATAACTACTACATAAAGTATACATACAAATATGTTAAATAGTAGGTATGTAATAAAAGCAATAGATTAATAAGGACCATTTCTTGTTTTCCTTGTCAAAGAGTCGTCTACTTTTTGACATTTTTTTTTGTCCTTTGAAAATGGAAATGAAGAAACGCAAGAATGCTTTTTTATATACATATTATATAAATATAATTTCATTTCTTGTCAAATAAAAAGACTTGCTTTCTGATATACAATTAAAAGTTACTTTGTACCTATATATATATGTATATAAATATATATATATATATATGATGATTGATTGGAAATTGAACAATTGAAAGTGTTTCTTTAATTGTATGTAGGGGAGACGTGAAAAGGTTGACGACACTCAATAAAGTGTTGAAACACGCAATTATCGACTAAATATCATGTCCTAGTATCCTTGTCAAATCCATGAGGCTACGAACAAATACTATATGAATTTAAATGTACATTTGGGTCTCTTTGACATAAATTATCAAACCCATTTCTCTTTAAAGGAGTGACAAAACTCAAGATAGGGTGTGTAAAAAGAACAAATGGAAACGGGCAGATGGCAGGTCTATAGAAATACATACATATATAAAATAATAACCGTGGGAAAATATGTAAAGACACAAAAGTATCGTTTTCACACTACTTTTAGCATCTACATATATGACATATTATACCATCAAAAAATAGATACTTACTTTATAAACTGACAAGGAACAAGACGGTCTGAAAGGAACCACATAAATCCAAAAAATGTGTCATCTACAATATATTAAGTTCGAAAGCTCGTTTAGATAAAAGTTTCAACTCCACAAATATATACATATTTATATAGATATAATTAAGATCTTCATTTATCAGAAATGTACTCTGCTCTATCACGCCACATGACATCATGTTGAGTCTAAGTCGGCGCTCTAAGTCAGAGGCAGTAACAACCAAATTTATGTAAGAATAAAACCCCTAAAATTAAGGAAATTGGTGAATTACTCTCACTCTCATTTGAACGTTACAAATAAAAGGCAGGCCATCAAACTGTACTGACTTTACCCAAAGTCCATCATTCACGATTATATTTCAGTCTCTGATGTTAAATGTATGTTAAAAATATGTTATATTAACAATATTCTTTTTTTAAATTTACACTCTGTAGAACTTGAATTAGCTTTGTCCTTTGCAAGGATCGGATATTTTGTCTCCAATTATCCTATTTTGCGCTGATTCCTATAATTGATCAAAAACACAAAAATTAATTGTTAAAATCAGTTGGATTGTCGGTCTCTATTCATTTGATTTGATTTAAATATCACTTATTCACTATTTTGGATCAAATTGTACTCAATACAGCTCTTTCTCTATTGTTGTTGTTTTTTTTTAAAAAAACCTTTGATGAAGTTTCTTTAAGACTTTTGTTATAAATGAAGCTGTTTGTCTAAAGAAAAAAATGAAAAATTGTCAGTTAGATCCTTTTGTCAAATTAGAGAAGATAGTATTTAAATATATTTCCAGTCTCACATATTAATTTATGATTACATATTATGTGTTTCAATTGTACCTGTCTAGGGAAATGATATGAAGAATTTGCCACTTCTCACTCAAATACAAATTCCCATAAATGTTCAAATTGTAAGCGCCTTTTAATTAACTTGACTTTTAGTATAAGGATGTATATTTTTCTAAAAAAATTAGTATGTCTAATAGTTGAGAAAGAACAAAAAAAAAAGTGTTTCAACCATTCCTCGTCTTCCCTATTGAGTCAAGTTATATCAATGTTTGATGAAGGATAAAAGTAATTTTTTATAGACCTAATTTAATTTCTTTATTTTGTAAAATTCAATTAGAATTTCTACTCTTTTTATATAGAGAATTAAAAAGAAAAAAAACTTTTTAAAAAAATAAAACATTTTTATTTTTTTTCCAGAGCTGGAAGAGCAATTGAAGAGTAAATACAACATATCGAGAGACGATTTTTTAGTCATGGAAGAAGTCATTCAATTGTGGCAACCATTCAAAGCTGGAATGCCTTGGAAGTTTGCTGGCTCATTCTACTACGCTACCACAGTTCTTACAACAATAGGTACACACTTGCCTCAACATATATGCCTCTCGTTGAGATCAAACACATTTTCTTTTCTTTATCTCCAGGTTACGGACATTCCACTCCAAAAACAGATGGAGGGAAATTTTTCACCATGGTTTATGCCATGATAGGGATCCCCCTGGGTCTTCTCATGTTTAATTCCATTGGAGAAAGGCTCAATAATTTTTCGTCCATTGTCATAAATAAAGTAAGGCGGCTACTCAAGGCCAAACAGCCAGAAACAACGGAAATGGACCTGATATTAGTTGCATCTACACTTAGCTTTATAGTTGTATTCACTGGGGCTGCAACCTTCTCGCATTACGAAGGTACTAAAGGTTTTTGATATTGTGATCGACTGAATTGTTGTTTTTTAGGATAATTAAACGGATAATCGATTGCTCTATCAATTTACTCCCCCTTGAAAACCCAATGGATGTAAAGTACACCTTTTAAAATTTCCCTCATCCGTATAGCAAAGCAGCTGGCCACCATAAACAAAGATTTTGAGAGATCCTTTATTTTTAAATTGTGGATAGTTTATTGACTGTTGTGTAGAGCTAGGCTCCCCAACTGTTCTTGTTCATAGCCTTTTTTATAGGGTATGAATATTGACTAACACTCAATATCCCTGGCCTTTTTGCAGCTAATTATGTTTTGTTATTTTGCCCTTCAAGCCAAGGAAATTTACATTTAGAGAATGATCGACTTTTGGTCAGCTCTGATATTTTTATGGACATCATTGGCTATCAAAATTCATTTAGTGTGATCTTAAATTGGGAATTTCTTTTTTATTTCTCTTAAATGGAGATTGTAAAGGACCTTCAGTATTCTAATGGAGAATTAACATTTTTGATCAGGAATCCGGGAATCACCGATTGAAAATCACTATAAAAGATCACTATGGCCGATATGGCGAATGTTTTTAGTTTTTGACAGAAAGTAATACAATACATATTTATAAAAACATTATAAAATTTTTAAATTTTAAAAGTGGTAATTGTATTTCTTCAATAACATCCATGTTTTGTAGGGATTAAAATATTGACAAGGGCGGTTAAGTGAATATGAGACCCTGATTGCAGCAACACTTAATGGGCCCTTCAATTCTAGTCAGACTATTATAAACAAAAATATTATTATTTAAAATAAAAGTACTAATGGGGTGAAAATGAGGTTTTTGACTGGTCAAGGCCCTGGGCAGTTGCTTAACCATCATGAACCATCCTGTGGTGCAAGAACAATTAGAGTTGCATGAAAAGGAAGGGTCTGATTGGCCCATGGCTACAAATCCCTCTCCCTAATAAATATTGGTATTATTTGCTAAACTTTGATCGATTCTTTTTAATTTTACCAACAGTTGATCGATTGGTGTAGCGGATCATAGCATAAACCTTTCGGATCAATCATTTGATGATTAACATTTTCTTTTTCTTTTTTTCTGACTCAAGGTTGGACATACTTCAACTCCATCTACTATTGCTTCGTAACTCTCACAACAATAGGATTTGGAGATTTAGTAGCTCTACAACAAGACAATGCTCTGGAAACAAAGCCAGAGTATGTGACCTTTGCTCTCTTTTTTATAATGTTTGGCCTCGCAATCATTGCTGCGTCTCTTAATCTCATGGTCCTCAAATTCATGATGCTCAATACTGAGGATGAGAAACGTGATGAGCAAGAAGCAATTCAGGTAAGGTTTGCTCTTTGTCACCAGTATGTTAAATACTTCATAGAAAATGATGTATACATAGATGACTAATTTTAATTTCCCCTCTCCCTCCCCCCCCCCTTCTCTTTCTTCTCTTTAAATATTGTGAAAGCAATATCATCCATAGAAATTCGTATACAATTTTTCTTTTTAGCGAACATAAATCATTATACATATTTATAAATATTTAAAATAAAAAATAAATTCTGGGTACGTGTATTCAAAAATGGAAAAAAAAAATATAAATACAATAAACAATAAATCATTGAAAAAATAAATAAATATGGTTGTACTACATACATAGTTACTGTACCTTTGCACATAACATAGAATGGAACTATTAACAAATGCACATCACCCTACTTTTTCCACTTTGAGTACATTAAAGGAAAAGTCTCTCATTATACGGATATTAACACGAGGAAGCAACAAATCAATGCGTTGAAACGGAGCAATTTTTTTAAAATTTTTTTTAAAAGCAGGAAATCAAGTTTATCGGAAATATTTCAAAAATAAGTAAGAACTGCACTCACATTCTTGAAGACATTCTCTTTCGTTTGTATTAATAGGTTATTTCGATTAATCAAATAATGACTCCAATATTTGCAACTTAATTAAGGGAAAAAAATACCTGCCAATATAAGAATAAAAAACACCTGGTATTTATAACTACATAGGTTGTTACTATTAGTATGATTCATGGTGAGCATAATAGTGAATGTAGTTTAAACAGATGACAAATGGTTTTAGCCAACTGCAACAAAATAAATCTCTGAGGCTATGAAAAAGATGGACGTTTTTTCAGGGACCAACTCGGCTCCTTGTGCAGTCGCAACATTTATCCGATTGCTCTATTGAGTAGACAACAATTCTTGTTGGTTGCTCGATTAAAACTGACATTTTAGCAAAAATATGGGTTCGATATGGGTCTTAAAATGAGTCCAAAATATTTGGTATTTATTTTTATGAAGTAAAAAAACTACTGTAAAGTGGATTTTCTCCTTTTCAATATTCGAAAACAAACAACTTGCTTTCTTGTTGACTTGACACATAATACGTTTTTTTTTTTTGTTGTTTTTGAATGAACACAAAATTGAGCGCTCCACGGATCATTACTTTTTTGAACCTTATCGCTTTCATTTTTATTAGGGACATTTATAGACTAACCTTTCCCTTTAATCATCAGGAAAATATAGCTATGAATTCATAGTCACATTTAATGGCTTTAAATTGCATCAAATTACTCATTAACATAATAAATTGAATGAATAAAGCTATTGAAATTCTGCTTTTCATGTCCCTTATTATTAGGTCTAAACGAGGATGTATTGTGCTTGAATTAGCTGTTCGTCAGCCGTTAATAGTTGTTGTTTTTTACTCTCAAATGAATCCGTTAATTCTTTCCCCCTTGTTTTTTTTTTTGAGAAGAAAGGTTGCGAGATACAATGAAGATATGATAATGTAATATGAGAGTCTATAACATTTTTTTTTTGGGTGTGTATAATTTTGTTTAGCTTTTCTCCTACGAGAGGATGCTCTTCAAACTTCTAGCTCTAGGGGAGTAAATAAATATGTACCTACTTGAACTTCGAATAACATTCAAACATCTACTTTAATTTCTAACACATTACTTCAAAAGCCATTAATTTCAATATTAATCCATCCAACAGATAACTAGATATCAATTAGATTGTCTTCGAACAACAACAAAAAGTGGGGGGAGGGACTTATCTACTATATAATAGATAAAGGTACTTAAAACATACTCAAAATAATCCATTTTGAAATAAACTCTTCGATATTAAATGCCTTTAAATGATAAAATATTTTAAGAGGGAAAATCCCACAAAAAACAACAGACGTGCTCCCAAAAAAGAAAGGGAAAAAAGTAAAGGCAAATAATTATTTTTTGTTGCATTATAATCTTATTTTCTTATAATCAAGAAACGCTTTAAGGCATCTACTTCTGTTTTTTTAATTTCTTTTTAAAAAAGAAGGATACTTTGTTAATAAGCTCTTAGTTATAAAGTAGTCCAGTCTCTCGGCTGACGTCTCTGTCATGTAGGGAGACCCACATTTAAAGAGATTTATTAGCTCAGTCATATAATTAATAATAATAATAATCTTACAGACAAACTATTTACTTTTGAGGTCGAATTTATGAAAGATACCTACCCTTATAAAACAAAAACAAAAACAAAAAACCCCCTCTCTAAGACAATTATTTATCATATAAAAATGTAATTTGAAGTGAGTAAAAGTTTCTTTTATTGGTTGGTGGAAATAAAACAAAAAGTGAGGTGAGATGAGAGGGGAATAGAAAGCCAGTAATGACTCAAATAGAGAAACACATTAATTTAATTTGTCTTTTATGGGAATGTTACATTCCCTTAAAAAAACAATTCATAATTGATTTCTTTTAATAAAGTGTTTACTAAAGTGACGTCATCATTTTGAAAATCGGCCATTTTACTCAAGGACACAACCATCAAATTTTAAAAGATGACATGCCCTTGCTTTTGTTCTTCAAGCAGTTTAATTTAATTTTTTTTTTTTTGTGAAAAAAAAGACACCCATTCAGGGACGTCGGAATTTAATTCATAATTGAGATAAGGTTTATTGTATACAAAATTAAAACACCAATTAATTATATTATTGATGATTTCATGACAAAGCTATGATTTTTTTTTTTGGATTTTTTAAATTTAGAATTAAAAAAAAGAAAAATTACTATTTACATAAAAGTGTAATCACAACCTCGTCTTCAATATGACGTCACTTTCTGTAGTTTATATTGTTAGAAAAAATGATGCTCTATGCAAGTACGTATATCATTGAAGTATTCCTACTTATGTATAAATATTTACATATTAGTGATGTGATTATCGAGATTGATCATGTTCTCAAAACTAATTTTTGATGGTCTTAGTCTCGTCTTGATCCCTCAAAGACATGGTCTTGTCTCAGTTTCCAACCCTATATAGTCTTGATATTGGTGTTGAACCCAAGACCAAAGTAACTTGATGATTTTTTTTTCCTTTCAAAAAAGAAAAGCAAGACAATAATTTTTTTTTGTTCTTGGTATCGTCTTGGTTTTATTTTAGTTTTGGGTGAGATGTTATTGACACAACCACTGCTAAAATTACATCAAAGAAACTTTTTGAAGAGTCTCTTATTTAGAAAAAATTAAATACCAATTGATTTACGGCCGCTTGTCTTCTTTAAGGAAAGGTGTTGATGAGTTAACAATGATTGCTATTTGTCAAATCCTTATTTTTCATTTAATTGCATGCACATCTCTAAAAAATTTCCTCATAAGTGAGCAAGAAAAATAAAAGGCCGAAAATCAATTGGCAAGCCAGCCAATGTTTACATTTTCTCCATTTAGTGAACAATTACTTATTCTTTATTGTAATAAAAAGTCAGATAGCTCCATACACGTATCAACATTCAGCCCGGCAATATCCCACAACAGAGATTGTGTTTTTAGATCAGAGGTCTATTTGTCCACTAGGTTTGCCCTTAATTAGTGTTGGCTAAACATTGATTTATTGAACTCAAATTATGTAGTTCTTACTAATCTGTAAATATCCCTACGAGTAAATAAAGTGTATGTAGGTTGGATAAATGTCTTAATTGACTATCTATGTAGGTATTTCTTAATTTCGAACATTCTCTCTTGGCAAGGATATTATTCTTATTATTTAAATCCTTAATTGAAAAGATCAAGTCACAAATAAGAACAAAAACAAGAGCAAAAGTAAAAACCAACTATGTTAGTTATATCCCCTCCCCCCTTTGTGGTTCGTTTTTGAACATTGAGTTAATTAAAAGAACACTGCAATGTATTAAAAAAGGATTTATTTCACTCTTCCCAATTTAAGCTCATTTGACCATGACGAAGCATTTCTAAGGTTGTAAAAACAGATTGTATACATATATTTGTAGCGGACATATATTATGTTACATAATAAAAAGCTTAATTAGATGAACTAAACTCCCTATTAGTATATATATATATATATATATATATATATATATATTTATAAAAGTGTTGAATGTGTGGCGTGAGAGTGGGAAATTGGATGGAAATGCAATGGTTTCACAGTAATTACGTGATACTTGAGAGCCCTCTATGTATTTGTTAGGGTGGTAGTACTGTTCCTTCCCATGGGGGTTAAAATACCTCTTGTACTGTTGTTTCTTTATCAGTCCTTAGAAAAATGCTCCCATAGAATTAATAAAGTGCCCTCTACAAGGGATATTTTCCCCTAATATCGTAGTAAATTAGCACACTACACTCTAACAATAAAATAAATCTTTAAACATCTTTCAAGCTCGATAACCTTTACCCTGTATGCTTCATTTAGGCTTAATTTTGATATTTATTATTTTTATTTTACATACACATTAAATGGTTTAAACCTTCAATGATTGATTTGACTCCTGCTGACGTCAATGACTGATATCTATGATAACAACTTTACTTCAGCAAGGAATTTCATATGGAAGAATTTTGTCTCCGATTTGAACGTGTCTTGAAGATGTTGAATAAGACATCAAAATTTTAGGACTGAGAGTATGAAATCCAGTGATATCTTTAATCTTTGCTTTTATATCCTGTAAGGAACATCTATTCCCTTCCCCCTGAATATTTTCTTGTCAACAGAAGAACTATACTAATGTATGTATGTATGTATGTATTTAGACAATAACAAAGCTAGGAAATGAAGTATCAAAAATGCATCTCTAACAAAAGTAATGATAAAATAACTTTAATATAACAGAGATAAATATAAATTTATCTGCGTACAGATATAATATTATTTACACATTTGCTTAGCCAAAAAATCAATAAACACGGATGCAATAAAAGTGGAGATCTCTTTAAAGATACGAATTGATGATTGTATTCTTTGATACTATATTTATATATCTATATACAAAAAGGCATTATAAAACTAACAGAGTTAGGTTCAATATTAATGAATACAGTCAAATTTGAAAAGTCTAAACTTTTTATGCGATAAACATTTTGCATTCATTAAAAAACTTCGCTTGGGAGCAAATTTTATCGCATTAATTCCAAAAAAATTATCTACATATGTACATACTTAGGAAGTTAATTCAAATTTACAAATATCATGCATTCAAAATAAATTACTCTCCTCCTAAGCCCACAGTCACTTATACTACATGTTATCTACAAATAATGTTACTGTGAGATGGGAAAAAAGTCTTGTATTCAATTTTAGTAGTTTAAAATAGAGAAAAATGACTGATTTTAAACAGTAAATGTGCCTCAAACATACATAGTTATGGACATAGTCAGTGGTTCTCAAACTTTTATACTGATAAAATGAAATATAAATAAAAAGAATACATTTGCTGCCATCAGGGCCAACGATTTGAGAGCCACTGAAGTAAGTAAATAAATAAATATCTGCATATCCTATGTAATTTTTTAATAATTAAAAAAATGAAAAAAACTTGCTCTTCCTGGGACTTAAAGAAGTTTTCAAAATTAGACTTACGTACATTAGTAGTAGTGAACACATTAGTTATGAATATGTAACTACATAGTAGGGATGTGTTGTAATACAAACTTTGCTACTCAAGTAAGTTGATCATCAAACCCAAGCTTTTCAATTGTCAAAATTTCATACCCAAGTTTTCAAATTTTAAAGGCTTTATTAAGTCTCTAAAAAGCCATGCTGAACTCAAGTACCAACTAAAGATCAAGTATGGATCTACGAGTTTGTTTGTTTTTACCTACTCAAGACACAGTTATTAGTTTCCTTTTGAGTATAACATCATATTTTTGAATACTCTCAATGTTTCGATGTCTTATGTTATTTTTTTAAAATCTTTTTATAAAGTTGAGTCAATTTTCAAGTTCCCTTCGTGTCTTTGAAATTTAATATTGATTTTAAAAGTTTGTTTATATTTTTTGAAAGAATAAAAAGCAATGTGAGGGTCAAACGATTTGATTTGGAGAGGAATTTTTTATTCATTTAAGTGCAAGAGGAGATTGTTTGAAGTGTACCTACATACATTACTAATTGATTTTTGTATGTTAATGCATATTTTCTTTTGAGGGATCTATTTATATGTATTATATAAATATTATACTAAAAAAAAGTTCCTGATATGATGAAATTAATAAATGTTCCATAGTTTTTCTATTTATACTGGTATTTCTATTTAAATACAATGTTATTCATTGCATAACATAACATTGCTTTTCTCAACATAATTTCTACGTTTATTTCCATATTTTGCATTTGAAAAGGTTTTTTTTTGTTTTCTCGATTTACTTTATTTTTTCTTACTTAAAAATTACACGAGGAGTCAAAATTGTACTTTTTTTAAATTGAAAGGTACAATTATCAAGAGTTTGTTCTGTTTTTTGTTTTTGTTTTAAAAAAACACACATCCAAACTAATTACCTATTAATTCGTGCAAAGTGCATTAAAAATTACATCAACCATTAGTAGTAGTATCAATTATTTTTGACCTTTTCCTTCTCTTCTAAGAAAAAATAAGAGGCTCTTTGATCTTGTTGCCTCTTTGCATCACATGTAATATGCTGAATGCATAAAAGAATAAATTTTTAATATAGCAACAGGCTCCTACTTGCTTGCTATGTTTTTGATTTGACTTATTCAATTATTCTTTTCATCGTTAGATTTATAGTTTTTTTTTTTTTTACTTTATTCATACACATGTAGTAGTCATTCAAGGTAATGCAGAGAGAAAGGAATCATTGCTTTTAATATATTTTTTTTTCATTTACCTTAATGAATGTAGATTTATAGGGGAAAGAGTTGCAACCCTTTTTTGGCTCAATAATTACAGGGAGTAAATTCCACACAACATGACTACTTTGATTAAATTTATTTCTACATACGAGCATACGAGTCAGACTTTTTTATTTAATCACAAATTACATTTAAATTTAATATATGTACAAATGTTACACGTTCGAGTTAGAAATAAAGAAAATTAGACTGAAGACTAATCTTTGAGGAATACAAAATAGACTCGTTAAGGTGTTTACTAACCTTACATTTTTTTACAGCGAATTAAGAAGTGATAATATTTATGTTATAGATAAAGGAATGGAACTTTTGTTGACAAAAATTATAATTTTTAAATTATTAAAAAACAGTTGTTACCTACTTTAGGTCTTTTTTAAATTTCTGTTGATTCTTTATCAGATTCTCGAGGAGGAAACATTCTTGATTTACCTCATAAATACAAGAAGAATTAAATAGTTCAATGTATACATTTTGTTAAAAATGCATACTATATGAGCAGTAAAACATTTTTCTTCGTCATGGGGCATAACAAATGGCTAATGTCAGGTAAGGGGTCAGAAAAGTTGAGAAAATGACTGATTTAAAAAATAATAACTTTTATTATTGTATATAATTCTGATG
The DNA here is from genome assembly GCA_963680855.1 of Lepeophtheirus nordmannii. Taxonomy (NCBI): domain Eukaryota; kingdom Metazoa; phylum Arthropoda; class Copepoda; order Siphonostomatoida; family Caligidae; genus Lepeophtheirus; species Lepeophtheirus nordmannii. The sequence goes on along the minus strand of OY804525.1, from coordinate 18,753,047 downwards.
TAAATTTTGTGTCTATAGTTTTTGTTGTTGTTGTTCGAAAAGAAGGGCCTGTTGCTGTGGCTTTTAGTTTCTTATATATAATTATATATACATAATTATAGTGTGTTTAAAACACATTTAAAACCCATCATTACTCGAAAGAAATGCGAGTTATGAAGACATGCTCTTTGATGCACAAAAAATTGATTAATTTCCAAATGAAATAATTAGAAAAATCTATTTAGTGGCTTTGTTTGTTTGCTTCTAAAAGGTGAGAGACCTCAAAAAGGATGAAGTTATGTTGTAAAAACTCTTCTTCCCTGTATATAATGTATATAAAATCTTTCTCTATTTGACATTAATAAACATTGTCTCTTTTTAATGATGCTTAGAACCATTTTGTTAAAAAAATATGATCAATGAAGACAAAAAGAAAAAGAAAGAAAACAATCAATATTCAGAAATCTAATAGCTATAAAAAAAGAAAAATATCAGTGGGTAACCTGCTGTATTGTATCATCCCTAGAGCCGTTAATTATATCCACTGCCGATATGTAAAAAAAGCAAAAAAAGCAAAAAGGGAATTGATAGCCCTGAAAAGAAGAGCAGCGTCAGCTGTATTGACTCTGCACTATATCAGCTACATATAGATACAGCTATATCTGTCCATCTATTCGGCTGTTGAACTTAAGTTATTTTTTATGAGCCAGAGTTATCTTGTGCTCACTGTCCTTCTCATTTTGTAGGAGAAAAGGTTTTGAAGAGAGTTTATGAAGATATGTATTTGCTTTATATTTGAGTTTTGAACCTAGAAATGCAAATTATATATTTATGTATTTGTACATTAATAAAAATTAGTTTGCTTTATGTCGACGAGGGAATCAAATTATAAATATGGCTTTTTAACTTTTTATATATGTATGTGAACAAACAAGAAAGAAAAAGAGAGAGAGAGTTATCCTAATTAGTTACATTCATACATCATACTGCTCACAAATTCAATGATAGTTAGATGGGTACTTTTATTTGTTGTTGAGATCGTTATTGGAGAAAATATCTAGAAATACATCATTTGACATAAAAGTAAATAAATTAATCCATTAACTTTGGAATAAATGAATATTGAAATGAATCTTCTACTGCCTTTCTATATAAGTATAAATGGATATCCATATAAGCACTTACATACCTACATATATATGTAGTTAATTCATAAGCCAAATGTAGACCATTCATGCCTACATAATAATATGTATTTATATGAAGCAATGAATGAAATTCAATCGCTTGTTATGTATGTTGTATGTACGTCAAGCCATATAAAGTTATTAGATACATAATCATGTATGTACTGTGTGAACACCAACAGGGACTCAAACATGGAAAAGTTATTTACATTCATTTATCAAAGATGTCAAACAAATATATGTGTATATTACATGTTCTTTTCTGTATTAAATTATATTTTGTACATCAAACTAATTGATTTTAATCGGTGTGTATAGAAAAACGGGGATTCTCTGCACATCAACATACAAAAATTATGTTTATAGATAGCCATTAATCAAAGCTATGAACCAAAGTGACGAAACAAGATCCACATGAACTTTTTTTTTGCTCGGTAGGGGGCGCTGAGTGGGTAATGAATTATTCTTTAACTTAAATTGCAACTTCCATGAATTTAACTTGTCACTTCAATTAAAACAAAGTGAATTCCCTCATCCTCACATTGAAAAATCTCTTCTCAAATTCATTTGTGTTCAAAAGTTTTTGCCATTTTCGTTTGCAGTTTGTACTCATCGCATTTAGAACCTGTATACATTACTCAACCTTTTTGCGCCATCTTGTGACAAATTAAAAGCTTTACTGAATTTGCAGATTTATTATTGCCTTCCGTAAATGATGTTTTTAATGGTGTCCAGGAGGACCGTGAGGAAGGGTGTGTGTGTGAAGGAAGATAATTCATCCCTAGAAATGTAAAAAATATGCAAAATGCCGCGTGCGAGATTTTGTAGAGTTGGCTCTTCGAACAGTACTTTTTGTTTTCCAATGCTGTTATCATTTTTCCTTTATTACTCAAGGGAGAAGATCTACCTGATAGTAAAGATCTCACATGAAGGAATACATGCATTAAGGTTAATAAAGCAAATAAAATGTAAACAAAAAAAGGCTCAAGTCCTCGTATAATTATAAGTTAAAAATATTCATATGATTTCCTGACATTAATTTGAGTTAATTTTCTGCCTCTCATCTATAGATGGTATACATAATGTGATTATTTATTATTGATGTCTTCATTTGTGGATATAATGGAGAATGGCAGCTTGCATGCGCTAAACGTCAATTTGTGATTATTAAAAAAACAAAAAGTATATTAGTTTTTTTAAAAAATAAATAAATATAAGACATATAACATTCTTCCTAGAAATATTCTTTACAACTTTTTACAATATATTTTAACTCGAAACGAGGATGGGGATTGCTCATTGGGTTGAATTAGCAATTAAATTTATGAATCAGTACCCTTTCTAAAATAAAAATTCTGAGCAGGGCTTTACTCATAAGTGTTGTTGTGCTTTTCGTATACGGAAAGTTCATTGCACCCTTTTCACCGGCAGAAAGCTTACAGTCAATAATTTTTTGGAGGGGGAAGTGTACTCTTAGGATAACTAGTAATTAGAAAATGTTTAACAAAAAAGTTATAATTGTGTTTCAGTAATAACAATCTTTTTTATTGTTAAAAAAATAATTTATTTGAAACGCATTGAATTATATATACTACATAGTAGAAAAGAGACCTTCATGGGTAGGTTAGACTAGACTTTTCAATTTTTAACTTCATAGTAACTATTGAAAAAAATCATTTGGATGAGATCTGTCTGGGTAAGGAATTATCTACATTGTATAAATGTTTATATACTCTTTTCTTCATGTTGTTGATTTCAAAAAGTTGGAACTCCAAAAAGGAGTCCATAGTATTATTTCCTCTTTGAATTAGCACAGATAAAAATTATATCATTGTATTAAAAAATAAAACTATGAATAACAATTAATTTGATAAATGAACATTTCTCAAATATTGATTCTCTTTAGGGTCAACTTTCATGTAATTGGTTTTCCACAGGGAAACCATGTTGTTGTTTTGTTCTACTCATGTCAAAAAAATTTAAAGAGGAATATACTTTCCATACTTTTCGATTAGTTACAATTCTGCGAGTTTTCATTTAGGGGAACTTCCTCATTGAGCAAGTTTTTCAGAATACTAATTGCTGGATAAAATCAATGTCTTGATTGATAGTTCTAATCAAAATTTTCAAAGATTACTTCTTTACTTTTTCCGGTGATTTTTATGACAAGTGAACCTTTTCTATCTCAAAAAAACAACAACATGCCTTTCTCTGTCAGAATGCAAAGTGAAAGCTTTATTTATGTATAATTACGGAATGAGCTCAACAGATGAGAGAGTGCCACATGAAGGTGAAGGAATGAGATTTCATAGATAATAAGTGAATACATATCCCTACAATACAAGATCACAAAAGACCCACATGAAATTAAGGGTCTAGGTCTTAGGTTTGTATCCAATTTAATAATCAAGAAAACTTTTGTTCTACTAAAAGGCAAATAAAGATATTGGATGAAAGCTTGGGTGGTTGTATCTATTTACAAAGTCACTTATCTTATTTTACAAATATTTATTAGTTTGAAACTAGTTGATTTGCTCACAAAGTCTTTCATGGAGGTTGAAATGCAATCAAAAAAGTTGTTTGAAATCTTGTTTTTATGTTTGGGGAAATTTTTGATAAGGGATTTTTGGTCACTAGTTGCCTCGTATAGACCAAAAGACCCTCAAAGTATAACAAATTTACCATCATTTTAAATGGCTAACACGTTTACAAACCAAAAGGCAATGTTTAAACAGATATATGCTCTTTAATTTGAGATAAATGAATAATTGGTGTCGAAGTTGCACTGTATTGGAAGAAATGAGTGTTTTTTCCCACTTTCATTTAATGCTGACCTTCTTATATAATATATTTGTTGTCATCTTTACTTAAGTGAAAAATGATATTTTTTTTATGTACATACTTACTATTACTAATTCTTATTTATATTTAGTATACAGTAACTCGATAATAGGATTTTTTTTCTCCTTATATTCTGTACATTATTTTGAATGAGTCCACTTACTTATATAAATTTGTTCCTCACTATTCACTTTATTTGGAGGTGTTTTTTTTAATGACCATACATTCCTACAATGACTTTTTAAATCTTTTCATTACCAGTTACCTTAATAGCCTCCCAAAAACAAGGCATTTCGAATGGCCGGAGCTCTGCCTTTAAAAGTTACATGCTAGACACAATTTCATACATGTTGAACAAAAATTCCATTTTTTCATTCATGTATTAGAAAAAGTGGCAATACATATCTATTCTTCTTTAAATAGTCCTACGCTAAAATAATGGTACAAAATTGCTGAAATAGATTTTATGAACAGGGCTGAATATCAATTCCTTTTCGTACACACACAGTAGCCTGAAATTACATATTTCTGAATCAAGAATTATTCTGATTTGATAGTATAATTGCAACAAGTGATGACTTAACCTGGGATTGGGAGTAGGCCAGCCAAAGTTTTTTTTTTTGCACAAGTTGCAAAATGGCATTTCCAAACTATCAGCAACCATGATCTTCTGTAGATTATCTAGTGCTCTGAATGTTTATCCATTGCACTCAAATAAAATCTTGTTTAGCAGTCAATATTCCTAAATTATTAAATTTGACAAATAGTTCAAAAGTTGAAGAGATGCAACAAAAACTGCTTTATCTATGTTTCTTCTTTAATATTTATGGATTCCATATACCTGGGTCACCATATTTCTTAGATAGAGGGAAAAGAGTACAGCATAATTGAAAAAAGAAATGAATATAGGGGCTCACCGTGTTTTAAGTCATCTGAACTTATCTCCATATCCCAGCTCAAGTCTTTAATTTTAATTTTATTCCTTATTTGGACCTATAATATTGATTTAAACTTTGGAATCAAGTCCTAATTTAATATTTGTTTTCCTAACCATTTTCAAATATCTCAGTTCAAAATGAATTTTCCAAATTTGAAAGGAATGGATTTCAATCGAGTTTGAATAAATACAGAGAAGGATTTTTGAAAGATGATTTTTATTCGGATTCTGAGTACATAACGTATAATATCTGAATTATGAACACCACACCACGTCCTTTGTTTTGAAACGAGGTTCAAAATAACACTTTGCATGGAAATGAGTCTGATCAAAACAAAGAAAAACAATAGGTATGCAACATAATCAAAGCCCAGTGAAAAGAGTAGAACCACCTAACCTTAAAACTGTGAACATCAAAAAAGACATTTTATTTTATTTTACATAATAAGGGATATTAATCACTCCAAACGTTCGTCCTTATACATCCACAATGAATTATAGGTTAACCCTTTCCAACCCAGAGGATCCCGGTGTCACATAAATTCAAAATGCGCTAATGCGCTCCATTGTCCAGGAATTTTTTTTTTGTTTGATAGCTAAGATGCCAAGCTATTATTATTCATATTTCATAGTTAGTTATACCAAAAATTTGATTTGAATATTTTTCAAGGTACTGAAAGTTACGATTTTTACACAATATGCAAAAAAAATCATGTTTCAACCAAAATAACTTTTTCGTTTTTCAAGGGAATTATTCGATAATCAAATATTTGTTAATATATATGTACTTAAATAATTATGAGTTATTCAAGTTTGAGTTCTTTGGGACACAGGTGTCTGTTTGAATGTGAATATTTTTATTTAAAATTTTTCAAATTTTTTGTCAAGTAGAATACAGATAAAATAAATACGAAAAAAGTACTGCTAAACCCTGTTTTTTTAAGAATGAAAAAATTCCCTTCACACCCAGAGGTACACACACCAGTGTCCCATAATTTCTTAGAGAAACGGGTTGAGTTACAATTTTTTTATAAAATCAAATTAGGTTAGCATGGTCGTCATTCTGACCTCAAAAAACAGGACTTCCAGTTAAAAATACTTTCTGATACCTTACGGGTTTGAAAGGGTTAAGAAATGAAAGATGCAAAAGTAGTTTTGCCTTTCATGCAGCCCATGTCATTTATTTATGTATTTAGTATCCTATTATCTAATGTGTGTAGTTAGGTGTTATTATATATCAAAATTGACTTGTTATTGACATCATGTGAAGTGATATGTCAAATTATTTTTAGTGTATTACTTTTTCTTCATTGGAATTGTAAAGTATACACTAAAAATATATGTAGCCACTGGATGTTAGCTACGGATATGTCAGTCAATGAGAGTAAATTTACTTTATATTTTTCTCTATAACTCTCTATATGGGAGTTGATATACATAGCTACAATAACTAAGTAGTAACTATGTATGGGGATGAGCGTGCTTGTACTGGGGGTGTCTATGGATGGGCATTTTGTTGAGGTGTGATAGAGTGCTCTCAATTACTGTCTATTACCTCTTTTGTATATTATTGACTGATTGAGTTATTGAGTTCTTGCCTTAACTATACAGTGAAAACTTGAACTCAAATTGATGTTCAATGTAGCGGTCCCAACTGATACTTTCCTTTCCTTCTTTAAACTCAACACTATCTCAAGGCTTTGTCCATATCTAGGGATGGGACATTAATTTTTAACAAAATACAGTTTTGTGATTAGAAAAAAAGGAAAAAAAACCCACATCGTACTTTTTGAGTTTGGTGTAATTCAGCAGTCACTCCGGGTCTTTTTCTTTTTTTTTTTTTGAGTGTTGGTAACCGTGATAGAATATCAACAGAGTGAGCCCCTATTTTTATGGTCATTCGAACGTAGTACTACTACGAGTATTATTCGTACTCCCTCTTTTCAATGTCAAAGTTCATGGCTGTAATCATTGTAGCCGAGATGTTAGTTTAGTGAGTATTATCATTATCTAGCTGGATTATTTACAGGCTCATTCTTAATTCATGCCATGAATTGATGAGCTATTTGTGATGTCTCAGCGCCATTTAGTTTTTGTAATTTTTGAACACTTGACTTCATTTGTGAGAGTTGATTCTTGTCAGTAAAGAAAGAAGATGTACATAAGACTCATTTGAATGATTAATAACTTCCATACTTGTAAGTAGATTATAGTCTTCAGTGATTGTTGAAGGACTCAATACCACGATGCTATCATCACATATCCTTGTGTTATAACTTTATTAGTTATCTAGTCTGAAGATAGTCTAAAGGAATTTGAAAGGAGGAAATTAATAAGTCAAATTTTTTACCGACACTCGGTATAGATACAAATGTCACATGACTAGCAGAATTATCTTTCCTTTCATTCATAATAAGATATAAATCATGTCTTTTTACTTTTTTTTTTAAAGGAACAAAAAAACTGCAGATGTGTATTGCTGAATAGAAATAGACCCTGTCAAACACATGTACCCATTTCTGATGAAATGAATCCATTCATGAATGGTTTAAACATAATATGATAAGAGAAATGATCATGGACATTGCAAGATTTAAGTACTAAATTAGTCCCTTCCTTAGTTTTTTTTAATGTGTCACAACAGTTGTGTAATGGAGTTCACTTTAATTTATTGCTTCCTAGTCAAATCCAATGTCTTTGCCACCAAATGACATTAAGGTCATTATCAAATTAGACCGTAAATCTATGGTATGTTTCCAATTATGCTTCTCTGACAAAATGAAGAAAAGAGGAGGATGCCAATGAAAAAAAAGAAGGTTAAATTGCTCAGTATGCCATTGAGTTAATACTGATTATCGAAGTAGTCAATTGTCTTTGTTTAACAAGTACAATTGCTATATTACTACATACATTGTAAGAAATTTACACTCCGTTAAAGCTTTAAACATGAAAAAAATATCATACCGATTGGGTTTGATCAATCAAAAAAATATATTTGGAACACAAAAATTTAATTTGATAAAAAGAACAGAGTACTTGATATTCGCTTAAACAGCGTTTAGTACTCCTAAGGTATATCAAATCCTTTATTTAAGAGCCCCTGGGCCAATGCTATAACTTTTTTTAGTATTTTTCCTATTTTTAATGTTTTGCTGGCTATAATTGCTGAATAAATAATACACTCTTGGCTGTTACCAGCCAGTTATCCCGTTGGAAACATTTATTGTACCTCTATTTTAAAACTTTTAAATAAGGATGAAGGATATGTCAATATTTAGGAATGTAAATAATATGCTAATGGGGTCTGTAAAATAAAAAGAAAGAGAAAATCAACCTGGTAACTCTGACAATTTGATGAATGTTGAGAGGGAAGCAGCTTGAGCTGTCATGACGTTTTACTGAGCTATAAGCTGCTATTCTCCTTTATATATGTATACAAATGAAGACATCAACAATAAATAATAGATGAGGGGCAGAAAATTAACTGAAATTAATGTCAGGAAATTATATACTTTTAAATAATAATTATACGAGGACTTGAGCCCTTTGTGTTTACATTTTATTTGCTTTATTAATCTTAATTCATGTATTTCTTCATGTGAGATCTTTACTATCAGGTAGCTGTTCTCCCCTCAGTAGTAATAAAGGAAAAATGATAACAGCTTTGGAAAACAAAAAGACCTGTTTGAAGAGCCAACTCCACAAAATCTCGCTCGCGGCATTTTGCATATTATTTACATTTCTATCAATTTTTCTCTCCTCTGAAGGGAAAGGTCAATTTGAGAGACTATGTAATGTATTATATACACATTTTTTAATCATGTTTTGAATCCAATTAATCTTTGCTTGTGTAAAAAAAAATTTCATCAGAGACTCACAGTTCAATGAAGTGTAAATACCCTACATCTAGTCTGAATTTCAATTAAAAGTAAAGGGCACCTTAAAAAAACACTACATCGTTATCAATTAAATAACTTATTTGATGGCCTAATTAAACTTTTGAAATTTAAGATTTAAGCTCTATTAAGCCCACGATCCTTTTATCTTAATACATGTTTAATCCGTGTCATTAATTTGTTTCAGAGACATCTCCGAGCCAAAATTCATAATTTGGCTAATACTTTGTAGAAATAAAATATTCATTGTCTTTTGATTTTGTATATTACACAGCCTTCAAAACAATTTATATTTCTTGATAGTTCCTCTATAAAACACTTTCTTCATTTTCATTCTAGGCTGCAGCACATACAGTTAGACTGGATGGAGATGTAATTCTTCAACAGAACGATGTTGTCCATTGGCAAGCTCAAGAAATGGACATTGATGACGAAGTTCGCTCAGTTTGCTCTTGCAATGGATGCTACCCCCTTCATCGCCTCGTATATTCCTCTCATCAACAACCAGGATGCAGCACATCAGGCGATGATATTTGGGCTCCCGCAACCCCTGCCATTCGTCGTCAATTGAGCGTCTCCGCCATTGAAGAGCATCTTCGTCCCAAGTCCAAAAAGAAACCTTCCTGTGATCATTCCTCCGGAGTATGGGCTCCATCCTCACCTTCAAAAGCAGAGTCTGTTCATGACCTGCGAAGAAGTACGATGTGCTCCATGCTTCGACTCCCCTCCGCATCACCACTCCTCGTAGATTCGCGAATACTCAAATGCCCAAGTTGTGATGCACGAATTGTTCAACAACTCCTTGCTAATCATAAGATTGAGGCCTCCTATGAGGAACGGAGACGATCCATTGAACTCTCTCTCAGTCCTTGGGATGATGATAGAATATCCACAGGATCGGATCTCAATATATTTTCACGGCTATGGAGGACTATTAGTCAGGGTGGAACAATGGTGGACGATACTTTTTCACAGCCCTCCCCTATCGATAATCGACATAATAGCTTTGTTTTAGATGAAATGGAGTCTATAAAAGCTGTTCCAAAGGAACAAAATATACATTACTACAAAAGGGTGTCCTTATAAAAAACGAGGAAAGGGAGTGCAAAGCCTTTGATTTCAATCTCCATTCAATTCTTATTAGTTTATATATACATATATATATATATATATGTAAGAAAAATAATCAGACCATTGGAGGATTGTAAAAAAAACCAAAAAAAACAACCAAAAACCAATCCAAATTTAACAAAACTCCATTAAAACAACAACGATATTATTATTATTATTATTATTTCAGAATTTTTCTTATTTAACGAAAGATAATTATACATACATGCAAACATATATAATATTTTTCTAAGTAAATATTATACTAATTAATTTATTGATTAATATACATGAAGACATCTTTCCCATTGAACTCTCTCTCACAACAACGATGCAATTAATATTAACCCTACAAAAAGTCGACATTATTCTATTTTCAAATATATAAGAACTTTCTCATTGCACAGGTCACATTGTGAGAGGGGTGAATTAATATTTCAAATGACAACTACATACAAGTTTTAATCAACATAACTATGTAGTATTTGTTTATTTGCCAATGACGTCGAATGACGTCAATGACGAGGTTGATTGTCATGTTTTATACCTATTTTAAATAAATAAAAAAAAAGAGCTGATATAACCACAATCTAATGAATTTGAAATATACAACTTATGACGCAATTGAACTTGATTGGTGATTTTGAATAAGCACGTTACGTAATTGTTTACATTCCTATTTAGTCCTAAATACACGTTATTGATTCATAACAAATGAATGAACTTTAATTCACCCTTTGGTCAAAATATATCCTGTGCGATTGGAAAGTTCTGCCTATGAAAGAGTCGTAAATTTTTTTTTATTCGCAGTTTTCTTTTTAATTTATTTCAATGTTTGAAATTTATCTCTTTAATATATTCTCTATGGACAATCCGTACTTTGTCTAGAAATGAAGTAGTTATTATATTGTAATCACTTCATTTAAGTTTTGTTTATCTACATACACATATAAAACATTGTCTAGTGTTGTATTTAATTATATTTATACATAAAGACGATTTACATAATTTCCTGTAATATAAAAAGATTTAATTTTTATTTTCTTGAGTATAATTTAATTTATTTTTAATTATATACAACCTACGGATTTATAAATAGTATTTTCATGCCTCCGTTTATCCTATCCTTCTAGAGGCATCGTGATGACGCACATCTGACGTGCGTGTTTGGAATAAGTGATATGCTGTTATGATCTACAAACCTAAACAATATCTACAGGAGAGGAACAAACTAATGAAACATTCATTACTCCAAGATGGAGTAGACAATCTGAGTGGTGCAGAGATATTGTCCTCAATATCATATTGAGTCTACATGAAAAGTTACTAATACGACGCACAGAGAGGTGGCACGTGACAATGCTTCTATAAACGACATCATATTCCTAATTTGATGTCTTAAAGAAGAGGGCCAACCTGTAATAAATATTTGTCTATGTGTTTGATAAGAAAAAGGTTACGATGTCCACTTAACTCAAGTAGTCAAGCACGACGAGCTTTTTGGGATAAACAAAAACACACTGTATTCTCCCTCATTAAATCAAGGATTGCGCGCCCTTTTTTTGAATTTTTGAATGTTATTCTACAAATATTAACGATTCATTTGTATATTGATAGAATTTATAAATGTATAGTATATCTATGCAATTATAACTCCGCCCCATACTAAAAAGTTGACAACAAGAAAAATACACAAGGGTAGCACGTCGAGTTTTTGTGTCCATTCGCAACCTCGACTCACAAAAGGGAAAGGAAAAATTTGGAAAAACAACTGGTAGATGCTAATCTTTTGTATTTTCCTTGTTGCCAACATTTAATACCGGGCAGAGTTATTATTTTGATATACAATACATTGATAAATTCTATCAATATACAAACCAATCGTTAATACTTGTAATATATTCAAAATACAAATAAAAGGGCGCGCAATTTAATATATTTTTGATATATCAAAATCATAAATAATAATAATACCCTGTACGAGTTCATAACACGTAACGTCAGCTGCTTTATATCAAAAGAGTGAAATGATGAAAATTAGCTGAAGGGAGAATACAGTGTGTTTGTGTTTATCCCAAAAAGCTCGTCGTGCAGCTATCAGTTGTTTTTCCAAATTTTTCCTTTCCCTTTTGAGAGTCGAGGTTGCGATAATACAAAAAAGCTTGTCGTGAAGGGAGAGTAAGCATAATCTTGTCCCACTTCTGAAGACGTATGATAAAGTTTCTCGACACGACGTCTCTCCATATGTCGTTTTGTCAACCCATCTTTTTTTTAATGACGTTATCATTCAATATACTTGGGGAGTGACGTCATTGGCAATACATATCGACTATTTTGTTGGTGGCACGACCATTCAATGGTTCTTAATAATTAATTATGAAATAATTATGACAGCTTGAATAAAATATATATACATGTATATGTGATCTATACAGTTGGGCAGGTATCAATATTTTGGAGAGATCCACCCTCAATGGAAAGGGATTTTTTTACATTTGTTTGCATACTTAGTAAGACGGAGTAAATACACCATAATTTTTTGCATTTACTTTAGGGGAAATATCTACAGAATAAAAAGAAATTTACCCATGAGTTAAAAAAAATCATCCCTGAATAGAATAACCTGTGCAATAACAGAATTCCCAAAATAATTTGCTCACAAAGTGATGAGCTCAAATGAGTTAATTAACGACTGTTTCAGGAGCTGAATAATAACAGATTATTCGACAGCATACCAGCTGACATGATATCTCTCAGGGATACTATATCAGGCATTGGCTGTACACACACCAGAGACAAATGGCTCTTTTTTACATCTCTGGGTATAATGATGAAGGATGTATTTAATTTAGTTAATACACTAAAGTAAAAATGAGGCATTGAAGAGAGTACTTTTAAAATTTGAAACGATTTCACAGAACTAATATATATAAAAAGGGCTAAAAAAAACAACAACCTTATCATCAGGATAGTGAAAAAATGTTCACATCCTATAAAAATCCGTTTGTAACTTCTGTTGACGTCAGTCAATCCATCAATTTCGTTACCATGGCAAAAACATACTCTAATCTACATTCATTACCAAATTATTAATTAAATATATATATATATGATTCGTTCTAGAAAATACTGATTTCTAAAGAGATTTATTAACTTTACATACGTTCATATGAATTGATTTATTTTCACACTACATACGTGTAAATAATATGTGAGGGTTTTCTAATACTTTTTGAGTTGTGCAGAACTTAGACAACATTGGGGCATCTATTCCATATCCTCTTCAATGATTAAAAAATGGATCCTTGTCCCTCTGTAAAACATGTCCCAGAGTTTGAAAAGCACAGCTCAAAGTGTTCAAATTATATGATATCTGCAGCTCGTGAACACACATTTGCAAGTATCGATGATTTTCCTCATGGAAGTAAAACTTTTAATTAATTAACTAACAAAGTATCTTTTATTTCTATTAATTAATAAGTTATTCGAGACTACTCATCCGAAGGACCCACAAATTTACCTTAAAAGTAGTCCCTACTACAAATAATTTGAAAGGCCGTATTCCAATCAAAATACAGTTTCATAATATATTCAATGTAGGCTCGAGCTGACAATATTATTAATGCAAACATCTCAGGGCATCACCATCAACCCATGATAGCAACAATTTGAATGATTGTTAAATCCACAATTGATTATAAATAATGGGATGGATATACATTGTGCATTTTTTCTAATTCAAATTCAACTCAACACTCTGTATTTCTCTCATTCTTAAAAAGAATATATATACAAAAAATAGAACATTCATGGAATATTTAAGGAAAAAAAAAAAAAAACAACAACTTTATATGATGATATTTGTGCTGGTATTTATATTAAACATTTTATCTATGTTGTTCAAAGATCGCAATGATTGTCTAAAATCCCTCAAATTTTTTAATTACATTTGCCTTTTAAATCACCTTGTCTACGTTTGTATTTGTAGTTCTATTCTATTTTTAGGCCTTTAAGTAAGACTTAAAGGATTATATTTATTTATAGTATACAATATACAGCAAGGATATTGTATATTTAATGACGAATCAACTTGTATGTACATCTGCTACTCCCAAATATTGCAAAAAAATAATAATAATAATAGACAAGTTAATAAACATCTTTGTAAGGGTGGCATTGAAGCATTCCCCCCCCCCTAATATATACACCTTTTAATGACAACAAAGCCTTTTTCACAAGGGTATCATTCCCATTTCAATCTATTTTTTTTCAGCTTTTTAGATTTGTTGATATTCTTATTCCATATTAATACTTTAATAGTTGATATTTTTGAAATCAAATTAAATTTTGTCAAGTAGAGAATAATAATTTAATATCATGTGTATATTAAATAGAGTAGAGATATACAGCCCCTCAGCCTGTACTATGGCCCCCTACTCACTCAAATAACAATTTGATGTAAAATGTTTTATTCGTTTTGTTAGATTGACTTAAACATGAAGTGACTTTTGAGTCATTTTTCAGAGTTTATAATATACAAAATGACGTAGAAAGTTTCTATTTCTACATAAATTATACATACAGGATATGGTTAGAGTAATTTAAAAAAAATACTTTTTCCATAGTTTTTAGAGTGATGGAAATAATGAAATTCAATGAAGGACATATTTAAAAACTTTTAATCAAATATTTTAATTTATTTTGACAATGATTTTGCATAATAACAAATGGTTCCCACTCCTGTGAATAATTTCTGTTTTCTGTATTAAAAATATACAACTTCTCAACGAAATGTATTGAAGAATTGCCCTATAAGTGCATAATATTCCTAGGTATAAATGGAAGAAAATGTCAAAAATCACATTGATTTAGTTGTATCCAAGTTTTATTTCATCAAAACTATGAGAAATATTTATTTTATAGGAAGTACAAATTATGTAGTTTGACCCACATACAAAAGATGGCTCTAACTCCTCTAAATGTTTCACAATGACAGCTGGTTTCGATGATTGAAGAGAAGTTGAATATCTATCAGCAATATATGTACAATTGATATCATCTTGAGTTTTAAACAAAAACCCTGTAATTTACTTTGTTGGATATGTCAGATTTTGTAGTATCTAAGTAACATTTGTGGGAGGCTTTATATATCTACACTAATTGGAAGAAAGGTGCAGTTAAAGAGCATCAAATGCTTGCAAAAGTATAATATGACAATGTTCTAACTGATAAATTATGTAAAAAAATAGTTTTGACGTTTCAAGAATGGGGATTTCAGCGTTGAAGACAAGCTTCGCTCCGGACAGCCAAAAAAAAAAAAAAAATCAAAGACAAAGAATTGGAGGCATTAATCAATGATAATCCAGATCAAACATGCAAAGATCTTGCAGAATCATTCAAAGTTACACAGCAAGATATTATCTCATGATCAAAATCCATCATTCACAAGCAAAAAAAACCCCACAAAAAAACAAATCGAACTAATTTGTAACCCCAATATTTGAATAAAATTATTTGAATTTATCTAAACAAATTCAAAACTTTGACTCAGGGAACTTATTTAGGTATATAAATGTATAATCTGGACGACTTATATGGAACAAGATTGATTTTTTAGATATAGAGAATAGATAGTTCATTAGTCAAATTACTTTCATATAGGCAATTTGTCCATCTACTTCTAAAGTTGAGAAATATGTACAATACGGATTTTGGCATATTTTGATACATTATTTAGTATTGAATCGGAAGTTATTTAAAAAGAGTCATGTGAGGACGTGAGATATCTTTTCATGCTAGAAAAAAAAAACCAGAAAAGGAGAAAAGAGTCTTTTTCATATCATTTCCTAGCTGTTTATACTTCATAGTAGTAGACACTGACTTTTTTATTATTCTAAATTTTGCTACTTATTAACAAAATTTCTAAAAGTGTGGTAAACATATCTTTTAGATAATTGTCTATATTTTATGGTTCATACCTTTTTAAAAAACATTATGCATGTACACGTGCGATTTCGCCTTCTAAAGAGTGATGAATATAATTTTTGCCAAATAGACGATTAATAAAACTAATTTATACTGGTACGATTACCGTATTAACCAGTTGATAAGTAATGATGATCTGCATTTTTTATTTTTCTTCTCATCTGCGCTATTACTTTTTTATATCATCAGTATTACTCATTCCTCTCCATGATGTCATGGGTACCAATTGTTGCTGCTAGATGTATATTTAGCATGACTTTTTAAGGATCATTATTTGCTCGAAATCGCACCTTCTAGAGGACCAATTCACAAATAATAAAGATAGATATTGTAGAGCAATTAATAAAGAATAGTCATATTCTGCAAGGATTTGCATTTCGCCATACAAATTCTAGCATTGTTTCTATAAAACATCTCACACATATCATTTGAATGTACCTATTCTTAAAAAAAGAGCTATATTATAGATATAAGATTATTAAAATTTCTAATTTTTATTGTATTTAGAGTTGTATAGACGTAAATCGAGTTGTGAAAGATACTTTTCCTCATTTAAAAGTTTGAATTAGTTGTCTTTAGGAATATCTTCCGCCCCCCTCCTCCCTCCAAAAAAGAAAAGAAAAGATATTTTATACTTCAGAGGAATATCAACCTAAGCTGATTTGATTTCATCAATGCTAAATCTATGTTATGTTTAATTTTAATCAAATCTTTGTATGCAAATTTAAAGTAAAGTCAGGTTTCCTTCATTATGAATAATTTTTCGTGCACAAATCTAACATGGGGCCATAAGCTCAAAGTCCGGAACAGCTTTGTTTGTTTAACCCAAAAGATTATAAATGATTGAATTATTATTACTCCATCAAAAGAGTGACAAAATATTTACATAAGCGGTGCTATAGATTATCATTATTATTATCTAACATCTTTAAAGCCACTACCTCAAAAAATTATAATCCTCATAGCCTTAAACCCTACTCTGAATGAATTTTTTTTGTATATATGTATATATTTATGGATATTAAAAGCTTTGAGTTTGAATAAATTTAAGGCATTGAGCCTGAGATTCCCCTTCAGAGCGTAGAAAAACTGTGTTTTTAGAGTCGGAAATTCACAAACTTAGCTACTACTATGCTTTGGTTGCTTTTGTTTCTTTTTTAAAAAAACTGAAATATTGAGAGATGTAATAAGGGTCCTTGTGTGCCTCTTTTTCTCTCTGTTGCTAGTATCAAACTACTATTATTATTATCATTATTGGCTGACATACAATCATAACTATAAATCTACACACAATGACTCACCATTTAACGAAATTGTTAAATAAAAATCTCATGTATCATAAATATTGTTTAATTTTTTTTATAAAAGTTAAACAAAAATATGCATTTAGCTCACATAAGAAAAATGACACAATAATTAAATAAATTAAACAAACAAAAAAATAATGTTCTCTGTTGAACGTCTTGGACCTGTGCTGACGATCATCTTGTCGTCAACAAACTTTTTTCCCTCCCTTGGAGCTCCCCAGAATTCTCCATCCATCAAATGGAGTCATTCTCCAATTCATAACATTGTGAAAAGAGGTAAATAAATAATTAATTTTCCTTGTAAATTTGTTGATTATTGTTTACATATGAAATATCAGGATGTGTCCCTTGAGCCCAGTGGCGGATTAGTAAGCTAAACTGTCCAATGCATAATATAGAGTCCCTTACCCCTAGATTACGGCTGCCCTCTAGCTAAAAATCCCTTCCTACGGTCCTGATACCTAATATATTAAAAGTAATCTAAAGTGATACAATGAACGATCATGTCATTGAGATCGAATCCAAAGTTGAGCCGTGAGTTTTTTCATTTCGAATACTCCGAGTCGAGTCGGAAGTCGGAGTTTAATGAAGTGCAACTCGAGAGTATGAGTCAATCCTCAGCAGCTCTGCACTTTTCACGAGTCGAATCGTTTTCATAACTCATGGGTGGATTTAATTAAATTACAAATTTGGTTATATCAGACAACTGATCGAATCTGGGATAATGCCTCTAGGTTAAAATCAAAGTATCAAGCCCTCGACAAAACGAGGCCACTG
Organism: Lepeophtheirus nordmannii; assembly: GCA_963680855.1. Lineage (NCBI taxonomy): Eukaryota > Metazoa > Arthropoda > Copepoda > Siphonostomatoida > Caligidae > Lepeophtheirus > Lepeophtheirus nordmannii. The sequence continues at coordinate 18,735,028 of OY804525.1, read as the reverse complement.
ATTGATTGAGGCCCTAGGAAACTTTAGAACGAAAACTCTTCAATACGAAATACCAATCCCTATCAGTCTAACATAATTATTATTAATTAGCTTTTATGTTGCATATATCTAAAAAGGATTTTAATGGAAATTATATTATGTATGTACATACTTGTTGATCTCATTTATACGAGTATGAATATATCTACGTATAGATACTATTATTCAATAGTTATTTATCATAAAAGTAATCTTGTTTGCACATACATATGTCCAATTAATGCGATAACCTACGTAAATATTGGCCTTTTTATCTCCCTTCTTATCATTTATGTATATTTAGATATATTATAATTGGTTTTCATATCAATAAAAAGCTTCAAAATTGATCAAGGGCTCTGAAATGTTCTATAAATAAATGAGTTAGTTGTTGTCCACAGACTCGTTTTGAAGCGATTTAAGCGTCGTTTTGTATGTTTTTGAAAAGGTACTAAAGACATAATTGAAGGGACTCTCAATATTTATTTAACTTTGTTAAGAAGTATCTATCAATATCCTTCCATTCAAAAAACAAAAAGTTGACTTCTTTTGTAGATAACAGGTCGTTATCATTATTGTATCTCGCAACCTTCCCTCCTCCCTAAAAAACAACTAGAAAATGAGACCCAAAATCAGTTAGTATTCTGCAAATTCTTTCCAACTGTGGAATTGTTCGCAGCTGATCATGAGTTAATACAAAATACAATGAACATGCTTGTTGGGTAATACTGTGATACAAGCTGTCCACACATGACACTTCTCATTACATCTCTCAACCTTTCCTCTTCCTTAAGAAAAATTAAAGTGTCCCAAAGTCTATTGGATTGTTACAGACTCCGTGTACCCTTTTTAAAAGTGAGAGATTCAGTGGGGGGGGGGGGAGGGGGGTTCCAATATCGCCATTATTCCCAGCAGTGAAGCTCTATTTATTAATAGTAAGGTCATGTTCCCTAGTTAATAAGATTTGATGCAAGTTCAGTACAGATCAAATTTGAGAAAACGGATTAGACGCAAGAACAACTAAACAATCAACCGCTAACAACTAAATACTTAGGGGTTATTGACGTTGCAGGGAAGTTTTTGAAAACAATTCGGTCGTTAGTTTTTTCAAAATTTCTGTCCTGCATCAGTGTATTTCCATTTAAACAATTAGCTGTTATTGCCACAAAACCTCTTTTTTTTAAAAAAAGAAAAAGAAAGGGGTTTTGTAGAAAAATATGATAAAGAGTCCTTCAAATGATACAATTAAGAAGGTTGATGTTGTTGAAGGTAGAATGACCGCATAGATACTGAACATAGGCGAGTATACGCCTATACGCTATGTTGGAGTCATTTCTTCTTGATGTTATTGGTTAATCCTATAGGAGTATACTTTACCTGAGCAAGTGTTTAGTTGATATCTTCTATTAACTACCGATGACCCTATAGGTTTTTTAAAAAAGTTACGAAACGACGCTGATAGAAATGGAAACGGGGCTTATTGCATTAAAAATATTATTTTTTTTTTTTCAAATAAGAATGTGTGTATATTCTTGTTTCAGAGTTGATTTTCCCTGGATCTCCACTCAACTCAACCTTAGAAAGTAATAAATAATTAATTATTATTTATAGTTTACATTATCCTTATCAAAAAATGACCACCACCTTTTATCTCATACATTTATACAGATCAAACTCTATTCACAAATGACAGAACAAATAATGAAAGCAGTTCAAATATTACTATGACGCCGCCAGGAAATCAAATTGAAATATTAAGCAACGGTAATTTGTCAAATTTAAAGGAGAAATTTGCATGTTTTTACGATACAAATATCTTTGACTCAGTGTACATACAACGAGTCGAACCTATAAATCTATAAATAAATAAATAGATATATTATTTATTATCTAGATACAGCATTGCGAAGTAATGAATCCCTGGAGCCCATCATTGGATCCGTATACAAGCCTTATTATAGTATGTATGTAAATTCCATATTCACTCCTCTTTCCTGATGTACTCTTCCTTCAAACTAAGATCACTTCATGGGCAATGATTCCAATCTCACATTGAACATTGTATCTCCTAATCAGAGTATTAGTCAAATCAATTACTTTTCAGCTCATTCAGTCTAACATTTTTTTTATTTTATTCCTCGTTTGACAGTAGAGATTCAGCTCATAGCCGGACCAGCCCTTCAAAACGGGTCACTCATAGCCGGCTCAAAAAGTACACAGCTCCTCCTTTTATATTACATTTAATTAATTAATGTGTTTAATTAAAGTACATAGGGTGGTAGATGTTGATAAATTTCTAGCAATGAGAGCATCACACAAGGAGCTTGATCCAAATGAAACAGTGTATATGACATCTGATTTGGCATTTAAAGGTATAGAGCAATTATATATTGATGATACGCTTATTCATTTTAAGGTCTAAGATAGTGGATTTAGCAATTATTCATTGTACACTCTTGGAATCAGAAGTAATCAGACAATGAATGATACAAGTGTGGAATATGAACCAATGGATCAAAACAAAACAGTGAAAGCTTATTTAATCAATAATGGTGCGTAAATTTTACATACATATACCTAAATTGCTAATTTATTTGTACTAAATGTGAAATCAATTATGACCCCGAAAGAAAACTTTTCTGCGTCTCCTGAAATGAGCTTCAATTCAACAATGACAACGATAGCCACAAGCAATAAGCAAAATACAGACATTGAAACTACGGAAATGGATCAAAATGATAAAAGTAGTACTCATAACGGTATTAATTGATCACTGTTTAAATTATATTATATTCTTATTCATGAAATAATTTGTAGATCCCCAATCGAGTGGTACCTCCATTGGAAATAACATTACTTCAGTAGGCACCACATCACAATATACGAATAGCCAACAAAACAAGTTAAAAAACTTTGATGGTAAATTTCATTTTTTTCTTTTACGTGTCTTGACATTTCCCAGTAAAATCTACTTTATAAATAAATATATGTATCTACTCTTGATTATGATTCTTGGGGAATTACTAAATAGGTGGAGAAGCATTTTTTGCTTTACTTTTTGCAAACACTTGGGCTCAAGGGCGTCGGAATCATTTCATAAGTGAGAGCAAGTTTTATAAGAATGATGTCACATATTGATGACATCATTGGTAATTAACTTTTCATTGCTGCTCCTTACGTTGGGTGGGGGGGGGGGAGCAATTTACTCTTGACCCCCCCCCCCCTATAGACACACCCAATCCTAATGACTGACTCTCTCTCTACTTTCTTCAAGGATTCGTTTGGTTGTGATAGAGCCGTTTGTGCTACAACAGTTGTAATAGTAATTTTAATCAGATTTAATTTCGAGAGACAAGGTTAGTGAAAATGTATCCATCCTTGAAGGTTTTTCTCGAGACGAGAATTCAAACGAGGGAAATCTTTCGAATTTTTCGTTTGACTGAAACAAAACTATTATTTTCTTGACAATATAAAGGCAAGGCAAAAGGTGACGAAATGAAGTGTTTCGCTTTATACAGATGTAAATACTTTTACCAAGTATTTTATATAACAAAATTGCTCTTGTTCTGGGGATTAGCAAGCATCTTGGTGCCCCAAAGCTATGTTCTAGGGTATGGTAATGACAATTTTGTTTGACATAATGTAGAAAAAAAATTTTCTTTTTGACAAAATACTTTATAGGCGAGATGAAATGTTACAAAACGAAAATGAGGAGATTTGAAAAATTACTGACGAAATAAAGACTAGTTTAGATTAAATATTGAAGTATCCTCATTATGAAATAATTCAACTGTAAGATCCAAATAATTTCAATTCATGACAAATAACTACACGTCATGTGATCATTAAAAAGTTAGAGAAAAATAAATGTGAATATTAAATGTTCAGTAATGATCCATGAATCATATTCAAGTTTATTTTCTATGTTTTGAAAAAATGTGTACATTCAACAAATTGTCCTAAAAATGCTTCTTTTTTTTGCAACCCAATACCAACTTGTTTGTAGTTTTTTATAACGATACACTCATGATTATTTGAATTTTATAGCTACAACTCATCCTAATCAAAAATCAACTCAAATCAAGATACAAAAGCAGTCATCAACCACATCAAAAAGAACTGTGTCAAGCAGGGCCTCAAGTAAAGTATCACGTAATTCAACAGCTGATTTTTAATGAATGACTTCCTTTGTGGTTTGTTTATAATGTTTTATTCCTTCTATTGACTGATATATGGTTGCATTGCTGAGAGTGTATCGAGCAATCTGCTAATTATTCTCCACATTTTTAGAAAATATTCCCAAATTTACAGTTTGAAATTTATAAGATATTCGATCTCTACATATATCAGATAATTCTCATTTTATAAACATCTACAAATTTAAAATGTTGATATTTGCGTCTACTTTGCATTCAAAAAATGTATAGGGTAGCACAGATGTGTCCAACTACTTTTGATCTCTCTGATCTAAATGGGGCCAGACTAGTAATAAAAAAAATAATTGAGACTTGTTTGGTTATTGTCTTCATTTTGATTTATTATGAATAAATATTCATATGATTTATTCCCGGACTGAATCCCTGATCCGGTCAGTGGATCGTATGCGTGACACCCTCCCTTGTATATTAAAGTATACAAAAATAACTTTTTCCTTGGAATAGGTAAAAAGAATGAGAAAAGGAAATCAGAGACACCCAGGAAGAGTGAGTCAACATCTGATGAAACTACGACCCATGTTTCAAATGAAAAATTAGGTAAGTCACAAAGGATTAAATGTTTTTTGATGTATCAAAACCATAGGTACTGACACATTTACGACGATACCATACTACTACTTTGGTTTTGACGAGAGCTCCACCATTATTTCTATGCTACGTAAATCCATTCGACCACTTAACAAAATAAAATGTTATTTCTTATATCTTTTTTAAAAAAGATATAATTGACTCGCATTTTTTCCAAGATTGACTGATCCTTTGAAAAACACAAATTTGCACAAAAAAGTACTTGCCACGCTAATTTGTGATATCCAATATATGATTTGTACTCCAATCCACACAAAAATTAATGTCAAGTTAAGTTTTGTTCAAGGATGAAAAAGATTCTGCTAATGTCTTCTGTTTAATAGCTAAACAAACTCATTTAAAGCATAAATAACAATGTATCATATTGAAGATGGTATGAAAAGATTATTAAACAAAAAAAAAATAAACAATAGCAAAAATATCGGATTATAAAAATCATTTAGGTTTTCCTTGAAGTAAAAATAATCCATTGGCCAGTGTTCACTATTAAAATTTATCTTTCATTTAAAAAAAAAATGAATAAAAATGAGAGGTATAGAGCCTTAGGAAGTAAAAACTAGCCATGTTTCATAGATATTAATTTTATGATTTTCGAGAATTCAAACTCCTTAATCCAAAAAAAAAAAAATCTCTTATAATGAATACTTAATGAAAAACAAAAGATTAACATGATTTAAATGAAAGAAATTCAATGGTTGATGAGACCAGAGGACTGGAGGTCGTTAAACCCTGTTCTAGAGGATTTAGTTTAGAGTCACTAAGGACTTGATTACATTTTTATTTTTTGTGGAAAAAAACGCAGGAAACCAAGTTTCTAAAATTTAAATAAAAGCTACAAAAATGATCAATATTGTATTAAAAACTAAAGTAAAAATAGTATGGAACGTTAATATAAATATTAATGTATAAATTAAATTCATTATTGTAAATTTACATAAAATTTCTATTAATCATTAAACAATCTTTATGCAAAAATAATATTTTAATTATAGTAAATCTGCTTTAATACTTCAAAAAATAGATATTTCTAAAAAAAATAAAAAATATTCAAATCTGATACAAAACGGATATAACTCTTGTTGAAGAGTGTAGGAAATTTAATAATTTTAAGCTTTATTAAGCTTTTAAGAATCCTTTTTCTAACTTTCTCTTTTTTACTAACCCTAAGTTAAAAAATTATACTATACTATATTAGGAAATCTGATCTTTGAAGTCACGATGTATGTACTACATTATTTTTGAAGATAAGAACGATTGAATCAATATCACTAAAATATTTGACTCATAGTTTTAAATTGTGGAGGGTTCAAGACATACAAAAAAAAACCCAACGATTTTAACCAAAAAAGTGTAATTTTTTCATCTGTTAGAGTACCTTAAAAGATATTGACATAGGATATCCACCGTGTGTAATTTCTTTTATGATGTTATTAAGAGAGACTACGTCAATTTACCATTGTTCCTCGATACGCATGCAACTTTTTCCATACCCTCTTGAAATTTAAACTGCTATCACGGTGATACATAAAAACATGACATCCAAATTTACACTGTATTTTCTTGTCAACTGTTGATTTTTCTTCCACTCTTCCTCTTGTTAATGTTATTGAATTTAGATTGGTTGAATTTGAATGACCTCTTGATCAGCTGTGAAACATTTCTGTCTATTAAATGAATAATTATCTAATATAATTAATATTAAACATACAAATAACGAGGTGTTTGTTGTGTAGTTAGTCATAACTATTTTGTAAAAGTTAATCTTACGTGTTAACTCAATTAGATATTTCCACCTTTTCAAAAAATGAATGAAATAAAACAGTCATGTCCCTAATTAATAGTGTTCTAAACGTTGATTGGTTGAATTTGAAATAAATTAGTTATTGTTAAAGTTAAGAGCTTGTCTCAACATACAACATCAGTTTGGAATCAAAATAACGTTGATTATAATTTGTGAAAGTCCAACTAATTTTCCATCATTTTCTGTTTCTATATGAAAAAAAGATTGAGCAATACTTTGAAGATTTCTATATGAAGAGGCAATTGTAGAACTATAAACAAGTGACGTCAAATAATTGTATGTACAAAGTGTCAGTAGCAAAAATTAAAATCATTTAAAATTTAAATGAAAATGGTAATTAACTATTTTTAGGGTAAGTGATCATTACACAAGGAAAACTAATATTATATAAACATAAATACATTTGTAATTAATTAATTATACATTCTGAGCCGAAATGAACCTCTTAATTGGATAAATAATATGTATTTTTAATTTGTTCTTAAATTGAAATATCAATTTACATTTTTATAGTAGATGACTATGATTCTCAAAAATCAGAATCAAATGATAAACAAGAATCCAAGAAGTACACTCAATACATGACCTCAACCAAAGGGTCAACAAACTCAAATTCAGATTCAGGTAAAAAAAAAACCTCTCCCTTTAAATCTATATTCATTCCACATTATAAATAAACATTAAACAACCATTTATTTATATAAATAAATAGCATTTTTCAGAGCAAATATAATACATGATTCAAAATGTGTAGTGTAGAATTGAGTTCAATTCAACTGACCTTGAATGAGCTTTCAGATCATGTATTTGTGAACTTGAACTGTACCCGAGATTAAATGTCTATTTGAACTTTAATATAGGGATTTATACATAGAAATATATAGTTTTAGTATTGACTTTTATTGTAAATTAAATTAAATTTATTTTTGAAAGTTTGAAACTCCATCTTTTGACAATTTTCAAATCTTATTTTCAACATATTTTCACCAAAGATACCAAAGATTCTAAAAACATTGACGAGAAGGAGATGAGGAAAGATTGGGAGGATAGTCAAATGACATCTCAAGAAACATCAGGTACGTAATTTTTTTTTTTTTCAAAAAATATATTCATACAATTAAAAAAATTACGTAGTGATTTACTCACGTTAAATTCTAACTCTAATCTGTTAGATGAAATTGACTCCACGAGTTCAAATACAAATGAAAGGACTCAATCCAATGAAAAACTAAAGTTGACTAAATTTAAAAAATCAAATTCAGGTAAGTTCGTTGTAGCCAAAATGAATTTATCAAATTGAAGGAAAAAACAGATAAACTCTTTCTACAAAAAATAAAAATAAAATACTAATTTCAATTCCATTAGGCAAAAAATTTCATTTCAAAAATGTTGTTTATTTTAAAAACAATAGTAACCCTTGGGATGAAGAGTCCATGTCTACGCAAATGAATACTATAACGGAATACTCTGACTTACGTTCAGGTAAATGACTCATATTGTATGCTAAATATAGCCTGCTAAGTGTTTCATCATCATTAAATACTTGTAAGATGAGCCCTTTGTCGATGATTTCTAATCATCTCTATTTTCAAAAGACATTAATCAAACTATTATTGTTACAAATCCAATTTCATATTCAACAAAACTCAGGAAGCAATTTTTTAGTTGTATCAAAGGAATTTCTAATTTGAAAATCATAATGTTTATATATGATTTTCATTTTGGGTCTTTCCTTTCCATAGAAAAGGAGCACTCGACCTATACGTGCTGATTCCTTTCAGTTATGTTCAAGTGATAATTTTAGTTATATACATGTGGTTATTGGGTGATAATATTGACATCTTAAGAGATGAGGCAGTTGCCTAGCCCTAAAAATTAAAATCGGCTAGATAATAAAAATGATGCGAAAGAGAGCTCTTCAAAGAGCATTAAGGGACAATCAATGATGCCCTACATTTGATTGATTGATTTAAATTTGAAGAATCAGTCAAATCTATTAGTCAACTATTATCCTTTGGACAAAAAGTTGACTCCATCCGGATTTTTATATTATATCCGAAGACGTTCAAAACAACCATTTTTGGAATACTTAAGCGAATACTTTATCTAATGCAGCCCCATTTCTACAAATAAAATGTAATATTTATTTTATATATATTATTAGCATATTTTTATTATTATTTAGAATATGAAAGGATTGATTTTGGCAGGTGCTACTACATAAAGTAGATTTAATTAGAAGGTTGATGTATTTAATTTGCAAATTTAGCAATGTTCATTTCAATGTTTGTCACATAGCATTTGAATAGGATGCTCATCGCTACACCTTGAACTAATCATGGATTTTACTACATTTCCTCACACATATCCTCCCAATTTGTACTTACCACTGACAATTCATATCATAGCCATATCAAAGTATTCTAAATATACATAGGAGTGATTAAAGTCAGCACAAGGACATATAGTATATACTAAGAAGGAGTAAATAGGAACAAAAAACCACTTTTTACTCCCATTATGAAACTCATCATCAAAAAGTGCACATTTCTCATCTATTGTAACTTGGAGGACTCCGCTATGAATGTCCGGCTCTTTTGAAGTAGAAAAGATCAGCTACGACTATGAGCAAAAAATATCGGGAAATTTGAATTTATTTATTTTTGAGCGGATTTCAATAGGGAACAATTTTTTTGCTTCTAAGTTGACACTACTCCTACTGACATCTGTGCTAAATTAGTTGTCAAAATATGCATTAGTGTTTGAGATACAACTGGTTCTTTTGTCAACTGCTAATATTGATTTTTTAGTTTTTTAAAATATATGAAAGATTATGACTAAAATGACATTTAGAAAAAAAGTTTAAATGAATATTACGGTCAAAATTCTATTGAAATTTTTAGAGTCTGTAGTTTATTTCTGGATACATATATAACCAATTACTAAAGAAACTGATCCATAGATTTTTGATTTAAATTACATATCTACTAAATACAGCAATTATTGACTTCATAAAATTTTTGTAGCTGTTTTGAAAATTTGAATAAAAGGAATTTTGATTCATTAATTTTTAAATAAAGATTTTTTAATTCACGATATTTTTTGCCCAGAGTATTCACTCTTCAACCCTTTATTTCTTTAAATATAATAATAAACAGCTTTGTCTACTCTTTCCTTAGCTAAAACCTTAAAAAAGATGTTTTTTGTCTTTAAACTGCCTTCCTAAGAAATGAAAGATTCCACATGAAATATATATTCCCATATTTGGAATTAGCATAAACGAGATTTTGCAGTACATGAGCAAGGTTTTGCAGTACATAAACATATTTTTCTATTGAATTTCCGCATCAATTCTTGTTTGTAGAGTCGTCACAAACTTCTATTTGCTATAAGTTAATTACTTTGTGTATCAACACATCCTTTGAAACCTCATAAAATGCATAATAGATATTTGACTTGAAAGTATTCAAAACCAATTGAAATCAACAGGGGAATTCAAAATGAAATAGAGAAATCAAAATGGAGTATTTTCTTATTAGCTATCAACATATGGGTCAGGGACTTCATGGGTCAGGTTTGTTTTTTAAAAACATCAAAATGGGAGCTCTATAACGACAATGTTATGATTGTCCGTTATCACTGCAAATGGTACTAAGAGTAAAATAGTTTACCAAGAAAAGATCTGTCAAGTTCTATAAACCCTAAAGTTAGGATCAGTAACGTACATTATATGAATCTTGTATGAAGTAAAAATGAACCCATGTTAACATTAATATGAAAGAGGTTTAGTGAATACACCATAGTGTGAGTAGAACATAAGGACTTTTACGATCTCTAACGATGATACTGAATCTAATAAGTTAATTAAAGTCGCAAGAAATATCAACAAAAAAAATCAATCCACAGTGTTTATTTACAAATCGTTTTTGTAACCAGTCAGGTCCCAACGTTGTTTATTCGAATTAACTAATGATATTCATGTTCTATTTACGTCATAAGTAAATGATAAAATCAAATTTGTGACTGTTTTTTTTATTGCTTATATCAATTGACAATGGATATCTATACTTAATGCTGAATATTTATTAAGTTTGAACATCAACACCGTCTTCCCTAAATATGTACATATATAATTCATATTAACACTTTTATTGTTAATCAGTGACTAAAAATAACCACTAATGTTAACATAATTTATCCAAATACCTAATTTAAAAATTGTAATAATAATAAATAGCTCATAATTATGTATGTTTTTAGATTCTGAAAAATTGTATTTCGCATTAAAAATGAATAATGTGAAAAAATCTAACAACGAAGGAAATGGTCAAAACTCAAGGAGATTCGACAATTATGAAAAGTTTCCTCTTGGGGCTCCTTTGGTAAGTTAAATAATAATTATCTTGGATTTAAATATTAAATACTACTAGGGTAATTTATTTGATTTTATGCAACGTGTGAGTACAAATCATAGAGGAAATTGATGCATCTAAAAAGAATTTCCATTTGGCATAGTTGGCTTCATAATTAAGATGATAAATCATATGTTGGAGCACTACATTCAGTTGAAAAAATGAGTGATGAATAATATGTGCATAGCTAAAGCATTTAGTCCAGATTTGCTCAGTCTGATTTTTACTACTCAGTTCAAAATCCTTTTAGTATGTAAAGTTCACCATTTTTTTTTTTTGTAAATGTTCGTAGCTCTAACAGTCTCAAACTGATCAGTGTATTTTCACAAAACCTATTAGTCGGAGTGTTGTAGGTATTTGCACCATTCAAATGGGGCAAAGCCATCTAAATATGCACCATCTTGTAACAATGAAAAGTTTGGTTTATTTGCGACTACTCTATTGGCTATTAGGTTATGAAACGGTATGACCTGTCATCATTTTTGGGAAGATCAGTCATTTTGAGGGCATAAATAATGAAGCTTTATAAGCCCTTGTCTCTTGAGCTCATATTTAGGGAACTTAGTGAATTACAGTCGGGATTTTGGATGTCACAATGGGATTTTTAAATAAAAGGACTTAAACTTAAGCGTCTATAAAAAAAATATTTCTCTTGATTAATTTTACAAATTATTAAAAACATTAGACATTCAAATTTACATAGTGAATTTATACATATGAACTGCTAGTTTTGTATGGATATAATATCTTTCTCCAATTATTATTCTACTTTGCTTGCCCCTAATCATTCCAAAAATCCAGTCAATGGTAGAGTCTTACTCACATTTATGTTTTTCTTTCTCAATGGTAGAAAATAATAGATTCTGTTAACTAATTTAATCAACTTAGAAGTAAAGATCGACGCTTGAGACCCTCATTTCCAAATTGGCATAATTCTATGGATGAAAAATAGGTCCTTATACTTTCTATATGTACGCTGAAGGTTATCGATAGTCGACCATAATTCATTCTAGAATTGTGACTGAGAATCAACTCTGATCAAAAAATGTAAAACCTACTCCTATAACCCATTTTTTCCCTCATATTTCATCCATGATGTAATGCTCGTTGAATAAACAAGAATCAATTTTGTTAGACTTTAACTGGATAGACGTATCCCTGTACATATATATGATATATACATTATATACTTAGTTTTGACTCTATAATAAAAGACAAATCAATGTAACTATCCACCCCAGACAAATATTTACTTCATCATTTAAAAATTCAATCAATTAATTTATAATTTATCTAACTTTACACACATTCAAAAATATTATAAATAATAATTGGGACTTAAACATTTTTTATGTCAAAGGAAAGTTACACATTCATTAATTAAGTCAATAAATCTTAAAAGTCGATTTATCTACATAAATATATTAATTTATAATATTATATATATATATATTTTAATTCTAGAGAACTATGCACATTGATTTGCAAAAGAGTGTCAACTCCTTGCTTAGAAAGAACCAAAGGGAAAAATATCCCAGAGTGATCCGTGTGCCCCAGTATCTTGCTTCTTCTCTCTTTGAATTAATGACGGAGAAGGATGTAAGGAGTATCAAACGAGAAAAAGAAGTCTTTTTATCTGCTCTAAATGGAAATACACTTCATAGGGAGTTACCCTGAGCTGTGATAAAGCAATGATTCGAATGGAACGTCGTCATGTAAATGTGTTTAACTCTACAATATTACCTTGTAAAATACCTTGTCCGATCAAGGGCATATAAATTATGCTCGAATCCATCCGCTTATATGCTTCATTTGTTACAAAGATCATCTACTCCCATTTTTTCAATAATGTTTAACTTGACTTCCTTATTCTACTGTATAATGCAAAATAAATCGACTCCTTGAATTCTTAATTCTTTATTACTGTTTGTATAGAAGGTTCAAAGAAAGACTGAATGCAAACATTACCAGGAAAACAATAAATAACGCATAAAAAAAGATTTTGAACCTCTGATCAAGCCTTGAAGTTTTATTCTCACATTAAATGGTCGTCACACGTCAAGACGGTTCAAACTAAGAATTATCATTAACAAGTATTTTTCATGGCCCTCGATCCCTCAAAGAATATCCTCATTTAAAATATAAAATTGTGATCCATTAACAGAAAAACAAATTAGAATGATTTTTCTCAAAGACTACTCTGGATTAGATTTGCCTTCATTACTTAATTAACCTTCCATTTCTATTAATGAATTATTCTAAGCATCTTTTCAATGGTATTTTAAATGAACCATTGATTAATTCCATTTGAAAGGCCATATCAAAATCAAAAGAAGCCTCATAAATCAAATAAGGACTCTAAACTACAGCTAACACGTCTGAATATCTCAGTTGATCCAATAAATTAGAGTATCTCCATGAAATATTGTTGCATATATAATATATGTATATTTTGCGAAGAATTATTGAGAAATGTCTCATTTTCTTGATTTTTGTTTAGATTGATTTTGTGTTGAAACACTACAAGCGATGAGGTTTGAAGATCATAAGTCATATTATGTAATATTATATATGTACTAGAGCTCTTAGAAATAAATTATTCAGGAGTTTGTTTTCACAAAAAGGTTTTGAGATAAACAAAAATACGACATATTCTCCATTCAGCTGTTTTTCATCAGTTGATTCTTCTGATTTAAAGCAGCTGGCTCTACGTGACATAAACTTAAAAAAAGTATTATTATTATTATTTATGACTATGATAATATATTTAAAATAATTATATTAAAGGATTACGCGCCCTTTTTTTGAATTTGTGAACAAGTATCATACAAGTATTAACGATTGTTTTGCATATTGATATAATTTATCAATGACTAGTATATTTAAATAATAACTCTGTCCAAAGTTAAAAAGTTGACAACTACAAAAATAGAGAAGGGTAGCAGCTTCCATTTGTTTTTTCAAATTTTTCCTTTCTCTTTTGAGAGAGTCGAGGTTGCGAATGCACACACACAATATATATATATATATATCACTTTTTTGTTTTGTTCTCCTGACATTTTTAAATATAATTATTTGTATAATAAATATAAAGTATTTATTATAAATAACAACGAACATAATATATTTTAATTTTTTGTACTCTCAAAAAGGATGACGATAAAAATTGGTTAATTATACTGAAATTATTATTAATATATATTTATCTCAAGGTAATACATATTATCCATCCCATTTTACTCCAAAAACATGTATGTGTATCAAAAATAAATCATTTGATATGTATATCATTGATTATACTCAAATTCGAACATAAGGGGCCAGTAGTTATTATTGAACAATGCTTAAGCATCAAAAAGATCGGAAGAAAAGTACCGTTCTAACGCAACCTCGAACATGGAAATTTCATACTACATAGACTAATGTATTTTATAAATACTTGATGTACTTGAATATATAATCAAATCATTGCTGCAGAGAATGATGAAGCGAGAGTCAAGGCATTTACTCTGAAAAAAATAATAAAAGCATTTTCTTTGTCAATAGACCTATTTCATTATGTAACTCACTTATTACTTATTACTCTCTTTGAATACTTAAATTGCTATTTAGTAAGTAATTTCATTCAAATATGCTTATATTATACTTACATATAATGCTATAAAATAATTGAAATGCCTCTTAATCATTCCTTTTGAAGTTTCCGTTTTTATATGTATAGTCAAATACAAATGATAAATAACTTATTATCTGAGTCAATCAAAGGATTTTGACAAATAATAATAATAATTATTATAATTATAGAGCTAAAGACGACGTTACGTAATTTAATATTCTTGCCGCCATTCAACATATAAGGCAGTTCCTAACAATTGTTGGACAAGTTTTGATCGTGTAACATCCGCATTTTATATTTATTGAAAATATTCCTCACTCTCATCTACTTGAAGCAGAGAGGATAAACATTAACAAAACGACATCGGGCTTTGGAGCATACATTCTATTTTGTATACATTCATTTTGAAACTAAATTCAGCGTGAAATTATCTTATTATTTATTTAAAATCCTTCATAAAGAGAGATAAAATATACCTTTTTTTAAGTCTACCATGATGGGAAGTAAATTCATATACGTATATATATACAGAAATCATTCCAAGCCAAGGACATTTGAGGACAATTACCTATGTATGTATTATTATTTTATGCATATCATCGGATAATAAGATCGATTTCTCTCTTCTTTGACTATGTATGTATAAAAATGGTCAAAAAGATATTCTAGTGCACGTATAGACAAGATGAAATCCAGTGAAACAGGTTAGAAAATGGGTTTTATTTTTGCGATTCACTTCTTTGGACAGTTATGAAAATTATACGCTCCTTCATACATCTCTCGCCCTTTTATTCAAAAAGAGAAGTGGGTATAAATTATGAGGATATTAGCCAATTAAATCATTTTGTCAAATTTATCTAGAGTTATTCTTCATAACTCAACAATAGTAAGTCATGAGGGATGTATATTGAAATGATCCTAAAACTCTTTTTTTGGGGGGGGGATAAAAGAAAAAACCTTTGAAGAATTCTACTCGAAATAGAAAGATCATGGGCAAACTAACAAAACATTCAGCGTCACAAAAATAACCCATAGATACTTAGTCCTATAAAACGACCTACGAACTGAACTAGTTTATAGGGTATATTCTATCATTGACGGTTTTTAGACGATAAGGCTATGAAACAGCTATTCATTTTGGTAGTGGAATATCGATACATTTTGACGTTTCTAATATATTTAGTACGTCTCATAAAATGAAGTCAAAATTGCTCTACTTGGGGATAATTTCCGACAACTCAGAAACACATTAGCCATCAAAGGCAAATAGAAAATGGAACCAAAAAGAACAATTTTACTTATGTAAAAAAGTAACAAAAAGAAACAAATAAGAAAAATTACGTATTACATTCATGATGATTCAGAAGCAATGTTCTGTTAAATGCATAGTTCAATTTTTGTAGCACCGTGACAAAAGTGAAACTCAATTGGTGGTGCAAAAAATGTACTACTGAACTGGAAAAAGTTAAGTGGGCGAAAATAGCGTCAATGTTTCAAAATAGAGAATGCTAATATATTTCTATAATGCATTTATGTAATTGCCGAATACTTTTTAACAAGATTTAGCTAATTCAAATTATGTAGATCAATGATCGGAACACGGAATAAAAGTAAAAAATAGACAAATTGACAGCTGACAAAAAACAACAACTAAATAATAATTAATTTTTCATGTTAGTGGGATAATGCCGGGTTGCATTGTACACAATGTGGATCTCTCAACCTAACCTACAAAAAGAACAAGGAAAATTAGTTAATATTAGTTAGGAGTAAGCCAATTACGTATGTACTTCCCACAACGTTTTCACTCAGTTGTAGATATGTACATATTTACCATTTAACAAATATAATTGATTGTGCAAATGATTAGAAGTTTCATAAGAGCTTATGAAAGTTAGGTCAGCAACTACAATGGAATGTTTGATATTGTACAGCCTTGTACGTACAATTTATCTCTCTTTTGATCAGCACACTAGGCATCATTTTATTTGTATCTCACAACCTTTCCTCAAAAGAGAGAGAAAAGGCCCAAAATGATATCTTGGCTAGCCAATTTGATACATAATTCCTTCCATGAGTGTCAAGATTCTTTATTAGGTAGTAAATTCACTCCTTATCAAAATGAAAATTGAAACTCTACAAATCAACGAACTGAACGACAAACTTTTTGCTATAAACAATGTATTCTCCATTCAGCTGATTTTCATCATTTGACTCTTCTGATTTAAAGCAGCAGACTCTACGTGTTATGAACTCAAAAAGAGTATTATTATTATTATTTATGATTTTGATTGATATATAAAAATTATATTAAATTGCGCGCCCTTTTTTTTTGAATTTTTGAATATTATTCAAGTATTAACGATTGATTTGTATATTGTATGTCCATTAATTATATAGTCTATTAAAATAATAACTTTGCCCAATATTAAAAGGCTACCAACAAGAAAAATACAGAGGGGTAGCTACCAGTTGTTTTTCCAAATTCTTCTTTTCCTTTTCGAGGTTGCGATTGGGCAAAAAAGCTCGTCCTGCTGGACTCTAATAAAATACAACAGCTGAGAAAAATATATTATAGTATAGCTTGTCGTTGTTAGTAAAATGACGTCGTGTGAGACTGGATAAGGCTCTCTTTTTGTTTAGGTAGATGTTAATATCAGAAATAAATTTCCCACAAGTCAAGTCTTAATCTTGTATAGAGGTTTACTTTCTTTTAAAGAAATAGTAGGTAAATAATAATAATAATAATAATAAGGTATAATGAGGGGACAAATACATCCTCTAAAAGGGGGGTGGGGGGGGGGCGAAAGATTCATCGAAAAAATTTCACAACATTTTAATAATATAATTATAAATGTTAAAATGTTTTTTTTTTAAAAATGAAAAAAAGATTTAAAAAGAAATTAAAAATTGAATTTTGGTCAAATAAAAAGGTTAAATAGGTATAATTAGAGTATTTAAGTTCTTGTAATAGTAATTTTTATATATATATATATATAATATGTTTCTGTTCTTTGAATAAAGGAGTCGCGTTTTTCCCTTTTAGACGAGTGATATTTTTCGGTCCCTCTCTGTTGTTGGTTTTAAATGCTTTCCATGCATCAAAGATAATGGATCTGTAAAAAAAAAGAGGAAAAAATAAAAATGAAATATTTGACAATATATGTATAGTGAGTAAAGTTGCATGAATTAATGTCGTCTACTATTCGTTACTTAGCCAAAAAAAGTAACGCCGCTACTCAAGAGAGAAAATAAGTAGTCAATCGTAAAATCGTTCATTACTTAAACCAATATTATTATTTTGGTTTTTTTTACTAAAGTAACTAAATAAATAAATTTGAATAAGGATTTTTCTATTAAAATTTTTTTCTAGATTAAAAGTTTTATTATTCATAGAGCAGAGCATACGAAATGAATTCATGACATAAGACAACCAGAGATGATAATTAGTGGAATTATTAAAATGTAAGGTTTTTGTTCGTAAAAAGATAACAGAAATTTTTTTTTTTTGATATTGAGGTGTTAAAGTAATGATAAAGTAATCCAAACAGTTACCGCGTTACTTATAACACCCTATTTCTCATCTTTGGTCGTGGTGGTATGGAGAAAGAAGGGCATCGAGGAGACAAGATCTCCACTAGAAGATATTGCTTTATTGTCCACTCAAAGGGATTGAAGTCAGAGACTATCTGGTGCCCCTGCATTCAATCGATTGATTGTTATTTGACGGTATTAAATAATACTCAATTACAAGTAGAAACTGAGAGAGCTGAAGGGAATTTGAATAGTCAAAATCCATGAGAATGGGGCATACTCTCTTGAGTATGATTTCTTAATAAGTTCTTTAAATTGATTATCAAGGTAGGGGATATTCTTCTTCTTAAACTCAAAATTTTGTCTCAATCTAGGGATGCTAGAATAATAGGGAAAATGTACGTTTGTAACGCTGACAGTCTCAAACACTCGAGTATACACATCGCAGAACTCAAAGTGTTAGAATAATAACATTGCTGTTATCTGTATAATTCTCTCAATTACCCCAGCCGTGATAATTTTTGATGATATCTACTATACCCTATGGCCATAACTATATCCAACAGTCAATGGGGACCCCTTTGCCTCCACTCTACGTTTCTTTCTCCATGGGTCGTAATAAAAGAGTCATTCATGCAGAAGCATTGCATTCATCATTTAACTCAACAAACTTTCTCTTTTACTCAAAAAAAGTATATAAAAAAAGAAATGAAAAGTAATAAAAAAACCCATATAAGGAAAAATATTCTACGCATAATATGCTTGTTAAAAGGTACGAACTAAGTAAATCAATTACCCTCTTCAGGACTCTTGAAGACAAATTTTGAAGGACGGTTCATCATGGGACTTGTAATACTGCCAGACATCACACTCCCTATAATATAATAAAAGACACGTGAACAAATATAAAAACATCCAAAAAAACAAAAACCACGCTAATCCGTGACCCTTACCGGATGAATTTGTATTCATAGAATCTACACCGGAGTCATGACTGTATTCGCTAGGATAATCTCGAACATTTCCTTTAAGGTATAAATCTGTACAAAGGGATTGGAGCTGCGCCTTGTCATCGCCTAGGTTTGTAAATGGAACAAGAAAGATTATTATTATTATTATTGTTATTATTATATGTGTTGGTATATTGAGATGCAAATGATTTTTTTTGTTTTTTTTGTTTTTTTACATTTACTCAACTCATGTCAAATCCCCTATAATGGTTTTCTATTTATGTATATGTTCACCGCCCACTCATGAGTAAGTGGGAAAGAAAGAATAACCTGGTTATTGGTTTGTTTCTTTCATATTATGCATCACATCATAAATATTATGAAAGTTCTTGGAGGAATTCTTTTTATATTTTGATCTACAAAAATAAGAGGTTTTGTGATAATGTATACCTACATATTCCTTTTTTATACATAAATATTGCTACAAGAAACACGTTGGTGACTAACCGACTTTTGATTAAAATTTGATAATTTCTATTTATAAAAAAATTAACTTAAGACCTTACAAAAACCATTTTTTTTAAACAGGAAAGGTTTTGTAGATTTGCATTATATTAGTCTCTAAGAAAATTCGGAAAATGTACGATAATAAAGTTAGAGGTGATTTTTTTTCAAAGTATCCTAAGGACATTACTTACAGAATTAATTATATTTTTATGAGTCTGTCAAAAATGAGAATACATGAAAAACAAACTGTCAAGGAAAAAATGCTTTAGCAAAAAACACAACAAACCCTGACGTGTTTTCAAACATTCCTTATATTGTATAAAGAATTATTATCTTTTGTTATCATAGAATCTTCATATTGAAGAGGAAAAATAAAGGATCTATTTGCATTTCGTGAATAACAAGTACAAACCAAATGTATTAGTTAATTATTTAATAATGTACCTTCAGAGTTTCCAAAACTGGATCTCGGAACGTCGATATATCCATAATGTTTGAGATTATTGGTGCTAATATTCCCTTGTGCTGGAGATATTTGATTCATACAACCTTTGAGCTTCATGCGGAGGTGAGTTGGGAGAGCGTTGGAGTCAAAAGGAAAGGATTCGTTTTCCGCATAGTAACCGTATTGTTGTCGACCTGTACAATGACCTAATTATTAAATTTAAAGCCTGAATGGTGGGAAAGGGGTGTGTGTATGAATATGAGGAGGTTACCTATTCTCTGTCGAGCCATTATATATTGCTCCATGGAAGATGAATCCGTGAATTGCTTCTTGGACCAAAATTCTTTGGAGCTTTTCATCATTCCCTTGCGTTCCTTGCAAGTCGAAACACACTCCTTCAAAAATTCATCATTAATTGACATATTTAGTTTGCTAGTAGTAGATATGAAAATATGAAATACCTTAAGAATATTGAACCAGTCTCGTATCCCATCAGGCTTTCTTAAAAGTACTTTGCCGTCCTTCCCCATTGAAAGTGAAATCGTCAAATAGCCTCTTTTGTCGATTAATTCCACTTCCTCGACCTAAAGCAACAATGTAAAAGTTAATAAGTAGAAACGATATTGAAAAGGAATCCAACAAATTTCCTTTAGTATACATTAAACTACCATTCTTTTCCTTTTTTCTTCAACAAAAAAATAAGCCAAAACAATGGAATGGTTTAAACAAGAGGACATATATATCAAAAATAAACATTTACCCCCTACAGATGAGTAGATGAATATAAATTATTAATATTATTATATTAATACTTTACTTTAACTTGCATCATTCATATTTAAACAATTCATATGTATTTTTAAATACCTGAAACTCTTTGAATAAGATACACCATGAAAGACCCGCGAAAAGATACACCCAAAACCACTCTCAAATAAATTTATGACAATTATAGATTAGTGTGACTCAGACACGAGGCTTTAGAATGAAGTTCCATTGAGAGCAAAATAGTGTCTTTTGGAACTCTAAAAATATAACTAATTCGAGGACATAAATCCAATTGAGTCATGAAGGAAATTGATTTTATATTACATATAATCTATATGTAGTTGGAGAAAACAGTTTAACAAATTTATCAGAACCTTATTGTTCGGGCTTGAGCCTGCATTTTTATTCAAAAGTAATGAATGGAGTGTCAATACTTTTAAACACAACAGCAGCATATATATATAGGTTGTCCGTCAACACAAGAGCAATAATCTCTTAGCAAAAATTAAATAAAGGAGAAATGCCCAGTATGTATATTTTTTTCCTTTATAAATATTTCATAGACATATTTCAGTTCATTGAGATCTTTATTTTCAAATTTATGGGATGAATTGAGAGATGCCCAAATATTTTAGGCATAATTTGGGTACATGTATTTAATTTAAGGGACAGCCATATAAACCCCTTTAAATCTAATCGGTATTTTTCTTCAATTGTAAGAGGGACCTTTAATTGCGATCGATCAAGTGTGTCGCCAAAAATTATGTGCAAAAAATACCAGGAAATTTGAACTTTTTTTTTTTTGGGATTCCGATAGGTAAAAATGTTTTTGTTTTTAAGTTGGCACACCTGTCACCGATATCTTTGTCAAATTACACGTCCAAATGTTCATTAGTGTTTGAGATACGTGTCCTTTTGTCAACAGATAAAATTAAAACTTTTTCACTTTTTAAATGTCTGAAAGATGATGAACAAAAAGCAATTTAAAGAAAAGTTGTTCAAACCAAAAAAGTTTAAGTGAATATTATTCCAAACTGTACCCTTTTGAAATTTTTTGAGTTTATTTCTTAAAGTTATATAATTTATTACTCAAGAAACTGACCCTCCAATTTTTAATTTTAGCAGTAAATCTAAAAACTCAGTAGTCAATGTTCTGTAATGAAGAACTTAATACAAATTTTGTAAATGTTTTGAAAATAAAATAAAATATAAAACACATTGAATTTTGATGATTAAATAAAAATGTTTTGATTCCCGATAGTTTTTGCACATAGTAGTAATCCGAGTAATTAATAAAATATGTAAACTGACGGGCCAATGGTAGGTGTCTATAAGTCAGAACTGTTCAAGAGTGATCTTGTACAAGTTTGAGAAGACATTTTCACTTGGAGTTCAAAGTCACAGTTTAATAAGACCTATATAAATAGTGGGACTCGAGTCAGAGTTGGGACATCTACAAGTTTCTAGCTTTGCTATAAACAATAGAACAAGTACATTTACATTTATTCCGTATAATTTCCTTCCTAGCATGTAGGTATTTATATGTAAGTCATGTAGTAATGCTTGCTAATTAACATTTAAAAAAATTACTTCTGTCTCAAATTATAAAAAGGAAGTGCCACCATTAGAACAAAGCAATTTCCCCATATCTCAATATATACATATATATATATGTATGTACTTTTGTATTTGTGAGTTAAATTAAGTAGAAAAACAAAATAAAAGCCTCATGGAAAATAGTAACAAATATGTACTTCTCAGAATTTGTTTTTTCATATCCTTTTAACTACATATTATGTACAAGGAGGAACGATTACTTCATCCTTCTTAGATACATTTTATAGAAGAACAATTAACAAACAATTGTATTAAAAAATAAAAAGACAATACAGAGAAAGGGATTTTCATGCCTTTTGAAGGACAAATCCCTTATGTAATCCATGTGACAGATACTATGTATATATATATGTATGTACATCAAACAACTTTAAACATGACAATCCAGGATTTTTATAACAAAGTATCTCACCTCTATTAATTTAATACGAAAGATGAAAGCCCCCATTTCAGATATTCTCGAGGATCCTCTCCTAAAACATTGAAGATAGTCCTTTGTGAGTATGAAGAATCGTTCCTTCCATCTTGAGAATAGTTTATCTCGTTGTTGCCAGAGGAGTCCCTTCTTAAGCGTAGATCCCGGATTCACATTAATTTCAGAGATGTCTCCTGGTGCTTGACCCGGTAGGGAACTTGAGGCTATGCTCTCATTTGCAAGTGAGCTGAAATCATTGTCTGAGCAATAGCCATTTATTCCATTCAGACCTGGAATAAATCTTCGCTGAAAAATAAAAAAATAATATTTAAATATTTAGATGGATACATAACAAGTTTGCTTTGAAGATGTATTATATACATATATAATATATTATGTTGTGTTTCCACAATTTGTTACTTGTACAAACAATTTATTAGTAATTTCAGGTTCAGTCCAAAAATGTTAACACCCCATCACTTTGAGCTTTTTTGTTCACTCGCAACCTCGACTGACAAAAGGGAAAGGAAAAATTTGGAAAAATAACTGGTAGCTACCCTTCTGTATTTTCCTTGTTACCAACTTTTTAATATTAGACAGAATTTATTATTTAGATATAGCATATATTTATAAATTCTACCAATATACAAATCAATCGTTAATACTTGTATAATACTCAATAATTCAAAAAAAAGGGCGCGCAATCCTTGATTTAATATATTTTTTATACATCAAAATCATAAATAATAATAATACTCTTTTTGAGCTCATAACACGTAGAGTCAGCTGCTTTAAATCAAAAGAGTCAAATGATGAAAATCAGCTGAAGGGAGAATACAGTGTGCTTTTGTTTATCCCAAAAAGCTCGTCGTGCATCTTGTTCTAAATCTGAAGGACGCGTTCGAATCGGACGCAAAAACCGTCCCAACTCTAAATGATGTCACCATTGATCAATCAAATCTATATTGGAGTAATTAACAATTTAAGCAAGCTTAATGTTATTGACATATTTGTTTGTTACCTACGACCTAGTAAGTCGACACCATCTTGCTGCAATGAATGTTGTGTTAGTTTGTTCATGCCCTACATGACGAGCTTTTTGGTATAAACATAAGTATTATGTATGTATTTCCCTTCAGCCGTTTTTCATCCGTTGACTCTTCTGATTTAAAGCAGCTGACTCTACTTGTGATGAGCTCAAAAAGAGTATTATTGTTATTTATGATTTTGATATACATATAATTAATTGATGAAATCAAGGATTGCGCGCCCTTTTTTTGAATTTTTTAACACTATGTAAGTATTAACGATTGATTTGTATTTTGGTAGAATTTATCAATGTATGTATAGTATATCTAAATAATAAGTAACTCTGTCCAATACTAAAAAGCTGGCAACAAGGATACTACAGAAGAGTAGCAGCTACCAGTAGTTTTTTTCCAAATTTTTCCTTTTCCTCTTGAGAGTCGGGGTTGCGAGTGCACAATAAAGCTTGTCGTGCTATTGGCTAGCTAAAGGACTATATTATAGTATTACTTATAAATATGTCCAGTAGAGGGCACCACTTTAAAACTATGAACGTATATTTAGGACCAATAATACGGACGGAAGCGATTTTTAATTCCAGATAAGACTATCAAAAATGACAACCTTACTATAACATATATCGAACTTGTGAATAAACTATTTACAATTACATATGAATATTTAGGCACAGTAATTTTTCATTCTTTTTGGGTTTGTTTGAAGTACAAATTAGAACTGGTACAAAGTAGCAACCCGTACACAGCATGTTCAAACTACATATACATACTCCTACATGTCTAGGTGGTACAAACAAGAAGAACTCCCAAATAAGGTCTATTGTGAAATAATAAAAAATCAATAAGGAAAATAATAATTTTATGAAGCCATTTCAATATCTAAGTTTGTATAATATACATAGATATGTAATATACAGTGGGAATGGCTATAAAAGGATCTATTATATGTACAGCCATTTTTTTTTCTTCTTCTTCTTCTTCAAATTAGTTAGTGTATACATATATGTTATATTATTTATTCATTTGTAAACATACGCTTTTTTGTTCAACAATATATTGTTTTAACAATATATTTTACCATATATTTATTTATGTATTTATACATACATTATGCTTACAAGTCTCAACTTCCTTCTACATGTTAAGTACATAAATTTGTACCAATGTGCGTATTTATTTTTGTATTTATGTAAATCAATTTCAACAATATTGTGTTCAATCTTTATTCTATTTCTACACCTTTCCTCTTCCTCAAAAAGAGAAAAAAGAAATGCTTAAAATCAGTAGATAGGCAGTCAGTTATATGCAAAATTAATCACAGCTCAGCATGAGCCTATAAAAAGTTGAACCAATCAAGTTTTAGAACTTTAACAAGAGTCGTAGAAAAAATGATAACCAGTAAGAGGCGTCTCTCAGCCTCCAAAAAGAGAAGGAAAGAAAAAGGCTTAAGTCCATTGGTAGGTAGCTAATGTCGGCAGATCTTAGGATTGACAGCTCTAGTCGTCCCTCTTCAACTGTTGGGCAATTCTGGATTTAATAGCAGACAACTAAGTAAAAAGTAATAAACGTTGAAGAAAACAATACTCAGAATACACATAAATAGACAGAAAAAGAAACGGGAACATATACAAATCGACAGTTGATAAAAACACACAAAGAACAGAATGCTATTCGTTTCAAAACAGTATGTTAGTTTGTTTTGTCTATGGTCTCAATTTTGTAGGCAGAAAAGTAACAGTTTTATGAAAAGAAAAGGAAGAATGTTTGGAATTTATATTCATTCTTTAATAGATGGTTGAGGAAGAGGAATCATCCATTTCTAAAAGATGAATTAATGAATTATCTTCTAACTTTTTTTGAAAATTTTAAGGAAGTTATGTCTCTTCCTACTATTATACTATATATTAAACACAGAAAGTCCTCCTCCCAATTGCAGTATTAAGCACATGCTGCATCCCGTAAAACATTTCACAGGCTTGTGCTGATAATGGTAATTAAGGGTATTAATTCAATAGTTTCACTCCCGCTTTCTCCTAGCACTCTACAAAATGGCCATGCCTAGATATGGCTAGAGTTGAGAAAATTATCGAGCGCGATTACAAGGCGTGCCATTACTGTATGGTTCCCCAATTTAAATACATTTGTTTTAAACTAATCTAGCAAGGAACCAAAAATACACCTTTACCTCAAAGCATTGTGTGGACAGGGATGTTATAATACAGGTTACCAACTAATATTTGTCTCTTTTTCATTAACTTAACTCTAGACATAGGTAGGAATGGAACTTTTGTTCAGAAGAAATACAATTTTGTGCTTA
This sequence comes from Lepeophtheirus nordmannii, assembly GCA_963680855.1. NCBI lineage: Eukaryota > Metazoa > Arthropoda > Copepoda > Siphonostomatoida > Caligidae > Lepeophtheirus > Lepeophtheirus nordmannii. Next base: position 18,708,780 of record OY804525.1, on the reverse strand, counting down.
GAAAAGGAAAAAAAACGATTGGTACTATTGTTATTTTTGAAATTATGTTCAATCTATCAGTAGTACCATAAGTTGGATTTTTTCTTTCTCTTCTTGGAGAAAGAAGAAAGGGTTGTTGGATGGATTGAAGAGTGCTATGTAGGCCATTCATTGTATGGAATACCGCCGTGGTATATCATATACCAATACCTTAAACCACTTCAATTCTGTATCCATCTAAGTAAGTAGTCATAAAGGTAAGTATGTTTGATTCAGTATCATATATCAAAGAGATAAATAATTCTAAAATGCATATTTATGTAGAACCTGATATGTAGCATAAGTAATCTGCTCTTAAGACAAAAAACAAAACACTTGCAACATAATGATTTATTACCCTAATTAAGGATGAAATGATTATTGTAATAACGTATGAATATATATATATATATATATATATATAACCATTAGTACCGCCCATAACCGTTTGTCTAAGAGTCGCATTGATAACACATCATTTCATTTCCTCTAAATATATGGACATTTAAATGCTTGCATCGTAATTGACTCCATATTTATTCTTAAATATACGGATTTTATTATCATCAACTCTTATTTTAAATGTTTTTTGTTTTTCTTGTTTTTGTTTTTTGTATATTTGGCAGACTCAAAATACATATAACTTAATTATAATCATTTAAATAAATTTAGTAGGCAAATCATTTATAAACCAGTAGAGTGACCATCACACAATACGTAAACAGAGAGATAGATATGAGTAGATTTAAAAAGTTAATTACATTCCTGAAGTGGAAATTGAGTAATTCAACCTTAAGAGAAGGATGACTCAACTTTGTTCAAAATATCAGTAAACAATAAATAAAAACCTTTTAATTCTATCATTGTATTTTTATGTACATATGTTTTTCCGAGTATTTCCAACGGTTAATTGTACACATAGGTATGAGTATGTACAAGCAACGAGCAAGTACGATTGCTTCATGGAATTCTTTCTTAGAATCTCAATAACTTTAGACAATGCACTTAATGTCTTTTTTTCAATTGAGGAGCCTATAACTTTCAATCAAAGGTGATTTTTAAGAACGTGACGTTTATTCATGTTCAGTGCCTTGTGATTGCCTAAGATACAAGTCATCTATTAACAATTTATTGTAGTTATATGAAAATTTGAGATAACTCAATGTACTGTATATGGCAACTCTTACTCCAAAAAGAAACATAGTAAAAAGACTCAAAAGCAGTTGGTAGACAATTCCTTCAAACTATGGAATCATTCCTCACTTAACAATAAAACTTTGTTCTCAGTTTAACAAGAGCTGATAAGAGCTCAACCCATCAACATGTTGACAAGGGTGTACAATATTAATTCTAATGCTAGGAGAATAACACCAAACTAACTTAAATTCCAGGCGTTAGAGGGATTTTGAACCCATATTTGCAATATCTAAAATAATGATTGTCTTACATAAATAAAGAAACATACAATCAACTATAAATAATCTACTCGAGATACAAGATAAGGTATTTGAACATAAATATACAATGCGGAAAGGGATTAGGCCATTCGATTCGAAGTTATCCAACTTTTACCGAGTTGTATGTACAACCATTATCCATTAAAAGTTCTCTGAGACCTCGAGTTAAATACGGAAAGACATCCTATAGATCAGAGACGATAAGGAAACAATATTAAGAGAGAGAGAATACAAAAGATAAGATTTAATGGATAGACCATCATGAGAGAGAGAGAGAGACGCTGACCATGGAACAGTTCCTTTTCTTTTCTTATTTTTGTCCTATCTTCCCCTTATACCTATATATATATTAAAGTATACTTCTAAGATGTAAAGGGAATAATTCTTTCCTACTTAAATGATTAGGAGTACAATTAGTCATTTTTTTTAAAGGTCATCATTCAGGGAATATATTATAACTGGTAATTAGTTCCAAAAGACAATCATTCACATGTATGTACATACGTATGAACATTTTGTAATGAGTGTGAAAAAAGGATGGATGAAGAGACAAAAATATGACTTATAAATAAATGCCTTATGGTCATGCAACTTTGATATTTGATGAAGGCAGTGAAAGAAATTATTTTACACGATATTTTTTTACTTTATACATGGGTACATATATATATATATATATACATACAAGAGATGAAGATCTTTATTCTCTTTGATGGTCATTGTGTCAAGTGGTCATGATTCATACTTTGCACAAAAATATATAAATAAATTGCAGATTGCTTTATTCATAAATATATATATATGTATATATACATTAATATGTACGTTTTAGTACTTCTGATGGGGACAACGCTACTCAGTCCTTTTTATTAGGCAATGCATTAACAATTTCACAGGTTTTTCTACATACCTTCCTCCATGTACAAGGTATGAATATGCACAACTTCCGATAGAATACCCAATGAGTGCCCTTGAAATGTTAGTGCCAATATAAGTAGAAATTATTTGGAGAATATGTAGTTAAAACAAGGAGTTTGAACATTGAAACATTAAAGACATTGTATGCTTTAGTTCGGGGCAAACATTACCCCCCCTTTTCTACAGAGTAGTTAACTCAAATTTATATAAAATATAAACATTGTGAAGGAAAAGCTTTCAAAATTGGAAGGAATCATTTTGATCTCAACACAAATATTTAAGAATGATCATGAAAATATTGTGTCACAAATCAGAATTGATTACAAATTTTGAATAAACTGTCGAAACGTAACTTGGGAATCCATTTCATGACTTTTTATAATATCCTCCCCCTGTTTTCGTATGCTACAACAGCATTTCCCACTTTAATCAACGTAAAACTTTCATTAAAGTGCCCCCAGCAAATACATATGAAAGTATTATAGCTTCAAGGACCGACATAAGCAATAAATATTGAACAAAACGTGTTGTATTTGAGTAAAACCTGGAATCGTGACTGTCTACTACATATGTTGGAAAAGATTCTTCATTTTTTCGGAATTGTCTCGACTCTAATCCAAGAGTATTAGAAAAGATATCAATGCTGGGCTACACCAATGTGCATGACTCATATATGATGTAGAAGCGATATCGGGTATCAAGTGGCGTTACAAATTTCATTAAAGAACTGAAAGCAACGCCATGTTTGAGAAGTCATTGTTGTTGTTGATATATTTACAAAATGAGCACATTACCAAAGAAGAAAAAAATACTTGTAGAGACATAATTAACTTTATGGCAAAGAAAAATTAGCAGAGTTGGAATAAAATCAGGGTCCCTATGAAATGTATTGATTGCCAACTTATTATATTACATGCTGAGGTATGGAATATCATGAAGAGATTTAAATATTAAACCCAATATGTATGTATGTATGTATGAATGTATTTATTTTGCAGGATAAACACTTCAAAATATTCCTTCATCCAAACAGCTCTTTTTCAAAATGGCCGACTTTCAGAAATATGACGTCATGTGAAAACGTTATGTATCCAGACAACTTCCACCCATTCATGAATGCATAGGTGTATATTTTCTCATCAAGTCCACTCTGAAAGGAGCTGCTCTTCAAGGTACATAGACACTGCCAATACACGCCAAATTGAAGGCGTCCATGAATTAATCCTCCCGCCCCAAAGGCACAAATGGTGAATGGTGAGCCAATAAATTACTCACTCTAAAAAAAGTTAATATCATGGACATCCATACCTTTAATAGCATTTATGTTAATGAGGTAATAGTAATTAAAAAAAAAAAGTCTGTGCATTTATAAAAACCCTTTCCCAAGAATATTTTTCCTCAATTAGCGTTATGCCACCTATTTTTATGTACATGAACAGTCCTCATAAACTTTCAATAGATACCTAAAATCCTAAAGACGTTTATTGATATATTTAAAAGAATTATCAGATGTCGTATGAGCATTGAGGAGTATTAAACAATAAAAATAAAATTTTCTGGGAAAACATCAACAAATAGAATCTCAAGATAATTGTTTTTTCGTTTCCTTCATTGTCTACATTGTGATATCAGTCCAAAAGCTACTATGATTTATAAACGTTACATACATTTTTTTAAATAATATGGAAAATATGTAGAATTTATTCAAATTGATGGATGGATGAATAAATGAATGAATTTCTTGACCATCGATTCTTGTACATAGCATTTTAGGCACACCAAAGATGAAAAAAAAAAAATAACAAATCCCATTCATGTCCCACGATTCATCTTCGTCTTAAGAATAGGATAATTTTATAAACGACACACATTATGCTAATGAGAATTTTATGAGAATTGAATACTTTAAACTTATGAGATGGTTGTAGGGTATCATAAACATATGTAGGGTCATTTTCTACACAAAATACCCCCTCAAAATGGACTATGAAACAGAATAAAAAAAGATTTTTAAGAGACAGGGTATAACAAGAAGGAAATATCTCCACATAAAAGCAGACTGGAATTCTTTTTCGTACAAATCCATGCCGAAATGATTGATTAATATTTGCTCTTTAAGTCATATTTAAGCCTTTTTTGATTGATTCGGCGTTGAGCCGGTATATACAAATATTGTTATGGTATTTTCTACTTTAGTTAGCATTAAAGTGATCGAAATTCCATATTTAATAGGTGAAAATTGTTTGCCTTTGACTTAAAAAAGCTGCAACTTTGATGTCATACAATTTTGAATCTTAGCTATGGATTATTAAACAACTTGGTTCATATCAATAAACAGCTGCATAATGACATATATCACAACAACAAAATCTGTTATTGCTTCATGTAAAGTAAGAATTGTTGTGAAAAAAAAAAAGAGAAAAAACCAAAGACACCATTTTTTCTCAATATCTTCTTTTTCATACCAGCCTGCTTTTATGTTGACATGTCATATACGTATAAAAATTCTCTTTTTGACCCAAGGTGTGTAACTTATACACTTCAAGAGCATTACTCAAAAACCAGTCGAATACAAAAGTATCACTTTAACAAAAAAAAAAAAAATGCAACCAAATTGATTCGACCTTTGAGTATTTTTGAATGTACTTTAAAAACTTTCAAGTCCACATTTGGTTCTTATATTACTAATCAAAGGAACCAATGAGTGTGTGTGAACATGTGTGGTCCATTTATCTCTCTATGAATTTATTATTTGAATCTCAGTATCATTCTCCAACAACAATAACAATTAATATTTCCATTTATTTATTGTTACTAACGTAAGTCTGATGATAATAATCAAACAATTTATCTCATGTTAATCGAAATTTGAAGATGTAGATTTATAGATAGAAAGATATTTGACAAGATATTAATTATTATTGAGGTTCATAATAGGTAGATGATGATACATGCTACGTGCATAGAAACAGCTAGACTTGAATAAAAATAACAACAACAACATGTAGAAAAACAATAATTACAAAACTACTCCTACGCAAAAAAAAAAAAAAAAAAAAGTTGAAAATAATATCGAGTCGAACATTAATTTACAATGTCTGTACCTAGCTAGATAATATGTCAGAGCATTAAGGCTCAAAAACATGAGATCTGTCTTTTTGTGTCAGCTGTTGATTCGTAGACTATGGGGTTATTAGTGTTTCGAATACGTATTTGAAGATGAGCATCATTTGGTCAAGAAGTGTCTCAAATTGGAGTCTATGGTCAAAGTGATGCTCCTCTATTCAAATAGGCTCGTAAAGGTCTGATAAATAGTTGGATCTCCAGTTCTAAGTACATGTCAATGTTTGCTTATAAGCAGTTCAAAAAAAAAAAAAAAATGTACAAAATTGCCCCGAAATGGAAAATTTGACGAGAAAGAGCTGAAAAATTTGTTAAGAGCTGTGAATACGTCCCCTTCTATTAAATGAATAAGAGTCCATTTGGAAGAAAGGTTGTGAGAGATGCTTATTAGTGTTTTTTATCTTTGATTGAATGAACTGTGATTAGCTGACACACCAAGAGCCATGAACAATTATCAGCTATAAAATGAAAGAATGGTCTCCCAATTGGTAAGAATCGACAAAATACAATCACACATAAAGAATGACCTTTTTTCCATAGTGTTTTTTCTCCTCATTAGTATTCTGATCGTTGATTTATACAACCTGAACAATTCTTCACTATTAAATAATGATGAAGAATTGTGTCTGGTCATTTATATATTTCTTTCTCTATTTGGAGAAGGAAAGGTTGAGAGAGCAAGGACGGGAGGATCAACTGATGATCTACGATTATGTAATTATGATGAATTATTCATGGTTTCTCCCCAATGGAGCACAATCACCTCATTCGTTTAATATGTGCTTACATACGTACAAAATACCTGTCGCATGTCCAAAATAACAGACCACTCCACTACATACTATAGTCAACTGTTATTTGGACAGATCAATAATAACAACAAAACGTGCATATATATGTAAAAGTTAACCATTTATATATATATATATTGTATACTACAAATCATGTATTTATGTAGTTAAAGAAATAACGAGTAATCGTTTGAGTTAATGTCTTAAAAGATGAGGGAATGAACGTGTGCTCTATGATTGTTACAAAACATGTTCTGTTTTTTTTTTGGAACGATAATAATAGTCTATGTAACAACACACTTACTATAAATAATATATATTTTCTAGGTCAGTACACAAACAAACATTTATAGCTGCCTATATGTATGTATATATGTGTATAGTCACATACATACAAAATAATAAGGGCATCGCAGGTTCTGTCTTTCTTGTTTGGACTCTTATGTCACATGTGAGCCGTACAAATACCTTTCAGAAACGTGATTGCATTGTTGCTATTTAAATATACTTTAGTAAGTTCCTGAATTAAGAGGTTCATCAGAGAAGTACTCGTAATTCATAGTCCTTGTGAAATGACAAAAGAGTTTTAAATAATCAATTACCATGAATCCGCTGGCAAAGAGACTATGTAAAATTGTTCACACATGATCAGGTTTATTGACGTAAGATGGATGATAATGGTTAGCTTGGAGTGATAAACTGATACAAACAGTGCAAAATTTGAATGCATAATTGATTCATTAAATTATAAAAAGACTTTGAACATCATCATAAAGATCACGTTCAAGGACCTTCGAGTCAAAACGTGTCCTTTGACTCAAAGTTAGTTTCTTTACATTAATGAATTAGCTACCATTAGTTGAGGCTTATTCAACATGCCTCTCATGACCACTCATTTGGAGACGGAGGCTTTTAATAGTAGTGAGTAAAGGAAGTTCATCAATCCAGAACGTTCGTCTCGTTGTTCATATTTGAAAACGATTTCATAGAACACTCGCTAACAAAGTGTCACACAATCTCGGACATTACATACAAAACATAAATACTCCTTGTGATTATAAAATAGAACTCGTCTTTTGAATAAATACAAAACTACTTTAGGATATTTGGATGAAGGTATATTCAACATTCAACAATGGATACATACAATATTTGATGTGCTATCTTGACATAACAATGCGATAACAACATATTACTACATATATGTATAAACAAAGGGTCTGAAGACAATATACATATATTTTAACCATACTTCAAAATCTAATTAGAACTCTGAATGGATCAAAAGCCGCCATCATCAGGTCTCAGTCCACTTTGTAGTTCAATGCAACGTAACCAAGAGAGTCAGTTGGATTAATAGTCAACAAAAAGAAACTACTCTCATCATGATTGGGAAAAATGATTGGTCAAAAATATTATATATATAAATATATAGTATGTAGATGACCATAAGATATAGATCCAACTGACTGGCGACACATCCACGTCTTTAAATGCAATCCATCAATAAATGATTAAAAATAGGCAAAGATTGTCTGCATTATATTATCACCCATATTATCTACATACATAGAGAGTATTCCTACTCAAATGGGTGTAGAACGAATGGTTCAAACATACATGTCTATGTACATATGTCTGCATGTATTTACCATGTCGGATCGACTCTTCCCAAATATGGAAGGTGGAGAGGGGTTATGTGTGTGTACATACATATATGTATATTAGATAAACCAACACCGATTTGGTAATAAATTGAATTACAGTATTTTATTTGTTTTTAATAGTGGAGCTAACAACAGTTTTTGAGAGCAAGGTTATATGATTTACAGGGAGTGAGTGAGTGAGTGAATGACAAATTTGTCGACTTGAGGAAAAAAATAATATAAATAACGCCCAAAACAATTACTTATGTATGTACATATTGTTCAAATATCTACCTAAATGAAGGACGGGTTCTTAGTAGACATCTTTGGGCAGAAGATAGATGAGCACTCCTTTGAAAGATCCCTTCATTCGTCATTCTTTATACATAATAAATGTAGAATCAAGTCCGGATCGCTTCAGTTCAGGATTTATTTTAGTACGGTTTTCCATCATTTACAGAGCCATTTAATGCTGGTTCGTAGTAGCAATGACACACACGGCTTGCCCTTAAAACAGTCCTCTATGTACATATATAAATATAAAGACTGTTTAGGGGTATACTTGTGTTATGGTTAATAATTATGAATGCTTGTTAGTGGTATGTGTTCAACACATGGACAGCGCTATTGTATCTCTCAACCTTTCCTTCAAAATGAGGGATAAAATGGACAAAGGGGTATCGGAAACAATTCATTTGTGTTTAAGTATTGATGACAACATAATCACGCAACTTTCCGGTTACTAAAGGTGCCTACACACGTCGAGCTTTTTTGTCCACTCGCAACCTCGACTGACAAAAGGGAAAGGAAAAATTTGGAAAAACAACTGGTAGTGACCCTTCTGTATTTTCCTTGTTGCCAACTCGTTAATAATTGGCAGAATTTATTATTAAGATATACTATATATTTATAAATTCTACCAATCACAAACCAATCGTTACTACTTGTAATATATTCAAAATTCAAAAAAAGCGAGTTCAATCCTTGCTTTAATATATTTTTTATGCATCAAAATCATAAATAATAATACATAAAGCTGCTTTAAATCAAAAAAGTCAAATGATGAAAATCAGCTGAAGGGAGAATACAGTGTGTTTTTGTTATTCCCAAAAAGCTCGTCGTAACACAGCTGGGGATTTGTGTCTCTGAAAGTCTTCTTGTAGCAGGGATAGCATTTTTGAATAGGGTGCATGTTTCCTCCGGAATTTCCTCACAGTGCTTCACACATAATGAATCGAAGGATCTCCATTAACATATAAGAGTAAAACAAAAACCGTCTTTTACTTACATTAACTACTCTCATCACTTTTACAAAAAGTGATCAGAGCCAGTATTATTTTTTTTTAAATCGTGAGAGGCCCCCTACAAGTGTTTCGGGACCTATAAATGAATCTCAAATTCATCAGTATCTATTCAATTACGTCATTGCCCTCGACTTTTGAATGTTTCTTATTTAGAGGTAAAATATGCTCACAAATTAACGAGAAATAAATTGAATTCGACAAGAAATCAACGTTTCAAACACTTTGAACAAAGAACAACGGCTGACAAGAAAATACATAGGAAATGAGAATGTTTTGGATATATGAATGTGTATTCATCAAAATAAAGTAAAAACAACGGATGCATCAATGAATGAATAAGATCAGTGCTATTTAGGACACATTGCACACTCTATGAATAACAAAATATCATCATCATCATCTACTTTGTTGTAGGTGGAGAAGATCATTCATTCGTCATTAAATAAATTATTTAGCTAAGGGTATATAGATATATAAAAGCAATGCTAGCCAAATATATATATTTAACAAATAAAGTTGCAAATATGGAAATATAATATAATGTAAATATTCATACAAACATACTATGATGAACTAACTTAATACAAAATAATATTAAAAAAAAAAACGTCAAACGAAATGGGGTCAAACAGATGTACATAGAATAAGAGAAAAAACAAAGTTGTATATTGACATCTTGCTAGCATGACCTTGTACATATATTCTCATACAAATGCAAATAGGTAACAACACATCCTTTATAATTGCCACTCATTCAATTATAAAAACAAAACAAATGTCCTTGGACACAGTCTTCGTTCCAAACGTGTATTCATTAAACTCGAATTGTTTCTTGTTAAAGGCCATGAAATTTGCTCACTTTGATATTACATTTCTATTCAATGCCTTAGTAAAATGTATCTACTTTTTAACAAAATTGTTAATGGAGTACAATATCCTCTAGTTTATGGCTATTAATTTAGATGATTTGAATGATATGACTCCGTTCTCTCACGAATATTACAATGTATTTGTTTACAGTAGTGAATTCATCCCTATTGTTAAATGCAAGAGTGTTCATTAGTTAATGAAGAAGGAATTAAATTGGGGGTTATTTTAATTTCTAATTTATGCAGGAAAATGTTCAGAGATCCAATCAAGATTGTTATCCATTAATAATAATAGTACATATATGTAATATATTCACAGCTTAACAAGTGTTTAAACGTTCAAACGTTCAGAGCTCTAATAGTAAACATATAAATGCTAGAAATTAACAGCTGACATGAAAATAGTACAAGTACTAGGTGATGTTTTGGGGAACCCGTGGTGCTGTGTAACGCATTCGCTATAAAAGGGGAGAGAGAGGGGGGGGGGGGGTTGAGTGATCCTATCATCAATGGTTGCGTATTTAACCCTCTTATTAGAGATATGTATACAATTTATGTATGTGGTTTATAGACATAAATAGTACTCAAATGAAACTACTCAAGAACAAAAGTAAAATGACAATTAAAACCCAAGACATAATTGTTGTTGTTTTTCTATCCTGTCTTAAACTCTTCTTTTCTTTTCTTTTCTTTTGTAGGTAGCAGGCACGCACATTCTAACAACGCAACATTATTATTATTTTTAATGGGACTCAAACTATTATATAGATATATTATATAGTATGTACTATTTAACTATCTATGGGGAGTGAAGACCACACAGACTCCGTTTCACTCTTCCCTACATAATATTATACTAAAGGTAGGTATTTATACATATTATATATTTTTTTATTCAAACGTGACTTTAAATCATTAGACATTGACTCCTTAGTATTCACAAACATAGGGTTTGAGGTGCTGCGAAGACAAACATATTTTTTTTTCCCCACTTTAAATCCTCAACTTACAGTGTGTCTTCAAATTTTTTATTTTTTTTTATTTTTGCAGCATACCAAATTGACATTCACAAAATATTTACACACATACTCGTATATTATTTGAAATAGGGTTTGTTTGTTTGTTTGTTACTGAAACAAACAATTTATAAGAAATATGTTGTACATATGTTCAAATGTTTTTAGACTTGCATGTACATATATATAAATACAATCGTACATAATATGTATATAATGAAAATGGAAGGAATTTACCTTGAGGTGAAAAAATAACAATAATTCTTTTAGTTTTTGTATTTTTTATCTAAGGATTGGCAAATTGACTATGAAAGGAAATGATTTATTCCTTGGCTATATATGTACATATGTACGTACACATAACATGTTGTAGACCGACCATCCAGAAGTACTTGATATTATATACATATAAAAAACTGATTAACCAATTCCATAGCCTGTAGCAAACTTTACTCCATTTCTATAGGCAATAGTTTCTAAATATTTACAGTAATACCCTCGTCGTTTCCTTGGAAATTTGATTTGCAAATGACGACTTGGACAGCTTCGTTTTCAAATTGGATAATGACTGCAATTCGTGGTCCTTGTAACCCTTCACTCTTTCAAAAAAAAAAAAGCCACTTTGATTGACACGTAAATTATAATTCTCATCGAATGATAGTAAATATATTGTAAAGAAACCTTGTTTCCACTCACGGAAATGCCATCTCGTAAACTTTTGAAACACCCTTAGGACTCTCAATACTCAATTCTCTATAGAATCCTTCGTTCCTCAAACAAAAATAAGAGCATGAGATATGATTATTTTATGTGTACTAAGGATACTATCAAAGGAGCTTGAAAAAATCTTTTTCCTTGATTAATTCACTTTTTAACTTCACATAATGACTCTATGGGTCAAAAAACAAGGAATCCGTCCAATTTATGTCACTAGAAGCTATCATGTGATTTTTTAACACATAACAGTCCTCCATTTCTATCCCTTAAATCTTCTTTCAGTAAAGGAAACAAAAAAAAGGCCCAAAAACAATTGGTAGTTGGCTAAATGACGTCGTCACTCAGTCCAATTATTATTTATTTAACAGTAGCACGTCGAGCTTTTTTGTGCACTCGCAACCTCAACTCTCAAAAGGGAAAGGAAAAATTAGGAAAAACAACTGGTAGTTGCTACCCTTCTGTAATTTCCTTATTGCCAACTTGTTAATATTTGGCAGAATTTATTATTTAGATATACTTTACATTGATAAATTCTACCAATATACAAATCAATTGCTAATACTTATATAATATTCAAAATTCAAAAAAAGGGCGCGCAATCCTTGATTTAATATATTTTTTATGCATCAAAATCATGAATAATAACAATACCCTTTTTGAGCCCATAATACGTAGGGTAAGCTGCTTTAAATCAAATGATGAAAATCAGCTGAAGGGAATATAATATGATTCACTGTAACAAAAGATATAATTCAAGTTAAGCAAATCAAACTCTTATATATGTCAGCTGATAAACAACAATTGATAAACAAATCATGTCGATTTCTGTCTTCAAGCCATTTACGTAGCACCTCATTGCTTATCCTAGTCCAAGGATTTATTTTCTGCATCATACAATAAAATACTATAATAAACAATACTCAATCACTTAACTGTGTCAATTCATGTTCTACCTATGGAATATTTAAAATAGTAGGGAAAACACAATATGCGAATATTTTCTTGATGGGAGTTTCAAACCTTATAATAGCTCAAATATCATGGCCTGACATACTATACTTAAATATGTACATACATAGACCTACCTAATTTGAAGGAACATGATACGTATGTTAAAATAGAATAAATAAAGAAAAAAAAAATCAATAATATGTAACTATATATATATATATATATATATATATATATATTCTCCAACGTCAGCAAATCCGTTATTATGAATTAACTTCCATAAATTGGCAGAAGAAGAGTACTTTGTTTTTTGTTTTTAAATTTGAAAATATATTGAGATTTTTTAAAATATTGGGAGGGAGTTGACAACGTAGATAATTTGTATATAACGACGTAATTTCACTGAAATTACAGTTTATTATGCATTTTTTTTTAGTTTTCGATTTGTTTACCTACATAGTTTCCTTGTGATCCTATTAGAAGTACTCTGAACATATACTGATTAAATTTGAACACGGTTAAATTGTACAAATATATATCTGTTATTTGAGAGCTTGAGAAGAACGTCGACATTGGCTAAATAAAAACTAATTTGGAACCATCTTTCTCTATCTCTTTGTCGAAGAAAAAGTTTTGAAAATGTAATAAATATCAAGATAAATATTCAATTTAAATTAAACTTTGGGCTAGGGTGTCTTAAAAGCTGACACAGAGCCTTTCAGGTCAATTATACAACAATAAATGTCAGTACAAACGCTCTTTGAATAAATTAAATCTAAACATACCTAAAATATCATATAAACATCTTCAACTCCTGAGTATATTTTTGTTACATATCGACTTGACTAAATACTTTTCTCTAGCCCTTTTTTATACGAAAAGAAAGAGGGGAAAAGACCTAATATATGTCAAGTAAACAAGAGTTGACTCAAGCTATAGTACCAATCAGTGTTCAAAATTCTAATAAGGGGAAGAAAAGTAGAGAAATCGACAGCTTAGAAGAAAATAAATACAAGGTATATTTTTATGTTACTTGGGAAACGACGTAATTAGGATCTTCAACATTGATTGATTAAACTCTCATTAAATATTGTCAATAAGTGACGACATCCAAACCACTATTGTATAAATACACTGGTCAACATTCAAAAATCATAAGGAATATAAGTGTACTAAAAGTTATTTAGTTTTGCACGCTGATTTCAAATCTTTAATTTTTTTTTTTTCAAGAGTCCTAAAGTTTTCGAAAAATAGGACACTACTTTTTTAGCTTTTTTGGCCCATTTTCCAACTTCAACTTCAATTTAAACCTAGAAGGATACTCATTTTGTGCATGATTCGCTAGTGTCTTTTATGCAAATTCTATTTCAGGTCTTTGTTTTGACCTAAAGGAACTCCTAGGGGCGCAGGGTACCGGAGTAGGCCCAAAAGTTGTCCAAATCCTTTGTACACAAATAATTCCATGAATATTACATTTATAAGGAATGCATTAAAGAGCTTAGACCCACAGCTTTCAAACGAGATGTCAAGCACCCGATAAAAGTCCTTAACTTTGAAGAAATCGTCTATTTAAGTGTGTAAAATTTCATCCAATTTTAAGCAAAAGTTATCTAGAATTCAATGACTCACGGTAGAGCTACTTAAGTAGCAGCGCGCAGAAGGATTTCAGCTGGTTTCTTAGTATAACTCTGAGATTATTATCCTTTTCTTTTCAGAGGAGGAAAGTTTGGGAGAAGCAGTGAGGATCTTCTTCTGATATATTTATTTTCACCTCTTCTTTAATTTAAGAATTGACTACCATAACAAATAACAATAACTATATAACTAAGTCATACAAACATGTTATTATTCATACTTCTTTATTCAAAAAGTATAATGGAAGAGGGCCATGAAGAGTAATGTGACTTGAAAAGCGTTTGATGTGCTCATATGTACTAGATACCATATCCACATTTGATCAAACATACCAGTTATGAATTAGAGTGAAGGATGATGATATCAAGGAGGACCCACTCTGAGTGATTTTGATAGTAATGTATGTACAACATACAATTAACTAACAAGTTATAAATATACATAATAAATGACAGTTGAAGGGCAATTTTTAAAGCTGACAAGGGGTTATCATCTCTTCGTGTCAAGTTATGAACACATAATATTCAGATTCAATCACCATTCCAGTCGATTGGAGATTTGACTTACATACATACATACATATTACATTAAAAGCTTTGACATTTTGAAATACATTGTATAAAATGATAATCACTCACGGCTTGACATTTCTTAACTTCTCCTTAAAAGTCTAACTGAATATTTTGTTCTCTTCATTTGAGAGTACAAACACATTTTAGATGGCGGGACCCACTTGGTTACTAAAAAGTGTTTACTCCTTTTTCAATTAACAACCAATACTCTGCCATTGGTTTTCAAGATGTCCTCTTGTATCAACTCCGAACAAAAAGTTTCAAAACATCTCTAAAACTTGGATGAGGCACATTGCTTTGCTGAAGGAAGGGCTGATATAACATACAAAATTACTTTAAGAAGAGAACATATTAGCGTAATTGGAGGGGTAAATACTTCCTCTGCTCCCTATTTTGAAGGTCTTATTCTACACGAGGACCCTGATGCAAAAACCATTTAGCTTCTTGCGACTAAAACATAAAGTCATAAAATGTTAGTAAATAAACACTTAGAAAGGAAATTTTTAGTCTTTTGTTTTAAAGTTGATTGTGTTCTTTTGACGAAAAATTGTGCTCGTAGTTCAAGGTATACCTGTTTATATACATATAATTTGTGTACAAGTAGACCAATGGAACGGGTCGTAGACTACCAAGAAAACGATAAATGCTTTTCAAGTCTATTTAAATTATCTTTTGGTATAGCTTTTAATCGAACACGATTGACTGATAGGGCATCACTGAAGTAGACAATATAGTTTATGATTTTTTTATAAGTCAGTCATAACTCCAGCCACTTTAATTACAAACTATAAACTGAGCGAATCAGCTGAATTCCATGCACTTATTTGATACCGTTCTGCTGTAAAATAACGATGATTCAGTTCGGATGATAGTTTTTAATACATTTTGATTATGGATCAACAAGGTTAATCAAATTTGAACACGTCATACTCTGCACTTCTCTCACGAGAGCCCTTGTACTTCTGGTGTATGTTTTGAGTTGTGTTTTTTTTTTCCGTACTCTAGCACGAAAATTAATGGGAGTCACACTACATATTAAAATAAAAAGGGTCATGTTTGTCAAAAATAAATAAAAATGCCTAATTGTGTAAAGGGAAACTTGTAGCATACATGTGCGACGGAAACGGATATGGATTAATATATGTATAATGTGGAAATGGAATTAAATATGTAGATAGTCACATGTACGTACAATAAAGTAAAAGTTCCTATTAGAAGTATATCTACATCCCATGATCTTAACTCCATGATGCATTTTTAGAAACAGTTTAATGCACATACAATCATATATATATATATATATATATATATATATATATATCCACAATCAAAGAGGCGAAAAAAAAAGAAATAAAACATCACATGGGCATATACATACATTGTACTCACAATACAAGTATATACATACATACAGACATTAAACATACTTATGTATGCCTTTTTAATATCAATATATATGTATAATGATAGGTATATTTAACAAATTTACTGCTTAAATACAAATATATGTCTATTAAAATAATAATAATAACAATAATAATAATAAACTTGTTTTGAGAGATATCTAAATACAAAATAGGAATAGATTCTCTCATCATAAAAAAAATGGACTTTAGAATATTGAGTTTACAAAGACAAACATTATTTAAATAAAATGTTATGTTGTTATCATATTAAAAAAAAAAAAAAAAGAAGTAACATTTCCAATGAATTTCCTCAGTAGATAACACTAATCTTTATACAACATCTCTCAATCCTTTCTCCTAAATAGCAAAGAAAAAAAAACACAAAATCCATTGAATTCATTGAATTTGAGTGTATTTTTTCTCCTTGTACAGTCCTTTTGAAGCACTTAAGACATATATTTGAGTCAAAAATCGGTCACCAAATTGTGGAGCAAAATCTACTCAACAAAATGAGTCATGAATAAAGTTGACATGACGTCATCAAAAACAACTATTGCTCATTTTAAAAAAGCACAATTGACGTCATCAACAGCTCCTTAAAAAAGGACCAAAGTTTTATATGAGACTGAGAAAAACTTGTTTTTAGTTGAAACAGATGATCGTGTTCTCAGAAATCAGTTTAAGGTAAAAAAAACAACAACGATACAGTCTTGAACTGGCTCAAAATTTTCAGATCCAAGTTCATAGCTATGAACGATTGGCTCAATTTGGTCAACCTCTCCCTCATGTAATGGTAGGAATATTCATTGCTTAACAAGAGACAATTTGAGTTGAACAAATCAAAGTTTTAGAAGGGGAATGAGTAGGATACAAGACATCAGCTGACAAAAATATACATTTGCACATAAAAGACTGTTGATGTTTTGGGTATAAACTCCATTGTAACATGTTTGGAGGTATGCATACTCAAAGAGACGAATGCACTTTCCTTCCTTCCACTCTCTGCAGAGTATATAATAATAATAATTATAATTAAATAAGCAATTTATTATTTGAAACAGGCCTTGAAAACAATGCACATTAAAGAGAAATCCGTCAAATCAATTAAATTATGTAGTTTTTCCATTGTTTTTTTTATATTTTTTAATTCGAACATAGATAAGAGGTACGTAATTGATAATTAATTATTCGGTTTAATTCATGAAAAAGCCTACAGGCAAAACAGAAATCAATGCAAGGACCTACATAGGTTGTTCATACATAATATGTATAAAACAATCCAGCCCCTCACTCACTTCGTCAATTATCCCACGATCCTTAGCAAGATGAAATGAAACATGAAAAGTTATGCTTCCTTATTCATTAATAAGACTCAAAAAGAACCATAATTTAAAAAAAAATAAGATGAGAATAATTCAAATTTAACATGAGTCTATTTATACTTTTGAAAAATCCAATTTGCAAACACATATAGGAAGTGACAATGAATATACATATATGTATATACATCCTCTATTATCGTTTCCATTTCCGCATTTTGTGCATTTAGAAGAGTATTTAGCCAAAATTTATATCAATAAGAGAACAAATAATTAATTATTATTGGTAAGTATTGTGAACAAATTTTAAATGATGAAAATTGGTAATGGAGACATGAAATATTTTATATTTCAGGGCAAATTCCAGAGCTAAAACATTTTTCCCTCTCAATAGTGGAAACAATCGTACATTTCCTGACATTAATTTTATTCCTCTTTTTTTTGCAAGTCATTTTAAGTCAAAGTAAAGTCTCAAGTTCTATAACAATTTAGCCAGTTGAATCAAAAGTCATCAAATTAACGACTCAATCCGAACTCGCATCCCAGTTTTTGTGATTCAAATCCACATTTTTGATTATATGACGACTGAAAATCCAAGTAGATTGGACAGAAAAATGGAAATTAGGGATGTATCGGTCTAAAAAAAAGAAAAAAAATATCTTCCGTCCGAATCAGATGAAAAAGTTGTTCTAAAGAATAATCTTTGCTAAATGACTTTAATCATTAATTTCATACCTTGGAGATATAAGCATTCAATGATAGTAAGAGTAAGCAATACTTTAATTAACCCTTAATTGAGAATATTGAAGGAATTTAATTGATAAACTCAAGTCCCCTACTATGTCTTTAGTAATGAGAATGATGGGAATTAATCAAAAGAGACGGGGTTGATTTGAAGTCACATATTAAGAACCCATGACACTACAAACAGCAACTACGTAAAACCTTCTCAAAACTTAAAATGAAGTAACCATAAGGAAGATGTAATTAAGTTTAAAACGTGTTGAATCATCTCTCAATACATATATGTATAATATGCTCATATGTATGTAGGATAATTGTAACCATTAAAAATGATACCAAACCACAGAATCCAGACGTAGTAGGAGGTTAATATTTAGTCTGGATAAGGACTAGTCTACATAATTATCATTATTCACTCATTTCTTGAGGATGGATGAGTCATTATGGTATGTACATATATAATTGGTTTATATGTACCTAATTACAAGACGTTAATACTTTTTATGGCCACACATTCTACACATACTGATTCCTGAAAAACCCTTTGATTAGGAGTGAGTGAAATTGAATGAAACAACCTTGAAATCCTTGAGGTTACGAATCGCACATACTGAGCATTGAACTTACCTTTCCACTTAAAAAGTTATGTTTTTTTTTTTTTTTTTTTCAGAGAAATTCTGCAAATGTTTTTATTTGAAAACAAAAAGTGTACGTAATTATTTATGACACATTGACATGGAAAATATTTTATGAATAATACAATACTCTGTGCATGGATGAGAAGACTATTATATGTTCCCTTCATATATATGAAATCGTCGATGTTATGTGTTAATATTCTCATTTAAAAATAAAATAAGGAATTTAGAAAATGTTCATAGCATACTTGGGTAATAAGGAATTCAAAAATCAACTCTTTTTGACTTCTACATACATAATACTTAGAATCCTATAGAGCTTATCAGTGTGGACATAGTAAGATCATTGAGTGAGACTCCATTCAATGCTTGTAGATAATTGATGACTAATATTAATTTTATACTGTAAATTCCTTATCCATGAATATTGAAAATTCTCATTACTACGTATTATTATTATTATTATTATTATTAAATGACAAGGAATGAATGAATGAAAAAATAAATAAATAATAAGGAATGAAGTCAAGCGTCGTCGTCGTCTTCAACATATGACAGTTGTTATTTAGTTCATAATTATCATATTTTGAGAATGACTCCTGTCCGTCCTGGGGGCTTGTCACACCTAAGTATATATATATAATATACACGCAAATGCTATCTTCAAAACAACTCATATGTAATTCTTTGTTATCTATCTATTGATATCTCTGTACATATCCACTACCGTCCTTATCTATACTCCATCTCGCAACCTCTCCCCCTCAAACATAACATTTTTGTACGACTTTTAAGGGATGATTCGACTCGTGAAAATGGGACTTTTGGAGCCCCTTTGAATGGATGTATGCAAAGTACAATACAAAGGCATGATAGGCAGAAGCATACACATACATATGTATGTATGTCGCTGTGATTATCAGCTCTGAATTGCATTAATCATAATATTACAAACAGGCTTGATGACAAATGAATCAAAAAGACAAACTATCTAAGTGATGACTCACCATCATCTCACCTTGAAGCTATTCTAATTATACATAATAATAATAATAAGATGAAGAAGAAGAAAAGGTTATTATTAATATATTTTTTTTTAATAATCAAAAAAAAAAAGGTCCAATTTTCTTCATTTTACTATCTTAAATGATTTGCACATTGCTCTTAATCATGGGAGCGTGAAGTTGCACACGTACATAGCATGTAGTTGTAGCAACTAGGAATTATTTGATGATGATGATGATCAAAAATAAAAGTGGTCAAGGAAAATGAAAACAAAAGGAAATAATAGCATAATTAGAGTAGACACTATAAGAATATATTTGCACATTTTAAAAGTTGTGTAATATATGCACAGCTTATTTGCATAATTTAGTCAAGCTAGTAAACACATTGACCGACTAATATGTATGTAGCTAAGGTACTATGTTCTATGGTACATTACACATGTATATGTACTCACAAATAAGGTATCAAAAAAAAAAAAAAAAAAACAGTTCAAATGACAATTGACGATTACTCAATTTACCATTTAGTGAGCGCTATTCTATGTTATTATGTCCTCCGAAGTCGGCCATTTTGAAAGATATAGCCATATGTAGATTGTCAAGAAGACAAAGGGAATGCAAATTCGAACTTGAGTTCAACTACGTCTTCAGAGACTCGACGTAAAGCTCAAAGATCTATATAATATTTTTGAGGAATCTCGTGTTAAAAAAATGACTCGTAAACAGTTCAATTTCTTTGTTTTTTTAAAAAGATATTAAAATGATCTATCCCTTGGTTTTTTTTTTGGGTGGCTAATAACTATGAGGGTATTATTATGTAGGTATAATACATCTATGTATCTTCCAACATGGCGTTACTCTCCCTGAATTACACAATACGCTATTACATCAGCTAAAACACTCTATGCATCCATGTACAAACGTTCGTAGACATCAATGTATGTATCCGTCTCAATTAATGCTACATGTATATATGTATATATATTATAATCATATGTATAATTCATCGTGACCTTGCTCTGTCAAGGGTATCTTCATACACCATATTATGCCTATGTATATACATACATATATGCACCCAATATCATTTAATATTCACATATTATGTAAGTACATACATCTAAGTGATATAATTGAAAATAATATCATGAGAGTTCCAAGGGATTTGAGAGAGATTTGAACAATGGTACTTGTCCATGTAACTAAGCAATACTATGTAGAGATGAATAAGAGAGATACTATCTATGTATGTATGTACTTATTTGAGTCTCTAATCAATAATGTGAAGAAAAAAAATAAAAACCCAAGAAAATAAAAACGGAATTGATTAATTATAATCTGAAAGGAGGATACACCTATACATATACATACACACTTGTACATACTAAATCTGAGCTCCAAATGGATGGATGAATGAATGATGGTTGAATTGAACAAAGAACCATTGAATTACCTCAAAAAATATCGATAATATAATTAATCATCATAGATGATTAATATATCTATTACTTCACCTTAAACACCAACGGTCCGTCCATTCCTGGATATAAAAATGTATGGGCAAAAATGGCTGGAGAGAGACAGGGTCTTATGTATTATTCCCGTTTAATTCGTACTAAACTCTGAGTCATCCTGTATTTCAATTTAATTAAATACACATAATATGGAGTATCCATGAATAAAAGTAGGGAGCTAACTTGACCCCTCCAACTCAAACAAAGGTCCACAAACTTCAAACTAACTCGGAGAGTTCAGAGTGAAAAGAAGACTTCCTCCATGCAGGACTTGAAGAACTCCACAAGCACTGCCTAAGATTTGAACCTGACTCGTAAACGACTATAAACTCTGATAAGCATTATTAACAAGGCATATCACCATGATCCCTATAAAGACATACCCCCACAAAGATAAAAGTAAAAGGATATAAAGTAGAATTATCTGATGGTTATTATCTTCATCGTGTATAGGTGGTATTGTTATAATCAAATGTCATGTGAGTTTATTTTTTTAATACACATACATATAAAAGAAAATAAAAACCTTCAGATAGAATGACTCACTGAATATTATTTAAAAATATTTATACTCGACGAGAAACTTTAAGGCCTCAAAAGGATTTGATTCATCATTATATATAGAAATAATACGCAGCAAATGTATGTACTACAAATCCATCTGAGTAGAAATGCATACAACTAACTATTTAGTATGCAATGAATGGGTCTATACACTCATATTTTCCACTCGTATATAAATACAGACATAATGATGTGGTTATTATCGAAACATCCCCTTGGGGGCAAATACATACATACATACATACTCATTCAAGACTCACTCCAACTTTGCTCCTTCCTCCTTAACACACAGTATAAAGTATTAAAACAAAAACAAAAATGAAGAATCTAATTTAATGAGTATCAAATAAAATAACCCCAAAAAACCAAGGATATAATGGGCGTGATATAACTTAGATATTGTAGGTAATCATGGCATAACTCTCTGTGATTACGTCTGGAGTCTAATGAGGCAATTTATAGAAACTGATATTAAGTGTACATATACCTAAACATAATAATAATAATCGTATGTATACTCATAGGAACTTAATAACTCTCAGCTTTGTGTAAAAAGAAGATTGCCAAAGGGTTAAGAATGAAGAATGAGGTTTCACGGTCATGTCTCATCAAAGGTGAGTGAGTGTGTAGAATATGTATATGTAGAAACACAGAGGAGATTGCCATGGGCAATAGATGATCTAAAATCCTATGTCTTATAGTTATACATATATCATTCATTTAGTTAAGGAAAGGACTATGGATAATACATACATACATAGATTGGATCAAATAATTGTAAGGGAACTCAAAGTGAAGTTGGGTGTAAGGAAATACCCAGTAGGATTTGTTTGCAATAAATATGACGTCATCCCTTCAGCATCCCTTCATCATCAATCCTCATGCTCCTTTTGTTAGGTGAAGTCAATGACTCAGTTTCTTCTTCTTTCTCTATGATTGGTATTAATATTTTGGTAATTTAGACCGTCAGCCTCAGAACTGTGGATTGCTATTTCAATGGCAACGGAAAGTGAATTGAAGGCTTTGAAGATGATATCAATAGGCTACAGTTAGAGACTTTGAATTGAACAGTATAATCATGATCCAAGTATTCGTAGGATTGATCCAGAGATTGAATCCAAACACATGGCACATATATTGTACCGTAATTATGTTGTATTTTTGTTGTTGTTTTTAATTACGAGTTTTATTTGAAGTATGATCCAGGAATGAGCCGTGGACACTGATAAGGAATGAGCTCGTAAACACACACTATATACATACATTTTATGGACTAAAAGTATTTTGGAGGGCTGGAAGGGGTGGTTTCATGGCGATTATATACGTTCAATTTAATAGAGCCAATGGATTTGATATACGAAGGTAATTGAGTTAGTAACTCAGTCACGGAACGAATTATATACATACATACACTTATATGTCAAGGCATCATTGGTCATACAAGAGCAAGTTTTTAATTCCTACCTAGGAAATTACTCAGGTAATAATACGAAATTATGAGTATATGCAAGAAACATCATAAAATACAAGTATATTTAATGATAAAATATTGGGCTGTTTTTTTTTTTTTAGAGTTGATTGCACTTACATACATGGGTGTAGATACATATTTGTTACTATACATAATGTGTTAGTACAGTGTTCAAAGTATAAAATATTAATTATTGCATTTTCTCATAATGCAAAATATGTATTGATTATAATTACTACTAAAAGTATGTATGTATCCATTTCAAATAAAAGTTTATAGCCCTGCTATATCTAATAATATATATGTATATAAGTCAGACAAAGGGAAAAACACCGACAATTTCTCTCTAATTTCATTAATTAGTTTATAAATGAAATAATTATATAGGAAAATGATTTGTAATTAGTTACAACATACGCACATAAATAGGGTATTGGATAGAGCACATCTTTATATCAATGGCTACACATTATAATAATAATTAAACTTTAGGCAGACAAAGGGTAACCAACACGTTTTTATCATTAGCTATAATATTGCAAAATTACTTTTCTTTTCAAAAATTGTTGAGGCAATCTTTTACTTGCTTCAAAAAACAAAAAACAGTAAATAGTCTCTAAATTTTACTGAAACTAGTAAGGGGACCAAATTTGAATTTCATGCTTTGTTCCATTCTAATATCATAATTTAAACAATTCAGCCTCTTTCTATTAAAATATGTTATCTCTGCGGGAAAAAACAACCCAATTGATTTCAACAGAAAAGGGTAGAATTATCAAAACATTTTATTAAATAAGAAAAATTATAGGGAGGGCAATTGAGGGCAAACAAATTCAAACGTGCTCATATGTGTATATGATTTTCTTCCTCACGCACTCAACTATTTTGTTAGTCGAAGGAGAAATTATTTTCAATCCTAAAGTGATCACATCTCCTTTTGCTATATCTTTGTGGGGGGAAAAGTCGACATTCCAGAGCCAAAGGAACTGCCTATAATTGTCCTGATATGCAATCACACCCAGCCATTTTGAAACTCCCTTAATTTTCATCTAAAAGATAGTTATAGGTGATCAGTTTGGGTGTATTTGCACATGTTGAGTGAGAAAGTGTAACTACTTTGAAACCTTTGACCAAAGACTCGTGAATATCTGACCTACAAGGCCTCAAACCCAAAAACCTTTTAAAGTTTTAGGTCAACCCAAGAACATTCAGTGGCTAATTTGAATGTTCTTCGAAACAATTTATAGGGAGAAAGAGAACAAAACACCTTTTCGTTGGATTTACTTATAATTACATTCGTAGATTGTCTTTAGCTCTTGTAAATAATGGACGTTGTTCATTTCGATGGTACACCCTGTATAATATTATGGTAAATGGGTTCGTGATGAAATATTATCTATATATTTATCTCCCTTCATATTTTGATTTTTTTCGCCCTTTCTTCGTCTAAATTATGATACAATCATACTGAAAAAAACAAAAAAAAAAAACAATCTTTGCAAATCCCATGTGCCTCTTGATATGTTTTGAAGGGACATGCATTCAAAATGCGTAATTGTATTCATAAAAATAATGTACATAGATCCCCTTGTAATGAGGAGCCAAAAAAAACGATATTTTCTCAAAGAGATGAAGATTTTAGTAACATTATACATAACATATCATACATATATTAAATTTGACAATAAAGATTTTTATTTTATTTGGGAGGAAGAAAGAACAAACAGGATATTTGCAAGGTCAACAAACTCATGAAATCATGTCTGATTATTTCAAACCACAACTATGTACATACATATACCATAAATCCATCTGATCAATCAATGTAAACAAAGGAGATATATATATATTGAGAGGCTTTGCAAAATATACAATCTATTGTGTTGGGATATTGTAATTGTATTAGAGAGGGAGGAACATTGCCCTAATTTCAACAAGAGGGAAATAAAGAGAGTTATGGACGACGGTTCATACCAAATACATATTTTGTTGAATGATAATTAAGAATATTTAATAATATGATACATAATATATGTACATGTAACAGCAGGCTCTGTTGTGCACCGTTTTTGAAAGTAGAGTGGTCAGCAACTGGAAAATAATTTATAGGTTGGCCCATGAAGATAAAAATACACATTTTTTTTTCTTTTAGTGATAACTAGTATAGTATTATAGCTAAGATCACATCACCAAAAGATCAAGACTTTATGGGATAGGCACCATCAAGCGAAAAAATTAAATGATGCTCTTGGGTTTTTTTGTTTTCATGAAAAAAATAAATTTCTAATTTTCTTGCTTTGGTCTTGACGATGAGGCCAAAGCTTTGAAGGAGTCAAGACCAAGGCTTTGAGGAGTTGAAATCAAGGCCAATAACTACATCACTTGTGATAACCAGGGACACCAGAACAGAGAGCCATATTTACAATGAGTCAATATTAGTTTATCAATAATAATCAGGGGCGCCAGAACCAATTATTAGGTGGAGGGGCCAGTTTTATACAATTGTGACACTGCATGTTCATGACACCATAATTACGCAACTGTTTATTATCATTGTTCCTCACATTGCTCTATTTGGAAGGATCATACCTTTGCCTCCCCTGTTGCAGAGCTTCTGTAAAAGTACAGGATAGTTCAAAATTAGTCTGACTGACTTCTTGTCCATTTTTAATGACATCCCAATGTTGCTCTTTGACGGAGTCAAAGTGTGCAGTGCACGGTTCACTCCTTTTACCAAAGAAGTGGTCGTCCTTTCAATACCTCCCGTTATTGGTAGGTCTGAAGATAAAGAACTACCCTCGAGTCACTCGACCAGCCCCCCTACAAGGAGACTTTTAGAATATTCTGGCCCTATGCGCTGGAGGTCTCTCCTGTTCAAAGGAGATTGGGAACATAGGAAAAGTGACATTTAAACATACACATTATACGTGCATGTTATTTTATAGCTAAATATAAAGTTCAATAAACTTGTTTAACTGTCTCAAATTATAATTACACGTTATTATCAATCAAAGAGAGGGCTTCTTATACATATCTATGTACATAAATTACATTCAATAGTAGATAGAACAAATAAATTCTAAGTACGTACGTGTTAACATTGATTACGAACACAACTAATACAAAAATATTACTTAGGATTCAATACATACTTTTAACAACGTTTGAATTCGTTATTTGTGAATATAATTTAATTTGTTTGTTTTATCTTATTCGGCTCAGGTTGTTGAATAATTATAACTTTTGCCCCTTTTTTTCTCCCATAATTTTGGAATCATTTTTGAAAATGAAAAACTACAGGGCAGAACAATTTCATAGGCATCTCTCAACCTCTCCCCCAAAATGGACAAAGGAAAAAAGACCTCGAAATTAATCGTACGTTTGAATGAGTTCAATATATCAAAGGTCAGACCAAAAATTAGGAGCAAGAGTCGAGAAATTGTTGATAACTTGAGGAATCTTTGTGATGCGTTATAAAGTACATGAGCAGAATAAAATCGACAAATAACTCGTTCCCTGGCAAACCTACACATAAATCCAAAGAAATCCCTAGAAAAGGACATGTTTATATCAAAGAAACTCTAAGTCAATTGCTATTTTTCAATGATTCATAGTACATTTTCGAGATACAGTGCTGAAATATCTGTCGGAAATGAATATTTGTACATAAGTTGCTATGTATACGGCTCAAATAGCCTTATTTACCTTCTACATCAGTCATTTTAATCAACACCCGTTCATTATAGTTATCATTTCATTTTGAATATCTCCTTTACACATATATACTCTAGATATTCAGCCGTAGATCCTTGTACTCTATACCCAAAGAAAGCCACAGGGTACATAACAAATATAATTTTTTAAGTGGAGAATCAACAATTACTACATTTACTTATCAATCATGTAATGAAGTTCACATCCTTGCATTAGACTAATTCCAAGTTTATCCTAAATCCTTCATTTAAAAATGCGTCTTCATCTCACTCTTTGGTCTCAATTTATATATAATTCTAGTTGCTAAAAATATACATAGATATCTCTAAAACGCGAGAACATCTTTTAATAAGGGATATAATGGGCCCAAGAATGTATACAATAAATTCATGAAAAGTATGTTCTACATCATTTATGATAGGTTTTGAAAGATGTTTGAATTGAAGCCCTTCAATTTCCAACTGGTATAACTGACCAGTGCAGTTTTTATCTTTCTAAAGTTATAATATACGTTTGTAAATTATTCTAACAATATCCAGTTTAATTTATTTAGAATTAAGTTTTTAAAGTTCAAAAGGAAAACCATTGAGAGACTTGGATACACTCTAAAAATGAGTATATTGAGAATAAATTAATTTCACGTCTGTGAGTAAGTCTATGAAATTGTTGTTTAAGTGACCAGAGGGCCGCAGTGCAGTTTGGACATCCCTGAATACCATCAAGTATACTACTATGAGCAAAATATATGGGGAATCAAAAAATCCTTATTTAATAATTAATCAAAATTCATTTCATCCCCGTCAAAACGTGTATTGCACATGTGGCAACGTTTTTTTCCAATTTTTAAAAGAGTAACAAAAATTCTATAGAAAACTAAATGGTGAGATTAGATATGCTATTAAATTTAAAATCGGAGGGTCGGTTTCTTGATATTAATAGGTTATGTATTTCGATAAATAGACACCAAAATTTTAAAAGAATTGAGTCACGAATATTCATTGTAACTTTTTTGGTTTAATTAACATTTTTCTAAATTGCATTTGTGTCATCATCTTTCAGACATTTTAAAAAATGATTTAAAAATTATCTTCACAAAAGGACGCGTATCTCAAACACACATGAATATTTTGACGTGTAATTTGGCATATATGTCAATGACAGGTGTGCCAACTTACAAAAAAAGTAAAAACATTTATCCCTATCAGAATCTTATAAAAATTAAATTCAAATTTCCGGATATTTTTGCTCATAGTACGTGAATCAGATAATATTAGAGTTAAATAATTTTATATTTGCTCGTCAGTAGGAATATTCATTCATCCTGCAGTGATGTAATATGAGTGCAACTCTCATTAAAGGACATATGTGCGCCACCTAGGTGTAGCATAAACATCATCTATCATGATATCCCTTAAAAACAAAATGCAGTCATCAATAAATCACGTAATAAATAAGGTATTCATGAATATTCATGAGCAACAGAACATGTACAACTAGTAAGAAGGCCTAACCACTTGGATTTAAAGACACTAATTGGCCTCCGCATAAATAAATAAATAAATTTGTATAGACATTCTAATTATGACAAAGTCTTATGTACGTAATGATAACTATTCATTATTTGGGAATGAATTTAAGTATGTATGTATATATATGTATTTTGTTACAATTCCTAACGGGAGTGACGCCTAAGCTATAAAGGACCAGGAATCAGAGATTGTTTATTATTCAACTGTATAATGCCTACGTGGTAGAAATATGCCTTAAAACTAACCAACCTACAGTGGGAAAAAAAGAAAGAAAGAAAGAAGAAATGTCGATTTACATACATAAATATGTAAATGTACAGTAGAATCTTGGACACAATATTGGAATCCAAACCAACTCACAAGACTTTTGTCTACATACAAAATACAGTTCGAGCTTCGGTCACATGCAGCTATTAATCATTGATTCGGAGAAGCTCTGCTGCATATCTTCTCCAGCCTCATTTCGAAGCAATTTAGTGTTGAACTCATCTCGAGCTCTATTGTATTTTTAATTTTAAATGTTATCTAAAGAATCATTATCAGAGTATGGATTTTGAAGCTACAATACTGAAAACAAGGGTCATAAACTTTCCTTTACAGTCCAAAACTTTTGCCTAACAATTCAAATCCTTTATAGCAATTAATCTTTAAAATTTCATTCATATTGACAAATGTTAGTTACAATGTCATCCTGTTTATACACATTATATTTGTATTCCTTGTACTATGTACAATTATATATAATTTTAGTTGCTGCAAAATTTGCCTTTTAGATTGTTTTTTGTTTTTTTGCAATAATTTGATAGTACTCGTTTTTTTTTCATTTGCTGAAAAATTCTTAAAATTGAAAAAAATAAAAAATACTCCTCAGATCACTTTCATGTTGAAGTACCACAAATTATATAATGTTTTTGATTCCGGCTAAATATTTTGTCTGCAAATTGTTCATTATTATTATTATTGTTATTATCAAAATGGGTGTTGTCTAACATTTTATGTCTAATGGTTGTCATGAAGAGTGCAATTTGTGGTAAATTATTCTAATTGGACAAAGGAGGATAATTTTTAGACAAGGGTATGTAATATTACTATTATTATTATTATTTGGACAAGTAATTTTAAGAGACCTTTTTTTTACCATGGAAGAGATGAAATCACTCTAAATCCTATAATTTCAAATAAAATTTTGATAACTCAATTTGAGACAACTTTTTTATTACAGAACCACAAATTCGTAGTTACAAGTAATATTTAATAGAAAAAAAAATACGATTTCCTTATTTATGAAGAACTTTCTGGCGTTAAAAGCATCATCAAAAAAGTGCTTAAGCACAGTGTTGCTTAAAAAATTACTTTTAAAATATTAAATAAGAAAAGTCATTCGTTTAATAAAAATATCAATTGTAAAAACAGTCACCCTGTCGCTTTGAACAAAAGAAAAAACAAACTTAATTTCAATGTAACGTCTCAATAATCCACGATTTTGATCGATTTTTAGAAAAATAATTTTCTTTAAATCACTAATTATGTTAAAACATTGACTTTTTTAAAAAAAAAAAAAGATTCAAAAATCTTACCTGAGGTGGCTGACTGTATGGAATTCCAGACATATGATTATAGATGGATTTAGGAGGCAATTCATTACGATATTCTGAGAGAATGGTGGTTGCAGCTGGTGTACTGCTACTGGATCCTCCAAAAAAATCAAATTGTGTAGCAGCACGTCTTCCAAGAAGTCCCGAATCCGACATCAATGCCTGTCTCTGGGATAAAAGAGGTGAGGCTGTAAGTGGATTCCGACTGTTCATTTTGACTGAAAAGTCTGCTAAACTCTGACGATGTCCACTCCTTTTGCCTTCACACTCATTGCGATTGAGAGAGGAGTTGTGATAAAACATGTCGGCAGACTCGGAGCGAGCCTTTTTGTTAATCCCTCCAGCCTCTCCGGATTCACCTATTTCACAATATATTGGTTCATCCTCATTATGATGAGATGATCCGTTGCCTTCTTCTTTCTTAGCTGACGCCATGCCAGGAGAAGCTCCAAAGAGTAATCTGGGCGTGGAAGTCATGACAGGGACTCCCATTTTGGGACGATTGGGTCTACTACCCCCACCACCATTCAGATTACGATTTGGATTACTACTGGCTGATTTATTCGGAATGGGGATTTTTGAGGGAGAGTTGCGAAATGCAGGACCACCGCCCAGACGTGATGATAATTTAACGGGTTCATCCGGTTTCCAAAACACAAATTCCTCTCCTTGATGTGGATTGTTGATTCCTCCCTCGCTTTGACGACGGTATCTCGTCCTTTGAGAAGAAGACGAGGAAGAAGAAGGGGAAGCAGTAGTAGTGGTCTCTATTCGAGAGGAATTATTACTGTACTGTGAATGCTGCTGCTGCTGTTTGCTATTAGTAGCATTCTGTGAGCGACCAGTCGAGGACGAGGTCCGTTTCCGTCGATGGGGTGACTCGAGTCGCTGTTCAGAGGAGTCCTCGCAATGAGTGAGTCTTTTATTATTATTTCGACGAATGTGATTGGGACTTGATTCTTTATGCTTTCGAGGACTCCGAGAGGAATCGCCACTTCGTGGGGGATGGTTGTGGTGTTGATGGTGATGATGATGATGAAAGGGGTCCTTTGTGGATCGATCCCGTGAAGTGAGTCGTGCAACTCCGTTGCTGCCCCCAATATTGGTTATACTCACACCGTTTGAGTTAGTAGAATTAGTAGTACTGTTCATTGACATTTTCTTTATTTTGCAAGACATTGCTTATATATTTCATCACCTGAAGGAGGAGCAAAAAAAAAAAAAAAACTCATTAATACATGTGATAATGACCTTTATATATGTATGTATGTACTACTACATGCTCTAACAATGTTCCCTCTACTTGTAACACATTGAATCATCAATTATATTTTTAGTCATAAATAATTTAGCCAAGTAGAAAAAAAAATGAAAAAAATAAATAAATACATATTTGTACATACTCTTGTATACTAATAATGACTCATATCATGTCTACAAATACATTGAAATATGTGTACAAAAGTGCAAATAAACTATATTAAGTACTTATATGTAACAAACATATAAATGTATCATCATACCTCAAATGAAGTAGGGTAAATATCTCTTATTTCATATATATATATATATACATATATATAAAACACAACCTGTTATGACACTAGATTGTAAAATCAAATTTGAATAAGAGCAAAATTAAACATTTTACTAATACAACAACAACAACAACAAAAAACGATTTTGCATAAGAGCAACATTAAATTTATTAGTTATTCATAGAAGAACAGCAGCTTTGAAAGATACCGCTCATTAACTTCAATAATATAACTATCAAATTTATTAAGTTTATTAGCTCAAAAATCAATTTTTGAAAAACATGTTTCTGCCATGAACATATATATATCTCCTGTACTGCTCAAAATAAGAACCAAACAACATATGGACTTTTACAATAATTGATAAAAAAAAAAATTAGTAAATTAAATATGAACTCTGCAAATAAATATATTTGTAATAGTTTTGCAATTTAGTTCAAGAGGTCTGTATAATTTCATATGGATCAATTTTATACAGTCTCTTTATATACCCAATATAATGATCGGCTTGAATCACTTTCATAAATAACAAAAATCATCCCAAATGTGAATATTTCAATGAACTGTTCACATGACGTCAAATATGCCTTCTATGACGTCATAGGAACTCATACACTTTCCATGCTCGCTAACATAAGTGAATACACTTTCAGAGGTTCCCCATTCTGAGATGAATTAAATTACTCCTTGAGAATGTTTAAATATCAATTCAGGGTCTTAAACTGATATTTGACGGAAATATCAGTCTGGAAGTCAACAGATCAAAAGCAAGTCAGTCTCGAACCGAATCTCAACGCTACATAGATTATTATTATTTAAAAAGAAAAAAGTCAATGAGTTTTACTCATTTGTTGCACTGCCTAGTGCGCAATTTGACTTTAAATGTAACGATCAAATCACTTTTTTAATTTATTTTCAATCAAATCAATAACTCTATTTATTATTGGAGATCAGAATAGGCTAATTGAAACATACCTCCAACAAAGGTTGAAGAGTAAGGGCCTGTTGTAAAGAACTCCATTTTGAGTAATAATACTATGACTATAACTTATTTAATGTTGACTCCACAGAGTTAATGTAAAGAAATGTAATTTAAAATAATTTAGATTTGAACTCATATAGGTTATACAATAATTGTGAACAGAGAGGTAGGGACTCATGATTTGTTGTATGCTGTTGGCTACGTTTATTTTTCAAATTTCAGCCCCTATGCGAACCAGACCAACGTAACATTATTCCTAGGTATGTATAAATTTGCAATGTTAAATCAATGAATACTGACATAATTCATGTTATTCCATATAAATGGAAGTATTATACTACATGGCAACAACAATAACATTATTAAGGGAGGGAGAGAGGGAGGGGAGAGAGAGCACTAGAACAAACCAGATCAACGTATTTTTGCTATATCCACATATTTACACTTATTAACACATTTTACTTTTTATTTCCTGGATATACAACTATGGGCAAAAAATATCGGGAATCAAAAAAAAAAAAAAACTTTATTTAATCATCAAAGTTCATTTCGTCCTCTTCAAAAGTAGTTTATTTGCGACAATTAAGGCAATAATTACAGTACAATAACTGCTGAGCTATTAATAGATTTGCTATTAAAATTAAAAATGGAAGTTTTCTTGAGCAATAGGTTATGCATCTGTATAAATAAACCACAGATTCTCAAAATTTTCATAAAATATTCATTGTAACATTTCTCTTAATTAAATTTGATTATTCATTTTTAAGACATTTTAAAAAACTAAAAATTGGATTTTAGCTATTCACGTAAGGGCGTCTATCTCAAACACTCATGAATATTTTGACGTCTAATCTGGCACATACATATGCATCAAGTCAACAAGAAACCCAGTTTACCTGAAATATTTCAAAAATGAGTATGAACTGCACTCATATTCTTGAAGACATTCTACTTTCTCGTTTGTACTAATAGGTTATTTCAATTAATTAAATAATGACTCCAATAATTGCAACTGTATTGTAGGAAAAAAATACTGACCACAATCAAGAATAAAAAAAACATCTGGTATTTCTGACTATGTAGTTTCTATTACTATGATTCATGGTGAGCATGATAGCGGATGTAGTTGATTCTTAATAATTCTACAAGAGATGAACTGGTTTTAGCAAACTATAACTAAATAAATCTCTGAGGCTATGAAAAAGATGGACGGTCTTTCAGGGGCCATATCGGCTCCTTGTGTCGTCATATCATTTATCCGATTGCTCTATTGGATAGACAACAATCCTTGCTTTCTCGATATAAAGTGATATTTTAGCAAAAACCATGCGGTATAGGTCTGTAAATTACTCCTAAAAATTAGACCCTAATTAAGCAAAAAAAATTAAAAGTGGATTTTCTCCTTTTCAATATTTGAAAACAAACTTGCTTTCTTGTTGACTTGACACACATGCATGTCAATGACAGAAGTGCCAACTGGAACTCTAGAAAAATTAAAAAAATTCAAATTTCCCGATATTTTTTGCTCAGAGTAGACCCGGGATTGGAATTCATTTTATAATTATGTACCCCTATACACATATTATATAGGATTATAATAAGCACATTTATAATCAGTAGTGCAATCAACTACAACAACTGTTGCTGCTCCTGATATAACAGTTATGTTTTAAATCTCCGCTAACCAGCTACTGTATCTCTAATAAATAAAATGTGATAATATGTACGTAGAGCATAAAAACGTATCAATGTTGTATGTACGGTGGGGGGAAAAATAAACAAAAATGAAAAATTGATTGATGTTTCTATATAGGGTTACATAAAAAAAAAAAAAAACCTATTTCTATATTTTTTGTATTACATAAAAAATAAAATTGAAACAAGGATTGAAAATTTCATTTTGCGCAGAGTGGAGCTTTTTGTTATATACCTATACATAGAATATGTCTGTAGGTATAACAATCTTTTATTCCCGTTCCTTTGCGCAAGGGTTGGAGTGGAACCAAGTAACAAAAGAGGGAAATTAGAAATGAGTTTATATTATACTAATTTATTATATAGAGAATATGTTTCTTTAACTCCATGGGCCACCCTATAAGTTGTTGTGTTTTGTCCAGTTAACCCACCTTCCAAAAAAGTCCCCTGTTGGTTCGTTTATTTAGTTATTTTTATTTTGCTATTTGTTGTTTTTTTGCTCAGTAAAGTCATGTTGTTGTTTAAATAATATTTGTATTTGCTGTGAAGATTATTATTTGTTTTACTCACTATGAAAATAAAATCAATGATATAATTTTGCAAAATAAAATAAAATTGATAGAGCATAATATTTAACCACTCTGTCACTTGTAGAAAAATCTCTATTTAAAAAAACAAAACATACACCCTAGTTCAAATTGTATATGCTGTAATATTGTATACGTAGAAACATAACTTATCAAAAAAATCTCCAAGTCTGCTTCATAGAGGAGAGGGGGGGGGGGGAAATACATCAATTCAATCTTTGTACATTTACTTTCTAAATTGCAAAATTAATTGAATGAGTATTGTTAGGAGTCCTATAAATGTGTGTGGACCTTCAATTCATTCAGAAAAAAGAATATCAATCCCATCGAGTTAGTTCACTAGCATGTCAAAAAAAAGTATGCATACAACCAATACCTTGCTCCATGATGATTACAAAATGTAAAAGAAATTTTTACAAAAAATGCACTAATTGTACATAAACGAATCAGCAAATCCTTGGATTACGAGCAATATACATTAAACATGAAGAAGAGAGTGTTTCTTTAAAAAAAATTAAAAAAATACCAAACATTTCATGGTAATATCTCTAGTTACAAGAACCTGAGTGGTTCTTACTTACACATATGTCTTAATAATATAAGGTGAGGTCTGGTATGAAAAGATTTAAGATTCCTTAAATCTAAGGGACTTATTCTACGTACATTCAATAATAACATATCAGATTACGAGAATAATAATTCATATGAAAAATAAAAAAATGCTTATAAACCAAAAGTAAGTAACTTGCTTCTGTAAAACTAGTTGACTAAACCATATAAGTGCTCAATGACCTTTACTATCAACAAATAGTCACTAAAAGTGAAAATGTTCTCCTACTCAGTGTCTTATTTGAAAATGAGGATGAGTGAGGAATATTGGAAGTTTACTTCTTTTAAATACATTTCCTACATTTTCCTTCGAAATCATTCTCATCAATTTATCACTAGCTCAAACAAAAAGAAAAAAGTTGTCAGTGATCTGACCTAACATTACATTAACTGCCTTTTTAGAATTGTTTAAAAGAACCAAAGCTGTTAACGAGTCACTTTTTGCTCGACGACGTTAAGTCACGAGTCTTTGAACATGAGATTTCAAGTCCCGAATTGAAGACAGAAATGGATACATTTGAATGAGACTTGATTGAAGCTCAAGTATCGAGAAGGAGCCACGTAGCTCTCTTTACAAATAAGAAGCAACTACACAAACTGAGCCCCAAACATTCGCATGTTGTAACCCTTGTAGAGATTGAGTATGATATTTAGGAAATGTTAGGCAGAATGGAAAGAGAAGAAAAAAAGTGACTCAAAAATTTGCTGTAATACATATTTTATGAACATTTCCTGGTGTATGACACTCGTAAAAATAAACGAGGGAGCAGCTGTTTGAAAGAAGACATGGGTTGCTCTGCATACAAATTTTGAAATTACCTATAACAATAGTTGTAATAATAATAATAATAAAATATCCTCAAAGACTATAATTTTCTGCTCAAAAATGATCCAAATCCTCAAAAAACAATTTGAAAATGCAGGGTGGTGGTAACGACACTGAAGTAAGTTCCTACCGTCATTTTTGATAACTGGATCACAGAATCTCTTTCCCCTTTCTATTGACCAGGAATGATACTAATAATAATATAGTAATACAGACATACGTTACCTCATATCTAACAGTTCCTCTTGAACTCTAAATCAACAACACACTAGTAAAATTTCTTATCTTTTTTTTTTTTACAATAGTCACATATTTTATCACTACTATATATAAAAAAGTTTTCTTCTTCGAATCAAGTCACAAGAGAGAGAGAGAGAGAGAGAGAAATAAAATATGATTTTGATATGCAAATAATGATAATAAGAAAGGTCACAGAACAAGCCCCACTCCTCACTGCTTTTGAACAATAACTGAAAATTCATAATAGATTTTTTCTTCTTCTTCTTCTTTTTCTCTGGTTAGGAGAATCATTAGGTTAAAAAAAAAAAGTGGCCGGCCGGAGCGCGCTACTTCCATCACTCTAATGTTGTACATATACCTTGCTTTTAAGTGTATTTATAGTTAATATCATAAAAAAAAGGTGAAAACTTACTTGCTTTGTGAGGAAGGGAGGGAGGGAGGGTTCCTCAGAATATTGTACATACAACATTGCTTAGGCTATGCTTTTATTAATATGCATAGACAAGTCTATTTGAACATACATACATAGAAGATACTTCAACAATCAATGATCTATTGTCCAATTATGTGGGTATATCCATAATTTTTTATAACAATAATAATTATTATACTTATTATTATTATTCAATGCAACCCTGACTCATTGCCTGAATACGTGGTGGTGCCTACTATCCAAGGGATGGGAGGCCATTAGGCGAGGGAATCTCATGATGTCCCAGTTGGGAAAAGGAGAAATTTCAAATCAAGAGTTAGAATCCCTCTTTATGCGCGTACTGCAAATAAAGTTAGGGGATTATTTAAAGGGAGGGATGTTCCCCCTACCCCCCCCCCCTCGGGATTTCCCTTCCCCTTAGACCCCATAATAAACAATTAATTATCATCCTGACTAATTGTATTTATTTACACAAGCATAAAGGAAGTATTATTATATGTAAAAAATGACGTCCTGTCCTAAATTTTATAGACGCGTTTGAGAGGAACTCAAAAGCCGTCCCATGTCCCGCACGTTATTTGTCAAGTATACCATCATAATGGTCAACATGTGACGTCATATTCAATATATATTAGCTCTCATCCAATGTTACAAAGAATAAACAAAAAACAAACAAACTTTAAATAAGCCTTAATTATGCAAATAGTTAAGAGGAAGTGCAAACTATATTTTTGCATCAAAGGCAAAACATTAATTTGTACAGAACGAAGTCACATATTGGCAATAATACTGATAATAATGCCATCTAGAGGGCACTTTATTTTTTTTTGTGTACGTTTGTCAAGGATCAATGTGATAGAACCAAAAAACCGATTTTATGTGCAATTTTAATGACCGACACGACCCTAGCATACAGGGACGACACTGGTAGTCGAATTTGAACCTTTTTTTTTTTTGGTTTGCTTCTAATGCCTCTGTGTTAATTGAGTCTAATTATTATTATATTGAGAGAATACACAATTAAGTCATAGTCATCTTTGAGACGACCCTTGTAGCGGTTCTTATTATTATTATTTTTTTTTTTTGAAAAATAGGTTCAGGGTAATGAACTAGCGACGAAGAAGTATGGAAATATTTGATTTTGAAGTCTCTTGTCAACTCTTACTGTATAGAGTAAGTAAGTAAGTAAAAAATAACTATTACAAAAGGAAATCTAATTTTTTTTCTCCCTTTTATTTGTTCCATTCCAACTGAATTAGCTATTACGTGAATGTACATATATACATACATACATATAACCGTTGAATGAAAAGATAATGCATGAAAGGAAGCAAGGAGCTCTTGCTATGGATGTGATGACTCATAATATCTACACGTGATGATGATTTAATACTGGTAATAAATATATATACCTGAAGATATATATTTATACATATGTATATATTGAATGTCCTTCAAAACCGGTGAAACTCATCGGACTGTGTGTGTGTGTGTAAAAATATATATTGATTCATAAACTATAATTAATGAGACGAAAAATATAAGTTTGTTTGAAAAAAAAAAAGGAATAAAAAAATACTGGTTTTATTTGACACAAAAACTTTCGCGCCATGGATTTAAATCAATACGGAATAGCTCTTTGATATGAAACATATTTTGGATTGAATTGATTTTAAAAAAAACAGCAACCATACTTTTATTCAGCATTAGTACGTTTCGATTTGGGGGACAAAGGTCCAAGGGCCCTGGAACGGGTGTGGGAGCAAGGGATCATTAAAAAAGTCTTCTAATTATTATTATGTCATTAATATAACATGACGTCATTTTCGTACATAAATACCTCTCCCCATTTATTAATAGCCCATGTACTCTTTGGAACATTTATTAAGTGCTGTGGTCAAGGGCAGAGATGAGAGCAACAGCGTTACATATGACATAGTTACTTTTTTAAGTAACGTCATGTTAATTGTTTTCATAATTAATTATTATTTTCCCACTCCGTTCTCTAACGTTTTTTAGTGTTACTCCGTTACTTTTAAAAACCCTTTACTTCCATAATTCTCATCACCTCATACTGTCACAATTAATTCAAAACGTTCGGCTTAACTCTCTGAATTATAAAACGTCAATTAATTAATTATTAAATTAGTATTGTTCAAATATCTATTTTTTTCTCTCCAGTTTTACTTTGTTCTTTATTGAATGCAATATAAAATGACATTTATTTAAGTAACAGGACGTTACTTAAATGTATATATGATTACTTTTACTCTTGAGTAACGGAGTTACTTTTTAACTATGTAAGGAGAAATTAGTTATTTTTCCAATTGATGTGTCCAAACCGGGTCAAAACTTTCTTACCTATGAAGAAGGCTGAAAGGGAGGAAAAAAAGAAATTTTTTTTTTACTTTGATCTTGGCCATGACAAACAAAACAAAATCAAGAGGAGATGATCAAAACTTAAAGAGATTGAAACCGGGAAAAGTATTCAAAAATGAGTTTCAATATTGCTTTATAGACACAAACCTGTTATCATTAAAATACATGTATAATGATATAATGAAGAAATTTGCTTCCCTGTTCTTCAATACCAAAAAAAAAAAAGTAGTATCCTTGATTTGAAATAATGTGACCATTAATTATAATTTGACTACTATGTAGATACATATTTATAAGTTTGTACTGATGTTTATATACATATATCTACAAAGGGAACAATCGCTCTGCAACATGATAAAGTCACTTTTTGAAAATGAGTATAATGTCTACATCAGGGGTGTCAAACTCATTTCACATCGATGGCCACATACGACCCCTAGTTAGACGTCGTGAGTCGGACCATTAAAATTATAGCAATCTTAGATATAAATAACCAAAATATCATCATGTCTTCCCTTTGTTTTGATTTAAAGAGGAACAAATTTAACTAAAGATTTATTGAACAACCCTTTTATAAAACATTTCACAAAATTGCAGACACTTTAAGTAACTGCTATTCAAAATTATAATAATGAGATTACATTTGACTTATAAAGAAAGAGTAAAACATGCGCCCCTATCGGA
Organism: Lepeophtheirus nordmannii; assembly: GCA_963680855.1. NCBI lineage: Eukaryota > Metazoa > Arthropoda > Copepoda > Siphonostomatoida > Caligidae > Lepeophtheirus > Lepeophtheirus nordmannii. The sequence continues at coordinate 18,668,289 of OY804525.1, read as the reverse complement.
TAATTTATGAACTACATTGAATTAAAAAATGTAATCCATGTCTTTTATGTATTTTTTCCACTTTCAAATATTCCTGCGGGCCTGATTGAACCTCTGTATGTTTGACAAAACAAATACATACATGGATACAGATAAGCGAGTAATCATTTGATAGAGAGTCGACGGGAAATCAGATAATAATGATATACTTATATAACATATTAATTAAATAATTAAAGAAGCACTTTTTTCTATTTATTCTTTATTACATAAACGGAATAGGGCACTACATAAAAGAGAAACCGTGAAACCAAAGAAGACAGAAAAATGTTATAGATATGACTTAAATGCGTTCACTCCCATAGGCGTGTTCCCCTTCCTGAGTCATCATCAGTGATGGATAAAAAGGGTCCAGCTGACACGCACGCCCGAGATGATGTCATAAATAAACATGGTACCCTTGAAGTAAGGCAGAATTTTAGCCGATCACATTGGAAGGGGCCGAATGCATATTATTATTTTGATGTTTTAGAAAGAAAGAAAAAGAAGTTTGAAAAGACAAATGTTGCCAATAACCGTCCTTTTTTTGCATGTCTGCTGGACCCTTTTTATCCATCACTGGTCATCATCATTGCTTCAGTATGCAACAAATGAAACTACTTCAACGTCATCGTTAATAATAATAATAATAATATGTCTTGTTCTATGGTTTTGGAAATTACCTATAGAATACCATGGAGTGTTTTTACGTGACGTCATCATTCTGAAAGTCAGCCATTTTGTATTAACAATCAAATTCTGTATTTATGTATACTAATAGGGGCAAAAAATAACGGGAATCATAATAATCTTTATTTAATCATCATAAAACATTTCATTCTCTCACGTTTCTTGAGTAGTAGGCTATGTATCTCAAGAAATAAACCATGGATTCTCAAGTTTTATAAAGAATAGTGTCTGTAATATTCATTGTTACTTTTCTGGTTACACACAACATTTCTCACAATTGCATTTATGTCATCAATTTTCAGAGATTTCAAAAGAGGAATAATTATATTTTAGCTGCTCACAATAGGACGTGTATCTCAAACACGAATATATATTTTTTTGACATGGCATTTGGTACAGTTGTCAATAACAGTAGTGCCAATTTAAAAAAAAACAACAACAACATTGATACCTACCTTCATGTCAAAAAAAAGAATTTCTTCAAATTTCCCGGTAATTGTTGCTCATAGTACCATAAAACATATACAAACGTTTATTTATTTTATAGTTTCTTTCAGATTTGTGCATTTAATCTACACATAACTAAGGTTATTAAAAACTAAGCCTTCAACATGGCATGCCTATTAATTGATTATGATGACACAAATTGCAGCATAAATCAAAGCAATGCCATGTTGTGAGCAAGGAATTTAATATATTCATTAAATTAAATAAACCGACTTCCCCCCCAAAAATTATGGAAACTTCATTAAATGGCTATTGCTTTAAAAATGAAAAAAATTCTAAGCAATCATGTATTTAAAACAACTTTATATCAATGTGTGTGTAATAGTTGAATCAAATTAGTAAGGGAGTGACGAGAATCCTTATCAAATTGTTGAATTTGTATGGTTAATTGGTTTCAGGATCGATGAGGAACAAAAAAAAAGTAGATAGATTGAAGTAAAATATATGTATGATCCTTGCAAAAGTAATCCTTGACTTAGTGACTACACTATGTAAATGTACAACGATGTAACTAATGAAATATTTAGAATATTGAATTTTGATGGAAGCTACAGATTTAATTCCTATTATTGGTCGGCTCATTTGTAACATATAAAGGCAAGTCATTAAGCATCGTTTTCCTTCATTTATAGGAAACAAAGACTCCCTTTCTTTATAAAATTTGATGCTCCCAAAATGGCCGACCTATGCAATGATGACGTCACGTCAAAACGCTTCCCTCAGATAAATCCATGGATACCAACTAATTGACAACCATTCCATAGACTGAGCCCAGAACAACATAAAATTGATGAGCTATAATTAAAGGTGTCAAGAGTCTTTAATTTTGATGATGAGTCACTCGAGTTGTACGAGTATTATTACCCTTATTAAAAGACTTATTAAAAGAGAAGCAATTTGACTCTCTCAAAATATTTGTTTCTAATATTGAATGACAATAGTTTTTTTTTTTAGAGAATTTGCAAGCATGTGCTCTATTTCAGTGGTCTGTCAATAATATCCTGTCAATTTCTCTTTTTACACAAGCCTTTCAATACAAATTTCATCAAGTACTAGAACTTTCTCAAAATATACTTGCAAATATTTATTTAGTACAAATGTACACTTGTACAACAATCTATTCTTTGAAAAATAGTGATGCTGCTCCTAATTTAATATAACTAACCATGGTAAAATTCTTATCTGGGCTTCATTACTAGATAAGTTACGATTTAGATATTAGTCTTTAATTTCCTGGGCTAATGATATATTAAGTATATGTAATTGCAGGAACACATTTTTTTTGACGACAAATTTGACAGAATACTATTATTTTTCTTACATATAGTATGTATATAATATATCTGTTTTAATGACGTTTTTTTAACAAAATAAATTCATTTTAAAATAATACATTTTGACGAGGAAAATATTCCTTTTTGAGAAAAAAAAGTTAAGATATTTGTTAGAAGGTAAAGTAACAACATTACTTAGGGTGTAATATGCTACAAAGATCCATGTTACTACACAACACAGGTTATTTGAGCAAAAACACTCATGTTCAATGTACATAACCAAGCTCACGTTCCTTTAAAATCTTATTCATACTATTACTCTGGCCAATTAAGGACGTGATTTTTTTAAAAGGAATAAGGGGCTTCTATCACTTGGGAATAGAGTTATCGAATGGGATTTGTAAAATAGTTAAAAAAAGACTTGTCTTGTAATTAATGAGCTGTAGATTTGGTAGATGTGTGAGTACATCTTGAGTATAGCAAACAAATCAAGTCAAAAAAAAAAGAGAGGAAAAAGGTCAAGATCCTTTATGTTTGAAAAAAAAAAAAAAAAAAAAAAAATCAGCGGGTGAATATTTTGTGTCTCATTCATTTACCTTTAACCGAATCAACCGACGACTCCGTAATCTACAAATTAATCAACAAACTAAGACTGGATACGTAAGACAAAAAACATCTGTTTCATAAAGAGCTCTTACTGTTAGAGAAAGAGCACAGCTGATGAGCCTTACCTCATTGCTCTTCTTACCTTTCGATAAGTGCACTTTACTGAACAACATAGAAGACACGTGAAATGACACAGAATGAAAAAAAAAAAAAAAAAAAAAGAAGCAACTTTGACACGGATGATCAAACACTTTAGCAACACATGTGTGTGCTGTCTACATATATGATTGTACAAAGAACGGTGACCTTTCCACACTTATGTGTATGTAGGCATAAACGTTTGATCCATATGATTTACTTTTAGGTATGTATGTACATACATACATACATATCTATCTATCTGTGCATTACCCTATTAGGTCTCTCTTTGTTTATATGCATTTGTCTTATTTGTTTATCTGTCAAACAAAGAAAACTATTGTATATATGTAGAGAAGAAAAGAGGAAGGAAGGAATCTGCTTTGAAAGGGAATGCAAAACTTGAAAAGAAAATGATGTTTTCCGTCTTGACTTACGTTCATCCTTTTGGTAGTAGGGCCTCCTCAAATACTTTAAAAAAAACCAAAAAAAAAACCATAATGGCTTTATGTTATAAATGCATAATGGCTTTGATACAATGCATGTATGTATGATTGTACATGAAACCAATCATAAATCATGGGAGAACCTTCTCCTCCTCCTCAAGTCAAACAGTTTGAGAGTATGTCTGTGGATAATTCCGATCAGGGATCAACTTACTCAAGGAAGTAATTATTTATACGCAAATGAGGAAAACACACTACATATATGTAATCTAGATACAGTCATACCTTGACTTACAAACAATGTACATACATTAGGGAATAGTGAATTTTTGCTCAAGTTCTTCAGTCATTGCTTGCAATCAAAATTAAGGGCTCGTGATCTAATTTGAAGCTAATAAATGAGGGTTTAATTCGAGTTCTTAAATAGAAATGCTTCATGAAAAAAAAAATGCTTTACTGAAGGATAATTTCGTGTTTTTTTTTTGGTTCAGAAGCATTTATTTATGAGAAAAGAACGTGTACTTGATTTTAGTTTGCTAATCTAAGACGTTCAAAAGAGATACGGACACTTTATTAGAGTTATATTATTTTATTTAATGATCAATATGCAGTAGGGTAAATGGGCCTATAATTGCCCGTTGTACCTTTTTGCACATAAATACATACTTTTTTACTGCCTCCTATTGTCCAACCAAATGCATCATAGAATACCTTGAAATCCATGGCAATTTGGGAACGTGTCTCTAGCATGTATTTATAAGTCCGACCAATATTGATTTTTGTGTGTCAATATGGATTATTTCGGGAGAGAAAAAAACAAATCAATGGATTGATTTTTTTTAACCAAGAAATTCTTCTCACCGAAGCTCATTTGTACATTTTATAGGTTTTTTTTAAAAAACTCTGAATGATGGTTCATTTTGGCATCGAACACTTGGCCATTTTATTTTATTATTGATGACTGGCACTACCGTGTCTGGAATTTATTGCAGGTTTTATGTTGTTTTTTTTTACAGCAATTAATAAAATAATTAAATTAAATTGATTGACAGGGTCAAAATATCATTATTTAACACTAAGGGAGAGGAAAGCGAACTTAAGTGAGAGAGGGTTGTCATGAGTTATTTTGTAATAGTCTTAAACATTACATATGAGTCTCAAACTTCAATTCAAATATTCGGCTAAGTAATGATATGTACGCATATAAATTTTACGAGTCTCACATCGAAATGAGTCACTCTAAAAAAGCCTATGACATCATTCAAAGTAATGTTTCCTCACTTCAATTCACAATGAACGTAATCAACAGTTCATTAAAATAACAAATCAAAAAAAAAATTTTTTTTAGATCATGTGACAGATCCAGGCCGATCTTATTCTCCTCTGCAGTTCACAGACCGAATTAATAATACGCCCATTATTAAAACTATAATGATCTTGGATTAGTCATAATTTATGGACTGAATTGCAATTATTCATAAATATGAATGTAAATACAAATAAGTGCATTTCTTCAGAGAAAAAAAAAAGGCGCAAGAAATGATTGTGAGTAAGTGTAGCATATCTATTTACTCTGTTCCCCTCAAACTTTCCCTCACTCATTTACCTAAGATCTTCAATCAACATCATTCTCTATTTTTCTCTCTCCCACCGCCACCACCACCCACGATGGACAAAGTACGACCCTATCAGTAACTGATTTATTTATAAATAAAACTTGCAGATGTACACAACTAAGACACAGTTGCTGGCTCTGCATACTCACTGTATCCATGAGGGATAAAGAAGGGAGTCCCCCTAAATGTTATGTGCGATGTCGAATATAATATTATAATATGTATTTGTAAATAATACTAAAAAAAAAATCAGATAAGAAGAGTAATAATTGTAGATAGATAGATAAAAAAACCCTCGACAAACAAACATAGCATATGTAGGTACATATCAGGAAACACAGACATGTGAACACAAACAAATCTGTCTGTACCCTTAAGCAAAAAATATTGTCAAAAACCAATTATAACATAGTTATTTTGACAAATGAAATATTATTTTATGAACGAATTTAAATCATACGCAAATGAAACAATGTGAACATGAAAATTTAGAGAGTATTTTTATTTCAACTGCTCATTTTCTACTCCTTTTGCCACATAAGAACGTTGAAGAGCATACATAGAATTAGAGCCTGTGATACAGTGAGCTACATAAGACTACAAACCCTAGGAAAAAAGTCCAGCTTATTAGGTCTATGCCTATGAAATGAAACTTTCAGCTATTAGCTAATGGATGGAGCATTTTTATATAAACCATCCCAAATGTCATAGTTTTTTCGTCTGTTATCTGGCAAACAATATTCAGTTCATTGCATGTGAAGCTTCATATGTTACAACACATTTTTGTTCGTTCTTAAAAATGTCGAATTTCGTGCCTTCAAAAAACGATTTACGGACTTCCATGATTTTCTGTGTTCATTTGAAGAAAAAAGCTTCTAAAGCCCATCAAATGATTGTAGAAGCTCAAGGTGGACATGCTCTAAGCAGAGCAAAGTGTGATCCACCCGGCCACAGCCCTAAAATATCAACCAAACCAGATCGTTTCAGCTGTAAGGCAATGCTGTGTGTTTTCTGTGATCAGCGTGGTATGATTTGATACGAGCTGTTAAAACCCGGTGAATCAGTTGATGGTGCACGCTACAACTGACAATTAACCGATTTGAACAGTACTATAGGCCAAAAAAGCCCGAATATTTTTCTTGATGACAATGCACCGCCACATCGAACAAGAGCGATCCGAGAACTGGTGGAGACTTACTCACCAGACTTGGCGCCATCAGATTATCACTTGATCGCATCGATGGGTCACGCATTCAAAGAGCAGGTCTTCAATTCTCACGTAGAAGCAAAAAATGGATTAGTTTACAGCCAAAGACAGCCAATTTTTTTTGGGTCGGCATCCAAAAAGTGCCTGAGAGATGGGGAAAACTATGGCTATAATTTTGAAGATTAAATTTGTCACCATTTTTTTCACAGTAAACGTTAGGAATTGAAAAATTGTAGTATCATTTCATAGGTATAGACCTGGTAGATCCCAGTGATATGATTTTTGAGGTGAGTTTTGGGCTTATTCTCGTCTTAGTCTTAAATCCTCGACGTTTTGTCTTGACTTGGTATCAGAAGTCATAGCCAAGATCAAAAGAATTATAATGATTCACAAACTTCATTTCCCTAAAAAAATCTATGTTGTTAATTGATAGTTTTATAAAACACTTATAAGAGGGCAAAAGGAGTAAAAGGATCAATAGTTTGACGAAAAATACGGTGTAATTCTTGATGTCAAAAAAAAACCCTTTTGAAGTATTTATTCCTTAAATGCAATACTAACAACGACATTTTTTTTTATTTGTGTGTGCACAAAACTACTTCCAAATACATTTTATGTCATCATCTCCTACTAGGAAGCAACTCTTTCAGTAATAAAATACATATAAACTAAATTTTGAATCATGAAAAATATTTAATTGCAATACCATGACACAGCAACTTATTTAAAAAAAAAAAATTAGAAGCAAAATAAAAGAATGGCAATTTGTCCACATTGAAATGAGTCTTAGAATTTGCAAAATATCTAGATACTTATATCATATATATATATGTTGCAACTCCCATAACTTTTTTTTGAACCGATCTTGAGTCTAAAAACGCATTTAAAAAAGTAAATAATGTACGATTTATATAATGATCTATGTACACCTTCGATCCAACTATACATAAACTATTTATGACGTCAATTGTGATCCAACTGTGGATACATCTCTACGAGAACGTCAAACAAAGTATCACAAACACTAATTTGAAAGTGAGCCGATCACTCCAATTTTCGACCCAGAAAAATTAATTAACGATGAAACTATTTAGGAAGGATTCAATTTTGATCCAGTGTTTAAAATGGACAATATTTAAAGGCTAAATTCATCTGAAAGAAATCACTCTTGACCAAGGGTGCCCGACCTTTTGGCACCCAACACTCCTTTTCCTTTTCAGCAGAAACTTCATAAAACGAAGAAATATCTTAAAAGTTGTATTTTAATTATTTGCTGAATGCACGACCACCAAACCTTGTCCTTGTGACCCACCAAGGGGATTTCAGCCCACTGGAGATGGGGGGATCTGTGAGGGACCGAGTTATACCTCTTGTAAGAAGCATATAGTTGCAAAGGGTCGTCCATATATTTAAGATATGAAAGGACACGGCAATTGTTTTATATATAAATATCAAATCATGAGTAATTGACATATGGTACGATATGTATAATTCTAATTGAATCTGATCCGGAAGGAAAGGGGTGAGAGTTGAGTATGGTACTTACATACATACATACTATGACTGTAGAACGAATAGATCCTTATCTTTATAATTAATTATTTATGAAGTTGAGCTCTAAATAAAGAGTGTTCATATTTTATGTAGAAATAATGAAAAACCGTGACTGGATCTCATTGAATCCTTTTTTGAAGTTAAAAAAAAGAGCATGCATTTCCACACCGGTCTGGTGGTGTCTATCTATGTCTTGTACATTTGTGAATGGACTTTGTAGAATGTGCCTATGCATGCATGTATACATATACATATATATATATATATATATATATATATAGTCAGACTCCTTAGCTAATGACTATTATTGATTCTTATCAGATCATAAATGTTCATTTTTGTTATTAATTGTATTCATTTTATTATTATATTTGTACATATGTTTAAACTCACCGACCGACCGACCCACGAGTAACCGAGTTTTTCTTTCTTTTTACTCGAGCTTTTTATAGACAAATTTATTGTCCTATCTATAAATTATGACTGTGCAACCATGTACATACATACAATGGGGTGAGCCAAAAAGCAAAAAGGTTAAAAATTGTACATAGCCATGATTACGTATATCTAGTTATTTTATTACTATGTCAACATAAAAATGAGCTATGAAAACGTTTTAGTCTCCATACACAGGGTTGAACTTTATATATTTTTTTTAAAAGACTCATTGCAATACATTTACGTTTTATAAAATAAACCGTTAGCTTGCTTAAAACTACATATTATGTCCAAAAATAGAGCACAAAATTTAATAAATAAAGAAAAAGTGGCCATTTTGGTTTAAGTAATAAAAGCATAAAAAATAAAAAACAGAAGAAATTACAACAATCAACTGTAGGTATCTAAAATAACGATTTCTCTGAGTTGAACTATCGCAAACTATCTTTCAATAGCATGTAACCTAATTTTGATCACTAGTAATTTATTTATCAATTGCCCCAAAAAATGGTTTTACCTCCTTCGAAAAACAAACAAATAAAAAAAAAACAGACCACTTTAGTATATAACTTACTTAGGCACATATTTGTTTTCCCCTTTGAGCAAATGACGGTCCATTAGTACCTACTTATGTAGATAGATATAACATCCTCTATGTTTTAGCGTATTATTCGCATGTTGACTTAAAACATCAAGTAAACCTCTTATGAGGAATACTCATAAAATTGATGTTCATACAATTATGTCAAACAAATGATGTCGGTTTATTTAAGAGGCCCGAGAGCAGATAGTCCCTAACCTGGGGGACAGTTTATTATTCTACCCTTCCGTAATAAAACATTTTCCCTGACGTTACAGTAGTTTACATAAATAACCAAAAGGAACACCATGTTGTGAACATACTTGGTGTAATTTAAAGAAAATGAACACATTTCAAATAGAAAGCCTGAAGAAACTTCCTCTAATGGCCTTAAAAATGAAAGAAAAAAAACCAAACTTATATATAGACTGTCTTGATACCAAAGATATAATAAATTCATTGCAAAAGAAAATTTTGAGCAATTAATTTGCATTTAGTCATTTAAAAAATATATGATGAATCAAAATTCACTAAAGAATCAAATGCTTCAATTGGAGCCCTAGAAATAATACTGATTTTGTCAATGAACGACATGGCTTCATCCCCTTTCCACTTGGTCAAATATGTGGGCAATTGCCCATGGAGTAATCAGTATTTCTGGTGGAAGAGTTAAATGATCCTCTCTACATACAGAGATCCAAACTTTGACATCTTTCAAGAATCCTCCCCCCATGTTACAACGGCTATTTTCTCACTCTATTGATATGTAAAGTATCTTCCTTGTTTAGGCCACTCTTACTATTGACTGGTTCGTCTTTAACAGGAGGGGGAATGTGTCATAGGGCCGTTGTCGATTCTTCAAAATTGGGATGGGAGATAGACAATAAACCATGAATTTGTATTTTTTTTTTTACTAACTATGTAATTTAATTCTTTTTCCTAGAATAAAAAAGTCGAGGGGACCACGCTCAGCAGTGTCCACGGTCCTCTATAAATATCCAAACCTACATTACAGAGTTACAAAACTTGCGCCCTCTTCACAATATAGTTACACAAATTGGATCCTGTTTTTTTTTTGTTTTTTTTAATTTGTCATTCCCTTGCAAACGCCTTCAATACTGGGGAGTCCCTGTATCACACCGCCTCTTTGATTGTCTTTGCTTTAGAATATAACTCTGTAGTAGATGAACCATTCAACTGCTTGTGATTCTAAAGACACACTGCTATGGAAGAGCATGCAATTTATTGTTACAAATATAGGTCTGAATTAGTTTTAAACTACGACCATATCCCTGACTGACTTGCAGATAGATGTTGTTGCTCGTAATGCCAGGTAATACTCTACTTTTTCCATTTTAAAAATAAAAAAGTTCTACAAACAATTATCATGAAATGCTAGTCAATTCAAGCTTTTACCCTCTTGGAAGGTAGGATCTTGGCTTTGAGGGATAAATAAATGAGAAAAGAACCAGTCACGACTCATCTTGAAGAAATAAGAAAAAAAGAAAGAAACGATAATAAAAATAAATAATATTTTCCATTTATTTTCTTGTTTTCAATCATTAAGTAATTTAAATTATTTTGTTTTTCTTCAAAAAACAAAACAACACAACATTGTATTTCATTTATTATTATTTTCTTGAAAAAAAAAAAGATGAGAATTCCTCATGATTAATGAAATATCTTGAGAAACATCATCAAGGAACGTGTGCTAAGAACCGACCATAAACTTTTATACATTATACATACATATTTTCCATTGCCAATAGAAATAACTGTTTTATAGTCAAAACTCAATATTATGTATGTATTTGTAATACAACTTATTATTGTTATTATTTGAATCATGATATGAATTCTAATCAAATAACTTGTCATGTCATCCTCGTTGTAGAATGAGTTCTTTTGAGAGTCCACTTACCAAAGTCCTTATCTTACCTCGTAGAAGATTAAAAGCAGATGAACAATTTATATGTAAATAAAAAAAAAGTCGATTGTACTTTCGAGGTATGGGTGAACCAACCAGGGACTTACAATGTATCCACACAATTCTTGAAGAAATAAAAAGGTGATCTTAATAATGTGTATTTGCATTTCTCTTCCTTCCTTCCTTCCTTTCAAGATATTATTATTACTATTGTAATAACAGAGGTGCACACACCTGCCCCTTTCTTAAAACGTAGGTAGGTATCCATTTACATTCGTAGTTAATGTCTCAGAGTCCCACTCTTCATTCATTATACAAAAATTGTTAACTTAATATACAGGGGACTTGATTCAAATTGTAACTTGTACATACAAGTAAATTGGTGAACTTATAGTAGAACCCTTTTCAAGGACCTCTAAAAGGTCCTTGCCCTATGCAAAACATCCCCCACAAATTAAGGAATACATTGTAAACGAATTCTTCTAATACGTACTTTTCTGTCAACAAATCTTCAACTGAAGTACCTTGCTCTGAAACTGGCTCCTCAGGGGTCGCCAAAGATTTTTCTTTAATACTAAATTTTTTATCTGAGTGGCTTGCAACTGTATCTGGCATCTAAGTTTGAGTCTTATTCCTTTCTATTTTGGAGAAGGGGCTGATAAAATGAATCTACAATGAAAATTACTATTTGTTTATAACTTATTTAAATATAGTAACACGAGCCAGCTTGCTAGCCAAGAGCTATAAATTAATACAATCAATTCAATTTGATCTATATACTAATCTATAAATTTCATTATGTATTTAGGATAACTTTGGTCCCTTGAGTACTCTCACATGGACTGGAATACTCATTAATCAGTAATAGGGCGTGAACAAACTAACAAAATCATTTTTAGTAGCAAAATGGTGCAGTAAGTTGTAAGTATAACCATTCAAACAACTATGTAGAAAAACGATCATGACGTCATACCCTCTTAATAGTCAATAGGGCATGAAAAAACTCACCAAACTTTATTAGTAACAAAAATGGTATTTGAAAAGGTAAAAAATGACTACTTTAATATCCTATTGAGCATCCAAATAGATTTTAAACAATACCATCCATGAGACAAGTAAAGGGTTTTTCAATAGGGATGTCGCATTTTTATTTCATTAGGGATGGCGAACTACGTCATATTTTCTTTGTTTTGTTTACTTTTCTATTCACAAATAGCTTACAAATCATTATGGAGCAGTACAACCTTAAGCAGCATTTGTAAATTATCCAAATTGATCAACAAAATTCATGTTCGGCCGTGGTAACTTTAAGAGGCTTACGGCAAATTTATTTTTTGACTCATTGGGTTTGTTAATAAGCAGAATATACGTTATTGATCAGGAAAAAACACACATGTGCTTCATGAGACACCATTGCATCCCGAAAAACTTACTGTTTGGTGGTGTTATTGGGCCATACTTTTTGTTGATGATAATAATAACCAGATTACTGTGAACGGAGATCGAAATCAAGTAATGATAACGGATTATTTTTGGCCCCAATTGGATGGTATGAATATACAATCGATTTATTGAAGAGGAAATTAGGTGAACATGTTATTTCCAGAAATGAACCAGTCAATTGGCCACCTACCTCATGCAATTTAACACTTTGGACTATTTTCTTTGGAACCGCGTAAAGTCATTGGTCTACACCAAAAAGTCAACAACACTAAAGGAGATCAAAGCAAACATTGAACGCGAAATTCCTGCAATTTCGGTCAATTTATGGTGGTAGAAAACTAGGTTCAACGATTTGATTTTTGCAAATGTGCCCGTGGTGGTCATACAAAGGAAACTAAATTCCATACTTAATTGCAATTGAATGAACTTCAACACTAAAAAAGAAATTCCTTTATATCTCAAACCCTTTTAATTTTATTTAAAAAAAAAAAAAAATTCTCGCTCTTATTGAAAAACCCTTTATGTTTATATATATATATATATATATACTTTTTGCTATTATATTATAGAAGTTACAAAATCCTAGCCTCTATACGATTTATACATTATAAATACAAAAAAAATATCAAATGAATGTATATTTTTAGACTGTAGATCAGATAAAATTCATCCGACTTTTTGAAAAGAATACAAGGATATATGTAGTATAACATACATGGATAGATCAAGAGCTAAACAAGCACATACCGCCGCAATGAAGCTTCATCATTTCTGCATTGAAGGCTCAAAGCATGACAAATTCCTGAATGAAAAGTTAATTGCGTTCAATTATATATGTATATAAATAGATGAGAGGTAGCATTATGTGAACATTTGCAACAATAATTGTCCTCCAGAGGGATTATACACGCATATACATATATCTAATATATGTATGAGATAAGAGCCTTACAGTGCTATTCTTCTCTCAGCAACAGAATCTTTTCCCATGTTGATTTTGAGTCACCTGTTGATTTGTCTTCTCTTGCTCTTTTATGAGTGTTCTAAACGGCGTTGATTATTTCAATTCAAATATTTTTTTGTTAAACTATGTACATACCCCTATCATGAATTAAATAGTCCAACAGATGAAGGAGAAACGGCAAAATGTCTGTAGAGTTCGAGCTCTTCTTTTTTAAATCCTCATTTGCTGAGATGTTGTACATACAGCAGAAACTCTCAAGGAACTTCCTTCCTCCCACACTCAATTTACCCCTTTCACGAGTAAAGTATAGATTCTAAATAATAATAATAAAATTAAAAATAGACTCATTGCTAGCTCGAGCTCAAAGACTCTAAAGTTGACAACGTCTCGAGTCGCAATTTAAGCATAATTAAACAGTGAATTCAGACTCAAAATGAGCAAACACGCAACTCAAGCTCAATTTGAGTTTATAGACTGTAAAATTGACTCAAATTTGATAAAAAATGACAGGGAAATAGCTCTGTCCCTTCCGCAAATATTCCAGTGAGAACATAATCTTATGAATAAATTTATGAGGGACTACAAATCACACATTTCCAAAAGCCAATACAAATGAACTCCTAGGAAATGAATTTACGCATATTGAGAGATTCTGCTAAAGAGCATTTTCATTGACGACTAAAAGGTGAATAAAGAACTGAAAGTAACGCCATGTTGGAGGGCCACTTGTTAAAAACGTTTGCTATCAAATAATATGGGCAAATTTCTCCAAAACTAAACCCTAAAGAAACATCATGTAATGGCTTCACAGTATAAAAAAAACACTGAGCTGTTGCAAATATATTGTATAAAGGACGAGGGTTTTTATTCATACAAAATTTCTTTGTTGTTACCTTCTCCAAAATGGCCGACTTTAAGAGTCATTATGTCATAGGAAAGGTGCCTATACTACTTATGTATATCTTTATGTAAATTTTTATAGATTGAGTACAAGGAATACAAAATTAAAGAGGGGGCAATACTTTGTTTGAATTATCACTTGATTCTACAAACAGATTATTAGTATTCTTCTTTTGATGAAGTGACCTCTAAAGTTGTAATGTAATGCATTACATAAGTATATAGACACACATCACACAGAAATAAAAAGACAAGTCATGCATATCAGATCTTTTTACTAGGAATCACATGATATAAATCAAGAATGTAGGAGCCTCTCCTCTCTCGGCGTATAATTCATAATATGTATTCGATATATTTGTCTGGTACAAACCAAACAAAACAATACCAATATAAATACAGTCGATTCTCTCTCCAACGAAAGGATTCATTTCTACATACATACTTTGTTGAAAACGATTCTTGTAAGAATCAACTTTGGTTTATTTTGACAATCAATGGTGTCCATTTCAAAGAAAAGAAGAAAAAAAAAGCTTGCCAAATGAAAATAAAATTAAAAACATACAAAGCACATTGATTAGTCACGATCTTAGTCATAATTTTATATTCTTTTTCTCCTCTTCAAAAAATATTGTTCAAAGTACTACACACAAACTTGCCCTGGGACCAATCTTCTTCTCTCTTCTTTTTACCCTACTAACAAAAATGTACAAAAAAAAATTTTTTTTTGTCAACTGTGGATTTTTCTACTTTTCATCCTATTAATTTTTTCATATTTTTCTGAACATTGAGTGATTTAACTCTATTTATCTATAGTTAAGGGCTCTGAACAATTATATACACAACTATTAAATGAAAAATAACTCAATTCTTAGTAAGAATTGGACCCTCTTTTTTTTTATTATTAGTATTTCTTTTGGGAGGATAGGTTGCGATATGCAATCAAAATATTGATATAGAAGCAATTTTTCATTCCTCAACTTGCTTGAGGAACACAAAGAACTTTTATAATTACCTGTTAATGTACAAATTTCATTAGAATCAAACTCCTTAGATACAGAATCGACTACTATGTATTAAATGAGAATTGTGAAATATAAGGATTAAAAAAAAAAAAACTTTCTCGAGCCTACACTAAATGAGGACTCTGAGTGAAATTTATATTTTTTCTTTACGTGGTGCTACTATTGTTATTATTTTTTGTGCAAAATTTCCTACTGATTCAAAATATGGTACATATAGAAATACATAAACAAAGCCTCAAGTCGAACCTACATGCAATGTACATGATATGTAGCATATATGTACATACACATAACCAAAGGGAACGGTAGTATCTCTTATATGTATATGTATAATACAATCCGTTAAGAATGACGTCATTTCCGGCCTTACATATTTACCTACAAAAAATTTACGAACAATGCACATGATCGTTTCCTTATCCTTCAACAGTTACTCCATGTACATATATGTATTTTATCTTTTATTGCCTATTTATTCTTAAATTAAATGTATGTTTGAATGTGGGCACGTAGCTTCAAGGGGTTGTACTGGAATTTGAAAGACATTCTGGACAAATAGCACTTATATGACGTATATATATATATTTATTTTTTTTCATTGTCGTATGACGTCATAGAATGTATAAATATGATGTTGCATTCTTTTATTGCGAGTCCTACCTTCTACATACAATCATCATCCACTGGAATGAGAAAGGGATGAGAATATTGTTGCCCTCAAAGCAAAATTATGAGGTGTTGAGTCACGAGACTTTATTTATAGTGCTGTTATTTGTTTCATACCAGTGACGTATGGTTTTCAAAACTTGACCAGGATATATTTTTTAATCATTTAAATGTTAAGAGCCATTGGAAGAAATGCCCACAATATACACATCACTAAACGTACACGAACTAAATTTCAAAAGGACCAATGGAGAGTTGCGTAATTAGATTTTCAAACTAGGGGAAATAATTACCTATTTAGAATGTATAAAAAGAGATTTTATTTTTATTTTTAAGAGGCTCTTTGGAGCCTTCAACTCCCTCCTTGAAAATCCTTTCAAGTCTTTAATATACATAAATAAACAATTAAAGACTAAGAGCAGTAAGATACAAAGCAAGGATTTTTTATGTTCACCACTATATAAAAAAAATCAAACCCAACATAGACTTTTCGTCTCTCTTTTCGTAATGTAACTCAATTATATTTAAGCGTTGATGCAAAATAAAAAAAACTGGCATGGACCTTGACCTCTCCCCTCGATAGATTTGCAAACAAAAATGAGGCATAACGATTTTATTCTATGTAATTTGAATTTGTATATAAAGTTTTTAAAAAGAGCCATACATCATTTAGCATTGATGAGATCGTAGCAATTTGACTGAAGTTACTACTTACATTCATAAAAAAATTCAAATTAAATTCAAATTATTTTTCTCTTCTCCCCCTATCCTTGCCCCTGTTTGGATTTAAGTAGCTAATGAGTGAAAAACGATCCATGGAAGTAGAATCCTGTGTCAAAGTTAATCCAAGGAAAAATAATTATTTGTATATCAAAATATGTGCCTATTGAGCTTTAGAGTAAGTGAATGAGATAAAAAGACTCATGAAATGTACCATTGAACAAGTTTTAATATTGTTTTGTCCGATAATTATTGCTAACAGAGCAGACATTTTGTAGTCCACCTGGCTATTCGTTCCTTTTAGCGACCCTTTTGCTAATTACTAACCGATATATTTAACTAAAAGAGCTATACAATTGGTGGCCATGGGACCAGATCATAGCCTCAGAGTAAATAAAGAAAAGAAAAAATAGTGAGACTTTGGTACTTGATCATTATTATTCGTTCCGAAAATGGGAAACACTCATTGGAAATCCCTTGGTTCGCCAATTTCTACCTCTGATAATTAATGACGTGAAAAACGAGTTATGAGAGACAGTATATCAGCTGATGATACTCGAGTTTTAGATACGGAAGGGAACATTTTAATCTATTTCCGCATAAATGGGACAGGGCAGGACAGGACATATAGGCTGTTTTATAAGTAACATCCCCTATAAGTACCTATTTCACAAATAAACCTCAGCAGAATCATATGATTCGTTAATTCTAATTGATTCAGCTCAATCAACAACAAAAGTAGGAACCCAATGGGTGAACAAAAAAACACGAGTCAAAATCGTGAAAATTCGTCACAATTATTAAGCCATTAACAAACAAAAAATTTGCTTCTCTCCTATATGTCTCACATATATATATATACATAGGTATGAAATAATAACAAGTACAAAATATGTATGGATGTGTACTGATTTCATGCTTATTTTTGGTATAAAGCATAGCATCACAATGAGTCATCATCAGTTGGAATAGGTAAAATAATAATAATAATAACAAAAAAAAAAAGAGTACTAATGATACAAGTAGTAGAATACTGAGTGACTTGAGGTAGGTGAGCGAGTGAGTAACAAAGTATGAAAATAACAATCAACAGAGCACATTCATTGTACAGACTTATCTATCTACTTATACGGCTATAACAGCACACACTCCTCCTCGTTGTTCATCAAACCGTTCGACAAACGAAATTGGAGGGAAAATATTTTCTCTCCATAGTGATCTAAGGATTTCCCTCATTAAGGTACTACGTATTTTTATAGAAATATGTACATTTTTGTGGTCAGCTATTGATCTACTATTTCTCATGCACCTTTTGAATGTTTTTTTTCTTTTCTGAACGTTGTTAATTGGTTGAACTCAAACGACCTCATCTGGAGAGCTGTAAACTCCACATTCTCTACCATTGACAATAGAATGGTTGGGGAAAATTCAGCTGGTTTCTTAATCCTTCTGCGCTCTAAGCACTTGAGCAGCTCTACTGTGAGTCTTAGATTTCTAGAGGACTTTTGCTCGAAATTGGATGAAAATTTAACCATTTAGATGGACGATTTCTTCTTAGTTAAAGTTTTTTATCGGGCACTTGACATCTCGTTTGAAAGCGGTGGCTCTCAGCTCTTTCATCCATTCCTTATAAATCCATTTCATGTAATATTCATGGAGTTATTTAAGTACAAAGGATTTGGTCGACTTTTGGGGCGACTCCCACCGCCTATGCCCCCAGGAGTTCCTTTAGGTCAAAACAAAGACTGGAGTTGGAGTTTGCATTAAATACACTAGTGAATCGTTATATTTTAATGTACAAAATGAGTATCGCTCTATGTTTAAATATTGAAGTTGAAGTTGGAAAATGGGCAAAAAAAAGCTAAAAAAGTTGAATCCAATTTCTCAAAAACCTTAGAACTCTTGAAAAAAAAAATTACAGATTTGAAATCAGCGTGCAAAACTGAATAACAATTATTATACTTATACCCCTTAGGATTTTTGACTCTTGACCAGGGTGATTACGATTAATTTTAAGTCTTTTTTATTTATTTCTCTTTTAAGCTAAATGAGTGGTTGAGAGATTTGAAGAAATTAGTATTGTTCTATGATCTCTCCTCAACTCACACTGCCAATAATGCATTATTAACAATATATTTTCTCGTCAGTTGTGTGAACCCTCAATAATTCTTCTTCACGTATTTGTTAAACTCAAATTACCTCTAATTAAGAAAAGTGAAGAATTCCATTAGAAAAAAGAATAATCTTCCTCAATTGTGAGTAGTTGTCTATCATCGACTACCAGCTGATTTCGCGTCTATTTTTCCTTTCTTTTTTTGGAGAGGGGAAAGGTTGAGTGAGAGATGCCATGTTGTAGATTAATATGTGATCCCCTTTCCTCTACATACAATCATAGGTACTCCTCCTGCCTTAATGATATGATTTCAAACGTGTAATTACGACAATTATATCCTATAGCATGCGAGTGCATAGACATTAAAGATATTATACATATATTGTGTATCAATGTTTCTCAATTTCCGCATAGGATAATATTAATTATCTATCATCGTATCCTTGATTGATGTCTATCAAAGAGTACAATTATTTGATAAATGCATCATTGTCTTCTGTACATTTAGAGTGAGCTAATTCAATGTAAATTATTGCATATATATAATATACGGAAGAAATGACTATGAAAGAATATTATGAACAATGGTAAAGTTTTGTTTCATGGGTGATTGAGTAGGGATATGTGCTGATTAATTAGTATTTATAATAGATTTAACCATTACCAACCGCTGGAGCCATCATCTGGTAACCACGTGGAGAACAGACGAAGGTTTTTCAGGCTCTGATCACAGATTCTGCACTTTTGAGATAAATGCTGTCAGAAAATTTTCCAATGAATTTGATATAAAGAATTTAAACTGGTGCAACTTTACATCGAGGCTAGCAACTTACGACTCTGGGTCTGAAGGTAATCTCTTGGACGTAGACCTAATAGATTCTGAAGCTCGATACATTTCGTCTATAATATTAGAGTCTTTAAAAAGCTCCTGCAAAACAAGATCTGGTATTCTTAGAAGAGCAAACCCGTGGTGGAATCACGATTTAAGAGAACAGAGGCGTAAAGTTAAATACCTAGAGCGCAAAAAGAACTTTCTGCAGTACAAAACTCAGAAACAACTATACAAAACAATGATTATAAAGGCGAAACGTGATACTTTTAGAGAATGGGTGTCTACACTGAATGATCCTAAAAGTATTTCAAGACTTATGAAATTGCGTGCTAATAACACAAAGGCCCGTTTGGGTATTCTGGAGGAAAGTGACAATGCTAAAGATAGTTTAAAAATACTTCCCGAAGAGCATTTCCCAAACTCGGTTGATTCAAATGACCACGGAATAAAGGAAACCCATTCCCTAAGTATGGGGTCACACTCAAACTTCTTTGATCTCCAACTCGTGAAAAATGCTATTGCCAGTCAAAAAAACAATAGAAAACCCGGCCCGGATCAAATCCCTGCAGAAGCTTATAAGAATCTGCCTCTGTGCATCATAAAACGTTTGACGAGTCTTTACAACTCAGTCTATAGTACAGGCTATATTCCAAAAATTTGGAGAGAGTCTAGGGTCATTTTTATTCCAAAGGAGGGCAAGAAGAATTACAACACGCCGAGAGCTTTCAGACCCATTACTCTCACAAATGTAGCCCTTAAAATTCTTGAGCGCATGATGCAATGGCGTATCCATGAGAAGTGTGATATGGTCCTTAATAATCAGTTTGCATTTAACAAAGGAAAGTCTACTGACACAGCGACAAGTAGGCTTGTTGACTTCTGTGAAAGCAGCTATAATCGGAAAGAGGAGGCAATTGTCGTCTTTCTTGACATAGAAGGGGCATTTGACAGGGTAAATTTTCATTGCATCATTGACGCTATGTACAAGTACAACATAGATGTCAGGATTATAAAATGGTACGAAAATCTACTAAATAATCGAACAGTGTCTGCTACATTAGGTGATGAGCATGCTTCAGTTGTACCAACAAGAGGATGCCCTCAGGGAGGAATTCTGTCCACGCTTGCTTGGAATCTCTCGTTTCAAGAAGCAGTGGACACTCTAGAGCGGCCAATATTTAGTATAGCATATGCAGATGATCTAGCAGTGTGTATTCGAGGTAAACACCGCCCAACTCTAGTAGACCTTATGCAAAATGCTCTTAATAAACTTCTGGCATGGGCTAAAGACAATGAGACTGTTTTCAGTACTACCAAGACCAAATTCATGCACTTCTCCAAAAGGAGAACTGAGACAAACGTCACTCTTTGGTTGGGAGATTTTGAAATTGAAAGGGTGAAGTCCTTCAAATACCTCGGCCTAATTATAGACGACAGTTTGAAATGGAACGAACACCTAAGGTATATCATCACAAAGGCTAAGAGAAGTCTCTTTGCACTGAGATCTTTCGTAGGATATGACTGGGGCCTTGACCCGCTGAAGATTAAGTGGATATATGAAACCTATGTGAGATCCGTAGTTAGCTATGGAGCTATCGTTTTCGCTCCAAAGCTCAATCAACATGAATCTATGAAGAGAGAGCTCTCCAAACTGCAGAGACTTGGTCTTATGTGCATCACTGGAGCCATGAGATCTACACCAACTGCTGCCTTGGAGGTGCTTTGTGGATTAATTCCTCTTCACTTATACGTTATGGAACGTGCTTGTCTAGTGAGGCTTCAAACCAGATGGGATAATCCCCTTACCTGGTTTGACCAATCAAATAAAGGACATCTTCAATGTCTTGACTCCTACTTGGAAAGGAATAATATCCCTACACCTAGTCGCTCTGCACCAATTTGGTCAGCCAAGCGGGGATATTGTGTTGCAAGAGAATGGTGCATTGGGAACTTTGATCTTGTTGGGTATACTGATGGCTCGAAGATCGATGGTCATACTGGTGCAGGATGGGCCCTCACTAGTGGCGACATAGTGATTGATGAAAAATCTATCAGGCTAGATGATACCAATACGGTGTTCTAGGCTGAAGTCGAGGCTATCCGAAGTCTTGTCTGTGAACTTAATCTCAGTAAAACAGAGGGCAAAAAACTGCTAATCCTTAGTGACAGTCTTTCTGCCATACAAAGTTTAGATACTAGACCGGGAGACATTTTGACGGCAGAAATCGCAGACTGCAGGAACCTTCTGGAAATAGCCAACTGCTATATAACTTTGGGATGGGTAAGAGGTCATAGCAACTTCACCGGTAATGAATATGCCGATATGCTGGCTAAAGAGGGGGCTCGTGGTGGTATACCAGTCTCAGTCCACCCTTCTACTTGTCAAGTGAAGAATGCTCTGAGGCGGGAGACTTTGTTTAAATGGAGGACTACTTGGCTGGCGATGAGCAATTGTCGACAAACAAAGAACTTCATTTCTGAGCCATATGTTGGAAGAAAGCTATTTACCTTCAAGAGACATCAAGTGACCAAAATAGTGGGACTAATCACAGGGCACATCAGTTTGAAGAGGCATCTTCATAAAATGGGAATGACAAATGACCCATTCTGTAGGCTTTGTGAGGAGGGAGAGGAGACTCCCATTCATCTTATACAAGAGTGTCCACGACTTGCACAAGGGATGGACGAGATCGCCGTGGAGTCGCTGGGAAAAGGAAAAACCCTGGAGGAATATATTTACAAAGTTTTTATGTATTTGTGCAAATTTAAATTATTTTCTACAAATAAAGAAGTTAGCTCCTAGATAGTCTATTACCGGCTGATACCGGATTCAGTTCCGGTGAGGTGGGGCTAATCTAGGAGCTAAACAAACAAACAAGTATTTAGTATCCATGTACAAGTTAAGAGCCCTTACTATTTGATTCTGAATAAAATATGTAAGTAAGACATAATGAGAATATAGATTCAAAAGTATTCCGATGAGCATGAAAAATATAATTAAATTTCATAAAACTTATACCACTTATACTCAAGCAAACTGAGTCTAACTTTTTACCTCTGCATAGTAATGTTAATGATCAATTTTGAAGTGAAATGTTATAAATTCAATTATTTATCCTATATAAATGAAAATCTCACTCGGCACAGATAAATTCTGAGTAATTTAAAAATTTTAAATTGTGCTTATCTTTTACAAAAAATGAAAGCGAAATTAAATAAGATATAATCACTTTTATGTATAAAAAGATTCACTTTCATCGTCCTGAAATCCGAACTGGAAGCTTTCCTTTGTTCTATACTTGTGATAGTTATTTATTCATATGCATAAGGTATAATTAACTTTGGTAATAAATGAGTAATTTAATGAGCTCTTATGAATTTTTATATGTCAATTAAAAAATATACATTTAGATGCAATTTACGGTTTTTAAACTTCTAAATCAGGGATCGACGCCCTTTCGAAATGAGAACCCAAATTATCTAATAAATTATAGCACAAAAAAAGTTCTTTTAAAATCAAACTGCTTTGTCGAACAGAACCTAACTTATTTTGAGGGGTTAATAAAGAAAAGGGTACAAAAAAAATTATATATAAGGTTCTATGGTAGAAAGATCAGATGACAGCCTCTCCTTAGCCGGATGTGACTCCCGGGTAGAGAATTCCTGACAAATATTCTAAATTTTATGAGCAGAAGATCCTTATAAGTGTGAGGCCCGGGTACTTCTTTGGAGTAATCTCCTTCCTAAAATCAGCACTGAGTATATAGTCCCAGTTTAATTTTTGGTTAAATAATTAATTCAATGTGTCCCAAATTATTCAAGTGGGAGACAACCTAAGGAGGAGAAATGCCTGCCTTCCATGGTTTTTCATATACGTTCCAATTCAATATATTTAAAGACAAAAGCCAATGATTAAAAAAAAAATTTCTTGAATAGTGCAGATTGAGTTTACATGAAGAGGAAAATTGAAAAATTCTGACATGTCATCGTATAACACGACGAGCTTTTTGGGATAAATAAAAACACACTGTATATTCCCTTCAGCTGATTTTCATCATTTGAATCTTTTGATTTGAAGCAGCTGACTCTACGTGTTACAAACTCAAAAAAAGTATTATTATTACTATTTATGATTTTGATGCATAAAAAATATATTAAATCAAGGATTGCGCGCCCTTTTTTTGAATTTTGAATATATTACAAGTAGTAGCGATTGGTTTGTGATTGGTAGAATTTATAAATATTTAGTGTAATTAAATAATAAATTCTGCCAAATATTAACAAATTGGCAGCAAGGAAAATACAGAAGGGTAGCAACTACCAGTTGTTTTTCCAAATGTTTCCTTCCCCTTTTGTCAATCGAGGTTGCGAGTGGACAAAAAAGCTCAACGTGTAAGCATACTGGAATTAAATTTCAAGAAATTCCATCAATATGTTAAAATAATCAATTAAATTCTGCTCTTTAAATGAAATTTAGAATTATTTTTGATTAGTTAGGTGACAGCCGTACCTTTAACAATTCAATATGAAAGTTAGTTTCAAAACTATATATAGCTCCACTTGGATTGACGACCATCGACCCAAATCGTCCAAACGATCATTAGAAAAAAAAGAAATACTTTTCTATGTTTGTTTTGTAATACTTTTATCCGAGTTTAATTGCTTAGACATTAGATGTGATCAAAATATCCTTTTCCTTGACAAACATGGAAATAGATTTATTTACCTATACTATTCTTAAAAGCGTGTCTTCTAAGGCATAACATTACACAAATATAAATAGAATCACTAATAAAAAACCCCCCTCAGATCCTTAGCTATTATATAAACAACCTCATTACAAATATATAATATTTTGTATGATTATACAACTAGATACCTAATAACTAATAAATTATCTTTTGATCATTAATTATGGATTAAAGCAAAGAGCCTCTTCTTTTTTTTCCTCTTCTTCCTTTTCCTCATTTTCATTCCAGCCGTCTTTTATGTTGATATATGTATAGATCAAATATACATACAATCTACAAAACTACAAAAACATTTACTTCATAAATGTTCAAGAAATGAAGGAAAGAAACACTTCGCTTCTATTACCAAGTAGCGTACCCCCAAATCTAATCAATTAATTTATGAGGTTCTATATTATAAAGTTTTTTTTATTAAAAAAAAAAAACCGTCAAAACACCCATCATAAAATTTTTGTAGTAAAAAAAAAACAAAACATATCCATGACGTGAATATTAAAATCACCATACCTATATACATACATTGCTTAATGTACGTATAATGATTATGAGACAGAGCCACACTGGACACTCCTCATTCATCAATTTTTAATGCCTTACATTTATATATAGACCATGTTTAATACCACTTATTAATGCATCCATTTTTTCCCATCCTTGGTGAGCCAAAAGAAAGAGTTGACCTCCCTCTCAACCTCCCCCTATGTTGTACAACATGAATAAGTCAAGGGGTAACAACGATAAATCTGAGGGGAAAAAAAAAAAACCATTTAATTAACACTTAGGAACAGAGAGGCAACAGGACATATCTCAAAGGCAAGAAGTGTTTAAAATGTGTATACATGGATCATTTTGCCCATAGCTATGAGCTAGGGGCTACAATCTGTTGAAAGGAAACGCGGACTCCATGAACTATGGTATTTACTTAGGAACTCATCACTTTGATTATCACAAGGATCTTCAATAAGATATTAATTTCCCTAACTAGACATCTCCTCTAGCAACTACTTGATTGGTTTATAGTACGTATCATACAGCCATGACCCTACTAGCTTGTAGCTACTTGGAGTGTACCGTGAGACAAATAATTAAAAAAAAACAACAACACCATTTTCTTACTTCACTTTTACCCATGAAGAAATAACAAAACAAAAAAATCACAGCCCTTTTCTCCTCTGTGAGAAACTTGAAAATCAACATCTTTCTTTGTCATAACATCATCTTTAACAGCCTCATACACACTATGTAACAACAACAACAACAATAATAAAAATAATAATATTATAGAAGCAGTAATAAAAATAAATTAATAACTATTCAAATAATATCTTATCTCTCCACACGAAAGTTCTACTCACGAAATATATAATATGTATGTACATGTTGTGAGATAGGAACGGAGTCACTAGGGCTTTAGACATGTAAAATATAGCCACAAAAATGCGCAGAATGAACCTAATTGACCTTTACACCCCTTTCTACCACAATTAGAATCAACGCATAAAATAAAGAGCTCACCAAAACGTTTTTTTTTCTTTTCAAGAGCAAACTTCCATTGTAGAGGTGGGTATCTTAGTTATTAGTATTGTGGTTAGCGTAAATAAACTTCAAAAGGTTTGCATGTTTTGAACTTGATGTAGTCAAGCTTCTAGGTATTTGGTGTAACTTGACAGGTATATGTAAAAATATCAGTAGATGGCTCTGATATTGCAAAAAACCATCATTTAAATGTCAATTTTAATATTATAAAACCCCTACAAAAGTAACAACTATCAATCAAAAATAAAAGAATAACGTGCAGGGATATTCATCTAAGCAAATCACTGAGGCTTATAACTTTTTCACCTCGTGGCTTTGAATATCAAGAGTTTTTTAAGTATCATAGTATCACTTAAGTGATGATCAAAAATCATTCAAATCAGAGCGTGGAGCATGACAAAAGATCCTTTCTGATAAAAAGGTGGTCATAATTAAGAAAATTATATATTGTGACAGTCTTGTGAATATTTTCATCTCTTGTCTTTAAGCAATGATAGTTTTTCGGATCCTTAAAAGAGGATCTTCAACTTTGCAAACTTGGTGCAAGGATGAGTTAGTTCTCTGTCTTTAAACAGGGTGATCATTAAAAAAAATCAAAATCAGCAGGAGTTTTCGGAGAACTTCATCCAATGTCATTTCCAAGAAGGAGCAGGTTTCTTGAAGTCCATTGTTCCATTTTTTTTTTTTTTTGCAAGTTATTCCTCCATTTTTGCTTCTTGTTATTTTGGATGAAGATTTTGTAAAAGAGACATATAAATGTGCATTTATTTATTTAAAATATCAGAGCCACCTACCGAGATATTTATTCTCATCAATTATATTGTTTCAATGATATTTTAATAAAATAATATTCCTTTTGATCTAAACGATATGACTTGAGCCCCTCTCAATAGTGAATTTCCTACACGTCCTCTATATTTTATTTATTCCTCTACCTTAAGGCCTTAGAAACTCTAGCAATTAATTTGATGCATTTCAATGTAATAGGTACATACATAGAAACAGACATAAATCTCAGTGAGGAAATAAATCAAAACAATAATGCAGCATGAAAAAAAAATGAAAAAAAAAACATTCCTTGATTCTTATCAAAATGAATAATGATAAAACAATGAATTATGTATTCTTTGAGTTCAGTTTGAAACACAAAAAGAACTGGCATTCATGAGTGATATCTACGGTATACATAGGTATGAATGAATTAACCAATTTCATCATCAGGAGAGAAAGAAAGAAAGAAAGAAGGAAAGACACTCTATACGTCTTATGCATATTTAATTCATATTTGACCATAATCTTTGAGAATAATACTTTAAAATCTCAACTTGTATATATATATATATATATATATATATATATATATGTTACATAAATACAAAAATAATCTTTATCATGGGGGCCAGAACCAAGGGCTATTGACCAACTCTTTTTTGAAAAACAATTATAATAAAAAGTTTTGTGATTATCGTGTAATGAATATGTGACGTCATTTCTTATTTAAAGAACCCCTCACGTTCCCTTCTAATAAAATGGTCCTACTTTTTTACCTTTTTTGGCCCATTTTCCAACTTCAACTTCAATTACAGCCTAAAAGGATACTCATTTGGTGCATTAAAAAATAATGATTTGCAAGTGATTTTAATGCGGATTCCATTTCCAGTCTTTGTTTTAGCCTAAAAGGACTCCTAGGAGCGTAGAAGGCTGTAGTAGGCCCAAAAGTCAACCAAATCCTTTGTACTTAAATAACTCCTTGAATATTTCTTAAAATATTACCCACAGCTTTCAAACGAAATGTCAAGTGCTCGATATGACTTCTTAACCAAGAAGAAATCGATCATCTAAATGTGTATATTTTCATTCACTTTCGAGCAAAAATTCACTAGAAATCAAGACTCACGGTAGAGCTACTTAAGTAGTGGCGTGCAGAAGGATTGATAAACTAGCTGAAATCCTTTTTTTATCGGGCACCTAACATCTCGTTCGAAAGCTGTGGGTCTCGGCTTGGAAAATGGAAATCTGCATTAAATACACTAGCGGATGATTATTGTTTAATTCACCAAATGAGTATCCTTCTTAGGCTTAAATTGAAGTTGAAGTTGGAAAATGGGCCAAAAAAGGTAAAAAAAAGTTGGGTTTGACTTCTCAAAAACTGTCGGACTCTCGAGAAAAATATAATTACAGTTTTGAAATCAGTGCGCAAAACTGAATAACTTTTTTATACTTATGCCCCTAAGGATTTTTGACTCTTGACCAGTGTTATTATTTAAATTTCGAAGTAATTATTTTTTACTGTTCCATCCCGAAAATTTTCTTGTATCTCACTGAAAGAAAGCTTATCGGGAGATGAGAAGCCCTTATGTATGCATGGGCAAAAAATATCGGGGAATCAATTTTTTTTTACTTAATCATCAAAATTCATTTCATCCCTCCCAAATTCGTCCCCCTACCGATAAAACGCACATGTGCCAATCTTCAAAACAGTTACAAAAATTAAATTAAGTCAATAATTACTAGGTTTAGATATGCTTTTAAAATAAAAAATCGGAAAGTCGGTTTTTTGAGTAATAGGTTATGTATCTCAAGAAATAAACATCAAATTCTCAAAATTTTAATCACTGTTTTGGTTTAAACAACATTTTTCTAAATTAAATTTGAAGTCATGATCTTTACAACACTTTAAAAAACGATAAATTCGATTTTAGCTGATTAACAAAGGACACGATTCTTGAAAAAATATTTTGAAGTGTAATTCGGAATCATAGCTGTTAGTGATACTAGTGCCAACTTAAAAAAAACAAAACAAACATTTATACTTATTGGAATCCCAAAAAAATTAAATTCAAATTTCCCGGGTTTTTTTTTGCTTATACTTATATATCTTTTGCATTCAAAAGGAATGCGTCATTTTCTATCAAAAATTTTACATATTTCGTAGTTATTTTGGCCTCAGAGCTGGATGACTATATGTATACTTTCACAAAATGAACATGGATTCCTCATGATCCAAACTGAACTCATAAAACCCTAATTTTTATTATTCAAGTAATGAACATAAGAAAACAAACCATGAAAAATGGGCGTGTATGTATGTGTAGGGCCCTCCTCAAGACCTAGGAGCTCATCCAAGCACTGTCTTACCTACTATATACTTTGGTATACATATATGTACAACAATTGTGCAATCAACTTATTCATAGAAAACGCTCTTTGTATCTCTGGTTTTATGACCTTACCTCTCCTCTACCATTGTTCCTTCAACACACTCTCTCTCTCTCTCCCTCTCCACTTCTACGTGTACATTTGATAACCTAAGCAACATACATACATACCTAGAATGATGATGATTATTATGATGATAGAAACACATAGAAAGAAAATAATACTCAGAGGCTAATGAATAACAGATATAAAACTCTTACCTTACAAATTCCCTCCCCTCTCTCTTGTAGTTAAATTTAATTAATTTTTCTCTCTTTCTTTCTTTCTTTCTTTCTTCCATTTTGCAAAAACACAAACATAAACCCTTTTCTTCTTCTTCTACAATCTGGTACGTGCTAAATTGTATCTACAATGTTGTTTATAGTAGATATCATTCTGTGGCTGCAGAGACATTTTATGTAAGACACACACACACAAACAAAATGTACATAGCTCCAAGAAAACAGAAAATTACATGGATATGAAGAGAATGATAAGAATAAATTAAATAATTATCACGTTGAGGGAAGGAAAAGTTTATTTACTTCCTTTGTTGTACACAAAGCAATTAAGTGATTATCTAGGAGGTTTAATAATAAAAAAATGCCTTATGGAAAGGCATTGCATTTCATTTTTGAAGTTAGACATAATTCTACCAAGAAAAGTGTACATATTATTAGTAAAAATAGGTGTATGTATGTACAACATAGAAAAGAGGTCAAAGATAGGGTTGGACTCAGAGGATTGAGTCCGACCTGTAGGGAGGGGGGGGGGAGATCTGTGAAATTATTATTATTATTATTATTTTTTTTTTTAAATCTTCCTAATTTCTTTTTTTCTTTCTTTCTTTATAAAAAGTTTCTAATTTAAATTAGTGTAAATAAGTTTTAATCCCCCTTCAGATAAGATTAAGCTAATATATCCCCCCCCTCTCCCCCCCCCCCCCACACACACAAGACCAAAATGAGTGCCTTACATACATACATATGTATGTACATACATTTATGGTGTAACGGTGAAGTTAAAAACAAATTTTAATTAATTATTGCTTTTTGTATGTACGTACATTTAAAATAAAATATGGAATCGTAAAACATTGCTGCCAGATGACTTTTTCAGGTCTAATCCTAATAGCCACAAATTTAAAAAGATTTTTCACAATGTATTAGAGACTAATGTGCCAATATTAAACTTAGAGAAGTACATATACACATTTTGTATTGATTGAAAAATTGAGTTAATGACCTTCTTTTATGTACATTTTTTAATTGATACGGCTGACGATTTAATTTTTTGGTTTTTAGTTTTTCAGAACGTTTAGCCCATTTAAGGATACCACATCAATAATGTTGGAAATAATAACTAAGAATGGATTGATCAACTAACTGGTCATTGAAAATAATAATTGTAGAACGAACCAAAATCACACAGCCTCTCTATAACTTTCCTCATGAACATAACAAATCAGCATCTGCAAATGATTTTTCACTTGAAAATTTTAAAGGACGATTCATTGTTGCAAGGAATACAAATGTATTTCATTTTATTGGTGGCGGTATTTGTGCACTCTAACGATCAAATTTAAGGCTAACGATACTTTGTTGAATAGGTAAATTAAAGTTGCATATGAGTACTAAAAAATGGCACTCATTTATAATATTTGTTCACAGAAATTAATTCAAAACGTTTTATCTCTATGGTATCTCGCAACCTTTACTCCCAAAAGAAAGTATAAATAAATAAAAAAAGGCCTCAAATCATTTGGAAATTATTCAGTGTTCACAGCTGCACAGCACGAATAGTTATACCAATCAATGTTTGAATAAGGGGAAAATAAGTAAAAAAATCGTCAACTAACAACAAAATACACTGTTTATCAACCAATAAACAATAGGGGGCAATAGAATGTGCTGTAAATTGCTTTTTACAAATGATTACATTACATCCATATAACTACTTTAGGGAGAACAGGATTGTTCAAAAATTATTTACTTCATGAGAGTCTTGATATTTACCACCATTATTCACTAATTACAATCCATTTTTGAACTGACTTAAAATATTATTTAATATTTAACTAGTCAAAAATTTGAATTTGAATTTTGACGCAAATTAGAGCATTAATTTAAGTCGAATCAGCAACGTTCGAGACGTAATTAAGTACAATAAAGGCAAAAGCTTGAAAATTTTGATATTTATGCATAAAATTAATATATGAGACTTTATTTATTCTTTCATTTGTTTGACTTCAAAATTTAATTCAACTAACTCCATTTGTAATTCAATTAGCCATTGATACTATTTTTCTTGCAAATGCAGTGTGACGAGTCCTCCAAATCAACTTTTGTTCCTAGATACCATTCTTTTACTTTTTCAAATATGTAGTATTAATTTTCTGCAAGAGGCGGCCCTTGATGAGCAAAGTTTCTAATATGGATACACTCTACATATATATGTAGCTATATTCTAAATACCCATTCAAAATAACTACAACTCTCATTTTACTAACAACAACAACAACAACACAACTATAATGGACTAAATGAACAAAGTTAATAAGCATAATTACTTCGCATTCCCTCCCGTTTCTTAAAAGGTTATCTTTTGCCAAGGCATGTAGCATATCTAAACGTTTTCACTTTCCACTCTTCTTTGCATAAATGCTCCTAAATAGCTGGATAATTACATATATTGAATGATGAACTTATAAACTATTTTCCTTCGTCTTTCTATTAATACAAATAATGTACAAATAGGCACAAAGTTATCATTTGAGAAAATGATATACCCTAAAGATGGTTATTTAGAATTTATTCATTTGTTGCTATATCCATTATGACTCTCATCGCTTTTTGGCAGACAAAATAATGTGAAATTTCTCGTTGCCTCTACATATTTTTCTTTCTTTACAAAAACACACACTACATAAAATATTATATACGCTAAACCACTCTTACCTAAGCCTACATACAGTTTTTTGTTTTATTTTTAACAATGAGGGTACTAACTACATATAGAATTACCTACATATATAGATTTCATCACTTTCTGCTATCCAGTCTGTCAGAGCTCTAAAATACTTACATATAAGATATATAGGTATGTAGATATGTACAATCAAAACTACTACTTTTCCTCACTTTGAGTTCACAAGACCAAGGTTTAATCAAAGTTTTTGATCACATGACAACATATACCTACATATGTACATGCCTACTTATTATTATGATATGTAGGCATGTTTGCATGGATTTGATCTTTTAATTGGTGTTGAATGCTTGAGAAATGATTAATGTTACTTTTCGTTTTTATTTATAGGAGTAGGAAAATGATATATATATATATATATATATATGTACATACAACATATGTAAGTATAAACGAACATTAATATACAAGTATGTATAACGCTAGGGTTATGATGAGTTATGACTCAGAGGCAACAAAATAACAAACACACACACATATAAATGCATGCAAATGCGAAAAATCTCTTTGTTTATCCGTATAGTATTCAGTCAGCAGTGTTGCATACCTAGTTTATGATTACTGTTTACAAATAAATAAATAAATAAAAACTTTTTATGTGAGATTCTATTTCCTTGTGAAAATGATACATTTTCTAAAAATAGATAATGATTCCTACGAGACCTGGAGCGACAGAGAGAGAGAGAGAGTCTCGACTATTAGACGAAAATATCTACGGAAAAGGGTCTTTATTTACCATGTATGTATATAAATAATGTTTGCATCCATCTTGGAACATCTTGGGTCCTATTGAGAATATTATCGTGGTGGAGAGAGAAACATTTTCAAATCTGGGAAGACAATGGCAGGGTAACATGATGAGTCTAGGGACAAAATATGAAACAAAGTCAGCTATCGTCTCATTAGTAATGGTGTGACCAAGAGATACCTACATTTTGATATATCAGGTCTAGTAAAAAGAAATCCATTATTTTTGCAAGGGATGGCTTTAATGATCTGCATCTCGTGTTGTATGAGTGCGATTATATTACGCTAGATGGCGTTAGAAAGATGATATTTTGTACTAAAGAAACTTAAGCGCGGGTTTGTGATTGCTTGTCTCAATTCTGTTTGAGTGTGCGTTAAATATGGACACCAGCAAGAAGAAAATACGCTATATTCTACAATTTTTCTTCGATAAATGCGAAAACGCAAGTCAGGGAGTTGAAAATGTGAATAGTGTTTATTGTCCTTATACTGTAGCAGCCAATCATACACAACTTTGATTTCGTCGATTTCGTTCCGGTAATTTTAGTGTCAAAGATACACCACGCTGTGGAAGGCCAAAATATCGATAAAATAATGGAAATCGTCGAGTCTGACCTTCAAAATGGCAACAAGTTATTGAACAAAACGGTGTATATTTATCCTAAACTGGATTATTCTGACTAAGCTAAATAAAGCCTTTCTTTTTACTAGACCTAATATAAGCCTAACTCATTATCATTCACCTTCACACTATCGGTATTTACTGACGTAATTGGTATCCATGGAACTGAACTGTAGAATAACAAAATTCGTAATATCAATGTTGATTTTGCAACGGTATTGTTTAGGTTGTAACCCTTTCGAATTAATTATTATAGAATATCCTAACTGTTCTGCCACATAGTGATTATTACCAACCGCTCCAAAACCGTTCATAGTTTTCTTTTTAATCGATTTAATTAGATCTCTGGGCCGAATATGAGATCGTTCCCAATAAATAAATAGATTTGTCTCAATCTCATGATCTATTGCAAATGAAGCAACATTGCTTATATGACGTCATACGTAATTTCAAAGTGACTTATTTCAAATTGAGTAAACCTAAAAATTTGATGGATGATCCACAGTCTGAGACTCAATAAAGAATGATTTGAGACACTTTGGGAGGAGATTTTCATCAAAATAACGGTTCCGGACTTGAACTGAGTCTCAATACCAATTGGTGAATAGACATTACTTGTGTTACATCGGAACATACCCAAAGAGTTATATAAGATCAATAAAAGTATCCCATCAACAACTCAATGGAGTAGAAAGTTAATGCAACATTTGAGTCGTGGTCGGATACTTATTTTATTTATTTGCTTAGAAGAACGTGAAAAAGTGTTTCTTATGCTCTTGAATAGAATTTATTATCAAATAAAGATTCAAATATTTTCCATACACTCTACGTAGTTTTCCTAGAGTATGTAGTACACCCTGTATTACACATATGTATATGTACAGCCCTAGTAACAAAAGTCCATGATTTCAAAATAGACTCAGCTCCATATCAAGGTAATACTTTTGTTTTACCTTTTCAAGGCAATCTTTTTTAAAGACCATTCAGGGGGAAATGAATCAAAATTAAAATGCATATACATAATATCCATATGAAGGTACAACTCATTTGACATGAAACTAATCATTATTAGTCCATAGGAACCCATGGTTACAAGCCATTGGATTTGACATTTAGCC
Organism: Lepeophtheirus nordmannii; assembly: GCA_963680855.1. Lineage (NCBI taxonomy): Eukaryota > Metazoa > Arthropoda > Copepoda > Siphonostomatoida > Caligidae > Lepeophtheirus > Lepeophtheirus nordmannii. The sequence continues at coordinate 18,633,665 of OY804525.1, read as the reverse complement.
AGACTACTTATTATTCCTCTTAACTTACATGTGCATACAAATATTATATATAATATAAATCTATAGAGCTCTTTTCTTTATGTGCTTTAATCTTTAAGGCATGTACCTTTATACGTTCAAGCATAAGTGTTTTACTTGTATGTATATATTATGTATGTAGACAATTGAATGAATATTAACACGTTTACATATACAACAAAGAGGAGGCCTTATAATCAAATTACAAGTGCAGTGTCTAATGCAACAACAATTCAAGTTGCATAATAGATCCATACAACAAATTAATATTGAGTTGCATAATCTATTAACATTATTATTATTATTATTATAACCAAACTTTGGATAACACGAAGAAAAGAATAAGAGATTCAAGTTTTAGTGGATTTGCATATATATATCTAAGTAACTTATTAATATCTACTATCCCCCGTCTTTGAGAAATGGCTCCTTTTTATTCATAAACCATTTATTATTTTAGGTTGATTCCTATGAGTCCGCCCTTATTTATGGGAAGGGTTAATAAAGAGTCCAACATAGACGGTGATTGAATGAAAAACATTTTAAGAGTTTAAAGATGCCTTACAGACTCAAAGTCCCTCAATGAGCAGTTGTCATGTGTGTAGAAGATCTGAAGTGATCAATTTATGACTCAGATTTGTAGCTACGTCAGTTGTGTATAGGGTGTACTCAAGAAGAAAATATTTATCAAGATCTATTTTCAAAATGGAGTACACGTGAATGATGACGAATTTAATTAATTCTATCTTTTAAGTTGTATCACACTTAAGTAAACAATTGCAAATTCTTGTTTCAAATAATCTACATAAACTCTAAAATCTTTGCCTAACCAAATTACTCACAGGTCCAGGTATATTACTATTCTATATGTTTTAATATCTCAGAATACGAGTATGCTTCATATAATAGAATATCTTCTATATAGTCAAAACAACACGATTTTAAGCTTTCCTTTTTTAAAAAAAAGGTAAATTGGTTATCGACCTTTCGATGGCCACCACGTGTGTCTAGTCACAAGAAACTAAATGGTTTCTGCCTTTTTCTCACCGCTTTAATCAAGACCAAGACAATATCAAGGGTTTAATGCAGTGGTCATCAACCCCCGGTCCGTGAATCAATCCGTACCGGGCCGCACAAGAATTAATTAGTTATTTCTGTTTTATTTACTATCTAAGTTCGAGACGATAATACTTCATCTAGAGACTGTAGAAGAACAAGAAAATATTAAGTATAAATGCAAATTACAAAAGATAATTAATTGTGCTGGGTAGTTTTTTGGTTGATATTTCTTTATTGACTCATTGGATTTTACAGGCAACAAGATAGAATGCCTACTACATGCTCTCAGAGCTCTTTTGATATTTGCAACCCTGTGGTCATTTCCAACATCCTATCAGAGTGAAGCGGGATTCTCTGCAGTGACAGCTCCAAAAAAAGGCAAATGAGTAGACTCGACATTAGCAGCACACTGCAGGTGTCTTTGTCTGCCATTACCCCCAGATGGGAACATCTTGTTGCAAAGAAACAAGCTCAGGGCTCCCATTGATTTAGCGTTGGGAACCACTGGTTTAAGGAATGCATACCAAGAACCAAAATTTAATATTTTTCTAAGAAGAAAAGGAACATTATAGTTTAGTTGCTAGAATCTTGATTTTGACAAGCAGAGAAAGGGTTTGAGGTGTCAAAACAGGGTCGAGACCTTTAAAAATTCGTCTTGAGAACATCATCACTAGTTCCCACCTACTTTCCAAGATAAGAGTAAATTATCCTTTTGGAAGAATGATTAAAAGCAAGGGGGAACTATCAATTCATCACAAACACTTCTTTCACCAAGTGTCTCCACAATTTGATAAGAGTCGTATCCTATTATTAATTAGAGTATCAAACTACTACACAAAAGAATTTCTCTCTAATTTGAATTACATAATAAGAACAGACAAAGTCTAACCATGACTAATGCTATTTTTCATCGTATCATTAACACGATAGATCCAGATATTCCGTACTCGTCTTTGCTGTAATTAAAATCGAAACCATGTAAATCCTATTATTTCCTTCTTAATCTTCTATTATTCTTGATCATTTAAATTACGTAATTGAGAGATGTCTTCAAGAGAGGAATATTACGTCATATCAAATGTAAATAAACGTCTTCAAATTACTGTTTTTTCTACTCTGAAGGACCACATACATAATATTATATATGAACACATATAATATACATATACTTACTTCTGTAAGAGTTATTTTTAATTAATTCTTATAATATGTACAGTTTAAAAAAAAAAAATAAGAATATTTTTATAATTATGATCTTTAAGTTAGATATTGTGCTGTTATGTTTAAGTACCGTGACGTCAAAAAACTACTTTTTTTTAAAGAAATATACATAATTTAAAATTATATTATTATTTAAAAGACTTTTGAATCTACACATATATATATATATATATATTTATGTTAATGTTTGTGAAGTAGGAGAGAGAATTTGAGGAGTTACATAACGTAGTGGCTAATTCCTGAGATCGTTTTTCTGTCACTGTCCTTCATTTATTTAATATTTATGCGATGCTATCTTGATTTCTCATGACGTTCTAATTTATTGTTTTAATCTAATACACAATCATCTTCGTTTTTGGCAGCAGCATGTAATATATAATTAAATGTTTTCGAATTGAGTGTCGTTTTTTAAGATTTATATAATACATATATGTATACAAAGTACAAGTGAGTTCGGTGCGTTTACAAAAAATGGCTCTAACTGTTATAACTGTTTCAGAAATGTTATAAATTTGTCAATAATATTCAGTTTATATCTCTTTGAGTTTCAAATCAAAACCCTGTTTTTACTTTGTAAGCGCATGAAATGCTTACAAATGTTTATAGTGATACTGCTCTAACTGATTAATTAAGTAAAAAATAATGGTTGTAATTTCAAGATCCAAGTCAAAGAAGAGGAGCTTTCAAAACCATTGGAAGTTACGTAAAAGAATGTTACCTTATGATCGAAATCCATAGGTATTATTCACAAGGAAAAAAAAAACCCACAAAAACAAACTGAACTAATTTGTACAACTAATAGTTTTATTGTTAGGTCCTGATATATGAGTAAAGTTGATTTCCTTTCTAACGAAAACATTCATACATATCAAGTTAGGAACATACTCTGTCAAAATCAACATTTTTGGGTTAGCAACAGAAAATTGTTACAGAAAGAAAAAAAGTGATGAGAAACATAAAGAAACACATTGAAATTATCTTAAACTAATAATAATTATTTAACTCCTATTTCCCTTAAAAAGTATTGTGAAAAGTAGTTAATTTCGTCAAGATTATTTAAAAAAATTCGTTTTGTTTCGTCACATTTCGTTACGTTTTATTTTGTTCTTATTTTATCAAGAAGAGAAAAGCATTGTTTAAACTAAAAAAAAGGTCTTTCGTCTCGTTATTGTCATACAACAAAACATATGTTGAAAAATACATAGTTTTCGACTGGTCATAATAGACAAAATTAAAGCTGACAAATACTTCTTGTGGGACAACCTATCTTTTTACTTGCTAAAAACATTTGTTCTTCAGCTGATCTTTCCATCCAAACAAACTATATAAACACTAATTAAAAAAACTCCTGAGACTTTTAATATCTCACTCTTGATTAATCTTTTTACATAAGGCATGATGAAAAATCACTCTAAATTGTTAAGTTTTCATGACTTTTTTGTTATTTATTGGCAAAAAACAAAGAAATTGCAATAAATTTAAGACGTGGCTATACGATCAATTCATAAAAGTAGTCTTTGTGTACAACTCAAAAGTAGTCGAGCTGCATTGTATGTAATGGCAATGAGGAAAAGTAAGCGTCTGGCAGCAGAATGACCCTGCTTGGGTTTCAGTTGATTATTTTTGATAGGGTTTTGATGGGAATAAAACGACCAACACATTAATCAGTGGGTTTTTTTTTCCTCCCAAATAATAGTAGTTATTGTCTTTAGACAATCAAAAACCGTTGATCTATAGTTCAAATACCTAATATCATACTCTACATAAACCATTAATCAGCTGAATCTATATTTAACTTTTTTCAAATGTTTAAAATCATTTCATGAGATAGAGATAAATTGATTTCATTCAAAAGATTATGAGATAAACTATATTGAAAAAAGAAAAAAAATAATACTAATTTATTTCTTGATTGAGTCATTACAAAAATATTTTTTGAAGAATCATTTGAAGAATCATTTAAGGAAACAAAATTGATTCCTATTTATCAATTTATACTTTTAATATAAAAAAAAGTCCTTTTTAAGACACAAACCATTTAAAAAGAGTTGTAATATAAATAAAAGTTTTTCCTACTATTCACAACAAGTTTTTTGTCATAAACAAAAAACCTACATAGGTATTCGCCCTTTAGCTGTTTTTCATCAGTTGTCTCTTTTGATCTAAAGCAGCTAACTCTACGTGTTATGAACTCAAAAAGGTTATTATTATACAAAATATATTAAATCAAGGGATGCGCGCCCTTTTTTTTGAATTTTTGAATTTTATATAAGTACTAGCAATTGATTTGTATATTGGTAGAATTTATCAATGTAAAGTATATCTAAATAATAACTTTGCCCAATATTATTAAAAAGTTGGCAACAAGGAAAATACAAAAGGGTGGCACTACCAGTTTTTTTTCTTCAAATTTTCCCTTTGCCTTTTGAGAGTCGAGGTTGCGAGTGCACAAAAAAGCTCGTCGTGATAATCATGTCTCCGTACACGTGTTCATGATTTTGATTGGTCGATTTCCAGTTAAGCCATCAATATCCTAACTATATAATACAAAATAGCCCAATAGCTGAAAAGAATGAGGACATTATTGGCCCACTGGCCAATAATTTTAAGTATTTTTTTCTCATTCTTTTTTAGAAAAAGGGCCGAGGGATACTATACAGATCACACATGAGTAAGATCATAACTTTGATAGCTAAGGCAGTCATCAATCTCATTAAATTATTCAATATTCATAGTAATTGATAGCCAACAAGTCATTTACATATTTTTTTTTGTATAAAATACCATGTAGTGCCAATACTCAATTCGGGGTTAACTTATTGAAATTATGTAAAAGACTACATTTGCAAAAACATATCACTTTTTGAAAATAGCAATCAGAATTGATTGATATAAAACCAATTAAAATGTTTGACAATTTAATTAAAATCGTTGTTTGTTTTTTAAAAAGCAAGAACAAACAAACAAACAGCACATACCGAAAAAGAAAAGAAAACAAAGTTAAATATAATCCTTATACGTAAATTTCATTGGGGCCTTCAGGTTTTTTAAGCAATTTTTTACGAGTCCAAGTTAAGTCTTTGTATTTGTATGATTATTAAAATGAGTCGAGTCGTTTTCAGTCACAGTTTAATTATACTTAATTTTGGACTCAAGTTCATGTTGCCAGTAAGGACTTTCAGCTCTGAGCTGAGGTTCATGAGGTTTTTCCTAGGTCACAGTTTAATAATGAGACAAAAGTATGACTCGAATTCGACTAGTCAGTCCCGAGCTCTGATTTCTAATAAAGAATTTTGAGAGTTTGAAGTCAGGTGTTCATTTCAAATCCGAATATTTTCAATTTACATTTTCAACAAGAGACTCGAGTCAAGGAGTCAGTCAGGAGTACAAAGCCTCCAGCTACGTTTGAGCCACTCCATAAAAAAAACAAAAACAATTAATGTTAGGAGTAACAAGGATATTTAAAGTAATAAGGAACAGTTAGGTATACATACAATTCATATTTGTAGGGTTTTTGTTGCTATCACTCACTCAGTTACAAAAAGGGAAGGGATTGTTTAATCGTTTATCAGTGGGAAGGAGAGAGAGAGAGGGGGAGGAATGGTGTCGTATCTGCTGCTACAACAAAAATTGAATTAAGAAATATTCATCCATCACTCTGTAAGGTTGTATATGAATAGATTCATACATTACAAACTATACATATATATATATTCTACCAAGATTACCCTTTTAAAAACAAAAATTAAAAATACATACATATGTAGAAGGTAGTAGCACATACAAGGAGTCCTTGGTTCACAGCTATGTATCATTATAATTATGTATTCTCTAAAGACAGGCATCAATATGTTTTCAAGCTACACATTTTAACAAGAATTAATTATGATTATTTATAGGCTCACATAATCATAATGTATGTAGGTACATAGTCTTTGTGGGTATCCTTGGAGATTGAATAATAATAATTATAATTAACGAATCCTTTTCAAATTAGCTTCTGTTCACCAACATTGTATTATAGGTTGATGCATAGCTGTATTCGACTAATGAGAGCGTACATACACATTACATGTCATGTAGGTAGAGGGAAAATGAGAGTTGGTATAGACATTCAACATCTCTTAGTTACAAGCATCCGCTTGTAGAATCAATCGATTGGCAACATGATTGGCAAACATCTCCAAAAAAAAGTCAAACAAAACTTGGCTCTACATAATTTTGATATTTAGTAAACATTTTCAATGGACCTGATGATGTCTCTGTATTTGAATATATTTAAATATAAGAGATGAGTAGTTAAATAAAAAATATATTAACTCGTAGTCCTTATCAGGTTAAAGATTTTTGTAAATGAAAATGTGTTAAGTCAACAAGTTTATGTGAAATATATCAAAAATGAGTGTGAACTGGACTCATATTCTTGAAGAAGTTCTGTTTCGTTTGTATTAATAGGTTATTTCAATTAATTAAATAATGACTCCAATAATTGCAACTTAATGATAGAAAAAAAAACCCGGCCACGATCAAGAATATAGCACTTCTGGTATCTCTGACTATGTAGTTACTATTAATATGATTCATGGTGAGCATGATAGCGTATTAAGTTGATTCTTAATAGTTCTACAACAAATGAAGTGGTTTTAGTCAACACTGCAACAAAATATATATCTGGGGCTATGAAAAAGATGGACGTTCTTTTAGGAACCATATCGGCTCCAAGTGAAATCGTAGCATTTATCCGATTGCTCTATTGGATAGACAACAATCCTTAGTTTCTCAATTTAAAGTGACATTTTAACAAAAACCGTGCGCGAAGGGTCTTAAAATGACTCCGAAATATTTGACCGTTCTATTTATGAAGTAAAAAAACTTAAAATTAGATGATTCTCTCCTTTTCAATATTTGAAAACTAACTTACAAATATACTTTGCTATATAATGTAAAAAATAATTTTTCTTTTAAGTTTTATTTAATAAAGTCGAGGCAACTTCCACTTCAAAGCTACTACTGGTAGGAAAGCCGGAGTGGCAAAAAGTATTTTTCTTATTTCAAATCAGACAACTTATGATCGATTTATGTTGTTAAAAAGTCCAAGTAGACCTAAATTGGCTTACCCAGCTACTACTATACTAGGTCAGAGTGGTCAAAACCAATAATTGTATATTCCATTTGAACCATTCACTGTAGGCAATCTCAATTAAGAGGCTTGAATGAATAAGTCTGACTAACTCTGAATCACTCTGTACCTTGTGAATAAAGGTCATCATAATATGTAAATGAGCAAAGAATAAAATGAGAGAAAAGAGAATCGCCATTTCTTCCACGTGAGGTTTAAAGCTAGGTAATAAATGAGTGTCTTTAATTACCCATTTTTAATGGGTGGAAATGCACTTACATGGTGGGTCAAAGATCAAAATTATTAAATACGAAATAAAATAAATACATGGAAATACGACAAAACGAGTTATAATTTACTGTATTTACCGTTGTAGCCTCATTCATGAAGATTTATTTTAATTTAGGGATGTTTAAATTTGTAAATATGAATATTTATTACTCTGAGCAAAAAATATCAATAAATCTTTATTTAATCATTTCTTCCCCCTTAAAGTTAGCCTCCCTCCCCCGATACACTGCAAATGCACTAACGTTTTTTACAAAATTTTAAAACAGTCTGCATTTTGGTGGTTCAAAGTTAGAACTAAGGGGGTATCTCATCGCCTTACGTCAAACGTCTAACCATGAACTATTTTTTACAATATATCTCAGTGACTACATGTCTACAACTTCTATTTCAATAACTTTACGCTAGATTTAATATTTGCAATTTTTAATCAGACATTTTAAAAAACGAAAAATTCGATTTTTAGCTGTTGACAAAAGGACGACGCGTATCTCAAAATCACATGAATATTTTGACGTGTAATTTGGAATCACAGATCTCAGAGACAGTGACACCAACTTCAAAAAGAAAAACATTTATTAAATTCAAATTTCCAAGGTATTTTTGCCCATGAAGTATACACAAATTAGACAAAGAAAGTCGTTTCTGTTCCATTACATATCCAATCCGTAATGCAACCCCACCAAAAATGTCTCTACGAATCCAAAATGAAAACAGTGTCTCCAAAGACCCACGTACTTAGCTATGAATTTGCATACTATGCAATCAGTAACGGATTTCTGACCTTGAAAGAGTTTCAGAACAGTACCATCAATATAACAACATATTATATACACACTCTTCATAAATATATATTTGCCTTGTAAAAACAAAATCTACTAAACAAATATCAATATTGAAATTTTAAAATATGCAAATAACAATAAAAAAAAAATTAAAAAACCATAATTTAACACCTTCAAATGGGAGGGAACAACTTTTTCGTACTTTTAACCTCTTCTTCTTCTTCTTTCTTTTTTTTGCCAGATTTTTTTTTAGTATTCATAAATTGTAAAAATATTTGATTATATGATGCTTCTCATCAATATTCATAAAACCATTTGGATGACTCAAACAAAGAGAGAGAAAGAGAGGAATAAACCCTATCTTTTTCAATTTAATATATATATATATATATATAAGTTGTTTTTTTTCTTGAAAAATGAGTGACAAGTGCTCATATACTAAGGACAAAATTATGTACAAGTTTTATTTGTAACTTTTAACTTCTTTTTTTTTACCATTTAAGGGAACTTGAATATACATGGAGATATATTTTGATAAAAATTATCTACCACTTATAATAATTGGGGTTTAAATATATGTAAAGACACTCATTGATTGATACTCATTGATATCACAAGTTTTTAAAATTCAAATAGATTATTTTTTTGTTTATTTTTGTCAATAATTATAATTTGTGGAGGTTTGAACTGCTCAATTATTTTAAAAATAGGTGCAACCAAAGATGATCCTGTCCTTTGAGTATATCATGGTACTTGACAATTTAGAATTAAGAACTTATTTCTTTAATTTTTTGGTCAACTTCCATGGAGTAGAAATTGCCAGGAAAAGAGGCAAACTCGACTTATTTATTTTTTGACTTTTACCTCTCAGTCCGATTTCATGAAAACCACTCTCAAATACCATGAGACAGTAATTAAAACATGAATTATATCTGATATTAATACCTAAAGTTCATCCCCAAATGATATATCAATATTATTGTTTGGGAGATTTGGATTCAAGTCAGACTGCAATAGAATTGTCAATGAGCAATAATAATTGGTAATTACAATTTGAGTCCTTTGTATTTATAATATTAACATGATGATTCATTTAGAAATATTATTATTATTATGGCATATCGACTCAACCCAAACCTATAAGCGAAAGAGATGTATGACGTCACAGCTACCAAGTACATACATGACCAATAATAACGCTTCTTCATGCTTGGCCATTTTCAAATATCAAATATTTTTGTATGCACACCATATTAATATGTAGATATGAGGCATTTTATTAAATGCTGCCTCAGTTTAATTTCAGTTTGAACTTATTATTGGATCGTCACATATTATACATATATGTAGGTTGATACGTGTTTTAAAGGCATTGCAACTCTATACAAATATCTATGATTCAAAACAACATATAAACGTTCTCAGAAGATAAGAGAAAAATACAACAATCAATCAATCAATACTACTAATAGAACAATTTTTATTATTATTATTCCATTCGAGTTTCGTATGTATGTATGTATAATATACATATATAAAAAAACAAAAAGCAAAAACCTTCAAAGAGATGGTAATTAATTATAATTTAAGCGGTTATATCTGCTGCTGCTATTATAAGGAGGCGTAGGAGTATCTACATACATAAATACCAATAATAATACTAACAATAACAATAACAAGTCATGTCCGAATGTGTAGACTAACAAACATTTTTTAATGGATTACTTTAAAAGAAATCAAAATCCTATTAGAAAATACATTTTCCTTGAACCAAAATTAGCAGCTGAGCTCTCTGATCTGCAAAATATATATGTTGTATATATAACTTTTATTATTTTGCTCAAATACTTCCCCTTTTTATGCAGAAATGCCTTTGATTCATTTAAATGCAAAAAACAACAAAACCCCTTTAATCAACTCTTCATGGTCTTAATGATCATTTCAACAAATTATTATATATATACAGTCAATCGTTGAATTAGAAGCGCAATTGTCAGAGTGTGAGATAAGTGCTCATAGTCGACTGAATTGACTGAAGACTTCTTTTTTTTTAAATTGACAACCATTCCAATTAAAAAGTAATTGTCAATGTGTTTCTACTTGCTCAAGATTCCCACATCTTTGTACTGACTGGTTATTGAGTAATTTTTGATCAGTCATCTTTTCGTTTCGGTCTCAACCCCTCAAAGTCTTGCGTCTCCTTGTCAAAATTCTGATTTTTATCTCTCTACATAAAAAAAAACGCACACACAAAAAAGCAATTTATTTCTTATGATCCCCCTCCATTAATATATTGCCCAGGTCTCAATCCCTCAAAGTCTTGCTCTTATCATGGGGTAAAGTTGTTTTGATCACAACACTATTTTGAAGATTGACAATAAAACTTATAGCTAAGCTCAAAGCCTTTGTAAACCAAGTTATTAGCCTAATTCTAGGTGTTGAATCAATCTAAAATCAGGTATAAAGACTTTCCAATCCATCAAGTCCTAACATATTTGTTAGCTCTTGGACTGGTTTTAATATGAACATAGATACTCGTTTGAACTATTCAAATTTAAATATAAAAAACATGGGACAAGGATATTTCTTATTTACTCTTCACCTGACTCTTTAAAATAAGGATTGACAAATTGTTATATGTAGGATTATGATATTGAAGAAAAAGGACTGAACCGATTTGTAAGCTAGGAGTAGAAGGAAGGGGGGAATTGATACGGAACTCAGTCCTAGAGCCGACTCAACACCCCTCTCAATCAAAGTTGACTCAACGTATTACATAAAATATACTATCAAAACTGTAAAATAAATGCATTCTCAGTTCATGGTATGTATTAACATGTATTTCGTACATATGGTTCGTGCCTCAGTGCTCTAGTCCAAGGTTTGTTGACCATTTTGACAGAGTAGGAGAAGAAATGAAACTATCAATTAATCAATCAAACAAAGGCATTAGTAGTCCAAGTATCTTACAAATTCTATTCAATTTCAAATATATATTACAGTACAATATCACAACTGACAAATATATGTATTGGTTATGTACACACGTGTCTCTGGCCAAAAAAGCCTGAATGGCTCTCACATCTGTGTGCGAATCGAACGTTAGATGGAGTGACTAATGAACAATGAAACTCCAGGCAATCACAACACGAGACATAACCCTTCAAATTAAAAACATCGGGCAGTCACAAACTGCAAAGTGACTCACCATCGTAGGTATTACTCTTCTTGTACCTATATGAAGGAAGTGCAATGAACAATAATAATTAATGAATCGGATGTAATGTTGTGTATGTGGCCTTCAACATAGGAACAATCATGGTCACATATCAAGGAAAAAGGAATTCCTCAAACATTTAACTTACTTCATACATACAATTAAGCAACTCAATATGAACAAACATATTATTTTGAGCAATTATCAGATTCATATTGTAAATATTTTAACTATAGTTTAACTACAAGTTCTTTTTGCTTCTTGCTTTTTTTGCCCTCACCATAATATATTATATTTCTCGTCTATCGCCCACTCCTTTTCCAAAGTTACTCTTTGGATTTCTTAACTTATATTTAAAATATAAATTTTTGAAAATATATTAATATGGCTAAATATGTAACTTTAATTTCTTTTTCAAGTTACAAATTATCGGTGACTGAGTAAATTATAAGGCGTAAACTCTACTTCATTTCGCAATGTTCTGAATGAATGTGCAGAAATTACATTTTACAACATAGATATATTAACAAAAATGACTTTATACTCTATAAAAACACTTATTTTCTTAGTAATTCCATAATTGCTCAAACAACATAACTGATTTTGTGAACCTTCCAAATATTTAGATATTGTATGAACTTTTTTATATAAAACAATGGATATTAACTTATTATTTAAAGAATTTAATTATTTTTTGATGAAATATTTCTAGATAGATGTGTTTTTTAATCATTAAATAAGATCAGTTTAGGATTTTCGAAAATCCAAACGCCTTCATGAAACCAAAGACCCCCCCCCCCTCCCCTTAACTATACCTAAAAGCCCCTGTTAAGAAATACTTGATCGAGGAACAAGAGTCACCAAACTTTATCGGAGTGAGCCATATGATTGAAAGAATTCCAAGAACGGGTTTCATAATTATTTGCCTTAAATTTTTTATGCTATAAAGGTACAATTACTATAATAATAAAATTGGACTATACACCTTGTCAAGTTTTAAGACAATTTTGACTGAAAGAAGAGTTACAGTGTAATCTTTTTTGTATGTGATACACAAATAACAACTTACTCAAGCAAATTGAACCTAAAAATTGGTTGGAGTCTTTCAAATCAAAAATATTGATGAGAATAATTCAATGACTTAGAATTCAATTAAATGCTCCATAAGGTCATGAATTAAATTTTTGAATTTTCTTTTAGAACAATTATATAATAAATGAGTGTTTTATGACATACAAGAAAACTCAAGGGCTCACAGTTCTATCTCTTGAAATTTACTGTCTGAGCGAACCTGTACTGATATCCTGACGTATACGCACACAGTGTATATATTTTTAGAGGAAAGGTTTTTGTGACCACATAAATGTACAATAAAACAAGATTCAAACATGTTATCCTTTAATATCCTCTCTCATCGTGACACCCTCATCTAATGTACATACAAAATGCAAAGAAAGATTTATTGGATATCAAAAAATTATGAATACATATCTAAAATGGTAAAATACCATTGTTTAATGTTTCAATATAGGAACTCAATTACCAACAGCAAATTAGATGTATAAGTTCCTTTTGTGGTCCAGATATAGGTTCTTAGAGCGTTCTTTGATAATTCATGGTCCAAATTCTTAATTGAAGACTTTATTTAGCTTTTATAAGGCCTTTAAAATACCTTCAATTCTAAGGGGGTATTTCTCCGACCATTAAATGCAATTTGTTGCCTCTACAAAGGGTAAATTAGATATAATTTATTAAAAGAAATGAAAGGTACTTTAATTAACAGAAGAAGAATATTTACTAAGACATTTTCTTCCCCGCGCAACTCATAAATGATTTTTTACTCAGGCACTTGGTTTTTCATTGCACTTTCTTATTCTCCTTTGCCTTAATAATAATAATTAACGCTTGAGTACTAAAGGTTTTGATTTATTTCACAAAGGTTAAAAACATATTGTGTGAGTAGTGTGTACAAGTACTTATATGTATGTACGTATAAACCTATTTATTATGTATATATGTTAAATTAGAATCGTGACTCCAATTGATGGAGCAGTAGTAGCAGGTTTAAAGTACATTTATGTAGTTCCTTCCTTCGTATGTATTAACCATATAACGGTGTTTAATACATCCCTGAATTTATATCTTATTTTTTAATTCTTTTTAAAAACCCACATTCAATTAAGTAAAAGTTGTGTGAGATTGTTTTTTTTCTTCTTTAAATAGAAAATAAACAAGAAATCACTCCAAACCAATAAATCATCATATTTTAAAAGACATTGAAAACCTTTTTTTTTTTTTGTTTTCTAGATACATACATATGTATATGAAAGAGTTATGAGCAAGAGGATTAAATGTAATTATGAAAAGCTTTAATTATACATACATAGTGTAATTAAAACTTACTTACTTGATGAAATAAGTAGACAAAGGATCAAGGCTCAATCCAATATTGAATGATTTAAGAGAGTTTTATCAAACTCAAACGTGATTCAAACCAGAGAAAAAGTTTGGTAAAAGTTTTTATTTTTTTGGGGGGGTGTACCTGGTGTGCGTAGGGAAGAAATTTAAGAGTAGTGCTTGGCCAATATATCTGTGATCCGATTAAATCAGCTGATTTTAGACCATTTTAGATTATTTGATCATGATTGTCAAATATAACGAATATTTTATTTCCCAAGAAAATAAGATCCAATATTTTTTCTAAAAGTAAAAAACCATATCAACATTTTTTTTTCGCCCAAAAAAACAAACAAAATGAGATTAAATGTTTTTAACTACTTCATCATTGGCAATCCACACCTGGCAAGTGAAGCCATTTCTGAAAGTTCCTTGAATAGCCATTTTGGAACAAACTCTGGATGTATGTAATTTGGGGTAGTTGGTAACATTACTTTTAATTCTCATTTATTATTAAAAAAACTAAAGTTAACTGGCATAAAATCCCATCTGTGGCCACACTGGTCATTAGTAAAAAATGAAACTAATTTTCAGGATGAAAAATTCTAGGACACAATGCCTCAGGATCTCGGCAGATGGTTCATATGCTCTACTGTGGTGAAGAAGCAAATAACTTAGAAGTGGCCATATTTGAGCTTATTCTAAAATGGGCTGAACTCCAATGGATAGTTCAATGACCACAATTTTCCTGCCATAAGCAAAAATGTGGCCTAAATAAATTATTTTTGAAAAAGTAATACTGGGGAAGTGTTGGAACATGGATTCAAAAGCAATTTGTCTTCTTTTAAATTCCTTTAAATATTTGCAAACCCCTGGAAAACAATGTGTGTGTTGAGCGGAAGGAATTTTCATTTATTTTCAAAGTAGAGTCTTTGAAATATATGTACAGAGCCTTAGAGACGGAGAGAAGCACCGTGGGAACGGTCGTAAAAACATACATTGAATAGGGTAGATAGATTAGCAACATATTTTGGGGAGTGTAACAAAGAAACAAACTCACGTACATGGACGTAGGTATATTACTAGTATTATTTTTATTTCTATAGCCTTTTTTTTTAATTGGAGAAAGTGGTGACTCCTCAAAGTTAGAGTCACGCAAAATATATATAAATGGATTCTAAAAGTGTGGAATAAGATATAAAGAGAGTCCAGGAATTTGAAAGAATAACATATATCACATCTATAGAAGTGTTTGCTTTTTGTACAAGCGGATTGCAATTTGTGCGTTCCATAGCTAACATCTTATTTATTTATTAGTATGTCAGACATTTTAATAAATAACAACTATCAATGAATTGATTTTATCATTCCATTTCGATCCATCAAAAATAACTTATTTACAGGTAAAAAAAACCAGGAGCCTCGGACTCCAGCGTAAACCAGGAACTCCAATATGATAGGTATTGACTTATAAATCTGTATTGAAATTATATTTGGGTGTAATATACAAAATTAATCACTGTTTTTCTCTTAAATGCAGATCTCATTTATGATTTCGCTCTGGATTTATATAGTCATCGGAAAAAAATATTCTTCAGAGTCATTTTTTACTTTAAAAACATTTTAAAAATTAGGAAAAAAAATTATTAAAACTTATTTAAAAGGTTTTAATGATTTCAAAATTGCTTATAAAAAAAGTAATAAAGAGTCTTTTTTTCAGTTTCTTTTAGAGCTTTATAACTTTTTATCATTCATAGCAAATTGAAATACTCAAGTCTATATCACAGAAAAACTAATCTTATTATTTGTATTCTTCAAAATCTTTTTAAAAAAATTGGATCTCAAAAAGTTGCAACAAATAACTAATTTATCAATATCAAACATAAGAACAAAAATTGGTCAATAACATTGATAATAATTATAGATTGGAGAAGAAGTATCTCAAATACATAGTCGTTTAACTTTGGCTCTAGCTAAATATTCCCTTATACATAGAACCTCCAACGATGGCACAGAGAGTGGCTGGCTTTAAAGCTTAGTTTCATTTTACACAAGGTCGTGCAATGATAGCACACCCTCTGCCGTATTTTACTCAGTGGAGCCAAGGTGATGTAAGCAAAAATATACATAATACCCTGTTCTCCTCCCACAATCCACCTCGCCCCAGACACCGTTTATAGCCCAAAGCACCTCACCTATTCGTCGCCATCATCAAATTAGCATTTCTTTGACTTTATTACACGTTTTTTTTCTTTCTTTGATCTCGATTTGTTGATTTGCATCTTGCCTACACGAAGGAGTCTCGTGGGTTGAATCTATGCATATATATATATGTATATTGTCTACTAAAATATTATCTTAATTTTGTGATAAATTATGATAGCACCACCATTACCAAATGCAAGGCTTGCATACATGGATAGACATTATTAGGACATTGAATGACGTGGTAAGTGCATGCCATAATATATTAGTGTCCATAAATCATTTAATATCTACTGAATGGTGTGTTGCAATATTATTACGTAATAATATTGCTGTGATGAATATATTAAGTTCTAGAGATCAGTCCTGCTCTCAATCCCTCAGAGTTTGGCCTCGTTTTCAAATAGCAAAATCAATGCATCAGGATTATGGAATGGAGAGAGAAATAAGTGTTATAAAAATGCACTTCATTTTCTTTGAATGCCTTTTAGTTCATATATTTTCGCATCATTTCTAACATTAATTAAATCTTGCTACAAATTATGAAACTAATACATGTAAAATTAGCCTATTAAATCCTTTAGGCACTCAGATATTACGAGCACTGAAAAAGTAGTATTCATACGTCGGCCAAAATAAGGAATTTCAAAATATATTGACATCATGTCAGAGTTTCAATTCATAACAAATCATATATCATGATATTTATGGACATTCGAGTCATTCAACTTTTTTAATGGCTTTTCGACCAATTCGCTATGCGTCAAAGTTATTGAGCCACTCTCACGGGTTCAAAATTTAGTCATGAGTACAAAAGATTCAATGAAGCTTCTACTTTTTAATCCAACCTAGGATTTTGTAGTTTAAGTTGAAGACTTTGAGAGTATCATGAATTCTGTTTTGATACATATAACAATAATTTGATTAATAATATGAGAGTAAGTACACAAATTCTCAATTTTGTAGTGAAGAATTATAAAATAAAATGATTTTAAGGGGGAATAGACACTACAGACAAATGTTCTGTATCTTTAAAATTTGTACTAATACGCTCTCAAACTTATAATAAAGAAATTTATAATTTAGTTATATGACTAGCGTGAATCAAAAAGTCCCAACTTGTATGAAATAAGCACTGGTAGCTCCCACTGTATAAATTAGTGGTGGTTATTGCGTCAGAGAAATAAGATATCACTAAGATATCACTCAAAAAACATTGGTGAATCCTATATAAATTTTATGGACGCATATATAGACGTCATTTACAATTTTAAAACCTCTTAACTAAGGAGTGGAAACTTTCTTAAGTGAGTGGGCCAAATGCAGCTTCTCGTGGAGGATCATTTTAGCAAATTTGTACATTGTACAAATATATTTATATAAACTCAAACCGATTTGTGAATTAGAATAAAAATAACTAATTTTGAAGGTTTGGTGAAATACAATAGAATAAAACGAGTTTTTTTCATTGCTGAAGAGCTAAGTAAAAACCTTTCACTGACCGGGAGTTACCAACCACTGATTTAGAACAAGATAAATGATTTGTTTTGTACATAGAAAAGAAGAAGTAAGTTCCAAAATATATATTTAAAAAAAAAACAAAACAAGAAAAACCAAAATCGAAATTTAAATAAATTTTTTTTACTGTTTAGTGCTCCTCCAACTATGATATGGTGATAATTTACATATTTGTATTTTTTGTAGAAACTAGAGCATGAATATGCAACATAAGGGATGTTTTTGAACCTCACAGTATCAAAATTTGTCAATTTGATAACTCCACTCTTGTCTTCTATTAATATTCAACACTTGTAACGTATTTACTAACTACTCAAAAACAGCAGCTGCTACTTAAAAGCATTTTACCTATGGTCAAATATACTATGTATGTATAAATAAACCTTTGCATGTTTCTTATCATTTAAAAAAAAAAAAAAAGTTTGTCTTAATTACTGATGTGACAACTCTAAAAGAACATGATATATAATGAATGAACCATCATCAAGCTGAAAGGAAACAGAAATGAAAAAAAAAAAATCATTAAGATATCTATTAACAATATATTAGGACTGAAGGAGGTTGATATTTTTTTTAATATATGTATATAATGCAAACGATTATAATTTGACACATATTTTATGACTAACAGAAGCAGTGACGTATAGAATACAAACAGTTATTACTCATCCAACAAAAACTAAGGGTCAATAGGAGGATATTTTGGATAGTTAGCCTCCTGTTAATTTGGAACTCTATTCACAAAAAAATTAATATTCAGGTGTGTTGTGTTCCAGAGCACTTTAACCAAGACTTTTAGGGAATGAGGCCTTGAGAAAGAAATTGCGTCTATTTTTTTTAAAGAAGGAAAATGTTAATTTTTGTTGCTCTGGTATTGGTTTTGACCACAAGATCAAGACTTTGAAGAAAGGGTAGATAATATCAACACAAAACCAAGATTCTGAGGTGTTGATAGAGAGACGAGATCAAGGCCTTATAACATTGCTCTCGACCAACTTTCAGAACTATACTACTTAGAATAATAATTTTGATTAGCCATGATCCAGGTTGCTAATTTGACCCATTTGTTACCACTGCCTGGTTTTGAAATTTAAAAAAAATACAACTAAGCTTATGGAGTTCTTCATCATATACATTTTATTCCGTTGTATACTTCACTAATCATTCACATGTTTTATTAGCCATTTTCTATTTTATTTAGCCTTACATACTTCCTATTAAAATCAGTATTAATTTTGGGATATTTTAACCCTCGGAGCCGTCAAGCAAATAGATGGTTCCTTAGATGATGAGTCATTCATATCTAAATTACCATTGATGACTAGGTAAATAAATAAACTGTCATCCAAATTTAGGTAAAAGGAAGTTTTTTAAAGAATAAAATATAAATACCAACAAATCCCTTTTGGCTAGCTCTTTCCTGACTAAATCCTGAATATTTGAAAGGGAATACGTGAATCAAAAAAGGCAACGGAGATAAGTATAAACTCATACTAACATATTTTAATTTTACCCGGGTCAAATACAGAGAAAAAAACTGGTTTTTCTAAAAAAAAAATCAACCTGAGTTGGAGTTTTTCTAAAATAATAATAAAAAAAACTCAAGGTTTTTAGCAACCCTGGTAAACAAGATTGAAAATAATATCAACCATGTCCTACACAGACAACTATTATCTTATCAACGCCATCTACCATATCGATAGTATATGTATTCGTACGTATCAACGTAGTAACGAAGAGCTCAGCAAACTTTTTAACAACTTTATTTATATATTTTTTTTCTTAAATTAATTTTTGTTAGAGTCTAGATATTTTAGGAATAAAATATATACATACATACAGTATATTAAAAATAATTTTTATTTTTACGGATTTATCTGATTGCAATTCACAAGAGTGAGTAAAAATAACTATTATTTTTTTAAAAACAAACAAAAAACAACTTTCTGACTTTTGAATAGTACATAAATTAAACTTAGGATCATTTCCGTGGTTAAGTAATATATTTATTCCTATTCATAATTCCTGAAAAAACTATAATTATTCAAATTAATAGCCAGTATTTTAAATTTGCAATGGGAGATAATAGTTCTTATCTGTGTGCAATCATGGTCATCTGACTTGGCATACATATTATGATTTTTTGCTAAAAAAAGGTACACATGTCTTATTTTTGACCATTTTCAAGAAACAAAAAAATTATAATAATTGGAGGTAAAGTTAATTAGTGTATTTTTGTAGGAGATTGTGTAAGAAGTATTCTCATTCAAATAATGTTCCACTTTTCATAGCGGAGTTTCAACTGCTACCACCTACAAACCAGACAAGTTGCAGAATTATATCACACAGAACAAACTTCTATAGTTGGGTTGCTTAAGTAGGATAAAACCAAGATCAGAGTATTGATATGAAACTATACATTATATATCTATTTGCTCAGTTCAAAAGACTCAATCGCTTTATACAAAAAAAAGTATTTTTCTCTCAGAAAGTGCTAATTGATCCACATATTTTCAAATTGCCTACTTCTAAAAAAACCCCGCTATAACATAAAAAAAGTATTTTTCCTCTGTTCTAGCAGGGTTTAGTATCTGGATAAACCTCACAAGATACTAGCGTTCTGTGTGTCTGGTGGGATTCATTTCAAGGAAAAACAGTCAAAATATGCAAAAAGACCTCATAAATTTGTTTTTCCAATTGGACACGTCTCGACCACATGTCGAAAAAAGTAGTCAAGGACACCCTGAAAGCGTAGAAAAGGAGATTTGCTACCCCAACAACCGTACGGTCTAGACATTGCTCTTTCTGCTACTATCACTTGTGTAGATTGATGACAATTGACTTGAATGAGGAGGAGCACTTCTTCTCTTTCTATGAGGATACGCAAAATGGGATGACGCGTGGATAGCTAAATTTTTATTTATTGTATTTTTTTAAAATAAGATTTTAGTTTTTAAAAAAATATCAATAAATAACCTGCACGAATGAACTTATACTCCCAATACTTAAAATAAAACATCTTTAGTAATATTTGTTACATGAGTTTAGAAATGATTTAATAAGAAATATCCCTTCTAAAATCAAATAAAAAGTAGTAACACCTGTTCATAAGTGATTTTAGATATATTTTTTTGGGGGAATTTTCCTTCAAATATCAATAAAAAACATCAGTTATCATGGTAATATTTAATAATAGAGAGTTAATGAAGACCATGAAATGAGTTTGTAAAATAAATGAGTCAATTAGTACTCAATAAAAAATCATATAAGACATTTTTTTTCCTTAAAATTAATAGCTGAACAGTATTTATAAATAGACAATCTGTCCATTTTATTCATTATTTTAAAGACTCTGAGCATTTGCTATAAGACTTGAATATAATGATTTTTCTAAAAAAAAAAAATGGGTCATTCCATGTCATATGCCACCCAACTATTGCTAAATATGATGTTATTTCAAGCTTTCTCAAATGCTCTTAGTCATAAGAAAAGAAACTTTGTCATTTAGTTGTTATCATGAAATGATCCACATGATATGAAAATAATTGTAACTAGATTATTCCATATTCATCAATATTGGCTCATAATTCAAGGGGGTAGTATCAAATCTTGAAAACTCAAGGAACCAAGTCCCCTTTCCACCCTGTCATTGCGACTCCAGTGGCAGTCATAGTGCAAATCTTGGTGGTAGTAGTCGTAAAAACAAACTCCAGATCACATCTTGGCATCGTTTATAGGTAAAAATAAGACAGATTTTATGATAATTATTATTTTCACTAAAAGTGATAGATAAGTCAAAAATGCTTCTAAGTATGTGCGAGTATTTGAGAATTAACAATGTTTAACTCAATTACGAAGAATCCACTTGCTTGTTAGTTTCTAATATTATACAATATGAGGATATGTATATAATTTAAATAGAGTGACAGATGCACCCCCAAGAAACACAACTTGATATTCTTAAAAAGATGGAACATCTATTATAAATTGGCACAAAGGAAAAAACGACACGTCCCTTGTTAGAAAAGAAATGGATACAAAGGATTTAGAGAGGTAGTCCAGGGGATCTGTCAACTCGTATCATGGTTGATCAAAAGGTGTATGAACTCTAAAGTTACAACATACCAGACCTAAAATATGACAACACGGTTTTTAAAAAGTTTTGTGGATCTAGTGAGAGTCCTCTCCGATATTATATACTACTATGGGCAAAAATACTGGCACTAACTCTGTCAATGACGTCTGTGCCAAATACCATATCAAAATATTCATTAGATACGCGTCCTTTTGTAAATAGCTAAAATCAAGGTCTTCCTTTTTAAAATGTCTGGTTAAAGATAGCAAATATTAAATGTAGCGAAAGTTCATTGAAATAAAAGTTTTGATATTATATCACTGAGATATATTGCGAAAAAAAAAAGTTTTCAAATCCATTTGATGGTTCATGGTTAGAGGTTCTAAGGCGATCAGATACCACCCTAGTTTTAACCATGAACCATCAAATGGACTTGAAAACTTTTTTTTTTTCGCAATATTACTTGGACTGTCTTGAAAATAAGAAAAAATGTTGGCACCTGCGCATTGCATCAGACTGCTATTTTGAGGGGGACGAAATGAATTTTGATGATTAAATAAAGATTTTTTGATTTCAAAACAATTTCCCGATATTTGTCGCACACAATAGTAGATATATTGTAAACTCTAAAAATTGAAGTGTAAATAAACAAAAAACGTAACTGGTTCATCATAAATGAGTAAAAAAAAAAACTCTCTATAAAATATGCACAATTTTTGCATATGATTTATTGCATGCAATTCTTATCTACAATTGGCTCTTGCGTTTGTTTATCTCATCTCAAATAGAAATTCTCATCAGTCATGATGCCAAATTTAATTTTTTTTTTTTTTTTGCTGACTCACTTTGGCAAATCTAAGTATAAAAATCAGTCTGACCATAAAAAAATTAAAAAACAACTGGCTATAAACAACACACATTAATTATGCGTGTAGATCCCTGAAACGACTTATGAAGTCCTTTTGCCGAAAGTATGTGTGCTTGACAAAAAGTTTTTGTATTATGTGTAACTAAAACTTGAGATTTCGCAGTAATGTCCAAATTTTGTCAATAAGATTTATTTATATTTTTGACCCCATGCCCAATTCAAGATTCTGAAGGATAGTATCACTCATCTTGAGGGAAGACTGGCTCTTGTCCAGATCTTGTTCATCATTCAGAAGGCCCGTGAGAGCCTGAACATCCCCCCCATGACATACATGGATAGCAATGTAAAAAAAAATATACAAATAGGGTGTGTAAAATAAAAAGAATATAGAAAATCAACCTGGTAACTCTGACAATTTGATGATTGTTGAGAGGGAAGCAGCAGCTTGAGCTGTCATGACGTTTTACTGAGCTACAAGCTGCTATTCTCCTTTATATACATATACAAATGAAGACATTAATAATAAATAATAGATGAGAGGCAGAAAATTAACTGAAATGAATGTCAGGAAATTATATATTTTTAACTAATAATAATTATACGAGGACTTGAGCCCTTTTTTGTTTACATTTTATTTGCTTTATTAAACTTAAATCATGTATTCCTTCATGCGAGATCTTTACTATCAGGTAGATGCTCTCCCCTCAGTAATAAAGGAAAAATAATAACAGCTTTGGAAAACAAAAAGACCTGTTCGAAGAGCCAACTCTACAAAATCTCGCACGCGGCATTTTGCATATTATTTACATTCCTATAGATGGACTACGAGAAAGCTCTCAGCATCTCCAAGGACCTCTTCACGAACAAAAGAAACAAACAAACAGAGGATACCCTGACAGTGAAATAAGGGCCTACTTGAATAAAAAAAGTGTACATTCAATGACATTTTTTTTACCAAAATACATTTTGAGGGATTTTTTTTTGTAGTTTTGACATTTATTTTGCTTTTTTTAGTTCCATTTTCATGCATTATTTGGACATCACTCCTTATAAATATCATCAATGCTATTTTTCACCAGGACAACATGATGATTGAGTGTTTCTATATTTAGCTTAAATTGTACGAATATGTTGCTAAAATGATAATAGAAGATGAAGGTATTGGATTGATTTTTTTTTAAATAGATCAGTGATTCTCCTTCAGAGTGCTTCGGTAGATTGGCATCCTGTCAGTTTATTTGAAGCTTGCCACAACATATTGTCATAGCACACCATAAACCATGAAATCTAGCTTAAATAGCTACTTTGGACCAAAATTACCATGTATGACCTTTCTAGTATGACTTTGATCCTTCCTTGCTGTCTTAATCTAAAATTATAGACCTCATTTACTGCCCTAAAACTTTAATACATATTCATTTTTACGAATTGTTTTAACCAAAGTCTCTACTCCGTTGATTATATATGTACTTATAATTCTTTTGCCTTATTAAAATAGTAAAATGAGCGTTTTTTTGTAAAATTAGATGTTACTTATTTTCTTTGACTTGTTGAAAAATCTCCATTCACAAAAAAAAATAAAAAATAATTATAGGGTTTGAAACCAGTTTTTTGTTGTAGCATTACAGCTACTATTAATGTCATTTTGATCAAATAAAATGATATATTTATGAGTATTAGAACCCTTGAACTATTATTATCAAATGTACCATAGAGTTGATATATATTAGTAATTACATAGTAATTTTCATCAAAAAAATATTCTGAAATAACTCAATTAACTTATTGGATATTGAATATATGTAGTTTGAAGCATATTAATATTTCTAGAACAATTTTTTTATAATGCTTCATTTCATCTTTTTGATTGAAATTTGAACAATCAGATGTGTACAAGTTGTAACTTGTACACAGCATATATATATATATATATGTATATGCAAATATATAGCTGCTCTTAAGTATATTGGAAAAAAAATTGATCGTTATTTAAGTCTATAGGTCCTAGGTAGTAAAACTCAGTAAAAATGGGAATGCCTTGATAATAAATTTAAAAATTAGATAATATTAGTCCATCACACTACATATGAATATGTTTTGGTAACTCCATGGGCAGCACTAAAAGCTTATTTCTAGTTACTGGCTCCCCTACCTTCAAAAAACAATGCACAGTCCCTGTTACTACATACAACTGGTTTGAGGAGAATATTTGCGTGGAAAAACTGGCAATTGTTTAAAAAAATGAATGAGTGCCAATAACAGAGAAATTCAACAGTTATAAAAAAAAACTTTCCATAAATGATATTTTAAACCTTTATTTTAATATTTAAAATGTATAACAGAGTGTCATAGCAACTCTGACTGAGCCCCCGAACAACTCAAACAAATGTACTCATATTGTAAATATATTCTACAGATTGTGGTATTCCAATAACTGTGGCCACATCTTCTGTAGATTTTGGTTCTTAACAATCGCCTAATTTTTAACACGCCTAGAATGATGATGAATGCATAACTTTGAATACAAGTCTAGTCACGGAATTCTGTAGCATGATTTAATAAGATTTCAAGTGTTAAATAACAATGGATTTATCTTTTAATTTGTCTGTGAAATTGTATGTAGGCTACAATAATTATCATAATTACTTAACTAATTAAGGTCCTAATAGAGAAATGAATTATGAACACGAGGTTTAAATCACATACGTAGTGAAGAACTGAAAATGAATAAAATTGAAGGGACTGAAAAATAGGGGTGTGGAGAGAAAAGTAGTATTTGATTCATTCAATAGCAACTCATTATCAAATCATAGCAATTGGATTAGTGTAGAGTGTCACTTATCATTAGCTTCAGGAGTCCAAATCATGTTCCTTTGAGGATATTAAATTACCAAATGGAGGGAATAGAAATAAGTGTTTGTTTTTCCTTCGGGTTACGAATACATGTTATGTTGAACATGGGCCTTGAAATATTTATAGTAATAATAATAATAATAAGAAATAGTATATGCAATTAAAATAACTACCATACCAAATCCCTTCTAATATGGAGAAGAGAGAGAGAGAGAGAGGAATAATGGAAGAACAGCTCTTCATGAACAAACAAAAAAAAAGTAAATATGGACCAGAAACAAACAAATGTTCCAAATAAAACTTATACATATACATATAAATACTAAACGTGAGAGTTTATGTAAAGGAAATGATATAGAGATTATTTAACCTTTTTCTTCAGAAAAAACAAACAAAAAAAACCAAAAAAAAAAAAACATTAAAGGAAGAAAAATAAAAACCTTGAATTGAAGTGAGAAGCACATGTCATGTTTTCCGATCAGATTTTTTTGATTTTTTTTTTGTTTTTTATTGTAATAAACATTTGTAAATGGATATTGTCTACATACATACATACATACATAGGTAGTTATAATTAAGTACATAGACATCTTCCAGGTGTGTGATGATGAAGAAATTGTACTTATAAGTATCTATGTATGTATTTATTTCAAGATACAGGAATCAAAAGGTACGTACGTATAAATAACTATATCATTAAAAAAACAAAAACACACAAGCATCATGTTATAGTGAGCAAACAAAAAATAAATAAATCATCATTTTACCCCCTTTAAATGAAGTGTTCAGAGGAGCACTTCCTTACTCTTCCCCTATGACTCTCTTTAATTTGTATTCGAGGCATTTTTATAATCTCCCATACTGGACGTATAAAATTTGAGTTATGAATTAAAATCATGAAAAGTTCCCATAATAGACAAAGAAAAAAAAAATTAAAATATGTATTGAGCACTTGAGCATTAATAGGCAAATGTGCATTAAATGAGCCAAAAAAAAAAATGGATTCAAAATAAGGTATGTAGACTCTGTCTGATCAGTTAAGTTTTTCTGAGTTGTTTTTTTTTTTGGCTTCATATTTGATCTAATTCTACATTCCTTAGAAATTTTACACAAATCAGATTATTTTGTTTGACCCTCTCCTATATTACGTAGGTAGTAGTAGGTATATGTACAGACTATAAACAGACTGATCATGAATATAAAGAACCTCTTCTTCAAAACAAACAAGGGAACAACATCAGATATCCAAATATTAATAATAAGAATATATAATATATTTATATGTGTATAAAGAAGATATTTGAATCTATCGCATTCTGCTTTTGTCTCCTTATCATTTGGCATGAAATTCATGGCTATTATGTGTATCTACACAAACACAAATTTCATATTTAAATATGTACATATATCTCTATATGTATAATAAATTGCCGTGCACTAAAACTCAAGACCACCAGGTGTGTGAAGATAGCGTTTTACAGTAGTATGATATTTAATTTTTTTAAATACAAATGGTTATTTGTATGAAATTTTTAATAAAATTCATAAATTGTCAAGACCCTTTATTACTAGTCATTGGCGATTCAGTATCAATAATTATTATCATTTTCAAAGGCCTCATAGTTGATTTTTTGTAGAAAAAAATACTTTCTTCGAATGTTATATTAACTAAACATACTATCAATGGCTAACTCACTAATTTTGGCCTCCAGTGTAAATATGAATATAAGCAAGCATATATTTTTTTTCCTTGCACAATGAGGAAAAAAAAAGGTGATTAATGTAGACATGAAAAAGCTTCTACTATGAATGTATGTACAAATTATACGTTTTTTCTTATTATTGCTACTTCATTTATTCCATGACTAAAGGCTCTCAAGCCTTTATGTTTCTCAAGATACACACCTATGTATGTATGTATGTATGTATGTATACTACCTAAAAGGAATGAATGAAAATCTAAGCTATAGTGTGTTTGTAAGTGACGTCATCATTCTAAAAGTCCGCCATCTTGATAGAAGTAACAACAATCAAAATTGAGGGGAATACAAGTCCTTGCTCCTCTACGTACAAACGCTGAATTCATTAAATTATTATTATTATTAAAGCTATTGAAAAAAGTGTCCTATAGGACTTTTTAGAAACATATCAAGATTAAAATCTGGTACGAGACAGTGGAACGAAAAATATGATTGGGTTACAATTGACTTTCTGAAGAAAGTAGGTAATTTAGTCATTTTAAAAGTCGGTATTTATATCTGGGATCAGTTCAGTTGTTAAATACAAACATTAAAACTCTGGGAAGAGTTGTCTTTTCTGCAACAGCAACCGAGGCCCTGGAATCCTCTTCCAGGAAAAAATATGAAAAGTCATCAGTAATATGACCAATATATATATATTTGATACGAATAGTATCGACCTGATTGGAAGTTAGACAGAGCTGCTTTGTTAACCCATACCCACCTGATAAGTATCAGTGTCTGAATTGCGAATCCAGTATCCTCTCGAATTAATTATCTATGTACAATTTTGCCAGATCTGTCAACAACTATATATAATATATAAACCTCCAATAAGGGATGACTTTCATTCTATCATTGACGTCAATGAAAACAAACATCTATGTATTTTCACCTTTAAAATAAGTCCTTGGAGGGATGGGCTGGCTAAGATGATAATTGTGTTCGGATAATCTTTTAATAAAATGTAAATTTAAAATTAATCCAAATATTAGACAGTGATCCATCCTTCTCGGGATCAACAGAACTGGATTTGGATGAACATACATATATATACATCTGTATATACACGCCTCTTATGGTTGAGTGAAGGACAAAATTTGTAAGTAATGTAAAGAGAATTATTTATAATTTGATATGATCAAATTTTGTAATATGTAGTTACATATACAGCAATAAAGATGGAATGTAATTCTTATCAGATGATGACCTCATAGAGGTCATCCATTATGTGATTATGTAGCTACATAATATGCATGTTTCGTTGTTCATGCACGAGTGAAATATGAGAGCAAGACATGGATACATATATACGTAATTACTTTCATAAGTAATTGATTTATTTGTTGATAAACAATACTGATAACACTGTTCAATAATCAAAAATCCTTAGGGATATAAGTATAATAAAATTTATTTAGCTTTGCACCTTGATTTCAAATCTGTAATTTTTTTTTCGAGAGTCCTACAGTTTTCGAGAAATCGAACCTTAATTTTTTGAGCTAATTTGGCACCATTTTCCAACTTTACCTTTAATTTAAACCTAGAAGGATACTCATTTTGCCCATTAAAAAATGATGATTTGCAAGTGTTTTTTTAATGCAAATTACATTTCCAGTCTTTGTTTTGATCTAAAGGGACTCCTAGGGGCGCGTAGGGAACAATTTCCACCAAAAAATTCGCTAGAAATCTAAGACTAACGGTAGAGCTACTTAAGTAGTAGTAGCGTGCAGTAGGATTAAGAAATCAGCTGAAATCCTTCTGCCTTCAGTTTATTATGTAATCCCTGACGTCAATAAAAACGCTCTATTCACAAGAATACAAAATTAAATACACCTTTTGTGCCTACTAAGATAATTTATAAAGATCTTTTTTCTTTCTAAACGGACTCTTAAATCAAGAAAGGTCTGTTTTGAAATGTGATCAGAGTCATTTATATACGTGTATATATATATACTGTGTTAGCTTGAATGGCAATTAAAATCTCAATTTCCAACAATTGTCATTGTTATTCAATATATCTATCTACCTTTATGTATGTATATGTAAGAAAACACTTATTTGAATCGTAGTTTTGAAGAAACAAAAGAGTAAAATAAAATTATTATCCCTTGATAGCAAATTTAAAAATGTCAGCCACAATTATCAAAATATAAAATGAGTATTATACGCTTCATGTGGTCGTTGATAGTGTCAAAGTTAAGAACTCGGACTGAAATTTTGACTCAAGCTTCATTATAATCAAATTTGTCAAGATAGAGTTGAGAGTTTGATAAAGGGAAATATTAGTTGGTATCCTGCTGATGTATTAGAATAACCCATACTCAATCATTTTAATTAAACGGGCCTTTTAGAATTGCTCTTAAATATAGATTTATTAATAATCAGGCTTTACAAATTACCCATCTCAACCAATGATGCCACACAACTAATAGAGGGTAAAAAAAAATTAATTTTGTAAATTACATTTCTTGTCAATGTCCATGTGCAAATACTTTTTAGTTTTTAAAAATCAGACAAAATCAAAGACTTTTGATTTGATGGTTAGAAATTGTAAATGATTAATTTTTTTCTAGAAGCAATTGAGGGACTGTTCATGCAGATATTTATTCATCGAAAAAGTGAATGATCCTTTTCATTGAGCACCTTTAGATTCATATAAGTAAAAAATCCGGTATTTTAGCATTTTTTGCAATAATGCCATTTCGTTTACAACACCGGAAGGTCATTAGTAAAAAAAACTGCATATATTTTTTTCCTGTTTAATGAGCCTTTCAGTCCATATTTTTTATTACACCCATGAAGTTTTTGAGCCAAAAAAGGGTCGAATCGCTCAAATCAAGTTTTTGAAAGCTCCTAAATTAAATATAATACATTTGGCTTTATAGAATCACTCTGTGATGACTACATAGCAATCTTTATTGTACCTTTTAATTTTTCTTTAAGAGCAAGTACAGTATTGGTTGATCAATGGACTAAAAATTTGCTCTGTTTCACGTCTTTGTTCGGGTCTTACTATGAGTAATTGAAAAACGTCTTACCATCAAGACTCACTTCAAGGGATTAAAAAGATAATACAAGGTATTATCTTCCCTTTAGCTGTTTTATCAATTAACTCTTTCCTATTTTAATGTTTGAAGAATAAACGTGACTCAAATTAGTAAAAAAATGACTTGATAACAGATTTGCTGAGTATACTTATGTCTACCTTGGTAAATATATGTAGGAATGAATGAACAGACTGACTTGTAAAACTATCAAACAAACAAACCTGTTTGCAAAAACAAAACAAAATAACAACAGTTTTTGCTTTAGGGAATTTCATTAAGAAGGAGAAAGAAAGAAAGAAAGAAAAACTGAATCATTTTGTCAGATGCCAAATAAGAAAATAAACTCGTTCACCAACTGATAAGAGGTTCAACTCAGTAGTGTCAGGAAGACTTGTACATATTATGCAGTAGAGGTGGATCATTCAGTATTGAGTGCAAAGATAAAGAAAAAAGGCTATAAATTAATTAATATTATTATAAATTTTGCCTCATCCCGTCCCAATTGTATGCAAATAATGTCCCATGGAACAGTACTTGTTGAATAACGTATATATAACGTTATCATTAATTTATATAAGCTACATGAAAGTATAATGACCACATATACTAATTCAGTCGTCCTTATTCACTATAGTCATTCATGAATGATACTAAAAGGTGAACGAATTCAATTGGTAAAATGAAATACCCTACTTCATATGAGTAATAGTTATGTCCTGTAGAGGGCGCTTTAAACTCTGGATGTTTTTCAAGGACCAATAACATGGATGGAACCAATTTTAAATTACATATTAAGGACCCATTTAACCCTAGAAATTATTCTATTGCTCCCAACAATTGTACTAAGTATTCTTCTTCAATTAATATTAAGAAATTATTCAGGGCTCCTAATAAGAGCTAATTCGAATTCAACTAATCAGAACACTAATTAGGGGCAAGTGGTTAATATAAAAATTGACTGCAAACAAAAATCAAATCAAATCATGTTATTGAAATAACGCATTGTTTTCGAATGTACAACCTTCTTAACAACACTAATATATTCTCAACCTATTGAATATTTTTCATGGGTTTAAAAGGTTTCTTATTTGGTATTCAAAGCACAGACCATGTACGGTATTGTTCCTTGCTCCCTTGTTAAACGATAATTTAATAGTTGTGTACATAAGTGCATAGATACTATCATTTACATAGATAGGTAGGTACAAACAACCTATGGATGTCAAACCCATGTCCAAGCAGGTTTTACAAAATGATATATGTATGTATTCCTGGTATGTGGATCATTGTTTGTTTTAACCATCAAGTCCCATTCAATGACAATATTTACTATGTTGTTGTATGTAAACTTGACAGGAAATCAAGGATCATATTTATTACAAGTATGTACCTATTATTAAAACTAAATCCTAGTCATAAAAATATGCATTGCTTGATCATTCCGCAATTGCAGCCTGTCAACACAAATGCAAGTATAGACTATCATCATCAAAAATATGTCTGAATTACATTTGTACTCTTAAATTAATTTATAATTTTCAATTTCTATTGAATAAAATAATATACATTACACTTAATTGTTATAAATATTTAAGGTTTATATTTCAAATTTTATCAAAACGAAATGAGGGCTCTATGTCGAAACTTGAATGATACTGTCAGAGATAGTAGTCGAGGGGAGAGGGTGTCTTAGCTGCTACACAAAAATATAAAAACCTTTATGACGGTCCCTATCTGAACCGCAGTCAAATTATCAAACATTGACCGGACCACTATGAGAAAAAGGTCGTGTATCACAGTCTTTAAAATATGGCCGACACTCTAAGGTATTTTATCTCTTTCTAGGCATTTGAATATAGGTGGGGGGGGGGGGGCAACAATTAAAAAAGGGGAATAAAATTCACTTAATATAAAATAATTTATTTGCAATTTTAAAAGTCTTTTGATGGCATCCTTTTACGCGGGGGAAAGGGAAGGGAAGTATTTGACCTCATTGGCTGCATGAATCATCTATAGGAGAGGGAATTTTGAAGTCCAAAGCAGCCGAAAGTAGAATAAATCTCAATTTAAAGTGATGGATAGGCTTATAGTTTGTAATTCTATTTACAATAAGTGATTTAGCATTTAGCAGGGAAT
Source organism: Lepeophtheirus nordmannii (assembly GCA_963680855.1). Classification (NCBI taxonomy): domain Eukaryota; kingdom Metazoa; phylum Arthropoda; class Copepoda; order Siphonostomatoida; family Caligidae; genus Lepeophtheirus; species Lepeophtheirus nordmannii. The sequence goes on along the minus strand of OY804525.1, from coordinate 18,601,117 downwards.
TGTCGATGGCTTTCGCTCTAGCCGAAGATTCACCCTTGCTAAAGCCGAATAGGATTATCGCTTTGCAATATTTGTCATCACTATCTCCTACAGATTTTCAGAAAGTGTAATTTTTTCCTCGATTCTGACTTTTCTTAAATAGAAAAGGTTCATCAAAATGGTGGCTGATTCCCCCCTTGAATAAAGTAAATTATCATTCATATCAATTAACAAGTTATTTGTCTATATTTCAACAAGCTGTCTCATGAAATGGCTATTTAAAGGATTAATTACCTAGGGGCATAGGCGTACGGAAAGAAAAAATGACTGGTCAAAATTTGCCCAAATATGTAAGAGATAATTTAGGTTTATCGATGTTCTTTAAAATTAGTTTAAAAGTTCCTCAATTTCGATAAGTTTGGAAAAGTAACGAAAGTTTCTCGCGATCCAGGATCGCAGGATCGAAGTTTTCTGAAACTCTGATCTCCTACCATCCCTCTAACATTGAGTTTGATAAAAAATGTCAATATCTTCACACCCTGACAAAAGCGTGGATGTTTGAATTCAAAAGTAGCCCAGAGTCCTTGCATGGTAAATAAAATTAGATCAGGCCAGCTGATCATGTCTGAAATTGTGCCGTGCATTTATATCCGTCTGAAATTTTGTTAATGGAGCCTAAAATTATATTTTTCCAATTCTAAAGTAAAACTTTTGCCAAAAGTACATACATGGAACATGTATGTACTTTTGGCAAATAATGGAACGCTCTCCTCAATGCCCGACTGAAAAGGGCTGGACATTTTTTAGGTGCCAGGGCATTAACAAACAAAAATTTCCTCCTGTTCTCGTCAGAGGAACTCGGTCACCTTCCGTCATGAAATGGGCTTCTTTGACTATCAATGTCAAATTGTCAATAATTTATTATATATTTGAAGAAGAGAATAAAAAATTTTAAGCTGGTTTGTTTTGCATACAATCGTGAACGATACAAACAAATTGAATTTATTATACAGAGATTATTAGAGTTACTAAGAGGTACCAATTAAAGGTACATATATGGTTAATTACAATAACTAATAAATGTGTACTTGCTCAAATAAGTCGTCCTTACCTACTACTAAATCATCTAAGTAATATATAAAACCCACCTACAAATGGAATAAATGCTCCTTTTATAAAAATAAATTAAAAAAAAAAAATCCAATTACTGCAAACGAAATATGTCCTAAATGCTGCAAGAACAAAAATTGTCTTTTATAAATGAAAAATAATAATGACGAAGAATTTGAAATATTTTGATGCTTCGTGTGACATCATTTTTGGTCACATTATTTTCAAATGCATAGATCTTTAAAACCTTTACCTTAAATGAAACATCATCTACTCAACTTAAATTAAGCATACAATCAACTACATACAGGAAGCTTACTTTGTGAAATAATTAAATACAACATTACCCATGAATTTCTAATATTATGTATGTATATGAAGAAAAAAAAACCCCAAGAAAATGATATATTAGAACCCCTAGTATGTATATAAAAACGACAGACAGGTGGCAGTAGTTGTGTATTTGGAGGGAATAAATGTTTTTTTTCTTTTTTCTTTTAAATCAAAGCTTAGCTTACAATAATGCAACTGAGTTAAATGGGGTGTATTTAGTTTGAGTATAAAAACTTTTGTGTTCCTCAACGTTAGACCTGCTCAATATTTTTTTATTATTCATAAACTGATTTAATTAAATAGATTAAATCAATTAACACTGGTCAAAAGGAGTAAAACTCCCAATTTGGTCAAGATACACATAAATTACTAACCTACGAGTATTAGTCTCTTTTGTACTCTTTTAAGTAATATCCATTGGATATGAATATACATGAGCATAAATAACATTAGTCTTGAGCACGGAAAAAAAGAACTAAGATCCCTTGTGCTCAAGCCCCCCCTCTGGCAACAGATGATGAAGTCCATCAAAATAAATTGGGATTTTTTTTGTATTTTTGTTCATTACTGTTTTTATGCTGACACACATCATTATATTCTTCACATTCGTATTTCTACTCTGCACAATTTATAAGTCATTCAGCTACCCCTCTTTTTCTCTGTGTAGGCACAATGTATGCATAAATATATACACGGAATATCAAAACACATTTCCGTTTCTGTTGTCTAGTATACATACAAATAATACACATCATCAAATAGAAAGGAACAGTACATTTAATCGTGGGCTAGATGACTATCAGCAGTACCCTGAGTAAGCAGTAAATTCTCAAATGAACGTCTTCAAAAAAAAAAAAAAATGAGATGATGAGTAATCAGGGCTGTATATACATAGTCAAACATATGTGTAAAAAATAATGAAAAGAATAAGTTGATTTGTATTTAATCATGGACCTTCTTCTTCTTCTTCTTCGTCAACATCATCATCTTGTAAAAATCTCATTTCAAGATGGAGAGGGGGAGAGTGAATGGATCTCTTGAAAATGTACGTACATATGTATATGTACCTTCAAAAAAGGATTTTCTTCATTTGAGTACTGATTTGAAATGACAGGAGTCTGCTCATAAGGGCATCAACATCATAGTCATCATCAAATCTACCTATGTACAACTAGGTCCACCCTTTTATTCGTTCTCACCTAGCTATGAAATTAGATTTTATGTACATACATGTATACAGTAGAAGCAGGACAATAGTTATGCAAACTTAAAGGGGGGGGGGGGAGAGCCCTCAATTTTGTTCGATATACATACGAACATATTATGTAGGTATGTTAAATTAATTCAATAATATTTTTTGGTTATATGTACAGGGTGTCCCAACAAAATGTTTACAGTTTAGAAATATTTGTAAACTTGATATTTAATTAAATTTTTATCATTTAAAAAAGAGTAAAAATATCTACAAATATCATTTGATTGTTTTGTTTTTTTACTGCCTGTTCTCTAACAAACGCCCATTTTGATCCAGACACTCCTAACTACGCCAAGCATTAGAATTGCACACATTATGAAACAATATACTTGCTATTAGGGCCCCTTAATTCTCAATGGACTATACAGTAAATCGTGGATTCTCAAGTTCCTAATAGGTACAACAACTATAAGTGGTGTATTGACCCATTTAACTTGAAAAATCTACATATCCCTCACAATGTTTTAAATAATACCCCCCGCTATACTGAATTATCGACATTAAGAACATAAACTAAACTTGAAATATAACTTTTCGAATGACAACATTCGAATCTCATTGCACAATGTGATGGACAGATGATTTTGAAATTTAATTATATACTATATATGTCCTAGTTTTTCAAATAACTAATTTTATTAGGATATTTATGTAGAAAACGAGCAATATTTATATCACTAGTTTTTTACTTCTTGTAAAATATTAAATGCTTCTTCACGGAGGCTGTATTTAGTCTCATATTAGTATAAGATAATTCTGGCTGAGCCAAAGTATTTGTATTGAAAGCAATCTCGAATCCCATAATGATGATTAAAACAATATTAATATTAATTATTCCTTAAATATGTAGTCTAATTCCGATAAAGTAATATTCATGGTATCTCTCAGCCTTACCTCCGATAAGAGAAGAAGAAAAAAGGCCTTAAGGTATCTAGACAATGGCATAACTAGGAATGTAAATCATATGCAATTCGGGCGTGTTATAAAAAAGAAAGAGAAAATCAACCTGGCAACCCTGACAATTCAATGAATGTCCAGGGGGGAAGCAGCTTGAGCTGTCATGACGTTTTACTGAGCTACAAGCTGTTATTTTCCTTTATATATGTATGTATACAAATGAAAACATCAAACCACAAACATTACAATACGTTACTCCAGATTCATTATATTATTCACAAATATCATTAACTCAATCATTCTCCTCAATGAATGATATCCATTTTTTAATTTTTCCTTTGTTCCTCACCATGATATAATCTTTGCAGACTGTTCTTTTTTTGTAAAACATTATGTTCAGGTAAAGTTGATGTTACCTTCTTAAGGGAAAAAAAATGATAACAGCTTCGGAAAACAAAAAGACCTGTTTGAAGAGCCAACTCCACTTTTTTATCACACGCCCGAATTGCATATGATTTACATTGCTATTCATTATTATATTCACAAATATCATTAACTCAATCATTCTCCTCAATGAATGATATCCATTTTTTAATTTTTCCTTTGTTCCTCACCATGATATAATCTTTGCAGACTGTTCTTTTCTTGTAAAACATTATGTTGAGGTAAAGTTGATGTTACCTTCTTAAGGGAAAAAAAAAATGGTAACAGCTTCGGAAAACAAAAAGACCTGTTTGAAGAGCCAACTCCACTTTTTTATCACACGCCCGAATTGCATATGATTTACATTGCTAGGCATAACTCTCTTCAACTCCATATTTAGTTGCAGGGACATTCACAGCTAAACAGCATATAAGATATACGAGTAGTTTAATAAATCAACGTTCAAAACATTAATAGGGAGCATACGTAGACAAATCGTTAGCTGACAATAAAAAAATACTGCGGAATTGTTGATTTTTGAGGGGTATCATTGGCTTACAACAAACTTTCGGGTATAAGCAAACTTACAGTGATTTCTCCCTTCAGCTATTTTGATCAGTTGACTTTTATTATTTAGAGCAGCTGACTCTATGTATTAAGAACTCAAAAAAGATTTTAATATTATATCACGACGAGCTTTTTTGGATAAACAAAAAATACTACGACTTCTTCCTTCAGCTCTTTTTCATTGATTTAAAGCAGCTGACTCTACGCGTTATGAACTCAAAGAGGGCATTATTATTTTAATATTATGTATATATAATATTAAATCAAGGATTGCGCGCTCTTTTTTTTGAATTTTCGAATATTATACAAGTATTAACGATTGATTGGTATATTAGTATAATTTATCAATGTAAAGTATATCTAAATAATAACTTGGCAGCAAGGAAAATACAAAAGGGTAGCAGCTACCAGTTGTTTTTATTAATTTTTCCTTTCCCTTTTGTGAGTCGAGGTTGCGAGTGAACAAAAAAGCTCGTCGTGTATATGACTTGGATTTATATATTCAATCAAGGATTTAATTTTCGAATAGCATACAAGTACTAATTATAGATTTATATATTGGCAGAATTTATCAATCTATAGTACATCCAAATAACAACTCTGTCTAAAATTAAAAAGTTGACAAATAGAAAAATACAAAAGGCAAGCTGTCGTATATTTATTCAAAAAATTTCCCATCTCTTTCGAGAGTCGAGGTTGGGAGTGCACAAAAAAGTCATGTGCATTCCTTTGTCATATCTACATAATTCTACAGAATAATATATATTAAATTTATTTATCGAGGTTGCGTAGATTGATAAACTTAATTTGGGTACATGTAGCAATGTAAATTCCAGGGGGGGGGGTACCTCCCTTTAGAGGAACTGCCTCCCCCCCTAGAATTATTTACTAGGACTTTTGATATGAAGTTATCGTCAAATTGACTTTACGCACCTGAGTAAATGATTTTTCGTTTCAACATCCTTTTAAGTGTTCCAGCAACTTTTTTTCCCCTGAAGTACATATATTTAGATACTTCTTCTACTGGCAGCACTAACACCACCAACAACAACAATAATAATTTCCATTAGTGGGAGCATTGACTCACTTCCAATAAAATCATTTACAATTTATGGATGTCATAATTCTTTTCAGTGAAATAGTTATATTATAATCAGAGCAACCCACGGAGTGCCAGGCTAACAGATACACTCACTCCTCCTCCTTAATGGCTAATAAATAATTAAGTAAATTGAAAATCTGTAAATAAATTTCAACACACAAATTGACCGTTCAAGCAAATTGTGTTCTTCTTCATGCCTCAAATAGTTTCACATTTTTTAAATAGCTGTGTTTCCTCCATACTTTCCTTCAGTCCAATTTCCGAGATTTTATCATTCAGGCTGCTGCTGCTTCTAAAGTACTTTCTAGTTCCTTCAGTTACACAGCTTTTAGGTAAATTCTACATTCCGATTGCTTCAAAATGAAATGAAATGCACTCAAGGGAACTAAAATTTAAAAATCATGCAAACCACGTAGATTATTAATGTTAATACGGATTCTGTAAATTTACTGGAGTCTTTGAATCCAGGGCCGTGACAACAGGATATGGGATAGGTTGGGTGGTTGATTGGTGCTCCTTGGCAAAATAAGGTTTGTCAAATCCCAAAATATTTTGTCATCAAACAGTCCAGCCTTGTATTCGTTTCGTGATATAATAACAAAAGGACAGGACTTACAAAATTACCCCTGTACATAATTAGCCAACGATCCGGGACACACCTTGTTTAAAATCAAAATGAAAAACATTTACCATAACAGAATATGGACGGATTCTATACGGACCAACGGGATATTTATGGACTCTATGGTGTGTATTGAGAACCACATGACAATAAAATTATTCGAATTATTTTTGTTATTTTTTTACTTTTGTAGGGAGGTTGAGAGATATAGTAAATATCTCTTCTTCTTTTTTTTATTTTTTAATGGATGTTTCTTCCAAGAAAAAATTAATTTTTTGCGTAGTAACAATCTTTTTCCATAAACAGTTTAATGTCCCAAGAATTTTATTCCCAAACATTTACAAAGTGACACATAAATAGGGGAAACGAGCCTTTATAAAGAATAACGCAATTAATGGATTTATGGGAGAGAGAATGTCAAAAAAAAAAAACACAAAAAAAACTGAAGAATATGGATCAACAACATCACTCTTTCATCACCCCCCCTCTTCCCCTTTTACTGTATAAATTCTCCCCAATATTCGTAAATGAGGATTGAAGTCAAGTGTCGTCAATCAAACTAATTAAATTATAGCTCATTCAATAAAAGTGACGACATTTTTTGTACATAGATCAGTCAAAAATCCAATTCCAACTCATATTTTATATAATAAATACTCTATGAACATTCATGCAATCATGAATGTAGCTTTATTATTGTAGAGGTTATGATAGCTAGCCAATCAGTCGTACGTATAGCATAGTCAAAAAAAATATTTTTTAATAGTTAAAAAATATGTAATTCGTGTAAATGGATTAGTTAGAGACTTTAGGGATAACGATTATCTTCTATTCCTACAATATAGAAGCCAAAAGGCCTCCACTTATGAAGACCTAATTGTTTTGTTTTGTTTTAGTTTAAATTGAGGTCTGAAGCTCATAAATACTCATATGGAAATGTTTTTCTATGGAGGAAAGAGCTTAAAGGAGATCCCTCCTTATCCATATTAAAGGTGGACCACTTTTGAGGGAAGTAAAATTATACCTTTGAAAATGGATAAATGACTAGTGATAAAAAGACGTTATAACTTGTGGAAAGATAATTAGAAAAATTTCAGCTCTAAAAAAAATATTTATACTAAGCTGCACAAAGTGTATTCTTGTAGTTTTCTATTTTTCAATATTGCTAAAATGTTGCTAAAATGTTTGAATCCAGAGGATATTTTGATACCAATAAAAGTTGAGTAATATTTTATATGGCTAAACTAATGTTTTTCATGTATAAATTTCTATTTTTAGGTATTTCCCTAACAAATAACATAAAGAAACATACTGAAATTAAAAATTAAACCATAAAAATTCATTTTATTTCTTATTTTTTCAAACTTTACATTTACTTTACTTCACGAGTCAAAATTTAGTCATTTATTCATAGAAATATGTTTGTTGATTTAAACAGACTACCAAATTCATCATTTAAATGTATTCAGAATTAAACTTGAATACACTACCATGAATGTTACAAAATAAGGTAAAATATGTAACGACAACGAGATTTCAGTACATTGTCGTCAGCTAAAAACATTTTCCAATGGATCTGATGACTACTTAATTACAGTTTAATGTAATTTTTAAGTTTTTTGACCTTCCCTAATCCATGTCCATTAGGTACGACAAAGCCAATTCACATGTGAGAGGCCAGACTCCTAAGATTAATGATTACACATATTGATGGCACGATAATCATGTAACTTTTCATGGGCATTGATTTCATCTGTGACTAGGCTACATCAATAGATACGAACCTCCAACAGGAAATGATAATTAATTGCTTAATAACATTGCTTATTAGAAATTGATGAATATATTTGAGGATTTTGGGAATCAAGTAGCAGATTATTAATTGTGTTAACTGTGTATAAAATGAATCTCATCCCTGAATGTATTAACATTATCGTAGAATTGTTCTCGTATCTTGAGGGAACACTGAGCATTCACCAATGAAAAACCAGGAAGTTCAAACCTACAAATAGGCAAAAAGGCAAAAAACCTTTACTATCTGTGTCAATGAAGATTTCCGTTTCATTCTTTGATTACATCACATCAATCAAGGTACTTACATATATATATATATATATATATATATATATAGCACAAAGAGGAGACAAATGAAGTGATAGCATCACTCTATGTCTTCTTCAGGGGTGTTTTTTTATATGTTTATGGAGGTGAGTGAACGGATGAGAAGAATCCGTTTCTTGATTCCCAGATACTAGCAACTACTACAATATATATATATATATATATATATATAAGCATATATATATACATATATATGTACAGATCTGAAACACTGATTTACCATTTCCAGTTTTACATATTATTATCAACAATCTATGTATGTATTCATGGATCTAGAGTACAAAAAGAATCTTGTTAAGACATAGTCCATAATAAAAAGAAAAAAAATATACAGTGATCCCTCGCTGTATCACACTTCACCTATCGCTGCTTGTCAGAATTTTTTACAGTGAATCCTGATTGGCTCAGAGGCCGTTACTTTTGTATAGAAGTGACAAAAGTTGATATTGGTTTTTCACAGTTGATCAATGCCAACAATTTTCGTTCCTGTACATTCAGCCAAATTGTCGTTTGCAATTTTTCTCCGTGACAAAGCCCACAATGTCAAAGAAACGTTCATTACCGACAAAGGGGCCTCCAGACGCGCCAAAGAGGCCGAGGAAGATGCTAACTATTGCAGACAAAATAAAGCTGACTACTTTGCAGATTTCACCTGTCGCGGGATATCTTTGGAACGTATCCCCCGGGATAAACGAGGGTTCACTGTATATTATATAAAAAATTGCAAAAAAATCGTTATGCATAAGATTATTTAATGGAGCATTGTTCATCCTCAAAATACAAAAAGCAAGCTGGGCTTTTCATCAAACATGAGTCTGGAATTGCATTTTGTATTCTCTTACACATTAATTAAAGGGGTTAACAAAATCATACTTTCTTAATGTTCTGTAATCAAGCTGAAAATAGTTGGATTCGAGCCCCAGATTCCATTCATGGACTTAGTTTTTCACCATGAGGCTCAAATTCTTCGGACAAAGATCTAAAATACTTTTCAGCATTTTTCAGGGTCTTTAAGATTCCAGGCGTTTTCTGACGCTTAGTGTATTAGATAAGAAATAAATGGTGAATAAGTGAATCAAAGCCTTATGTTGAAAGATTCTAAAACTGTTTTGATAATGTCATTATTTTATGTTTCTAATTCGAATCATCTTTGTTTGAGTATGAAGTTTTTTCTTTAAAGGCAAATAGCTCCAAGAAGTATAGAAAAATCTATAAATTTAAGTATAAATTTATCTGATTAATCCGTTTGGGAGGTAGGAAATATAACATAAAACGAACGATTATATTGCAAAAGCCACATTGGAGGTAAATAATAAAGTCTCAATAATCAAATGAAGAACTTATTTCAATAGTTTTTAACCTTTTTCGTAGTGTATCTTTTTGATGATTCCATCATTCATATTTACCTCTTAAAATTACAGTTAACTCAGATTCGTATATAGGTACAAAAATATATACAATTAACAACATTATTTGTTTATTCAAGTTCATATTTATTCATAGGCAATTTAACATTTACCCTTCTCAAAGAGCAAAATATATCCTAGGTTGAGTACTCTTTATATATCCATTATAGCCAACTCAGCCCAAAAGTTTGAGTATAAGGACCAGTATTGACTGTAACATGTTGTATGTCTTACGAAAAAATGGTCCGATCTTATTTATGAATTTGAAGAAAAAAAAATTTATAAATAGGGGAAATTGCTTATTTTGTTTATTCAAAATTACTTTTGTGTTGACGTATCAGATAATATATATATATATATATATCTATAATCATCACCACCATTTTCAAAACCATCGTTTACATATTATATATTCATAATCCCTCTCATATTTTGTATAATTTTTGAATAATCCATTATTTATGGAAATGAGGATTGTATAGGGAGGGACTCACTTTTTGTAGATACGAGTGTACAAAGTGTCTTTTATCTCAAAAAAACAACAGATAGGTAGATATCCACATACATACATTCAAATAAAGTGCTTCGTCACTTTTTTGCTTGAATTATAAATTAATAATGAAGCAAAAAAAAAAAAAAATAGCAAGCTACAAACTCAATCATGGGCCAATGATAAAAATACATATTATAGGTATGTACCTATGTACAATAGAAATGGATACGGAATCAAGCAATTTTAATCAAGTGTGAGTCTCTAAAACCTACCATTGATGAAGCTTCAAAATTCAAATCAACCTACTTATCAACTGACGTCACACATTGCATAGTAAGACGCCATGTTGTAGAAAAAAGTTGTTGAGTCATACTCATTGGTCAAAAAACAAAGAACTGTCAAAAAACTGTCGATAGGAAGAAAAAACTAACGGTAACTATGGTGAACACCTTTAAAAGGGTAGATGAATGCCGCTTAGTTAAGTGGTTGGGGCAGTTTGGGGAAATAGTAGATCATTACCCCCAAAAAAATCCCATAGACAAAAAAGCGGAGGAAAAATACCAAAATTATCGGGAGATATGGAGAGACAGCGACTATGTGATCGAGTTGGTCGCTGACCCTTCAGGTATACCTCAGATCATACCGTTTCAGGGGTGTTTAGTGAAATTAAAATTTTCGGGAGTAAAATTACAGTGCCAAAGATGCTTTAATTTTGGACATGTAAAGCAATACTGCACCCAGAAGCGAATCAAGACCTTTGAATACGAAAAGTCGTTAAAACGGATAATTGAAGAGCGGATAGCTGCAAGCGACATAGACTCGGTCAATTCGAAGTCAGCACCATCATCTGCTGTTGTCTCTGAGGCAAAAAAGAACACAGATGAACATATTTCTCGTTCAGGTACTTCAAGGGCAGAGGAAACCGGCTCAAACGACATGAATGCCGCTCATTCTTTGACCAGGGAAACACAGGAGTCCAGCATCGGAATTGATAGTATCCTTAGTAGTAACTCCAAGGAGGATTACGAAGTTCAGAAAGTATCCAAGGAAAAAGAAACCCAGGGACCTGTGGCGGGAGCAGAATCATCTTCAACAAGGTCTATCCAGATTGAAAGTAATTCATCCTCAGTCGAAAATCTTGGATCTCCAATAATTATTGAAGCCGGGTCTATAGGAAAGAATAAGGAGAATACGAATAAAATGCAACAACATTATTTGAATGCAAAGGCCATTTTGCCAGACAGAACTCGATCTCTTTCCTCCAAAAGAGGAAGGCAAGACATGGGAATATCCCCAGAAAAAGGGAAAACCCCTTCAAAAGTTCAAAAAGCTAAAACCTCTCAATAGAATAATCTCAACATGAGCCTTTCTTCCAGAATTTTTTCACAGTCGAAAATCACTGACTTTTACTCAAATAAGATATCAGATGACATAAAATTTAATATGGGTTTGAAGAGAATTATTTCTCTCAATACCCGTGGAGGAAAAGAAAAAAAAAGACGACATGCTCTGTTGAATTCATTGTTTTCATCCAATCCAGATATTATCTGTCTTCAGGACGTTAAAACTGATGTTTCATCTTCTTGTGTATCGAACTGTTCCCTATGTAAACCGGAGTGTTACCATTATTTCTTCACCGGATCAGGCTCTGAAAGAGGAGTTCTCACCTTCATTTCAAAGAGAATCAAAATTGTAAGTTTAAGGGAGGAATATTCTTTCAAAAGCGACTGGCACAAAATATATATATCAACAAACGGAGTTAGCTTTTTCCTCATTAACGCCTATGGTCCGAATGAAAGGTCGCCTTCTTTTTTTGAAGCCTTAATGGACTCCGAAAGGGAGAACAAGCTTCCATTGATTCTTATCGGGGATCTAAACGTGGATCTGAGAAAGGAAGGTTCTGCTTATCCAAATAGAGCTTTTCTTGATATGGTTAGTTCCTACTTTAACTTAAAAAATGTGTCTGAAAAAATTAATTCATCTCGTGAGGTTTCATGGAGAAGAGGTTCTCAATCATCACTAATAGATCTTGCATTAGTTTCTCCCATAATCTTTGGCCAGGTTAAAAATGCTTCCTATAGACCGGAACCTTTTTCTGATCACTATATTTTGGATCTCGAAATGGATTTTACACAACGATCGAAAAGGTCAAAAATCCCCAAATGGATTTTGGATGAGCCCAAGTTTAAAGATATTCTAAGGAAACACCTAACGCAGGGTTTTGATTTTTCAATGTCTGCTGAGATTGGGGCTTTTCGGTTTCCTCGATTAATCCATATGTCTGCGTATAAGTTCCTATCTGCTCACAGGAAAAATGCGAAGGACTTCCAATTGAAGTTGGACGGTTTACTTAGTGATCAATCCCTATTTATTCGGACCCTCACTGCTGAAGCTGTTAATAACTTTAGAATGGCTGACGTCGCTGAAGTGGAGATGTCTGAAAGAGTGGAATTGGAATTTAACCCAAATAGAAGGCTAAAATCACTTCTTCAAAAAGATTATTACTCCGCTGGATCCATTTCGCAAATTGTGGACAATGGCCATAAGTTAACAAAAGCAAAGGATATTTTGCATTATTTCTACTCCAAATTTCAGAGCTTGGTCGGAACAGATAGAATAAATTTTCCTAGGAGAAAGAGCCACTCACAAATCAAATTATTTACCATGGATGATATCACCACCTACATAAAGAAAAAGTTTAAAGATAAGAAGGCTTCTGGGGTAGATGGTATTTCCGGGGATATCTACTCATTACTTCCCGAAGAAACTGCGCCCTTTCTTCAAAGGTTTGGTGAATCAATGGAAAAGAGAGGTCGGCTCCCGAGGAACCTCACGAAGGGCAGAGTGGTACTCATTCCTAAAAAGGGAAATGGCACCGATTTTAATCATTGGCGACCTATCACTGTTTTAAATCACTCCTATAGGATTCTTTCTGGAATTTTGGCCCAAAAAATGGAACCGGAGCTTAATAAAAGAATAAGTACCCCTCAAAAGGGTTTTCTTAAAAATAGAAAGATTTCTGATGTATCGCGTAATATTCAATCAGCTATTGAATCGGTGAGAGAGAGAGGAAAATATGGGGCTGTGATTGGTATAGACTTTAGTAAAGCATTTGACTCCATAAAACATGACCAAATCCTTCGAGCGGTAAAAAAGATGCTCCCAAAACACTTTTTTAACCCTGTTAGAGCTCTTTTATTTAATGGGTCATCTGTCATTTCGATGGGTGGTCAGGAGAGCAAGCCTATAATTCTCAAAAAGGGTTGTAGACAAGGTTGTCCTACATCGCCTCTACTTTTTATAGCCGCTGTAGAGGAACTAGTGTGCTTTATTACTAGAAAGTATGGTGGTTTTGGTGTCCTGTTCCAAGGACATCGGCATTTGGTGGACTTATACGCAGACGACGTGACGCTAACGGTTGAGGCGAACTCAGAACCTCAGTTGATCAAAAGAATAGGAATTCTTCTTAAAGCCTTTGAAAAATTCAAGGTTCGTTCTGGATTGGAATTGAATAGAGAAAAAACTTTCATTTTGCCATTAGGTGCCTGGAACTCAGGGGAGGGTTCAGTGGTGGAGAACTGTGTCGTAAAGAGAAAGGTGTCAATTCTGGGTATCGATTGGAGTCCGGAAGGAATTCATTCTTCAAACTGGGAAAATATCTCAGTAAATACCAATAGGCGCTTATCCTCTTGGAGGGGATTTAATCTTCAGAGGAGAATTGATTTGTACAATACTCAGATCGTGCCAGTAGTCCTTTATAAGGCGACAGCCTCACCGGTGATTGCTGAGAGGGCGATAATTGAAGAAGAAAAGTGGCTCCTCAAATTGTTCCACAAAAGATATCTACCAGCGATCAAAAGAACCAGAAAACTTATGGGTGGTGGAATAACTCTTCTCTCGAAAGTAATTCCTAAAATATACACAAAGGTCCTAAATGATGTAATGGAGTTTCCAGACAAAGAATGGAGGACAAGGGTCACGAGTGGGGAGCTATTGTGGAGGCTCTTATTTGGAACGATAAACACCAATAAACAAACTGAGGCGGTATCGGGTGTTTGGGCTGCGGTACAACGAATTATATGGAGGGGAGTTCCAATTTTTTCAGGAGACTCTATAGTGGACATTATAGGTCAAAATTTATCAAAGAGATTCTTCTTTAGAAATCTGGAAGACCCGTCAACAATAGAAGAAATAGCTATTTTTAAAAGAGCTTTATCTATCCACAACACCATCGGAGTATATCCTCTAAATGATGGACGGTTTAGATATCCTCTCATAAAGGCAGCAAATCTTCATCTGATGCCCTGCCCTTGGCACCTAAAAATGGGTTGTCCGAATGGTCAGGAAGAGGTCACTATTTTGGCTGATTTTTATTTGAACCACCTCAAGCTACCGGAGAACTGGAGAATAAGGATCGAGCGTTCTTTGGTAGGGATACACGATGGGAAAAAATTTACAGCGCAACTACAGATTTCCTCAAATTGTATACAGTTTACGAGGCACTGCCTTAATTGTGGTAAATTGTACAACTCAACGCTTCACGCATTTGTGGACTGCCCAAAAGTGGGAATACTGAAAAGACTGGTCATGCTGAATATTAAGGGGACTGATCAGGGAGAGGAGAAATACGTAAAAGCCCTAGTTCTATTTGGGTTTTCTAATAGAAACAAAGTCCGGGACCCTAATATGAAAGCTATTGACGCAGCCCTTTTGAACGTCAAGGCCCGGATAGCTCAATGCTTGACTAGTGCGGAACCTCTACGTCCTGGGGACCTATATGGAGTAATTTTACACGCAGCGGCTAGATATACAGCTCTAACGCTGAAAATACCAACGGCTTCAGATGACTCATGGACACAGGCCAGTAAAATCATTAAATATTATCCGACTAGTTCAGTTAATTATTTTAATTTGACTAAGAGAATAATTAAGTTTTTAAAATAGTCTATGCATTTATAATTATATGTTTAGTGTTGTAATATTTAATGTGTTATTAATTTGTTAAAAATGTTTTAGATCGATTTATAATTGCTTTTAATTTGTAATAGTTCCTCAGCCAAAGTTAAAATTTTAGACTAAAATGTCTATTTATGTATTTTTATACATATTTACTTTGTGCGTTATTTTATGTAGTTGGAACTGAAATGAATAAAAAAAAAAAAAAAATTAATAATGAAGCAAAAAAAAAAAAAATAGCAAGCTACAAACTCAATCATGGGCCAATGATAAAAATACATATTATAGGTATGTACCTATGTACAATAGAAATGGATACGGAATCAAGCAATTTTAATCAAGTGTGAGTCTCTAAAACCTACCATTGATGAAGCTTCAAAATTCAAATCAACCTACTTATCAACTGACGTCACACATTGCATAGTAAGACGCCATGTTGTAGAAAAAAGTTGTTGAGTCATACTCATTGGTCAAAAAACAAAGTTACGAAAGGAAACTTTATGTAATGATATTCAAAATGAACAGAAAACTAAGGAGTTATGATTATCATAAAATTAGGTTATTTATGCCTTCTCCTAGATGGTCTCATGTGAAAAATAAATAAAAAATAAGCAGGAAATTTGGACTCAACTCAATCTAGGGTCTCACTCAAATGTGACTTCAAAATCAACTCGGACTCGAAGTTAAAAACTTCAGAATCGACTTGAGCTCTATATGTATATAGACTTATCTCAACTTTGTAAAAAAATACCAAGTGAATAAATTAATTAATCATAAAAAAGGCACGAAAATTATTAAATTCAAAAGCCACAAAAGCATGTTTTTCGAACAAGAAAATGCCCATTTTCGTATTTTTCAATTCACAAGCAGCTAGATATAAACAAATCATAAGAGCCCGCGAACAAAAATAACTTAAACTTTGCTATATATATATAGTGTAATTAATAAAAAAATAAGATATGCATTAGGTATGTGTAGATAAAATATTGATTGAAGTAGATGACATTTCAAGATGGACACAAACCTAATTGAGGGTATGGAGCTGAAAAATCACAAAAGCGATATTTTGATAGATATTTGTACATGTCTTCAACTAAAGTATACGAAACATTATTTCATATTCCGAATATGTATAATTTGCAACAATAACATTTGCAGAGATTTAATGCTTGACTTGCATTATCTCACCCGAAATAAAAGACTTGACTTGTGCCTGTCTCTCGTGACTCCACGTTAACTCGTGCTCAAAGACTCGTGACATGATTTGAATCCGTATAAAAGAGAATTGAGACTTGACTTGGACGTCTGCTTCAAGACTCTAGTTTTGACTTTGGCATGTAGGTATGTATACTATGACCCGTGAATTGCTCTGACACACACATACACACACTATAAATGTATTTGTAATGATGATATGATAAAAGGAACGCCAAAAGGATATCATATCTTTAAAAAAAATGATGCATCTTTAGATGGTTAATTAAAAAAAAAACCCAGGCAATTTGGAGAATGTGGTATTTGAGAGAGAGAGAGAGAGAGAATAGGCAATTGTGATGATAATGAGCTCTCATTTGCATAAATGTATATCAATTTACTCGATCAAAAGTATGTACAAACACATTTGGCAAGATATTTTTTTAAAACTGCTTGATGGATACTTATGAATAATAATAATAATAATAATTTAGAATGGATAATGATACGATGTAACTGAGCTGAGAGAAAAAAAAATACCCAAGGAAGTTTATTATAGCAAATTAACGATTGCATGAATCAAAGTAAGTAGTAGGTATCTTTTACATGCATTAAAAACCATGCATCACTTATGCATATACCTGATCAATATTATACATTGAATACTCCCTTCTACCTATATAAAAATGAAAGTTGTCAATAAATAAATTTTGATAATATCTACATATTAATGTGCAGTAGTACATACAATTAAATTGTATGTATAAGCAAAGAAGAACACAAATACCCGCATTGATATGTAATTAGGTATGTAATTAGGTGTGTCTAGAGCAATGTATGTTTTTTAAAAAAAAAAAAAAACAGATCTAAGGTTAGTGGATGTCTGTGTTTGTTCAAGGTAAATACATAATAAGTCGAGTCGTGAGTATTATTTCTATACTCAATAATACGCATAATTAGATGCAAAAATATTTTTATTTTTTTATTCCATTATCATTAATTTAATACGTAGTAGAGATATTCACAAGTCAGTCTTTAGGAGTCTTTGAGCTCCAGTCCTCCACGTAGAGTATAAAGTTTAACTCATTTGAGTCGAGTTTGAAGTCGATGTTTAGTTGAGTCTTGTTAAACGTTTGGCTCAAAACGAGTCTAAAAGGACTGATCCTTAGCAGTAATATTTAAATGGGACACGAATCCGAGGAGTCGTGAGAACAAGTTCTGATGATTTAAGCCTTAGAGGGAGTCAAGTCTACAGGTTTAAACAACTCCAGTTTAATTTCCTAGTCTTTTCACTTGGAATATACTCCACATAGAGTCTAAAGATCCAGTTTAATTATATTTAAATAATAATTGCGTCTCCAGTCTGAATTGACGTGAGTATGCATGGGTGGTCCTTCTCAGTTCTGATATGTGCTTAGACAATAATAAAATGATATTAAGAAACTCAAATCAAAATTGAGTTCATCATACACCGATATATATCTTTTGCAAATCAGATATAGGTAATCTTAAAGGCAGGCCATTGAATCAATAGTTAAGTTAGTTATAACGAATGTATGGCTTCAAGTTTGATCACTAGGCTTTTACAATGAGCTAAGTAGATAAAATATACTTCAATGCCTTCAATAAACATTAAGATGAGTGCTTTGGGCAAAATACTCAACTCCATAATATTTGCAAATAAGTAAATTTTGCCTTTATTCCGCATTACAAAAAAAAAAAAAAAAAAAAAAAAAAAAATACGTCCATAATCGTTCTACAGATGTAATTAGGGATGCTCAATTACCTAAAAATCAAGATTCATCCACCCTAGTCTTCATTAATTCACACCTACGTACAAAACAGGCACATATTATATATGTATATGCACACAGAAATCAGGCTTTAAAGTCCATAATATAAGGACTATACCCATAAGTAGGCACATACAAGTAGAGTGCATATCATCATGCATCATGTACTTATGCATTCTATTTAAGGCAAAAATAAAACAAAACTACTTACTAACAAAAAAAAAGGATATTAACATAAGTTTCCTAAAATATGACAAACCCTTACTTCCTTCCCAATTTCATCATGTGACGTCATCACGTTGGCCATTTTGCTAAAGAGACGTAAAGGAGCAAATTGTAAAGAATATTAAAGACACTTAGGTATTTCTTTTTGATTAAGGAAAATGGAGAACTAATAGTACCATGTTGTATATATTGTGATGTCAATGTAGGACATACCAATATATTAAGACCATTAACAACTTTCACCGTCTATCTAGAATATATTTATCTTTAATATACCTCTGAGCCCAGTATACATATATTCATTAAAAATTGATAAATCTTACCAACATCCAGGGTCACTAATTACCTTTGAAATGATTGAATAATTTTGGCCAATTATCCTACTTTTATAGTCCTGAATCCATCTAGAACAAAATGAATTCTACAAATTTAAGCATTTCAAATCCCTGAGCTCCATTAGCAGTGTAAGGACTCCGTGATAAAAACTTTTTTTAGGGATAACACTAAACAATATTCAAGTATTTTGAATGACAAAGGTTACAATTTATCCATAACGCTCAAATAAACTTCAATGGAGAGAAGAGTAAGTGGGATCTTTGTAAAATAATAATGATCTTATTTTATAGAGAGTTTTACCACTAGTTCATAAAGATAACGTTTTCTAAAGAAAAATAATAATTTATCCATTTTGTTTAATATCTATATCAGCAACCATGTCTCCAACATGGCATCACTTCTGGTTGTAAGTATAGGAGAAAGGATTTATACTTCTTCCCAAAATGGCCGACTATTATGTAAATGACGTCATGGAATAAGGCATTATACTAACTATTTATTATGAACCGTTTGGAAACTCATTTATTCCTTATGGACTCATTTCAATATGAAACAAAGTTTTTGAGCCACTGGGAAGTTGTTTTCAATTAATTATTATTATTATTGATAAAATATATATTTGATTACAAAATATTCCGAAGGATTCCATTATATGTATATTAACGATAAAGGATGTTCAAGTAGCAGCAAGGTTATTAAATCCTAATGGGAAAAGATTTAGCCTGGACAAAGAGGAACAGACGGTTAAAATCCTTTTACATAAAGAGTATACAAGTCTAATGGTCAAAATAGTAATAAAAAAAAATGAAATGAAATGAAAATTTATGGAGCTCAATGTATTTAAAATACACATGAAATATGGATTTTTAAAATAATTATTTGATTTTAAAACAGTTGGAAAAGAATATTCATGGAAGGAGTCACAGTGAGAGACATGTGTAGTCGTTGAACGTGCATAGAATTTTTATATATTTACATACTTTTTTTTTTTTTTTAAATATATGTACATCCATAGGGTTAGGACCTCTTTGTAAAAAATATAAAGAAAGGTTTTTCCTAATGTACTCGACTCACTCAAATAAAAAATGTCAAATAATAATAATAATAATTCTTTAATTAAAAAGGATTCGCCTCTTTGATATCGTGACTTTATCATTCAAGGAGTTGTAGCAGTGAATGTTTGACTCAAGGCATTAATAGACTCAATTTGATCAAATGAAACCGCTTAAATCAAACCCACGTCGAATCAATAAATGGGGCAGTTGGATCAACTTTAATCACTCAACCTTAAGAAAAAATAGTAAATTTAGGTCCTACGAACTTTTGCTTCAAAATCCCCTCCTTATGTTATTTTTTTCTTATCATTTTTTTAAAATTTATTAATTTTAATTAAGATCAGAACTCATTTCTATAGTTAAAATTAAGAATTTTAAATTAGTTTAATTCTGCCATTTATTTTGTTTTATTTCATCAATTACATGTATAATGTGATTAATGATAACATGTGTCACGTCAATAAGAAAGCAAGTTTGTTTCCAAATATTGAAAAGGAGAAAATCCACTTTACAGTAGTTTTACTCCATAAATATAATGACCAAATATTTGGAGTCATTTGAAGAACTATTTCGCACAGTTTTTGTTAAAATGTCACTTTTAATCGAGAAACTAAGGATTGTTGTCCATCTAATAGAGCAATCGGATAAATGTGTCGACTGCATATGGAGAGCCGATATGATCTCTGAAAGAACGTCCATCTTTTTCATAGTCCCAGAGATTTATTTAGTGGCAGTTGGTTTTCTCTTATAATTAAGTTACAATTATTGGAGTCATTATTTAATTAATCGAAATGTACTATTAATACAAACGAAAGAGAATTGCTTCAAGAATATGAGTGCAGTTCACACTCATTTTTGAAATATTTCATATAAATTTGGTTCCTTGCAACACAATAATGTCAAGATTAGGCTCACAGTATCACATCCCAAGTATATTTATTTTATTTCATTTCCATAATCGGGTCCATCATTGAAATGTACTTAACATTATTCCACCTTTAAATAAAAGTACACACGAACCAAAGTAATATTAATTGCATTTTTCAACCTTTTCTCCAAAATAAATTAATACAATAGAAGGCCCATAATTAAATAGTATCTAGCCAATTATGTCTTTCTCTGCAACTGTTGTACCATTGTTCATTTAGTTGTCGGGATATTTACGACTTAACAAGATTAAATTCGAGTTCAATAATTCAAAGTTCAGAGCACCAATAAGGAGTTGAAGCTGATAAATCGACAGCAGACTAATAACTGCAAAGAAATTGTTGATCTTGTGGAAATCAACAATATAGGTAGACATGGAAAAAATGTTCATAGAGTGTTGAGTTTAAGGGAGGAAAGAAAAACATCAGTTGGCATCGCTACCTTGATATTCAATTTGAATTCAGTCTACTCTGTACCCTTGAGTATTATAACTGATTGTTATCTGAAGATAAAATGTATGTAGAGTACCCTGATAGTAATTGCGGGTACGCCCTTTCACCTCAACATAATGCCCATCCCTGTATGTAGAATGATGATATTGGGGTAAATATGTACACATTTGGCTTTCAATGTAATAAATAGGCAGTGGGTATCAAGGATGGCTATACATAGATTAATTCCATTTCTTTCTTTTATTTCTTTTTCTAATTACACGACTCGAGTCGATATTTATTGACACAGAAACACTAATTGCATCTCGCAACCTTTCCTCGAAAAGATAGAAAGAATGAAAGAAAAAAGGTTCCAAATGAGCAACAGCTCATTTGTGTTTGACCAATCAACGTTAGAAGAACTAATAAAGGAAAGAAAATTGGAAAATCAGCAGGCAACTTGGTTAAATATGAACCATCGATGTTTTGAAGATACCATTACGTAATCATACGACAAGACTCAAGTCGACTCAGCCCTAGGATAATAATAATTATTTATGTACATATAATAATAAGGGAGTTTTATCAGAGCATTTGCTATTAAATGTGTTTTATAGTCTTCAATTGAGTAGCATACTATGTGGTTAGAATAACCATACAAATTAAATATAAAAAACAAACAAACAAACTTAATTTGTAACAAAATACATTACAATAGAACAGTGGTTTGTTTTCCGCATGCATGAATCCCTCATTCATGAACCGCAATCATCATCCAACATTGACTAAAAGGGAAAGAGGCCCTATATTTATATTTTTATTCGCTCACATAAGGATTCTTTAATCCTTGAAAAGGCTGTGATGTGTAAGTTATGTGATTCATTTTACAAGGGATAAAAACTAGTTACTTCGTTCTCAAAAGGAGAGAAGAATCAGTACAGTTACATAAATATTAACTTCAAAACAGTAATGTATGTTGTTTGTCGACTTTCGACTCTTGTCTTTCCCTTTACTAGCCTTCTGTAACTCATTGACTGAATACAAATTAGTTGATGATAAGCTGTATGGCATTCTCTACTCTTAAGAAGGAAGAATGGGAAACTACCATACAAGTATTTTCTTGCCAGCTGTTGATTTGTCAACTCCTCTTTTCCCTTTATGAGTGTTCTGAACTTTGATTTCTACAACTCAATTAGGATTTTGTTAAGCTGTGAGCAATGCAGATAATGTCACACGGTATTGGATAGAATTGGCTTTTCATACATACTGATTTTG
The DNA here is from genome assembly GCA_963680855.1 of Lepeophtheirus nordmannii. Lineage (NCBI taxonomy): Eukaryota > Metazoa > Arthropoda > Copepoda > Siphonostomatoida > Caligidae > Lepeophtheirus > Lepeophtheirus nordmannii. The sequence continues at coordinate 18,578,617 of OY804525.1, read as the reverse complement.
GCCCTAGTTTCATGCTCTTTTTGGACAAGAAAGGTTGAAACTAAGGATCATATCATGATCAATCTTTTTCTACACATAGTTAAGCTTTATTTTCACAAAACTTCCTATTTTTGAATGTAGTAAAGGAATATCCGACTTTGGATGTATGTATATCGATCAAAATATAGAGAGTGATTAAAAATAGGAAAATGAGGATCACACTAACTAGAATCCTATGAAATATAGATCCTAGACTGTTAACGAGGATGAAATAGCTCAGGAAATGAGTCTCATATCAATTCGAATTATAAATAACTACATTTGAAACACGCAATGAGGTGAAACCTACGATGCATAGATTATTTGTATGAAGTCAATTATATATTATGTGGAGAGAGGCAGCATTATCTCTCTTGCAACAAAATGATGTTGAAAGGTCACGTTTATGGAGGTCTGGTTATAGATATTATATATATAATTGTATATATAAGTACATACTTAAAAAATGAAATGATTTGCGCAGTTTTTAATTCCCTTACAAATATATATTTAATGAGTGCATCATAAATAAATTTAAACAGATGTGATAATTGATATTTGTGTTACAAAAAAAGAAGTTATTATTGACTCAATTCAATTAGTTGAGTCTGTTGTGAATATAAAAGTTGGGATTTTGTACATTAAGGCAGTAACTTCTGCTAATAACAGACTCTTCATATTATGTTATAATTTGTATGTCCAATAAATCTTTGTTTGATTCAAACGCAGGCCATTTTAATTGACAAATTGAATACCTCATTTCAATTTTTGGGCAGTAGTTCATTACTTTGTTGTAAGCCTACTGCTGTAATATTATTACTGCACCTAGTATAGAGTAATATATCGATAGTTTTACTTTTACAAAGTAATATATCATTTTTTTTTTTTTTCAAACAGTGTGCAAATGAAATATTTACGAATATTTTATATTATAAACAAGAAACGTTCAAAATAGAAAATGAAGCGAAAAAAGGATAAGTTAAGAACCTAGTCTCAAGGAGCATGATTAATGGAAAATATACATACATAGGGCTAGATGTGAACAATGTAAAATATATTATGGCAACTGCCCAGACTGAGTAGTAGGGCTGGCTAAGCCACTGACTAAGCAACTTTGTAAGGATAAATCATAGCATACATATATGTGTACATTACAAGTATAAACAGTGTCTACATCTGATAATAATTAATTTTGATACACTAAAAAATTCTCAAAGTTTATGTATTTGTCAAGGACCAATAAATAAGGACCAATGACTTTGTTCTGTATTGTAAGAATAATGCTTCAAACGGAGAACATGAGGCAAACACACAAAATTAAAAAGATGATCATTTTGTTTTTGTAACTTTTCATTCATCAAGGAAAATAAAAGTTTTTTTTTTTTTTTACTTAACTTAAATGTAACAAATAACAATAATAATTAATTAGTTAACAAAACTCCATATATTAGTTTTGAATAGTTAAGAACTTTTTCCTCATTTAAAATTACTTAAAGTTGATGTACGTATATATAAATCCTACAGAGTGATCTCATTGGCCTCTATAGTGTGTCACAAGAACCTTGTCAATCAGATATTTTCATGATAAAAGTCCAAAAGTACAGCACTAAAACAATATCAAATGGAATTTCAATCATTGCATATTATTTATTTCAAGTCGCTCCTCGCAAATTCTTCATTTGAAAGTGCTTTAGCTCAATTTTTGATTGCAATCCGTACAACAGTCTGTTTTAAATTGTTTTGTTTTATTAAAGTAAAAAGCTAAAACAATTTTTGACGTAATGAACTAATATTAACTAATGTCTATAAAAGTAGGAGGGGCCCCACTCACCAACTCTGTTGTGTACAGTCCCTGACTCACAAATTACTCCTATAGAACATAATTTCAAAAGTTAATCATGTATTAAGACAGAAAAAAATTGTAAAATTAATTTATAAAACCAGATACATATTTTTTTTTAAACATCAAGTCCTTAAAGTTCATGATCCCTCAATTTGTACCCATGATTCAATACATATTAATAGTAGATATACCTTTGGGATCATACCCCAAAATGTCTGGATATTTAGTTCTGAAGGATTCTTCTACATAGACTCACTACGATGCTACGAACCTTTGCGAAGGACGGTGGATTTTATCATTAATGAAAAGGGTCTTGAAATAGCAAAACCCGGACTCATCCAGACAAAAGATATTGTATATATATATATATATATATATTTAAAAAATACTTCTATCTATGTAAATCTGTTATTTCATTCTAGGGTTTACATTTGAAATAAAGACCTACTTTTATAAATAAAACTTTAAACATCTATGTTAAACATTTGTCTTATTTTATCACGCACGATTTCTTACCTTGTATTTCTATTTCTTCGTTGCGTTGTGTTTTTTTGTTTTTTTTATGGATGACCCAATATCATGTACATACATTCACATATATATATATATATATATATAATGCAGACTCCACACACACAAATTTTTAAGAACTCTTCTCTGTACATATAATACTATGTTTGGTGAACGAATGTCATCGTAGGAGGTGTCTCTAAGAATCCAAATTCCAAATAAATTCCCTTCATAATTATAAATCAGTGGCAATATCAGAAAAAATAGTAACAATAATTAATTATTCTTATTCTAGGAGTAGATTAATTAATTATATATTTGATGGACTCAAATCCCTGATTTTCCTTCCCACCCAACTCTGCACAAATAGAAACGTCACTAGTAACTGACTCTTCCTCTCTTTTCGTTATTATTATTATTGTTTATTGGACAAGCCGGAAGATTTCCTTCGTTTCATGTAGTGTTCTTTTATGTTCTGATGTTTATATGTATATAGCTCTTACTGTTTTTCTCTCTCCTGACAACACGTTCTTCACTGCTCTTCATATATGTGTTATATGGAGAGAGAGAGAGAGAGAGAGAGAAATTTTCTTCTTTCTTGTGTGCTGTTTCTTCTTTATAATATGTATGTATATTATTAATATTATATATATATAACATACATATTATTATAAAGATGTGCTGAGATCCACCCTCTTCCTCCGGCCTCTTTTTCCTTCAGAGTATTTCTTATCGTGTAATTGTATATTAATACATATTAGATTTTTGGCCTCTTTTACCCCTCTTATAATAAATAAAACTTCTTATTTTTACAAATTAATTATGTCTTTTATTATAAAAGCAAAAAATAAATATGTTTTGTTATAAGGAAGAAACATACATAGCATACACATAATAATGTCAAAGTGCTATCCCACCTACAGTCAAAATTCTTATAAAGTTATCAATCAGCTGTATATTTGATCACTCTCTCTCTCTCTCTCTCTGCTCCTGACTAGGGCATATTCTGACCGACTAAACTCAAATTATATTATTTGGTGTACATAGAGTTGTGAGTAGAGTTCCTACTATAAAATAATGACATGTCCAGCCGTGTGAAGGTTGAAGAAGTTGGCCAATTATCATAATTTGTGGCCGTTTCCCCCCCCCTTTTTTTTGGTTGAGGAGAGGTTGAGAGATGAATTTGACATTTTTACAATGTCAACAAGTCCCGGGTATTTTCTTGTATACTGCTGATGTTATGAACGTTGATTGGTTACAGAATGCACAGAAACCTGTTGTTAGTATACTCTGTACAATTTCTATGCAGATGGGAATAGTTGGCGCCCTACCTGTTAATTTCTGGCCTTTTTCTTTTCCCTTTTAGGGAAAAAGGTTGCATTTTTTAACTTGTATTGTCGTCAGAATAGTTGATTTTGTTTAAACTATTTTGCCAAATTTATCAAAATTTGGCCGTGAAATTTATCATAGCAGTCCTCATTGTAGTCCACTCTACCTTTCCTTTAACAAATATATATATATATAAAAAGGCCAAAAACTATCTAGCCAACAGCGTCATTCTTTCATTCATGTGTATATAGTCATTGAACGTGTAGGGAATTTTTATATACATATTTACAATTTACTTTTTCTTGGTTGTAATATATAATATGAACATCTATAGGGTTAGGGCCCTTTGTACAAAAAAGAAAAGAAAAAGGTTCTTCATAATGTACTCGACTCACTCAAATAAAAAATGTCTAATAATAATAATAATTCTTTAATTAAAAAGGATTCACATCCTTGATATCGTGACTTCATATTTCAAGGAGTTGTAGCATTGTAGTGTTGACTCGAGACATTAATAAACTTGCTCCGACTTGAATTGAGCCATTTTAAGTCAATTATAAAATTGAAAAGAAATAATAATAATAAAAATAACTTCGAGTCGATTCATAATTTTGTGGATGTTGGTTAAATTTTTAATCACTCAACCTCAACATATACTTAATTATTGGTTTAAATCCTAGTTTTGATCCTGTTTTAATTGGACAAAGATATCTCCTTTTGAAAATGGATATGTATACAAGACAACAGCTTACAGAGGGACATTTTCCATAAATTATGTGCTACAACTCCGTGATCATGTGTGAGTATATATGTAGACAAAATTGGGGTGAGAGGAGGGGGGGGGGGGAGGGGATTTGCTAAAGGTGATAACATATGAAAACAGTGAATTTATCTCTTAATTGACTCTTGTGTTTAATTTCAACAAGGGTTTTTGGGAGAAAGAGAGAAAAAACCGGATTTTATGTACTTTATTTCATATTTACCAGCAGAACAGTCTGTGTAACACATATATATATATATATATATATATTTACGAATACATTCATAGAATATTGACGAAACAAAAAGTGCGTGTTTGAGTATGTTACATAAAATATAATTGTATATATGTATACACAGAACTCAAGATTTTAAAGAGTACTCTCTCTCTCTTTCTCTCTCTTTCTCTCACCCTGTGCCTGTGTCTCCCCCTTGAATGACCTTATTAAGGAAAAAATAAATATTAACATGAAGGCAACGTCTTGCAATCAAAGTATTATATATTTAGTTTTTATCATATAGTCAACTTCTTAATTAAACTATCAGAGAATCTTAATTTATGTTCCTATTACTGGAGAACAGTAACAGTGAGTATCCATTGAAAAAAAAAAAAAAGTTGCAAAATAAGAAAAAAGAAGTCAGATAATTATAATTTTGGATATCTTGAAGTGAAGAACCCCGCCCCTTCCTTTGGCGTTATCCAACTAACATGAAAAATGTATTATTATTTTTTTTTTTTGTTGGCTGTTGAGTTTTCTTCTAGTGCTCTAGTCGTGTTGATGGGTTGACATTGAATTAGATGATGTTAAGAGATGTGAACAATTCCTTACTATTAATGAAGAGCATGCCCTTAAGGTATGATCACCATAACAGTGGTGACAATTGGTTTCCCCCTATTTGAAAATCATTGAAAAGTTGCGTGATTATTGTACCTTTAATGTGTGATGTCTTCTGTTAAAACTGCCCACCTCCATATATGAATTGTTTCCGTTTGTTCCCTCTGTCTCAAGATGAATATTTTTTAATTTCCAAAAATGAAGACATGGAGCAGGATTAGTGTCAGTTTCAGGCGGATGTGTTTTGATATTTTGAAGATCGTTAATTTAAGAATAAAATACTAATTTTCAACTTTTGGCTTTACATAAAACCAAGCATTTCATGAATTTATAAAAAATTTGACTTGAGTATTGCTACATATTTGAATACACTCCTCTGATTCGAGCTTATAGTATCAACTTTTGAAAATGGACCAATTAAGGGCCGGAGGAATTTGATCTGCCGCCTCTAACTCTCTCCTCTGACGATGGGGTTTTTCTCGAAATCTGTTTTTGTCTCAAAACCGTTTTTTGAAGGTCTCAGTTGGTTAATTATGTACTATCAATTGATTTAGGGGATCTTTTCCATCTGTTTTTTGGATAAAGGCTCGACAGAAACAATGAAGATTATTCATAAATTACGTCATTACTTTGTCTGCAATTTTTGAGCCTCTACCTCATCATTCAGCCACTCTCCCAGGAATGAGGGTGTAATTTATAAACGACCCCAAAGCACATGTTAGAAATTTCCTTTCATTTTATATTCAACTTATAGTTTCCTCAGCTGATCAAAAGACATTATGCATTGTAATGAGTAATGACTCATAAAAAGACCTCAAGGTATAGTACAACTTGAAAAGAACTATTAAAACTAAAAGAAATAATATTTCTCTTGAAGCAAGTCAGCATTTTATATATATATATATATATATACTTATACATTGTAGATCTCCCAAATTATAAAATTACATATTAGTTGAAAGTATTTACTTGGAAATATGATAAACAATGTTATAGTTGAAAAGTTTTTGATTGATTTTTCATATCTCCAATCAAGTTTGAGTTATCTGACTATAACACATAGGTATGTAATAACGTATCAAATGGTATCAGAGGCTTAACTTATATATACATATATATATATATAGAAAATATATGGCACTAATAAAAGAATAAGAATAATAATATAAAAAAAACTATTCGACACTCACGATTTAAGAATTAGATTAATGCATTTACTGAAATATTTCACCCTCCTAAAAATAAAAAAAAGGATTTGATGCAGGGGCTGTAAGGTAATGTAATCCGATTCTAAAGTTACTAATTACTTTTTTTTTAAACACATACCTGGGTACATACATATTTACAGTCAAATCTCTTAGAACGAACGAACGAACGAACAATTAAAATGTTTAGGGAACGTTTGAAAGAAGGGATGTAATCCTACGTTTATTTTCAGTTACGTCACTATCAGAAACATGATCTGGAGGAGAAGGTTAGATACCGATCTGATTTGATGAACTTCAAACATTATATGCTTAATAGAGTAAAAAGTGAGCTCAGTGTTCGACCCCTTTTTATTTTTCTGTTTATAATTGTTACCCATATTGAACTCTAATATTTTGTGGATATTGCTTATTTGGCGACAATCTTAATTAGTTCAAGTTTGCAGGGATTGACTGTGTATACTTATATATTTATATATAAGTGTATTATATATATGTGTATTATTTTTAGAGCAATGAATCCGAGAAGTGACGTCAAATCGTGGGAGAGTTTCCCAGGTATATTTGTAATTGTCAGCATAAAAGAACATGTCTTTGTTTGTAAAAATCCACCAAGATGCAAAAATAAATGATTCTGCTCTTTAAATTAGAATAGTTTCAACTTACTTTTTTTTATTATTTAAGTGTAAGTCGCAGTTTTTACAATTTAATTTAAAAGTTAAATTACTAAATTGCAAAGCCAATATCTTGTCTTATGTACAAACTGATGATGTAAAACAGTCCGTTGACTGAATAATTAGAAGGAATAATATTAATAAACTTACTGCGTTTCTCCTGATTTGCTAGTTTGGATGTTGGGTGTGACATTTACGCCTTGATAGACTTAATTGTCTTTGACTAAAAAGAGCTGTACTTTTAAGGCATATATATATAATTTTACATGAGAAACTTCATCAAAAACTCAAATTATTATTAATGATATTTTTTTGCAAATATTAGGGTAAAGTGCGACCTAAAAAAAAGTGAATTGATCGTTTCTTAGGAAATAAAAATTGTTTCAAATCTTTGGATTTTATATTAAGAGATTCATATAAGGAATTGACAAACATGGATTTTTTGGGGGTCGAGAGTGATTTATTTTATTTTATTGATGAATTCTGTGGCCACACATAAGATTCTAATTATATTAAGATAATTAATTTTCAAACAATCATGAAAATCAAAACTGTAAAAGTTGACGTCTCATTAAAAAATTTCAAAAAGGGTTGTGCCGACCATGTTTGAGTTTTTACATAATAAAGTGATCAAAAGCTTTCATAATCAAAGGTTTTAAAAAAGGTTGTTGATATCGTCTGAATCTAAATTTTTATTTTATAGGGAAATAAAAAGGTTGAGGTTAATATATAATATTATTATTATTATTGCAAGTGATCCATGGGTCTCTTTGTTTAAAAAAAGTTTTTGATCTTTTTTGATACAATACAGTCATAGAATATGATTTATAAATAACTCTCTGCAAACATAAACGTTATGTCTGATCACTTCCGTTAAGGTATTGTAAAGTCTGTTTATGTAAAGACAAATACGGACTCTTTAAGTATGTAGATAGATAGGTACGTCATGTAAGATCTGTTAAAATAATAACAATTCAAATAGTAAATTATGGGTCAGACCTTCCAAAAAAAGAAGGAAAGAAAAGAAAAGAGAAACGGTACTTACTTTGTCCCACTAAAAAAAATCCAGCCTTCATTGTGAGTTACATCTGTTGGGTCGTAAGAAATAAAACAAAACACTTATAAATAAATAGTGGATTTATTAAGAGCACTACAATCAATATCCAGTTATTCGGTAAAGTACGTGAATTTGACCCGCATAATTTGCACATAGAGTCTGGGACTCGTAGTGCCAGCTTGGACTATTGTCCCATATGGATATGTATCATTGAACTGCGATCTCAGACTCGTATTGGAGTTCTGTAAATATCCGGGTTGGATGATATATATCAAGTTAATTTATTATCTAGATTAAAACTGTACATATTTTGAATCAATTGATTTTGTAACAAAATCAATCAATGAATGATATAAATTCTATATACATAAGTGAATTGATCAAAAATAACACTGGTCAACAGCCAAAAATCTTTTGGGGTATAAGTATAATAAAAGTTATTCAGTTTTGCTCACTGATTTCAAATCTGTAATTCTTTTTTTCCAGAGTCCGATGGTTTTCGAGAAATTGGTCCCTACTTTTTTAGCTTTTTTGGCCCATTTTCCAACTTCAACTTCAATTTAAGCCTAGAAGGATACACATTTTGAGCACTAAAAAATGATGATTGGCTAGTATTTTTTATGGAGATTTCATTTCTAGTCTTTGTTTTGACCTAAAAGGACTCCTAGGGGCGTAGGGTGCCGGAGTAGGTCCAAAAGTCGATGAAATCCTTTGTACTTAAATAACTCCTTGAATATTGCATGAAATGGATTAATAAGGAATGCATTAAAGAGATTAGATCCAAAGCTTTCAAACAAGATGTCAAGCGCCCGATAAGAGCCTTTAATTTTGAAGAAATCGTCCATCAAAGTGTGTAAATTTTGATCCAATTTTGGGCAAAAATTCGCTAGAAATCTAAGACTCACGGTAGAGCTAATAAAAAACAAGTGCTATAGACTGTAGTAGTAGAGCACAGAAGAAGACTCTGATATCAGCTGAAGATAACCAAATTCAAAAACATGGATTTCTTATATAATTACAATTTAAATTTAAAAGAGTGGGATCGCAGGGCCATGGATATCCAATGAAAGGAATAGTGTTCCTTGATGAGTCATGTCTCAGTACCCTTCATCTTCATCATCATGGATATTAACGAAACTGCTTTGAGGAATGCTGAATCAGTCGCCTTAATTTGAAGAAGACGGGATCGGAGTTTCGACGTGCTATAAAATTAGAGATTCATCTTCATGAGAAAGTATTTGTCATTTGTATCATCTTTGAGTATACTAAGAACAATTCCCTCTTCAGATTAACAATAAACATCGCTGTTAAGTCAAGAATGGGGGAAAGAAATGAAGACTCCATTGAGGAGTCAATGTTTGTATGGAAGAAACTAATCTCCACATTCATCTCAAAATTTAAACCGATGTTATCGCTGATATCGCTACGACGGCTCTTGTATACACTGGACTCTCGCTTCATGGCTGTTTCTAGTCTACTAACACACATCCTCATTCGAATGGACACTTTTTTACACTCATGTACCTATCACATTACTGAAAGTCCCTTAGTTTACCGTTTATGACTCTCAGTACTGAGTCCCCTTCTTCATGTCTAAAGTGGAGAACAAGGAATAATCATGAAGTGTCTTTGATAACGATAATCGTATTCTGAACAAACTCATTTATTTTTTATATCATTTCTGATTAGGAATTTTATGTTTTTCATGAATTTGTTATATTGAAGAGATTAAATATTTTAATTTATCAACATATATAACATATTGTACATAAATATTTTAAGATTTAAAATATAATTTCAAAGAGATCATAGATGTTTGGTACTAGATTTACGCTTGAACTTCTTTTCAGACTCATTACGATACAACATCCAACAATAATCTCCCGTCATGCTTGAATTCCAAAATCTCTTTATATTTTGTTTCCATTTTTTTAATATCTTGATGAAAACAATCTCCCTGCTCGTCACAAACAGCTCCTAAATTGAGCAGTTGGAGCAAATATTCATAAACTGTGCCATCCTAGAATTATCACAGAAGCAGCAATACAGGTTTCAGATACACAATTTATTCATTTTATTTATTTTTTACATATAATATACATACATATTTGCAATAAATTATTGCTCCTTAGTTTGATTTAATTAATGAATAGAAAATTTTACAAATGTTTATTGATATAAATACGTAATTAATTATCAGTGATATATATATATATATATATATATATATATATATATATATATATATATATATATATACCAGGTCTATACCTACGAAATGAAACTTTTTTTTTTAATTTCCAACGTTTATTGTGAAAAAATGGTGACAAATTATATCTTCAAAATAATAACCATAGCTAGAGACACAGTTTTTCCATCTTTCAGGCAATTTGTGAATGCTGCATCAAAAAAAAAAAAGGCTGTCTTTGTCTGCAAACCAATCATAATGCCATTTTTGAGATGTAAATTGATCTTTGAATCTGTAGGGATGATTTCTTAACATGTTCATCCCTTATCGAAATAAAAGGCTTTATACCTTAATGGATACTCACATACCAGTTGCAGATTCAAATAGTAATAAGGGTAGATCAGTTCTGGGACGGTGTGCAAAATCTACGGCACGCACTGTAGTTGTGCATTAACGGTTCACAGTTCAGATCTCAAGGTAAAGTCCACTTATAAAATTCAACTGCAAAAAAAAAAAAAAAATTGAAACATGTCTGAATTTTATGATTTTTTGCAGGAATCAACATATTGCTTGAGAGAGAACAACGTGTGTGTCAAATTATAGTTTGCTAAATTCGGCCATTCATGCCCTATAAACATTTTATATAAGTTGATTTTTTTTTATTTAACCCTAATGGTTAATAAAAAATTAATCAATGTGAGCTAAAAGGGTTTGAAAATTTGCTCAGATATTGTTTGCAATCATATAACACAAATAATGACTCTAAAGTGCAGCTTTTTAAAAAAATAAATATATGTGTTTTCACTGCTCCTTAATGTACATATTATATACAAATGTGCTAATGATAAATTATATGTGTTGAAATTATATTTTACTTTAATTACAAAGCCATTTTCATGACGTGTATTAATTAATTAAATATTCCATTCCTACAATCTTTTTTTGTTTTAATTTGTTAACAAAATATATATTAATACAAAATATATTTTAGTTCGTGGGGGGTTTCCTTTTAATTACGAAAAACTTGGGATTTGATTTTGATTAATTAGAAAGAAAGACTTTATGGAAAGGGATATCCGAGAGTCACTAACTAGGAACAGTCGTTAGAGCAACTTAAGGGCTATTTATTCTTTGTTTGAGAACCATAAGGAAAAAAAATATTCTATTAAAAAGATATCTTACAATGGATGAAATGAGACCTCACTTTGGGATTTGCAGTACCTGACGGACTCTTTATAGACAGTCTGTGGTATGGTAGATTTAATGGACAAAAATTGAAAATTCCGATCCGAATATCCTCGATAGATATAGACTGTATTTTAATCCATTGCTTGCAACCCTGTACTGCCCTTATACAGTGACACATTTGAAAATATTGTTCATGTTTTGAGGGCCCATCTAAATGTATAAGGCCCTCGAAAGAACAGAATAATATGGAGTCAATATATTTTTTTAATTTTAGAGTTGTTATAATTGCATGAAATCGTGTCAGAACGGTGAAACTTTAATTTAAATTTAATGACTCTGGTTTTCACTGAAAATGTAGACATTTAAAAAAAATTTAGATAAATGAGGGGGAACGCAGGTTTTACACAGTTCCCATTTGAGCTGTTTGCATATCGGTTTTGCATCCCTTGTATTTCTTAGTTACTAAAAGTACACAAATTGTAAATAGCTATATTTAAAAAAAAAAGTTTTATTATACTATTCATTAATGTGGTTCCCTCGTCGTCTTGATCATGAATTGTACAATTCTTTCAAACTCTATAAATAGTGAGACTTCTCTCTGTCTCCAAACTTCATGCACACTACAACAGTTGATCAAAAAAAAGACTCGCAAACTTTAAATATCGGGCATTTTAATTACAATAATGTGCACAGTGATAAAACGATTTCCTTGTCCATAATTTTTCACGCACATGTGACCATTCAATAGTGCAAAATAATCCAGTAATAAATGAGTTATGACCCGATAAAATACCTGTCTACATATGTATTTAAAATGGTGGGCATTCAACTTTGTATCTTATGCAAATCAATATTCCATCGATAAATTTGACTTATAGTACATATATCACTGGACGGATTAAAGGTTTAATAATAGTCATATCGTGGTAGGTATCACTCTGTCTCTTTGAATAAACCGATACATTCTCAGCACAATTGTACATATCTTTGAGACTCATCAATTTTATTAAAGCATATTTGACTCTAAAAGGAATTACAAATCCTCTAGATGTATAGTGCTGATACGCAAATACCAAGAATATTTAATTTACACGTACAGATATCTACAATATACATACTTCATCGTGTATAAACCGAGTCGGATTCTTCCTTCGTGGAAATAGTTAAATGATTGCTATAACACAGTTTTGATTGTGGTCAAGTTAATTTAAAATGTTAGCATGTATCAGAATACCTACATCAGTATATTTATGTTAGTTTAGTACATGAGTTATCTTGAATTACGAGCAGAATTTGCATTATATAAGTGCACCAAAAAGGTGTAAATGCTCTTGATTGTCTAGTTTGCTCTCTAAGACTCAGGATTCATGCGCCATCTAGGTACATTGAATGCTTTGTGTGATGTTTCATTTTCTATTGGCTATTCAGGTGCGACGTCATAATCATCGTTTACTTTGTTGTTTATTAACTAAGATTCACACGCCATCTTGTGACATTGAATGTTTTGTGAGATTGTTCATTTTCTATTGGCTATTTAGGTATGACGTCATACGTTTACTTTGTTGTTTATTTACCAAAACTCACGATTTATTTGCTATCTTGTGATAAAAATGATGATTTTGTTCATGCTCTATTCAAAATATTTGTAAATTGAGCAAGAGCTTGTTTCTTAATTACTCCCTTTTGATGGCATCATGTCTAATAGAGTGTTTAGCTTTTGGAAATGATGTTTTTCTTTTATTTGTGAAAACACTTTGGTATTTTTTGCTTGAAGTCGTCAAGTATATTTTGCTGCAAATGACGTTAAATATGTTTTTTTTTTTCAACCATTTTTCTCCCTTTGATATTTTAATCAAATTAGTAGTTCTTTATTTTGATCTTATAAAAGAGAGCAACTGTTGGCGTTTGTCCATTATCGAGCACCTTAATTTTTTAAAGATAAGGTTTATTATAGTCCCTTTTGGTAGATTAAAAGCTATGTATAATATTTGGCTCATAACTTTAAACATTGGAGTGGCTCAAGCCATCTGAAAAAGGTCAATTTTCGCCAAAACATACTAGTACCACAAAAAAAAGTGTCATATGGGATCTGAAATTTTACTGTTACCTTCCAGTAAGAAAGACAATAGTGATGTCAAGAAAAAAAATTACCCCATAAACAGAAAACTCTACATAGTGTCCATTTACTGAAAGGTTCTAGCATGATTGTCAGTGTCAGTGGCATAGGGAATCGTTAGTAAGAGATATAATGCGTCAGGGCCCTTAAGGAAAAGGGAACTCCTAACTATCAAACATAATAATTTGATTGATATATTATCCTCATGATTGATTGACAGAAAACATTATTAATTATTTTTTTAAGGGAACTCTTGCTTAATTTTGCGCCCGAGCCCCAGATTTTGTAATTTTTCATTAAAAGTATCATTTCTAATTGTTCCACTGAACCTTGTCTAAGGTGTTATTATTAGTGATTAGCTCAAAGAATGGATAAAATGGAGCTAAAAAATGCAAATAAAAATACAGAAAAAAGACCAAAAATGTAAATGAATCCATCAACATTTTGTAAAAAAATGCCAATGTACACTTTTTATTTATGGAGGCCCTTGTTCCACTGAATTATCACCTAGTCCATAAGATGATTCTCCGTTTTTCTGTTCTTCTTGTTGGTAAGGAGGTCTTTGAAGATGCTGAGGCTCTTTCATAGTTCACATATGACATGAGAGCACAGTGAAGCTCAATATTGATATTGAGGCCCTCCTTATAGTCAACCACGTTCTCCCCAGAGATTAATTTTTACTCATCTTCTCATAGGATGGGTTCTTCTATAGGGTCTTTTCTAACTTTTAATCAAATTTGTGAATGGTTAGGCTCTCACGGACCTTATGAGTGTTGGAAACGAGGCAGTCTTTCTTCCAGCTGAGTGATGCTCTCCTTCAGGATCTTTAAGTTGGTTTTGATTGAGGAGATGTCTAGGTGCAAGAGAGGCAATCTCAAAAAGCTTCATGGTCTTAAAAGTGAGGGAAAAAATGCAAATAAATTTTATCTACATAATTTGGACATCACTAGTTATACCCCTACTAGGCACTCATTGTACAACAGACTCGTAATTTGGAGTATTTACTGTAAAATAATTATTTTTCTTTGAAATTTAATATTTTATTAGAAATAGCGCCAAATGTATAATTATCTGACCTACCACAGAGAATTCTAGGAACCCTCCTGTATTAAGTGTTTCACTGACGTCAAACATTACATAATACAGCCATGCCAGTTTGTAGGCATACTTGTTGATATATTTTACATCGTAACGAATTTGATAAATTTTCAAAAAATTCTTAAGGAACCTCATCCATTGAGTTTAAGATGGATAAAATGGCTGACTTCCAGAATGAAATACATAAATGTATTTAATTTTTTCTTTGAATAAAAACTTCGGAGGGAGATGGTATCTTTATTGTATCTCTCAACCTTTTTTCCCAAAAAAGGAGAAAGAAAATATGGTCCTAAATCAGTTCATAATTAGCCAATACTGCACAACTGTGCAGTTATTATTTATTTTGTAATTATAAGGGAATTGCTTACAGCTTAAAATGAGCTAATTCGAGATGAACCAATCAGCATTATGAGCAATAATACGAATAGTAAAAAACCACCAGCTGACATGGAAAATACACTGGAAATTGCGATGTTAGTGGTATAACACCAGGCCCTCTCTATGTATGAATTTTAGTTTCTTTTATACGACATTGATGATTGATCAGGAAGTCAAAGTTATTTTGGACTCTTTCTAAATGTGTATGTGGAGATTAGGGTACGTTAAATATTGATTTCTGGGGATGTTAACGGTTATTTGATGGCTCGACAACCGATTATTGTTCAGGGTCAAAAATATTAATTCAAAGACAAAGAACTTCCAGAAATGGTAACACACACTAAGTTTGAGCTCTGAATGGTAAAGTAATTAAAATCTTTAATCTAATTTTTGTGCAAAAAGAAATTGTTGATTCTGTTTTTGTTTATTTTTTAAAAATGGTTCTTGTTGTTATGGAAATAAGTTATTCATATTTAAAATTGCCTCGGATCGGTCGATTACATCGATATTATCGATCAAGTTCTACCAAGTCCAAATAGTCAACACTCATTTTGTATCAATCAATCTAAAGATATTTATAAATAGTCTCCACTCTCATTTTTAACCAATTTTATTCATGAACCATTAGAAAATGAATTTGTTTTAAATCTAGACATTGATTTACGATCCCTACATGCCATTAAGTACTCCTCAACATATTTTTTTTGTGTCTATTTATAGATAAAGCAGAAAGAGTCATCGCTTAGATTAATTCAAATATTTTTAGACGATCAAATTATACATATATATGATCAAAATGTGGACTCGTACCTAACTCATGCATTCCTTTTAAGTACCTATATATGTATGTAAATTGTATAGAATACAACATGTTTTTTGTTGAGACCAGAGGTCGTGAAGAAATAAAATAATAGTCCATTTGCAGAAATATAGAGAGAGAGATGCGATCAAAAAAGTTCTTTTTTTTTTCATTCACTTTTGATCAACCGACTTACTATTATTTTTTTTATGGAACTGTGAAATCATTTATTTCACAATTTGCTAAAAGAATTATTGACTCACTCTTTACTCATGATTTTTATTAGGATGATCCAAAAAAAACAAACACCATAAATGGTGGAAAATTAGAATTATGGGGTGGGTTTGGCTCAAAAGCATTGTATGAAAAATTTCAGTATAATATTTTAATATTTAAGTGTGTCACCACCAGAGGTCTAAAATTCTCAAGTCTTTAAGTGTTCTAAACATATCGTCTAATATACCGACAGAGAGTCAATTATAAAGTCTTAGTCAAGAGCTTAAGTTGTTTCGATTTGTGTAGTTTTGAGTAACTTCTTCCGAGATTTTTGTACCAATACTTGAAGTATATATATGTATTGAAATTTCTCCTCACTTTGGGTAAGGAGTTTGAATTAAAACAATAGCTCGTTCATAAACATAATTAACTATGGGATATTTTATTCCTTTATTGCATCTTGTTCATAATTAGTCAACAAATGCCATTATACAAGGGTTCACTTCATAGAAAAATGCTTCAATTATAAGTGTTTTATAAATGAATTTGGACCTTTTTGCTCAAATTGTTTGTCAAAGTCTTATCTTTTATTCATTGGCTCTTCATCGGACAATTTGCAACGCTTTAACTGATAAGTTATTTAATCCTTTGTTTTGTAGGCAGTGTTTTTATCATTAATTTTTTTATTCATCTGAGGGATTACTCCATCACCGGTAAAAGTCAGGCCAAAAAAAAAAAGAAGAAGATATTGACTTACGTTTACCAAATGTTGACAAAGAGCTTTAGAATCAAGATTTGACAGTCTCTTGTCTTCATAAGTTTTGTAGCTGCTATATATATGTATTTTTCAAGTCATATTTTATACCATGTTCTGTAGCCAAATCTCACCTATTCTAAGACTAAGAGCTCTAGATACTCTCATCGATATTCATGTTTTTTGGAACACCCTAATATTTTTATATATACATATATGTAAGTTGGATCCAAAAAATTAAAGTAGATAGTTTTTCAAACAAAAAGGCCTTGAACTCTATTATATCTAATT
Organism: Lepeophtheirus nordmannii; assembly: GCA_963680855.1. Classification (NCBI taxonomy): domain Eukaryota; kingdom Metazoa; phylum Arthropoda; class Copepoda; order Siphonostomatoida; family Caligidae; genus Lepeophtheirus; species Lepeophtheirus nordmannii. The sequence goes on along the minus strand of OY804525.1, from coordinate 18,561,358 downwards.
ACATATTATGTATGTAAGTATACATATATATATATATATATCATATCCTTAAGTATGTACATGATTCCAAGTTCAAATCAGAGCATTTTTCCAAAGAAACAAACTTTGAAATAACATAGAAAAAATACTCTTTTTTTTAAAAAAATAAATAAAATAACCTTTATGATCTAACAACTTTGTCTTGATGAATGAATGTTACTCCCTTGAGTGTGTGAATATGTATCTAAAAGATCTTATAAATTCAAAAAATATATACATATATATCAAGTTTTTTTTTTTTTTAAATCAGGCCTTTTTTATAGTAGGATACTTTGTTAAGTCAAGTATCCACAGTAAATACATTTTTTATACCATATTTTATACACTATCACGGTGTACCCCCAAAATACAGTGTATTTTGAAGGCAGCTGTCGATTTTATTGTCTTATCTTCCCCTTATCAATGTTTTGATCGTTGGTTCATTAAACTTAAATCTGTTTTTTTTATAGCTGTGAGCTATACATTCATAGGTAGTTGGAAAGAATTGACTCCCAATGGACAACTGATTTTGGGCTTATTTTTCTCTTTCTTATGAAATGAAAGGTTGGGAGACACAATCAAAACAACAACATGCTATCCTATTCAAGTGTTTGTTGGTTCATCCAATTGAAAGTAAAGTGTTTTCAAATCAAAGGATATTTAAATATCGAAGACTCACTGTGTCTACAATTATGTACGCATGTACATATGTAAATAATTTGAAAATCCATTTAGAGCACAGAAATAACAATTGCTATTAGAAAGATCGTTTAAAAAATGTATTTCTATAATATAGGAGTATGTGTATATTATCAATTAACTTAATTAATAAAATAAAAGATACAAATATAATGATTAATAAATCAAACGCTCAGCTCATAGATAAAATACATATAAATATTTATATATATATAATATTTAATTAGTTATAGATAATTAATTCGTTTTTTTCTTCCCCTAAGGTGGTTAATGACTCACATATCCCTTGGAATCTTTGTTTATAAATTAATTTTTTGAAAGGATATTATGTACATAGTTTGTTTGTACGCCTATCTTACTACACTCTTCAGCTTATTAATCAATATATTATTTATTTATTTCAAAATACATGTATACACAACAAAGGTTTCATTGCCTGGATGTTCTTCAATCTGAAGATTTGGGAGGTAGTTTTGGAAGGACGTTCCTTGATTAATTGTTTGTATAAAAAAATGTTGTTGATATGTTGGTTTTTAAGTTTAAGTTAAGTTTCGATTAAATTGGCCCATTAACCGTGTCATCAGAATCGTAGGGGCCACTTTAAAAAAAATGAGATTCCCTGATCTACTTATATAATAATTTTGATCATAAATATTGAATTTGGTCCCCTACTTACAAATTACAGTTTTGAAATAATTAATAACACAGAACAACAAATTTTAAATTTCAAATAATCATAAGGGGTATGAGTATAATAAAAGTTATTCGATTTTGCAGGCTAATTTCAAATCTGTAAATTATTTTATTGAGAGTCTGACGGTTTTAGGGAAATTGGAGCCTACTTTTTGAGCTGATTTGGCCGCTTTTCCAACTTCAACTTCAATATTTAAACATAAAAGGATACTCATTTTGTGTATTAAAAAAATGATGACCCGATGGTGTATTTAATGCAAATTCCAATTCCAGTCTTTGTTTTGACCTAAACGGACTCCTGGGGAGTTGACCCAAAAGTTAGCCAAATCGTTATTGCTTAAATAATTACTTGAATATTTCATAAAATGGATTAATAAGGAATGCATTCTAGAGCTGAGACCCACAGTTTTCAAATAAGATGTTAAACGCCATATAGAAATCATTAACTAAGAAGAAATCATCCATCTAAATGTGTAAAGGTTCATTCAATTTCCACCAAAAGTTCGCTAGAAATTAAAGACTCACGGTAGAGCTATTTAAGTTCTAGTGCGCAGAAGGAGATGGAAATCGGTATAACATTTGACATTTCAAACGTAAATAAAAAACTTGTCAAAGGTCAAATAGATATGAAATCTTTTTGAAGGTATGTATTGGCATGAGTAGCCTTTTTTGGCTTTTTAAAATTTGAAAAAAGTCCAATTTTGTTTATTAAATAAAGACCATTTGAATGCCGTGTACAGGGATTATGAAACCAGCTAAAATCCTTCTGTACGCTAATATTTCAGTCTATTGAACTTGTTTTTTAGTACCTCTACCGTGAGTCTACTTAAACTGAATAACTTTTATTATATTATACCCCTTAGGATTATTGACTGATGATCAGTGTAATCGTACAATGTTTACCGATTTTAAACAATACTTTTTTTCTCCCAAAAATAATCAAAAATAAGATCAAAAGTTTTGAAGTTACTAAACAATATGAAACTCAATCCCATGCTTCTGTCTGTTACGTAAATTCTCCGAAACTACTAAATGGATTGAGCTGATTTTTGGTTGTACCCCTTAGGACACAGTACTGAGTATCAACTACATTAAACTGCCTGTAATTACAGTTTGATTTCCACCCTTTGCCAAACTCTTCCTGTAAAAACTTATTGTATACAAACATCATGATAATTGTATTTGGGCCCTTGTCTTTAACTTTGGGGTGTAGTGTTTGATAAATGAGATCTTTTGATCTTAAAAAGTAATTATTAAACTTTCTGACTATATAGTAGTTACTATTACTATGATCCATGGTGAGCATGATAGCGGATGACATTTTTTTTTTTTTTGAGTAGGGTCAAAACACAGCAAGATGTAGGGTTTTATTATAAAATAAAATTTGTCCAATTTTTAAACTCACACAGATTAGGTGACTGATTTGCCAGGCGTTTATATGTCCAAAATTTTGTGTTCAATACAAATTTGTACGCTAGAAGTTACTGCCTATAACATAAAATTATATATATAAAAAAACTGAATATACAAAAACCCCAAATACGCCCTGAGCTTTGAAGTAGAAAAATAAGTAGTCATTGACATTTTCTGTTTAAGACAAATGGACGGTTTGACAAGGGAAGCTTCAGCTAGTGTTATATACCTATGACCTTCCAACAAACTCTGGCTTTAATGTATTAAAAATATGATTATTATTTTTTGATAGAGCCCTCCTCCCTGAAAAGTTGAACAAAAAGGGATTTTAAACCTACTTTATCAGGTAGATCCAACAAATAGGAACTCAAATAACATTTCTACTTCTCCAGTTACAAACCCATGAAAAGAACTCTGTAGAGCTCATTAATTGCATCAATGTATATTTGATTGTTGTGCTATTGATCAATTCTCCAATGGCAGAAATAAATTATTGTATGTACAGTGTATAGATAGTTGTTATAATTAGAATCGACGAGGCATTGCAACCTTGAAATTCCTGGTCGGTAGGAAGTAATGTACGCAGAGTTATATTAATTCTGCAAAAATATATAATTTTTACGATGATGGCTACTATATGTAATTAGCAGTGACATTTTTCATTGATTGAGATTGCTATCAGTTCATCATTTGAGTAGCTGAATTGATTGTTGAGATTAATTAACTTTATACGTTCGAGATTAAATCTTTGATTCCTTTTTGTAAAAGTCACAAGGAGAGTTCTGATTGCATGAAGCCATGATTGAATTGGATTTTAGCCAAAGATAAAAAAAATGAATAATAAAAGAACTGCTCTTACCAATTACTAACATTAAAACGATTGTACTTTAAAAAAATAATGTCAACTTATAAACCACATTTTTCACTTTGAAGCTTGAGAAAAGAGACTTCAATAATAATTAATTATAACTATTTGAAAAGCTTGTTTATAAATGAAAAAGATATTTTTTTATACAACTATGAAGTTTTTACTCAAGAAAAATAAAAAAAAAGCCATTCAGGGTATGCGTAAAAGCTACTTTTAGAATGACGTCATAAAAAATAAGTTTTTTTGGGGCGTGTTTTTTCCAAATTATTTATTCAAATTATTTATTTATTTAAATAAACTTATAACCATTTTTGATGTGCGTTTGTTGTCCCTCATACCTAAATAAACAGATCCATGTGTTTTTGTTGACCCAGGCGAAATATGTGTCTTTTTTGCACTTCCTTATTCTCTCAATTTTTGCACATGTTTATAGTGTTGATTACTTTGTAAGTACCGTAGTAGACAATTGTCTAAGTTCACTTACATATAGGTACAGTCAGCGTATAACTGACTCGTTTTTTTAGATGAAAAAACATATGAACAACCTGTTATCCCTTCATCCGTTGTCATTACTTATTTCCTTTCTGATTTAAAGCAGCTGACCCAACAAATATACTTTTGTCAAATTGTTCATTTTCTTTTTGGCAGTCGATATTACTAATAGACAAAAGTTATATAGTTGTGATGGCACATATATAACTTGAGTACATATCTCAAACTTTTCTTTACAAAAGGACAAAGGCTCAAAATCAGTTAGCAGTTGGCCAATGTCTTCACCCTCTCCAACTGTTGGACCATTTTTTCTTTTATAGAAAGGATATCTCCAGCTATAAGAGATCTGCTAATTGAAGAATGACTATGGACAAAAAATATCTGGAATAAAAAATCTTGATTTAAATATGAAAATTTATTTCATCCCCCTCTGATGCAATGTACTTGTGCCAATTAAGTCAATAAATACAGAATAATAACTGCTGAGTTTTTAGATGTGATATACAAATTAAAATCGGATGCTTGGTCGGTTTTCTTGAGTAATAGGTTATGTATCTTGGAAAATAAGCACCAGATTCCCAATATTTTGAAGGAATACAGTGTCTAAAATATTCATTGTAACTTTTTTGGTTGGCAACAGCCCTTCTCTAAGTTGCATTTGTGTCATCATCTTTCAGACATTTAAAAAAAATGAAAAATTGGATTTTTAGCCGCTCACAAAAAAACGACGTGTATCTCAAACACTCATTAATATTTTGATATACAATTTGGTAAAGATGTCAGTGACAGTCATGCCAACATAAAAAGAAAAATATTTAGTCCTATAAGAATCCCCCCCCCCCCACAAAAAAAAAAAAAAAAAAAATTCAAATTTCCTGGTGTTTTTTGTTCAAAGTAGTAGTACAAATTAAAGTTCAAAACATTATAAGAATAGATAAATTTACAGCGCTGACACATTGGTAGCATTGTTAGGGGATTGATTCTATGTACAATTATTAATTTTCCTACCACAATATACAAAATATGTGTAGATAATTTGATTCCCTTAAAACATAAGGAGATCTTTTTCAATGTAAAAAAATATTAAAAAAAACACTCAAAGGAACTTGATTCATATTGACAGGAAGTGAATTGCCAATATTGTGTTCATAGGTACAAACCCACTAGCATTTTGCTAATGTGTATCTGTGGAATGATTGATGGTGACTTTTAAAAAGAAACACTTGTGGGAGATACGTAGAAGGCACAAACAACTCCATGGATACATATGTAACAAAATATTATGTTCAATTCTCCTTACGCATTCATGTGATTCAAATTAGGAAAGGTATGTCCATGGAATCATTATAATATTTTGCAATTTTAGCATGTACATAAATATAATGTCATGTTTTTAGTCTATATCCCTATATATTACAACACATTTTGATACACATGAATATGTACAAACAAAATTTAGAGATACTTATAATTAGCATATAACATAGATTGTCAGTATATGCATAAAGCAGTTCTGTTTTTGTTATATAAATATACATACATAATATGCAAAGTGACTATTTATTTGATTATTAAACTCATTTATGTACATATACCCTTCATTGAGAGAACAATGAATACTAAAGCTAAATATTGCTAAGATATTATTGGATAGGAATATTTTTCTATTTAGAAAAAAAAGTTAAATAATGAAGAGCTTTTATAAAATATTATTTAATTTTTTTCTAATTTTTTTTTGCAGACATAAGGAGAAAAGGAAATGCTTTTAAATGATTAATTAATTACAATTTATAAATTCTTTATTTAGTAGATAGACAGGCATCATTTGACTTTATTAAAATAAAAGTCCTTGCTCTCATAAAACAACAGTTGAGTTGAGTTTTTTTTTGTTGGAATTTTGTTCATTCTGTTTCATAACCATGTGTAGCAACAATCAAGGCTCCAAAATGATGTCACTTTTAGTATACATACATATAATATAATCAGTGTCATCATAGAAGTAACACTTTACCAAGGGTTGCAAGCAAATTATGTGTTAGAGAAAATCTCACGAACCAAAGGTGATAAAAAGGACTGAGAGCTTGCTACTACTTTAAAATAGATTTATAATCATTTGATAGCAAAAATAATGATTACCAATGAGTTTCGTTAATAGAGTGTTTTTGTATCAGTGTTTTCTTCATCAGGAGAAGAGATACTGAAGTTTTTGTGGAAGTGATTAACGCAAAGAAACTAGTTGCCAATCTAACATTTTTTCAATTTGCAAACGGGTATATGATACCCAAAACTAGTCACTTTTTGGAAACTAATTAACAATGAAAAGACTACGGTGTCATCAATATTTTATAGAAACATTTTATTTAGCTGCGAGTCGACTTTTTTATCCACAAAGGATGCTGAAGCTTTCATAAATTATTCCAGTCCGTTTCTTTACAAAATAATTGGCTGTGTTTTCCTTTGTGCACATGGTTTTAAAATACTGCATGTCCAATAAAAAAGAATACATGGGTCCAATACATTGATATTTGTAATAATTCAAATACAAAAATGTTAAAATAAAATATTACTATATATATATATATATAATAAAATTTAAACTACATTTTGTGTTTGACAATTATTGCTTTTGAGTCGTGAGCACCAAAAAATCAATGTAAACTTTTCTTTAGTGGACAATAAGATTTATAAGTCAAAGTATTTTAGAGCAAAACACCGTGTCACGGGTCACTTCAGGTCCTGACCAGGCCTACTCAAGATTACTAACTAGCTTTTTATTTCCATGATTTTATACTCCCTTTTTGTGAGCCATAAATTTTTTTGATCGATTATTGCTGAGGCTAAATTTAGCTTCTTGATACATTTTCTTTCAATCCTCTAAATAATTTCTTCATCTAATGATTCTCCATAAAATCACCTTGCAAGTTGGAAAGAGAATAAGTAGTTACATACGTCATGAGGGGAAATAAGTAAGTGACGTCATTGATGTTACTAATGTATCTAAATGTATGTATATCAAGAGCAGAAACGACCTCTTGCGGAGAGCAAGTCGTCATAGAAGAAGATTCTATGGAGCTAGATAATATCTTCAGCCTTTTATCACTTTGTTTCACAACTTTTGGTGCTAATGTACAATAATAGTAATTGCCGTTTGGTTTCAAGCCATTAATTTCTAAGGGAGTAGGATTATATTCAACCAACACCAATAAGCAAAAAAAGAGTCACGAAGTATCCATCAAAATGAAAAAAAGTAATTTGTGCAAAAAAAAATAAAAAAATACGCATGTTCACCGTACCACTCAATTACTTTGTACAAAGAAGGACTTTGAAAATTATACGTTATGGCATAGATTAAAGCTATAACTTTGTGAGGTTATTTTAATCCCTCAAATCTTGACGTAATATATGCATATATACCCATATTATAAAGTAATCTAACATTATTTAATTTGAAAAAGTATGAATTGGATAAAAAATAAATCAATTTATATTTCGGAAGAAAAATTCAAAAGATTCAAAATATTATTTCTATGTTTATATATATATGTAACATTTCTTAAATATAATTTACTCCAAGCATACTATTGTTGCTAGGGAATATTTATAGTTTGAAGAATGAGTGCACTTTTTTGTAATATTTTTTATTTATTACTCATTCATTATACTTTATTCTCTAGGTCAATTAATCATATTTTTAACCTACATACATAGTTAATAGCAAATTTTTGCAACTGGAAAAGTTAATCGCACTATGAAATAAAATTTGAACTTTTATTGTTTTGATGGTAAATTTATATTTGCATTTTTATCAAATAAAAAATAATGTCTTGCTTTTAAAGATATTGAAGGTTTGATTATAATTTTAAAAAAAGTAAAAATATGTTCACTACTAAGACTGTCTAGGTTTTGTTGCCTCAAAATATAAAATTAATTGAACGAAAATAAATGGAATAAGTGTACGTTTGAATCATGAGGTAATTATTTATTCATGACACAGGTCAGCAAATTTGAACTTTCAAAAATCCTAAGAACTATAGGTATAATAAAAGTTATTCAGTTTTGCACGCTGATTTCAAATTTGTAATTTTTTCCATTTAAATGCGTAAATTTTCATTCAATTTTGACCAAAAATTCGCTAAAAAAACAATGACTCACGGTAAAGCTACTTAAGTAGTAGCGCACAGAAGGATTTCAGCTGATTTCGTAATCCTTCTGTGTGCTACAACTTAAATAGCTCTACCGTGAGTCTTTGATTTCTAGTGGATTTTTGATTAAAATTGAATGAAAGTTTACACATTTAATTATGGATTCTGATCGTGTGCTTGATATCTCGTTTGAAAGCTATGGGTCTCAGCTCCTTAATGCATTCTTGAGCAATCCATTTCATGTAGTATTCAAGGAGTTATTTAAGTGCAAAGGATTTGACCGACTTTTGGGTCTACTCCTGACCCCTACACCCCTAGGATCCCCCTTAGGTCAAAACAAAGACTGGAAATGAAATTTGCATTAAAAACACTAGCGAATTAACATTTTTTAATGCACAAAATGAGTATCCTTCTAGGTTTGAATTGAAGTTGAAGTTGAAAATTGGGCCAAAAAAGTTAAAAAAGTAGGATCCAATTTTTCGAAAACCGTCGGACTCTCCAAAAAAAAATTATTGATTTGAAATTAGCGTGCAAAATTGAATTGAACTATTAGTGTAACTATCTTTCTTTATAAGCTATATGTATTTAATAATAAGCTCATGATTAAAAAATTGCAAGAGTCCTTTTTAACCTAAGATTCAATTTATTTTTCTACAGAACCTCGACACTTTTATTACATGAACTTTTCTTTTCTTTTTCAAGAATTAAATCTTTAACAACTTTACATGCCTCTTTGAGGACCCTCTTCTTTTCAAATTGAGGATATATATTTATTAAAATATTCTTTCATTCAAAATAATACATTAAAATGTGAAATTTTAATGTATTAATGAATAGATAAAAAAGTTTGTATTAAAATAATTTTTAGTAAATTCTATGTGATTTTCCCAATTTCAGAACGAGATGAATAAAAATTAAATACATATTTGAAAACTAAATACTTTTGTCTATACTTATATATATATTTTCACGTTAAAAAATGAGTTTAATTACTATATTTTATATACACTTAAAAAATCACTCTGTAGACCAAAAAAGTAAAGATAAATGAATTTTAAAATTTTTACTTTCCTGTTCTTTAAACAGAAAAGCAAATATAAATTTTGTAGCATAGTGTAATCATTGATAGGTTTAACCTATTTATCATAATTATTAGAACAAAATTCAAACCAATAATGTCCATTGAAAGATTGTTTACGAGTTGAATTCAAGTCTGAAGCCCTTAAATAATCCAAGTCAAATTCAAAACCTTTTTACTTCAAGTTACTTCGAGTTGAGTCTAATTCCCAGTTGCATATTTTTTTTTTTGCAACTATAGTTCAATTCCATTGTTCTGATTCAATCAGTCAGTTAGTCATCACATCAATATTCAAATCCAATCATTTAAAAAGACCAATGGGCCGTAAAAAATAATATTACTAATCTTATATAAATTATATTAGTGAGTCTCTCAAGCATTGAGTCTGAATTTGCAGTTTAACTAGACGTAACTGTGGCTCAAATACTTTGTACCTTTGTTCATATTTTAATGCATTATCAATAATTGAATTGAATTAGTGTGATGTATCAGGGGAGTGGGGAGGTCAGACCTGTAGATATATGCATATTACTATGAAGCCTACTGGAAAATACTTTAAGCATATGAAATAATATGCGCTACTTTATCTATGGTTCAAATTTGTCAGACATTTTGATTTTATCTATTGACATTGATAAATGCTGACTACTTGAGTGGAATAAAGTTTGATATTTATATCAACATACATATATCACTAGGCAAATCTTTTTTTTTTTACTTAGGTATAAGATTTTTATAAGTTACTTGTCGTAGACTTAGGTCAGAGTTTTCACATTTAAAACTGAAAGGTGCCAAAAAGTTAAGGTTAAGTTTTTAATTTTAAATATAAATCGGTTAAAATTAATTGTGTGTTTTTTTTCTTCAAATGTACTTTAATTTAGCTTTTTATATACTTTATAAAGGGATGTAAGAAACATAGAGGGCGCTTGTAAGTGTTTATCCAGGGTGGAGTAAGTACATTTTTGGTTTACTTTTTTGGTTTTGAAGGAAGATGATTTGTAAAAATAACTACAGATTTCTCTAAATATATAGGGCAAACCAAATATTTGTTACTTCAGCTATCTGTTTTTAAAGATCCTTGTGACCAATTCTCGATTAATAAATTCTGAATATTTATGCTATTTTCATAATTTATCTTAATTTTGAAAATCTTGGGATTTGAATACCCTCCTACCGTTTTCAAGCCAGGTCATGGTCACTATTTTCAAGTAAGGGATCCGTTTCTTAACATTTCAGCTTTCATTTGATTTAATTTGTATGAGTGATTGTGCTCTCCCAAGGGCCTTACTAGCTTGGATTCAATTTTGGTCACAACATAAGAAATATGAAAGTAGAGTTTTAACGAGAGAAGTTCCCCTTCAATAGTTTATCATTTACATTTGAATGTTGGTATAAGGTGACATCATAAATTTCTCAGAAACAATGTGAAATTACTTAGTTCGTTTGAAAGATATATAAGTAATTTGGGCCTTCTAGATAAAAAAAACCCAACTTTTTTTGAAATTTTTGCAACAATAATATTACAACTTGCTATATGTAAGTGGCCCTATCCACGGGGAGTTAAGAGGTGATTTCGACACCTATTCCCAAAAAATTTAAAAAAATGCATAAACAATATACATATTAAGAATAGTTGCAGACAGGCCTATACTTAGAGAACGTCTGTTCAACGTTGTTTTACGCTAGGTTATCAATAGGTATAGAACTTTTGTAGAATTTAAATGCTTTTGAAGGTGGGAGCGATATATATGGTACTATTGATGGAAGACCCTTTGCTGTTATCAGCTGCCTTGTATAAAAATTTGATTTGAGAAAAATTTATTAGGGAGGAAGAAACTTTGACGTATAAAATAGCTTTAGTGTAGGGAAAATATTATACTTTTATTAGGCATTATTCATAACTTAATTTACAACAATGGTAGGTAGAAATTATTTAATTCTTCCTTTAGAAGAAGATGCTTCCACCACCAATAAAACCACGATAAAAAAGGTCATAAATTCAACAAAAAAAAACTAATGATACCAACCTTTTTTATTTTTTTTATTAAGTCAACTTGAATCTAAAAAAATCCCTTAATGACATCCTTAGAATTGTTATGTAAACATCACCCTGACTCACTAAACAAACACAATATTCTAGAACTGTTCCCCCTTTTGTAAGAAGTGGGCCTGTTGCAGAGCTGAAAGTAATTGGCGAGCCATTAAAGAATTATTGTCTTTTTCTCTCACTCTTTTCAAATAAATAGTTGCAAGATAATAAATCCAAAACTGTGCCTGGACCCTATAATGAAATAATTCCCTGCCCTTGCTCTAAAAAGTTAATATCAAACTGTCAGATATTGATTGTATGAAGAACCACAATGCATTTATGAGCATGATATTTGCGCACGTATCTATACTTTAAAATAAATGAGTTTATTTTTGGCTGAACTATTGCAGGATTGCTATATATATATATATATAAATATATATTCCCCTATCTAAAGAGCAAAAATAATATTTTTATGAATATGTAGGCCTCACACATACCCTCAATCAAATATGCAAATTGCATGGATTGAAGTATGAATGTATGATAATCTATTATGTAAAATAATAATAACTTTACAAGTTTTTGTTCAAATAAGTATATTTCTTCTTCAAGGTTACACCTTGAAGAAGAAGAAAAAACTGTCTTTATCAATGCTCTGGAGAAATTATAATACAATGCTTCAAATATAACTTTTTTTTAATAAATAAATATCCCTATGTATGTAACATGTTTTGAAAGGTGTAAAAAAAACCGATTTATTTTATAGATATATCCAAACCTATTTATAAGTGTATACAATTATGAAATACAATATCATAGACATTCATTTGAAATTTACAGCTACACTTGGAAAGGACCTTTCCTTTCCAACTGTCAAAGTTATCATATATTTGTATCTATATACATTTGTAAGTAGATATTGAGTGTGAACATATATTTAAAGAAGTGGTGGGATTTGGTTTTCAGACCTGTAATTACCTATTCCGATCCCATACGTGTGTGTTTTCTATTCTTGTAAGAGTCTTTAAAAAAACATCAAACTCCTATCCCCCCCCCCCTCAAATTCGTTTAGGCCTTTACTATACATAAATAACTACTAAAAGGGTATTAGGTGAGTTGAAAGAGTGGCTTTAAAGGTACCTATACATATATTTACATCTGCTTTAACTTTTTTTTACAGAAAAAAAAAAAACAACCCTTGCTATATTTTTAGACTCAACTTTGACTAGAGTGCGTATTTTGAAGACTTGATATTTGATTTGATCTCAAAATCAAGGATTCAAAACTTGACTTGGATTATGGGGAAATAAGACTTCAGGCCTTTTGTTTAGCAAATTTTCTCGATATAGTTTCAATTTTTTCAGTGTACATAAAGTACTCTTCCAAGAGTCTTTTATAGGGAAAAACTCAATTAGAGTCAGATTTTTTATATTTAATCATGTCTGTTATGATAGAGAATAGTTAATACATGATCCATGTATTGAATATTCCCTAGATATGAATAAGCTCAACTGCAGACGAGTGTCATTTAATACATTTTCAAATAGAATGTGTCTTTAGGCCATCCATCTATAATTAAATGTTTCGAAAAGACATACTTAAAATGAGCTCAAAAGAAAAGCAAAGACTCCGTGAAAATATTTAAAGACTTGAGATTCGATACCAAAGACTTTAAACTCTGCTTGCACATACAGTATCAAAACTTTCAGCCACTTCTGTTCATTTGGTCTAATAAATTGACTTTATATAATGTATATAATGTTATATCTTGAACCATATTCAGTCGATAAGGCAATGAAACAACTAGAAATTTAGACAATGATCTCTTAATCAAATTGATGAATATCACAGTGTATCACAGAGCCATAAATATGTTTTGATTGTTGATTAAAAGTTTTGAATCATTGAGTCAGAAAGAATAAACAAAATCCAAGTCTACATGGACCTCCACTTGGGCATTTCCTCACTATTTTGTTACAAATACTCAATCTTTTTGAAGGCTTTTTGGAAAATAAACAAAACTGACTTGTACTTTGATCTTTAGTCTCTACGACAGATTTGATGAAAACATTATTCATAACAAAGAAAAATAAGAGCAATCGGGTCCGATTAGTCGAAAACTTTTTGAGCTAATTTGGCTCATTTTCCACCCTTCAACTTCAATTTATTTAAGCCTAGAAGAATACTCATTTTGGGCATTAAAAAATAATGAGTCCTTAGTATATTTAATGTAGATTCAATTTCCAGTCTTTGTTTTGACATAAGGGACTCCTGAAGGAATAGGCAGCGGGAGTAGGACCAAAAGACGGCCAAAACGTCTGTACTTAAATAACTCATTGAACATTACATGAAACGGATTAATAAGGAATGCATTCAAGAGCTGAGATCCACAGCTTTCAAACTAGATGTCAAGTGCCCGATAAAACTCAATTTAAATATGTAGATTTTCAATCAACTCCAAGCAAAAATTCTCTAGTATTCAATTACTCACAGTAGAGCTACTAAAGTAGTCGTGCGTAGAAGGATTACGAAATCACTAAGTTTAAATTTATGTATTTGATTTTAATATGGATCATTTTTAACATCAATGTTTCTTGAAAATGAATACAATCATCAATTGAATACATACATAAACAGTTTTTGTCAAGAGGCAAAAAACAATGCTGAAATCCTTCTGCGCGCAACTATTTCCGTTTTTTTTTTTAAGTTTAAACACATTAATTCCTCCTATTTTCATGATTCAAAGATCGACAGTCGACAACTTGCTATTATGGCTACTCCATCGTTTTTGACATAAACGATCCAAGGAGCCATTTCTTCACACGCTCGGAAGGAATTTTTTTCGACAACTCTAGATATATTTAATATTAAAGAGTTGAAGAACATTCCCCTCACAAAAATTCAATTTCCTGTCTACTTTATTGTTAATTTACTTGAATGATGTTTTTTTTATTGGGTGTATTATTTTATTTAATTTTTTTGCTTTACCCTTGACATTATCCCTTGATTTATATATTTATTTATTTCCTAAATATTTGCCTTTATTTATACATATATACACGTATATAATCAAATATGTTCCCACATTCCTTATTTTTATGAATTATGTATCCATTACATAGGGATCTTAATTGCATCTCGCAACCTTTCTTTTAAAAAAAATATACAAGGAAGATTTTCATTTCGTTAGCTATTCAGTTATATACAACAACTGTTGCAAGTTCAATATTCTCTTATCATTTAGTCGTCCCTTTCCTCTGGTTCTTAGAGTAAAAAAATATTAATTAATAAGACTCGAAATGAATTTGTGGTAGAATTTAGATCAGACATAATAAATCAAGCCCAACCCGACAGGAGTCCAAAAACATTGCAGTCAAATTTGACCTATAACATTATATTTTTTATAGAAACACATCTCTTTCCACTCGACACACTTGTTATCAAAGCCTGATCTTACATTAACTACTCGAACCTGATTTAATCTGCCTCATGATCCCATTTGCTGAATTGCGAAAAAAGAGAATTGTTTCAAGATAAATATTAAAGTCCGACTCGACCAAATGATGACAAGCTTGACTCGAGGATATTTTTTGGGGTAAAGTGTATTTAATATGATTCTCTAACTTTTCATGGGTGTGGGACATCACCATGGTATCAAAATTACATCACTACAAATCCTAAACATTTATAACTCTGCTGTCGATTAATCGACTAGAGAGCATTAATTTGTTGAATTCAAATTAAGTCCTGTTTTTTTAATATGAAAATGTATTGAGATTATTATATACAAAATCGACTAACATTTTGTGAGAAGGATTTTTTTTTATATCTCACCTAGTGAAAAATATTAACTGACAAAAAAGTTACATATTTATGCATAACTTTTCTTGATATATTTATATGTATATATCATAAGGAACGACAAATATGTAGAAAAGAAGTAATTTCTATGTATATGTATAGTTGCATATCCTTGTATAAGAAAATAATTATATAATTTGACAAGATTCATTTATTTTTTTCTTTACATATTACATTATGTTCCTTCGTGGTTTCTTGATAATTCCTTTACTTTGCATGTTTTAAAATATGACATATCCATTTATATAATCAATATTGAGACATGTTATTTCAAGAAATAAAATAAAAAGTGCATAAGATCTTGAGACTTTGTTTACAAATATGCATTATTATATATGTAAATGAGTAATCCATAGCGTCGTAGACCTTATGGAACATGAGGTTTGGCCATTATTTTGATTGTGAAGGTAGTTTGATGACTTCTTTTTAAAATCTTAAAAACTTAATTAAAATCTTGTCAAATCCTTGTTTGTTGTATTTCTTTGGTATTGATCAAAAATACTAAGAGTCCCTAACATCTAGCAGCCCTGTACGTCTTCTTATCTTAAAATACGTATTTATACACTTATATGCGTTGTTGTTTAAATGTATGTATATTTATTTTGAATGTGTAATGCTATGATTTATAGCAATGTCATGCCAAATATCAATATTAGATCTCAAGTTCTAAATCATATCAATTATTTTACGTCTTTGTTTATGTGTATACATATACACTTAAAACTTTATTCATGGAAACGAGAAAAAAAAACAACTACGTATCTACTTAATTAATATAATATGTATGATATTTCCACATTAAAACTCTTAGCAAATAAATTTATAATTCATGGCATATACATACGTATATTGACTCACTCACTGCTATCAACGCCCTCTCTGCATACATAGATACATTATACAAAGCCATTTGAAAAAACCTTGCTTAATTGATATGTATGTATGTACTTATCTATAATCTATGGATGTAAAAAAAACAAAATAAAAAACCCGCTAAGTATGCATATCAAAACTTGACTCTGTTGTTTGTTGGTATTGAACTGCTCTGATGTTATACGGATTATTCCGTATATCATTACTAGTATGCATGCTCTGATGCATTTATGAGGGTGAATATGTAAAATTGGTATTAGAACAAGATGCACGACGAGCTTTTTGGGGTAAACAAAAACACACTATGACTTCTCCCTTCAGCTGTTTCTCATCAGTTGACTCTTCTGATTTAAAGGAGCTGACTCTACGTGTTATGAGTCAAAAAGGGTACTAATACTATTTATGATATTGATATATAAAGAATATATTAAATCAAGGATTGCCCGCCCTTTTTTTGAATTTTTGAATACTATATAAGTATCAACGATTGATTCATTTATTGGTTGAATTTATCAATGTATAGTATATATAAATAATAACTCTGCCCAATATTAAAAAAGTTGGAAACAAAGAAAATACAGAAGAGTAGCTACCAGTTGTTTTTGCAAAAAAAAAATTTTGAGAGTCTAGGTTACGAGTGGACAAAAAAGCTCGTCGTGATTCTTGCACATCCATTACATTAATAAAATATTTTGCCCATCGATGACGTAGCAGAAAAAATTGTATTATATATATATAAAAGTAATCAATTTATGAAAAAAAAATAAAAACAATATGCAGACGCCCTTGTAAGGCCACGTAAACTTCCCTTAACGACATTTTTGTTACTTATTTCTGTCAAAAAAGGATCAAAATACCCTTATAAATTTGCTACCGGAGCCAATAAGAAAATATTGTTGTCTAACATTAATATAAACGCTTCCTAATATTGGTCATAGTTGTACAACTGTCAGGGGCCTTGTTTTCGTCCAATTAATACTATTATTATATTGTCTAAAGCTGTGGTTCTTAAGCTTGTTGAAGATACTGAGCCCCACAAGTTCCATACCTACATTCATCGAACCCTTCATAATTGATAAAATAAAAAATGATGACCAAGCAGAACGTGACATCACAAATCATATGAGTGGGATGAATTAAGCCACCGTATCCCTGAAACTGACTCACCCTTGGGTTCGATTGAACCCAGGTTAAGAACCACTGGTCTAAAGTGTAGAGGAATATGCCCTCCCTTCTATCTGCAAGAATCCAAATTATCAATTTCAACAAACTAACCCCCTTGCCATAACTATTACCTTAGATTTTACTATACCTTAGAAAATATGAAATAGGGCTTCCTCTTCTGACCAGGGGTTAAGGAATCTTTAAGTAATGAATATATTATCTGTGACCTCATATTAGCTTAAACTGCCATTTGTATTATATTTCTACATTTATGACTCTTGCTGGCAATGGTTCAAGCTTTAAAATAGTGAGGCACGTTCATGTCGCTAGGGGCTATATATGTAGGCATGTCTCTACTAAATGTATTTTCAACCATTCAACAAAGTATAGATTATTTCTGCTTATATAAACATATCTTATCGGATTGATATCCGTCAGGCCTCAAGGCTACAAATCGTGAAGGAAGTGAAACATTTTGTCTTAGGGATATCCTCAATAATAAATAATAACAGAGTAACTCTGTAAAAAGCTATTTTTTATACATCCTAAAGGGCATTATATATTTTACAATATTTGGATATATGTATATATGTATAAACAAATATAATAATGATGATAATAAACAGACCTTCTGACCATCAAATAATTAGATGATTTTGGGTACAGAAATTCATATTATTAGTATTTTTTTAGAAATGAAAGGTTTGCCAAATTTTTTAATTACTAAAAATAGCTGTTGATAAAATATGAGTACTCTATGAGGACCCAAATTTACTAACATACATACGTCAAAGTAAACTCCTCGGGACCAACCTTTTTCCCTATTATTTTAAAAAAACACTAATAAAGATTAAATTTGTGTATCTGATCATTTCAAAGGGCGAGGAATCCATAAATTAGGTTATAAATTTAAAAACAAAATATTTCTTTTTCATACAAAAAATAAAAAAAATATTTTTTTTTTTGACTTGGGATGGTCACTTTTGAATCGACAATATGAATGTAAAACAAAAAATTCTTTAAATACTTGCGCCATTTCATGTTCACAGAAAGAAGCTTCATGGGAAGAACTCTTATTATTAATGAAAAACCAGATTTAATTGGTTAATAGCAGCTGATTATACCATTTTGTACATACATTTAAATACTCTTTGATTGACTGATTGGGAGTCACTCTCCCAATCATTTGCATCAAAACTGCACACTTTCCTTCATAAAATCTCCTCATATCAAACTACTGTATTCTATTCATATTATGATCATAATAAATATTTACGATCTTCATAACATTTTATTTCATTAAGTATCCAATTTATGAAGCTGTAACATTTGAAAAGGTAATACACATATTATGTGGCCGGGAAAATAATGCAGTGAAAAAAGTTTGCTATAGTATATATACATTTATTTAAAAAGATATTAATCCTGATATGACCACCTACATGGCAAAAAAAAAAAAACCAACCAACTAACTTAAGTATAATGAAAAAATAACAGATGGTCTTTTGATATATGTAGACAAAAAGACAGTTGTATACTAAGTTTTTTGGGGGATTTTTTTTTTTGAGCTGTTGTCTAATTAATCATTCATTTTTTTTTTTAAGGATGATATTTTTTTTTTATTTGAGATGACTTGACATGTTTTTGTTCCTTTTTTATGAAGATTTTTTTAATAATTCTTATATTTATTACTCTATAGGCTAGCTAACAACGTTGAAATGAATAAATTTGAATTAATTATATTATTCTTGTCTTCCCTCTTCATTTTGATCACTTTGATGACGAAGGACTTATTTTGCATACGAGTAGTAATAGTTAGAATTCTAAGGCAGGGCTTAGCAAACTCTGGGGTGCACCCCATGTGTGAAACATGGAGCAACTCACTCCAAGAGGAGTGCAAAAGTTTGAAATGTACTCATTTAAGGCATCAAATCCCTATTTTAAATTGCCGCAATAACTTTAATTGGTTAGGAGAAAACATTTTACCCATCAGCGAATGGCTTGGATTTGTAGTTCCCAATATGAATAGAATATGTAATCGAAACTCGGTATGAGACCGAGGTGGATCGAAACCGCGGGTTTCATATAGTAGACTGCTTGACTAAGTTTTTAAAATTCAGATATTATTTACACCCATGGAACTGAGCCAAGGCAAAAATACAAAAATCCTATGGGTACAATACTTATATAATTTTTAACCTATCAATAGAAGAAAAAACAGATGACTCATTGTAAAGCTTTGTATCATGTCATCATCGTATTGATACTTACTCACTTCAAAACACACGCCATTAGCAGTTCATCAACGAAATTGTTAGAGATCAATAAAGACGAAAATTGTTCTCAGGAACGGTCTATAGATCGAATTCAATTGCTAAAAAAACATATAATGATTGTAGACAAATCTAGTTTTTACAGTGGGGGGAATCCCTACAATAGTAGATAATTTTTTATATTTTTAATCACTCCCAAGAGGACCTCACTTTAGACTAGGAAACGATTTTGAAAACTATTCAGTCTCTTGTGATCAAAAACACGTTGATAATAAATAGCACAGAATGGCTTTAAACTATATAAGGAACCAATGTTACAGGACCATTAAGCATCATATGCCCCTGGTTGTCTAACAAATGCAATAATTCCATTGACCTTTTGCCTGAGAGTCCCTATTTAATCTTGCATAGGGGCCCTAAATTTGTATTTATGACACAAGTTGTAAATTTACTTTTAGAGTCCAAATCATTTTTCATAAATTTGCAAACACTCCTCGGAGTCGGAAAATGCACGTAATTCAAGGACATAGTGTATCTGATTTTGAGGTTGTATTATTTTGTAACTCATCAGTCATCTACATAGAAGTATGGAATGTCAATTTTTATCTATCGTTTTTTTAAGCATATGCACACACGTTTATTCTTGACTTCTCTAGAAGTACAAAGGAAACAGAAACAATAAAGAAACTCTTTAATTTTTCAAAATCCAGTAGTTGCAGAGTTGTATAAATTTGCATTTATTATATTTATTTGAGTATAATGAGAGTCATTTTAACTATCCTTTAAGGATAATTAATTAATTAATATGCTACTTTGGATGCTATATATGTATACATTAATGGTGGAATTACCATAAATGTGTGGGTGGGAAGATATCAAGCATGAAGGTTGATTTGCATCTAATCTAATCAGTATTTTTGAATTATCGTTTTTTATTATAATTATACCCGTCGCTTATTAGATATTTTTTACATATCTAGTAGGTAAGGGCTCTATATTTTTCACGAAAAATATTTAAGAAAACATCCTCTGACATTGCATTAAAATTGTTTCTGATCTTGCTTATTTCTTTTAAATATGGTCTGGATTTGTATCACTTGGACTACTATTAATTAGTCATATATTTTTTAACTCAATTCCTCCTCAAGTACATACATATATGTATATGAAAATATGCAAATAAAGTGTATAGATTAATTAGTGAAGGGAATGACTCATTAAATATCAATTGACTTTGTTGTTTATTCTTATCAAATAGGTAAAATCTACGTTTTAAATAGAATTTCATGCTCTTTTTTAAAGGAAGGATGTTTCAATATCTAATTGTGGTTTCTGAATGGTAGGAGTAGAAAAAATTTGTAATTGTTTTGAACTGTACACGAGTCATTAATTAAAAGTTTGAGTTGAGTTTGAAGTCACAATTTAATTCAAAACGGAATATCAATCATTCATTCGAATCAAAAGTAAAAATTTGGTGTCGGGGCCCGAATTATGCCCACCTCAGATTCAGTCATTGCATCACTAATCTTTTGTATAAATAATTATTTGTGAGTCTCAAGTCTCGAGTATGATTTAGATGTGAATAACCTTTTTACGTAGAATCTGAGCCGAGAATAAAGTTTTGTAGCTTTGAGTCTCAAATCCCCTTATTTTTGAGTCCGAGTTTCGAGTTCAAACACCAAGTGCCAATTTTGAGTTAGAATTCCAAGGCATGTTTTGACTGATTGGAGCAAGGTTTATATGCTTCAGTTAGTCATGAGGATAAAATAACATCACTCTAGATAAGATATTTTTGCTACACATAAAAGGAACATCATTGAGGGGTACAGTACATCTAGGCCCCATTGCATATGAGATCCCGAACTAAAAAACATTTAATAACTTTATCCTTTTAGATTTAACGATTATTGACACTAAAAAAATATGACATAAATTTTTATGGGGCTCCCCGGGTTAACCTTGCCTACGAAACCCAAATTTTCAGCCAGTACATTGGCTATCAATTGTCATCAAATAGTTCATTTTATAGAAACAAGCATCTGTTATTTTTTTTATATATATTCGTCAGAGCTCCTCTTTGAATCATTCACCAATCTTTATGTATTTGTAATCGAAATAGGCCATATAAGTATATCTTGAGAATTTAAATTTTCTATAAAGTTAAATAAACCATGACTCAAATGTTTTCATTTGCAAAAATCGTAAGGCTTAGAAAGATGGTGTAAGGTCGGTCTCGAGCCTGAGAGGCCAAATGCAACTTTTTGTATTATTTTATGCTCTCAAAAGGACAGACTTAAATCCATGGTTAAGCATGTAGAGTCAATAAATTAACTAAGACGACAATGGTCGACTTCAAGTGAGGGGGGGGGGTGACGGGATGAGTACTTTTAATTATAGTCAATTTTTATAGCAGAGTAATACTTGAGATTGTGAGTTATTTAATTGGTATGTATTTTGGATATCAAGTGCTCATTTTTAATTTGATTAACAAGGGATGTATGTGAAGTATAATATGTATAAAATTCACGTTTCTTTATAGTAAAGAAACTCGATAAAAGTCAATCCATCTCAAATCTGAGGACACTGATGTGAACAATGTGTACCCAAACATAAGGAGTTAATTTGAAAGAAAAAAAAATTGAAATAGCAATAAATAGTTATGTTGATTATGATGTCATCAATATACTAATAGGATTTCAATTGTACCTCTCAACCTTTCCTCCTAAAAAAGAGAAACCTAAAGTCATATGGCAGTAAGTCAATACTGCTACTTTGTTCAACTATTGTACATTTCCTCATGAATGTACTGCTGCATACGTATTTATTCATAAGCAATATATAGTTTGAGTTCAGTTGTAGATCAATGCTCAGAGCGCTTGTGAGAGGTAATAGTAGACAAATGATCAGCAGACTAAATATTCACAGTAAGCTTTCAGGTATGTGAGATACATTTGTGATGTGAATGAATTAGCCATCGTTCCCCTGGTTGTGGGAAAGCATTTAGACGTTTTGACTAGACTTCTAATAATAATTACCATGAAATGGAAGTAAATTTTGATCTTCTCTCAGAGAGAGTGTTTCTTGTAGCACATAGCCCTCTCCACTTTAAAAATTCTAAAGATGTAACATACATAAATACAATTAACTACATACACACATATTTTCTAGACAACTTAATTGGAGGATCATCATTCCAGGCTTTTTTTTTCTTTTTTATTTGATTGATGTACAAATTTTTCAGACATAATGATATCTTCTGAAGCCTTTACTTATAAAACTTTTACCTCCTCTTTTGTGTCAAGAAATGTTTTCTATCTCACTCTTTAAAAAATAAAAATAAATAGTCATTTACCATATGTATATAAAACTATCGGTATATGCTATTAAAAATATGTTTCCGTAATTTAGTATGGAATTCATTAAGGTATGATCAAATAGATGAGGATTTCTATCGTTTGACATTCATAGTAGTGACATGTCAGCAAATAAACAGGCTGGTATTATTTTTTGTAAAAATCAATAAACTACAATACCGGGAAATTCAAATTTTATCCAGTTTGGATTCAGATAGGGATAAATGTTTTTGTTTTTAAGTTGTCACTACTGATATTGACATCTGTACCAAATTACACATCAAAATATTCATTCCTACTTGAGATACGCGTTCTTTTGTGAAGAGATCAAATAGAATTTTTCGTTTTTTTAAAATGTCTGATTAAAAATTGCAAATATTAAACCTAGCGAAAATTCATTGAAATAAAAGTTGTGGCTATTACATCACTGAGTAATGCTGTAAAAACAAGTTTTGATATAAGAAGTTCAAAGGCGATCAGATACTGCCCTAGATTTAACCCTAAACCACCGAATGGATTTGAAAACTTTTTTTTTACAATATTCCTCAGTATGTTCATTGTTTTTAAAATAAACAAATTCCCGATATTTTTTGCCCATAGTAGTAGATACCAAAATGATGAGGTTGACTCTTTAACTTTTTTGAGGATTAGGTTTGTGTAAGCTGCAGTTTTAACAATTTATTATAAAAATTAATTTCAAAACTATCTACCTATGAGAAAAAATAAATAATTAATTAAAGTTAGCTTTGCTATGTAATGATAGTCACTAAATTGGTTGGCTTAGAAGTGGTTAAAATTCAATGCTCCTTCATAAACATTGACATAGATTGTATTATTCTTAAAAATGCTACGTTACAAGGGATGCCTCATCAAAAACTCAGATTCTCAGCTACCATATAAAAAAACATGATTAAAAATAATATTTTGCGGTTATAAGATGGATTAATTGAATGTAAATAGTTCTATGATAGTTTCTTATGACGTAGAAGTAGTTGGAAAAAAGAAACAAAACAAAAAATTTCCTTAATTTATTTTCTCTTCATTCCAATCATCTTTTAAGTTGACATATTGCCGTTCCCAGCAATATTCTTTGTTAGAAATCCCTTACGTATTTGCATATAGCTACTAGAAAATTAAGATTGTCAAGAATTACAACAATCACACTCGATGCATCAACACAAAAACAATATAGAAAACAAAAAATTAAGAAAATAAGAAATTCCCAATTTATGTATAAACTTTTTTATTTGATAAATATACATGATCCAATTTCTTTTAAATATTTTGATAATCTATGAACTTTATATTCAAATGCATGTGATGGGTTAAAATGCCCAGTACTGTTTGGCTCTCTCGTCTCAGGCCACTATTCTCAACCTTATCTAATAATAATTATTATAATTTGTTATAATGTGCTATTGATTCGATGGGTGAATTGTTTTTCTAAGAAAAAATATTTGACCATTCAATTTAATTTATAAAACACTTCCTACAATTAGCCAGCACGGGTTGGACCAAGTGTCCTCCTCATTTTGTTACCCTAAAATATTGATCATTTTTCATATTGTAGACCTATTTTTGGCGGAATATTTTTTGGGTGTTTTTAATCTTTAAATATTTGGATCTGACCTGCCAAAAAGCAAGAGTTTTTTTTTTGACTTGCAGAATAAACTACTTACAATATCATATCAACCCCTCTCATGAAATTCTCAATACCTTGTAAATAATACTTTATCAGCTTACATTTTCAGAACCTTGAAAGGCATCTAGATATTCTTATGGTTTGAAGTACCTAGTTTTTTGCAAATATTTTAACGACTTCAACTATATCGTATTTAAAAATATTCAAAATTGGTTGGATGATATTTCAAGGAACTCATAAATTTTTTATTTTTGTTTTTGCAAAACTAGGCACATGTATTTTTTATTTGATTATAAATTGTTCATAATAAAAAAATTATGTAGACATGATTTTTTTGTTTTGTTTAAAAACAATAATACGTATATACATATATATATATCAAGTCATGACATTTCAACAATATGAGATTTTCCTTTATTCACCTTTGTCCCTAAGGCAACTGACGTTTTTAAGTGTACATATATAAATATGTAAAAATATTAATTTCAGAGAAATTATTCTTATTTCGTAGAATTATTATATTATTCTTTGTACAACTTTTATTCTCCCCCTTTAAAAAAACTTTTAAGCTTTAAACACTTAATTATCATAATATATATATATATGAACATTTAAAAGGGTGATTTACCTCATACTATGACTATAAACCATGAGTTTTAATATCAAGGTGTGTATGTACCTACGTTTGATCATTAGTTTCATTCATCAAATTAATAATAGTAGTAATCTAAGAGAGGAATGAGGAAAAAGCATCGTAGGGAATGAAATAGCCCCCTCACAAAATCTCTCGTCATCCCTTGAAACTTTTTAAATGTATGTTACTTAACGATGGGGGCAACCAATCATCAAATTTCACTTCTTATAGAAAAGTAACTACCCCAAAGGAAAAAAATAATAGTTTTGAGTGTTGTGTAAGGAAAATATCCATGTTTATAAAAGTATTTTAAATAGATACATACACATACATATTATCACTCAGGAATGCGTTAAAAATGACGATTAAATATTTTGATGACCGGAAATTATCTTCCTCATGTTGAACTGCCTATGTATATATATATATATATATATACTCAAGGCCAGCCACAAAGGTACATATATATAATATATACCATCATATCATGCCATAACTCAGTGGAGAATCATGGTGGAGGGTATTTTTGTTTTTTTTGTTTTTTGTAATCTTTTTATTTTTAAAAGAACTCTTTAACAAAAAGCTTTATTGTTCTTACAACTCATAAGTTATATAGGATTATATTATTATTACTATTTTGATAAACTATAATATAATCTATCATGGAAATATATGAGTAATGAGATATAATCAGATAATTCGATTTATAACACTTGCAAGGCCAGAATGGTCATTTTGAGCATTTTGAAATTTGAAAAATTAATATCTTAGTTAAATAACGAAATGTTATTAAGGGAAAAAATAAGGGGAATTAAAAAATCTTTATTTAATCATCAAGATTCATGCCCTCCCCATCAAAAGTAACCCCTTGATGCGATGCACAAGTGCCAACCTTTTTTGTCAATTTTCAAAACAACTACAGAAATAAATGATAGTCTTGATAGTAATGGGTTATGTACCTCAAAATTTCAAAAGAATGCAGTCCGCAATGTTCATTTAAACTTTTATTGATTTCAACAACATTTTTCTAAAATGTATTTTAGTCATCATCTTTCAGACATTTAAAAAAATGAAATATTCAATTTTAGCTGTTCACAAAAGCGTATATCAAACACTCAGTAATATTTTGACGTACTATTTATTCACAAGTGTCAGTGACGGTAGTGCCAACTTAAAAAACAAAAACATTTCACTCTATTGGAATCCCAAAAAAATAAATTCAAATTTTCTTGTATTTATTACTCATAGTAGTACTTATTTCATCTATCTAAATACTTTTTATCAAAACTACAGAAAAAGTTGCAAAAGTATACTCAATTGTACTGTTGAGGGTTAATTGCACAATTATCCTGCTAAAACGATAGGAAAGAGGAATGTATGAGATTGACCTATGATTAAATAATAAACTAGATTAGATAAAACGATAGTTTAAGTATGATGATAAAAATAACTTGGTCAGTGGTTGAAGGTACTTTGATTCTAGAACTGCGACAATTTAGATGAATAAGTATTGACCTATTCCTTGTACCCAAATGAGCATCTATGATTCTTCTTGTACACGGAAAAATCTGGCTCTTCTTGTGTAATGGGAATTCGTAATTTTGTTCTATTTTTGAGAAATGGAAAATAAAAAAGCGCACTCAATTTGTATATTGTTTTTTAGTTACTTCCTAGTACTTTCAATGATCAATTTTTTAAATAAATATACAAAAAAAAAAACTCCACTACTGACTTGCTTCGTTGCATTAGTATCCCATTATATTTCAAATGTCAAATAAGGAAAGCACTCCTGCTACTTAGCCAATGATGACACTTTTCCAAGTTTTTGGACATACTGCATAGTTTTGTAAGTAAGACTCAACTTCAGATGTAGAGCAGTTCAGACTCCTTTTTACAAATTTCAGTATCGTCATCGTAGTAAACATTACCCTACTATTTCGAAAATAAGCCATGATTTTTTTTTGTAAGCAATCAAATTCTCTACTCATGCAATTAATTAGTTTTTTGACCAAAATTTTGTTTAAATTGAATTAAATCTTGTTAAGCTATGAATATCCCTACTTTTAAAATATACATATTTATTCCAATAACTAGGGAAGAATTAGCCGACAACTACATGATTGGAGTTCTTTTTTATAAGTAAATATCGCAAAATGTACTAGAGATTACATCATGTACGTTGAGTTGTTAAACTTAGTGTAAATTGTGTTTAAAAGTGAACATAACCTTACTATTCCAAAGATTTCTGAGGTATTTTTTTATTTCTAACTTTCTGAGGAAAAGTTGAGAGGAACTGTGAAGCAGTGTTTTATAACCTTTTTCAAGGATCAGTTCATATTTTTGATTTGAGAAGAAATTCAAATTTCTACATTTTTTTGTTGTTCATTTCCTTTTCCTTTCTCATACTTTTCCATGACACACCAGACAGTTTCACACGTCAAAGTATTTGTTTGAAAAACACTACGATAATGACCATATTGTGCTACGATTTAAAAATAAAATAAAATGAAGGTTTCGTGATCACTAACGTTACTTGTTATTATGAAAGGAAATTAGAATAAGTTTTAAATAAAATGTGTCAACTTCTTATCACAAGCAAGTATTCAATGAACCTTTTATTGTTCTGTACAATAATGCTATAGGTTTAATAGAACCACAATACAAGGAGAATTTAAAAATAATGTACTTTAAGTACGAACAGAACAATAATATTGAAAAATGTGGAAACAACCCTAAACAATAAGTAAAAAATATTTATAAATATTTTTTTCCCCAAATTTATTTACATAAATTCTTTAACAATGAATAAATAACACGCTTCTTCATTTTAAAGTACAAACACATTCCTTTTCCATCAAAACTAATCCATGAACTCTGAGTTAATATTATCTCTATAAGTAAGTTTTTTTTTTTTTTTAAATCTTTACTCAAGGTTAATTCCATCATATCGTAGAACAAAATTAATTATTCATTCTTGTGCAATTTTGACTCAATGTATGTACAAGTGTACAAATAACTAGAAATTAATCCATCAAAGCCATTGAGAGAAGTCTTTAACAATTGCCGTACCTTTTGTTCTATAGATAAAAAAGAAATTCTTAGAAATTAATATTTGAAAGAATATGTATATTATATATATATTCTTTCTAAGGCTATTAGATACGCTAAATATTTTGATAAATTAAGCTAGGGGTGCTCTGCGCAAGAGCATACCAATTTATGCCTTAGAAATGTTTTTATAATTTGTACAATTATATACAAATTTATGAGCATTAAGGTGAAAAAAAAAGTTGATTGAACTCATCTTCATATGAGTCAAATGAATATCTCTTGTTAGCACGATGAGCTTTTTTGAGATGAACAAAAATACATTTTATTCTCTCTTCAGCTGTTTTTGATCAGTTGACTCTTCCGATTTAATGCAGCTAACTCTACGTGTTACGAACTTAAAAAAGTATTATTATTTATGATTTTGATGTATAAAAAACAGATTAAATCAAGGATTGCGCGCCCTTTTTTTTGAATTTTCGAATATTATACAAGTATTAACGATTGACTTGTATATTGGTAGAATTTATCAATGCATAGTATATATAAATAATAACTCTGCTCAATATTAAAAAGTTGGTAACAAGGAAAATACATAAGACTAGCTACCAGTTATTTTCCCTAGCCCTTTTGAGAGTCTATTGCGAGTGTACCAAAAAGTTTTTCGTGTAGAATTGTGTCAACTTGAGTCAATTAAAGTACCTTTAGAACCTAATTGAGTTATTAAGACTTGGACTTAGATCTTGCTTACGTGATCCTGACTCAGTGCTTTGCTTTTGGTCCAGGGATGTGAATTTTGTTGAGAGAAAATAGTATTCTATATTAATTTTGTGCATTATTTGATAGATCATTGTGGTTGAAATATTTATTTCCAAATTAAGAATTAATAAAATTATCACCTACACTTACTTGTTTTATGGATTTTGTTTCAAAATACATAGTACATTTAGGATTTTTTTCCTTGCACTTATTCTGTTCTAAATGTAGAAGTTAGACCAGGGGTGTCAAATTCATTTCATATGTTGGGCCACATGTAACGTACGATAAACGTCGTGAGCCGGACCATTAAAATTATAGCACACTTAGCTATAAATAACCTAAATATCATGTCTTCCCTTTGTTTTGATTGAAAGAAGAACAAGAACATTGTTAAACTTAACTAAAAATTTATTGAACAACACTTTTATAAAACATTTCACAAAATTGAATAAACTTTAGGTAACTAGAAAATCGAAAATTATGATAATGGATTTTACATGAGATTACAACATGAGACTTATACAAAAAAGACTAACATGCACCCCCTAGCGGATAATTCATGAATTACATTTAATTAAAAAATGTAATCCATATCTTTTATGTATTTTTCCACTTTCAAATTATCCTGCGGGCTGCTAGCCTTTACTGTATAAGACTATTTATGGACTGAACAAATTGTATTTTATGGCAGACCCTTTATTTTGCTTCGTTTTAGCGTGAACATCTTAATAATGATAGGATTATAATATTTACTTAGTCAGGCTTAGAGAATTGTTTTGTTTTTTTTGCACTTCAAACTTTAGACAAGTAGTGAGTGTTTACTTTGACTTAAGAGTCATATTTTAGCTAGGAGTTCAAATAAAGCCTAAAGAGCTTTAATTATAAGTTCAAAAATTATTTTCTTCATGAGAGCCCCGAAGTATAAGAATTATTATTTTAGTTACATAATTACTATCCATAATATGATAAATGACTTGTCTCTAATTATGTAAGTAGTAGGTTGTTAGACAGAGATTCATGCTTCTCTGACGTTATTTAACAAATAAACCATGACATATTAGTCTTTTGTTCACAAACCCTACATATATCAAAATGTACATTTTTCCTACTTATCGCCATTTTGAAGTCACTTTTTTTTTACAAGGCATCGCACGTGATTGGAAAACCTTATAAAAATGAAAATCTTTTTAATAATATTATGAAATATATTTTCGACCTTGTATATAAAGATACAAGTAAGGATTCATACTTTAAGAATTATGCATGAACAATTACTGAATTAAACCAATTTAATACAAGGATGACAGAAAATATTATCCGGGTTTTTTTTTACATGAAGAAGACTTTAAATCATATACAAATTTATATGGTATTATTTCGTTGTCAGTCATCGATTTTTCGACTTCTCTCCCATTTATTAATATTCTGAACGTTGTTTATTGGTTGAATTGGAATTATCAAGTCAACTAAGAGATGTAAACAACTCCCTTCAATTAATGA
Source organism: Lepeophtheirus nordmannii (assembly GCA_963680855.1). Lineage (NCBI taxonomy): Eukaryota > Metazoa > Arthropoda > Copepoda > Siphonostomatoida > Caligidae > Lepeophtheirus > Lepeophtheirus nordmannii. Next base: position 18,530,816 of record OY804525.1, on the reverse strand, counting down.
GGATCAATCCAAAAATTGGAAGTAATAATTATTTGTGTTGACTACCATATGATTTTTGCTATTTACCCCTCTCTTTTCCGAGGAAGGTTTCGAGTTACAATAAAAATAACTTTGTGTAAAGACAACATATTTTAAGTAAATTAGTATCGTTGAAATTTATTTTGACATACAAATTACCATTTTTAAAAATTAAAAAATCTCTGATATTCCAAAGAGGCACTTTCGCTTGAGGAATAAAGAAAGTAACCAGACTTTAAAGGAACAAAACGAAAATTTATCACAAGAACCGCACCCCTATGAGGAAGTTACAACTATTCTTATGGATATGTACATTTTAAAGTGTATATTTAACTATTGTATATATTTACTATTTGATAGTTTCTTCTGTAGCTAATTTATCAGTAGATGTTTGTTCATTTTTTGCATACAAAATAGACTCGTAAACTTACAAAGTAAATAATTTGTATATACACGGTATTCATACATGATGTATGCACCTACAAGCAGAAGAATAAACAAACAAAAAAATAATAAAGTAGTCATTTTAACTCATTAACATGAAAAATCAATTACTTTGTACAAATAGAAATAATTAATTTTCGTATATATATTTTGAAGGTAGATTTACGAACAAAGGTTTTTTTTTTATTATTATTTTTATTCATAAAATCATTTGCATTATGCACGATAGAAAGTCATTTGAAATCTGCAGGATCATTAAGTACACCCAAAAAACCGTTTTGCCCACTAGCCTCGTCACTTTATGAAGAGTTGTATGATTGGAAATGACCTTCCCCCCGCCCTTCCCTACACTTGAATTGGTTCATGTATCTGAGTGTTCTCTGTGGATATCAGATTACTTCAACATCCCCATTTTGCCCGGATTCGTTCCGTCTGGGTTTTTTTGCATTTAAAGGATTTTCTTTCGAGACGAATAATAAAACCTCAGTTTTTGATCATTTCTAAAATAAAAGGAACTCACTTTTAAGTTTGAGTTATAATTAATTAATGGGTTCTTTATTTTAACAGCTATGGGTCTCTCGAGAGTTGAATTCTGTTATTTATAGTTCTGTTTTGATTGCAATTTTTTAAAAAGAAACAATTACTCATGGTTAAGAACAACAAATATCATAGTTCTTTCCAAATAATTAATTAATTAGCTGCATTAAAAAAGTAGAAGTCTACAAATAATCATAAATTTAAAATCATAGTTACTACTCACAGTGATATCTCATTAGCATGAGAATTCACTCTGTATTTTTTGTCAGAATCAATATTGATCAATACTTTTGTCTCTTATAACTTATTATAACTTATGTTGACTATTGAGCTCGATTATTAATTCTTTTTCAGTGGTGAATGTCCCTACATACTATTAAATGAATAATGATTTTACAGTTGGAGAGAGTAACGACATTGACCTAACTTACTATGTCATTTAGGCTTTTTTTTTTTAATGAAAGGTTTAGAGATGCAATGAATATCACTATATGTGCAGACAAATATCGTTTCTAAAACATTATGTTTTTAATATTGTAAGTGTTTCAACATCCTTAGAAAAGCTAGAATGTTATAAATAATTTGTCATGGGATTTACAAATTTGTTTAAAATTGTGTAACTAATGAATTAATCTATTTTAACTAATGTTGTGTTCAAGACCACATACCTCAAGAAAAAAAAAGGACCAATACTTTAAATTTTAAATATATTAAAACCATTAGAAAGAGAAAATTTAAAATAATGTATAGAAAATTGAGATCTTGTTTACGTTGTTAAAAAATAGTGTAAAATATGATTAATTTGCTTTGATCAATAGGAAATAAAATGCTAAAGGGTTAAAGCCAGGACAAGACCAAAATAAGTCCAAGACAGATCATGAATGTAAGGGAGATCAGGAACACTTTTTTTTTATTTGGCTCAATCACTGGGAGTTGGTTTGTCATTGACACACCAAAATTTAACAAAATATTATAAGCATATCTATCTCTTATCGATTGAATCCATTAATAGATAATACTAGTCAGGTTTTTCCCCCACAAATTTTATCTGGAAGTAATGTTGAAACTGTTCCTATGTCTCGGGACTAAATAGGATTACATATAGAACTATACTTTTTGAGCTGTTGAATAATTATTGGCTATTACTTTCAAAATGTTGCCTGATGTAGCGTTTCCATGTCATTCCTAATTAAGAAAACCAATCATTTAGAACCAGGAGTAGAGCATTAAATATTATTAAGTATGTATCTGGTAATGAAGTAGCAAAAGAGTAGACGTTGAGCAAGACGGTCTTGACTGTCCAATTAATATACGGGTAAGGGCCTTATTTTGTTAGAAAATATATATTAATGTCGGAAGAAAGTTAATTATTTATTTAAAATATTGGCAATTACATGTATCAATGAGAAATATATATTTTGAATAAGGTGGATAGAACTTAAATGATAAATCTGGGGTTAAAATTGCAAGGCAACCTGTTTAACACAAATATGGAGAAACTAATATAAAAAAATTTGGTGACTATCTAAGCATCAGTCATGCCCAAAAGAAACATTTCTTAATAGGTACAAATACTCGTACATCGACCTTTTTAACCGTTAGAGATAGAGCAACCTACTTGATTTGCCCATCATTATTTAAGTATTACTTTTTAAGTGCAAGTATGAATTCGAGTTTTTCGCTCAGGATCCTGTTTTCCCTGGATTTTACACCTACGGCAACTCCTGCCGCCTGTTGTTACTTCATAATTTAGACTTAACTAAGTTAAAGGATAAATACGTATTGATGAACTACTCAGCTTAAAGTTTGATCGATTTATGCCTTGAAAAATGATGTTGCAGTACATGCATTGAAAATAAATTGAAACATACCTAAAAAAACACGTACATTATTAATGTGTCGGGTAAAAGCTTACTAAACTGTTCCATAGGGGTACAAATGTTCAGTATTTGGGATGTGTTTCTGGGTCATTTATGTTGTAATATACTTTTAATATAAAGAGTTACATGAATTAAAGTGGTGCAGAAATTGACTTTTGCATTGCAAGTAGGGTCGACTCGTGTACTTCACAATTGACAGACATGCAGCTCCACTACAAATTAGCTGATCCATATTTATCATTTTAAGCTACTTCTTTTTTTTTTGTTGCGAATCGAGGGACTTCACTTTCCAATGAAAAAAAAGAAAGTTAACTCAATTTGAATCTTTCAATAATAATTTATTGTAGGAATTTATTATGTCTTTCAAAATATAAAAATAAATATTTGGATTTATCAGTTTATATAGTTTACTACCAGGATTCTAAATGTCCCGTGATCCCGTAATTTACAAGTTAATTTCCCGTGAAATGAGAATTCCCTTAGTATAAACGTATCTAATGTATTGTTTGTATGAACTTTGGACTCTGAAAAATAATGCACAATATTCTGAATACAAAGTTGATTTTGTAAAGTATGTCATTGCATCTGTTGTAACTAGAGCTAGACCAGTCATTGCCAATTTGAGGAATAATTGACAACATTTAGAAACAGATTTGTGTTTATAACAATAGGTTTTTATTTTGAAAATTATTATACTTAAAGTATGAATCAAAGGAAAATGGAGTCTTGAATTGCTAATAGGGTATAAAAGTTGTTCTCAGACAGTGCACTCCAGAGGTTGTTCAGATGTGTTCCATAGCATTCCTAAAAAGAATAGCAAATCTATACAAAGTCTATACTAGAATATAACATTTAATTAAGTAAAAAGACCAAAATATTGTTCAGTAGTGCTCCCTCATGCGTTTGGCTATCTTATTAATACGCCTTGGGATAAAAAATAGTTTGAGAAGCTCCTTGATAGAACTTATACTTACGTAATTTACTATTAAAGTTAATATTTTTATTTCTCATTCATTATTAAAAAATAATGGTTTCTGTATTGATTTACTCAGCAATAAAAAGTACCCAAAGTCTTATTGTTTTTGTACCTCTATTTCATATAAAAAAATGCATAAGTGACCTCAAAAACTGCCATTAAAAAAAAAAAGAATAATTAAACTATTCAGAAGAGATCTACTTTAAATTGTCTTCAAAAATTGACCAATTTAATTGATTATTCTTATTCAAATAATTAATAATAAGTATCGGTTCCCAAAAATCCCAATCAGTCAAGCTCTACTCGTAACCCTCTCCACTAAGTTAATTATTTACAGTATAAACATGTCTGCAAAAAAGATATAAAATATTTTATATTTAGATTACCACGATGTGTTACGCCTCCTTACTAACAAATTAATTATATATATGTATATATATTGCACCTCGAGTTAATGTATCATTATATTTAAAAAGTTGCAGTTTTCTTTTAATTCACGGGCTTGTACCTTTCAAAATGTATATTTATTACAGATATATGCAACATGCAAGTATAATTTAGCACCAATCAAAATAAACAAAAACAAAATTTCCAAACACTTTCCTCCCTCCTCACGTATGGCTTTTTTGTCCACTCGCAACCTCGACTCACAAAAGGGAAATGAAAAATTTGGAAAAACAACTGGTAGCAGCTACCCTTCTGTATTTTCCTTGTTGCCAACTTTTTAATATTAGACAGAATTTATAATTTAGATATGCTATACATTGATACTTGTATAATATTCGAAAATTCAAAAAATGGGCGCGCAATCCTTGATTTAATATATTTGTTATTTATTAAAATCATCCATGATAATAATAATGCTCTTTTTGAGTTCATAACCCATAGAGTCAGCTGCTTTAAATAAGATGAGTCAACTGATGAAAATCAGCTGAAGGGAGAATACGGTGTGTTTTTGTTTATCCTTAAAAGTTCCTCGTGAGGCACAACGAGCTTTTTGGGATACATTTCCATTCTGCCCCTTTGCAAATATCTTTTGACCTAGATATCTCTCATATCTATGTACCTATTAGTGTTGCAATTCGTTTTGGAAATACTGGACCGGTCTTTTTGACGAACTTTTTGAGATAAACACAAATACACTGTATTCTCGCTTCAGCTCATGTTCATCATTTGACTCTTTTGATTTGAAGCAGCGGACTCTACGTGTTATGAGCTCAATAAGGGTATTATTATTACCATTTATGATTTTGATGTATAAAAAATATATTAAATTGCGCGCCCTTTTTTGAATTTTTGATGTACAAGTATTAACGATTGATTTGTATATTGATAGATTTTATAAATGTTCAGTATATCTTAATAATAACTCTGCCCAGTATTAAAAAGTTGGCAACAAGGAAAATACAGAAAGGTAGTAGCTACCAGTTGTTCTTCCAAATTTTTCCTTTCCCTTTTGTGAGTCGAGGTTGCGAGTGGACAAAAAATCTCGACGTGCCTGAAGCTGCAAAAAAAGAAGAAGACCACATTAAGAAAAGTCGACATTATCTGTTGAATTAAGTCTCATGAAACAAATAAATAACACAGATTAGCCTTATTGAATGCTTTACAACGTACTCAAGGGTACCTATCTCTATGTAACAGCTATCACAGAGTTGAATGTTTGCTGGCCAGTCGACACGTATGCATGTAAGTCTTTTTTAATATGCACTAATAACAATAATTAATTAGCTTAGACTATGCTTATTGCATAACTTATATACTTAGTTATGCACAAATTGCATGAATTTTAATGCATATAAGGAAGGCAGGGCATAAATGTTGCAATAGGGAGACAGCAGATCCTTTGTTTTGAATACATAGAAGAAAAGTTATGGTCGTTAAATATTCATTTCAATTGTAGAATAGGATACGCAATGGATTATTATTAGACCAAAAAGCTTATCAACTTGTCTTTGAGGGATTGAATAAAAATTGATTCTGACGGATACATATTTTTTTTTTCAAAGAGCAATGTTTTGATAGTGATCGAGTTCATTTTTCATTATTTCATTATTTTTCTACACATAATTTAAATCATTTGTCTATTTTTATTTGATATAATTTATCAAAATTCCAAAGTCACTCATATAGATTTAATTTGAGATATTGTTATATTTAGTTTTAAGGGATCTTTGTAGGGTTTATTTTTATTTAGAAGAGCAATATTTTGATACGAATGAAGTCATTTTTTTATTGCCTCTGTTGTATCCTCTGTTTATATCTATAATTAATATAATAATAAAAGTTAAGCAACCAGCACCTTCAAAAGTCTTAGTTATTTATTCTTTAAAAAAATAAATACTATTTAGTCTAATTTCCTTAATTTCTAACTCTGTTACAACTGTTTTCATAGCCAGGGTTATTAATCAACTATAAGAATCATAAACATACAAATGTTAGTTAATTGGATTCAATTTTGAGAAGTGTCTTTGTCAAAGCAGCTCTAAGTAATTGAGCCAAAAATGTTGCGAACCTAATCTCCCGTACATATTTATATTTGTGTCGATATCAATAAAATTACTACGGTTTAATTTCATATCCCAAGACTCTGCTTCATTTGTGGAGCACCGATTATAATTATTATTATCATAAAGTGATTTGAGAGGTAAATTGCTTTAATTTGTATGCAGTCATGTATAATTGCAGGCAGGAAAAAAAATATAAAGTAACTGTTTCACAGTATATCACAAAAAATACCGGGAAATTTAAATTTAATTTTTTTGGCATTCCGATAGGGTTTAATGTTTATCTTTTTAAGTTGGCACTACTGTCATTGACATTTTGACATTTAATACTCTAGAGTAAAATTGATTATATTTTTGCAACATTTTCTACAGTTTTATAGAAAAACACTTAGATATAAGAAGTAAGTACAAATATGACCTAAAATACTGGGAAATTTAATATTGTTTGGCATTCCGATTGGGATAAATGTTTTTGTTTTTAATCTGGCACTACTGTCACTTATTTTTGTGCCAAATTACAAGTCAAAATATTCATTAATCTTTGAGACACGTGTCCTTGTGTGAACAGCTAAAATATAACTTTTCGTTATTTAAAATGTCTGACAAATGATGACCCAAATGCAATTTAGAGAAATGTTGTTGAAAATGAAAAAGTTGAAATAAATATTCAATTTTTAAAATTTATAGAATCTGTGGTATAAATTTGAAGATACATAACCTATTACTCAAAAAACCGATCATCTGATTTCTAATTTTAATAGAATATCTAAACTCAGCAGTTATCGTTCTTCTGTAATTAATTATTGTCTCTTAATTGTCACAAAGAGACTACTTTGAGGCGGATGAAATGAATTTTGATGATTAAATAAATATTTTTTTGTTCCGTATATTTTTTGCCCGTAGTAGTATGTTGACTAAGTACACTATGAACAGAGATCAAATGATTTTTAAACCTATTCCACAGACAGTAATACTTTAAATAACAATACAAACAACATCCGTGAGCAAGGATTGCTTCTCACAATTCAAGGCTGACACCAAAAATTCCTTCTTAATAATAAACCCTCTATCATTCAATAGCAAAAATCAACAAAATAAAAAATTCAAAATTATTATAATTTTTTTTTTCTACTTACATCCCATTTCATACTTATATTTCGATCAATATTGGAATTTAAATGCAAATAACTTGGATGGCTTGTGATTCCCAGGAAGGTTATTTATCATTTAAAACCTTCCTTTGATTAATCAAACTTTTATTTTAGAGTCTTTCAAATATAATTCATTATATTATTTTTACTTAAGTGTGTATTTTTACGTCCCTTAGTAGCAATTTTCGGTGCCCCCACAGGGAAATTCAAAATATTTAATTAAAAAATTATAAATACAGAAATTAATAATGAATAAAAAAGGATTTTGAAATATATTAGTGTATTTTATTTACATTTTTATTGAGCATTTCTATACCTTATCAAGTTCAATACGGGAAGAAGCAAGTTCAATATGGGAATAAATGTAAAGATTTGGTTGAAAGCTTACTTTCCATTCAGTCTCAAAACGTACCAATCTTGTTTATGGACAAGACTAACATTAATCTCAAGGTATTTCAAGATCAATGGGTCATTTACCACGTGGAAGCAGATTCTCTACATATGTAACAACCTCTAAAGGGGCCAATGTTGCTATTATTGGATGTATTGGTCCCTTGGGGCTTGTTCATCATGAGGTGAAACAAGGAAGTTTCAAAAGGGATACAGCAATGGAGTGGGTGCGTGAATGCTTAAAAATAGCAAAGAATGTAACTATATGGGGAGCCAGTAGTACTTGGTATTGATAATGTTCCGGCCCACTCCAGGTTTGAAGATGTTTTGAATGAAGACAAGTTTTCAATGCACAAAATTTTAAGACTTGGGCCTTACAGTCCCATGCTCAATCCAATTTTTTTATTTTCATTAATTATAAAATTTGCTATTATGTTAAATTTCCTGAATATTGTTTTATATTATTTATTCCCATATTGAACTTGCTTATTCCCATAAAGGTATAGATCATATTAATGGACCTCGGTCGAAATACTTGTAATCTGATGGAATTATTTTCTATTGAAATAACAGTGGTAACACATTTTTACTCAAGTATGGAAATGATATGGTCATGTTATCATTATTTTTTAACCCAGAAGTTGAGAACCTATCGTCTACTGTAAATTTATATTAACGAGAAAGTTAATTTTTCCAAAAGTTTAATTCAACAATCAGGGTGTAAAAATTTGTTTATTACTGTTATTCTATAATTAAATTATTACCTCAGATCTAAAATATTGACATATCAACATATACTAATCAAGGAACAGTAACAAGCTTAAAAAATACTCAAACACAAAGTTTTTTATATAAAATTATTTATTTTACAACCCTAACGGCGAAATAAGTAAATAATAATTTTCTCATTTTTTAGAATGCTAGGTTTTGTGACTATACAGTAGATCAATACTTAAAATAATAATTGATGTATTTTCCATTGAAAAAAGCAAAAAAAAACAAAACAGAAACTTTGTGATACTTGAAAGTCATAAAGGAATGACCCAATATAAGAATGACTTTGGAATGCTCAAGAAAAGGATTTCGCACAAAAGTACTTCAAGAGAGACCGGGATAATTTTTATACTCTAAGTGACTTTGATTTTTACAAGTATCTTAGAATATAAAGAGTCCGTTTCGGCAATGATGTGTTCAAACCAATCTTACCCGAGACCAAAACAGGGTCAAAACATTGGTGAGTTGAGACTAAGGCAAGGTAAAGTCATGTTACTCCATACTATTGTTATTCAAGATACTGTGTACTCTCATTGCAATGAATAAAGACATGATTTTAGAAGTTATCAATTTGAGATGAAGTATTTCAAATATAAACTGTGACCTGATGTGGTAAGTTCCTATAGAGACTTGGCTTGTGAGCTATAACAAATCAAAAATTTGAGTCAAATTTACAAATTAGTAAGCACATGCTGCAAATTAAACAAAACCCCAACTCAAACACAAGAAATACAACTTTTTTTATTTTACAAAATATTATTTTATTTGATTAAAATCTTCTTTGACCTTTGATTAAACATTCAAAAGGTCTTTTAACAACTTGCAAATGTATTCTTTTTATACAACTTAATTTATCAACCTACTAAAAGTCAGTTGCAATCTTTGTACCCGAGTGCTATTTGTCGCACGTATATATTTAAGTGCGTAGGTTGTAGGAATTAGAGATTTTAAGTAAGAATACTTATCTCTCGAGTACACGTAAGGCCTATTCAAATGAATAGCAATTGCATGCATAAATATCTTTAACAAAAAGTGTAAATCACAAATAGACTAACAAAAAAATAAGAGATTATATGTAATGTTAATTATATTTATATATTCCACAACTAAAAAAAAAAAAATCTACGACCTTATCTCTTCACAACATCATGAATACTAATAAAATCTCAAATATCACAAGGAAGTCTTCCATATCCTCTTATCTATATAAGTATATATATATATTATTTTAGGGCAATGAATTAGATGTCCAGTCTTCAACAACAAAAATATTCCAGATCAATTCCTCAAGGTTACTTTTAATAGTATATTTTGAATACAAACATTACTACTTGAACTCGAAAAAAAAACAAATAAAAAAACGTTCGACGTGAGTAAAGCTGAAAATTTTTCAAAAGTAAATCGAAAATATAATTTGGCAAACTCGACCGCTTAGTTTAAAATCAAATGATCAACACTGCAAATATATATTTGAACAATCATGTTTCTATATAATATTTTCTGTTCTTATTTGTTCTACAAAGGAATTGATAGAATCATTAGTTGTAAACAAAAAATTTCAAAATTAATCGAACCAGCATTAAAATTTGTACTTATTGCTCCCAGCTACTACATTGATTCTAAGTGAGAGTCCTTTCTGCTGCTAGGTAAATAATATCTAAGAAAAAAACAGAATTGGTTGTCATGTACTTGATTAACTGATTACCGTCCAGTTATTGATTTGTTCTTCGAAATGCATATTGGAGAATATGCTTTCAACCTTTTAAAAAGAATTTCTCCTTTTTTTTTTTACTTTTTATATCAAAAAAGACACAAAAAAAATTCTCAAAATAATTGGTTAGTAAACCAAATTCTTCATAAATGTGAAGTTATTCTTAATTTTTTTGTAGATAATTGTCACAACTGAACTTGAACTAATTCAACTTATAACTTATCAATGCTCAGAACACTGATAACGAGAAAAGAAGTAGAATCGAGAGTTGACAAAAAAAAAAAATGTTTGTTGATGTTTGAGGGATAATATTTTGAGGGTTGTCGAAAAAGAGGAACTCCCGGCTTGTAATAAAATAACTTTCCTCGTGATGTCAAAAACGATACGGTAACAAGAGATGTGAGAATTTCTGATATATTTAAGTGAATGTAAAAAACAAGCCTATCCCTAGTAATTGAAGGCAGTCCTTCTCACCTCAACAAAATCCCAACTTGTGATTAGGGATGGTCATTTTGTTGAATTCAGAGAGCGTGCTTTCAATTACTTTTTGGTAGCTATTTAGTCTTTGTATTCCGACTCTGGAATATTCTATATTTTCTAAAAATACACGAATAATCTGATAATAATAATAATAACAATAGAGACGATACCAACTGTTAGAAACTGACAAGATTGAAGTGAATTTGAGTAGTCATCAATCCAGGAGAAGGGGCATGATTTCTTAATAATCGCAAATTGAACTAGTTATAATTGTAGCAAGTCCTTGCCTCGACAATAAAGGAAAGACTACAATTCATATTGTTTATCAGGGTAGGAGTACCAACTGATATTTATCTTTTCAACACTATGTCAACATTTTGCCCTTGTCTACTTATAGGATTAATGTATTAATCCCCTTTATTCGACATCAGCTGGATTTTATTTTACTTGGAGGGAGGAAAACATTTTTTTTTATATATTACAGCCCTAAGGAGGAGGAGAACCTTCTATAATTAAATAACGTTTGTGCATCGATAATATTATAATTATACATTTAACAATTTTTAACAAAATAAACACGTGAATTCGTCAATTTTTCTTTCTGCTCCTTTAACAATCTAATAAAGACGTAGCATAAATTCAAAAAAGAACCAAAGTACCAACTGTTTTCCCCTTTTTAATCAAAACAATGTAATACTCCCCTACAAAAGTCTCATCCCCATGAATTCAATAGGCCATTAATACTTCTTCAATTGACCAAGAGTACTCTATTTTGTCAAACTCAACATAGCTTCAATATTATTTTTTTGTCAAACTTCTATTTTTGAAAGTCGAGGTATCGATTGGAATAAAGAGCTGAACCTGCAACAGAAAAGCTAAAAACAGAAATCTTGGTGACGCACTTGAAAGTTATGTTGTACATATATATTTCTATTCGAAGAAATGTTTTAAAGTATCGAAATACCATTACCAAATTGAATATTACATAACGTTAAACAACATGGGTAGTCGTCCTTTTCTTTTACTGGTACATAAAATTGCCCTCTGATGACGTAGCACGACGTCATACTTACTATGCCCATCAAAAAGTTGAGTGACTCTTTAGCAAAAGTTACGAGTATTTACAATAATTTGCATTTTTTACCTTATCTTTATGAATATTATACATATGTACTACTATGAACAAACTTACTTACTTACTTAGTTATAAATGTATTCAGAGGTTATTAATATATAGTTAACATCCTCCCTAGTTATAATTTGACTTTGATGACAAAGCAAAAAAAAAAATATTTTTTAAATAGTTCATAATATTTTCTATATACTTGTTCATAAATTTAATAAAAATAATAATAATAATAACATGTTGTAATGAAATAACAATAAAAAAAATGAATTACGAGTTAAATTATTCTTCGAGTCATGCCCCTTACTTTGTAGTCACAACAGGTTTGAATTGATGTCATAGTATGTATTACATCTGCTAACATATACATACATACATACATGATGAAAAAAAAAAGGTTCTCATGATTGCTCTTGGACGAATAAGTAACTGATGAGAATATATTATGCTATATGGTATTAATATGTTAAATTTACATACATCTATGTGTAGGTATTCAAGGTGTACCCATCTTGAAGAGAAACTCTCTCTCTCTCTTTCTCACTTTTTGGAATGTTGAGTATCATAAATCAAATAGTTAAGAGAAGAAAACATCTTTTTATTTTATTTTCTACACATTCAAATCAGGATTTGAAGAGAACACTTTTTTTTAAAAGTAAGAAACATACACAAATAATTCAACTGCCAGACAAGCAAAACTATTATTGAATGAAAATACAGGCTTTTAACTTATATGTACATATTATACCTATTTATATCGAGTAAAAGGTGCAATCAATTAAGAAGATGAAGCATCTTAAAAGAAGAACTGTGAGTGTATTTCTTCTGTAAATAGTCGATACATCATCAAGTGTGTAATTTTAATTTATTTGGTTATGAAAATGACTTAGTATTTGAGCATTTCATGATATGTTGGAGCAGATATTCACAATCCTTTTGCACCCACGCCCCCTTTCCTTAAAGCCTGAAACCCAAGGGATCACTCCCTTCCTCCCACGAATGACTTACTATCCAAAGATTCAATTTTTGTATGTTTTTTTCTGAAGCAGAGGGAATCAAACAGCTTCAAAATCTACACTAGACGGGTTGAAAAATCATGTGTTAGAGTAGTACAGGGACCACAGTTATTTACATCACAATTATATGATATGTATTTAGGTGAAATTAATAAATAAAAATGAAATGAGAGCATCATTTAATGGCTCTTGATAATTAAATAAGACGTTATCTGACATACAAATTTTTATTTGTTAGATCTGCTTGTAAAATTCAAAAATGACATACATATAACATATGTATACTTAATAATATTCATCCCGGAAAGAAATATGTATGACAATGCCCCGAAATTACGAGAAATTGAAATATAAATTATTACAGACTGTCGGTTCTACCAACATTTTCTTCTTTTTGTTCATAACTACCGTATTTTGGTACTAAAAGGATTTTGAAATAAAAGTCCATTCTATAACGAAGTCCAGACTGATCAAGTCTGTACAAAGCAGAGTATTAATGGATTTTATACATTTTAAATATTGTGTTTGTACACAGTCAACAAAATATATGTGGGACCTTTGACTTGTACAATTTTTAATAGTCTTAATCAAAACTAAATTTTAGGATGATCAGGCAGGGATTGTAATGGGATACGTTTCTGAAAGGCACAATTTGTATCTTTTTTTGATAGGATTTTTCTAGTAAAATTTTGTATGAAAAAAATAAGATTTGCATTTAAAAAAGTCCAATGTTTCAAATCTTAATAGTCTTTATTTTTAAATTTATCGTGGGATCATGGTAACTAACTGTTGAACTGGTTGTACCAAGTAAAGTCATGATAATAATATATATTGTGAATATCGTGGATGCAACGTCATTTTCAAATATGTATAATTATTATCAGCTATCTAACCATTAGTGATATCTGAAAGAAATATTTCGATGTATCTATTACACTAATCTCATTATCAGTTAGATGATCAACTTCTTATTTTGCCCATCATTATTTATTATCCTCCCATTAATTATGGAAACAAACATGTTGCGGGACTATCAAATGAATGTTAGCATTTTAACTGTGGATCCAGAAACTAAATTAAGCAATTTTGTAAGAAAAAATGGTGATTTTGTAAAGTAATGATATCTGTTTTAATACAGCTAAGAACTCGTACTCGCGAATCGTACTCAATTGAACTTTAACTTTAGACTCCACTTGTGACTCAAAGCAAAAAAAAAAAAAATAATCATGTCTCCTCAAACTGAAACCTCCAGTTTTGACTCAAGTTTGAGAGATTCACAAACTTCTCATCATTTTAAATTATGATAGTTGTGCATTTAATCATTATTTATATGTTTATACGATTGTCTCGTGACTCAACTTGAGGTCGAATTTAAAGATTTCGATACTTGAACCGTGTATATGAACTTATATCTGGTTCTAAGTCCCCCTTTTGACTTAATAGTACTATTTATAATCATACCATGTCTGCACTCAATATTACAATACTAAATGTGCACATAAGATCAATAGTATAATACAAAGAAGATCAAATCATTTCTACTCATGCAATGATTATATTATAGTCTCTATTGATTTGGTAGAAAATTGATCAAATAAGGCATTTAATTGATGATTGAAATACCATGGTGTAATTGCTTTATTTATTTTTGCATTGTATGAGAACAACTCATGGTCATATTAGCAAAAATTATACTATGATTTATACACGTTATCAAAAAGTAAACTCCTCGTGACCTAATTTTCAATATACATCCCTATCCTTTAAGGATCATGGTGAGACGGTGAACATAGTCCATTAATTATAAATTTAATTAACAAAAATAACATACAATATTGTGTTCAATAAAAGTATAGTAGAACATTAGTTTACAAAGGCCCTGAATGTTCTGTTGGACGAGGAAATATTTTTTGCCATTTCATAGAAATATATAGTGGTAAAACTTGGTTTAAATACAAATATTTTGAGCAAGATATATTAGAACAGGACTACTCAACTATTTTCCATCACAGGTTTCCGATGTATGTAAAGGTCTAGAAATTTTTAGTGCATGAAAATAAACCATCGTATGATTTGTATTAGGTTCATATTCACTGTTTGTTTAATTTATACAAATTTACAAAGTGTGGAAATCAAAAGTTTTTAAACTTTAGAGCTAAAATATATAATAATAAGAAAAATAGTTCTTAATGAGGTATTTGTCAATATATTATTTAACTATATTTTCTACTCCTGGTGCCAGGAATCAAATTACAATTGTCGAACCATGGGCTGCATGTTGAGTAGCCTTGTATTCAAGTATCTACTTTTACCTTTACGGGTCACGTTTGAACAAGATAATGAACCAGGGTGATTATTCTATCTATATATATATTTTGTTGGTGGCGCCATCTAGTAGTTAGACCGATGAAATACTCTACATATATGAGATTTTGGTGAGGAAGTGGGACAGAGGGGTGAGTTCCATTACTTCAAATGAAAGAATGGCGGTTCGTAAAAAGCGGGAAACACTTCAAAGAATAATTGAGAAGCAGTGTCTTCTTATAATAAAAAAAGACAAATATATATATTATATACAAAATAGAATTAACATTATTCTATATTTGCAGAAAATAAAATGAAATTTGTCTTTTTTTTAAAAAACCGAATTAAACTCTCAATCTGAAGTATGACTGTAGTTATAAAATAACCATGCTATTTCATAGAAAATATACTATGACACATGGTGTTTTTTATTATAATAATAAGAAGAAGTCAAGTATGTATGTTCATTGTATTATACATATAGAGATATATACATACATAAATGGGTATTTTTGTGACATGAAAACACGTTGAAGATATCAGGAAAATCTTGTTTTAATTTATACTTGAAGGTTTTTCTCATAAAGAAAGGTTTGATTACCTTGGATGAACGACCTTTTCATACAAAAAATGAAGAAAAAAAAACAACGGTTTCATAATGTATATTTAATAGATACCTTTATCAGGTTGAACTCCTATCATTATAATTGAATGAGAAGAGTATCGTTTACAACAAAGGATAATTTCATGTTTACCTCCATGGGCTCATTCACAATTTGATTATATTTACAGTATTTGATAGTAAAGTTCTTGTATCGATCCTTTATGTATATATATGTATAATTTACAATCGACCTCATTCCATACGTTTGATCCTTGTTATCATTTGTGTAAATACAGTCGAATCTAGAGGGGAGTAACGACTCCTTACTTTCAGCAAAAGTATTGCTCTTATTCGAAGTGCAAACGAAATCACATTTTTTAAAAGTATTTTTCGGATGATAAGTCGCGGTTTTTTTCTTTTCTTTTTCAATTTTCCTTTTTGGACGGGGTGCAATTTATACTCCAGTGTGATTTATATATGTTTTTCCTTCTTAATTATGCATTTTTGGACTAATACGACTTATAATCCGAAAAATACGGTACATACTTTTTTGTAATGAGCAAATTACCTAATCATTTCATTTTCATCAAGTCTTATATTTTTATTTGTTTTTTGTTTTTGCTAAGGAAGATTGATTAAACATATATATCTACTAACAATTTCATCAATAATCAACCTATTATTATACCAATTACATGACTCTCTTTTGATGAGCAAAAAAAAAAAAAAAATGAAGGGCATTTGTATGCATTTATAAAATATTTGTATCTTTCATTTCGTGAATTTTTGAGAATTTTCTATGCAAAAATTACGTCTTAAAGTTGCACTTATAATATATTAAATCAATGATAGCGCGCCCTTTTTTTGAATTATTCAATACATGTATTTAAGATTGATTTGTATATTGGTAGAATTTATTTATCAATGTAGAGTATATCTAACTAATAACTCTGCCCAATGTTAAAAAAGTTGGCAGCAAGGAAAATACAAAAGGGTAGCTACCAGTTGTTTTTCTAAATTTTTACTGGACTTTTTGTTAGTCGAGGTTACGAGCGGACAAAAAAGCTCATCGTGTTAAGCTCTTATGACGATTTGAATGTTTATCAAATGAATTCGTTCATTGAAACTTTTTGCATCTTTCATCTACGAGTATAATTTGCATTTATTCTTACTTTAGGCTTAATTAAACTATCTATCACTCCCATAAACATTGAAGCAATGACCTTCAATATAGTTGATGGGGAACAATCCATGTCAGTCAGGAGGATTGTTCATCATCAGTGATGGATAAAAAGGGTCCAGCTGACATGCAAAAAAAGGACGGTTATTGGCAACATTTGTCTTTTCAAACTTCTTTTTCTTTCTTTCTAAAACATCAAAATATGCATTCCGCCCCTTCAAATGTGATCGGCTGAAATTCTGCCTAA
The DNA here is from genome assembly GCA_963680855.1 of Lepeophtheirus nordmannii. Taxonomy (NCBI): domain Eukaryota; kingdom Metazoa; phylum Arthropoda; class Copepoda; order Siphonostomatoida; family Caligidae; genus Lepeophtheirus; species Lepeophtheirus nordmannii. The sequence continues at coordinate 18,513,471 of OY804525.1, read as the reverse complement.
CTTCAAAGGTACCATGTTTATTTATGACATCATCTCGGGCGTGCGTGTCAGCTGGACCCTTTTTATCCATCACTGTTCATCATATATGAAGCACTTAGACGTTTTTTTGACTCTATTTTGATTCACAACATCGGTTCAATATCAGCTAAACAATCAGAACATTCGATTTCCTCAGACATTTTCTAATATATCCATTATGGGTCATACTTTTTTCTCTCCAGTACTCCTATATCTAATATTTGTTGACTATAATAGTTCACATTTCAACAGCGTAGGTGGAGCTATTCTGCCTGCACGTTTGCTCTTTTCCACCATCAATTCCCATTATAATATTGCCTACAACAAAATAAAAACATTGATTAATTATTATTTTTGTTTATACCTTATCAGATATATTTCGGTATTGTATCGAACGTGAAAAAGTTGTATCTATCAGAAAAAATCCTCATAAATATTTAAAGATAAATTATGTGGACTTGATTAATTTATATTACCTGAAATTTTGTGTAAATGATGAGCAATTTTCCACACCTGGTAATTTTACTCCAGGGCAATTTCGCATGCATGCACTGCAATTAAATAATAAATAACCAAACATTTGAATAAACTGACGTAATTTGGTAATTACCTGTCAATTTTTATCTCTTTTAGGAGGAAAGAAGTTTGAGAGATACATTAAGGATTGCTCATTAATTCATCAATCGTTATTTATATGACTAATATTGGCTGCTTGATAAATCAGATTTATATTCATTATACTCGTAATACTTAATAAATATAACTTAATTTTAGACATTTAATTAATCTGAGATTCATATTACAGGATCACTTTTCACCTTCTCATTAGAGTTCATGTTTTGGAGTGTATCAATGTCTATTTATATGTACGTTTGTATTGTAATGCTGAAATATATATGAAATTGGTTTGACTCTTGAATTGAGAGGATATTAATCTCCTCATTGAGTAAATACATTTAATCAATCATTGATTGAGAAAAAATGCTCAAAATTACTCCATAGAGAATATTACCAAATAGTATATTGACACAATATAGCTATATGCTTTGAGTAAATAAATATTATTAGTCATGGTTGTTTGCTACAAATATTATAGGGATTTTTTCAAATCGTTGAATAAAAGTCCCATATAAGTAAAAAAAATTGTAGTCCATCACAGCTCGACGTTATTTATTCGAATTAACTAATGAAATTCATTGATTAACTAATTATATTCATGCTCTAATTTGCTTAATTTATATTGGTAAATACTATATTTAAAATTTTTGTCTAGTCATTCCTTATATCAGTTCAAAAATGGATTATAGTTAAAAAGGTTTTTGTAAATGAAAATTAAGGCTCTTAAAAAATAAAGTGTGATCACTAATCCCGACTGTCCAAACTATGTATGCTTGTAATGTAACATTTCTGAGATAGAAATTCTCAGCACTTATCGTCGTAGGTCAAATAGTTAAGCAATAATAATATTTTGTAAACGGCTTTTACCGATCGAAAACATTTGCACTTATATGCGACTTTAATTCACCTATTTGATAACGTACATAGGTATCGTTAACGATCGAAAAATGCCATAAATTATAACTTAAACACAAGGGAATAGTCCTTCTCACAAAGCTTAATGATAATAACTTCAAACTTTATGACCCATAGCAAATATTATTTATGTGCATAATATGGTTATTAGAAAAAAAATTGCTATATTTATTAATTAAAATTCCTTTGCACCACTTTAGAGAGAAAACCATTATTTCATGGGCAAATCAAGATTTTTTACATTCTCTCAAAAATGAGATATTAAATAAATAATCATTTTTTTAAAAACTAAGATAAAAATTAAACTTGTTGCGACTTGGTAAATATTTCTCTGTCTAAATGGATTTTTGAGTAAAAAAAAAAAACAAGCAAAAAACTAGTCGTCCCACGTGTAAATTAATAAATACCATGCGGTAACATAAATTGTACTAACATTAATTATATGATTGCTAGATAAATCCATAAAACCTGACCAATAATTTTATGATGCACAATAATTTTAGCGTAGTGTGTTTGTTTAAATCATTAACAAGCAAAATTGATTCTGATCTTTAAAAAAAATTGGTTCTTATGTTTAGTGATTAAAATATTATTATTTATACAAATATGTTCCTTGGGAAACCTTGAGTTTTTATTATTAATAGTGATAGTGGGATGGATCACCATAATACACCCAAGGTTTAACAGTTTTTCAATACACGTATTGTACCAATGCACAGTGAAGATATAGAAATGTAAAATTGGTCACGTACAAATGATATGAAATAGAACATTTTAATATTCATATAACATATAATTGGTCATACGTCATAACATGACGTCACAAAAATCCTACCAATAAGGTACTGGAAGATAAAAATACCCTAAGAGCCTTGAATTCCCAATCCATTCTACACATTATAACTTATTTACCATTTCTGAAACAAAAATTTTCGATCCGTAAAGACCGTTTACAAAATACTGCACTATGCATGACATGTGGTTTCATCTAGCTCTATACCTAAAGTTGCAAATAATTATTACATATATGACATGTCATATATCATGTCAGAGTTTCCTCTGACATCCAAGTGTCTTTCCCTGATTTTATCATCAAAAGTAGAAACTTAGACGTCCCTTTAATGATTCAAACAGTTTTTACAACCAGCCAATTTCATGCATACATACACAGGGTGTCCCAAAAGTCGAGCAACATAAAGAATTTGATGAAAATATATACTAATAGAAATTTTATTTACAATAATCATGACAAATGATCAAATTGTTCGCGTTCTGAATTGATATTTTACTCTTCTAAGGGGTTCAGTGGTAATCTTTTGACATTCAGTTGTTATTGCATTTTCCAAATCATCATTCTGGTAAACAACAGATTTAAGATGTATCCAAAGAAAAAAGTCAAGAGGTGACTGATCTGGTGATCTAGGAGGCCACTTAATAGGACCTTTTCATCCAATTCATCTCCTGGGTAAAATCTGATTTAGGAATTACGTACGGAAATTGCAAAATAGGGTGGCGCCCCATCTGGTGGAAAAAATAAATTTTGTTTTTTAGATATGATAATTTTTTCAATATAGTCAAACAGACAGGTTTGTTGGAATTCCAAATAACTTTCTCTAGTAACATTGGCATAGTTAAAAAAATAAATTTTCTTCTTCCCATATTACAGCCCAGACCAGGGTTTTAGGGTTATTTCGATGATATCCTTCCTCATTCCAGTTAGGATTTGCTTCTGACCGATAGTACATAAATTCACTTGCCCATTTAATTGCAAGATTGCTTCTTCTCTTAATGTTATTGAATAGTCCATGTGATTATGTACATAGCCATTCACGAAACTCTGAACGGCTATCGGTGTCATCGCCATATAGAGCTTGAACAAGATGAACTTGATTTGGATGAAATTTATTTCTTTTAAGAATACGATGTACTCATGATCTACTCATCGTTAGCTCCTGGCTCATTCGCTAAAACTATACTTGATGTTTCTTCATCTTCATTTTTCGTCGTCTGTTACTCTTATGATCAGCAACTGACACTGTTTCTAGGAAACGTTTAATCAAGTTAAATCAAACAGTTGTATGACGTAATAACTTTTCTCGTTCAGAATGACTAAATTTTTCAGCTACAAAGCTATGTGTTGTACCATTTTTTTAAAACATGAAAACCAATTTGACTCTCTCTTGTTTTACAATATAGCTTTTCACCTGTATCTGAAACTTAGAAAATAAATTATTATATAAATCTACTATAGATGGTGAACGACTTCTAGGACACCCGTAGATTACAAAGTTACTCACCTCTAAAAGGTATTCAAATCATCTCCCACATTGCTTTGGACATATACTATAACATTTGACAAGTCTAACTGGCCTGGTAACTATTTTGGTATAGAAAAATATATTATTCACCTGTATTTTATATAATTTAGGTTTAATTTAAGAGTAAAATGTCCTTGATAATTTAAAATCTGCCAGACTATTCTTGATGGGTCTACTCTGTCGTATTACTTTTCGAGATTTCCAATGGTCATTAAATTGTATTAGTAATCAGCAATAAAATGTAATTAATGAACAATTTAAAAATTTGACTTCCGTTAAGTCCTTTTAATGTTTTTTTTTAGCCAATTACATTTCAGTTTTCGTATGTTGTTCATGCATTTTGAATATATGGTTTAAGAAAATAATTATTACGAAAACTCATGAACAAACCCATGCTAAAACCTCAGAGAAGCCTCGCTTAAAATCCCACAGAATCACCCAATTCTGTAACTGGTTGTAAAATAAAAACTGAAAAAGAAGAACTGAGGGCACACTATTAAAATTTAGCAAACAAACAAAAAAACGGTTTCAAGTTTGAAAAAAATAGTTTAACAGCGCGAAATGTAGCAAATATATAGTATAAATATATAATCAAGACAATGAGTTCATAAACTTGAAAGGAATCGAGTTAAATTCCATACAAAAAATTGAGAATTATTTTGCTTAAGTGATTCAACCAAATCCTCGAGTATTCTTCAGCATTTATGTGTGTTCCATTTGATTTGCTTATTCTAGGATAAGTCTGAATCCAAATATGGACAAAATCTAGATAGTCTATGGGGAAAAAATACTTGAACACTACAACTCTGCTAGATACAATATTTCCTAAAAACCCTAATAGTATCCCTACTTTTCAAAAGGAAGTTAAAGAATTAAGGGTCAAACTATCGTATATTATAGTTTATTTTTTATAAATCATCATTTTCAAATATAAATCTATATATACTATACTTCGATCTATTACATGAATAAGTTCAAAAAATTCAAAATTTTATTTATTCGTCAAAAGTCATAGCGAAAAATCATTAATTTATGTTAAAAAATAACTTTAAGTGCTGAAAATCCACCAAGTGTATGAAGATGAGTATAAATACGCAACATTTTCAACGAAATAACATCAAAACCTTTTACAATCCCTTCTTATAATTAAGAAATACAATTTTTCTTTTAACTATTCAAAAATAATTATGAGGATATTGGTAAACCAAAACGGACTCCCCATTCGAACCACAACTTCTAAGCACATCTATGTATAAAAAAAATTATTTGTTTCAGACATGAGTACACTTTCAATATTATACTTTTGGATATGACTAAAGTATATTCTTAAAAATAGAGGTTTTGTGGTCGAGATCACCTTATCAAAGTTCAAGTGTTTAAGGGATAAAGACAGAGACTTAATTTTCAAAGATGGGTCTCATGACCAAAACCAATCATGAAACCGAATCAATACCGACACTACCTGCATTGTTATATTGAAAAAGACTTTCAGTTGAACATATCCAACTAACATATTTTATTGTCTGTTGTCAATTTTTCAATTTCCTTTCTACTTGGAACTCAAATTTGGTAGATCTTGTTAAATTGAGAACATTTATCTAATATTAAATGAAGAATACTTCCACAACATCCAACTACGAACCGATTATGGTTTTTATATTTCTTTATAGATGAAAGGTTATAATAAAAATAAGACCAAGGTGGCTTGATGTTTATAAAAAAAATTAGTACCAAACCGTGAAACGGTAGCCAATGTTAAACAAACGTAGTTTTCGATATGGATTTTTGTCTCTAAATCAATTTTAAGTTCTTAGTCTTGACTCTTCAAATTGTCTTGGTTTCGACAATCGAATGCCTTGATTTTGCGTCAAGTTTTTTTACACTTGATTCGATCCTTTAAAGTTTTGATCTTACCTTGTTCTTAAGTAAGGTAAGAACAGTTTTATTTGGATCAAACGAAAGAATTTTCTCGACATTTTGTAATTAATTTATAAATACTTTATAATAAAATATTTAGGTATGTTGAAATCCTTTATTGAAATATTCATATGTACCCATTACACAACATAAATACGCCTCGTACAATTTAACTTTCATACAAAAAACCAGATGAGACAAACTATTACTCAAGGTGTGCCGTACTGAATTTGTAGTGCCGAATATGCTTGGTTTACCTTTAATTTGACATACCGTCCCACTCCTTGTCTTCAAAAGTAAACATAGATAATTTTGTACATTCTTAAAGCATTTTTTAAGTCTAGCAAAGCCACCGAATGAACAACGATTATAATTCCTTGAAATTAACCAATTATTTTACATTTATTTAATTTATAGGAATTTGTTCACAGCCAGAAGCAACTTAATATTTATGTGTTTATATGGTTGAATTCATTGTCAAAAATCCTTTGCAAAGAAATGCGTATGTTATACTGTGTTTTGTTATATTAATTCAACCCTATAATAAATATAGATTATAATATTTGAGAACTCAGGGAATTGACAGACCATAATTAAAGCAACGATTTAAAGCCATTTCAATTGGTTGATTGACTCTGAAACTCTATTTCACCGTACATAAACATGATTTGAGGATTTTAAAGATATTTTTAAATTTAATTTACAATTGTTTTATTTGTTATTTTTGGAGGACTTATGGACAAGTTTTAATGGACTAACCTGAAGGAATCAGAATAAGTATTTCATAAGTTGATTATTTTCAAAAGTGAATAACTTAAAAAGCCATCTACTTAACTGTTATAACTCTAAGGTCACTGTGGTTTATTCAAGAGTATAAAAAGCATCGAGTTTAGTATTACTTGCATACACTGTCAGTACTTTAACATATATGTTTTAATAAATCTATAATTCTATATATTTTTCCATGTAAACTGAAAAATTTTATTCTTAACATACGGGTTATGATTATTCTACCTCAATCTTTCTATGGCTCAAAGCTCATCCTCTCAAATTTTGCTGAAATTTCAGTATACATACATATATGTATGTATGTTAATATCATTTTCTACCGACCTAATGGCTCATTCCAGAGTCATGGAGTACTCTTTTTATTACAAATTTTATTAAAACTCTTTGTATCTTCTGTGCCATGGAAAATGTATGAACATGTAGCCTTTTTTTCTTTCAATTTAGGTTGACTTTTAATTAAAACTGGTTTTTTAGTAAAGGCTATTATTTTTTTCTGTGTCTTTGACACTGATTTTGAGCTTAATGAACAAAATTTATCTTCCAAGAAATGAACTCAAATTACAGGGATCCCTCACTATATCGCACTTCACCTATCGCGGAATTTTTTACAGTGAATCCTGATTGGCTCAAAGGCGTTACTATTGTCTAGAAGTGAAAAAAGTTGATATGGGTTTTTCATTAGACCAATGCCAACAATTTTCGTTCCTGTACATTCTGCCAAATTTACATTTGCAATTTTTCTCAGTGACAAAACACACAATGTCAAAGAAACGTTCTGTACCGACAAAGGAGCCTCCAGATACGCCAAAGAAGACGAGGAAGATGCTAACTATTGTAAAAAAAAATAAAACTGACTTCTTCGAGGACTTCATCTATCGCGGGTTATCTTTGAAACGTATCCCCCACTATAAACGAGGGTTCACTTTATATGCATGTTATCTTAAACACAATAAAATTGTATATTTTTTTGCTTCAGTAAATATGATTTGAAGTACAATTCAGCTTTTAAAAATTTGCATTATTTTATTAACTATATGTATAGCGTTTTCAAGTGACATGATCAGTTTGAAAAGTGCCATTATAGTGGTGGCGTAAACATCCAAATTCTATACGTGAATATAAAAATCCTACAGCAATTTACTTGTGTTTTTTTAAATGTCACTAGATGAAGTTTCCTCAATTTGTATATAATTATTTTTTTTTTAAATGAGCCAATTTTGCTTAATAGCTATATAAGTAAAAGATTATCATCAACTAAGTATACCACCAACATGGCATCATTGCCTTTGATATCAATGTAATTCTTTTTTTGGCTGATATGTGCCACGATTAACTTTTTCATATGTATGAAGATATAGTTGCTTAAGATATGATTTTGATTTGTATACATATATTATAAATAATAAGTCAAAGATTACCCGCGTCATTTTCAAATTTTGAGTATTATGAAAACACTATCAATTATGGATTTTTATATTGGTAAAATTGATCAATGTATAGTTGTATATTTAAATAAAGCTAAGTCCAAAATTAATAGTTGGCAACAAGATAAATACAGAAGGACATATGTATTTTTTTTTTCTCCAAATTTTCTCCTTAGAAAGTCGAGGTTGTGTTATTGTGTAATATTTTAAAAGCAGGATGCAACTAAATACAACCAAGATCCCTTGATCTTCTTTTATTACTGGATTCACCTACGTTACCAAGGATTGGTGGAGCAAATAAAATAATAGATAATATCAAAACTACGAAACAAAGTGAAGAAAAAACAACTACCTAATCAATTTCGGTACAAACTTTGGAATCTTCAATACATGATGATTTTCTGGAAATAGGTGAAAAATGACTTAAGTATTGAGCTCCAGGTTTTATAATCATAATAATAACTTCATACTTTTTCTGAGCCCGGTAGACTTTTCGTAAGATTTTTACTAATCATCAAATCTCTTAATACTGTATTACCATATCCTGTAGCTGAACAAATTAAAAGTCTATATCTAATCAGTATTTTACTTGATTCATGGAGCTCAGGAATATTCCTTTCTATCACTCTTTCATTGACTTTATCCTCTAAATTGTTTATATATTCATCCAAAAGCTCATTTTGGTGATTGGACGTTCATTCTCTAGGTTCACCAGTATTTCTAAATAATTTCTTTCTTGCTTTTGAACAAATTTGGTAATTTTCTCTTTATTGTGATAGACTTGTTTTCATGTCAATGGATGAACCAATCCTGAGTTTGTATCCAGGAGACGTTCAATCCTTGTAGAAAATGAAAAAAAAAAAAAAATCGGATTTGTTTATTTCTTTTTGAATGCATTACATGAACAGTTTTGTTTTTCTTATTTTTATAGCAACGACATAACATAAAGTAAAAACTAAGAGATGTGACAAATATACCAATGACAAACTTACCAATGTATCTTCTTTACACGGTCTTTGGTCTCTTCCAGGATTATTTCGATTTTTTCCTTCAAGTACTTGGTGGTCATTTGAAGGAATGCTTTCAAATTCTCTTGACCTTCGACACAATTCAGTCAATGATTTAAAGATGTACTTTTCTTCAGTGTCTTGCTCCATTTGGATGTTGATTCTTAAGATAGAGATAGCTTTCTTGGCAAAACATTCAAAGGGATATCACAGGAACTTCCAAACACAAAATGTTTCTGTGCAGTCCTTGTTCTTAAAGTCATGGATCTCGTTATGATGGAAGATATTTCAATTAACAAAGAACATTTTTATAAATACGCAGTTATTAATATTATTCTTCAGACGTCATTTTTATAATTTTTATAACTTTAAATTTGTATTCAACCCTGCTAATCTTTTGCATCCTCTTCAAGATGTCTTTCTATTTTTAATACATATTCTACTACATTACTTTGTTTAATGATCATAATAAGGATACTACTACTACCTACTGGAAACTAAAAGAGGTTAACATGATTTGAAGCTTATTGCTAAGTTTTATATTAACTAAAAATATACAACTTATGATTGTTTTAAATATTTATTTCATTGAGAATATATGTATGTACTATATTAGAATTAGAAATGGTATTCAAAAAAGACTTATGACAAAATTAAATTTTGTTGACTTTTCTAAAAGTCGAAAAGACAACCATATTTCCTATTTCATAAATTGAAACATGCTGATATTTAGACAGCTGAAAGATAATAAAATTAAACTTTAGAGCTATGTATGGATTAAAACATGATTTATAGTAGAATAGGTAGGGAACATACAATTTCTGAGGGTAAAATAAATAAATAAATAGAACTACACATACATTCAAATCTCTTCCATGAATACTGATCATTTGGATATTTTAAAGTTTTGTTGCTCTTTCGTGCATGATTGCAAGCACTGAAAGAATCCGTAGAACATTGGTCGGATCCAAAACTATGTGAAGAATCTTGGAACCTATTATTTTGATTTGTTGACCTCGAAGATCTATTACCATTGGTTCTTCTTGGTGTGGAAGACTTTGGACCAAGGGAAGGTTGAGGGTGTGTGTCCATGAACCGGACACAACGTTTCCCAGAATAGCTGGATTTTTTTTTTAGAATTGACTTTATACACTGGGACTGTTTATCTCGAACTAAATACTTAATTTGGAATTCTTTTTCCATAATTTTGGCTTGAGCAATGGTGAGTCTTCATCTAAGAGTCAGCATTTCATTTTGAGTGTTAGCATTTTTCCTTGCTTCAGTTCGGGCAATGACCCAGCTTTCATGCCTTTGTCTCTCTAAATTTGCATTTTGAGATTTCCAGCTTCTGTCGGTTTCCTCCAACTCTACTTTAAATGACTGAAGAATTGACTTGTAAGAGTCTAATTCTGCTGATACTCTCTCTTTTTCTGAGTTAGCAGTAGCAGTCTCCAGCTTGAGTTTTTGAATTTCTTCCTTTGCTTCAGAGTCTCTTAATTTAAATCTGTCCTGTAAACTCAGCACATCTTCCTTTTGTCTTTGAAATTTCTCTTCAAAGACTGTGAAATTTTTCAAGAGCTCCTCATTTCGAATCCTGGCTCTTGTTGTCTCTTCTCCATAGTCCTTGATGATAGAAATTAATTCCTGATTCTCTTTTTGGGATTGATCATATAGATACTGTAATCTCTCTTTTTCCACAAAGAGAGCTTCATACGCGTCTTGTTTTTCTTTCTTCCACTTTTCACTCTTCTGAAGATTCGTCTCCGTGGTATAATTCATCAAAGGATTCATTTTATCGAATTAACTCGAAGATTTCAATAAATTCAGTGTATTGAAGAATGGAGTGAACCAAGTAGTTGTATCAAAATATCAAATATGATATTTTTTTTTAGATTTGAATTATTTGGAGATTTTAATTTTTAATTTTATTATATTCAACCCTTTTTTTTTTTTTCTTTTTCTTTTCTTTGTTTTGATTGCTTATATTTGAGATTGTATTTTCTACTTGCAAACATCTCTTTATAAAGGCATATGTGATATTCCTTACACGTTCCACACTGTAGATTTTTTGCCTTTGTTTCTGTTATTTGAGTTTTTGAAAAAGAAAAGCTCTAATTTAAGGTCAACTTTTATTAATCCTTTTATTGATCATTATTTGTAAAGGGTGTCCATGAATCCATTTCACTCAAAAATTTCACTCCCTATTCAACACTTATGTTTTATATCTCCACTTTAAAAGTAGAGATGTGAGCCATTACTTTTGAGCTTAAAATGACATCATAAAACATATGACAGGAATCATAAACCCTGAGTTGACATTTTTTCTCGCTAGGGGAGCTGAATTACTCCATAACTAACAAGCAACTTCCAATTAAAACAATATAAATTCTGCGAAGGGAAGAAAAATATACTTCAAAAACGACATGTTGTGGACAAACATTAAGTCTCATTGACAAGGGAATATTTCCGAGCTAACAGGCTTGTTTCGTTACCTTTTTTTTACCTTTAGGTATAATAATTAATAATTGACAAGGGTTTTTTAAAAAAAAAAACAATATTTATTTATCAAAAAACAAATAAGATGAATACATAGTCATATTAATGAAGTAATGATGCATGAATGATAAAAATATCATATCAAAATTCATTCAAAACTTCTCATGAGACACAGAGTAAAAAAAAAAAACCAACAAAACACATCTTCTTAGTTAATAATAATAATAATAATATATATAAAAAAACGTATTAATTTTACGGGAAGGACTAACTATTTTTAAAATAATATGTTTGATATATTTCTGAATGTATATCACAGCATCAAATATTAGTGTGTATTTTTTTCCTTTTCTTTTTTGTAGTAACCGGGATTTTATGTATTTAAATTTAATTTTGTATAAAATATGTAATAGGATTGTGTTTGAAATATATATAAATATAATAAAAAGATAATAATATATAGTTATATATAGAGAGAGAGGTACGGAAGTTTTGCGCAGAAGTAATCACAAAACCTCTTCCATAAGAGGATGATTATTTATAATTTGGTCACTTGTGGTGTTGCAGATCCGTTACTTAGCATACCATTGGAAGGTATGATGAAATGTGAATAACGGCGATGCTGCTGCGATGCTTTTATCTCTCTTTCTCTTCCTACAAGTGATATAAAATAAAATATTAACACATGGAAATAACAATTTATTAATTAAGAAATGAAACACATTTTAAGCGATTGGACACCCCCAATTTAAATGAGTGACTCAAACCTCATTTAAAATAAAACCTCGTAATTTACTATTAACATACATATTTAAAGTCATATTTATATCACAAGAGAAACTAATTCTTTAAGAAATTCTCTAGGGACTTCATATTTAAAAAAATCATTTTTAAATATAAAAATAATTTTTGTTCATAACACAATTAATTAAATATACTCTAGAATTTCTTATAACAAATTAAATCCCTTCAAATCCTTTAACTCCTAACCCAAAACTTTCGTTCATCAATGCGTTTCCCCCCTTATATTTAAAAAAAATACTTTGTGGAATCAAGACGAGCCTCAATTTCCCATTGATTTTTTAATCACGTATACTTCCAAAAATCCATCTTCTTCTTTGTTCATTTAAATTCCCTTGCCTGTACGCCTCTAACTCAAAATCTCAAGGCAGGGTCAAAATGTTGGGTTGTCAAAATCATGACAAGACAAAAAGATTTAAAAAAACTTTTTTTGTTAATAGGGAAACAAAATAATGACTTGTTTTGATTTTGAAAACGAGAGCAAAATGTTTATTGATGTCAAGTCCAGGACCTTCTTAAAATGGTTTCAAAAACCAAAACGAATCTCAAGTTCCTACATCATGAGCGTACTAGAATTGGCAACCCGAATAGTGGGTAAATTGCATTGCTGAAGGCACAATTAATTACCTACATATAATAAACAAATTTAAATTTGACCTTAAAACGGGCACACAATGAGCTCTTTTGACGAAAGCAAATGCCCCCTTTTCCAATGGTCTTGCTACTTTACAGACTGATAAAGGGTGATACTTATATAAACCAATACCTTGTCCATGAATAAATATTTTTATATAATTCGTAAACCCAATTGTTTACAACTATGAGCAAAAAATAACAGGAAATTTGAATTAATTTTTTTTAGGATTACGATAAGGATAAATGTTTTTTTTTTGTTTTTAGGTTGGCACTGCTCTCACCGACACCTGTGGTTCCAAATTACACGTCATAATATTCATGTGTGTTTGAGATACATCTTTTTTTGTGAAGGGCTAAAATCGAATTTTGTGTTTTTTAAAATGTCTGAAAATCGATGACTAAAATACAATTTAAAGAAAGAAATGTTGTTGAAACCAAAATAGTTTAAATGGGTCATTTCCCGAGATACTTAGTCCATTAATATCAAGAAACGGACCATCCAATTTTTAATTTTAACATTAGTTATTTTTCTGTAATTATTGATTTAATACAAATTTTGTAAATGTTTTGAAAATTGGAAAAAAATGTTGACTACTTTTAAGGGGAATGAATTGAATTTTTTGATTATCAAATACAGATATTTCAATTCCCAATATTTCCCCCCTCATAGTTAGTATATATGTAAACCTAAAGGGAGACTCGTACACGAATGCTCCACCGTAATTATAACACACACAATGAACACATGCATTGTACGTATGGCTAAAATCTACGTAGATCCCCATTATTGAAAACAGCACGTCAGAGTAGTTAATAACAGATTATCATTCAATCCTATTAGGAAGCCTAATGAAATATAATTTAAGAGAGGCTTAAATGGGTAAATAACCTGTTTGACTCAAAGGATAGAATCAGCAACAGAGCTACAATGGTGATGGACTTAATTATATTGAATAGCGCTATTAAAATGGGTGTACAAGAAAGAGAGAAAGAGAGAGAGAGAGATCATTATGCATAAAATATACAAAAAGACAATAAATATATATAAGTATTTAGAAGATAAGGAATCAATGGATGCCTACAATCATTATTTACAAAGCAGGATGCAATATGTAGAGGTTGATTTATGTAAGAGTCATAAAACATGCATAGTTGTCCTCCATGTATGTACATAGAAGGATTACGAAATATTACTTAAGAAGTACAAAATTAGCTATGCAGAGTCTTGTCCTATGTTTATGCACATATCTAAGTTCTTAATAACAAAATACATAGTACAAGAAAATATGAGTATAAATCAACTCTCCCTCCTACAAAAAAGTAAGGATGTCCTTATGGATGCGCTGGAGTCGTGGAACCTACAACAAAGTCAATCAAAATTTGTAGTTACTTCTTTTTTAATACATAATTTTTACTCTTAAGGAACACATAAGTAGGTCTGTGAGCACAAACGTTTTTTGTTTGTAAGAGGGGAAAATGCAGCCAAAAAATTGTAATTTCTGCGATAATATCGAGGGCATTGTATAAGTTTGATGATCACAATAATATGTAGAGCTCTTAAAAATGACCGTGTAAATTTGTATACAAGGACAAAATATTGAGATAGTGTTGAGTTTAAGTAAGGAAAAATAATCATTTGGTAAAATTACCTTGATAATTAATTAATTAATTTTAATTCAGTCTTTTCTCACAACGATCTTCTTGGAATAAACAAAAATACTATGTATTCTCCCTTCACTTATTTTTCCATCAATTGATTCCTATGATTTAAAGCAGCGAACTCTACGTGTTATAAATTCCAAAGGATATTATTATTATTTATGATTTTGATATACATATATCTAATAGATTAAATCAAGTATTGAACACCTTTTTTTAAACTTTTGGATAGCATACAAGTACCAATTATAGATTTGTATAATATTGGTAGAATTTATCAATGTATATTATATCCAAATAACAACTCTGTCCAATGTTAAAAAGTTGAGAGTAAGAAAAATACAGAAGGCTAGCTACCATTTGCTTTTTTAAATATTTCCATTCCAGTTTGAGAGTCGAGGTTGCGAGTGTACAAAAATGCTCGAAGTCTCTGTATGTTTTGAGTCTAGAGCCTGTGCTCATTAATTGACAATTGTCTTTTATTTAATATTGTCAAATAACAATTAGAAGACCTGGTATGTTTTTAATCTCCAATATTCTGTAGCCCATTGAGCCTACAGGTTTGTACTTCAAGGTGCTTTATATTCTTTATAAGCAACCCATGGTTTAGCTGTCTTTCATGCATGGGACTAAATTTTATTCTTCCTGCTACTGCCAGCACTAGTTATCAGATATCCGTGTACTATAAGCGTTAAAAAGCCCTTAAAAATTACAATAAAACATTAAATGTTTTATGATCTCTAAAGGAAAGTAAGTAGATAGAACAATTGGCTCTCTCCTCAACTTCAAAGGGCTCCACACTCCATGATTGATATCTACATAAACACACATGTTTTTATTTGTAAGTGTGTGAATATCAATAATAAGGTTGAAGGGCCATTAAGTCATGCGAAGGAACATGACATTTGTACAAACAACATATTATGTATATCATGTACACTTGTACAACTATCTATGCTCCTATTGACCAGGTACATATCGATATACAAGCACCTATTATGAAAATAGAGTAAGCGAACAGTAAGAGCAAGTGTTTAGAGAACAGGGATCGCAAGTCCAATGGAGGAGATTTTATTAATTTATACAAATTGATATATATATATAATGAGTTCATTTTTTTTTCCATTATTCCAAATTATGGGACCATGGGCAAAAATTTACGTCATTTATGTACATAGTAGGGACGTGCTTGAATGCTCCCCTCCCGTTTAAAAATCATATCTGCACCGCTGCTCTAAGAAATAATTCTTCAATCACTATAAAGAGTTGATCACCTATCATGAGTTTTCAACAAGATATAATTTGGATTCAACCAAACTACGTTCAGAACATCAAATTAGGGGCATTACGAGTTTAAAAACAATGTTAAGAGGGATCAGGAACGGCCTGGTAGGGAACATTCCCCTCCCCCTGAAGAATGTATCAGGAAATTGACGAATTTATCCACTTAAAAAAAAAAAAACAAGACGGAAACTAAGATCTTTCTTAAACGCCTCATCGTTAATCATAAAATTTATTTAAATAATAAATAAATCATTTCTACATAAAATAATGACCATAAACCACAAAGTATCCTTGTTAACTAAATGGAGGTGGATTTTCAAACCTCTTCCCTTAATATCATCTCTAAACACTGAATCATTTTGAAATGGAAAATTATAAATGGAAAGTTTAACGATCTTAACTATGCCACAATGGTCCATATTATCCGAAAAACATACGCAACTCCTCTCATTAGACTTCTGAGTGTTGACTATATTTGAACTCAAATTCAAATTGTACATATATGAGTGAATATATTCCTACAAGAGAAGTTCCTTCAGTAGGAAGAATAACTTATGTTAAGGACTTTTGTCGGACTAAAAGTTGAGAGATGAAATGAGGCCTAGGTAAATTATGTCCATACAATTGCATTGCGTGCGTTGCGCTTTGATTTATAATAATCAATATTCACCATTATATAAACGCTATACGTTTATATAATTTTTTTAAAAAAACCTCCCCCTCAATTGAGTGTTTTCACTCAATAATATTAATTAATTGGGTTCATGGGCCCATATCTATCAATAATAAAAATCAAGCAATGTATTCTTCATACTTCAACAATGAATGGAAAAACTATTTGGCATGGGATGATCCCTCACCAATATATATATATATATTTTAACACTCAGCATTGAAATCCAATATGTGTAACCTTGAGAGTCATACAAAAACAAATTTAAGATCATTGAAATATGATTATATCTTATTCCATCATTCACTTCCTTTACATAGAGTCAAATATTTTCATATCTCTATTGTACTCTGAGGGAGTGACGTTTTGAAGAGAATCAAAGGGGCCCTTTCATCTTTGTCTTCTACTTCTTCTAAATGCAAAATGCAAAAATGATGCACTCATATATGAGTAAGTCTCATCTAATTTGTCCATTAATTTTAAACGCCTATATAAATGTTTTTATTGATAAATGAACCATATTTTTTTAATTTTATAATCATTGAGGGCCATTAAAATAACAGACTCCACCTATAGATAAATGGTTACATTTGCTGTTTGAAGTTGTAACAGAATGCAAAATAGTTATGACAAAATGAGGTTCGGCCACATTTTTGTTTAAATACACACAAGGCACATTTGAGTAATAAAAAAACAATTATTTAACTGCATAACTATTAGTGATCTATCGGAGTATTTATATACACTTCACAAATTTTCCACCTCATTCCAGTATGGAAATGTATTTGAGGAATAAATCCTCCAATTCGGAAAATCCACAAACTAATTGGATATTTATAATAATAAAATCAATTTAGCTGTAGATTTTTTTAGATCATTTCCTAAATAATTTTGCTTTTAAATTATGATTCAATACAAATCCTACACCATAAGAGGCTCCTGACCTTATCAATATACCTACAACTATAAGCTATCTTATGAATGAGTCTTAATTAGGCGCATTGGAATTATTATATTTGAGATTGATACTATTCCCATTGTTAAATACTTTTTTTATTTTTTTACAATGCAATAAGTGCTTTAGAATGAATACTTTCTTGTGAATCAGAAAAAAACAAACAAAGGAAAAACATAACCATAATAGGTGTGTATTTTATAGAGCAATTTCTTTATAAAGACAAATGTTTTGACAAAATCTTTATTACTTTTTTATTGAAATTGCAATATAAACATGGTACACGTAATAAAAAGCAAAATATCTTTGTATTGAAAACGTGATAACCCTTCAAATAAAATATAAAAAATGAAATCAAATGCTATTTTATCTACATACAATTGCAACACAGAAGCTATAAAATTATAAACGGTCAAAATGAGGGCTAGAGTAGTTCGTGTAAGGAAACAGTTATGATGGTTCTAGTATGATACATTCACTTGGGCCAAATGGTAGATACTTGTGTTTAAAACTTTTAAAAAGTTGAAAATAAAATAAAAGGAAATATAAGATAGAGTATGAATATAGAACTATCATTTGTGCCCCACAATCTGGGAGCCTCAAATTGGTCATACCTGAAAGGATGAAACATCAGGAGGTTTAGAGAGATGAAGGAAAGGAGAATGTAGAACAATAAGCTCAGCCTCCCATTCTTTTAAGCCCCTCAAACAATGAAATCACCTGTATCGTATCCATGAATAATTACACTGGTCAACTAAAGTAATAGTGCGCAGAAGGATTGCAAAATCAGCTGCAATCCTTTAGCGCACTACTACTTCGGTTTATTGAACTTGTTTTTTAGTAGCTCTACCGTGAGTCTTTGATTTCTAGTGGATTTTTGGTCAAAATTGAATGAAAATTTACACATTTAGATAGTGGGCGATTTCGTCGTTACATCTCATTTGAAAGCTGTGGGTCTCAGCTTTTGAATGGGTTTCTTAGTAGTCCATTTCATGTAATATTCAAGAAGTTATTTAAGTACAAACGTTTTGGGCCTACTCTTGCACCCTACGCCCCCAATAGTCCCTTTAGGTCAAATCAAAACTGGAAATGGAATTTGTATTAAAAACACTAACGGATCATAATTTTTTAATACACAAAATGCGTATCCTTGTATAGGCTTAAATTGAAGTTGAAGTTGGCAAATGGGCCAAACAAGCATAAATACTGAGTCTCTCTTTGAATAAAATAATAAGGATCAACCTTGAGGATACGGATTATAATTCAAAAACTCGGGGTCTCATTAAGAGTTTGATCAAATATAATTGGTTTTATCTTATTTTTAGACAGATCGTTCCTTATAGATACAAATTAAGCTGTCCCGTTTTTGTGTCCATCCGTTATTTTGTCTGTACCAAATGATTAAATTTATAATATTGATGAAAAAATGGGAAGTGGAGAGTTTTAGCCGTCAATTTTTATCATGCAACTTGATCATCCATAAAGAAATGTTTTTTTTTTTTCCATCTTCTTCAAATGTTGATTAATTTAAACCACTCCAATTAAAGCTGAACAAAACCTCAAAAACAAGCAATTACATTAGAGTCTACATAACTCAGTAGACATTTATCAAACCAATTTTTTTTCTTTAAAGAATACATTCCCGTATTTTTAAACTCAAAAAAAGACACAAAATTACATGGAGCCAGTTTCATTAGAATTATTATGAGGTAGTATAAGGAATCTCAAATCAAATCAATATTGCAACTCAAATAAACCCTCTAAAAGCAAATAATTTACTTTCATAATGAAAAATCAATTATTATTAAATCTTTAAAAAAAGTTTTTTGTTTGTTTGTTTATAAACTAATGACTTATAGACATTTTGTTATTTCTCCTCAAAACAAAAACAAAAAAACAAAACATTTTGAGCAAAAAAGGATTTTTTTATTTTACTTTTACATTGCTTTTTCTCTGGATTTAACTCTTCCATATTTAATAATAATCCATATTTGGAATTAACATACACATTTGCAGAATTATTTTCTGACAGACTTATTTGGATTTTTTCCCCTTCTAATAATAAGTAGACTTAAATCTTTATATAGATTGAGTGTATTAATATAATTGTTAAAAAAAAAACAATCAAGACCAAAATACTGACAAACCAGATTCAAGAAAGGGGAAAAAAGTAGCATATTCACAGACGTGACCAGTATGTGCAGTCTTAGAAAAATGACGTCACATATAGATAACAACACCATAGCTCTGTATTCATATTGACATTCACAACGCGAAGCTTTTTGGGATAAATAAAAATACTACATATTATGACTTTTCCTTCAGCTGTTTTTCATGAGTTGACCCTTTTGATTTAATGCAGCTGACTCTACGTGTTCTCAAAACTCAAAAAGGGTATTATTTATGATTTTGATATATAAAAAATATATTAAATTGCGCGCCCTTTTTTTGAATTTTTGAAATACAAGTATTAACGATTGATTTGTATATTGATAGTATATCTAAATAATAACTCTGTCCAATATTAAAAAGTTGGCAGTAAGGAAAATACAGAAAGGTAGCTGCTACCAGTTGTTTCCTTTCAAAAGTTTACTTTCTTTTTTGAGACTATACAAAAAAGGTCATCGTGATTGATACAAAACTAATTTTAAATATCTGGATAAAATGCTAACGTCCCATCTTTGAAAAATGAAGGAAAAAATAGTCGTGTTTTTACAAATAGTACAAAAGTACCCAAACAGGAAATAATAATATCTCTTCCCTCCCTCACACACACAATAGTTTTGGTCAGACCGTTCCTTCAAAAACACATAAAAAACCCTTGATTCATTTAATTGGCTCCCCACAACAAAATATCCCTCAGCTTTTTTGCATTCATACAAAACTAATTTGTGTTTATTAAGCTAGAGTAGGTCGATCAACAGTCGATGCAGACAGTTTTTTTATTACTTCTATTATTATTATTGTTGTTGTTATTTATGGACTTGTAAATGAGATTGTTATTTGTAAACATGTTATTGAGTAAAGAACTCACAAACTACGACTACATAGTATGGAGCAAGTAGCCAAAGTATTCTACGGTTAACAAGACATGGTGGACCTTTGCTCCGCGAATTTGCGGTTCATCGTGGATCACTCCTGTCTACAATTTTGGAGTATTTTTGTTATACGAGTGTAGACTCCGATCCAGTATTTACAATAAAATATTGGATCCGTTGGATGGGTGATAATTGACAGTATTCACAAGGTATTGAGGGCCCATCTACATGCAAATATGTATCCCTCGAAATAACAGAGGAAAAAACAAACAAACAAATTCATTTATTTTTGAAAGAAACAAATGCCTTAAGAGTAGTGATAACTAGGGATGAACATTTTTTTTTCAGATGAAAGAGCATGCTCACAATTGCCATCTGGTGCCATTGCATTTTATCCGTTGATTGTTTATGACAATATTAAGTAATACTCAATATCTGATAGAAACTGAGAAGACTGAAGGAAGTTTGAATAGTCAAAAATCCAGAAGAATGGGTACAGTTTCTTTAGTATGATTTCTTCATAAGCAGAGATTGAACTACTTGTAATTGTAGCAAGTCCTTGCCTCTACGAATAAGATAATAATGAACTCATATTGATAATCAAGGTAGGAGTACCAACTGATATCTTTCTTTTCTTCCTTAAACTCAACACTATCTCAACATTTTACCCACGTTTAATAATTACCAAATGCGCAGTCCATGAAATGGTGTCAGTCAGTGTCATTGAACTTCATACCAATTTAAAAATCCCGGATCGTCACGGAAGAAAGGATTCTTTCTACAAGGAACGGTAAGTGACGATCTTACTCATTCAAAGCATACACAACCCCTGCCTATTTTTCATATTTTATACTTTTCGCGTCCCTAAATTAATGATTTTAACATCGAAGACGAATTAACTGTTGATAAACTGTGGACTTATACCAACATAACTGGGAAGAACTGGCTTACAACCATCAGCACTTAGAAAAGGTTGAGAGATAATGTAATGTGGTTCCTTTCCTTTCGACAGCTTGCAAACCGAGTTCAATCCGCAGTATTCCTACCTATCTTCCTAGATCAAAAAGATTTAAGTAGATAGTACATCAACCGCCATAAGTCAAATGATCAAATTTCCTCCTTGATTGAGGGGGGAAATGGATGATCCTTACCTACAGAATGACTGATTAGAGTACTACCTCTGGCAATAATGTGTATACTCATAGTGATAGATATGGATAATAACGCACACAAATATACAAATAATAAGAGCATGTAAGACGCTTAGAGGGACAAATGAATGATCCTTCAAATATGAAGGATATACATATATGAACAACATCTTCATAAACTTATTACTGATTGATGTACAAAAATATAAAATATAATAAATGAATATAAGAGAGACTCTCTCGATTAAGTGTGAAAAGTATAAATATACATATACATATATATTTACTTAATTGAAAAATTGTTTCCACTTTTAGATGTATTTATGTACATATATCAATCTATATATTATTAAGTACAAACACTTATACATTTGATTAGTCAAAGTCCCATTTATGAATCATTTATAAATACATACATACATATATATATATGTATGTATTTTATGATTGTATGTACAATTGCCAAATGAGGTCGTCATCATCATCAAGAGTATGCATAATAAACACATACAAGTGTGTCGTCCTATGAGACAAAACTGTTGACAACATTTCGAGTCAAATGTTGAATTTGCAGGCTAAACTTATCCAAGTCGAGTTTGCTCGAGTTCTCCCATGAATGTTTTAACTACATATACAAGGATAGTTTCTTTTTTTAATACTAAGGAAATTCTGCTACATACTCAAATAAATGTCCCCTCATCAGTGTTACAAACAGCGTCGATATACGTGTTGAACTCTAATTAAATTTTGTTAAAAGGGGCTATATCCCCAAAAGGAAGAATAGCTCAATAACTAGGGAGAAAATTGGTTAAATATCAATTGATTTCAAGCCTATTTTACATTCACTTTTTGGAGGAGTCAATAAGGATCACATCGTGTCTAAAGTCTTATAACGACTCGAGTACGAGTCGTTAAAACGAATCCAAAGCTCAAATTCAGTTGTTGCCATCATTTATATTAAAAATTAATCCTATTAAAAAGATAAATGACCCTTCAATACTAATAAATCAATTCAAATAAAGGATTTTTGCGAGTCTTAAACCTCAATTTTTATAAAGAACTCAAGTCTAAATCATTAAAGTTTCAGTTAAGTCTAAAGCCGCAGTTTCCTTATATAGTATCTCATAACATCTCTGGCTAACAAACAGAAATATGTATGCAAAGTGAATTAAATTAAATGCTTGAGGATTTTCATAGGTGGTATTTTTTTTGTAGATGTACATATTATTTGGAAATGAAGTGAAATAAAACCTTGATAGAATATTTTATGTTTGAAAAACGGAAAAAAAAAATTGAAAATCAATGATAAATTAGAAGAAGAACAAAAAATAACATTAATAATAATTATTAATTATATATTATTTGCAAGGCAAAAGCTTTTTCTTATTTACTCACTACAAGGACTCTAGGTAAATGAATAAATAAATACTTATTATTGGATCTTCAAGAGAACCTTCTCCTCTTACCTTCATTCTCACTCCAAATATTTGGAAATTCGTCAATTATGTCACTGATGCAATGATCAGATCGTCTCCATAGTTTCTTAGTGTTTGAAGGGGTTCGATGGCGATAAATGACTAGATCCGAGACTCGATGACCAAATTTGTTTTGAATGTTATTATTGCTCTTGGAGGACTCAACACCTCCTCCAGAGGCTTTACTTAAATCCATTCCAGAGCGTCCTTTAAAAAAAAAAACAGTAGAAAAATAAATATATATACACTTGAATATTTATTAATCAATTAGGAAGTGACTGGGGAGGATTGGTTGATGAGTAAAGGGGTCATGTAAATAATTGTAATAATAATGAGGGAAGGTTAGTAGGTCCTCTCTCATAATTTGCAAGAAAAACAACAACAACACAAGGCTAATTGTAATTTTTAGAGGAGTAGTAGTTATTGAACCCTGAACTTCGGAAGTATTTATGTACATATATGTACACACACAGGTATTCTTGAGGGTTAAAGCACAAATTAATTTATTATATTTTGTGTTTTTATGGGTATATAAGTGTTAATAACCCTCTCGTAAATGAGACAACGTTTATGAAATATTATGTGATGCGTCAACATACAACTTTGACTAAAGATCAAGAAAAAAGGAAATTCTACATTTATTTTTGCATTTACTTTATAAATATAAAAAGGCCCAAAATTTCATTAATATTTTCGAGTCAAATGTTGATTATATATTCAAATGAGTGGAATGGGAAAGAAACTTGGAATGTATGGAAGCTTCATAAACTCTAGAGTAGGGAGATCACATTTTCGATCAGTGTATGTTAGATCTTCACTTTTAATGAAAATTTATAGAAATTCAGGAACAAGATATTAAAATTAAACCACATATCCGGGCAAAAGAGTACGTTCGGTCACCCTTAGAATGAAGAACCGTCGACTTTTTGATAGATCAAGTGCGGCCTTCTGGATGAATAATTATTGGCATAATTTAAAAGACCATTCATTAATGGAAGAAGTATTCATATATTAATATTTTCAATGGGGTCTGTGTAAGAGATTGAGAGCCTTCATTTGACATCTAAAGACTTTCTTTGGGTCCGATACGGCCTTTCAAATATGTAGAATCCGTCGTTTTTTTCAACTGTGACAAGGAACTTTAGCGTTCTTTAAATACAATTTGCAATGTAGGACTAATTAATTAATGGGAATTAAAGAAAGTAATTAATTAATTAGTCAAAGAATGCAAATGCATGCAGCTCAGATTCCCTTTAAATGATCGGAATCATCGAATCTTACTTTTATGTAATGAAGGGGCGTCCTAGAGAGAGTACTCACCTGTTTTTTCAATAGAGTCGATTCCAGAGTCCCGACTCTTATTACTTCCCGATGAATCCTTGGAGCAAGAAGTACCAGAGCTGTACTGTGGAGGCGGAGGTGCAATATGCGTATGCTTCACCTCCTCATGGTCATCCTCATCAACCAAGTCATCCACTCCATTCTTGCAGTCCATGCAGGAACTTCCACTCCCTCCTTCCTGCTGATCAAGAGACGTCATGCCAACTCCGCCCTCTCCACTCCCTTTAGGCAGATCAATAAAGCCATATTCCTTCATATATCCTCCAGC
The DNA here is from genome assembly GCA_963680855.1 of Lepeophtheirus nordmannii. Classification (NCBI taxonomy): domain Eukaryota; kingdom Metazoa; phylum Arthropoda; class Copepoda; order Siphonostomatoida; family Caligidae; genus Lepeophtheirus; species Lepeophtheirus nordmannii. The sequence goes on along the minus strand of OY804525.1, from coordinate 18,488,688 downwards.
CGTGGTTCTTCGCGGTATGAAATGTGAATGAGGACCTGGAATAATATAAAGGATTCGTGAAAATAGAGAAGTTATTGACAATGTTCTTGTTACTCCTTGAACTATACATAGTACAACATAGGGAACACATTTTGAAGTAAGTAATTGACCACTGAATGTAGGCTAAGGAAGAGTGAGTCTTTTTTTAAAAAACATCGTCCCTTAATACTCATCATAAATATCAAATTAATGAACAGGAAAAAAAAACGTTCTCGAAGGTTATAAACGCCATAACTATAATAATTAATTAAAAACCAAAAACTCTCTCAGAATAATAAACCTATGTACAGATATATATATATATATAGTATATATGACCACAATTGAAATCAAATCTCATTTAAGAGATACAGCAAGAAGAAAAAATAATGAGAATTTATGTGATATTATATTATATTTACAATTAACTACGTAGTTCCTCTCCTGATTAATAACACTTGTGAATGGGTTAAATATTATCTAAAATATCTCAGTTGTACCCAACAATTTTATTTATACTTTATTTTAATCATATTGATGATTTATGAATATAAGTTTTTGATGGATATCACATGTACGACATTATATCTGTTCATATTTTGTTTTGGATCGTCCTTAGTTTGTTAAGAACCCGTTTTGTTTCCCCCAATTATGTATAAAAATATAATTAATGAATAAAATCTTTTTAAACCCTCTTGCTCTATTCAATAAATTATAGTTTTTTTATAGTTTTTTAAAGACGCTATTGCAACATGTGTTGATGCATGCAATTAGAGTCAAAATGAATAATAAAGTGGACTCTTCATTCAATTATAATATTTCAAGCTATGGAAATGTTTAATTTTTTTGTTAATGAACCTCAATAATTTAAATACAATATAAGCAAATACAAATATATAAATGGATAAATTTTATATACATTTTCTTTGGGATCACTTAGAAATATGTATGATCTGTGTATCATCTCAAAACAACAGCTTCACATGGCGATATTCCAGTACTAATGAGAACATTTAAAATTGATCTTTTTTTATCAGCCCTCAATTTGTCTACTCTTGATGTTCCTTATTCGTTAATTTGTTGAATTCCAATTAAATCTTGTAAGAAAGTGAACATATCTCAACTATATATGTATATTAAAATGAATCTATATAGAGCATTTTTATAGACTTCATACATTGCATGATACATCGAAGCGACGCCATGTTGAGGGTATAACTATACTTGATATATGTATTCAATAAAATGTACTGATTTCCAAAAAAAAAAAGTCTTAAAGAAACTTCAATAAGTGGCTTTAATAATGAAAAAACTACATATTGAATACAACCTGATCTCAAAAAGAAAAAATGTGATAGTTAAATCAAATTAATCGGTAATGAACATTCATATAGACTGGATTTGTATAATTTTTTGTAATTTTGTTCCGAATGAAATAAGGACCAGACAAGGAGGATAGTTGGAGAAAAATATTCCATATTTCGAAAAATAATATTTAATATATGGGCCTACGCTATTAAACATATTTTTAATATATATTTCAAGAGTCTGAAATATAATAAAGTGAGAGAGATTTTTTTGATTGACTGCAGAGATAGCTGTCCTTTTATTTATTTGTCAGTCCCATTGTGACATACAAATGATTGGCAGTTATTCACTATTTCTTACATCTTATAGGATTTTATTGTCATAAGTTGTTGATAATCCCAAAACGGCCAACTTCCACAATATGGATAAGGTCACGTAAAAACGTGTCATGCTATATCAAGAAATATTATTATATCTGAAGAAGTACCACTTAATTCACGCAACCCATTGTGTTGACAAACATATTTTTTGACCAGGGGTGGGCAATTATTTTTCTTCAAGGGCCGAATGATAAGCAGAAAATATTGTGGAGGGCCAGACCAAAAGTTTAAAATCTACTTTTAGTTATTAATTTTATTTCTACATTGGCATCTACAATTTTTCGCGGGCCATTCAAAGTGAGCCTGCGGGCCGTAAAATGCCCGGGTCTGTTTTTGACAAAATATTATTGTTGGTAATCTCCTATAACGTTTGTACGTATAAATAATATTGTGCCGTTGCTGTCAGTTAACAACAATACCCCGTGGGCATTTCCAACAATCCATCCATTTTGAGGTCATAATATTTGATGTCCTCAAAAACTATTTCAAAGCTAATATAAATAAACTACTCAAAGTATATTTACAACTTCACAACCTAAGTCAATATTCTTTCAAAAGTGTTATATTAAAAAATGCTCCAAAAAGTTATTGAATTTGTCATTTGAGATGAGTTATCAATTTCAATTATTTTATGTCAAAAAGAATGTTTTTCTCCGCAATGTGTTGCGTGATTTAGCTGGTCAATTTTCAAGATATAGTTATTGTCTATACATAGTCCATCAGAGGTACAAATTGACGTATTTTTCTTCTTCTCTCTTTGGAGGAAAGGTTTAGAGATGTCGTAAATATACATACATATGTGACATAAGAGTATCATCATTTCATTACTACTACGAGTACGAAATAATATGTAATTCAATTCATCATTCAAATTAATAGCTCAAATAACTTGTTGACATGACCGTTTTTTCTTTTTCTTTCAATTGATGGGGAGGAGTGGGATATGTGTACACTGATAAATGAGGACGACAATAATAACATTAAAAAATAGCACGATTTCAAGGTTCTATATAGATTCATAAATACGTTTTGATGTACGGTACATATGTACATACTCCTCGCTCCCACTAATGACTTATCATTAACGATGTACATCCTGACTTCTTCTTCTTCTTATCTTCTTGGGCAATTATATAAAAAAAGAATTCTAACCTTTGAGGACCTTATGAAATATTTCCCTCGTCATTATCCTATTTTTCGATCCTTCTTCTTCCTCCTCCTCAATGTGTCGTTGTCCTCAAAATAGATACTCTTCTTTTTATTATTATTATTAGTATAACTATTACTCCTACTTCTTTAGGAGGCTCTAAATCACTTTTGACAGAATATTATTATTATTATTTTTTTGTAAAGCAATTAGCATCAGCGGAAGGAATTACACAGCAGTCGATTCTAATGTGCTCCATACCTAATTATTGAATGGGTTGCATAGATATATGTATGTTAATGATTTGCAACCCATCACCACCTGCAGTCAGGGACGTGAGCATAATATGATTATGGTTTTTTTGAAATAACACCAAAAACAAAACCCCAAAGAATTGACTTGTACTCAAATGCATAATGTTATAGGTGCTCAATGACTCAATGTGTGTAGATTTCTATTTACACACCCCCGGCCACGACCCAGATCCGGCTTGCCATACGTTTTCATTTCCTCTTTGAAAGAGTTAAACCTATCTTTAATTCATTAAGCCTTTTACAAATAAGGAAAGATGTTTGAACAAAGCGGTTTGAGTTTCATAAAATGTACATACTATTTGTAGTACATATATTAAATGACATGGGTAAGAGTATTCAAGCCTTACCAACCGGAAAGCTTAGACTCACAGACCATAATTTAATTTTAATTCAGGGAAACAAATGGTCACTTTGTTTACGCTTCTACCTCTTAGATTTTATGACCCGTCAAGAAGGAAATTACAAACTGTATTTCAGAGTAACAGATTTGAAATGAAGCTCTATTGAAGCGTATCTAGACTTTTGTTTAAAACCATTCCACCTACCGTAGAACAAAGCATTTGGGTCCTCAAAGCCATGAAAATGAACAAAAAGACTTCGAGGGATCGATCCCAAGAAGAGAATAAAACGTATTGATTTTGTTTTTATAAAAATAAAAACTGTAATTTAGGGCAGCAGATACTTGAATTTTGAGCACTTCACTTACAAAATTGAGGCCCATTTTGCTTAAAAGTACATATCATCTAATTGATTCCAATACTTTGTTGTTTCATAGATAATTAATGCAAATGATTGATTTTGAAGTGAAGTGTTTGAAATTAAGGTAGATATTTAGATGTTGCTAAAGACTAAGTCTTTTGGGGGGCTAGAGAGAACAAGTCATGACTTTGGTGAATATAATTAATATACTTTTAATAAGAAATGTATTAATCTAGTTACTTATAATAGATCTTGACAGATAGATCAAGACTTTTAAAGGTTATAATCAAGATGGGTCTCTTCTCCCTACACATAGGTATATAACTAGATTATCTAGAATCTGAAATATAAGGAAATATATGTCAGTCTCAACAGGAATTGGCTTTTATATCACTTCTAATTCAGGTACAAAGTATTTTTATAAATAACTTTTCCATTTGACACTTTTTACTTTGACAATTTTATGAGGAAAAAAAAACAACAACTATAAAAGAGGGTTGCCAAAAGTTTACAAGACGACTCTCACCATGTAAATGTAAATAAGTCCATAATCAATGATAGCATGTACATACAAAGTGACTCATAGGTTAATTATTACATCACATATGTAACTCCATGGGCTATTACTTTATACGTACATACTTTGATATGAATGTACTTACTCATACCCAAAACCTAGAATCAATTGACATACTTGAAAGAGCATTATTAAATGAGTTCAAATATGGAGTTATTAAACAATCAAAACTCAATGGTAGGTATTAGATTTTCTTTTTTTTTTTTTTGTACATTCCACATTACCACAGACCGATAAGCATGCATGGCTATTATAACAATAAAAATAATAATACCATTAAGTAATGATTCCATGATAGTTTGAGATTCATTTAATCGTTTTTCTAAGAAAAATTCCTTTTTTTAAAAAAAAAAAATCTTTTATGATTGTCTTTGAAGGAGTACTAAAAGCTTTAGGGAAGGTTAAGGTAGCACAAAAAAACAAAAAAAAAAACAATGTATCATTACAAACTAAATTTGTCTCAATAGCAATAATAATAATTAAAAAAAAACAATCCTTAATTAAGGACGATTCAGTCAGTTAATGGCGTATTTATTATGATCGATTAGACAGGTCCAACCATTTTTGGAGAACGATTTAAGAGTTAATTATAGTGACTCTTTTGGGTGAGTTAAGGACAATTTCCTACACTGATGAGAATGAGTTTCATTGGTTGGTAGGTAACTAAACATATTTTATCTTAAGTGCATGATACGGAGACAGGACATCATTCAATTTAATACAATTTGTATATATATATATTCATAAATTAAATTACACTATATGTTATGTGTCAACACAAAAAGCAAGCAATTTGAATACAAATTGAGAAAATGAGAAATTCCCTACTTACTTTTAAACCTTAAAAGTACCCCTTGTAGGTAAACGCACAACTATTGACTTTATTAGAGCTTGATTCATGGTCCTTCAATATGTTTAGATAGATAATACTAATTAATAATGCAGTCCTCATAAAATATATTAATTTAAAATAACCTGCAATGTAGCCTTTACATGGAAAAAGGGCTAATTTCCCCTGGTTTGGGGCCACTATTTGAATATGAAAACATAATTTGGATCCCATATGAACATTCAAATATAAATTATTGTACTTTTTAAGTGTTATTGGACGATCTTTAAGGCTCAAAACCCAAAGAATTGACCATTTATGAATGGAAATGAAAGATTAGTATAACTGAAACGTGTTTCAGCATCATTATTCATGAGAAAAGACATTATTTTTTATCATTCGTTGATGGTTTAAATGGAGAACAAAATTATTTCACAGATCCTTGTAGCTACTTTTGAAATATCCAACACCTTAAAAGTGGTTTCAATATAAAATCTATTGAATGGATAATGAATCCTTTATTTAGAGCATTGCAATTCAATGTACATATATTTCGACGTGATTTCACAAGGAGTCGTCTCAATATTAAATATGAATGTAGCATAAAAGTGAAACTGCTTATGTTAAGTTAAATATGTATATATATATATTAGGGCCACTACTCCATATGGTTCTTTTGATATTTTTTTTTGGCATGGGGTGTGGATATATATTATAATAAACATACAATCATTTCATAAAAACAAGTATTTCAATTCATATTCAAATTTCTGTCATTCAAAAAAGCATAATATATTATACTATATGTACATATATTTTAAACAACGACTTATGTGGAGTGTATAAATTATACTCATTTTTCCATTCAAAGTCAAATTGATTCTATATATTGTATATTTATATAATACAAGGATTGAAAAATTGTATTTTTCAACAATAATAATAATAATAATATAAGACGTTAATTGACTAATTTTAATTTTATTTCATACAATAAGAAAAGAAATAGAATCAATGTGGTTCTACAAAAAGAAATGAAGCGTTTTTGTATTACTTTTTAGATTGCATGGTATGTTCACAATAATATACCAAAAGCGACGCCATGTTGAAAACATAGTTGTAGTCGACATACATAGTTATTAAGTAAGAGATAAACTTATTGTCTTTTATTTATATGAAGAAGATAAACTACTGTACTTTTAGGACCAAGAGATTATTTTTATTAGTTATAAAATTAGATTGTTTTTCAAAATGTGATCCTATTTGTCTCTCACAACCTTTCCTTCTCCAAAAAGAAAGAAAAGAAAAAAAAAAAGAAGACCATCAATGAACAGGTAATTGGCCAAACTGTGAACAATTTAACATTTACTAGTAGGTTACTGTTCAAGGCTCTTAGCAAGAGCATATTTGAGTTCAATAGTAAGGGATAAAAATAATTAAAAAATCGACAGTTAGCCAAAAAATACACTGTAAACTTCACTGACGTCACATATTGCATAATAAATTCCTATGGCGGACTTTCAGAATGGTGACATCACGTAAAAACGTCCCCCACAACTATGAGGAGAAAATACTGGAAAATTTGAATTAAATTTTTTGGGGATTGAGATGGAGAATAATGTTTTTGTTTTTTATGTTGGCAGAACTGTCATTGACACCTGTGCCAAATCACATGTTAAAACATTCATTAAGGTTTGGAATACGCGCTGTCCTGTTGTAAACAGCTAAAATATATTTTTTCGTTTTTTTAAGATGTCTCAAAAATAATGACACAAATGCAATTGTGAGGAGGGTTACAATGAATATTCCAAACACTATTCTTTTGAAATTTCTCGAGATACATGGCCTATGTATGTATATCTCAAGAAACCGACCATCCAATTTTTAATTTTAATAGCATATCCTAACTCAAAAGTTATTATTCTAAAATATTTGACTCAATAAAAAGGTTGTAGCTATTTTGAAAATTAGAAGAAAAAAAATGTTGATTATTGCTGAGGGGAATGAAATGAACTTTGTTGATTGGTTAAATATTTTTTGATTCCCTATATATGTATATATTACATATATTACCCACAAATGTGTATTTCCAAAACATCAATATATATATATATTTTTTATCAGCTGTTTCTGGTTGAGAGATCCATTCATGATTGCTATTGTTCCAGTATTTGTAGTTCAGAATACCCCCTTTCCCTTTCAATTCGCATCCTCCTTAAGTGAAAAAGTGTGAAAAATTCTACTGGCTTCATGACTGGCTAGCTGCTACAGCGTACAAAGAACCATACATATATGGGCACATCTCTCAACATCCTACGTACTTATGTAGGAATCAGTAACAATAATAATAATAATAATAGATATTTGTCGTCAAATATGAGAGAGTCAGTCAAATCACTTTCACACCTCGTACAGAGTCACCTCAATGACCCCAAGGAGGAGGAAGAAGAAGAAGAAGAGAAGGGAACTACTTTCGACTATTCATATTGGTAATGAGTCCTTGAAGGATTTCCTAATTTATTTGCATCTTCATTAGGGTTTTTTGAAATTATTTTCTTGGATTTTTTCCTTTTTTTCTTCTCAAAACTGATACCTTTTTAAAGTGGATATATTTGCAGCAAACCACTATAATAATAATCATCATCAACACATAATAGATTCACAAATCAAAGGTCAAAATCTCTTCAGAGTGAATGCATTTCCTTCATATGTTCACAAAACCAAATGTTTTGTTATTATTCATTATTGGAATGAGGAAGAAAAGGATTCCTCAGGCTTGAAGATAGTGTTGATATGTATTCTATTATTATCATTATTATTTCATTTTGAGGCTGATTTACATTCGTCCAAGGAGTGGCCAGGCAAACAATTTTGATCTGGATGTGTCCAAGATCTGAGATTTTGACTTAAAAAAATAATAAATCTAACCCTAGCTAGGAGACCTCTGAAGATTTTTATTTTTGTTTTTAGGAATATTCACACTTGGCTACCTTCTTCATGCCAACAAAAATCAAGTAGGATCATTGGATCTTTATGGATCCAATGATGATGACGTTATTTATCCAAGATTGTTCCATGGAAGGGCTCTTGTGTCACATTCGGAGTCATCTTTATGAATTAAAGCAGAGTGTCAATACTTTTGGCACCTTACTACCCTACAACCTGTAGGGGTCAATTGACCTTTTATGATCGTTGATGAAGTTAAAAAATGTTTCTGGGGTTAAGGTTGGACCAAGTCTCAACCCATGTTATAAGTATCTACCTCTTAAATCTTTTAATTATACATACACACACAGGTGTCGAGTAACATAAAAGTCTATGGATACTATACATAATTCTCGAACCACTTTATATTCATTTAATTTATTGGTAATTATTCTTTGATCAACAATGAGCTCTAGGCTGCGTACATTACATTCAAGTATTCTCTGGAATAATATTTAGTATATAAAAATAATATCAAAAAACATTAAGTTCTTACATAAGTATAATCAAACCAACTATGTACATAGATAGGTTGTTCTTGAGGCGGTTCAAAGGGGAGGCAATTTATTTGATCATCATCAGATGTAGCTTCTCATCATTGAGGATCATTACGTATCTTTGGTGTACATAGACTGTACATAGATTAACTCTTGAGAAAATGATTGAAAATCTTTTTATTCTAATATATGCATATATATATATATATATATATATATAATACATAATGTTTAATGAACAGAGTATTAAATTTATGTTAATTTATTGCTCTCAAATTTGTAATCATAAAAATTGAGAAAATGATTTTTTCAGACCTTGGGTTAGAGCATTATTCCTTTCCATTTAAGTAGCATTAAAGAAATTATAAACGAAAATTGACTTTTATCCACAAATATATATATATATATATATAGGTTTAATAGAATGTTGATATACACAATTCAGCTTTAGTATGAGTATATAGATCCAATTTAAAAAATAAAATAAAAATAATAAAAGACATGGCATGTAATTAGTGTTGAATCGGTCTCTAAAAACCATAAAGACAGCAGTCCTTTCAATCCTACCCTGATTAATTTTATCAGTCCTAGGATCTGTCCTGGTCGATCTTACAGTATCACGTAGGTTCAGCTGTTGAAGTTTCAATAGCTTTTGCTCAGTAGTCTTTGTTTTCATTGTGTTCTTCAGGACTAACTAATCGGTCCTAGGACTGTTGAATGAGTGAAAAATATTGGACAAAACTATATATTAAAAAAAAAAAAAAGACTGAGAGGGGGGGGGGAAGACTGGTTAGGAACATAGTCCTAGGACCGATCCAACACTCCATCATATAATAAATTAATTGAGCCCACTAATTTTCCTTGTCTAATGATAAACAGTCAACATATTTTTCGACTTGAGGATGTAGCCGTAAATTCAGTTTTTGATTGACTATATACTATACACTTGACGTTTTGTCAAAATTTGTTTCAAGCAAAAATCTTAGCCAGTAAGGGGTATGCCCTGGTGCTTGGGATAGAAAAGTCAGGAGACTATACTGAATGCTATAAGGACAGAATCTCCATTATCTTATATTGAAATCCTCCATTCTGCTCTGTTTTGACAGCGAATCTCTGCTTGGAAGTATAAGACCTTGTTTATCAAATTAGACACCTCAAAGCTCATACAAGAAAGAAAGAGTCTCTACACATAAGACCAGGATTTTTCTATAAAATATTTTTGTTTTAATGACACACCCAAAGTATAGTCTTCTAAAGTAGAGCAGAAACTGAATTTACATGACGTTCAAAAGACTCCCTGAGGCTTTAGGTTAAAAAAATCAAAATGTGCCAAGAGGGCTACAAACCCAAAATCCACTCATTGTATTCATTAGCTTTTAAAGTCTATGCGTAGAAGACAGACATAAGTGTCTACAATTGCATCCATTCATATAATTTATATCCGTGTCTATATGTATGTACATTATTTTGAATCCCTAATTTATTAATTGAATGCATTGTCTACTACACCATTTGACTTTAAATGTAAAAATGAACACATTCTTTAATTCTAATTGTTTCGTTAGAATATTTTCATGATGACATTTAAACCTCATTGTTAATTGAAATAGTTGAAGAAGGAGAAAAGTAGGGATCTCAAATATATGAGGGGGGGGGGAATGATACAATTTCCTTGATCACTGTTTGTTTCACACATTTTTTTGGGCGTTCGACAATTGAGGAGGATTTAATTTCCAATTTCTACACGTACGTACATACATATGATTATTTTTTGAGTGTTTTTTGATTTTATGGTGCTATGAGTTTACAAAAATCCACTCATTTTGGATTCAAAATCATAAAGGTATGCTGTAAATCATAATAAGTATGTACCTTGACGGATCAAAGTAGCAGGATTTTTTATTTATGATAAAAAAAAAATTTCATCATGTCTTTAAAGTGGGTGGAGTTGTTTTTCACCTATTTCGAAATAATGATGTATGTATTTATAAGGATTAAAGCAATCATCATGGTTCCATATTTGATCTTTATTTGTTTGTTTGTTTGTTTCTTGAGCATACCTCATATTTAAATGACTCGCTTCCACCTATTTTTAATCATTGTGTAGAGTCGTCAATTTGATTGTGTGGCTTTTTTTATTATCAGTATTTGGGAGCTAGTAATGTCCTCAGGGTCGTAATTTCAAGTCCTATTTCCAAAAAAGTCATCCCTTTTAAAAGTCAGCCATCTTAAAAACAACAACTGCAACATAATTACATGTACAAACATTGTTTAATTTCTATACTTTTATATCCTAAAGGTATAAGTTTCCTTAGAAGCTTTTAGAAATTTGTTCAGTGTGCTTTAAAATTATGTGTCAAACATGGCGTCTTTTTTTATGTGTGACGTCAGTACATATACATTTGGATCTATAATCAAACCTGGTACTTCCCCCCCTCCTTTCAAGAGAACAGAAATTTTGTTGAGAAGAATGGATAATTGCTACAAAATGGTTCTGATGAAGTGATTAAGCATAGAGTCACGGAGTGGTATGACCATTATAAAGTACAATTTATTTATCCATTCCTTTGAAATGGGGGCCTACAAAAAAGATTTCCTGGACCCCAGAAATAAGATTTAATATGAACACAATTGATTGAGCCCCTATTCATTGGATACAAGTACCCGTTTAACTTTCAGTAACAAACGAGGGCCCACAATTATTTTTTTATATATATAGAAAAGGGCACTGCCCTTATAGACCATGGAATTCTTTGAGGAATATTCATCTTTTATAAATACTACACTACATGTGAGGTAAAATCCACTGGTTATCAAATAAAACTTCATTATTAGGGATCTTTATAAAGACATTTTATCGTCTGAGGAGCCCTTGAACGTGAATCCAACGAAGGTACATTTTTTACTGCTTTAAGAGTCATATCAGAATTTAAGGAATTGAATGCATGTATGCATAAATGATATTTCGATACTTGTATAAACAAAAATTCCTTACTTTTGAGAAATGAAATTTTTGTATGGGAACAAAAGTTAATTGTAAAAATGAAAAACTATTAGTTCAAGACGGAAATTTTGTACAAACGTCAGTGACTTGAAGGAAGGACTTCTTTTCATGGACTCCCAGCATCAACAATTAACATTAGCTCTTACAAAACTAACTTTTTAAAGGGACGATTTTTCAGGTTCAACATATCCTTTCAAAAATTAGAACTATATTTATGTAGGTTACACTTCAATTTCCAAGTATAGAGGTCCTCAAATGGACTCTAATGAACCTAATGATTGCCTAACGGACCGTTTTGATTTTTTGTAAAAAATAGTTGCTGAAAACAAAATGTCTTCCGCATCGAAAATATTTTTTTCTTTTGCTCAACTGGTTATTTAATGCATAACTTACGTTTATTATTGGTATTGTTGACATATTCCCTGGACGTCAAAAGGGCATCCCCAAATGCCTTTTTGGACCAAAACTCTTTGGAGGACTTCATCATTCCCTTACGTTCCTTACTTGCAGAAACACACTCTTTGATAATTTGAAACCATTCTCGAATATCCTCAGGTTTACGGAGCCAAATCCTCCCGTCTTTAGCAAGACAAATCCCCATTGTAAGAGAACCTCGTTTGTCTACCAACTCAACTTTTTCAACCTGAAATAGAGGAAATCCATAATAACACACTCCATATACATAGATTAGTACAAGCTACTAGGAACTCACATCTGATAGTTTTAATTTAAAGATGAATCCCCCCATGTCAGTGGCTGAGGGAATAGAGGTGTTCCGCTTGAAGCACTGCAAATAATCCGCCGAGACAATGAAGAACCGTTCCTTCCATCGTGAAAATAACTTATCCCTTTGGAACCAAAGGAGTCCTTTCTTGATAGCCGGTGTATTGCTCAAGGAAGACAGATCCACACATGATAGCATTGCGCTACTTGCCGTAGTCGTTGTTTCCAGCATGGAATCATACTCTGTCTCATTCTGTAAGTAAGAGAGAGAGAGAAAAAAAATAAATAAATAAACATAAGTCATAAGTCAATCAACGACTGTTTTTTGAGGAAAAAAACACACAAAAAAAACTTTCACTTTTATTTATGGATGTATATTTTTTCATTAAGGTAAGAAAAAAATAATGTTTTTGTGGTAAAAAATAAATAAATAAGTACCCATGTATGTAATATAAAAATGCATCCGGCAAAATTTATTTTGGAGGACGAACCAATAATTATGACGTATGTCAATATCTTTACTTTGTTTTTTTTCCCCTTTGACTTTTCATTTATCTTATAAAAATCTTGGTGTACCTCTCTATGTGTAATATTTGAGTTAGCAAGACGTGTTTTAGTCTATTTTTCAATTATAATAATATATATATCCAATTGAGCCCCAATACCATTCATATCCTTGCCACGTTGCCATCAAATAATATTATTTTTTTATATATACAACAAAAAAATTTCTGTGGGTCAGTTTGAGTTTAAATGCACTTCTTTAACATGAATCATACTCGTAATTTGAGATAACATTGTGGACAAAAGTGACCATTTGAATAATGTTTTTGATTGGGAAGTGATCACTCTATATTAGGACACTAATCAATTAATTGTGAGACCACCTATGTGTGTAGTAGACACTGAATGATTGACAATTTATACTTCTTGTGAAGCAAGTTCTCAGTCAATTTTGAGTAATGAAGCAATCAATGTAACAAGATGGTCACTCTTATGATATTCCTACAGGTAAGTGCTTTCTTTAGTCGAAGGTAAAATGACCCCCCTTTTGAAGTCACTAAAGCAGTGAACGCTATAATTTGCAAGAATTTGTATTGAGCAGAACCACTCCAACACACACACATCATCCACGTAATCCAAGTTGTTACTTAAAGTACAACCATACATATGTATGTATGTATATGCACAGTGGGTCTTCCTAATGAAAAAATCGTGGGCTACATAAATTTGTTTTTATTTTATTATATTTCTTTTTTTTTTCTTCTTCTCAATTTGAGTCTTTTCTTCAGTTGGTAATCCTATGTCGTGTGACTCCAATTCATAGGAAAAAGGAAACTAATTTCATAAGCACACTGTAAAAATAACAACGATGTTCTTTGTACGTACGTACGTACAAAGCAAATTCTTATATCTACCTATGTGCTTGAATATATGTATATGTAAATACATAATATAAGGTATGCAATTATGTGAATATATCTCAAATAGAGTTATATTATATGAATATAACTCTATTTCATATGAGTCGAAAAAAAAATCCATTAAAATGGTTGTATTTGGTTGAGTGGCATTTTTGTTTTGTTTTGGAGGATCATAACTTTCATTTTGATACCTTAGCTCTCATTTCTAAGTATGTACATTGCATATATATATATATAAATACATGCTTTAAAAGAATGTTTCTGTAGTGGAAAATCCTTCAAAAGGATTACACACTATAAATAAATAAAAGCCATCATTTGAAACCACTTTTTGTATCTTTATTTTTTTTTTTTTTTGATACGACTAATCCTTTTCCATTTCATGAGATTTCGGAGATGGAAGTGAATTTACGCTCTTTGAATTGTACAAAGGTATAGTTATCTTAGTACCTTTAATATAGTATTTATATATATATATATATATACAGTAGAACCTCAGTTAATGAATTTCTACAACCATTTGATTAACAAATTAATTTGCTGAGACCATTGCTCATATTGATTAATGAACAATCCCTGGATTTGCATATGAACGCACTCTCCATTACGTAAAAACTATGTGATATTCATTGCAATCAACAAATAGTCCTGATTGTATCTCTTAACATTTCCTTCTTGTAAAAGAAAAAGGCCCTATATCAATTGGTAACTAGCCAACTAGGTCATTCTTACCAACTGATGATTTATTCTAAGGATATTTACATAATAATAAAATTTAAGTTCAACAAATCAATGGTCAAAATACAAATAAACAACACTTTCAGCCGCAAGAGGCAGGGGAAGAGGAAACGTCCTTTAGTCGGAAAAATCGTTTTGAATTGGAGCTGAAATTGTTTGTGAATGGAGCTTCTATCGTTCTATTATTATTATTGTTGTTGTTCAATAAAATTTTCGGATATGGCTATAAGTCTCTTTGGGAATTTAATTCAAGTCATGATCACTGATGCTTTGGAAAATATCAAATACTTCCAAGCACAAGCAAATGAATATGCTACTTAATGGTTTGATATTTTCCTATTTTCTTAAAATATAATAATAATTAAGACGTCTCATTGCAAATCCTATTTTTCTTCATGAATGGTCTTAATTAAAACCCCATTTCCTCAAGTACATATTTATCCTCATAATTACTTTTCAAATTCACTTAATCATATTGAATACATAAGGAGTCTATTTCATATTCATTTGTACCAATTCATAACTAACTTCCACATTTTAATTCACTCTCCTTACGAGAGGTTCCAAATTGAAATTGGAAAAATGACATAAATTCATAAATGTTACTCTCAAATAAGATAGACTTTACGTGTATAAAAAAAAGACCATATCGAGACCAAATAACGTTTCCTCCCTAATGAAGGGTCTAGCTTCTTTGGCATTAATTCCCGGGCGTATTATCCCCATCAAAGACATTTGAATGAATATATAAAGTTCCGGATGATTGACATGCAAATTGAGTGGCGTTTATATTTATGAAATATTTTATACAAATAAATTGGGAAGATCTTTGTTCAAGATTGCTTTTGTGTTGACAAATCAAAACAAATGAGAAAAATTTTCACTTCCATAACATATATATATATATATATATATATATTTATATATCAACACATTACCTATTTGTACACACAGAATAATATATGATTTTTATACATACATATATTAAAATAAGACTCATGACTAATTAAACATATTCAATACGTATCTTCATTAGAATATATTAATATTAAAATCAAAATCTTCTTTAACAAAACGCTATTTCCTCCTCCCATTTCTCAAAGAAATAAAACAAAAAAACAATCTCGTATATGTTGAGCACAGGTTGTTTCAGTTTGCTCAAGTTGCAACTTGTATGAATGGATTAATCAAGTTATAGTTGAACGAATCGTAACGTCATATTTAGGTAGCCATTTTAATTATATTATATTGACAAGAGTATACTTTCATGAGGAGTAATGTTTAGAGCTATGGGCTTATTATTGTGTTTTATAATAATGTGCACACATCAATTTGTAATTTTCTAAAAGTGAATTTGCACACCTGACAGTTGTGTCAGGTGTGTCAATAAAGCAATTTATCCCCCCCCCCCAACAAAAACAACTCTCAATTGACAAGGATATGTAAAATAAATTTGCTTTTTTGAAGCTGTCATCATTCTCGTAGAGGACACAATATCCATTAAATAGATAAGTTTTGACACATTACAAATGTGTTAAAAATGCCTAAATCATAATAATATCCTCTGCAATGAACGAGTGTCATAAAATACACAATATATGTATTATGGCGAATGACTTTTTTCTCTGTTTTTGATGAAGTGTGCTCCTGAAATGTAATAAATTAAACTACAATGGGATAGAGTAGCCAATAAATAAGGCCTCTTCCTTCCGTCTCTTCCCTTATTTAAGAGTATGGAGACTATGTCAGCTGATATTATGCCTCTCAGTGTAGCCATATGTTGTATGACGTCATCTCAGTTGTAGTATATATTCACGGAACCAACTTTTTGAAACGGTACCATTGTTAAACACACTCAATTATTCATTTAAAGCGCTTCAACTCTTAATTTCTTTAATTAATTGATTATTTTTGTATTTTGCAACTCGTACAAAATCATAACTTGTACAATATATTCCTAATACATTCGACTCTTCATTTAAAAGGAAAGTGTTTGACTAGGAAGTATAAGTATTTTTTTTTTTTTTTGCATCATTTCAATTATTTGACTATAAATTATCACTTCTATTGCTTTTTGCGAATGTGTAGGAATTTTTAGGTTAAGTATTGAGTACTTGAAATTTTACAAGGATAATTTCTCTTAGCATATCTATGCCTATATTTCACAAATAGAAAATGATTTGACAGATATGTAACCTCTTGAATAAAGTAACTATTTGTACATATATATATAACATATACTCGGGAAAGAGAAAAAAAAATATCAGCTGAATGATGATTATATTAGAAGTCCATTTCATGTGCAAAAATTCACATTCCTTCTAAAATACGTAAAAATAACAATAATAATTCAAATTTGCAAAATGCAAATTTTTTTGCGCTATTTTTGGTGTTTTTGTTTTTGCTAACTGCCCTCATTATTTCTTTAAACGTTTCATTAAGCAAAGAATTGCCATTAATATATATTAGTACATATATATACATGTATAAAAAGTATTGTTGAGCCTCTAAGTTGGTCTCCCAAATTTTAGAGTACCTCAGTTACGCCTCGTTTTGCGAATTTTTTAGTACTAGTATTTAGTATCCAGGCTTTTGTTTGGAATAACGTTCAAAAGCACCGGAGCAAATTCATTGGTATGGGAACCCGGTTTACAAAAATGACGTCACTTATTAATGGTATGAAAATCACGCAACTTTTAATTGTTTTTTTCAAAAATGAAGTAGCTAATAGCCAGTCTAATGATTCATTATTATTTTCTGACAAAGGGATCTTTGTCGAAGAATGTTTGTTAATAATGTATTTTTAATAAGCAACGTCTTGATTATGTATTTTTAGATATTGCTCTCAACTTGCATTGTCCGCAAGGTGTTTTCTTTTTGAAAATGGGATGAGGAGTAAATGAAAACTTAAAGGGTGCCGAATGGAGATAAAGAAAAATATTCGCTGTATCACCCTAGAATGATCACTATAATACTCATAAATTTCAAATTTCTAGTAAATTCTAAAAAAGTGGAGAATCCTCTGAGGTGTCAGTATATTAACACATTATATTATGAAATATTTTGAGAGGAACAATTTGGATTAGTTAGTGTAGTGCTGTTTTCAATTGAACTTAAGAGTCTTGGATTCAAGTCTCACCTTTTTCTTTAACCAAAAAATGGAGGTAAATTAAAACTTAATAGAGGCCTTGAAGTCATTTACGATTCACAAAAGTTTCCTTTAATATGAATTATACTCGTAATCTGAGAATATATTCTCGTTCATTAATAGACGGAATTGGGAGTACACTGATTGGTCAAGTAAGTTTTTTGGATAATCTGCGTTCATTTTGAATTTGAATATTGATAAGTAGTGTCGTCCTTAGCTTTTTGTCACTCTTATAAATTGACTAGGACTCGGTTGGACAACTAATTCAATACAAGGCCTCCTTACATTCAGAAAAGTTGAGTACGTAACAAAAATCAAATGTACTTACGAAAAATGAATTAATTTTGATAAATTTCAATCAAAATGAAGAAACTTTACCAGAATCACATTTATAACACTTTATAGAGACGATATGAAGAGTTGGACGTAGGTAGTTTGCCCACCCCTGAACTAGGGCATTGCTGTAAGAAATATTTCGCTGATCGTCATCAATTAGCAAGCTTATATGTTCTTAAGAACGTTGGTAGTTAACCCTTTGGTAGTACTGTATATATTTGAAATAATTTCATGATTTAGATCAAATTCAACTAATGTTCAATTTGTAGATACAACAACACATACTTTTTTCCCGCATCCTCTCAGACATGTTTGCATGTTTGGAAAATGTTGTACAAATTACTCACACTAATACGTTTGAAACGTGTACCATATAAGACGATTTATGTAGATTTCCAAGAAACATGAGCACTTTGAACTCATAACTCTTCTAAGGACATCAAGAGGGCTAAAGGTAAAATTTATTTATAACCATGCATAACAAAGGTAAATATATATATATATATATTGAATAAAACGTGAGAAGAGGATTTCCTCTCGTTTCTGCCTCGTAATAACTACACATTATGTATACATATATTCATGTCGATACACACATGAGAACATTGACTTTATTGTCTTTCTTTTCTTGTACTACATACATTAGTTGTAGAAGTATGTTGTATACAGCAAAGAGCATTCAATCTTAACGTAATATATAAATATAATTTTTTTTTAAATTTACCTCCCTCCGCGTTTGAACGCATAGCCCTTGCTCTTAAACGAAATTAACTTTGTACATGCCTATGTCCTCGATTGGAGGGTCAAGCTCTTGTGAGTAAGTATGACTAGCTTTTTAAAATTCTTGAAATAATCATACAATGAGCATTTATATTTCGTAGAATCGTTTTTATAAAGGTTCATGTTTTTATGTAGGTAGTTAGTAGCTACTAGTGTTGAGACTCGGTCCGAGTTTTCTTACGGTTTGTACATATTTTGATACTAAATATGTCAAAGAGTGAATTATTGCTTCATCGGTCAGAGACTCGGAATCAAATTTTTTGAATGTGACTATAGTGCCATAAGGGAGTGTAATGAACACTGAATGTAATAGGATTTCTATGACAATTAAGAAGCTATTTTAGCTGTAAAACGTCCTATGATGACGTCATCGCACATCAACTGTTCTGAACTAAAATGTAGATGGAAACGATAAAGGCGGATTATTTCTCTTTGACGTTTATCAGGATCACTACAGGGATCAAACACAAGACAATCCTCATTCCAACTATGGGGCAAATTCTTCAATTAATACTAGGAAATTATTTGAAGCTCTTAACAACATCGAGTTAAATGGATCAATGTCCAAAACATTAATCAGGTACAAGGGATGAAGAAAATCGACAGCTTACAAAATATATTATTATAGTTATTATTTATATATATACTATACATTAATAAATTCAATCAATCGTTAATACTTGTATAATATTGAAAAACTCAAAAAAAAAGCGCGCAATTTAATATATTTTTTATATATCAAAATCATAAATAGTAATAACACCCTTTTTGAGTTAATATGTCGTAGAGTCCGCTGCTTTAAATCAAAAGAGTCAACTGATGAACATCAGCTAACACAAGGAGCTTTTAAGGATAAACAAAAACACACTGTATTCTCCCTTTAGCAGCTGATTTTCATCATTTGACTCTTTTGATTTAAAGCAGCTTACTCTACGTGATATAAACTCGTAAAGGGTATTATTATTATTTATGATTTTGATATATAAAAAATATATTAAATTGCGCGCCCTATTTTTGAATTTTTGATTTACAAGTATTACCAATTGATTTGTATATTTATAGAATTTATAAATGTATAATATATCTAAATAATAACTTCGCCCAATGTTAAAAAGTAGGCAACAAGGAAAATACAGAAGAGTAGCTACCAGTTGTTTATACAAATTTTTCCTTTCCCTTTTGTGAGTCGAGGTTGCGAGTGGACAAAAAAACTCGACGTGTGAAGGGAGATACAGTGTATGTATTTGTATTTATCTCAAAAAGCTAGTCAAAAAGACCGTTCCAGTATTTCCAAAACAAATTGCAACACTAATAGGTACATAGATATGCGAGATATCTAAGTCAAAAGATATTTGCAAAAGGGCAGAATGGAAATTCACATCACGATGCTTCCATCAAAAAAGCACACTCGTTTTTTTTTTGTTTTTTTTTGTATATACAGTATATCGATTTTTTTGTTATTTTTCCATAAGTAATTCTCATTCTATAGGTACTTGCAGCATACATGTACATTTATGTATGATGTAAGTATGATCTCCAAACGTTACAGATCAAAAAAATTAATGCAGTCAAGATGAGTTTCAATCAAGATTTATTAGAGGCAATAAAATCCAAGAGTAAAGAACGAATGGCAATTAATTCATTCTTATTTATTTACAATTTAAGGAAAAAAAATAAAGAGATTTGTAGTTTCATCTGTAGGGAGTGCATTTCAAGTCAAATAGGCCCATAAATCAATG
The DNA here is from genome assembly GCA_963680855.1 of Lepeophtheirus nordmannii. NCBI lineage: Eukaryota > Metazoa > Arthropoda > Copepoda > Siphonostomatoida > Caligidae > Lepeophtheirus > Lepeophtheirus nordmannii. The sequence goes on along the minus strand of OY804525.1, from coordinate 18,468,042 downwards.
ACTACATACACGCACACGGTCACACACATATATATATATATATTTCATATTTAAATGGTTTTTGGGTTTATTTATGTATCCATGTGGATATTCAGTGGTTGCAAATCATTTCTACAAACCTTTATGTACACAACACGTTTGTCAAATTAATTTTGACAAGAGGAGTAAAGAACTATACTAATTGCAATGCAGTAGCGAGCTGAAAAAAAAACCCAAAGAGTATCAATTACAGTCATACCTCGGACGTCAGCAGTTGTTTTGTACTTTTCAAGGTTCGAAATAGTGATCAATCAAGAGATTGAGAAATTACATCTAATCAGATGATTATAATTTGTGCTTTTCATATCAAAGACAGTTTAAAGAAGGAAAAAAAAAACTTGAATAATTAATTAGTTATTATTTAGCATATCCTAATATAATTGATGGTCTAGAAGAATAATTCCCTTTGATTGCCTTTGAGTAGTGGCGATGTCTTTGACTTGTAAATGATTGCTTTAAGTCAATACAAAGACAATCCATCTCACTTTAAAAACAACCCCACATGAAAGAGTCATTCAACTTTTTATCACTACATACATGGAACATGTAGCCATCAACTAGGTGCTTAATTTGTAAGAAAATCAACTCTAAGTCAGTTTCGGTTTAGTAAACACTCCGAAAATATTCTGAGTTTGACGCAAAATATCGAGAAAAACTTTGTCTCTGAGCTTTGACTTAACTTCAGACTTTTTTAATCTAAATACAGTTTCGATTATGGTGATCAATCGCATCTCTTCTTGAGAGACTCCTGCATGAATGAATTTGCGTAAAGTTCCGGGGGTTCTACTCTACATTTCTATATACTCATCATTTGACTTAATTATTAGAAAAAAAAAGTAATAATTGTGTATTTCTATATGGAGAACTATTTTGGACACAAAATCCCATGTTTCCTATGTTGAGAAGGCTCTGAGCTCAAAAGAGACTACTCTCAATGAATCTAAGAGTCATTGAATGCTAGGCAATTTCCTTTACAAAAGGAAGCTATTTGGAGTGAGGAATACTTGTCACTTACTCTGGATCCTGCTCCTAATTCAAGACATAAGTGTAGTAGTCTAAGACTCAAAGCATATTTTAATCTACTCTTTGCACCATCATGAAGGAACAACCAGACAATTACACTATAAACCCTTTACAAAAAAGTTTAATAGGCTAAAATAGAGCAATTATATTATGACTCAAACACAAAACAACACCTTTTCATGACCAATGGATATTTTTTTTATTACCCTATATATGTATGTATATATGTAGAATGTCTCTCTCATCCATGAATTGTAATTATAATGTTTCTTTGAAAGAAGGAACCCCCTCAAACCGACTATTCATTATTACTCCACTGATTGCTCCTCTCCTCGGGAATGATGATGACTTAATTACTCTATCTACATACATACATACAATGCAGGGAGGTTTGTTGTTCATCCCTCAATTTGAATTCATTTTACAAAGGATTCCTCAGTATTTATTTGAACTCCATGATGAATAGAGGACCAATTTTTTCCCCCGACCTCACCTCTTTTTTTTTTTGGAAAGTGATTCTCTTCTCACATCTCACATCACCGTTATAGGTGTATGTACATAGGCAGACAGAAGATTCTACTATGTAATAATAATAATAATTAATAATTCCTTCTCTTAAACGACGCATTTATCTTGAGAGTTGAAGTCTAATAGTATATGCCTGTATATATATATATATATATATATATATAGTCTTGACGTTTAAGAAAAATGATTCTCAAAGTAAATGAGTTGTTGTTGAATGCTATTTATTTACTAATTTAGTACTTTTTTTTTCTTTCTTGAAACGCTTCATTTCAACTTTGAATATATATATATATAAATTTTTTTATTCTTCTCTTTTTGCCAAAAATATTTTATGTATTACACCTCTAAAAGATTTACATAATAGAAGGTGCAATATCAGAGCTGATGAGGAGGAGTCATTATTTTAAATAAGAGTCCGAGTCTTTGAACTCTTTGAGTTCAAGTCAAGTCGAAAGTATTTCCACATGGAATTTGAAGTTGCAGTTTAATGTGACTCAAGTTCAGTGGCATTAGAACTCTAGTAGAGGTCATTGATCTCCTCACTTTCTGAAAGGATGAATAAGGTTACGTGATATAGTTGCACAATAGTTTTTGTTCCTAAACAAACTTGATACGTCATAATTATAGAACTTGGCCCCCCCTCCTCTACATACAAATCAATTCCAGCGCCAATGATTAAGTCCGACTCGAGCTCAAATTGTAAGTGCGTTTTTCCAAGCTCTGCCCTGATAAAAAGTCATTTTTAGTGGCTCTAAGCCTTTGAAATTGAGTCCAAGTTGAGTCATAAGTATAATTACTTGGAGTCTGAGTCGAGACAGATGTCGAAGTTTAATGAGACACACATATGTGCAACGTAAGTCCGAGTCATGAGAACAAATCTGCAGCTCTATACTATTCAAGAGTCATTTCTTATTACATACTTTGAGTCTTTGAGCTCGAGTCCAGGTCGAGTTATGAGTATTTCCACCTGGGGTACGAGTCGATTCCTAGATCAGATTTATATAATATGTGCGACTCAAAACGGAGTGCTAAGCTCTGTGCTTTTCACAAGTCATTTTTTATGACTTCAAGCCAAGTCTTGAGTCTTTGAGCTCGGGTTCAGGTAGAATTTAAAATCGCAGTTTCATCAGTGCAACTCTTTTCCGAATCCCAGTACACTGTTCAGTACACAGTCAAATCTAATTTGGATCAGAGCAACAACTCGTTTCCAGCAAAAATCCTGCTTTATCAATCTCAAAATTCGACTATAAAAAATACGAATGATTAAATAATGGAACTATTTAGTTCATAATTAAATTTTAGGCACATTTCATTTAGAAAATTAGTTATTTTTCTTTGTTTTCGGTAATGAGGTTCAATAAAGGCTTTTATTTTGCTATCAATGGCTTGTCAGCAGGGAATTTTTTTGTTCATCTGCAGTTCCTTTATGCTTGCATTCAATAGTCAGGAGTTACATTACACAATATCATCCCAGATTTGAAAATTATGTTCTGTCCACAATATTTTAAAAAAAAATATTAATATATTATCCTTATTTTTATTCAACAGCTGAAACCATCTCGCTCCAGGTCTCTTGACAGTCTGGATTCAAACAATATATCTGCAAAATCAATTACTCAGACTCTTTGGGGGTATATTTCTATAATCGAGCAAAGACTTTTGACGAAATTATTATTACAAAAGGAAACTCATTCATCTAAGACTCTTATGAAACCCCTTTTTCTGAAGATTAAATTCATTTGTATACCTTTATAATATGTAACAAGAGATTAAAACCCTCTTTAACCCAAAAAAATAAAATAATAAGAACAATAATAATAATTGAAAACCATTCCTTTACAAAAAAGATGAAAAAAAAAGCCATTTACAACTCCAAATTATTATTACTATTTTATTTTTTTTTGTGAATGTGTGTTCGAATACTTGGTTAGAATGTGTTTTTAAAATGGTAATAACAGAATCATCCATACACACATATATTATATTTATATATTAAGACAATTGTAATGAGTTATGACCATAAATTTTAACCTCGAAGCAAGGCATGAAAAAACCACGATTTGCCTCAAACCAACGCATAAGAAGAAGAAGAAGAAAAAAATAAATAAACTCACTTACTCACTTTAAATTAATTTACATAATCTAATAAAAATAATTAATTAATTTTTTTTGTGACTGAGTTACATACATACAACTATATACACAGAATGAATACCTACAACCATTGTATAAACATTTATGATTATGATCATAAAATATGTACATAACATTAAATTTTATCCCGAATGACTTTGATTTTTGAAAGGGAGCGGGTCTTTAATTAAGTGCTTGTGTTATTTTGACAAATCATAATAGGAATGACCTTAGGGTCGTAAACAATACAACGACAACAACAACCACAACAACACTAAGGGGATATGTCTACAATACTGCAGTCAGAACGCATTGGTTGGATATATCATAGATTTGGGGTAAAAGTGTAGCAAACATCTATCTAATACCATTTCTATTAGGTATCGGATATTACATTTTTGAAAATATACGTATGTTACATTAGTTGACAGTCGATTCATTACATGTCATTCCTCCCAACTGATGAACAATTATTATTTTAGTAGTCTAAGAGATGTTCAGAACTTAACAAGAAATAAATTCAATAAAGCAACGTAATTTAGAACATTAATAAGAGAGCAAAAATGGTAAAAGAAATACATGGGAGATGCTTTGGGAATATCAGTGTGAATCAGGGTTGAATGATTTAAATGTGTATATTTGTACTACATTTAGACCATTACCAATGTGAGATGGTAAAACAAAAATACAAGGAAAGTGAATTTTGACAAAAAAAGAAAATTAATTATTATTGCTAGTTTTTATGTAATTACCAATTGCTATAGTTTCAGGGCTAACTCTCAATGATACAGAGTACGTGTTCATGGCTAATTAATGTCGAGTGATGTAGGTAGGTAGATTGATTCATCTTGGAGAATGATTTCCTATTCAGCTCATCCCTTATTTAAACACAGTGTGTCATATTATTATGACACAATGATTTTCATTTATTTGAACGGCACGTACATATTTGTTGCGGATTTGAATAGGGTGTTATAGGGGTCGATTTCAAGGCTCCAATCCCTCGTAGCTGATTCATTAAAGTACATGTATGTACCTATGACCCGAACTCCCACCCTGCTATTATGTAAAGTTTTGATACATGCAGACTTCAACTTTTAAAAAAAAATAAAAAAATAGTTATGAACCCTGCTGTGAGCTAAATAAATTAACTTTGTGTAACGTGGATTTTACACAAAGTGCCTGTTTCCTTGTGGATTATTTGTCAAATTATGTGAATAATTTGCTTTGTACATGTCTATGTACATATATATATATATATATATATATGTAACATCTAATCAAAATAGAGTTTTTTCACCTCTTGAGCTCATGGATGACAATGATATCAAATATTTATATCAAATATTTCGTTACATCACCTCCCCCCAAAAAAGAAAAAACTTTATTCAAAATTAAAATATTACGTTGGACTTGGGGATTACGTACGATTTTTTTACATATATAATTTTCTTTTTTTGCTCTAAATACCTATTATAGTGTATAGATATTTGAAATACCATGACGTAATGATACAATAATGACTTGTACATATATATACATATGTATATGTGGAATAACAAGCCGGATTTATGTTATTTATATATATAATACCTAGTTGTATAATTAATAAATTGATGGAGAGATCCTCATATTTGCATAGGTAGATCCGTATATATATATATATATATATGTAAGAACAACAAACTTCCGTCCATTGTTTCCCAAATTGGTGGTTGGTCATTAAGGTAGCAACAGGAACAAGGTACATACATACATATATTTCTACATAGGCACACACACACACACAATGGAGCCCTTAGAATTGGCCTATGGGGGCAAGTGGTTATTTATTTGTTTCACATGAGGAATTAATTACTTCTACCTCCATGTTCATGTCCAAGCTCTACGTTGCTGTTCTTGTTTCTAGCCTCCTTCCATGAATGTACATAAGTACATATGTTCAAAAGTTCCTTCATTTTCTCACGACTTAATTATTACTATCAATAAAAAATTAATTGATGATGAATCTCTTGTGTCTAGCTACTAAATATATATATATATATATATATATATACAAAACAATGAAATGATCGGAAGTCATTATCGATTGAAAAGAATCAAAAGTTTTACTTTTAATTATAATTAATGAACTTGTTAGAAATAATAATCTCATGGCTTGTTAGATAGTATAGTATACATATATGTTATTATAACCGTCATGAGTTGAAATCATGGAGTGCAGTACTCAGCATTCGTTACAAGTTATATGCCTTAATAAACAATATGTTTCTCTACATGAATACAACAGGCATACAACAATCTTATTCAATAAAAACCCATCAATAATCTTGAAATTATATAAACAACAAATCCTTATTTTTTATATTTTCTTGTAGTTACATCAAGTAAGTTGCACCTTCTAGGGCAGCGTTTCTCAACCTTTTTTCCCTTTCGGAACCCTCAAAATATATCCCATGTCTCACGGAACCCTTGCGCAAAAAATGATAAATACCATACTTTCTCATCTTATTTTCATCGTAGTTCACGTGGTAAATATTCTATTACACTATAAAAAAAGTCAAAATTCTGGTGACAAAATTTTACCACACTCTAGAAAAAGACTGAAAAGTGTAATAGCTTATATAATCTCATTTTTCCCTTAAAGACCGGAACCCCGGTTGAGAAACGCTGTTCTAGGGATTGGATTCCAAAGTTGAGTTCAAAAATAATGTCAACATTGAACTATGGTCACACGTTGTATTGGCTTTTGACAACCAACAGTGAACATATATGAACAGCATTGTATCTTGCAAACTTGTTTCTCTCTCTCAAAAAAAGGGGGAAAAAGGCACAAAATCAGTAGTTAGGTAGTCAATATTCCCCAACTCTGTAATTATTAATTATAATTACGTAAAGGAATTGTGTTTACAGCTCTGAACAACAGCTAATGAGAGCTCAACCCATCAACAACGTTCAAAAATCTAATATAAGTCAAATAATCAATAGCTGACAACAAATTACTCTGTACATATTTATGTTTGTTGTAGACGAGCACTGTTGATTTATAATACATACATATTTTGCAAATATGGAGATGCATAATGGTCAATAAAAAATCCAAGGATTGTTTCTTATATATATATATATATATATATATTTATATAGAATACTTTTGCACAATTAAAATCGAAAGATTTTTATACATTATAGTAATTTTTGAACTCTGGGTGATTCATTTTTGTAGTAGAGCTCAAACGGGTTTTATTTCATTGACGTAATATGCTTTAGATTTGAAATTAAGTTGATATTGCATGATGAAATAATAAAGAGAACAAAACAAAAACATAATTGTAACAAAATTTAAAAGTGACTACACAATTTTTGATTTTAAATGACAAATGTTTTTAGAGTCAAAAATATAATTATAAAGAATGGAACTTTCAACAAATGACTGCTATGTCCAAGTCTGGGTTTTTTGTAAGGGGCATAGAGATCTTTGAATCCCTTTTTTACATACAAAATGAGGTTATGTATATCAATCATAATTATCATCATGAAACTTTTTTCAAAGAACCAAATTACTATATGATATGAATGAAATCTCTGATAGAGCATCATGTGATGATCATATAGGATAAAGTTCACAAAAAGGATTTTCTGAGTTACATTTAAAGATGTCTAAGTATGGAAGAAGTTACATACATCAACCTTGGTGGCATGTCTCCAAGATGATCAGAAATGAAAAAGAAAGAAAGCGTTTAGTTCATTATCTCCATCTTTTAATTAAGATTTTTTTTTTTTAAATAAATACAAGCATGACGATGCACTTTATGTAATCAACTATTTAATTCCTTTAGATAGTCGTTAGTGCATTACTTCACCCATTAAAAAGGACAAATGGGATAAATACACACATACATACATATATTATAAATGTGCCTATCATAATCTTTCTATAATTATAGAACATATGTAACAAAACAAAACATTGTTTTGACCACAAATTATCTCTTGCATTTAGTGCAATTTATATTGATTTTTTTTCATTTTTTTTTTTGCAAAAATGTTTTATATTTATGACCTTGATTAATATTCCAAAAAAATAAAAATAAAAAAAAATCTGTAATAGAGTGAAATATGTATGTTTTAAAGACGTCATTTGTACAAAAATGTACAAAAAAACAAAACAAAAAAAAACTTTTTGTGTCCTGAAGACAATGGACACATTTAGTTTTGTATTATAATTGTAGAATAGCCCTTGGGCAAGCTACTAGGTACATATGTACATACTTTTTCACCGTGAGACCATTTGCAATAATCAAACAATGAAGCTGATAAACTTAAACTACATACAAAAAAAAACATTTTTTGTATATATATATATATTGGACTGAAATTCAGTATGTATTTTTGTGATTACATTGTTATCATACGTCTGTCGTTTTCACACGATTTTAAACTAAAGTATATAAGCTGCTGTTTAAATAGGTAAATAAATAAATAATATAAGTCTTTGTTTCCTCACATTAATTTCGTACAAATATTTTTTTTTTTGTACACAATATTACATTATTGCATGTATACTTTTTAATAGATGGTCATGCAAATACATAAATTTAAGAGACTCTAAATGACAAAATACTCAACTAACATGCCTAAGTTATGAATGATGAGTAATTAATACTAATTATATAAAATATTATAGTCAAGGTTTCTCTATTTTGGATTATGGAAAGTTCGGTTCGGTACACTTTGATAAATAGTTGCATCATTTGTGACCGTAGTTTTTGCCTTTTTAATTTTAAAATATTAAGTTTCCCCTGAATGCAATTATATTTAGGTATGTACATATGTAAATAAACTACAATTATCTTGGATCTCAATGAACCCCATTTTCTACTAATAAACACAATTTAATTACTGCAACACTCATCCATTGTCTAAAAAGTCCTTTCACTTTTAACAAAAACACTTTTAGGTATGTACATAATTTACAAAGAAATTTGAGGACATTTAAAGAAAGTTCTAAATTTAATAAGTGAGCGAACCATACGGTAGACCTTATCACTTCACCCTGATCCGGAACTAATCCGTCTCACCCCCAATCCTAGATAACTATTATTTCCCTCCTCAGTTCCTTACCTTATACTTGTTGACTTTTCTATTCCGAGAGCGTCTCTCACACTCGGAGAGTGTCTCATGAACCATATATGAATGCAAATGCCCATTGGATCCCCTGAGAGCCAAATCAAAGGATCTCCGATTCTTGGAATTCTTTCCCCCATCTCGCCGTATATATTTCCGCCCCTCAGACTCTCCCCGATGATTCAAAGACGGAGAGAGGAGCTCACTCTCGGATTTAGAGCCAGGATCATCAACTCGAAGTCGTTGAAAAGGATCAGTTGTTGCAGGTCGTGGACGATTCAACATTTTGCGATCCAGTGTCTCGAGAGAGTCCATGAGCTCCTCTGTGGAAAGACGAGAGGAAAGGAGGCGGAAGTCCTGACTCCGTCGATGACTTTTGGACGATTCGGCTGCTGGTGGCATGAGGAAGTCTCCAGAGTGGCGATAATTGCGTTTTTTGGCATCTGGAGCGTCCTTACGGCGCCGGAGTCGTACTGAGGAGCTTTCTATGGAGTTGCGATGAAAGTTGTTGCTACTATTCGGATTATTAGTAGTTCCACAGGAGGTCGGCATTTTATTCGACTGAAAAGGAAAGAAAATTTTACTTTTAAATATCATTTTTCATATTATTCTTCATAAATAGGTAAATAATGGATCGAAATAGGCCATATTCTAAGGGCCTTTAAGGGCCCATAAATAAAAAAATACGGCAGTATCAATATACATATATCATTGTCATTTATAACAATTGAAGGGAGTTTCACTTCATTAAGTCATCATAATTAATGTAACCTTATGAAAAATAATTTCAAGGTGGATTTTTTTTTCTTCCTTATTTTGTGTGTGTCTGTGAGAATCTTTTACCATACCATTAGAACGCTGAACCATCATTATTGTGAAAATAAATAAATATATGTTTTTCATAATTTGATTATCTCATTCCCTGATGTAGGCAGTTAGACACCACATACTTTATTGTAATTATATTCATTATTTACATTGTTACATTTGAAGTATGAAACCCAGGGTCTTCTTATCTCTTGTATGTATAGTATATCTGTCCCCAAAATAATTGTATGGATTATTACATCAGCATAATTCAAAAACCAAATAACAATATATACACACAGTCTGGAGGTGAAACTTATCGAGTAAATGAAGTTTGAAGATATTTTTCATAAACAATGTTATTCAAATTTAAGGCTCTAGGGAGTGTGAAATAGTCAATGTGTGATAAAAATTCAAATATATTTTCAGACACATGTGAAGGGCATCAAAGATTACTCAAAATAAAAATATAATTAATTAAATTAAATGAATTTGTTTGTTAATTCTAACCTAGTAAATCTGCGCCACCTTGCGGCTATGAATGTTTCGTTAGTTTGCTGTTTGTACTACTTGGTACTATCACACATTTAAGAACCACTGTCATATAATAATTAACCATTGATAAAAGTGAAGGACTTGGAACCCTTTCCATAATTGATAGCAATGAAGGTGTCTACATGTACAAAGGGGTTTATTAAAAGGCAGTTTAGGCTATTTTGGCTATTTACTTCCTAGATTAAAGTGGACATGCATAAGATGTGTAGAGGAGTCATTTTTTATGGGTCCGAGTCGTGTAGCAGTTCAATAACACTTGAGCACGACTCCAGAGTCGGAATTGCGCATAGGGGCTCCCGTCTCTGATTCCCATCAATGCTAAAATAATGAGACATACATCATTTGAAATGTATCTGCCTCAAGTTATATTCAAGTTTGAATCTTTTTAACTTGAAACTTCCAAGTTGAGTTCATTTGAGAGAAGTTGAGAAGCAAAATCAAAAATTGTCAACTGTTGTAAAAAGACAACAGTTATTTATAGATTTACGTGGAAGTAAAATTGATGAGTCATCATCATGATCCATTCAAGATGTTTTTCCTTAGCATTCATTTAAGTAATAGTATAAAAGGATAGTGCAGCAAGGGAATGGAAATTGATTTGGTTTGATTATCTCTAAATGGAGTTTTTTCTTTTGGGAGGATAGGGATCATTTGTTAGGTTGCTCCTTCCACCGTAATACAAGGCTCTCTCTATTATAATCCGATCTTCCAAGAGAATGGAATAAATATTGTGTAGGTTGAATAAGGTGCATAGACTTTGATCACAAACAGATGAGGGGAAAAAAATCACACAAATCATTTAGCAAAAATAAATAAATAAATGAGTCCTTATCAAATCTATTAATTAATTGGTTCATTACGTACCCAATTATATAGAGATAGTGAGGAGCCAAATCGACGCAAATGCAATTTGCAGACTCTACATAATTCAATTTACGTATATGTACAACTTTGCAAATATTAGATATTTCATTAATTAGATTTCTGATTAATAAGTCATATTTATGCATAAACAGGAATAGTTATGCTTTGAGTTATGCTTATGCATGGATGTATGTATGTATGTAAACATACGTATGATTGCATGTTTTTCTTATATAATATATAAATACCAACATGCCTTTAATGTAAATATATTTGCGTTTTCGAATAATATATATACAAATGAAGGTGCCTTTGATCTGCAGAAAGATTCATACGTATTATATGGTTGCTATTATTATTGACGAATGAAGAGTCTCAATCTATTTAGTTAGTTGATCGATAGCCTATCAAAAGAAAAAAAAAAGATGGATTATCATCTCCCATATACATATTTACAAATAATATGTATGCATGCAGGTAAAAAAAAAAAAAAAACTTCATTTTTGAGCATCTCATAACTTGATTTCTTGAATTCCGAAAAAAAGAAGAAGAAGAAGGTATCAAATCCAAAAGTTGTTTGTAGGCCTAGTTCTGAAAATCCATAACCGGCTCAAGACGTCATATAGTATTTTCAAATTGTGAGCATGGCTACGATGACGTCACATCTACTACTCACATGATTGTTCAATTAGTTTTTTGATTAGTGTTTAATGTTTTATATATAACAGTGAGAAACGAAATTGGTCCACGGATTGCAAACGATTAAAAACTCACTTAAAACAGAACCAGAAAAAAAGGATGGTCTCGTTCCGAGTCTCAATACTAGTTGTTAGCTCACTATGCTATTTTCCCTGCCTTTGGACAATTCTTCAGATGAGAGGCTCTCAAATTGCTCTATGAGAAGCCACAGGGGCTTCTCCAACCATTTTTGTATTTATTAGAACTCTGCCAAATCATATAAGAGATTTTTTACCCATAGTATATGTATGTACATTACAAATTAAAGGGTGTAATGACGAAACTCCAGTACGGAAATAATAACATGAATGAATACATATCGATATAAATATTTATATATTTATGTATGTAGATATTTTTTAACCCATTCTCCTCCGAAATGAATGATAGTTATTGATGAGCAAGCAATTCCTCGTTATATGTATTTTGTAAACAAAAACCCAAAGGTTATGAAACGAAATAAGAAGCGGTTAGTTATTTCACCTTCAATCCCACAACTTCCTTCAAATTGAATTCCACCACCCTGGTACATATTATGTGGGTACATATATTAATATAAAATCAATAAAAATCAGAGATGCATACTCCAGTTAGAGGTCTCAAGTCATAAGACTCGAATCGGACTTGCTGACTTGCAACTCGAATTAAATGACTCGATAAATGTGAACCAAGTACCTTTGGAGTTGCATAAAAGAGTCATTCGTCAGGCATTCTCAATTCATCCTAGATGTCATATAAAATAAGTTATGAGTGACTCGACTGGAGCAATAGTTCTCAAACTGTGCATCACGCACCAATATAGACTATATATTAACAGTATTTATGTGCTTGTTACTAAAAATAAAAAAGTTTGAGAATCACTGGACTAGTTTACGATACCAGAGAGGACTTGATTCCCCTTAATTAAGTCGAGTTTTGTGTCTTGAGTCTAGGATGTAGCTTCAATCCCATGACAGGAGTGCAGATCTTTGATGTGTATTTAAATAAATTGACTGATTGAAAAGGCAATGCAAGTGCCAGGTTCTGAGGGCGTTCAAGGATCTCATGGACAATTTTTGTAAATATTTGATCAATTATGCAATGAGTCAGCATCTTGATAAATATGAAAATATGTACTCTCCGTATAGAGTGACTTGTATGCCAAAATCTCATATTTCTTGCTATATAGATATTTCTTCGAAAAACATAAATTATTTCTCTGTCGCACCTGTGTGGTCCTTCTGCTCATATTTATGAATGTAGGTACACACATTCAAAAGAGATTTGATCTAATTTTTTTGTTTTTAGATAAAGAGTATTTAAAAAAGAAAAAAAAGTTGATGCTCTATACCTGTGGATTTCCGCAAATGAATAATAGCACAAACGTTGATTCAATGTCTTATGCATCAACATAATATAGGTACATATGCATACTCTAAAATAATGACTTTCCCCCCTTTTTGAAGCTTTGTTTTTTTTTCCTCCTTAATAGACATGTCATTTTGTGCAATGAAAAAGATATATACATTGATGGAGTGTTCTTATTCGTCTTGAAATTCTGGACCACCCGCTATAAACGATGTTTCTGGACTCGTCCTAGAAACAATCTCATTTTGAACGGACATATTTTTTAAATAAACAATTGATGACGTTTAGTGCCTTGTGCAATAAGGAAACGTTGATGGAATGACGTCATACGAATTGTTACAGTCCCTTAGTTGAATAAATACGGTAAAGCCAATTAACACAATCTCCTTAAGTAGTTTAATGACCGTTTGCCTCAAGAAACAATGGGTGTAAATGAAGTCACAATACTCAGTATTAAATCGGTTTGTGTTTTTAAATTTAATTTAATTTAATTAATATAAATGTAGGAATTTCTTCCCCCTATCGAACATGGATCTGATCAGATCTGAGATCCTATTTACGCCAATGCTTAATATTATGATTTAAGATTGATTGTATGGACACAAATTTGATTTATAATATATTCAAAGTATAAAATCTGTTATCATTTATATTTACTCTTAGGGTACGTTGCTTTGAAAGCTGTGTTTAATCATTACTTTGTTTACTAAGACTTAGTGCCATGTTGCAGCTGTTTAGTTAATTTGCTCATGTTCCACAACTGAAAGTTCCTTTCGTCCCACTTTCAATGAATTTATATCCAGAGTCATTGACCAATAGAATAGAAGAAATTAATTTTACAAGGACCGAAATAACGGTCTAATAAAAAAAAACCCTTTAGAACTGGACCAAAAGTCCAAAAAATTAACACCATTAATAAATATCTTGAAAATAGCTTTAAACATATGAATTAACAGATACCGGCAGAGGTAGAATTCAAATGTTAACTACTCATTTAAATACCAAGGAAGAAATCAATCATTGAATGGGTAGAGAGAGAGAGAGAGAGAGAGAGAAAGAAAGAAAGAAAGAAAGAAAGTGTCTGCTCATTCATTCAACTCCTGTTGTTTAATTAACATGGAATGGCCTACATTCTGATGAGGAATGTCCTCCTTTGCCTTCCAATCTTCTCCCATGATCTATTTGTGCCCAATTCTCTTTGTGTGTGTGTGTTTTCTTTTCCCCTCCTCTCTCTATTTCTTTCTCTTTAAAAGACAAGGCCATTCATCAAGAAATGCAGTTTGTTTAGAATGTTCTCTATCTTTGTATGTTAACATATTATGTAAATACAAATATTTTTTTTTTGCATTCCCTTTGCACAAATACAAAACAAGTAGATATTTTGGTCAGTTCATAATTGATCACTACAAACAAATTTACAACTTATCCATAGACTAAAAAAAAGCAAAACACACACACACTGCAACAAAAGATTTAGAGTTCTACGATTGCGAGTAAAACTTTGGTATATAAGTGAAATAAAGTAGAAGACGCAAGATGGCGCAGACATCTTGAGTCTTTGGTAAGAAACAATGAATTAAACAACTTTCCCACCTTGTAATAATACTAATAATAACTTGGACTATAATTAAGAAAATGTCATGAACCTGGGTCAGAGTTCTCATCGAATTAGCCAATTATTCTTCATTTATAACGATAATAACAACAACAACAGCTAATTCAAGTTAGACCAATCAACATTCAGAACACAAATGAGGGGCAAGAGATAATGAGAGCCGTAACAGAGGGGCCACACTTTAAAAAAAATAATAATAACGTGATAATAAGTTGAGTGATTATCTTTTAATTGGTATGTGGCGCGTCCTTTTTGCAAAATTGTCCCTCCCTTCACCTGCTTATGAATTGATTCTCGAGTAAGTACATACATAAGAACTATCCATGCTTTCAGGATAGACTAAAGTTTAGTATACATACAAGGGGAATCATTAATAGATTGAAAAAATTATGTTCTTTCCGTTTTGGCAAAGTTATTCGCTGTGGATTGGAAGAAAATCTACAAGGAGATTCCTCCTTCTTGATTGGATTTCACAAACAGTAATGAGGCAATATTATATAAGAACAAAAACGAAGGTACATTGTATATATATATATATATATATATATATATATATCTGTAGGTATATACTTAGAACACACAGGCTGATGTAAGTTGATCTTTGATCTTATTTCTCTTTCCCCATTACTCTCTCAAAAGTAATAGTAATAATACATTATACTAAGAAAATCTAATTCTTTATATATATATATATATCTATATATATATAAAGAATTATATTTTGACAATTTTTTAATTTCATTTGTAGTAGAGATATAAAGTCTTCATAAAAGCGTACCCACATAACTATAAAGATAATCTCATAATATCATTAACTTACTAAGCTCCTTAGTGATAAGTATATACATACTTGAAAGAAAGATAAGATTGGAGTAAAAGGGGGGGGGGGGGGGAGATCTTTGTGCAATCTATATACATACACACATACATATGTATGTATTGTAGACCCTTGAGGGAGCAATACTTTTATATATAATACTACTTAGAATTTGCCATTCTAAAAAGGATAGGAAATTGCAAAAAAAAAAAAAAAAGATACAAGGTTTTGTTGTGATATTTTTGAGCGAGTGTCCAGTATCACAATACATATACATGTATGTATGTACACAATTATATCCCTAAATACTCCTATATATTTTTTGTCAGCTGTTGATTAGTCTTTTGAAGGTGTATTTCGTGGATCTCAAAATAAATAAATATTGTTAAACGCTGAATAGTTTCTTATTACTGAATAAGGAATAGTACAAAACACTTGAGGAACTGACGTAATTGGTCAACAGTTACGAGTTAATTTGGGGGCCTTTTTTTTTCTTACTTGAGGGGATACAAGGTGAAAAAAATGCTCTAAAGATTCTATGTGATGCTCTTCTACATCGATATCTCATTAATATCCTCTGTATTTTTTAGTCAGCTGTCGATTTTGAACTTTTCTGACCCCTTGTTAGTGCTCTAACCGTTGATTGATTGAACTTAAATCAACCCTTGTTAAGCTGTGAACAATTTTCTTCAAACAAATTATGAATAATTCCACAGTTGGTAAAAATTGACCATCTGCAAGTCTCCATTAATTTCAGATCTTTTTTCTTTCTTTTTGAAGGGTTAATGGTTGAAAAATACAGTATTGATGGTTCTCCCAATAGGTAATTATTTTTTTATATGATTGATTTTCCCTCCTATTTTGAACATTAATATCCTGAATATGATTGGAATCATGCAAGGAATTAATTTACCTACTATTAAAATAAAAAGTAGTACATTTAAAAAAGGGGTGACCCATCCTTTAGATACAATGCACCAATTTTATAAGACGCATGGTCTTTATAGTCCCATTTCCTTGTGAAAATAAGTTTTGTATGTAGAAATAATAAGTATATTTAATTGGTTTGTACAATTGATATGTAGGCAGAACTGATTTGGTGCCTTTACTACATCTGTTTAACTCTGTTGATGATAAGTATTGCAATAAAATTATCTGATAACTTAGTATATTCAACATAAATCAACTTAATTTAAATTATATCTTGCTGAGAAGTGAATATCCCAATATAAAAAATAGCCAACAGTCGGGAATAATAACGTAAGAAGTTTTTAAAGAGAGGTTGAGGGATACAAAGAAAATATTCTTATAATTAGTACGCTTATGAACAATTCTTCTCCTAAACTAGTTTTCTGACTAAAGATTAAATAAATATTCTCTCTAATAAGCCCGTCATGGCAACAAGTAACGACTAGGAAACGCCCATTAGAGCTCTGGGAAGAGTTGTTCTTTCTGCATGAGCCACCGAGGCTCGCAAAGTTTTAGACTATAAAAATTAACCGTCAACAAAAAAATCCAAAATCCCTACAGTTGAATAAAGAATGGCCCAAAAATGTGTGACCATGACGTGATGGATCAGTTATATCAAGGGATTTCGACAAAACGCCTTTATAAAGAAAAACGTTGATGCAAGGTAGATTTCTATGTGATAAACATATTATTATATGGGCACATTTAAACTGTCGTAATATATGTATGGCTGTACAGAATATAGTGTTCGTATATATTTTTTTATCAAGATCTATTTTTGTTTGTTTGTTTGTTTGTTTGAGCTATGGTACTTGAAAGACGCAAGGTGTGTGTTTGACAGGAAGGGGGAATATAAGATATGATAAGAATCCCTTACGTAAGACGGATTTTCCTTTGACGTAAATAGTACTGTTGCTCCAAAAATTAGTATAGCAAATATTTAAACTGTAATGAAAGCCCTAGATATTAAATAAATGGGAGTGGATGTTTTTAAAGTATTGAACTAACTAGTTATTAATAAGTTTATGTACATATTAAGTAGGGCTGTCAAATAGCTCGCCAAAGTGTATCCAACATTTGAAATAGAATTACATTTAAGAATTAAAACTTTTGATCCTTAAGAGTTTGAAAATGAAACATTTGTTAGCCTTTTGAAATCGTCATTCTGCAGTTGGCAATGCCGTCAAGACGTAAAGTTTGCTTTTGAAATGTGATTAATAAAGATCCTGATTTTTACAGTCCATGCGTTCAATATTTGAATATTCCCTGGATCGCAATTCAAATAATATCTTATGACGTAGATTAGAAGAGGAATTTATTTTGTTTATTTATTGGCTAATTTGGCTGATTTATCAATCCCTGGATTTGATAAGATTATTATTTGATTAAGCATTAGAAAAACGTTCCATTAATGCTTATTTAAAAAAACACAAAAAAAAAAAAAAACACAAGTTATAGATCCGAATAACTTAAGTAATAGTAGAAACTTTTTGCGAGCAATCAAAATACTCTATAAAAGATGATAAATGTTTTTTGTTTTTTGTTTTTAAGGCGTCTCTTTTTTTTTGTTCTTCAAATGTCCGTAAATTGGCCTTTTCAAAGATATAAAATAAAGTGTCTATTATTTGTAAAAACAATAATAACAGTAATAAGTTTCCACTTTTTTATTTTTTTCAAGAAAAAAAAAACAAAAAAAAAAAACTTTTTATGCCTTTTTTAAAAACAGTAAAGAAGACACTTAAAATACATACATAGAAGTCAATAAAATCTATTGACACGATCTCATAAAAGTAAATGTATTAGCGTATCTGTACTATACATACCTACATAATATATTTATATATTTTCAATATGCTTATACGTTAAAGGTAAATGCATGTATCTATGTATGTAATAGTTAAACCACTTTCAAAAAAAAAAATTTTTTTTTTTTCTTTCTTTGTACTTAGATTCATGACATGAACGACATCAAGGAACAAACCTTAAGTGAATAAATGAATGAATGAATATTAAATCCTTTCATAGGTAGAGTTTTAAAGCATACTTTCTAGGTGAATAGATGGATACACTTGCAATCTTTTCTTTTCCATTGTTTTTTGCTTATTTTTTACTCTAAACAAATTGAAACGCAAAAAACGACGCGCGAAAAGTGTTTTATTTTCCTTCTTTTTGATACACATTTCACATTCCTGACAATTATGCATGCAATATAATTAGAGGTAATTAACTTGCTGCTTTACAGTTGTTATTTTTGATTGTACCATTTAGGTACATGAGGGCTCATCCTTTGTATATTATGAGGGATTTGATTTGTATGTGTTTTAGAATACTGGTTAATAGAAGAGCAGGGAATTCAAACTCAAGTCGCATTGACTTACCATTCAACTGCAACTTTCAACTTGACTCAAAATCAAAGGATTCGTGAATTGTACATCGACTCAATTAATAGCTTGAATACATTCTGTGATGGGTTGATTGATTGATTGATTGGTAGTAGTTACTATGTAGTATTATGCTTAAAACCAGTGACTCGGAGAGCTGATAAAAAAAAAATATGATCAATACAGATAGATGTAAAATTCCAGATGTCAGAGCCGACCAAATGTCCGTTCATCTCTAAATGAAATGGTTTGAAGGACAACCAAAATGGATAGACGAATAATGACAACATGGAATTGTGGGATCTGAGCACTCCAGACTTGGAGAGATTGAGACTAAGAATTCAGGGACAGAGGTCAAGACGAGATCAACCCACGTAGAAATTAAGGCCAGAAGAAAAACAATAATATTTTTTCTTAAAACTAATTGTTTTGGTGCATTAATTGGTTTTAACGTGTGAGGTCAATCTTTCAAGCCTTTGATATCAAGAGTAGACAAACATAGGACTTTAAGGGATCGAGACTTTATGTAAACTGATTGCAAGAGCATTCTCATTGATTGGTTTCCCACTCCTGAGCCACTCTTTTTGAAAAGACTCACATTTCAATATGTAGGATACTTATGCATGTTATCTAGCCATTCAGTGACTCGACACAAGTTGATAACTATTTGATTCATAGAAGGAAACTTTCATTCACTTTTCTTTTCTTTTCTTTTTTTTAAATACAATGCAGAAGAGACTCAATAGTGTATTTAACAGCTTCAAGGGTTAAATAACTGTGAGCACTTTTTCAACTTTTTTAAGGTCAATGCATGGAAGATGTGTACATACTTACATGCATGCATGAGAAGTAGTTGTAGCTCGAATCTAAAACAATAAAAATAGACATTTTTTGTTTTCTTTATAATATATGTATAACATATATATATATACAATATATATATATTCCCCTAAACTAACTCAATAAGTAGAATAGAATAATAGATGAAGAAAATAAACATTACTTTTTTTTCCATCTTTAAAACAATAAATCAAACACCCTCAGTAAGTGAAAATGTTGGAAGGATATATATATATACTCAAGATAACGAATGGGGTTAGATGTCGTGTTCAAGGTGGTGTACTAAGATTTTAAATTTATTCAGACTGACTCTACATATTCTAAACAAACAAACAAACAAACAAACAAACAAACATAAAATTAAGCTATTTGTTATGTTCTCTATCCAAGGTGTTGAAAAAAGACGCAGTAATCTCAGAAAAAAAGAATATGAATACAAAGAGTGGAATCAGATTTTGGCAAAGGCCTCTTTCTCTCTCTCTCTGTTCTGTTATATGATATCCACAGATGTACAAAGTACATATACTTCATTATCTCACACTATATTTTTGAAAGAGTTATATCATGGGTAGGTGACCCAATAATATTATTAATACTATACTACATACCAACACGCATATTATATGTAGATTTGCAATATGAGAGTATTATCATGGTATGTACATAGGGAGAACATGTAACACTGATAAGAGCTCCATTATAGAAGGAATTCCCCTACCTTGGACTCAATTCTTACTGTGTATGTATGTACATATGCATATACACAAACATTTCTAGGGGTTAGTCATACTTTTTTTGATGTGAATAAGCTCTAAGGATATTAGGACTATCCCTTTAACATAATATATTTATTCACAAACACAATTTGACTTGTCAAAATGTGTTCATAGCCTACTCCAAAAGTCATTTCTCCATCATCAATAGTCTTGAAACTATTTACTTTTAATGTATAAAGATATAAATGTAAGTCGTTCATTTTGAGTGTGATCTTTAGTCAATCGTAGTTGGATCTAATCAAAAAACTAAAATAGATGCTCCTAACGATGTACAGAATTGTACGTTGCCAGAGAAGTCTTTCATCCTATCAATTGACTTACTTAGGGAAACAAAGACTTCATTTGTATCGTTATTCTATGTACTGTTCAGTAATTGAGAGTCCACTCGAAGATTCCTAAAGTGCACTTGTAGGTATGTACATCATATTCACTCAACAATCAGTTGAAGAAAATTGGGGCTAAATAGGAGCAAAAGCGCTTACAAAATTTGGTGGATCATGGAAAATATCAACCACCTGTGTGCGACATGTTAATATCAACCTTTTAATTGACAAAAAATGATTTGTTTTAACAAATGCTTTGCATTTGCTACGAGTCATACTTGGCAATTGAGATATTGAAAATGAGAGCCCTTTATGATGCTAGATGGTCATTTTTGAGAGTCAGAATGGAAAAATCCATAGAAGAGTAGTGACATTTAGTCACCTCGTAGAGGATCAGTCAGTAAAGTGTTGTTTAAAGTGAACAGAATCCTCCCAACAAGAATCTTAAATGAGAGGCTTTTCTCCGAGGTTAAACTAGTGCTTTGTACAAACGAACATCAGACAAATACTTGGTGTTCATGCTCCTATACAAGAACATTGTTCGCTTATAATCAATTTAAAAATGAAGGAATGAGCACCGGAACGGAAATGTTTAAATCAAATGATAACCGTATGAATAGAAAAAGTGTTAACAGATCCATGTCTGCTTTATAGTACATATTTATTACGGCAGATCGTTGGATTTCCTTCCTACTTAAGTTTGCATTTGTCAGTAGACAAAATTATTAGAAATGGAGTCTGAATAAAAGGTTAGAGCGTCTCCCCCCTTTCATGTGGCATTTAATCTATATTTTTAAATAGATGAATAGAAATTAATACACTCATGGATCAAAAGGCTACTATAATATTATACTTGATGTGCATTTTTAATGACTTTGGCTTATAATATACAAACTATATGTATAGTTGAAAACATTCCTTTCAACTAAAGGATTGAAATGTCAATCTATTATACAACTACTTACAAACCTATCATTGCATGACATAAATATATGTATTACAGCAAATGTATTCTTCCTACTACTGCTTCATCCCTTAAATATAGGGAAAAAACAAAAAGGCAATTAAAAGAATTAGTGAAACATACACATGAGGCAATGACTTCCTTCCTTAAGTATTTACAAGGAAAAATATAAAAAAATCCTTAATTAAAATTTGTTACTCAATGTAAAAGAATTCAGACATGAATAAAAAGTGTCTTTTATACTCACAAACATCTTGTAGCATTTTATATCAAATTACTACAAATATCCATTTTATAAGGACCCTTTTATTCTATGATTGAAATTTAACATTGATGATGATGAAGGAATCAGAGCTGAGGACATGGACTGAGGTCCCATAAATACTACAAAAATAAGCATCTTGACTTGACAGACTCAAAATATGGCTCGGGCTTGAGTCCTACAAAAATTCGTTTCAAAGGCACAAACCAATAATTAGGCTCGAGTGCCACTCTAAAGACACTAAATATGACTCGGACTCAAGTCGACACAAAGCTTCCCAAACTCAACTTGGAGGATTCACTCTCAAGTACTTAGTTTAGAGTCCATCAAATACTCACAACTCGATTTCAATGGCACACAAAACTTGCCTCAGGCTTGACTTGTTAACAGTTTTAATTTGGAAGTAGAATGCAGTAGATATATTTAGACATATATGATGGTATGATGTACAAGCCAGTGAGAGGAGGATAACAAACAGATTATGTTCGTGCATCCAGATTCCACTGCATAATGATCTATGAGTATCACCTACGAAAATCCATGACGAACTTTCTTTTTGCAAAAATAATAGAAGCACTCTGTGAGTTTCTCAGGTATCAGCAACAACAAAAGATGATGAAGAAGTCTTTTTTTTCATCAGTGAGGCACAACTTTTAATTACTAAATATATGTACATACACATATTTTATATAAAACTATCTAGATACATTAATACAAAAGAAATGATTTACGTAGTTCTTAAAACATCCAAATACATACATACACATATGTACATAAAAAAATAATTCAACAGGAAGGAAGAAGCATTCAGATGAAAAAATTCTTTAGTTTGATAATTTTTTTCATTTTTTTATTTTTCATTCTTTATTTTCAAAAGGAATGGATGTATGTACAATTCATTTGTACATAGCATAGAAGACGAAAAGTCATTTAATGACTACCAAGATGTTCATCTCATCAACCAATGTGATCATCTTCTACTCCTCCTCCTCCCTAATGGCAACAACCTTTGAGGTGTGTACATATGTGCGTGCCTTGTTTTTTCTACATGGCATAATAGAATAATCACACGACATTATCTTTATTGTATCTCGCAACATTTCCTCCTCAACCCCTGGAAAAGAGAAAAAAGGCCCAAAACGGTACACCTTCAGGCCCAATTCTTACCACTCCAACTCTAAGACTATTCTTCATACAATGAATAATGATTATTTACAGCTCTCAAGGGAAGAAGGAGATGGAATTCATTCAACAAATGAACACTGATAAAGAGACAAAAAAGTCGAAAAATAAACAGCTGACAAAGGTGGTGTGTAAATTGCTTTGTTAGAAGTGTGGAATAACGCTCTGACTCCAGTCAAATGCAAATTGAAAGAGTATAACACACGTATTGGGGGCAGAGTAAAAATAATTCTAGTTTAAGCAGCCTGTGTCACGATCCAAATCCAGGTTTGTATATATTCTGTAATCATTTTTTTTAACTGCTACTACGTCAGCTGATGAGTGATTATATAATAAAAAAACAAAGGAGAGAAAACGATTAGAAGCATATAAAATTAAATAATAATAATTAATTAGTCAGGTCACTGACTTGTTCAGTCTCTAAACTTGGAAAAAGTTCAGAGAGGTAGCCTTCTTAAAAATGCAAAGCAAGTCATCATGCCATTAAAAACTTACTATTCCACTTTATAAATGTTTTGAATGTTGATTTCTTAAAAATCCAATTAGTTATTATTTCTTTCTCTTTTTAGAGGAGGAAAGGTTGAAATGTGGATCCCCATTGTTTGTACCCTTTCTACCTTCCTCTCATTAAGACATGTTCTATTATTATTACTACTACAAATGGGGCTGAAGTAAAATCGTAAAAAAAAAAAAAAAAAAAAAACATGGAATGAACTGCAAAAAAAAAAAAAGAAAAAAATGCATTTTTTATCATCTCAACATTCTTGGCTTCGTCTATTTCTGTTTTTTCTATATATATATATTTTTATAAAGTATATATATATTTTTATAAAGTATATATATATATATATATATATATATATATATATATATTTACCACGAAAATATGAGCAATTTCATCTTTCTCCATTAAAAACAAAGACTCAAAGAGATATCTCTTTAGCAATTTAATGTAGAAAACAAAAAGAGCTTAAATTGACGTTTGATTACTATCTTTGAAGCTATGCTCGCACGCTAATTACCTCAAGTCATTAATGAGGAGAAAAATAAATAAATGAGCATATTTTATGTTATATGAAAAATGAACTTTTTAATGTGATAGACATATCAATACAATCTTTATGATGATAGCAATGGAGAGGGGGAAATAAAGTCAAAGGGCTTAATGCGAGTATTATTACCCATCCATAGGCATAAATAAATTGACAAGGATAAACAGTAATCTACCTCAGAATATTAAGAGAACCTTGTTGAGCGAGTGTATAAAGCCTATTTATAAGTAAAGTTCTTCCGTTTTCAATTGGTATATTGTTTTAACTTATGGGTAGATCCTTTCAGTCATTTTTGTAACAGAGATTAGGACAGCTCATGCAAGAGCCAATAAAATCGGTTATATGAGCATACATTGAATTTTGAATTGGTGTCACCTACAAGGTACAAGGGGGACCTGGAGGGAAAGAGCCTCGACTGTTGAAAGGTCTGTTTTTTTTGGGTAAATTATACATTGATCTTAGAAAAAAAAAGGAATTTATTCATTTGAAATATCGACAGTTTCACGGGGTAGTAAGTGAAAAAAATCATTGTTTGAATATTGTGCAGGACAAAACGTAATTGTCAAATATGGGATATGTAACAATATGTCAGTGTAACCCATTGAACACAAAAATGAAGGGACTTGAGAAAATTATAGAAATTACAGACCATGTGTATGACCATCACTGATGTTCAAAATATTTACAGGGTACAACTACTTCGTTAGTCCATCACTATAAACTATACATATATTATCTTTAAACCATGGGTAAACTAAACGTATGATAGTCTTATGCAATTATGTGGTATCAGTATCTCAAATGTGGATCTAGATAATAAATAAGGCATTACCTTGAGTGCAACGTTGATTTTGCAGTATAACTGTAATGGTTGTAGCCCTCTCGACTTGATTATTTACAATCTTATCTGCTATTGTATCAGGTAGAGTGAAACACTAATACCCTCAAATTTTTTTATACTGTCGTAACCCTTTCAAAAAGGTCAGATCTTTAACTAGGACGATAATGAAATAATTATTCGGCTTCTTATGACTAGAGATGCGTTGACACTTACTATCGAATGAATAATCAATTTATCAGTCAGTTTTGGATTAGGAGTACTTCTAAAGCCAATTATATTACTTCGTTTTCAGATTTTAGAAATATAGAATTTCAATGCTTTTTTTTAAAAAAAGGCTTTGAGAACTCAACCCAAAAAAAAATCATTGAAGAAGAAATTCCAGGCAACATCTCAAAATAATTACTTTCTAGGTATTTGTTTTGAGTCTTGGTTTTTTCATCACGAGGGCGTCGCACAGGATGGTATTGCTCCGCAGAACACTTCTTGAAAAAAGAAATACTATGGTTGAGTAACACATTGAATACCCATTAGGTACTGAGTTAGTATGTAAGTGTTTTGACCTGCCCATTTTAAATTTGAATAATGTTTTGTATTCTGAGTAAATTTCCTTGTTTGAGTCACTCTTCCCTCACCACTACTCTCTCATTCATTAGAGACTAAGACACTTAAACAAGAAGAATGATTCAACTTCTTGTGTAGATACGCATATCTTTCACATCCAATGATCGTGACTTCATTTTATAGAAGCAAGTTCTCAAGTCAGTTTTCCTTAAATAACACTTTTGATACATGGATACGACCACTCGTAGTCAAAGGATATAGATAACTGTTCTACAAACGAACTAGACTCCTTGATAAAGTTATTCAGAGTGGGCCTATTTATTAAATTAGCTTGGACGGACAGATGCACTGATTTCTTAAGGTACATTCATGGATGCTTCCATGTATCGAAATAGGCATGTACATATACATAACTAGATGGTATGTACATGCAATACTGATTTAATTATTCCTATACTTTTAATGGTTTCGTCAAAACAGTTATTTGTTTCGCCATATTTGTAAGAGAGTATAGATAGATAGAGAATATATAATCACCAGGGGAGAGACACCTACGTCTTTTTTTTGTTTTGTTTTTTTGTTTCTACTTCTCTTGGAAAGTCAGTTTTTTTTTAATATTATACAGTACAGTACATATACCTATAACCAACTTTTTAAGAGGAAGAATTCTACACATGAACAGACAAAAGTATGATTTGATGTAAAAAGGTAAATATTGGCAATGGTATCTTATAGAGTTATTTATACTAGTCATTTGGTGGATTGAACTTTTGTAGGGAACAGTTTTGAAGTTGTATTATAAGAAATTGCTCTTTTTTTTTTTTTCAATTTATCTTCAAAGAAGGAAACACTTAGTTTAAAATTATGGAGATTGGCTTATGATTTACTGTTTTTCCTTCTCGAGGTGTGATAATTCATATCAACACAGGCAGCTGAAAATCTATAAAAAAGGATCATTATTCAATAGTGCCATAGTATACCAATACGATCCATATCCTTCTCCTATATTTATAGAGAAGTCATTGGTATTCCAGAGGGATCCAATGCCTTGTTTATGATGATGACATTGGTGAGAGCTACGTCATACTACTAAATACCAAAAAGGGAGCAGATTATTTGCTTGGATTGAGTGAAAATCACCTTAAATTTTTATGAAACGAACCTTTAACCCTTCGAGAGGACCAAACGCCCTTTCAAAACGCAATAGAATGCTTGAACTCATAGATAGTGACTTATGACCACTTGCCTCGCCCAAAACCAATACCATGGGCGTTATTATGATCTGATCCATACTTGAAATGGAGGCTTGTACGGAGTCTCAGGGGTACAATTAGACGCGAGAATTACACAATAATTGCTATAGCCCATGTTTCTACCCATAAGATATGGTAAGTATGCTTGTAAGTATGTATGTATATGTAAGTTTGCAATCAGCAAAAAGAAAGACCCTCTTTTCCTTTGACAATTAAATAATGTAAAATTCGCGCGAAAATATACAAAAGAAAAATTGAAGAAAACCGTATGTACAATCATACTTTTATACATACATTTTAATAGATTCTTTTTTCTTAAGAAAGAAAAAAACAACAACAAAACCCTGTATTTCTGCAAAGCCATTGTGTCTGTTGTAATTCAAGCAAAAAAAAAAAGGCATAATTAAATAGAAGAAAAATAAGCACATATATCACAACTTTTTTAATGAAATGAGAATAAAGAAAATACTCTTGTATCATGCGATAAGCAAAAATAAAAAATGATCTTTCCCTATTAGCACTCAGGAGGAAATCTCATTAGAAAAACGTTCAACCTCTCTCTCTCTCTCTCTTTTATTGCAATAATAATAAAAGAAGCATGAAACAGATCTCATGCTAGGATGATGATGATGATGCTTAGATCCATCATTCTGCAACTCTATCCAGAAACACACGTATCCCTCAATGTACGTAACATCACTTCCAATTCTAATTTGTGCTCATCATTTCACTTTGACGGATCGTTTCATAGTCATTAAGCAATGTCTACATATAATAGAGATATTGCCCAGAATTTATATATTACGTATACATATAAGAGATTGAATCTTCATGTCTCCTCGTGATTTTTATTTTTATTTCACTTTTTGTTTTTTTGCAATGCGGACAATTTAAACCGTAACAATTCCTTCATTATATTATGTAGTATGTAGTATTGCTTAATTCTACGCAATTTCGTGATGAGACATATATTATATGTACTTAGTTAATAATAACAATCTATGTAGAGTCTTAATTAGGAAATATTTTCATTCCTTCATTAGTGGGTAACTGCATTTTCCTAGCATTTCCATTGCTAGGAACTTCCCTCTCGTTAAATTTGGAGCATTGTACCTACAGGCATTGTACGCAACAAAATAATCTAAGTGAATAATTTGCTCTTTTAAAAGTTTTATCCTATTGTGAATGTCAAATCTATCTTCATGCAAGAGCACAGCATAAATAAAACAGATTACAAATAATATGATTACATCTAAAATCGTTTATAGAAGGGCTCTTCAATCTGAGGCTCTCAGGTTTAGTCTGACCCATGGATAGGCTGAGATATAATTTATAATACACATCAATAATGCGGAGGTCATATTATGTACATATATTTGGCCTTGAAGACCCTAGATTTATTGTACATACAGTATGAAGAGGGTTACACACATTGGTGATCGATTAAGGATTGGGGCTGTGCTTGGT
Source organism: Lepeophtheirus nordmannii (assembly GCA_963680855.1). Taxonomy (NCBI): domain Eukaryota; kingdom Metazoa; phylum Arthropoda; class Copepoda; order Siphonostomatoida; family Caligidae; genus Lepeophtheirus; species Lepeophtheirus nordmannii. Next base: position 18,439,578 of record OY804525.1, on the reverse strand, counting down.
AAAATATTCTCTACAGATGATGACAGCCTTGTTCCCGTAACTCAAAATGAATTCCCTAAGTATGCACTTTTACTAAAGCTGAAGGAAAATATGGAAATCAGCCAGGAGTACGAAGACTCCAGCTGTTCCTATATTGTTCATTATCATGCTTGATAATATAATCAGATTCAAGAAATCTTGAGAAAAAGATTTACTCAGACAAAACTGAAAGATGGGAGTATCATGGCCAGATCTCATCTCAAATACCACGACATTTTTCATGTTTCAAAAGGGATCTAATTATATTCGGCCTTCAAATTTAGACTTACTCAAAGAAGCCGTTGGCCGTCCATGGAACCAAAGTTCCAGTGAGAACATCTAAGGAGCATTTCTTCACATGTGATCAAGTTGACTGTACACACATTGAAGGCCAAAATAGAGTGTAGGTCTTTGATAGATGCTGGGCATACACAAACAATACAGAGTGTCTTTATATTGCATATTTTCCGTCATGGGTAGGATCAAAACCAACAATAATAAAAGTGTCCCTCGTAGCGTTGACTCATTAGACAATATAGGTAGAGATATTAGAAAACCATCTATAGACTCTTGTCATTTATCGATTTACAAACATACGTACACATGTGGGAAGGGACGGAACACATTCCTTTTATCTATCTAAAGTAAGTCCATTAAATACCCTTTTTTTGGTCTACTAACATAAAGAACAAACAAACCAAAAACAAACAAAAACAAAACAAAAAACATCTTTGAGATCTAGTGAATGAAGAAACAAACAATCCACTATTGTCATTTGTTTTGAACGAGTAGTGTTAAACCATTGCGTGAAGATGTCTACAGATATTCTTTGAGACCGACTCAAATGGGTTTTTTGAAGAGGATCAATAACAATTGTTATAAGGGAAGAAAATATCCGATTAATAAGTAGCTTTTATTCTATAAATTTACCCGTAAAAACCCAGTAATACTAAGGAACAAAGGTCATGCAATATCACTCTGGCCACACTTTTTTTGACATATATATTGGCGGCTTTATAGAAGGCAGTTTTGGAATTTTCGGTAAATTTTGTCAATTTAATAAACAAAATGAGTATTTACAAAAATGAAGAGATCTAATTTTTTTATATTATTTAACGCCTGAAAGCCTTAGCGTGACCAGAGCAGCCATTTTCTTTCTCTCTTTTCTCTCCTTGGTCAAAAAGAATAATTAAGGGTGAAAGAGGAAAGGGAAAAAAAGAATGGCCTCACCCGTCAAGTCAAGGCTTTCCAATGGTTAAATCATTTTTAAATATTGATTTTGTTTCTTTCAGGGAAAAGTTACAGGTAAGGATCCGCAACTAATAATTCTCAAACAGAGTAGGTAGACGACTCGCTGATAGATCATCCGATCGTCTTAGTATGTACATATAAGCTTTAAACAGTGTTTTTGTTGTGTTTTTTTTTTTTTTTTTAATTTTCTAACCGAACATACGAATGAAATTATGTATCAAGGAGCAACCACACCAAACATGATTAATTTTCATAATTGCTGCTACAACAACCTCTTGGTTTTAAAAAACAAATCCATCATGATTCAAAACATAATTAGTCAGCATAGTGTGTCCATATACAAAATGAAATAACTTCCATTATCATACATATGTACATACACACCTTGAACTACGAACAACATCCGTGTCAAAAAAATTCATCATATTCCCCAACTGATAAGAATAAATTACCAACCATTCAATGGCAACGTGTGCATATTATATATATATATATGTATGTATTGGTAAAAAGTGGAATGGTTCAGTTTTCCTCTCAACTCTAACGTGATATTCCAGATCTTTTTGAAAGAGTAACTAAAGTAAGAGTAGTACCAGAGCTAGGGACTCACGTACTCGGAAATCAGATTAGAGTTAGTTGTACATATTTGAAAAAAAAAACTTGAAGGAGGCTCGAGCCTGTTTGAAGACTCACAAACATCCTTCCTTTTTAAATTATGCCTACATTACATATATTAAAGTATTTTTTTGTCTGTTCAAATGATGGAATTTTCAATTCGATTCAATGTCTGAGTCAGAGCCTGTAATTCGTATGAACTCAACCTCAAAGTGAAAAGACGATTGACTCAAAGCTTGACTTGGACTCTTCAACAAAAATAAAAGATGACTATTGAGGAGCTCTCCTTGCTGCCTAGCAGGGCATGATTCAAAATGAAAACAGGGAATGCAACTCTATTTACGTAGGTATATATATCATATGTGGAATAGTTGTTGTTCATACCTATAAATGAAAGTTAGAGGATACACAGAGTATGAAAACAGATTGCAAATAGGCGGCAATAGGATATTTTATTTTTCTAAAAGATAATCAGACTCACAAAGACACTCAATATCCATGCATAGACACAATAGGAGTTAAATTTCAAGATTTCTTTCACCATTGAGTAGCAACAGAAGGGAAAGATTAATACGGGATAAGAGGGAAACAAAACAACAATTCATAGATAAGGTTTAATTTCTTTAAGGTAAGCAAGCGATCATGTCTTATATGTACACTGGATATACCCCTAAATGATTATTCTTCTGCGTACATAACTATGTATGTATATATTTGAAGAAAAAAAACCTTGTAGTTACTTACTTATTAGGACATCACAGTGTGTTCCAGGGAATTTTGGACAGCTCGTAGGGAAAACTAGAGATGTAATTTGAGCAAAAAAAAAAAAAAATAGGCATGTACTAACTTATGTAGTCATAAGGCATGTAGGCATAATCGGCATGTACTAAAGAAAAATTTCCTGTTTAAAATAGAAAAAAATTTATATATTTCTATGCAAAAGTCTTTTAAATGAATAAAATCCTAATGTATCTGAGATTTGGAACTGATTGGATGAATAAAAACGACTTAGAGTGTATCTTATGTGCTTACACAATCTTACACACGTACAAAATTAAAAAAAGTAGATACGAGTCACTTGATTTAATTAGGCACAAGTTGACCAAATCACATATGATTATAATCAACTTCAAGAGGCTATGCACATTTGCATAATACATGATTTGAATCCTTGTTAGTCCCGTTACCATTAATATAAGGTATGACCTGTTAGAGGGGACCTTGGCCTCCTCAGATAACGAATATTTTAGGGGCCGAATGAACAATTATCTAGGATTTTCAAAGCTTTTTTACAAGCTTTTTTTAAAAAAAAACAACTAAATAATTTAAAACTGTCTAGGGGCGGTCATATTTACAGCGGATCCTCCTTGTGAAAGTTAAGACAGGGCACCCAGTGCCAACTCTACCAGGTTGGTCAGTCACAAAATCTGCGCAATCGGATTCATACTCAAAAAAAAAAAAAGTCCTCGGTTTGATCAGTGCTAAGATGGTTGATTGGTTCTTTTTACCATCAGAGCTGAATCAAGTTTTAAAGAAGTAATAAATTAAATCCAAATCAAAAAAAAAAAAAAAAGGATTGTGCTGTAATAACTGAGATTTAATTAAATCTGATCTTTTTATTCTAATTTAGCAACAACACAGTCAGACTATGTAGATTATAACAAATGTTAAATTGATTGGATAGCATTTTGATAACGAAAAAAAAAAAGTCAGTTAAGAGTCAATTTGTCACAAATCATTTGTAGCTCCATGTTCATTTTTTAAATGCACATTGTAATCATTTACCATTCTTTCCTTCAAAAACAACTACATTAATATATGTAAATATACAGATAAATGTGCGATTATTATTCATAATACAAAAAAATAGGGTTTTTTTTGTTCACAAAGGAACAACAACCAATTTTAGAGGGAGAAGGAAATTTAAAAATAGATGAAGATTAGAGGGAAAAAAAAACAAAAAAACTGTCTTTTGACAAAAATATTATTTTTTTGATTACTATTTTGTAAGGGAAAAAACATTGTACAGTTAAAATATGATAATTTTTTAATAATGGTATAAAAATAGTTTTAGATATATCATGCGAACGAGGGAAGTATTTTTTACAGAGCCATACTCACACTTTGAACTTTTATATATTTATATATTCAACAACAAAGGTTTTGAATTATTATTATTTTTGTTGTTTTTTGTGGAGAGTTAGTTAATGGATTGGTAAGGAAGGGAAAGATAGAAGAAGAAGAAGAAGAAGCAGGAGTGAATTGAAACCAAAGGATGTATTTTTTGTTTTTTTTAGTAATGAGATAATTGATAATTATAATTGAATGGAAAATTAAAGGAAAGTTCCCATGAAGGAAGAGATCTTAATGATGAAAATACATGGTTTACTTATGGATAGGTACCATCTAAGAGAGAAAAGGTCATACTTGTGATAGATAGATAGATATTTTGTGCCCATGAGAAAGAAAACCATCAAATGAATTCATAGTCAACCAATTTTTACCAACTATGTGTTCACGAAATACATTTGATTCATTGAAGTTTTTGAGGAAGCTCATTGAGAAAACAGAGGGCAAAAGGCCTTGATGATTCACATGTCAGAGGATAAGAAATTGAGAAACAGACCTGTCCAGCATTAAGGAGGATTCTCTCAGACCTGAAATGGGTCCTGTGCACCTTTTTGGAAGAGATAATTCATTAATACAAGGATATGACTGAACAATCTCTTGACACATTCTCTAATTATAAAAAGAATAGTTCAAAATACAGAATAGAAATATGATTCTATGGGCATTTAATGAAATACTTTTTTTAAAAGGGGGAATGAACTTGAGAGACACTTGGAGATGTATGTAGGTATTTCTCTCTTTCTCTCTCTTCTTCATGAGGAAGGTATCAATTACCTTCCTGAAGAGGATACATAAATGTGTCATACTCTTCAATACAATGTTAAAAACTAATACACTTGAGTCTATGAACGTTGTAGGCTAAATTATATATAGTTTTTTTAATTTGAATGATGTTTTAAGTACATAATGAATAGCAATTAGCAAGTCCCTTCAAAAAGGTCAATAATCCCTTTTTGTAGTATGATAATAATTCCGTAGAACTCCATTAAACTGACGTCAATGAAGCAAACTCTGAAAAAGCTTTGATTTACAAGTGCTTCTGTAACAGGAATAATTAATTATATTAATGCATTATATATCCAAGGTAGTGTTCTAATGAATTAAACTCCAATTGCTAAAGCCCTAATTAACGAGTGTGTATTGAATATCATGAAATGCCTGCGGTTGACAGAATGTTTCTTAGTTTGAGCAACTCTTTCAAAATTTCTGAATTTTGAAAGATATTTGGAAATAGCAAGTTGCATGTACAATTGTCAGGGTCCTCTGATTCATTTGAATAATGTCTACATAAGTAGGGTAATTTATAGGTAACTAACTCCCTTTCTTTCGTCACTTTAAAAAGGGCTCCAATTTAATGGGTTACTCTTTGACTATATGAGTACAAGAAGAATTCAGCTTCCGAGGAATAAGTAGGTAGACACGTGAATTCGTCTCTTTTCCACACTCACAAACAGAAGCTTTGATCATTATTTGCTCGTAGTAGAAGGACTGACTGATGAATGTGAGTATACAAATATTCTTATTATAATAATGTGTCATTATTAATGATTTCAAATGAATATAAATCAATTCTGTAGAGGGTTGAGGAAGGAGATGACAGACACGTCCCCAATTTTCTTTCTCATAAGAGCTGTAGATATACATTACGTATGTATATCTTAATGTATGTACTCTTGCCAAAGGAATTCGTCATATTCAAATAAACAGAGAATGGCTCAATTATAAACAGTAAAAAAATAACTGCTGATAACAGTAGAATAAGTATTTATAAATATGTTAAATACAAAGAGTTATCAGACAGTTGAAAAAGTGTTTGTACAATCTTAAATACATGTTGCGTACAAGTAAGGATTTTGTACAAGTTGTAACTTGTATCCCGAGGAGCAGAGCGTACAAGTTAAAAAACTAGAAAATATGCACATTCTAAAGGATTCTTTGGAATCCTGAATGGAAATGAATTCCATCTCTTTTGAGATACTTATCAAAATCAAGGCTTGAGAATTGATTCCCATGTCAGAGGAATGAACTCCTCCATGACTCTTTTAAATATATAACTTTTTTAAATGCAAGAATGACAACAATGCATTAAACAAACTACTTATATTATTCAGTTAAAACTTAATTGTTCACATATATATATATGTATGTACATGAAAACTTTTGTCTATTTATAGAATTGTCATTAGATTTAAATATGAAATCGGAATTGAATTCCGTCAATGGAGTCCATTCCAATATTTTATGATTGAAAAGGAATTGCAATTCCTCATTTTTTCATGAATTATACTAAAGCCTTATACTAATTATCAATATAATGCAATAACTGAAATTCTAGGACATCGTTTTACATTTTTTTGGTGGAAATTACACACTAATTATAATTAATTAACTTTTTTTGTAGATCATTAGATACTCCTCCTCCTAGAGTTTACACTTAGATTCCTCTTGGATCATATGTACACAAGAAATAATATTTAGTATTAATATGTTAAAATGAAATGAAAATTAATTGTTCAATTCCTTCATAGTTATGAATAATTAACTTTGTTCATTTAAAATAAGATGTGATGGAACGTACAAAATAGACCCATTGTTTTACAAGTTGCAACATACTTAACTTGTACTCAGAGCATTTATAAAAAAACCTAAAGAAGAAGAATCTAGGTAAATTTCATTTTCTAACTAAAATCAACACCTCAACGTCAATTCATCAGCCATGGATATAAATAAAAGTTCTCTCTCAGGAGTTGCTCGATATTTTCCCCTAGTTTGAGTGCTGACCTGACGTTAATGATTGCTTCAATGATGCATTTATGAATCGTTTGTTAAATATTTGTCATAGCTACATTAAAAAAAATTTTTTTTTTGTAAGATAAAAAAAGAATACAAATAGTTATGGAATCCATTTCCTCCGACATATTGTATACAAAGTCCTGTGTTAACATCAATATCTTAAAATCTAGAATCCCTTAAAGAATAGCAAAAACAAAACAAAAAAAAAAAGCCTTACCTTCAAAAGAATATTTAATTTATAAATGTAGTGAAGTTGTGTTTAGTATTGGTTAAGACACACTTTCTTAGTTTTAGAAGACATAGGGGTATTATTTAGTGATAATGATTTAGTGATGGGTACAATGATTTGTGGGGGATTGATTTTTTTTTTTTGTGTTCCTCGTTTTCTTCCTTCAATATTGTACATTTACATACAAATGTAGACAAAATTTCAAAAAATACAAAAACGAAAAAAAAAACACACAAAAGTGGACGCACTCACATTCAAATTACAACTACTGAAAATAAAAAGTTTTTTTTTTTCTATCTGTGTGTGTGTGTGTGTGTAAAATATACGCGTACACGTTTATACACATGTATAAAAATGTAGTGTGTATGTATGTATGGTTAGTGTAGAAACGGAGTAATATGAAGATATTAAAATATATGAAATGTAGTAGATATGTATGTACATCCATAGAATATGATTGGAAGAGGACTCACTCCTCTTCACCCGCTCTTGATAAAACTACTTCCATATTTCAATGTATGTACATAATATCTTCTTCTTCTTTTTCTTCTTCATTTCTTTAATATAATTTATTAGTACCTACTCATTAACACAATTTAATTCATTTAAATCTTAAAAACGATTCATAGTCTTAAAAAATAGAAACCGTCCTCTGAAATTTCCTTTAATGATGAATGTAAGCATTCATAACGGCTGAGACATGGGCAAAATGTTGACATAGAAGTTTCAGGAAGGAAAGAAAAATATCTGTTGGTACTCCTGCCTTGATAATCAATTGGAATTGCAGTCTTCTCTTAATCGTTGAGGCAAGGACTTGCTCCAATTATAAGTACCATATATTTTGTCGTATACGACTTAAAGTCAAAAAATCACCCTTCAAAATTGTGGGTCGTCTTATACAACCGATATAAAAGTCAGACCTTACATGATAAATTCATAAAAATTAGTTCTAATTTTGTACCTCGCCTTATCTGACGGTCGTCTTATACGCCGAAATATACGGATGTTCAACTTCAGATTATTAAGAATTCATGCTAAAGAAAGTCTGCCCATTTTCCTGACGTTTACTGACAATTCAAATTCCCTTGATCCTCTCAGTTTTCAACAGTTATTAGGTATTATTTAATATTGTCAAATAGCAATCAGCGGATAAAATGCTTAATTCCTGGTATAAACAAGAATTTTGTTGATGTGCCGATGAAATCGACCTTATTATAGGCTGTTTTATATTACTTAAATATCGGGCAAAGCTGCCGATAAATATAGTAATTACTGATATTTGTTTTCCCCTAAAAAAAATCTAATTTTTGTAAATACAAAAATGAATGAGACTGTAAGTTTTAAAATTATTTAACCGTTGCAAACCCATACGTAGTCAGTGAAGCCCTTTATGAAAGATCACTAATTAATATTTTTTGATCCTCAATATATTCATTAATATAATTTAAGGTATGTGAAATAACTGTTTCATTGTAATTTGTTATTATTAAAAAACCAGCCATTTTAGTTCACAGGTTTTACTCAGAACTTAAAGGTTAATTTGGAAGAAGGAAAAAGCAAGCCAATGAATCATTTATCGATGTTTAACCCCCAAAATATAAGAATTGTTCCCCAAAATTCATATTTTACTGAACGAACTCAATAGATAAATTAAAGTTCTTAATTTTTAAATGCATTATTGATGCCTTGTAGAGGGCGCTTTAAAATTTAAAAACGTCTTCAAGAAAGCGCCAATAGCTGGAATGAAATGGACTCCAAGTCCCTTTTTGAAGGAACGATCCAACCATAGTTCATAATAGGACTACCCATTTATGAATGATGTTGTTTCATGCATTAAATTGTCCATGGATGTAATGAATGATGAACCAACGCCTTGGGATGATTTCACATCACTTCACTTTTTTTTTCCTGTTCTTGTTGCTATTTCATAGATTTCAAAAACAATTGAATTTCATACATTAAGGATCTTCAATATACAAATGTGAGTAGAAATGGTTCCTTGTATCAATAATGATGACTTGGATAGAAATGGAGGTAAATACGGATGTGATTCACTAAAAAAAAGCCCCATATTATTCTACTCCAATAAACGTCTTTGCACTAGTACATAGTAGAGTGCCGAGATCTTAGCAACTCGACTGAAATTAAAACTAGGAGCTTATGACGTCACGACATTTAACCAATTTACAAAAAATCAAATCAAAATAACTCCTGAAAACATATTCCTACATTTAATTTATTTCTTATACAGCCCATGATGATATCAAATCAGCATGGCAATGGTGAGAAAACTCTTTTGTCTACTCAACTTTAGTATCGTAAATAAAGAAAAATAATACATTTTATAGACTTGATGAGGATGTGACTATAAATTCAATATGAACTCATTAATTATTTAAATAAATATCTATACACACATATACATATTATTATTAATTTTTAAGGAAAGAGATTCCTTTCTTCGGTTTAGAGAAGGGTTGAAACTCAGGAGGAGTTGTTTTTATACATGATTTGACTGAATTTTTCAGAGTTCTTATACATATATGTATGTACTTTGATCCCTTTATGAATGCCGCTATAGGCAATTACCTAATTGTCCCTGTTATTACCAAGGATCAAACTTGTCCATAGATACTATCCAGAGGTCTTAAGTAGTGGCTCTCAACCTTTTGTCACTTCTTTCTAAATAGTTTGAATCCAAGGGATCCTTTCTCACACGAATGACTTTATTCACCCATTGTTTCATTTTTTTCAAATGAAGAATAGGAAAAGAAAGATCCACCCACTGCTTGGGAATCCCTTATCTAACGGATATGTAGATTTAGCTATGCATTGATAGGAGTTGGATTTTAATAAGACAATTACCTATTTCCACAAATCCTTTTGACATCTGCATTTGGCTGAGAATCAGGGGACTACATATTTATCAATAACCCGCCAATTTTTTTTTAAAAAAAACATTATTTTTCTGCCAAAGAATCAATCCTAATAATAATAATAATAATAATAAAAAACCATTCAAGCAAAATGCAGCAAAATGGGATCATAAATTGAAAGAAAGAGGATTGGCAAAAATCGTAAAATAACCCTGACTCATCCTTGTTGCTTTAACTCAAAATAAAAATATGTCTGCCGTCATGGAGATCCTAGGGGCATTATTCAAAAGGGATAGCACGTACAGATATTTTTCTTCTTCTTATATGTACATATTATGGGTTTTACGAGGAGGGGCCTAAGGAATCAATTAAATGCACGATCCTGGAGTCAACATATAAAGTAATTATTATCATTACTATTATTATAAGAGACTCTGAGAGATCCTATCCTTTCTTCCTTCACAATGCATTCATCTACAGTGTATGTTCTTGCATACCATTTATAATACACAATACATACGAGGAGGTCAAGAGCTAACTCGTAAATTAGATCAATTGCACATCCTTTGTATATGTACATTCCACCTCAAATAGATGGTCAAGGATGATCATGATGTAGGAGAGAGGGAGGAGAGACAGAGGTTTTAGCATGCTTTGGAAAGAAATTATTATGATTTTGAAATCACCTCAAGGGAGTCGATTAAAAAAAAAAAAAGAATTCACCTCCATACATACATACATACATAGATACGTACTTTGCACGTACGAACGAACAAACAAAACGTATTTAAAAGTGGGGGAAAAAAGTCACATACGATTCTATAAAGCGGTTTTTTTTGTTAAAAACTAAATGATATATATATATATAAATTGATTTATGTCAGGAATCTCTCATAAATGAAGGGAAAGATCATCAAAGGGGTGAGGCGAATGCCATAGTAACTCTTTTATGTGGTGTAAAGTATTGCTCCTGCAATGGTGATTCCTTTGGAATGAAACATGAAAAATAGGAGGGTTTCACTTGTAGTGACTAGTATATAGAATAATCGGTTCTCATCATCAAATGGATGCACAACGCAAAATATATCAAATATAGTCTAATTTGCAAACAATATATTATCATCATATCCATTCAATCTACATAGTTTTTAAAAGAGCGTTTGAACGTGACATCATGATCCTGCAAGTCGGCCATTTTGAAGGAGAATTAAACATTCAAATTATAAGTATGTGAAGGGTTTGTCAGTAGGGATGACGTATTTATATTTCTTTAGGGACGGCGAACGGCGTCATAGTTTGTTTTCTTTACATTACTAATCACAAATATGCAGCATACAAATCTCATGGAGCAGGTCAGCCTGCAGCAGACTTTGCAAATTAGCCAAATTTATTGCCAAAATTCACGTTCGATTGTGGAAAATGAATGGTTTCCAGTGACGAAGCTCATTTTTGGCTCATTGGGTTTGTTAATAAGCAAAATATGCGTTATACGTCAGGCAAAAACACACATGTGTGCTTCATGAGACATCAATGCATCCCGAAAAACTTACTGTTTGGTGTGTAGTTCATGCCGATGGTGGTGTTATGTGGCCATACTTTTTTGTTGATGATAATAATTGCACCATTACTGTGAATGGGAATCGATATCGAGCCATGATAACGGCCCCAATTGGATGTTATATGCTTAAATGACATGTGGTTTCAACAAGAGGCAAACAATACAATCGATTTATTGAAGAGCAAATTCGAAATGCGTCGCTCTTATTGAAAAAATTCTTTAGATGAATAGCAATTCTTGCTCCTTGGTTTATGTACAAAAGTTTAGTTTCCTCATTTTAAAACCAAGGGATGAAGATGAGTAATAATTTTTATTTTCGGAAATTATGTTTAGGAAAAACTAAATATTTCGCAATCTTGAACATAAATCAAGAAAAGAACTAATTCACAATTCAAATAAAATATTTTACATCATAAATATATACGCACCAATGTTTCAGAGACATCATTTGATCCATTATGGGCATTATACAAAAAAAATAAGGAGTAATAGAGATACTGAGGAATGAGAATTGTAATTTAGAGACTTCAATTAATTTATGAGACTTTATTTGGTTTGAATATGGCCTTTGAGGAATAATAATCCATCCTACTCTGATTATGACCGGGAATTTTTGCGATCTACAAGTGCAATTTGCAGTGTCTCCAACGGATGGATCAGGATAATTTAGTAATATAAATGGTTGATCAATAACTATGAGTTGAATAATAGAAAAAATAAGTTTGTAATCTAGACTCAATTTTGAGAAAAATTCTACTTCCTAGATTTTGTGTTGATTTACGACGAGCTTTTTGTACACTCGCAACCTCGACTCTCAAAAGGGAAAGGACAAATTTGAAAAAAAAAAAAAAAACCGGTAGCTAGGCTTCTGTATTTTCCTTGTTGCCAACTTTTTAATAATATTGATTATAATAAATTATAACAATGTACATATCAGTAGTGAATACTAGTATAATATTCAAAAATTCAAAAAAAGGGCGCGTAATCCTTAATTTAATATATTTTATATATAATATCAAAATCATAAATAATAATAATAATACCTTTTTTTAGTTTATAACACGTAGAGTCAAATGATGAAAAACAGCTGAAAGAAGAACATATAGTGTTTTTTTTTTATCCCAAAAAGCTATTTGTGGATATATATTATATCTCCGACATGACATCATTATTTGTTTTACTATGTGACGTCAGTCAAAACAGTTTCCATGTTTGTTAGTTTGTTTGTTTTCCTTCTATTCTGATTGTTGTTTCTAAAAAGATAACTTTACCTCATTTTATTTGACTCTAATAAATATCAAAAAAAAAAAATTAAATTACGATGTATCCAAAAAGCTAATATCATTAATAAAAGATAATCAAATTTTTTTTCATATGAGTGGCAATCTTTGATAGAGTGGACGATATAAATATCTACATACAAACATTTTTGGACAGTATTGCAAATACTATCGAGTTCGAATCAGGTTATTTTCCTCCCTTATTCACACAATGAAATTTGAAGGCGTTGCAAATATCCGTTATCAAGATGGAAACGTTGAAAACTTTGATGATCATCTTTTCAGCTAAAATTACATATTTGTTCATAGTACTCTATGTTGAGATATATGAGTCTGAACTTCATTCATTCATTTATCCTACTATGAGTAAATGACTGTTTGTATACTATGTACAAAGAATTGGGAACAAATAAAATTGTACGATCTTTACAATAAATTTTAAGAGTTAACTTTCTGACTGAATTTTTGGTAAAATCAAAACAATTAAATATTCAAGTACTTATATTATAAAAATCTTTTAAATGTATTAATAAAATCAAAATTGGCAAATAAACTATCTTGTATACATATATTGTATTTAAAAAGATGTATTTAATAAGTTAAATACAAGCACCCTATGGCAAATAATATATATATATATTTAAAGAAATTGATATGAAACAACATTGCTCAAAATATCCTTTGTTAAGTAAAAAAAAAAAAAAAGATTACACGTACAATTTTCTGTGTACTCAATTGTATATTTGTTTAGATGAAAATAAGTCAAACATCTGTATTTATTTTCATTTATCTAAAAACATACGTTGATATTGAAAAACAGTTGATAGAACACACCTACGAAGAATACTTTGTCAGCAATCAGTCATGCTATCAACACATGCTATTCAGAGTTACCAAGTGTTTAAATTGATTGTTGATCTTTCATTGTAGATATCCGATGAGTGTTTTCTTAAGAGTATTTAAATCTGAAACGCCTGTTTCACTCCACACCTCAGTTCTGCTGATTCAAAATGACACTCCAATTTGTCTACTTGGTTAGATCATGTACAATTTCTACCATGGGTTAAAGAATTGGATTCCCCTCTCTGTGCTAGTTTTGAGTGTACTTGTATACTTAAAAGTATTGATAGAAGAACATCGGCAAGGAGAAGAGCTTGAGTCTAAATATGAGTCCTTGCGGAAAATCTCACGGGGCCTGAATACTGCTTGATTCAAAAATGCCTATCAAGGTTATGAAGGGGACTGGTGTCAGCAAATTATGACCAAGGGAACGAATAAGTATCGTAAGGGGGTAGAGGAGAATAACTTGACAACTCTTTTTTTTTTTTACATAAACATGGGTCTCGGAAAATGGGTCAAGAAGGTACGTTTATTTGGGGACACCACAGAGATATCAAAGTAAGAAATAGATGGACTATCGTGAAACTAAGAGAGTGTGGTCCAAACACACGAGGAGTCTTTATCCATCATGCCTTGTCCTTGCTATATGACCAAAGTAGAAAACAGAGTGAATAGAAAAAAAACGTGATTAAGAGGCTTTCAAATTGAAGATTTAAGAGTTAATTTATTATTTTTTTTGACGTTCACGATAAAGAGTTATGTGATATCAAACAAAAGTACATTGTATTTTTCTAGTCTTCAAAGTCTTTGAAATGTATACAGCCTTTATACAGTTTATCCTAGTCTTATACTCCCTATTTTCTGTTCTACCTATGTTCAAACTGTATTCGTCTTACCCTGGTAAAAGAACAACTGCCGTTTCACATTCATTTCATGTCTGTCTGAGTCCCGTTTTTTCTTAGTTTGTTATGTGTCTGTTTAGTATGGGCCTTGCTATAGTGTAACTGCTCTTCATAAAGCATTGAATATTCAACATTTGAACCATCAAGAAATGGTCAATTGTAATAGCAATAAAATACACCATTTGCAATCGTACATGCGAAATAAAAATTATTATAATATTGGATTGTAGCACTGAGAGTCGAGCATATTTGCAGAACCAATTACCCAAACTATTTGGACTATTGTTGTACATATATTTATATCATATCAAATAATGGGTAACTTTTGGTATGGTGATTATAATCAAATAAAGAAAGTTTTTTTTTTTTTTTTTTTTTTTTTTTTTCGTTTTTTTTAAAATAAATCTACCTAAATATTTTGCAAGTTCCTCATTAAATTTTACATAAGGAATCATGTGACCAATCAACATCACCTACTATGACTTTTATTAAACCCAAATGCTAATATTATACAATTTCACTAGTGATGGAATGAGTATTCAACTTATGGAGTGGTATCTGTGGTATCGTATCTCGAATAATTCTTATGGTATCAGTACTTATATTCATATCGAATCTGCTCAATGTTCAAAAGTTGAATGCACCTCAACAATAATAACCAAATAAGCAATTTATTTTGTCATATCCAGGTAGTAGAAAGCAAATATATTGTGGAACCATTTTCATTTTTTATATGTAAGTATTTTATTTTAGAGGTTTCATGAGAAATTATAAAATGACTCATTTTGCTTTGAGAGTTCTTAGTCCAGAATTCTTTCGGAGTCAAATATGTATAAAATATATGTAAATGAAATCAAAGATTAAAAATATTACTTTCTTGATAATCCAGCATCGTGGCATCACTAAATATCATATCTCTAATTAAAACCTGAAGAAACAAAAGAAAACAACAAGAATTTGACAATAACAAAAAAAAAAGAAGTCTTTTAATCAAAGCAATTTCTTCTTAGCAAAAATCGGACTCACAAAACAAGCTCTTTATAGATTGCTCCATTTCTTATCCTTTTCCAATCTTCTGAATCTTTCATTACATTTTTGTTTTTGTTTTTGCACGAATGATTTTTTTCATTAAGACACGCTTCTAGAAAATGAATGAACTAGCAAGTTCAATTGCCATAATGACTTAATTGAAAAAAAAAAAAAAAAAAACAGATTTAAGTTTTCTCGAGCCCTTTATTTCCAAGTCGCATAATTGCGTGTTTTGTTTGTTTTTTCATACTTATATATTTATATTGTATATATATATACATTTTTGCAAAATGAAAATAGTTTTCTTCAGTCATCCATGAAACAAAAACAGGGATTTCACATGACGTCATCATAACTGAAAGTCCGCCATTTTGTTAGAAGTAAGATCAACTAAAGAATTATAGTTAAAAATGTATGCACAAATTAACAACTCAAACATCGGCTGGGAAGGTTATATCCTTTTGGGATGCACATGGAATTTTATACATTGACTACTTGGAACAGAGAAAAACAATCAACAGCGACTATTATATCGGCTTGTTGGATCGTTTGAAGGCCGAAATTGCCATAAAAAGACCTCATTTGAAGAAAAAAAAGGTGCTCTTTCACCAAGGCAATGCACATTGTGACAAGGCGATAAGTACAGCCGTCAAATTGGGTTTCGAATTGCTACTGCACCCCCTGGATTCTCCAGATCTGGCCCCCAGCGACCACTGGCTCTTCGCAGAACTCAAAAAGGTGCTCTGTGTAAAGAGATTTGGTTCAGATGAGGAAGTGATTGCCGAAGCTGAAGCATATTTTGAAGGTCTCATCCATAAATCGTTCTACACTGATGCTATGGGAAAGCTGGAGAATCGTTGGAATGATTGTGTCCTTTTACAAGGAATTGATGAATATAAAAATGAATTTTGGCAACAAAATGTCGTTTTCCTATCTAGGCCCAGAACTTATTAACCGAGTTGTTATGTATAGCTTCAACATGGGCTGTGGAGTAGAAAGAATAATTTTTGCGACTCCTACACTTTTAAAACTATGGTAATTCGACTCTATTCGACTCCAGAAACCCTGCATCCAACATGGCCTCACTTTTGGTTACATATCTACATCAGTGAACACTCCACATACAGAGTGTGTCCGTCTCTTTTCCTTAAATCTAGGAAAAGATATATGAGCAATTGAAAAAACGTCTTCTTCACATGAAGCTTCCATCTCATTTTCGTATTGACTAATAAAAATAATAATTAATCATTAGTTTAATTATGACGATCCAATAAATATAGTACGAAAACAAAGGAACCCCCACTTTTGATACATTCCATCAAAATAATAATATCCACCCTTCAGGAATGTGTCATATTTAAAATTGCTCAAACAAGAGTTAGGTTTTTTTTCTTCATATTTTCAAAGGAGGGACATGAGGAGGAAGTAATTCTTAATTGAATTGTATCTACATAGTCATAAATGTTGTGTACATAGAAGGGATAATGAAATGCAATGTTAGGCCACTACATACATACATATATATATATATACGTAGGTAGAGAGTCTAAACAGCAACACATATTATTTAAAATTGTATATGCATATAGCTTTGTAATAACTAATTGAACAACCTACATACCACTATGGGCAAAAAATGTCGGGAACTAAAAAATCTTTATTTGATCATTAAAATTCATTTCATCCCCCTCCCCTCCCCCAAAGTAGTAAATCCCAATCTTTAAAATAGTAACAAAATTTGTAACAAGTCAATAATATAATTACAGAACAACAACTTCTGAGTTTAGATAATTTATGCAATTAAAATTAAAAATCGGAGGATCCCCGTTTCCTGAGTAATAGGTTATGTATCTCGATAAATAAACGACAGATTCTCGAAATTTGAAAAAAATAGTGTCTGAAATATTACTTGTAACTTTTTTGATTGCAATAAATTATCTCTAAATTAAATTTTAGTCATCATCTTTACGATATTTTACAAAACACAAAAATGGATTTTAGCTGTTGACAAAAGGACAACGTGTATCTTCAACACTCATGTGTATTTTGATTTGTAATTTGGAAAGTCAGATGTCAGATGTGACAACTTAAAAACAAACTGATTTATCCTCATCGGATCCCTTTCAAAATTATATTCAAATTTCCCGGTATTTTTTGCTCATAGTAGTAACTAAACGGACTCAAAATCCTAACATCAGTATGTCAGAAAGCTCTAAATCAAATCCAAAGTTGATACTGATAAAGGATTGCATATTTCAGGAAGAGAGCCATAATCTGTCTAATGGTTTCACTAAATTAAGGAAAAAGATTTGCGAAATAGAGGGAAGTATTCTACATAAGTACCGTCATTTGAAGACTTTTGAATACAATCGTGTCCAATTGATTTTTGTCGTTGTTAAAGATACAATATGTAAGACTTTATAATAACGAAAACTACATAAAAAGTTTAATAAGAAGTCATACTCAAAAAAAGAAAAATTAAAAAAATTACATGAATTAGAAAATGTTTCTAGCTCCAAAAATGGGATTGAAACTTCAATGTCTTATTTTTTAACAATCGTAAATTGGAATGTATTTAAGTTTAATCGTGAATTGGTAGCTTGCTTAATATTACTACATATTTTAAAAGAATAAAGCACAGAACTTTAATATTGTAAAGTTATGTTAATGTACATAAATTTAAGAAATGAGGGAACTTTTTTTACTATTAATATATTTATTATTTCGGTAACTGACAGAAAACTATACGTGTCTTTATGTTATTTGTTACTGAAATAAATAATAATTGATAGGGATCTATTTATGAAAACAATTAACATAGCCATCAAAAATATTATTCGTAGTTGGATGTTATTGAAACAGCCTCTATTATGAGGAAATTTGGCTATTTTAAAAAATGAAGGTGTAAGAAAAACTCTTATTGACTTGCGGAAGATAAAAAATTACAGAGGTCAATAAATTTGAGCTTTCAAAAACCCTAAGGGGTATAAGTATAATAAAAGTTATTCAGTTGTACACGCTGGTTTCAAATCTGTAAATTTTTTTCGAGAAATTGGACCCTACTTTTATAGCTTTTTTGGCCCATTTTCCATTTTCCAACTTCTACTTTTATTTAAGCCTAGAAGGATACTTATTTTGCGCATTAAAAAATAATGATCGGCTAGTGTATTTAATGCATTTTCATTTCCAGTCTTTGTTATGATCTGAAGTAGATCCTAGGGCCGTAGAAGGGCGGGAGTAGATCCAAAAGTCGACCAAATCCTTTGTATTTAAATATCTCCTTGAATATAACATGAAATGAATTAATGAGGAATGGATTAAACAGCTGAGATCCACAGCTTTCAACCGACATGTCAAGAATCCGGTAAGAATCTTTAACTAAGAAGAAATCGTCCATCTAAATGAGTAAATTTTCATTCAATTTCGAGGAACAATTTGCTAGAAATCTAAGACTCACGGTAGAGCTACTTCAGTAGTAGCGTTCAGAAGGATTGAGAAACCAGATGAAATCCTTCTGCGCACTACAGCTTAATCATTTGACCACCAACCACATTTACAAAAAAAAAAACTCATTCATTTCACCCTACAAAACAAAAAGGATTGAACACAACTAATTCACTTCTTTGATAATCACAAAGTTTATACTATGCGTTTTTGACCGATATCTTTTCTACATCTCCACTGCAAAATATCTTTTAAATATTTGAGACAACTAAAAATGAATGCATGTAGAACAAGGAGAATATAAATGATGTATAAATTAATGCATACAAAGCTATAGTTAATAGCTTTTTATAATCATCCATTATCTAGAGAAAAACAAAATATCCGTCAAATAACTATTATTTTTTATTTTTTGGTAACTTCCGAGCTCTCTAAAAAAATCCTTAGAGCGGTGTCGTCATCAAGGATCACTTATAAAGTCAATTAAAAGACGTATCTTGACGTTATTGAACTATTGTCCTTTGAAGGTCTTCACACGACAATTTCTCATCATGATTATGAAAACAAAACAAAAAACGAAATCAGGATTATCACAAATATTAATTTTGATTCAACTCTGGCATATCCATAAAACTCGATAACTTTAGTTAGTTTGTCTGAGATATGAAGCTAAAAACTTTATTTGCTCACTTGCCAAAGGTTGAGTACATCATTTCTAGAAGTCAATGAAATAAAAGGGAGTGAATCCGCGTTTTGTAGCGCATTTGATTGATAAAAGAATAAAAAATCCCTTGAATTATGGATATGTAGGAATGTAAATCGTGTGAGAAGAAGGATTTGTCCCTAAATAAGACGTTCAAATTTAAATTTAAATGGGTGGAACTACCTGAATTAAGCCGAAAGGGGTGTTTGTCACCCTTGTTTGAATAAGGCAGGTAATTAATTCATTGATTATATCATCGTCAATGAACTAATACAATTGAAAATTGTATTATGGAGAAACTCTTCTAGATTTGAAGGTTATACGTAGTTAAAAATATAATTTTTGTATACCCTATTGGAGAAGAGACCAATATTTGATAACTTCCTTACTATGAAATTATTTTAACAAATTTATTTTTTTATAACCATACACAAAAAAAAACGTGCTTTATTTAAAATTGGAGACACTTCTATGATTGTCCTATAATATATTGGGTAATAACATGAGACAAAATATATTTCACCTTATTTCCCAATAGGTTTGATTCATGTTTAGATAATAACTTTTATACAATATTTCTTGATATACCAAGATATTTGTAAATGGCTCCTATGATCATCAGACGAAAAGGAATTTCAAAAGGGACAATGTAGGCTCAGCTTTATTTATAAGCTCCATTTATAAGAACTTTTATATTTACAAAAGTGTTGTTGTTATTAATTCAAATATTAAATTGATTTTTAGAAGAACAAAATGATTCTAAATCCATTGTCCAATACTACTTAATCCTTTCCCATTATTAATATTTATACAAAATCCGTTAGATATTTGTATATTGCAAATGAAAGACTCTAAGTGTTCAGACAGGAGGGTGATTTCAAGATCAATTGTCAATGGATTTGCTCATACTTTTATTGGGGGTTGGTGGGATTAGGTAGGGGTGACAATAGTTATGGACACGACTAACATAATTATAATTTAGTAGAAATAGTTTTATGCTCTAGACCACACAGAATTAGAGAGATAATGACATTTAGAATAATAATAATAATAATTTAATTTCTTAAGTCTAGGTCATGATAATAAGACTCAAAGGGCGAGACCCATACAGGATCAAGTCTCATACTACTATGAGCAAAATATATCGGCAATCAAAAAACCTTTATTTAATCATCAAAATTCATTTCCTTCCTCTCAAAAGTAGCCCTCGATGCAATGCAAATGTACCAACAGTTTGTTTGTTTTTCCAATTTTTAAAACAGTTACAAAAATTTTATAAAGTCAATGATTACAGAAGAATAACTTTTGAGTTTAGATATTCTATTAAATTAGAAAATCGGAGGGTCAGTGTTATTGAGTCATAGGTTATGTATCTCATTAATAAAGCACTCAAATTCTCAAATTTCAAAAGAATAGTGTATGTCTGGAATATTCATTCAAATCCCATTTCTCACAATTGCATTTTATTCATCATTTTTCAGACATTTTAATGAAGGAAAATTGAATTTTAGCTGTTCACAGAAGGACGCATATCTCAAACACTAATGAATATTTTGACGTGTAATTTAGCACAGATGTCAATAGCAGTTGTGCAAACTTAAAAATTAAAAACATTTATCCCTATGGGAATCCCAAAAAAAAAATACATTTCCCGGTATTTTTTTCTAATAGTAGCATATGTAAGAGATATTTTAAGTATAAAAGAATACATAGATTGTATGTAATTTCAATATGAGCGCTAGTGAATCATTTATTCTACCCATTCTCTAGCAGAAGCTCCCCCAAAATTACATACATATAAAGAGTCCATAAGGTCAAAGCAATTACCTATTTGATGAATGAATGGTCATAAATTTGAGACAGTGCTCGGGACTTGGACTCAAGTCGCACTTCAGTCATAATAAACTAGGGCCACAGGCTCAACTCGTAATGAAAAGACTCCAAACAAGAAATAAGCAACTTGGACTTGACGATTGAAGACATGGAACTCACTAACAAGTTTTATTTTAACTTATAATATTATTGATATTAAAGCACCGTTCATTTTTTACATATATCATCATATCATTGTCATATATTTTAAATCAGCTAATGTTCAAATAAAAAACTTGAAATAAATGGGTTTATAACCCCTAAAATTATAAAAGTGTGTCCCTAGCTGTTGAATATTTTTCCAAAACTACACTCCATTGTATCCTGAATATTCTCATTTCATATGAGTTGTTTTTTTTTGTTGCTACTCATAACTACAAGGACTCAAAGACTTGCAACTTGACTTGGATTAGTATCGGAAATGGTAGACACAAAGCTTGGACTCCAACTCAAAAACTCGACCCGTCATAATAAAAAATGACTCCTGAAGAGCAGCTTTGATTTAAGGCTCTATTCTAGACTTACCCATATGAGGGATTTGTGTAGGTAATTACATACCTCTATTATTGATATAATCATATAAATGTGTAATTTAGGTATAGGAATGATTCTCTCATGATGTAAGAGAAGGAATATGCAGCTGCATTTGATTTCAAGTCATGATACTCTTATTATTACCTTATTTACTTTATCCTTATGATTAGAGCCAATTGTGTATGTAATACATATATTAAGTATATCGTTGTTCCATAGATATAAATGCTGCAAATTGTCTACACTTTATTTCTCTTTCAAACTAAATATGTATGTATGTATCAGAGCACAATTGATCAATTGATATAAGAAGTAGTACTTTGAATTATTAATATTACGTGAGTACGCCTTAGACTAACAATTTAATATAACATCCATTTCCAAGGATATACAAATGAATAATCTCTTTAATACTGTTTTAAAGTATAGTACTTTTTAAAAAAATACGGAATAAATCTATTTGATGAGTCGAATCTAATTGCTAATTATGGATTACGACCTCCTGAGCTCCCGGAATTCATATTAAAATAGAAAATTAGATGGAATTTACGTTTACCACTAGGAAATTCTGTCTTATTTTAAGATATATACGAACCATTCATGCTTTCCATTCATATTTGAAAAAAAAAATTGAACAAATAATGGACTAAATTATTAAACGGCTTTCATTTCCCTAATCAGCGAAACTTTGACTCCTTGTATGATTGCTCTCCTTGACCTTTTAATGGGGAATTAAAAACATTTTCTCTCAGAATAACACCTTTCAGGCAACAAGTTTTTCAAAATTAAGTAGCTTTTCTTCAAGGACAAACTTGGACTTTGTACAAACAAGTAGCAGTATATTGATTAATATTTCGTGAAACTAACGCTGCTGAACGCCAATGATTGCCAATGGTTATGAAGCAGTGGCTCCTTCCCATTATAATTTATCTGTTGGACAATAATTATAATAAACTAATGAATTATTTAATTTGTCACATGGTTTTCTAGATATTTGATTAAAAATACGGGGAAAGATTACTATAAATAAAATGAACCAAGTTTCAAAGAAATCTTTATATCAACTTCATCCAATGGCTTCTAAACTAACTAAACTGTTATGTATAAGCAAGTTTGTATTCTTAAAAAAATCTGACTATTTACTCCACTAATAAAACGGCTGACATTCAGAATAATGACGTCACTTGAAAATGCTCTTTATACATAATCAAATATTTATTCATTATTACGTGTAAAAATTGCAAATTCTACACAACAAAGCTTGGACATGGAAGCTTTTGCTTCCGTGGGACGAAGGCGTGGGAAACATATCCCTTAGAGCAATCTGTAACCCCAATTTACACCCCCCCCCCGTACCAACTCCAATAAATAAATTTATGTACATAGTATCTATTTCCATTTAGTCGTAAAACCCCATCTGCGTCCCTGGTTTGAGTAGCTCTGTTCAAAGAATGGGGTGATAATAAAGATGTTTACAGCTCAAAAACCGTCGTCTGTATAATTTGATGTTGTCAACGGAAATCCTTAATTTGTTGTCTATATATTAAGGTACCTAAATGACAGGTCCACATGTATGTATCAAACCCTCATCATCCATTACCAAAAGGAAAAACAGCGACAACAACATTCGAAGAAGAAGAAGAAGAAAAAGAAGGTAGAGAGGGGAATCGTGGTTTACTCTTCAAGATCTCTTGTTACTCTGAACGCTGTAGAACGCATGTATAAACATCAACAACAACAACAATTAACTCTTTCCTTCTCTTCCTAGCAAATCATTGATAAAACATTTATGGTTCTGTGGTTTTGAAACTTTCAACGAACCGTGATATGTACATACATACATTCAATAGTGAAGACATTTTATTTTTTCTGACGAGGAAGAAACTCCTTTTGTACTTTTTTCAATTATCACAACCCTTATAATTGGTTTTTATTGTATTCTTTTCTTTCTTTCTTTCTTTCTTTCTTTCTTTCTTTCTTTCTTTCTTTCTTCCTCTCTATGTACCATCCGTTACTAATTGTCTGCCGAGACTCAACCATTCCTTGAGAAAGAAAAACATAAGAGAGTCAAAGAGATGATCTCCATTTCTGGCTCTACATAAATGTACTGGGGGTCAAGGGATATCTCTTAAATCTATTTTTTTTCAAAAAATAAATTTGTCAATTTGTCACCTCCTTGAATATATTAACGAAGGATAGCCTCCTTTTCCAGTCCAATGATATTTGCCATTAGGCAGTACAGCATAATTGTGTAATAACAGATATAAAATCTAATGACTCCTCCATAAATTCATATGGTGAAAGGGGTAATACATAGATAGAATTATATAAAATATCCTCTATGACGGGGATTCATCCGGAATTTACACTAGCTTGGTGGGTCATTTCAAGAACTTTCTATCAGTTGAAGCACGTATATATCTCCAGTCCTATACCGTACACCTTGTTTCCCCTATTTATTTGATTCCATGGACTCAAACTAATCAACCAAGGGTTATTTTTTGAACAGTGCATAGATAGTATATTGGTATTTGAGTACAAAGGCTTAGACTTTAGAAGCTGTCGTTTGAGATAATTTTGGGAAAAACTCTACGCTGGCTCGGGACCTCAAGTAAAAATCTTTAGAAATACATATCACTTTTTTTTTTAGAAAAAAAAATGCTTTGTAAATAGTGATAGCCTCATCGTGTGTGATTAATTTAGAGTCTCTTTATGCCTGGGCAACAACAAATTATATAAAATAAAATTAATGAATGTATTGACGGGTGGGAGAAGATGTTGAATATTTATCAATGGGTAGGTGGTACATTAGATCATTAGGAGAGTTAGCTTTGAATATAGGTAAGATAAATTAGAAATATTCATTTTTAATCCAACTTGTGAAAACAAATACATTTGCTGAAATTCGTACATTGCCGTTTGTATCCCTCTGTGAGTCCATCAATATTAAATATAAATATAAAAACGATTGCCATTTGGAAGCAAGGCATGTTTCAAAAAAAAAAAAAAAACTAATATCAAATATATGTACATAGAATCATACTTGTTTTTTGACTCAAAAAACAACAAAATGGAACAAGTCATCAAAATATTATTTTTTTCATATTCCCCTGAAAACAAATCTTATTACGTAGAAAAATAATATTAAATAAATAAAATTTTTTATTTAAAATTGTGTAAGTACATAAAATGTACTCATCATAAACTTATAGCACTGCCACCTGGAATGTTCAAGGAATTTAATTCCTAAATCTCCCCTAATAAGCAACTATTGTGTTCTAAATATTTATTAAATATCCCCCCCCCCCGCTCCCCACAAAAAAAAACGGTATTTCAGTTTTACAAATTTTCAGCCTATTTTCCGCATTTTTATGTGATGTCATCATTACATGGACATCGGCCATCTTAGAAGAGCTATAAACAACTTCATTTCATAAGAATAAAATCCCTTGTTTCCACATAATGTACAATAGTTTTTTTTTAAAGATTTTATTGTAGAATTCAAACATTGATGAAGATGCCTTAAGATTTTTTTGGAAATATGTCTGTTTTGTTAATAGTAGCTAAATACATGTGGTTATCCACAACTGTGTCTCCAATATTCATTATCCAGTCTGTGAATCTATATAATGTCCGTCATTTTAATTACCAACTATGATTAGATGGTATCATTTTATTTTGATCTACGTAAATAAATGAATTATTTACTATCTATTAATGAGTTTACATAACCCATCCTCAGAGTAGTCAAAAGTACAGAGCATCTAAGGGAATTTACATCATTCAGCTTACAGTAGAACCCCGTAACTTGTTATATTCAGACATTCCCGCTGTAAAATATCGCCAAGCTCAAATAAAACTTGCGAATCTGACTCAACTTTTGTGACTTGTGTAAATAATAAAGTCTGTACTTCGGTCACAAATTGATTCGGATTTTGACTGCGTCGCTTCTCAATGCTCCTTAGAGTAATAATTATTGTCAAGTTCCGGGATTTTACTATTTATTTATAAATATATATATATATATATATATGAGGAAGGGATGCACCTTTCAAAGGGTTTGAGAAGCACTGCTCTCATGGAAATAGATATAAAAACGGATCTTTTCTATAAAAGACAACAAATAAAATTCATACAAGGTAGTTTGAAAGAAGAAGAAGAAGCCCTCATTCAAGTAAGCTCAGGCTTTTTTTTTATCGTTTTTATATCCTTTTTTTTTTCTTTTGACTTCCCCTTTGGTAAAGTCAAAACAGGTGGTTACAAGAAACAAAACAAAATAATAATAATATGTAGCAAACTTCCGTTCATCGAAGTAGGAGTCCCTCTATGAAGAGGGGAAAATGTTACTTTTTTATTATTATTATTATTTCGTGTTCATATACATGTACCTCTACCTACTACCTATGTAAGTATATACTTAAGTATGTACCTACCTACTTATATGTATATACCTATGTGTCTCTTCACTTGCTTGCTTTCAAGCGTGAAAGATACGAATTATGACTTAATGCGTCACTCATTTCCGACTTCCGAAATCAAAAAGAACCCCCTCCTCCCTGACTGTACATAGTTTCACGAAAAATGGTTAATTTTGAGTGCTATGCAAAATCACAAGACTTTTTGAGTGTTGCACGACATCACATTTCCGTTGTAGGTAAGGTATAGATAGGCTGCAAACGTTGGACAACTCGAATTTCCGGATATCTAAGAACTAAGAGCCCTCTCTTCCACCCCTTAGAATAGAGGTAAAATATCGATGATTTTTTCTCTTATAATTCGTGGCTATTGTTGTCTACAGTTAAATTTATATCAGAGCTGAGGACTTGGGCGTAAGCCATACTTATTTAATCTCATTAAACTAGGACTTGTGGGACTCGAAGTGAAAAGATTCGCGACTCCATACTAAAATATTTATATTTATATAAACCTCGTGGCTTGAGACTCAATAAAGTTCCTTTATTTCAAATTATTTAAAAAAAAATTTAAATATGATTGAATTAAGAATTTTATGATTCCAATTCTCACTATGTGAGAATAAATTTGCTCACTAGCTATTTATTTACAATTAACTAACATTACAATGGAGGAGCTGTGACAAATGAGATCCAAGGAAGATATCTAACTTTATGACCCGGAAAGTAATAAACGTGGTTCCCTTTTCCTAATTGCATTCATTTCTCTAAGTGCAGGATTTAAGATCCAATTTATCTATCTCCAATTTACCTAAATAAAACTTTAAACATCCTTGTAGCCTCCAGCTATGTCTTCCTCGTTTCTGTGGATGTCTACAAGGACTCAAAGACTTGCAACTACACATGAACTTGATAAGGAGATGTGAAACTTGACTCAAACTTGTTTTTCAAGACTAGAAACTCAACTTGGAATCGAGTTCAAAGACTCGGATTCGTAAAAAAACTACTTATGAACAGTACTGCTATATAACATATCTTCCTTTATTTAGGACAATTACAATGATATTCAATTCAATACATTGTACATATCATTAGGTTGCATGCAAAGAAAAGTTAATTGTGTGCAATTGGAATCCAAATCTGTACACTAGGGTGATCCGTCTGCCCCTCAAAAACGAACAATTCAAGCTAGACATCTGGCTATTTTTTCAGTGTTGAGGCTACTCGTGATAAGCACCCCTGTAAAATTTCAGAGCGATTGGTCAACGGAAAACCCATGCACAAATTGATTGAAAATTTTCAATTTTTGATGATTTTTAAGAAATAGTGAGCTAAATTATATCTTTAGATAAGTCAAACAATATCTTTAAAACTTTAGACTCTAATAAAAAATTTTATTTTCAAACTTTGAATTTAATAACAAGTTGTTTTAAATATAGTGTATCCTTTGGTAATCAACCCTCGTTTATCGTAACTTCTTTTATCCGTTACCGCGTTTATATCCACAAGTGAGTTTAAAATGATGAGTTTAAAACTTAATGATTATGTTCAGTTTGGGTGTTATTTCTAGTATTTAAGATGCAGCCAGTCACATTAATTAAGTTAATATAAACCGAATGTAGTTTTTAAAGATCGTTTGAGCAATTTTTCTTTTTGTTTATTTTGCAGTAAAAAATATTAAAGCCATTTTAGGAAGCAAGTTTTATTTTGATAATTTAACTTTAGAATAATTCTATAAGAACAACAGATTTTTTAAGCAGTGTTTCCTGACGATTATTCCTTATAAGCAAGGACTCCCAATTGAGTACATTTACGAAGTATAGTTTGTTCATTCCGAAGACTAGACGCTCATTACGAATTCTTAAAGAAGAAGTAATCGTGTTGTGCAAAGAAGCTTTAAATAAAAGCTTTGTTAGAGGAGACTACAAAGAGTTGGTAACGCTTACACTAATATATTTAGGTGAAGCCCCAGCTAATTTCAACCGATTCCAAGTCCCAGGAGCAATAAGCAACGCACGATGGATGGAAAAAATCCTTTATTCTATGAAAATCGTGCTTTTGTCAAATCAGGTTGAGTCATTTAAGCCAGTGATGTTGCAAAAAAAGCAGTTAGAAAAACTCAACGAATTCGTACAGTTTGTTGTGTACTGCTATATCCCCTGGTGGATTGCCGCATCCCAGACATGCTCTGCTCCCAGCAATGACCTCAAGTTGATCAACACTTTGAAGGAATATCAAGTAGTGCAACAAAATCTGTCAGAAGTAGCTCTTAAAGTTGTATCAAATCATATGTGGTACATTTCTGAAGAGCTGGTTCCACTTGTGCTTTTCAGCACTTCAGTCAAGGCAGACCAAAAGCAAAGAGTTGCTGACACCATGATGTCTTGTCAGCCAACAGAACAATTGAAAAGTTTGAAAAGGCACGGTTCAGGCTATGGAAAGCCTACTTTTCCTGAAATTCCTGTTGGACCTGCTGAAGATGTATCTGCTTTTGTTGGAGAAGACAGCTGGAGTTTTTTCAGAATTCTGGGCATTGATTCAAGTTTCATCAAAAAGCTAGTGGAAGAATGGTGTCAATTGAACGGCTATCTGAGAAACATGGAAGTGATCAATAGTTTAAGAGTTGTCAATGACGCAGCGGAAAGGGGAGTCAAGCTTTGCTCAGACTTCATTGGTTCAGCGAAGAAAGAATCAAAGTTGCAACACATACTACAAGTAGTTGAAAATCGACGAGCCAATACACCTAACCAACGGGATTCCTCTGTAAAATCAAAATCATGGTTTTTGACATTAGAATAGATTTGAAACATGTTTTATCTGTTCTTTTTTGTTTTATTTGCTTGTTTATTTTTGTTTATGGTTCAATTTTTGAATAAGAACCACAAACTTTTTGCATAGAACAGATACAGTAGTAGGCAGTACAGTATTCTAATTAGTTTAAAGGACTACCTTGCTTTTTCTAAGTACCAAAATTCTAAGAAAATGCAATAAAAATAAAAATTGTTCAAGGTATTGGATAGCCTAGCAATAAGCAACTTTATCTTAAATATCATAAAAAGTGGCAAAATTCAATCAATTTGTGCATGGGTTTATCATTGACCAATCGCTCTGAAATTTTACAGGGGTGCTTATCACGAGTAGCCTCAACACTGAAAAAATAGCCAGAAAAATCCGTGAGATAGGGGGCAGACGGATCACCCTACTGTACACTCGGACTAATGTGAATTGAAGTCTTATTAAACTGCAACTTGTAGTCGAAGTGAAATGACTTGCAATTTGACGTGAAGAACTTGCACTCAAAGACTCGTGAACAGCTTTGATGGAGTTTTAAAAAGGTGTAGACTCTGTGTAAGACTAAAAGTGGCTCTGTATTCGAAGATAAAAATAAGGAAGGATACTAAAAGTTATTGTACATACAAGTTGAAGAAAGGATTGAAACATCAAGAAACAATGAAAGTAAAATCAATTGCTAAAAGTATGTCATGGAAAATATACTCAACAGTCATCAAGTTTTGATTCTTCATATGATCTCTAAAACATGGACAATGTTCAAGTTTAAGTTATCAACCGTAGTTTTTGCGAGGCAACTTTTTCTATCCAAAAAGGTAGGGAGTGAGCCAACAACAATCATCTTCAGTAACTCTATAGTGAATGACTTACACACTCATATTGGCCAACTCATTCATGTTCATAAAACCATTAATCATTGAAAATTCGTACAAATGACGGAGCAAAAAAAGTTATTATTATTTATATATATATATATATATATTTTTTTTAGTTATAAAATTAAAAATATTTGGCTAATATCTTTATTTATTTATTTATTTATATCTTTTATTCTTCTTCATAGGTAATATAATAATCCAAGAGGTAAGAGGTAACTTTAATGACTACCAACCATGCATAATAAATGGAATGTCCATCATTAAAATAACAAATAAGATTAATTCATAATGATTCTGCAATACAAAATAAAACCTATACAATGTTGGGATTACGAAGAACAAAAAAAACACAAAAACAAATCTATCATATACTTACTATGAGTATGTATATAAATTGAACAAAGGGTTAAAACCATATATACAATTGAACAAGGTTTTAAAAACATATGTACAACAGCGCTTCTCAAACTTTGTATCCTTAGAGTGTGCAGCATTGTACAATTTTATTTTGATATTTTTACTAAAAGAAATGGTTTAATATAGATGTGTTGTGGCAGCATAGAAAGATCCTAGGAATACTTTTTGTAATAACTTATTCTATCAAATTGACTTCTCTCATAAAGTACTTTACTTTAAATTCTATTAGTGATATTTTTCTATTAATAAATTGAGAGCTCCGCGTTTTAGGGTTGCATTTTCACATTAATAATAAACTATTTAGCTAATTTCCTTTAGTCACTCCTTCGTCATACACAATAAATCATTTAAACACGATAATAAATAGTGATACACTACAAAATACAGGACGAAAAGAAGATCCACTGCAGATTTATTTGTTTCTAATTGAATGACCAAATTCAATTTTGTATCAAGTATTTACTGTGATGATGACTTAAGCATCAAATTGAGTAGCTTTGTATTAATAAATTTTTTTTTTTAAATCGAGTATTACCCGGATAAAAAAATAATTTTCGGTCTGTAGGCTATTTTTCTATCCTTGAAAATTTTCATGGTTAGTTCTAATGGAGTAAAAATAGTGGGAAAAGAAGAAATTAAGTCTACTACGGAGTGGGTCAGTGCAGGACAGACACCCACTGTTTGAGAACCATTGACAACATAGAGGGTTTTAAGATAGACAGAGAAATGAAATAATCACAAGGACACTCGGATCGTTTTAAATTTGTAACCATCTTTCGACATTCATGACCAGGGGTTATAAAAGATGCCTTTTAGAACTACATTAGAATTAGAATTTAGAGCTCTTGTGATGAAAATAACTCAATGATTAAATTTACATCAAATGTTGCTACTAGAAGTTGCAACTTCACCCAAAATTCCAACATGTACATACACAACGTACTACCATTTATTTTTGCAGAATAGTTTTTTCTTTGACCTTTAACAATAATAGAACTAGACTGAAACAATGGTTTTATTCAATATCCTATTGTGTAGGGACACACCTATCTAATGTACATTTGTATCATGACCACATAATACAAGGAACGATTATTTGGATTTTTGGAAAACTATGAAAATATACATATATGTATTTTAGCAAATGATCAGAGTATCATGTTTGAACAAACTAACTCAAGGAACGTGATTAGGCTGGATGGTTTGTTGTTGTCGTGGACTGGATTTAGGCCACGGATAGTAGCTTATAATTTTCGCGTCTTAATGGAAAGTTGATTTCTAGATCATTTTCAATATTGCATTTTTACTTTGTTTGATTCAGTTGCCTCTTCGTTCTGTAGGAACAAAAGAGTGACATTTCCACTCAAGTATTAAATATAAAGTAGGAACAAAGTCACTCAGCCACAGCAGTGTTAGAAAATTTGAGATATACGTCAACATAGATAATACAGCAATACAATAATAGTATCTGTAAAGTAACAAATTGAAGAATCCCCTATTTTTTGGCTGGTCAATATAAAAGAATCTATTTTATCAAGTCCATCTGTTCCCATGATAGCAAAAAAAAAAAAAAGTGCATCATCTCAAAAGCTGTGAGAAACGTTACAAGTTTTTTGTGATGTCTCACATAAGATTTCGTACATATGTATAAAAGCAAATTCTTAGTAATTTTGAGGGATGGTCATGTCACCCACAATTTCCTTAAAGGCAAAGAACTCAAACAACAATGAGACACAATGTTGAAAGCTATTCAACACAATGGTATCTCCAAAACATCAACAACGTATAAGTATTTTGGTGTCAGCTGATGATTTTTGACTTTTCTTGCCCCTTGTCGTTGATTGGTCGAACTCGAATTAGGTAGTTTGTATTAAGATATGAATAATTTCTCTCGAAATGAATTAAGAAACAGCCCACAATTGGGAAGAATTGGAAAACGACAGCAGCCCTTTTCTTTAGCTATTCAGAGGAAGGTTGTGGGATGAAATGAATAAAACACTGTGCTAAGGTGCAATCCATAGAATAGGGGGGTGGGGGCAATATGCCCTCCCACTTTTAGAATGAAGTGTTGATCCCCACCAAATGAATTAATTCCATTGCTCCCCCGGAGACCATTTGCTCAAATCAGTCGTTACTACGCACAGTATCTAAAACGTACACCTTTGAACCATCATCATTTCCCTTTGAAAACACTCATAAACTTGATGCATGCATAGAAAACGTCTTGGAGACTGAATACAATGAATATGTCACAAAAACTTGTAGTGAGAAAATTGTTGTATGTACCGTTAGGGCCTCTCTTCTTTTTATTATAATGTCTTTTTAAAGTTCATGACCTCTGAGAAAAAAGGCATGTATGTACATAGTAGGGTTGTAGTAGTCGGGTAAGCTCCATTCAAGTACATTCCACATGTACTTGAATTATTTTCATACATACATAGGTGGTAGACAATGGTACTAGGTAAATATATTGTGTATTTAATAGTATTAAAGTGAAATAAAAAAAATATTTCAAATTAAATACATATTACGCAGCGGAGGAAGTGAGTTTTTGATTTAATATGTGAATATTATGCCTACATAAATTAAATTAGCACTATAATCTTCAAAGATTCATTTAGATCAAGGGTTCCCAAACGGGGGGTCACGACCTCCAAGGAGGTCGCGTTCTTTCACTCTCATTCACAGATAATCAAAGAAAACTGCTAATAATAAGCCTTTAGTTTGGAGTTCCCTTAGGTTTCAAGCATTTAGTAAAGGGATCGAAGGGGGCAAAAGGTTGAGAGCCACTTATTTAGTTTGTAGACCATACACTTGAGAATTACTTAGAAAATCGTACGATCTAAGGATATATAAATTTAAATTTGAACTTGAACCCTATTCAAAAGCTTTCTTTAATAAATATCTTTTCAAGTCAACTTAGGGTTGATGTTATCCCTCCTATGGATTGACAGTTCTTAATGTAGACCATGTGATGTATATTTTTCCTCGTTCATTCAATTCTGACCCTGTTTCTGTATGTATGTAGTCCCCAAATTTCTTGACTTTATTCACAAAAGTGAATCTCGCAAGTGCTTAAAAGTTGTTTTATGATTTCACCATGACTGATGTAGTGGCACTACTTACCCGATGGTCCCTTTATCTACTCGTTTGTATATTTATTCGTATCTTGTACTTTTGATCATATCATTGACTGTAGTTTCAATATGATTGTTCGTATTAAAAATTAAAATTAAAATTTCTATGAGGTACTTGGTGTGCCCTTTTGTACCATATCTATCAATAAAATCCCAATTAATACCGTATGTTCCTTATTCATTTAGCTCTTTGTACTTTTTTTCTCCTTCACAGATATATTCACTTGGCATATTAATATATATAAATATTTAGGTGAAATATGCCACAACTGATACGTCGAATAACGTTGCTCTAGACTTCTTTCGAGTATTTATAATAAATAGTTTGAATACAATCACTTAGAAACAAAAAGTTTGTTAGAATATAGTTCAATTTATAAGGTGGAAGACTGCTTTAGAAACATATATAGAGCGGCACATTTAAATGATGAACCGTGTTCTTCATAATTAAGAATCTTCTCATTCATGAAAAACGTCGTTTCAAGCATCTATTTTAAGCTATTGATTAGATCTAACTACGATTGACTAAAGATTACACTCAAAATGAACGGCTTAGATATTTCCAAGACTATTTATGATACATGTAGAATTGATTTTTGAGTTCATAATGATTAAGTTTAAAGGATAACTCTCAAATCCTTTTTACTTACATAAAAACTGTTTTAAATCAATATTTTTTTCTTTTCCCTTCTGTATATCAGAGGTCGTTAATAAGGTAGCATTTAACAATCCAGCAAAAATAAAAAATGGTTAAAAGCAAAAAAAAAAAGAAAGAAAGTATAATGAAATTTGAAATAATTTAAAAGTTTTGACATAAAATATGAATGAAGACACTGATGTTTGTTTCTACATAGCTTTATTCAGGAGTCAATTAAGTACAAAAATAGACATTATCTTGTAAAACTATGGATTTTATTATATCAATCATTTTAAAAAAATACGGTAATATTTTGGTCAACGAGCAATATGAGTGTCAAATAAGTGTTTGTCAACCAAGTAGAAATAATATAAAATAACATCCATTCAATAACAACGTGACTTTGGTCACCAAAAATGGTATTCCTATGAGGAATTGAAAGAGTGACTAAAAAAAAGAAATTCCCTGTGTAGAACCAATTATGTAGAATTGAAAATGAACACTTATAGTCTACAAAGCTCAATTATTACAATGATTTAAATTACAAAAAGATTTTTTAATCCCCGATATTTTTTGCCCATAGTAGCATCTCTCTTTCACTCATATACAATATGGATATTTGTGCATTGGAACTATTATTAGAAATCCAAATATCAACATCTAAAATATAAATATACTAACGATTCAGTAATATTTTGTCTCATGAATCATGCCATTCCTTGCAATAAATTACTAATTCAAGAAACAGATTTATCATTTATCAAAAAGTAAAATCCCCCAAGAATGACAAAAACAACCTTCTAAATCTACCATAAAAAATTGAAATTATTTAAATTAGAAACTAGTCAAATAAGTGTAGTATAAATTAACACTACACTATCAAATTTGCAAATACGTCCTTTAAAAACAACTTTCGGATCTATCTTTTATCTTATACAAATAGCTATCTATATATATCTTCTTCATAAAGGATTTTCTGATCCCCAACGATACTTTGTCAAATATGTGTGAATTAAAGTCGTTCCTTATAAGGCCATTATCTTTATTGCAGCTCGCAACCTTTCCTCCATAAAGAAACAGAGAAAAAGATCCTAAATCAATTATACCTTAAATATATATAAATAAGTTGCAAATTATTATGTATTTAGAAGTGATTTGACTCTGAACACTTGGATTATAATCTAATATGCTCTATGAATTTAAGGAAGTAAAGAAAAATATCAGTTGGATACACCACTACCTTGATACTCAATTTGAATTCAGTCTTCTCTGTATCGTCAATGCAAGAACTTGATACAGTTATAAGTCGTTTAATGTATGTTTATTAAGAAATCAGACTACAGAAAGTGTTCACCTTCTCATGGATGCATGAAAATTAAAATCCGCTTCAATCCACTCAGTTTTTACCAGTGTTTGAGTATTATTAAGTATAATCAAATAACAATCAGCCGAAGAAGTGCAGAGGGCCCAAATAGTAATTGCGGACACACTCATTAAATCTCAACATTCTGCCCATCCCTACTCATTATTAAATAGTAAATAATAGTTTCAGTAAATCAACTTTTAGAGTACTTTGAAGGGGAAAAGAAATGGAAAATCGACAGTTGACAACAAAAATCCATAGGAGACGCTGTTGATGTTTTGAAGATAGGATTGTGAAATACATATGCATATAGAATTGTTTACAAAACATTTATGCAAATCAATCAAATCTCGACATTCATCCTTTTTCAAAACATATTCATTTTTTTAGTTCACATAACAAGGAGTAAATAGTAGAACTCATATTTTTGAGCATTAATTCAAAAATAGTGTCGGATCGGTCCATGGACTGAGTTTCTAATCAGTCTTTCCTCTTCCCCTTCTAAGTATTTCTTTTATAATTGGTTCAATCTTTTTCACTCATTCAACAGTCCTAGGACCGATTCGTCAGTCCTATAGTCCCGAAGAATATAATAAAAACAAAGACTACTGAAACTTCAACAGCTGAAACTACGTAGTACTGTAAGACCGACCAAGACCGGTCCTCGGACTCACAAAATTAATAAGAATAGGATTGAAGGGGCTCCAGTCTTTACAGTTTTTGTAGACCGATCTCACACTATTCAAAAGTGGATCATAATCAATAATAACATAGTCTTAATAACTTGGACTCTGATGAAGAAAATAATTTTTGAACTCCAAGGTAGAAAGAGTACTCTTCCTTGAATATTTAAACCCGTCCTCCCTAATTATGTATGTACCAATTTGCAGTTGATTAGAAATTCAAACAACTCTCTGCATTCTATGTATCTGACAGTCATGTGTAAATAAACAATGACGTATCGATGACATTGTAAACAAATGCAAAAATATGTAGATTAAAAAATGCTGTACCTACATCTTACATGAGACAAAGTACATTTACATAATATTATTATTATTAGGGATCAGAAAAACACATTCCTACGATTGGATACCTACAAAATACCTAAATCTAATTTAATTTTGTTAAAGTCATTTTTATGTAAATACATATGAATCAGTGCATCATCATCCATGGCTTAAATATCTATCTATCTGTTAAAACAACAGACTGAGTGTCAAATACCTCACTGCTAGCGCATAAAAAAGAATTACCATCATGATAGCAAATGCACTACTATTTCAATTATAGAGTTAACTTTAAAACAATAACCAAAAACAAAAAAACAAAAAATAATGCATTTCCATACCTCAGTCATAGAACCTGGAGAAAAGAGTTATATGTAAATATTTTTTTTGTGCTTAGAGATTCATTATAACGTTAGTTGGTTGTTATTATACTACATATTAAAGACACTGATTTACAGTTAATAATAATAATACTATATATATAGACTTAACTCATAGCCATCAAACAATTAAATAATGATTAATCATTCTGAAAATAATGAATAATTTTTTTAAGGTAGAATATAAATTCTAATAATCCAAGATGTTGAAACATTGTTTTTTAAGTGACTCTCAGGAATTTTGAAAATAATCCAAAAAATAACAACAACAAAGGATTCATGGAGTAATTAATTATGCTACATGCTTAAATTACACTTATTACATTGTATGTAAGGATGATGAGGTACTTATCTCCGGCTATAGAGCAGAAGTCATGTTATCATAAAATATGTATATGCATACATATAGAAGTATATAATTTGTTTATAGAGTGTAAATATCTTACAGATGAGGTCATTAGGGTGTACATATATTAAGAGCATGGATCGACATAAGATCCGATACATGAGCAAATAAGGGCAAAGTATTTATTCAAATTAGTGTTGTTGTAGTAGTCAAGACAATTTTATTCGAGATCAAAACACGGACAAGATCTAGAGGGATCGAGATAAAAACTTTGCAAAATTGTTCTTGGACAGAATAATAAGATCAAGACTGATAGGAGTTGAGACCTAGGGGGGAAAATAAGGATACTGTTTGGTTAGAAAACAAGGATTTTGATATAAGTAGATCCTAGTTGTGACAACGAGATGCAAACAAGAGCGAGAACTTCAAATATGGGTCTAAAAATCACAAAAAAGATTTCACTCCTTGTACATCACAACTCTCTACCTAGTTAAAGTGATGAACGTTAAATCAACATAATCAGAAAGGGACAACACAATGGAGGCAAGCAAACAATCGTGATGGAATACGATAAACTATCAAATTCCTGATCATATATGCATATTTTGTACACTAAAACATGTCATTTGAAGGAAGGGAGAAAAAGTATCAACTTTCCTGAGCATATGTATGCGACTATTAGTCATGTTTATTCTTTCATAAGGTCAACAATAAATGTATTATGTATGAAGGGAATTCAAATCCTTGAGGAAGTTGCTATTTATGTACATATGCAAGTAAGTACGTCTCATTAATAACTCTAGGAGTAGTGAGGCAATACACATGCAAGAAAGTGATGATAAATAAGTACATTTGTATGTATCTACAATCAATGGAATATCAAATCACTATATCATTATACGATACACTTTTTCAGTGGTCACAACATATAATGGGCTACACAGAATACAAGAAAAAAAACATTTTTTAATTTCAATTACAGTAATATTTTGTAGTATAAGCAACATTATTGAATTACAAAGTGCTCTGTAAGCACAAAATGACTCAAAAGCTGTCCTTTTATGCCTAAATGTAAAAACATTAGGTGGTAATTGTCTAGTGTCTAGTTACAAGTAACTGAATGTTCTTGCCAATTTCCTACATACATCGTTTAAGGAAAGTTGGCTCATTGGCCTTTTTGAAATAGTGACTAAAGTAGAAACAAAACAACAACAATAAAACTTTCTCACAATCCAAGACATAATCCAAATCAAAAACATGCACGAACTCTCTAAAATACTACATAACCAAGAGCCTTTAATTCCAGGGTATTATTAGAGGATGTAGTGCATACAGAATCAAGGACATTTACTCTTAATCACAGCCGATATTCAAATTTATCCGACCGGGCAGATCAAAACACTGACAAGCACAGTACCTTGTATCTAATCTAAACTGTTACTCCACTGACTCTGAAAAAACATTTACAGGAAAATATTGGCAAAATACTCCTCAATGTAGAACGACATGGGTTGCATTCATATATGACTCATAAGAGTTAGCTTTATCCCTAGAAACGTTGATTCAATTGCCAACTCTGTCAGTTGGAGGAAACCTAGATACTAGATATTTAGGAGCAACGTCATTGCTAAATAAGACCCCATAATACAAAAATTTAACATCAAATATTGTACCAGTGCCCTAGTAACTAAAGTAAGGAGCTATTAATCCGAGATATTAATCAAAAAGAAAACTCCAATCCCAAGTCACTCAGTTAAGGAAACGTGTCCCGCAATTCAGCGTATTACTACATTCAAATACGAATTCAACCCTTGACACATATGTACATACACTGTAAAATATTCCATTCAATTAAATTAAACAGAGAATGGGCCCCTACGAATGAATCAATATAGCTTCTCATGTTCTCAAGGAGTATCGATAAATAACCATCCATACATGCCTAAGTAAGTAAGAATCACCTGACACCTCCCTATTATATTATATTATACATTTTAAATGATCATTCTTACTTTGAGAACAAACGATTTCATGTTGAAGAACATTTTCTTCTTCTATGATGATGATGATAATGATGAAAGTATATATTCAACTTCAAACGCCTGATGCACGATCCGTAGGTAGGTAAACTATACATATGTATATGCCCATACAATCATATTGTATAATAATAATCATACTCGTATTGTCATCATGAAGTGCTCAGGAAGAAATATGTAAGTGCATATATGGATCACAATCATTGTTTGACACACCTGTTTAAATTAATATTAGAGTGAGTGTAAGGAAAATATAAAATATGAGACGTTATAGTCAAAGGTAACAAGCAGAATACAAAATCTAATCCGTTTATTGAGGGTTGTATCTAATTAAAGAAAATATTTAGGGGATACACTTGAAGACGGTGAAAAATATGAATATTTGTAATAATAATATTATGTAGACTAATCCTCAAAAAAATCTACGGTACATTAGCAAAGTAGAAGAGTAATTAATATAAAATACATATTTTATCCATGATTCATAACTTACCTAAAATATCATTAGAAGCGAAGATATTGAATAATATTTTCCATCATAATAAAAAAAATAAAGCCTAAAAAAACAAAAGGACAATAATAATAATTAATCATTAATACTTGTTATAGATTTGTAATTAATATGAATTTAATAATAATAATTATTAATTAATATCATTACAAGAGCAGATTAATTGTTGTCGCAACAAATAGACTCTTCAAAGTAATAACATGACGTCATGTCATGCAAGTTTACGTAATTGCTGTCATGTGATTTGTTTCATACTACTGTGATTTCTGTTCTCTCCATATGTGGAATAGAACGCCAAAGCTCAACTGCCTCAATACCACTCCAATTATTCCAAGTTGGTGGCAAAATGTCGAAATAAACGTGGCCTTTGATGTGAAAGAATACTTTTGAGTTCGGTCGACTCACAAATCTTATGATTAAGTTATTTATGTGTAAACAAAATAAAGTTCTTACTTCGGTCACATGGCGCTAGTTGGCGTTTATTCGGATATCTCCACAACTGAATCACAGCTTCTCATCAATGCTCATTTGAACGAATTTAGCGTCAAGTTCTAGGGTTCATTTATATATATTATATACAAGTTGCAATAATAAAAATGAGATTTTTTAATATATCACGGGTGTAATTTCTATTTTTTTTTAATATGAAAATTACTCATTGATAAACCGTTTTCTGCGGCTCATTATATAATATAAGTGCTCTCAAAAAAATAAGTAATTAAATGAGAAGTAATATTAATAGATCAAAATCAAATGATAGGATCAATTTGAATATATAAGTAATTTTTACGTTATGGGGTGTACAAATTGCAACCAAAGGTACTTTATCTACATATATCTATGATATCATCATTAAACAAAAACTATTTATTGAATAATAACGACTATCACATAATCCCTACTCAAGTTATTTTTTTATTGATGATGATATATAAATGCATCCTTTTCAAGGTTTAAGCAGATAAGTCATAGGGAATATCAATAAATATTACAATAATAATAATAATACCACATAAAATTTGGTTGCCTTTGTGATGCCTTTGTATATTTTTATTATTTTTGAAATGTAGCTAACCTCTAGTTTTTTTGGTTTTTTTTTCTTCTTGTCAATAAAGACTTTAAATAATATTGTTTTTATATTATGCAATACGCAATGTACTCCTAGCATAGAATGCAAATTACAAAATGATATATGTATTACATATATATTTGAGTAGCGTACATTTCCCTGTTTTATTCAGTTCTAGTCATTTGTACACTTACTATGATTTTTTCAATTGTTCTGTATATGAATTCAATTACATATTATTTCTTTGACATTATTACAACTTTTTAATGGGATCTCTCTTTGGAAATAGGAGTAATTTTCATGTACATTATGATATAAATAATTTGATGACGTTTTCATATTGTCTATTTCTTCTTGAAAAACTTTCGTGAGAAAAGTAACCATTTTTCAACTATAGAGACATATATATTAATATATTATTTTCTTGAAGAAAAAAAAATCATACAGAGAGTTATCATTCAGCAAGAAGGGACTATGTATATATACATAATTAAAGTTAAAGATATTTAGAAATGGTTTTTGAGAGAGAAAAGAAAATTACTGTAAATGGTGAGAATATTTCATTTTTTTTGAATAATTCCGTATTCAAGGATCTACTCAACAAAAAAAAAGAAAGAACAAAAATATTAATTAAACATTGGAGAAAGAGAGAGAGAGAGATCCCACGTAAAATAGGGATGCCCTTCCACCTCTTACTGACTTGTAAGTTATCTTGAGACACGTGGAATACCAATCCAATGCAATGTTATACCAACGGTGGTGCAGTTGATGGTGTCTCCCACCCCACCCCCCACTCCCGTCCTCACAGATTTTCTGTATTTCCTTCCGTTTAAAAATCCTATCTGCGTCCCTGTGTTAAAGTACATATATCTAATTAAGACGATTTAATCAAATTATACAATAAATTATAATTATACATAAAACAAACATTTATTTCTTTTTTTTTAGTAATCTAAAACTTGGGAAGACTTTAATTTGTTAATGGTCATCGATCCAATATTAGTTAGTTTTGAGGCCAAGGTCACCTCACTAGAGACAAAGACGATATCAAGAGTAAAAAAATGTCATAGTTTTTTTGTTATTGTTTTTTTTTTCAAAGAAAAGAATCTAGTTCAGGGATGGGCAAACTTTTTGACTTGCAGGCCACTATGGGTTATAAAATTTGAAAAAGGGACCACAGCAGTACATTGAACCGTGGGCCAAATATAATAAAGCGTTGCTTGTAGTGTGCAAGCTCGGCAGGCCGGTTTAAATTGTCTAACGGGCCGTATAATGCCCGCGGGCCTTAGTTTGCCCATGTTTGATCTAGTTACAAGTCTTGCTCTTAATTAATACCTAGAGCAGAGAAACATATCTTCCTCTAATAAATGAGTTGAGTCACAGTTATTTAAAAATGGTTTCCTAATTTTTCTTTTCCTGTTCCTTTCATAGAATTATTCTTTAAAAATTTATAGCCCCTTCCAACATTGAAATAGGATTTAACCCATGGGCTCAGTCCATCAAGGATAGACTGGGCTTATAATTTATAATTTTTAGTCTTGAAAATCTTTTTCTTTGTGGGGCCTTTATTTTAACATTTAAGCCAATAGCCTAGGTACATATCTCTTGTGACGTTGACTAAAGCCATCACTGATTCCAACATGAAGGTGATATAAAATATCTACCCGTTCCGTCACCATAATTTTATCACACACTCTGGACAATAAAATAAGGATGATTCCTGGGGATTCGGATTCATATCAGTGAAAAATTTGTATTAGGACATCTTCATCCCAAGGAGCTCACAACATTCCTTCTCCGTTTTGAATGATGAAAGTTTGAAATGGAGAAAAACTATACCTTTTCAAGTTCAATATGGTAATAAGTAAGTTCAATATAGGAATAAGCAATTGAGTGTGCATGAATACTTAAGAAAAACAAAGGATGTATATGGAGGGCCAGTAGTACTTGGTATTGATAATGCTCCGGCCCACTCCAGGATTGAAGATGTTTTGAATGAAGAAGAGCTTTCAATTCACAAAATTTTAAGACTTGGGCCTTACAGTCCTTTGCTCAATTCAATTGAGCATATTTGGTCAATATTAAAAGCCTTTGTGAAAATAGAATTAGCTAGAAAAATTGAGAATATTTTAAATACTGAAAGAAATTATTTAAGTATTTCGGAGCTAAGATCAAGAGCTCTGGAACAATTAATTGTAGAAAGACTAAATGAAATTATCTCAATGATTTGTAATAGTTGTATTGCTAGCATCCAGAATCGTTTTGTATATAGATGTGATTAATTTTGTTGACATGAGATTCTAATAAATTTAATAATTTAAACATATATTGAATTTCATGAATATTATTCTTTATTACTTAGTCCCATATTGAACTTGCTTACTCCCATATTGAACTTATTTATTCCCATATTGAGCTTGATTATTCCCTTATTGAGCTTGAAAAGGTATGTAGATACAAGTGAAAAAATTAGAAATTTTTTATGTCTGGAGATCTAGTTACTGGAGACCTTTTTTTGTCTCTGTCAGACTTTTAGTATTAAATCTCAGAGTATTTTTTGATACTTTTTGCTTCAAAATGGAGAATAATTTTTATTTCAATTCAATATCACAATGATATCCCCAAAAAAATTCCTTTATATTTTTATGTCAGCTGTGTATTTGTCTATTTTTCCCTACAGAACGGTAATTTGTTGGCCTTGAATATAATAATATGATTCAACTGGGAATATCTCTATTATCAAATAAATATTATGAATTAATTCAAGAGTTGTAAAGGGTGACACTATTGGCTAACTAACTCGGATATAATTTTTGTTATTTCTCTTTTTGAACGAAAGGTTAGGTGATGTTTACTATGACAAATGCTTTATTACAAATAGTTAAACTGTC
Organism: Lepeophtheirus nordmannii; assembly: GCA_963680855.1. Lineage (NCBI taxonomy): Eukaryota > Metazoa > Arthropoda > Copepoda > Siphonostomatoida > Caligidae > Lepeophtheirus > Lepeophtheirus nordmannii. The sequence continues at coordinate 18,395,624 of OY804525.1, read as the reverse complement.
TTTAAAGACACAGTCTTCTTCCTTTAATTTATGAAGAAACATTCTATAATTTGGTCATGGTCGGAGGGCGTGTTAATAGTTATGAAGCTTTAATATAGTCTATAATGATTCTAACCAGATTACGATCTTCTCATTTCCCGAGCCCACCCAAGAATGCTGTATGATACTCTTATAATATAAAAAGGGTGAATCCCTTGTCACAATATATGTACATACCTATCTACAATATCTACTTAGATACCTACATATATATGTATTTACAAGGATAGCTGCTAAATATTATTTCCTCCCTGAAGAAAACTCATTATAGCTCTGTACATATTATTATAATTTAATCCAGACACTGAATATAAAGTTATTGATCAAATAAAATGCACTCTATATATATAGTGAGTCTGTTTTTGGAGTCTTATCCATCAAAGGACTCTGACACTTTAATTTAAAAAATAAAATAAAAAAATACTAAGAAGAAGAAGCCATGAAACTTAAATAGGACTTATTCATTTAAAAATATGTATGAGAACAAATATAATATATACAACCTATGTTATGTACCAATGAGAACACACACAAAATCCTTCGAGGACCAAATGCACATATTCATCACTGATTTATCTATCATGATAATCATTCTATCCATGATTATGTTAGAGTGGCTCTTGACATAAGAAACTTCCAAGATGTTCTTTTTGAAACTTGAAAATTGATCATATTTATAAATAGAAAATTTGGATTCTTTATATAGAATGTTTTTACATACGTCACAGACTGTATCATAAATTGAAGAAGATACGTCATGTTTATAACAAAGTACTATGAGCAAAAAATATCGGAAAATTGGATTTTAATTTTTTGGAATTCGAACGGTTAAGTTGACACACCTGTCAATGACGGTAGTGCTTGAGACACACGTCCTTTTGTGAAGGGCTACAATTGAATTTTTCGAAGTTTTTTTAAAAAATGTCTTAAGAAGGTTGACTAAAATGAATTTAAAAGAAATGTTGTAGAAATAAAAAGAGTTTCAACGAATATTTCAACCTGTATTTTTTTGAAATTTTGAGAATTTGTGGCTTATTTCTCGAGATACATAACCTATTACTATCAAGAAATCGACCTTTTAATTTTAATAGCATATCTAAACTCAACAGTTATTGGTCTATGATTATGAACTTTATCAAATTTTAATAGTTGTTTTGAAAATTGAAAAAAAAACCTTGGCACATGAGCATTGAAGGGTGGGGGGGGGGGGGAGAGAACTACTTGTTAGGGGGATGAAATGAATTTTGATGATTGAATAAATATTTTTTAACTCTTGATATTTTTTGCCCATAGAGGCATAATTTATATATTTATTATATAAAATGGTAGAATTTTCTCCCAAAAATAAAATCTTAAGAAAACTTTATCTAACGGCTTTTAGAATGAAAAAAAATCGAAGCCCCCGTATTGAATATAACTTGATGTCAAAGAGTGATATAGCAGCATTTGATAAAGATGAAATTTATCAGTGGTAACAATTCCTATCAAACAGTGAGATTAAGCTTGTTTTGGATGGTCTTTGAATAAAAAAAAAGTAAGAAAGTCACAGAAACAAAATTATAGTCCATGCAAAACTAAAGACAGTTAATTTATTTATGATGTACCAACATATTTTTAATATATATTATTAAGATTTGAAATACAAGGTACAGGTTTTTTTAAATCATTTTATTTGTTGTTTCTACTGTGACATCCAAATGTGCGGTATTAATTCACTAATTCCTTATATTTTAAAGAATCAAGGATGTTGATTATAATTAAATTTGGTTGTTTATACCTACAAGATGGTTGATCAAAAATATGAGAATATCATGCGCACAAGTCACAACTTTGACTCTCAAAAGGAAAAGGAAAAGTTTGAAAAAACAACTGGTAGCTGCTGCCATTCTGTATTTTCCTTGTTGCCAACATTTTAATACTGGGCCGAGTTATTAATTAAATAATGTATACATTGATAAATTCTACCAATATTGATCTATCAATCATTAAACCTTGTTTATTATTCAATAATTCAAAAAAAAAAAAAAAAAAGGCGTGCAATCCTTGATTTAATATACTATTTATAAATCAAAATCATTTTTTAATAATAATAATAATACCCTTTTTGAGTTCATAACACGTAGAGTCAACTGATAAAAAACAGCTGAAGGGAGAATACAGTGTATGTTTGATTATCTCAAAAAGCTTGTCGTGAGAATAGAACGTTTTTAATGATGACATCACGTGAAAAAGCTCTATTTCAGTAATATATATTTATTTACAAAAATATCAAATATTGATATGATCTATTTTCATTTATTTTTGGACTTTTGATCCCAGTATTAATCAATAACAAAACAATCAGCGGATCTTTTTTTAATAAATACTTTACAATAAATAAAAAATCATATCCTTTTGAATATTCTTCCAAAACTTGAATATTTCTTATTATTTAGTTTAATGATATTGAATGACAATCAAGCAGAAGGGGGGGGGGGGGAGGGGGGCTTGGACTCAAGTTGCGCTTGAGACTAGTGCTTGAGACAATGTCTCATAAGATTTTGATCATTCCATGGATTTGAGAGACGTTCCTTTAATTTCTGCTTAGGTTCGAACCCTACCTCTAGAAAAGCTCGATATTGTCTCACTTTGACCATTTTGAAATTGTAGATTTGTTTTAATGCAAGTGCAAATTCATGACAGCCCTTGTCTTTTCCTTTAATTTGTAGTACTTTTTATATTATATAAATGTTTTTTCAGTAAAAATTTCACAAAAAGTTGCAAAATATCATTCGTCCTTGCTATTTTGAGCAAGATTCGTTAATCACATTTTATTTTATTTTTAATTGATCGTTTTCCATATTTAGCTTCATTTTGTCCTATTCTCCTGCGCTAATTACATGAATATGATTACAGTTTCTAAAATGGTAGGGAAAACCATGGCATTGAAGTATCATTTGATAATAGAGCATTGTAAAATAGATAAAAATAACAACTTAGAAAGGACTTTGAAGCTCTTTAATCCTGAAACAACGAAGATTTAGATGAAGATGCACTTGCCTGAGAGGGTATTAAATTCAGCAATCTGTCAAAATCTTTGGGTCAATTTTGTATTTTAGACACTTTTGTCTCAAAATGACCATCTACAGTCGTTTTAATAGGCTGAAAAGTCTAGTGCTCAAAACAATTTTAAAGAAAAGTAGTTTTTGTATGATAAGTATCTATACTTTATTTGATTATAGCTCTTTTCAAAAATTAAATAATTAATATCTACATATATCAAATATTCAATAACGAATGAGATAATATTGTCCTTATTTGACACTAAAAAGCAAAATGTGTGTGGGCCACTCGTAGTATCTAAAAGCGTCATCATCATTTGTCATTCCTTTTTTTTATTGGGATTGTTTAATTGAGGAGAATAAATGATGAAGTAGGATCAAATATCCTTATAGAAGGAAGAATGACAGCTTTGTTTTAAAAAGTAATACATATCGAAACTGTAGGCTCGATCTTACATTCCCTCAATATTTCCCGGTTGTCTCAAATTTATACCCAAATATTTTTTTTACAAGAAAATGTTGTAACATTAAGAACACTACTTTTCATAAAATCTCCTTTTAAGAACCATTTTAATTACTACATTCTAAGTAATTTCCTTATGAAACGTGTTCACTGATGTTATAAATTGTATAAAAACCGAGTTTGAGGTCATGTTGGAGACAGGGTCAGGGGTAAAGGGATTTCAGCAAAATGAACAAATTTTCAAAAAAAATATTTAGGGAAACTTTTAATGGCTATAAGAATGAAAGACATAATATAGAGAAGCAATGATTTTTATTCCATTAACATTTGACTATTTATGCCTTTTCCAAGGTGGCCGATTTTCAGAATGATGACGTCACGTAAAAATGATCAATAGCAACGTTTCTTAAAGTTTTAAGTCACTGGAGTCCATAACAAGGTCAATCATTGTTTGCAGAGCCCCTGGGATATTATATAGTATTAAAACAACCTTTTAGAGAATGAGGAGTACTATTTAATGCACACAAACTGTTGTTGAGGTGAAAACAGGACTTTTGAAGAGGAGTTCTTCTTGGTAAACTAATATAAACTTTGTTTAACTATACAACGATATGTATTTTCTTGTCAGATCTCGATTGTATATCTCACTCTCTTGCCCCTTATTAGTGTTCCGAACGTGGTCAACGTTTAAAATAGCTAATTGTTATCCTGTGAACAATTTCTTAAGTGATATTTAGTGATAATTAAATGCCGCAGTTAGGAAGAAGAGTTGTCGAATTACCTACCAGTTAATTTCGGGCTTTTTTCTTCCTCTTTTTGAGGGATGTAAGGTTGAGAGATAGAGGGGAAAATTGTTAAGTATATAATAAATAGCAATAAATTTGGGCTGCTTGAATAAGGTAATGAATTCAAAAATGGCTCGCAAAGTCTTTAGACTTCTCCCAGAGAGTAGTTTGTCAAAATCTTCTCTCTTAGAATAGTTTTATTTATGTAACGATTCACAAATCCGTAGAATCCCTTAGTTTCTGTTTCAAAATGTTAATTTTATCAGGGATTTTTATCGAAGAAGAGGTGATTACTTAGAAGAAGGATAATAAAAGTAGTTTGTAACATGAATTCATGATGGATATCCCCGAAATGATTGCGTTTTATAAGGTGCATATCTACATATAGAGTTGAGAATGAAAACTTTACCCTGAAATGAATCATCCAACTTTTATATGTACATGTAATTCTACGCAAAATAATATGGAACAAATATTCATTAAAATCGTTTCTTTGTTTTTTTTTTAGATATCAACACATCATTTTTGAGGCGTAAAATATGTAAATTTATTACGAAAATATACTTTATACTACATAATATAAAGTCAATCAATCTTAATTAATTTTACTTAATCTACGCTCGTCATTTTATCTTCCATCGTGATATGCAACAAGTTTTTGTCACTTAACTGTGATAGATTTGTATATATATATAATATTTTAAATTAGATGAGTCATTTTTGAAGTTAAAATATTGTTACGTAATATTTTATAAAGTACAAATAAAAAAATGTGAAGTTTCGTATGATTTAAACAGAAATGAGATTCAAATTTTAGTATAAACCAACCAATGGATAAACAATGACTCATCAGTTTTTGATTTTATCGATAAAACAAATACAAATTTATGAAAAATTTGAATAATGTTTACTAACGACTCTCAGGAACAGTCCAGTCCCTGGAAGCCAATCCTTTGTGTGTTTTTTTAAGTCTTTTACATATTACACTTTTTTATAGTCCAATTTTTGGGCTTTTTTTTGTATCGTTGAGCCGTCATTGATTGATGGTCAATGAAGAAACATTAGGTCTACTGCCAATGAAACCATGTCTACAAGTGATTGTATACATTGTGCAGTCCAGGTGAGATAAGGCCACTAATTTGTAAGTCCAAGTTAATTATCGAGTTTTCTCTTCCTCGTCATGTCGAGTATCAAGTCAAGTCACATATCACATATAATATTTTCGAGTAATGTGAGCTCTCAAGGTTACTTTGAGCATGAATTCTTGCTCTGATAACTTAAAAGACTGAGTAGAATTGAATCAACAACAACATTTTTATTATTGAAAAAAAAGAATTATTTCGTTGATTGAGGAAACTTCGACATAACACTCTAATAGAAAAAATATTTGCCATCATTTTGAGAAAAAGTTACTTGACCAGAATCCATTGAAAATATCGTGAATATAAAAAAAATTATTTAAAAAATAGCTTACAAACTTAAGTACAATTTCTCAAAAAAATATTTTCCTTCAATATAAGAAATGTGAACACATTTATATACTTGAAGTAACATTCTTGCAAGTCTTTTGATTTCAAAGGCCTCAAGTTTAAGTTATTTTATACATCAGTTATCACAAAGTTGCAAATTATCAAAAATGTCATGACAAAAAAAACCATTTCCCTTCTTCCATGCTCACAAATATTAGATGCCATCAAATAAAAGACTTGAGACCACACTTCACATATTTTGGCATGAAGTCTCATACTATAATACCTTGACAAATGAGTTTAATACGTTCGGAGACAGAGCTCCAAACTCAATTATTAAATCAATCTTCCGTCTTTAAACTAATGTACCAAACTGCCATTAATCCGTTCCAACATCCAAATTAGTAGGTCACGAGATACACACGAAAAGAACAAAGATTGAGTTAGCCACAACCTCGACACGTAATTCAAATAAAACTTGGAGATTAGGCAGAAAACTAATTACACCTCATATACTCTATGGGTCGAAGTGCATGTATATATATTAAGATTTAAGTGTACTTGGAAAATTGATGATATTTTGTGAGACCTTCTTCAGGGAAATTTGAAGATTTACACATTACGTACTCACATAGATAATAAATAAATAAGTTTTCTTGAAGACTTAAAAAATAGTTCTTGACTATAAAGCAAAATACACATAATTAGAGTAATTTCTGCAACAAAGTACCGTGCTTAATATGCGTTTTGCCTATAAAATTATACAAAAGTATTTTCGTATTAAAAATATCTATTGTATGTCGTAACACGCAGAGCCCATTTTGTTTCTTATATTTTTTTAATAATAAAATCATTTGATTAACAAGGTCATTATACAAATCAATCCTAGCGTTGTTGTAAGAGTCAAAATGGTTGAAGAGTCAATCTCATTACTAGAAATGGTATCTATGTAGACAATTTTATATTTTTATTTTTTTAATCGGATAATTAATTAGTTATCTGAAGGATTCTAAAAGAAGATTTAAAAGCTGTATATGAGTTCAACATCTTAAGAAGGTACAAATGTTTACGTGACGTCATCACTGAGGAAGTCAGCATCTTGTTAGGTCCATAAAAAGAGCTGTAAATCCTCACCTCTGTCAGTATGAAAAAAAAAAAAACGAAATCAAAAATTGACTTGGTAACCCTGATAATTTGATGAATGCTTGGAAGGAGATCAGCGTCAGCTGTCATGACGTTTTACTACACTCTCAACTATTCTCTTTTCCTTGTACAGGGAAAGGCATAGACCGTCTTTGAGAGGAAATAAACACAAATTCATACCTATCAGAAGATTAAATTATATCAGGGATTCAAAGTTTTATTCGATTTGACATTTTATTCATCAATTATTATTTCTAGAGGGGAATATTTATCCATTACACGTGGTTAGTGCTACATTTTTTCCCCTAAAGGATATAGAAAAAATGAAATCATATTTAGAAAATAAAAAATTATGTACAGACTACGAACCATTAAAAACATTGCACGCGAAAAAATATAAACAACCAAATTTTACAAAAATAATAACTCATGTTTGTATAAGATTTAGACAAATTGAGTAAATTACTGTCGTACTTTTGTCGGTTATAAAGAAACCGACAAATAAAAAGGACTTACATTTTAACCGTCTATCAAAAAAATCTCTTTTTTTTGTTTGTTTAGATCTCAAATCCTAATAAATTATATTGAAAATAGTTTATAATAATATTATTATTCGTTCAAATTTAAATTGTTTAGTAAATAAATTAACTATTACCTTTAGAAGGATCACAAATTTATTTATTTATTTATTTTTTTTACATTTTTAAAGTTATTAGATGAAGTTTTCTTAAGATTTTATTTTTTGATCATTTTATTTAATAAATATATCAAATATATTCCCCCAACATGGCGTTGCTCTCGGTTTAATATCCACGTAATTACCATTTGATGAAAAGATACGAATCAAATACATATATATATATATTTTTCTTCTTTGTAAGTAATGAAAGATGATTTCACTCTTGACATCTTAATCTTTTTTGAAGAGAGTACTACTATTTATGTACAAAGATAAATGTTATTTGAATCTACAAATGTTAGATTGGCTCCTTATCACTATGAATACCTAATATGAGATAAACCTGACGGTGATACTTATCAAGGATTTTATCAAAATTCCTTAAAAAATAGTCATAAAATTACATAGAAACTTTGTTTTCCTGGATTTTAGATAATATTTACTTTTATTTAACGAAAATTTACGATAATATTATAATAATTTTTGTGTAAAAACCCCAACAAGCCAACAGGAGATTTGAAATGATATTGAAAGACGTTAAAGCAATTTTATTTCTCTCTTGTCCTTCTTATAGTATTTCCGAAAGGACCTGCAACGGATGAAGAAAAACCCTATTCCAAGAATATTCTTAATATTATTCTCAATAAATATATTTACTTTTATTTAAAAAAAATAGAGTGTTCAAAGCAGGCTTATAAAACCTTGAATGAATGTTTATGCATGAAATACTCAAATAGGAAGTTTTTTCTATTTTGTGTTGTTTTTTCGTTCTTTAGAAATAGACTCATGGACAATCAACGGACCATAAATTATTACATACATCACTCAAAAATTATGCATATATAATAAATATGTAAATCAGTTTAAATATCCACACAAAGTTAATTTTGTCAGTTACAACCACTAATTCCATCAATTGTGTGTTAATGCCCTGTATCAAATAATATTTGCCATTCGTGATACTGAACTTCACCATCTGGTCCAGTGGTTCTTAACCTGGGTTCGATCCAATCCCAGGGGCTCAGTGGTTTGGTGCACCACCCCCACTCGTATGATTTGTGACATCAACCTCTGTTTGGCCATCATTTTTTATTTTTCCAACTACGAAGGCTTCGATGAATGCATGTAATAGTACTTGTGGGGATTCAGTACCTTCATAAAGGTTAAGAACAACTGATCTGGTGAGTATTAGAGTCTTTTTTTCAAAAATTTCACCTCTCATTTGTAGAAGCAAACTACAGTATAGTCAGAAATGATTTCAAATCTCTGAATACTCTTCAACGTGTGCATTCAAAGATGAATGACTTTTTTTTAAAATATATAAATAATTACATAATTATTCTCCAAAATTGATAAATTATATATTCAAGTTAATATCGAATTCGAGCGTTATAAAATTAGTTCAAATCAAGTTTTAGCTAATAAAAGACTAAAAGGAACATTTGATTTTAACTTCTTTTTAGATCTAAGTTTTGTAAAATCTAAATGAACCTTAACTGATATTTGGCAATATTTTTGGTAGAATTTATTATAGCATATTATGAAATCCTTACTACCAATAATTTACAATACTATTTGGAGCCTCAATGTTCCAAAAAATCAGCTCCAAGTAGAATAAGGTGGATGTTATGTCATTCAGGAAATACATTTTAATTTTAATTACATAATCTGCTAAAATAGTATCATTGTCTCTTATTTCATTTAATTACTTTACAATAATATGTTTTCTTTATGTTAAAACTAATTGGAAAAAATGGAATAGGTAAAATTAATTAGTTAAGAATATTGCCTATGCCCTGGGTAAAATTGTTCTTCAAGATGACCAATAAAGAAAATTTAATTTGAATATAAAGTCAATGTGCCATCAATTACTTTTAAATGCTTTCAAAATACTCATTTGCAATGAGTTTGAGTCAGAGCTTGCTTCTTAAATATAAATGTATCACAATTAAATGATGAAATCGTTCATATTATGTTCTTATCCTTGTCTAAAGATAAAATATGTGGATTTGCGTGCCTCTTCGGAAGAGTAAGGAAAATTGCTTCGAATCCAAAACGGACACTCGGAGTTTCAAAAGACTCGATAATCACGTGGGTCGTACTCCAGGGCATTACTATATTTGTACAATTACCGGACTACATATAAATATGTATATAAAATCTTAATTTAACAAATTAGACTAATACAAACTATGTTTTCAAGTAAAAAAAAAAAAGAAAAGAACTAGTCATTTCAATTGGTGGATGTTTGAAAATTCTTCTTCTTATATAAATAAGTAAGTATAACTGTATTTTTGGCCATAAGCTCACTCGAATGTGCTTCTTAAAAAGTTACTGGTGTTTAAACATTTTATATAAAATGGAGGATCTGTTTCAGAGAGGTATTTGGAATTCACAATTGACTCCGAGCTTGATTCTTAAATATACATACATTTACTATCCTTGATTGCAATAAGTATTTGTGTGACTTGGTTATTTCAAGAGCCTTAAGGGATCTAGTATTTAGAAGATACTTATCGGAAAATCTAAAACAAGGAAACCAGCCTCTAATTACTAATATTATGTAATCCAATGTGGAGATAACTAGTCTAAAACATTAGCTATTAATATATGTATAATCAAGGCCATGTGAACTAAATTGGAGTAAGTTTACTAAAATTCTATTGAAATGTATCTTTTTTCAACAAATTCATAGTATTTTGTATTACAACTGTGAATTATTTGACTTTTTAAAGTGTTTAAAGGAAGAGGGCAATCTACAAATCTTAGACATTCTCTGCTCCAATACTTGCTGAACAAGTTGTCGTAAATTCCAGGTATCACTGTACTCTATATAATTCGATGAAAAAAATCAGAGTGAATTTGAGTATTTACTTATTAAGAATACCAAAAATGTTTTTACTCTATCGTTCAACCAACTAACCTCTATTCCATTCCAATAAAAAAAAAACCTCAAAAACTTAATTAAAAACCAATATATAAAAATACCTCTGTACGTGGATAATTTCGTGAATCTTTGGAAATAAATTGATAGAGCCATGCATAACCCCACTCAATTAAGCATTGACCTTTTAAAAAAATATATATATTTGTTACATATCATAATTTGACCTCGAAGAGACATTTGCTACGGTTTCCACCCATGGTTATCGATCTATGTATATGTTCGTATTTTTAACCCAGATTAATTTGAAGTATCATTATCATACTATGAGCAAAAAATATCGGGAAATTTGAGTCTAATTTTTTTGACACTCCAATAGGGATAAATATTTTTGTTTTTTAAGTTGGCACTACTGTCATTGACATTTATGCCAAATTATACGTCAAAATATTCATTGGTGCTTGAGATACGTGTCCTTTTGTGAAGAGCTAAAATTGAATTTTTCGTTTTTTTTTAAATGTCTGAAAGATGATGACACAAATGCAATTTAAAGAAAAATGTTATTGCCAATCCAAAAAAAGTTTAAATGAATATTCCAAGTCACTATTATTTAGAAAATATGAAAATTTGTAGCTTATTTCTCGAAGTACATAACCTGTTTCCTTCCGATTTTAAATTTAATAGAATATCTAAACTCACTATATATTGTTTTGTAATTATTGATTTAACAAATTTTTTGTAACTTTTTTAAAAAATTTGAAAAAGAAAACGTTGGTGGATTTGCATTATTGCATCGGGGGCTACTTTTGAGGAGGATGAAATGAATTTGGATGATTAAATAAAGATTTTTTGGTTCCCGATATTTTTTGCCCATAGTAATACTACATAAATACAAATCAAAGAGCTAATGAGGTGAAATTAAATCCTAGGAGATTCATTAGGGTTCTTTGATCCTTCAATAAGTCTTTTTAATTAAATGTGTACTTAGATCCATGACCTTCAACTTTGTTCATTTGTATGCCTTGATTTTAAATGTTTAATTAACTGAATAGTACACATGTATACTGTAGGATTAAATCATTAATTAATGCTTAGGTTACGTACCAAGATCTATTTCAAATATCATAGGTATGTCAGTATTGACAAATTGATAAAAAATAAGTATATGCATTTCAAGAGTATTTGTTTACCTTGAATTAAAGAAAATGATTTAAAAAAAAAAATAAAAAAAATTATCTACTAATTATTTTTCCCGTCTGAAAAAGGCAACAACTAACTTTTCTTTGTTAAAAAAGTAGGAAAAAAAAAATAATCAATTCAAGTACATTTAAAATCCACAAAGCTTTCAATATACCTAGATATGTGGTTAAAGCACCATAAAAAAAATATCTGCAAATATGTATCCATTAAAAAAAACACTTAAGTTACATATAGAGTAGATAAGTATGTACCTAATACCTAGTGGTGTGTTAGTAAAGATTCGTCTTGATTGAGGGCTCATTCACGACGACTCCAAGTTTGAGTCTTATCTTGCTATCGTTTTTATGAATATGACCAAAGGAATGTTATCAAAACTATCTTATTATAAGGATCTGAATCCTTGAATGTCTTGCTCTCAACACTCTCAAAGAGAAGGTGATTTTAGGCACAACACTTATAGTGCTTAAATAGAAAGTAATCATTTGATTTGTGTACAAGTTTTTTTAATAATATATTTACATATTAATTTATACATGAAACATATTTTCATATTTTTTTTTTTCATTATTGACTGATTTGTCAAACAATTTAAAGAATGTGTCTACCTCTTTATGTTGGTATACCGACTGTATATGCTGATCTATTGGTATTTTACTTTCTCTTTTGCTATATGCAAATCAAATAATTAATTTTGGCAACCCACCGTATGCAAATAATAATAATAATATTAACTTGGTGGCATGACAGCCTGTCAAACTTTGGGTCAATTTATTATAATTTTAATTATAGATGTGTAAATATTTTTTTTTTTTTAAATAATCCTATTTCATTTATTAGCATTTTAAGCAAATGCAAAAGCATTGCATAGAGGTTGTTGCTTTACAAGAAAGCTTTTGAGTCATACGTGTCTACTTAATATTTGGATGTTTATATATAAAATATATAGAAGAGTAGATTGAAAATTATTTCCGTTTTACCGGGGGGGGGGGGGTGATAACCTGAAATCTGAACACTCACAAAAGTAGAAAAAAGTAAACCTAGATGATTTTTTTTGCGTATGTTTTGTAAAATAACATTTGTTTATATTTATATGACGAGCATTTTTTGTTTCAAAAGTTGTTCTCCAAAACCACCAAAAATGCCAAACGAGGAGACCGTAAGGTAAAAAGTGTCGAGACTACTCTGTGCGGAATTGACAGTATCGGCCATTGCAAAGCAGCTGAACTTCTCAAGGACGACCGTGTACCGAGTCAAAAACATGACTGTCACCAATCAAACTCTTGAGAGAAAAGCTGGGTCTGGTCAAAAGAAAAAGTCAGCGATAATTGCGTCAGGAGGGCCTTCACCACGAATCTGCTCAAGTCGACCCGGTTACACATGAAGGATATGGGATTGTCGCACGTCGCATTGGTGAAGAATGAGAATAAATTGAACGTTAATTATACCACCACTTCTTATGTATATGGGTTTTCCAGTAGTATGAGCCAAAACTCTAATCAAGTCCTCATGGTTCGTGTCCGAGTCAAGTCCAAGACTATGAAAAATGACTTGAGTACAGGGATGCAACTTTTTTGTAGGTGGGAGCGGGGCATGTATGTACGTACTAGGGGATACTGAGGACAGTTGCTATACTTTTGGCTCATTTACTGAGAGAAGGTTTGAGCTAGATGCACCGAAACTTAACTACATAAAAAAGTTTGTACTCGTCTAAATTTATTTATAGAATAGTAGTTTCAGTACATTCAGTATTATAGATCGAAGAAATTCACTCAAACTCTACAACTAACCCTATTCTAGATCCTTCAGATTAAAAAAGTGCAAAGCTGATTTTTTGTAAGTAATTCTCATGATATTAAATAATAATAATTATTGTTTAATCCAATTTCAATGCTTAGTTTGAGAAAAAGGGACTGTTTACGTGTCTGAATTGAGTCTCAAGTACTTGAGCTCGAGTTCAAATCAAGTTGCTAGTTTTGAGAGACGAGTCGAGTTTTTAGTTTTTAATCACGATTCTGGGTCGAATTGCGAGTTCTTGAACAAGAGTCCGAGTCGACTCTTGGTACAAAGAGACTCGAGTCCTTCATTAAGTTACTAATTAAACAATAGTTATTTTAGAAAGGGATCAAAAGTTGTTGTTGATTCAGAGTCTTATGCTATAACCATGCAACAATCTCTGCTTACTCTTGTTTGTTTGTTTTTTTGGTAGATGTCTGTGTAAATAATCTACATATACTCAAAAGTAGTTATTTGAGGTACTCCTCAGGGGCTTTACACGGGTCATTATTAGTTACCTATTGACCCATAACATCCGAGTTTCCACAAAATTAGTTGATTTGTTTAATTTAAATTCGCTGTACCTTGAATTACATGTTGTCCACTATTGAAAAAAAATCAATCACAAATATTGGTGGATTCTCCCAATCCCAGTTCTAATTATCTATGAGCTATGACAGACCTTGACTTTATAATAACTGGATACATACTTACATAAATATCTACATTTATGTACATATATAGGTCAATAATAATTATTATTGACACACACACTCTAGAAATTCAATTACGTGATTTATCGATGGACAATCCATTTGTATGTTATTCATACAAAATAATGATGATGTAAAGGGGTCCATAAATTAAGAACAACAACAACAACAAACATTCTGTAATGTTACGTATGATTGTATTTATAGTACTCTTAGATATGTATGTATGTATGTAGAATCACATTCTTTATGCCTGAGTCACACTTCTTGTCGTTCCTAGGCATTCATAGGCACTTGAAGGAAGTATCATGTGTTCTTGGAATTAAGTAAATGAAATTTTGTCAAGTGAATATTTAGAGTGAGTAAATGTGCCATTCAAATGCTTGTAGAGACGTCTTCTTCTTCCTACGTACCTACGTATATATATGCCTATAAGTAGATATGTATGTACATAAATAGACACACTAGCAATGCTCAGAATAGCCCAATATACATATTTATGCAGCATCATGAAGGGAAATTTACATGATTCAAAATTCGCTATAAATACAAACTGATGATTTATTCATAGCATATGTACATAGAATGACGTCTTAAAAAGCGTATGTTTGCTGTGAAAGGATTTTATATGTTATTGGGTTAATAGAGTGTTTTAACTGACGTCATCGAGTGAGTAATAAACCGAAAGGGACGCCATTCTGGAAACATATATTCATAAGTAGAAGTTAAGAGTGTTCTGGTCAAGAGCAGAAGATCAAATCTTCGAGAGATTAAAGCCAAAACAATACCACACCTTTGAGGGACTTTGAAGCTGGGTCGAGACCAAGATAAAGAATAATCTTATTAGTCTTGAAAGTCTCGGTATCTGTATCAAATCACCAGTGGTTGATATATCTATGAAACAAAACGGATGAATTTTCAAATAATCTTAAATAAACTTCATCTACACGTCATGCCTTTGAGTATATTTATATATAAAAACCCTTAAAAGACTACAATGTCTTGGAGCAAAGGCCTTTGTTTTTTTAATAATTTAGTTGTTTATTAGAGTGGGTCGAAAAGCAAAGAGAATAAAAATTATATAAAAACATTTCTCGTTATATTTTATTGTTATGCCTTCAAATAAGCAGTTATATCATTTTTTAAAATTTTTTTAGATGGGTAGGAAAACTTTTTAGGCTCCCAACATGGGATTGAACTTTTAATTGCATTGGGTTCAAGTTTAATTGTTGATACGTGTATATGATGAATTGTTAACTTGCTTAAAACTACAAAATATATCAAAAATAATAGAGTGCAAAACTTTGAATTGTAAAGTTAAGTCAATGTTAGTTTCAAAAATGAGGAACAAAATATCATATTATTTGGTTTTAATTTTTAATTTTAACACAAAAATTATATATTTCTCTAGTTATTTGCTGCTGAAATGAATAACAATTGATAGAGAATTAGCATAGCTATATAAAATGGGTCTAGGAAAAATTATCAATATCAATTTATTGACTTTAATTCATGGATAGGTAAATTCATCGATCATCAATTCATCGGCCATTAACTCATCAATTTGTAAATTTATCGACTTTTTTCTCCCAATGTATACTTTCAACAGCCTAGAAACAATAGGTTCATGTATACCTATTGCATCCCCTGGTTAGATGAACTAGGTTTCAATTATAATTAGTCGTTTCCTATTTGAGTACTTCTTTACATTCGTCAAGTTCACGTCTATCGGTACTTATTTTAAATATCGAATTAACTTTGATAGAAATAAACCTTATTCTATACCATCGTTTTTGTTTCCTTCAATTCGCAAAGAGAGGGGTTTATTAAGTTAAAAGAGCCTCTGTTAACATGGAATAAGAAAACAACACCCTTAAAATCTAAAAATAAATATAATTTACGGTTTTTTGTAAGAGTTTCAATGTTGGTTTTCATACATTTTTGATTTATACATTTATGGAAATACAAGTTCTAAAGCCATTTTCTAAAAGTTCTGGATCGAAATCTGCTGATCTCCTGAAAGAAAATAGAATGTTACTTAAAAATATTGAAAGAGAAAGGTTAGCTCAAGCAGTTGAGGCGGTAAAGAAGTAAAATGCGGAATAGACAATATCTGCTAAAAAGAAAAACTTTTTTAAATCTATTTTTTCCTCTGTTGCATCAATCCAGGATCATTTTTTTAGATCTTAAAATTGTTTGTTTTTGATTATTGACATGTTTATCATATAAAAATATCAAATATTATTTACCAATATCACAAACTGCTGAAAGTATTCATTGGGAGAAAAAAGTACATGAATTTTTCCATCGATGAATTTACAAATCGATGAGTTGATGGTCGATGAATTAACTTCAATAAATTGATATTGATAAAATTACCAGACAGTATATAAAATATTACACATCTTTGAGTTGATATCAAAATAATCTCTGACATAAAAAAGGTAATATAAACTACAAAAATCCACACTTGGTAGCTTAAAATAACTATTTTTCAATGCTGAAAATATCAAAACTACCTTTGAACAAATTTTAACATCTTTATATCAAATGCAATTTATCCATTTTCATTAAATTGATTTTAATTACCCCTATTCAAAAAAAAAAGAAAAGAAAAAAGAAGACCTTATTATTTTACCTTTTTCAAGATGGCTGCCATAATGACGTATTGTGAATACACTCTATAAAAAATACCCTTATTATAGTTATTATTATCAATCCATCAAAAAAGGCCACATACACATTTCAATTAACAGGACACTCATGTAAAAATCATTTAGTTTTTTTGTGACGAGAGAGACACGTTGACTATCAATTAAAGGAGCTCTAAAATCTATTTGTATCTGTTTTTTACAATTATATATATGTGGACACTTTTCAATACAGATAATTATTATTACAATGTTTCACTTCTCCATTGAGTCGTCCTCTATTAATAAAAATAAATTTCCTCAAATATTTGCATGTCTTTGTGCCTTTCTTCTACTCTAATTTTTGAAGACAATTCAATCTACATACATACATAGATAATAAATTATTTAAATGTTCTTTTCATAATATGTGTATAGCATTTCAGTTCCTGACAATATACATATATATTAAGACTAATTATATATTTTTGTTTATTGAATTCCTAACTAAAATTCCTATCATGCACGCATATGTACAAATTTATGTCAATTGTACCGTTATTGAGAAAATCACAAAGAGAGTGAATCATGTATTTACACTGATAAATTCATTGCAATTTAAAATTTTCTTCCTTTTTCATCTATTGATATGTATGATTATTTTTTTTACCTATGCCTTTATTTTCCCACATCTCAAACCTTTTATATCCCAAGAGTCATCCCTTGATTAAAAAAAACAAACATTTTCTGATAATTATATTAAAGATTTTAGTGATTTTCTTTTGTTGTTGTTGTTGCTGTTGGCACAAATACCTCTATTCTGCATCTCTTCTTAAACATTACTCCTCCAAAAAGAGAGAGAATCAAGATACGAAAATAACTGGCTGTTGGCCGACCTCGTCATTTTATCAAGTTATTTTACTATATTGGGGGACTTAAGTTAAAAAGGCTATACACGTTCACTACACTAATAACAGTCCGAGAGCTCTGGGATCAACAACTGTTGAAAGTTGTTCCGCGTTGTGATTAATTCATGATGTAAGATGCGTGTTGATGAAAGTGGGAAGGGGCTCTGGAGACCAAAGTACAATTTCCTTCACACCCTTTTACCTTAGAAAATCCCCTTATGAATCGGTTCCCGCGCCCCTGGTCCGAGACCACTTTGGATAATTCACAAACATGAACCGAATTTAAGGAATCCGAGATCAAGATATTTAAAAAATGTGTTTTGTTTTAAATTCAGTTTCAAAAACAAAACTTTTCATTGTTTTGAATAGATGGGACAATGTTCCGGAGACCACCCTGTTTCCAGCATCACTGTCTAGTTGATATAACTATGGGATAACGTTAAATTGTTAAAAGTAGTTTATATATTTACTAAAATATTTTAATGCGCCATTATTATCTTCGTATCATGACTTTGTAGTTTTTTCTCCCTCCATTTTATCATTAGTAAAATATGCTTTTCATTTTACTATATTTAAGTATGACCTATATTAGTAGAGGTCCAATTTTCCTCAAATAATATGGGCAATTCATTCCAATCATTATTGAATACAAAAAAAACCAACATGGCAGTATTTTTTCAATGAAAATATCAATCACATTCCTTTGTTGCAAAAAAAAAAAATATCTGGAATTTATCATTGACTCAACCCACAAAAAACATAATTAATACATTTATTTATAAATTTACTGTTTATAAAGAACTTGTAGTCATAACATACATTTTTAATCCATTCTTGATATAAAGACATCAAAAACAACATCAACAATAAAAATTATCTATTTTATGACTCTATCAAATTATATAGTTATTGCAAAATAATAGTATATGACCATACGATTCTCCGTGTTTTATAATGCATGTATTTCAATGTTTAATACTTTATTTTTTTGCAATGGGTACATGTTTTTTTTTCCTTGTCCAAAGGTACAGCACGAATATGTCGTCAAAGGGATGGTTACAAAGTCCCAGTGTGATAAGAATCTTAAAACTGTTTATTTTTAATAGCATTCGTAATAATACCTAGGGTTATACCACTGGATGCCAATCCTTGGTTTTAATCATTCATAGCACAGGTGAACAAATTTGAAATGTCAAAAGTCCTAAGGGGCATAAGTATAATAAAAGTTATTTAGTTTTGCACGCTGATTTCAAAATCTGTAAATTTTTTTTTCGAGAGTTCAACGGTTTTTTGAGAAATCGGACCCTACTTTTTGAGCGTATTTAGCTCATTTTCCAACTTCAATTTAAGGCTAAAAGGATAAAAAATATTGTCTTTGGTTTAATCCAAGAGGAATCCTAAGGATGTAGGGGATGAAAGTAGGACCAAAAGTCGGCCAAAACGTTTGTACGTAAATAATTTCTTGCATATTACATAACATGGACTTATAAGGACTGCATAAAAGAGCAGAGACCCACAGCTTTCAAAAGAGATATCAAGCGCCCATTTTCCAACTTC
This sequence comes from Lepeophtheirus nordmannii, assembly GCA_963680855.1. Classification (NCBI taxonomy): domain Eukaryota; kingdom Metazoa; phylum Arthropoda; class Copepoda; order Siphonostomatoida; family Caligidae; genus Lepeophtheirus; species Lepeophtheirus nordmannii. The sequence continues at coordinate 18,376,340 of OY804525.1, read as the reverse complement.
AATTTCAGCCTAGAAGGATACTCATTTTGTACATCAAAAAATAATGATTCACTAGTATATTTAATGCAGATTTCATTTCCAGTATTTGTTTTGACCTAAAGGGACTTCTAGAGGCGTAGGGTGCGGGAGTAGGCCATAAAGTTGGTTAAAACGTTTGTACTTAAATAACTTATTGAATATTACATAAAATGGACTAATATGGACTGTATACAAGAGCTGAGTCCCATAGCTTTCAAACGAGATGTCAAGCGTTCGATAAGACTCCTTAATCAAGAAGAAATCGTTCATCTCAATGTGTAAATCTTAATTCAACTTCGATCAAATATCCACTAGTTGAAATCAGCGTGCTAAACTGTATAACTTTTATTATACTTATACCCCTTAGAATTTTTGACTGTTGACCAGTGTATGTAATTATTAAATGTGCATAATTGCCATACTTAGATATACACAATGATGATGGTGTTCTCGAGATCAGTTTGTGTTTTGTATCACAATATAATGAGTACTAGTGGCTCTCTATCAAGATACCATTTTCCCAAGATTTGCTGGGTTTTTAAGCCTACAATAAATATTTAAAATAAGATAATTTTCTGTATGTTCGATCAATATCTTAATCTTAATATATATGCCGAGAGTAAAATGGTTTTGACCTCAAAACTAGTGACAAAGTAGCTAATGTGCAAATCCAAATGAATATTTGTTAAGTCACTTAAGTTCTACATGAGAAGAAGACTTGCTAAATATGTACAAGTCTTGAAAATTTTGTTTCTACTGTATGTACAAGAATACATAATATTTAGAATTTTGTAATTACTTTTTGGCATTGAATTATTTGAAAAGTTGTAAGTAAGAAAGTTACTTTATGTGCTTGTGCGTATAATATTTATAACAAATACATACATCAATATGCCACAACTTTAAGTACTTCTCATCAAGTAAAATCCTTCTTTTTTTCACAAACTTCTTAACTAAATATTTTTTTCTACAAATATTAAGCTATGTTACATCTTGTTGAGACTAAATCTATTTTATAAATAGAAATAGGTGCTGTTCCTCTGGGAGTGAACAAGGGAATTACCATTCTGGATTATTAATTTCATTTGAACTATTAATGTGAGTGCCCATGTTAAAAGTAACGTGGAAAGGCCACATAGTTCAAATTTTTGAACTATAAAACTAGTATATTTTTTAACAAATAAAATCTATATAAATTTTGAAAATGAAGAGTCTTAATGCACATAACTTTAGGTATTTTAATTGTTAATTGAGAAACTCAACCCGGATTTGAGTTCTAAGACCTACTCGAGACTTGAATACAAATATGTACATCAGACTTTTATCGGACTAGAGTCATATATATATATATTAAGTGGTATTAGATAGCATTCAAATATCTGACTAATGCTAGTTGTTACTTAAAGCCTTAGTTCTTGATAGAAATTTGATGCTAAATCTGAATAAGTTCATTGATAACGATATAAAAAAACATTTATTTTTTTAAATCACCAAACTCAAAGGACGGATGTAGTGGATTTTAAACGCTTTACAAGGCTCCAATTCTGCTCCACTGGACACTATAGACAAGGGATTGACGTCCCTTCCAAAAAATAGTTCAGATGTGAAAATAGATCAAACCCAAAAGTATATCCCCATAGAACAATCTAAGCTAAAAGACGTCATCATATATCAGCCAGTGACGTCATCATCAATATATTTTGTCTACGTTGGACGTACAAATATCCAATGTTTATATGAATAATAAGTATTTTTATTACCTAGGTATAAATTATAGATAATGTGTTAGCGCGCATGATAGATGATTAATCATTTAAGTACGTATACTGATCACTCCATGCTAGTGTTGCGGTTAATATAAGACCAAGACTTTGAGGTATTGAGGCCATGATGATAAAAATTGTTCTTGTTTTTTGACATCCCAAAACCAAGGGGTTGAGATCAAGACAAGACAAATGCTTTGAGTAGTTTAGGCCAAGGCTTTCAATAACTGATTTGGAGACTAAGGCCAATATCGAACTTTACATAGCTACCCCTTAAACCGAAGGTTTTTTTTTTTTTGGCTGCAATAGTTTGTTAAACATCAAAGGAGACGGAAATCTTAAGACTATATACGTATGGTTATGTACCATGTGTTGTTGAATTGAACCAACTGTAGATTTTTTCGTTCTCTTTTAAGATTAGTTTAAGGGCTTAACTATGTAGATATATAGAGTTCATACTGGCCCGACTACTTTTAGGAATAATATTCACATTATAAGTATTTTATTCATATGGTTACCAACTGATTTGTATGTGAAGGAGGGTAAATTGTTGGATTGTCTTTCAATCAATTAATCAAAAGTAAAATACAGATGATCACATTTCTGAATAATCCCATAGTGCTTAAAAAAAAAAATTGACAATTTTATTAAATCCTACAGACATAGCATTTAAATAGAATATACATAATAAATACACAAATCAAAAGAACACTTGAATATAGCTGACTCACTCCAATGAATGATGATTTGACAGTCTAATCTAACATATAAAAATATAAAAAAATAGTTGAAAAAACCTCATGAGTCAAAAATGACCCGTAAACGTATATACATAAGCATGATAAAAATTTGACGTCTGTTTAACGGTAAAATATTTATTCAACGAATTCTAGGGAAAGGATACATTGATAAAGTTACTTTGGAATTTTGAATTCCTTTTTTTTCAAGGACCAATAACAGACCCGATTTACGTCCCATATTAGAGACGCATACAACAACCCAACTAAAAGCGTTCTGCTACCAATTCTAGAATTGTCAACATGATGTACATAAAATCAGAGTTTGAATGGGACCATGTATTCATAAAAGTATTGATCTAGTCTTGATAACAATCCTCATAGTCTTGTCACGTTGTCAAGGTCAAGACCAAAGCAACTTAGATATCAAAGGTAGAAAAAAAAAGTTCAAATAGCATTCGTCTTGGTCTCAATTTTTACAGGTCTTGGTTTTATCTTGATAATGTTTTTTTTTTTTTTGTCAAATTTTGTCTCTGCTCTTGGCTTTTACTATTGTTCCTAATGTTGATCAACTGAACTCGAATTATATCTCGAGCTAAGTTCTGAACATTCCTACTATTATATGATATATATAATAGTCCCTATAGGGGGATAATGAAGTAACTGCCTGACTATACACTGATTTCGGCCATTTTTCTTTATATTTTTAGAGAGTAGATTGATTAATGCAGAACATGTTCACTGCAACCAGGTGTTATGCGCGATGAGCTTTTTGGGATAAACAAAAATACTATGTACCTTCAGCTATTTTTCATCAGTTGACTTTTCTGATTTAAAGCAGCTGACTCTACGTGCTATGAACTCAAAAAGAGAATTTTTACTATTTATGATTTTGATAAATAATAAATATATTATATCAAGGATTGTGTGTCCTATTTTTTTTTGAATTTTTGACTATTCTACATGTACTAACTATTGATTTGTACATTGATAGAATTTATTTTTATTTAGTATATCTAAATAATAAGTAACTCTGTCCAATATTTAAAGGTTGACAACAAAGAAATTACAGAAGGTTAGCTACCAGCTTTTGTTTTTTAAATTTGATTTCCTTTTAGAGAGTCGAGGTTGGGAGTGCACAAAAAAACTCGTCGTGATACTACTAAAATGAGTGTTTACGATTAATTTTTATCAGCTGTGGATGCATTGTCTTTTTTTTACTATGAGTATAGGACCATTTAACCACATAATTAAAATTAAATCTTGTTAAATGTGAGCATATTTCCACAACTTAATAAAGAATAGTTAACAGATATTAGTAACCTGGGTTTGAAACTTATATATTTGTTTTTATTATTTACGTATATGAAAGGAAGGTTGAGAGATACAATGAATATCAAGATGTGTCATCAACTATGACCCAAATCCCTCTAGTACATATATTATTATACCCATATTTCTCACACGTAAAATATGACAGTACATATTATACAAGGAATTTATTACAACTTATACATATTTTAACACAAAAATATTTGGGAATAGAATGTTGGAGACCCGTGATATACTGACCAAGTTATACATGGTCAACAACATGGAACGAATCCATTAATATATATATATAACATTTCCCCCTTTCAACAAATCATTTCTACAAAAAACAAAAACAATTAACGTATAACTTTTTTTTTAATTAAAATTCATTGAATTATAGACAAAGAACAACTTTTCTTATAGTTTGTTTAAAAAAATAATAATACATAATTCATTTATGTACTTTCCTCTCTAGATTGTTTAAATATTTCTACGAACTATAGGGGCACCTCTGCATCTTATCAGCTGATTGTTATTTGACAATATTATATAATACTTAATCAATGTTGGAAACTGAGAGAATTGAAGTGAATATGAATAGTTAAAAACCCAAGAGAATGGACACACTTTTTTTAATATGATATCTTAATAATCAAAAACTGAACTACTTATAACTGTAGCAAGTTATTTTTTCGACGATACAGAGAAGACTGAATTCCAATTAATGCTCAAGATTCTGGACCCAATTGATATTTTTCTTTTCTTCCTTAAACTCAAATCTATTTCAACATTTTGCCCATGTCTAGCTATTAATATATGACACCATTTTTGTTCTTCGATTGTGAGTTTGAGGTTGAGAACAAAAGTCCAGGTTTTAAATTAGAGTTGTTTATTTTGTTGAGATAAAACACATTAAGAACTTGTCAATGGAAATCAACAAGAGTGAATATCTATGTACAAGTTAATCGGACTGCGTATTATGATTGATGACTTAGACCTAAAAGCAGGGAGCCACATTGTTTTACTTTTATTCGGACTATTGTAAAGATCAAGGATAATTTGTAATTAAGGATGGTTTAAAGTTAAAAATATCGTTCGATGTCAAAGAATAGAATGCTATTTTATCATTTTCTCAACAAATAAAGTTATCACTTCATCACAAGACAGTAGCTACGTCCGGTTTCCCTCAGTTCTACCCGTCTTTTGCTTCCCCTTGCTTACCGGTAAATAAAACCTAATATTTATATAAATATTATGCGATAATATTCGTATCAAAATACACACCTTTTTAAAATCCGCGTTTAAAATTATTCCAATTTTATTTATGTCGAAGAGGATATTCATTGCTCAAAGAAAAATCTTTCTATTAACTTTTGATGCTTTGTTTTTTTAAATAATATGTACTTATTGCCTTGAAAGTGTGCACACAAAACTGTTCATATCATAGTTATTTGTGCTTGTAGAACAATGATAAGGATTTCATATGATTTTTGAAATGAAAATTGCATGTATCTTATATTACTCATTTTGAATTTTTGTTTTTTAAAAACTCAAGAAAAATCCCAAAATCTGACTTTGATCTTTTTTTGATGAGGTTAAAAAAAAAGTTTTCTTTACTTTGGCTTTGCTGATCAATAAGAGACTAAACTTAAAGCACATTTTGTTTGGCACATTTCTTTTGTGGGATTTCCTATATCATCAGAAATTGATGCACTAAACGGAATTTTAATTTTGAGTGTCTCAGATACATTTCAATGAACATTTTCTGCAATAGAAACATTCAGACTATGTATTACTATGAACAAAAATTACCAGGAAATTTGAATATAATTTTGTTGGGATTCCGATAGGAATTTGACACACCTGTTTGTGACATCTGTGCCAAATTACACGTCAACATATTTATTATTTTTAAGATACGTGTCCTTTTGTGAAGAGCTAAAATCCAATTTTCCATGTTTTTAGACTCAAATGCAATTGTGAGAAATGCTGTTGAGTCCAAAATAAATTTAAAAGAATATTCCAGAGACTATTGTTTTGAAATTTTGAGAGTTTGTAGTTTATTTCTTGAGGTACATAACCAATTTTTAATTTTGATGGTATATTTAAACTCAACAGTTAATGTTCTGTAATTATTGACTTAATATATAACTATTGTAGCAGTTTTGAAAATTGGAAAAAAACATGTGCATTGCATCGAAGGGGGGGGGGGAGAGGGTACTACTTTTGAGTGGAATGAAATGAATTTTGATGATGAAATAAGTATTTTTTGATTCCTGATATTTTTTGCCTATATTAGTATTTACTATAGAATACTATAGAATAATTTCGATTTAAAAAAAGTTTAGTTACATAATTTGAAAGATAAGATAAAATAATAGTTACATTGTATTTAGATCGATAATTCCAATTTCCAAAACAAACACACTTCAACTTTATCAATTCAAATTTTTACTAGGTGTATCCAAACATGGATTTAAGTACAATAGCACCAAGTTTTTTTTTACTTTGTGCACGAGTTAAAGCTAAAGTTTAATGGGACTGAAGTAGAACGCTTACTTTCAGTCATTAACTTTGAATTAGCCATTATTGAATCATGCAAAAGATAAATGGATCTTAAAAAATAATTTTAATTTAACATATTGTATGTCTGTGAGTTTCAAAGTCATGTTTGATCCTTGTAACTTGGAGTTGATACCCTTTACCTTAATTCCATGTGAAGTCTGAAGTTGCATTTAAATAAAAATTAAGTGTGATCGAGTCCGTGTCGAATGTAGGCCTGAGACGGTTCCGGGCAATGGAGAATTGCAATTCCGTTATTTAGCATATATAATTTTTCCAACCTCTCATTTCAGTTTTCGATGGAACTCATACGTAGGTTGAAAGTCCTTCACTTTTATTACCCTAAGGATCATAATAGGACAGAGACTCTGGCTTTTAAATAAAATGAAAAGGATTTTTTTAATGGGTAGAAAATCAAATCAATGTGGAACTCATTAACTCGAATCGCAGCTAAATCCAGAAATGCTTGACTCAAAGGTATGCCTGGACCAAAAGCAAGCCCCTAACATGTTGTTTTGCTCTCGAATAGACTGGGTTACTTATCTTGATAGGGATGTGGCTTTTGTACAGAAAAAATTTGGTTTTGAGATCTGTAGAGGAAAAACGCTTGGTACTGCTGCTCCTTTTGGGAATTATTTTCATTGTATGTTAGATTGTTAATAAGAGAACATCATTACTCTCTTAAAAAAGAAATAAAGAAATTCCGCCAACATATTTGCAGATTGTTCCAAAAATATGTAATAAAATTGTAATATCTCTCTCTATATACATATAATATGTATACATCAATATTCCCCCTGTAGTTAATGCTCTTTTTAATTAAATAAGATCCTCAATCTGGGGTCAGTAATGTTAACTAATAATATATTTTCTCTCCCCCAAAATCATATAATAGGCAGTTGATATTATCAAAAGCATTGAGTCAATAGTACCATAAATTTTGCTCCCACATATTCCTTTCGATCTACAAAAGTCCCATCCCTACGTATTTATCTCTGTGTATGAAGAAGCCTTTTTTTTCTTGAAAATGGGGCTCTCGTATGTATGATTTTTTTTTCAAAAACACAGGTCAACAAATTTGAACTTTTAAAAATCCTAAGGGGTATAAGTATAATAAAAGTTATTTCGTTTTGCACAATGATTTCAAATCTGTAATTAATTTTTTTCGAGAGTCCAACGGTTTTTGAGAAATCGAACCCTACTTTTGGAACAAATTTGACCCATTTTCCAACTTTAACTTAAAGGATACTCATTTCGTGCGTTTAAAAGTATAATCTGAATGTGTATCCAATGCAAATTCCATTTCCAGTCTTTGTTTTGACTTAAAGGGACTCCTGGAGCGTAGGGGACGGGAGCCCAAAAGTTGAGCAAAACGTTTTAATTAAATATCTCCTAGAATATTACATGAAATGGATTAATAAGGAATGCATACAAGACCCACAAATTTTAATCGAGATGTCATGCGCCCGATTAGAGTCCTTAACCAAGAAGAAATCGTTCATCTAAATGTGAAAATTTTCATACAATTTCGAGTAAAAAATTAGTTAGAAATCTAGAATTTTTACCGAGTGCTTGACATCTCGTTTTAAAGCTGTGGGTCTCAGCTGTTGTATGCATTACTTTTTAATCCATTTTATGTAATATTCAAGGAATTATTTAAATACAAACGTTTTGCCCAATTTTTGGGCCTACTCCCCAGGAGTTCCTTTAGGTCAAAACAAAGACTGGAAATAGAATCTGCGTTGATACTTATACCCCTTTGGATTTTTGACTCTTGACCAGTGCAATTATTAATATTATACTTTATATAGTTTTCTTCTTGAGCACGCAATATTTTAGAACTGTGTGCCCAAAAAAGCATAACCGATTATTTTTCTAAGGGCTGTAAGAGAAGGCCTAATTTCTATAATAGAATATCTTTAGATAAAGTTTTCTAAGAATCCTTTAGAATGAGATACAAGGCGAAGGTAATTTACTCGTAGATTAAGGGTTACCTGCAATATATATTTAAATATCTAAATAAATAATATTATGTGACGTAATATAAATATTTGATAATAAAAGACATTGTGAGCTGAGCGTCAAATCTTCTCACCATTGTACAATGTCTTTAAGTAATTCAAGAATTATATATAACGAGGGAAAACCTGGACTTCTCTTTCATTATTTCATTTATTTGTTCGTCTTGAAATCACAAGATTATTATTATTATTATTATTATTTCATATTAACATTATTATTTGTATGACTCGTAAAAATACACGGATAAATATAATTAGTATTGGCTCATTCATACATATATCCTTGATTTAAGGCGGATTGTTTGGAATACAAATGGTGTGGCAATGTATATATATATATATATATATACATCTATGTTGGTACATAATATGTATTGTGATAATATTACGTAGACATGTCATGCTAGAAAATGAGGGTTCCTCCATTGTGACTGAACATGACCTCCTCAAGAAACCTCAGGACAGTCACCTTGTCTCGCATTGTGAGTAAAGTAATTACATATGTACATATATGTATATGTCGTATATGAAGATAAAATTCTTGGAATTGCTTCACTTTTGAGTTGGAGCATGGGTGATTATTAATAATAATTAAGTCTCTAACATTCCAGATAGTTACATTACTGGGAGTTGCTCTCAGTAAGGATCACGTGATTAGTATTTAGTCCTTTCAATAAATAACTTTCATTTTATAGGAATCTATATATATTTGTTATTATACGTACATAGTAGGGTGACCAGATATTTTATGTCAAAAGATAATTTAGTACTATAAAAAAATATATATTTGACATTTTATGAATTTATAAGAAATTATCTGAAAAGTATTTCACACAAAAGAAAAGGGCTGGCCACGACCAATATAATTATAGTGGTACTTTGGTAATTGACATTCCTTCGTAATAGAATTTTACTTAGTCGATAGTAAATTTGTTTAAGGATCGAAGAAATTGGTTAGATATTGCACATTTTCACGTTTCTACCCATAGGTGAATATCCTGGTGGTACAAGAGGACACAGGAGTACTGGAAATGATAATTCATGTGTGGTAGACGCTTTTATATAAATGGGGTTACGTATTGAAGATATATTAACCGCATAACTTTTCATTGTTATCGAATGTCAAAAAGTGGGAGGGGGAGGGGAGCAATGGCTCGTTGGCCCCCTTTTTCAGCATCTATTAGGGGGATAGTCAGAATCAAAAATAATTGTTGAGAATGTCTCATTTTTCAAATCTCTAGACATAAGAAGGAAAAAGGGATTTCTCCATCGTCCCCCTGCATTACTTTCTGAACTTTAGCTGTTTACTATCCTTCTAGGAGTAGAAAGGGGTATCAGTCTAAAAATATATACGTACATATACAGCAATGGAACGAATTCCCAAATGAGGAGGACAGTTTTATACAAATGGGGTTACAATTTCATGACAGTTGTAATCATACAACTTGCCATTATTATTGTTTTTTAAAAAGGTGGGCGTCAATGGCCCCTAGGCCTCCTCTTCCAGAACCTATGAAAGGCATATAGTTCTATAAATCTAGAAAATCTTGAGGGATGAGTTGGGGAAAAAGAAAATCTGGAAGGGACATCCCCCTTACTGCTCCCAGTTCAAACTGATCCATCCACCCTCAAACTGGGAATTTGGGATTCCGGCCCAGTTTTTGCTCATAATTGAGTACAAGAATAAACTCAAAGGTAAAATGGAAAATTAAAATTTTTCGAGTTCCAATATTTTGTTCACACATTTGAGAGACAATTTTTGTGGGTTGAATACCGAATTGGTCAACGTGTGATTCGTGACGTTTGTTCATTGCTAAACCAAGACTTTGAGGGAACGAGAAAAGGGCCAAAAACAATGTACTTCTTTAAAAGGAATTTTTTTTAAATCTATATAGTTACTTATAGTCTCAGTCCTCACAACAAGATCAATACTTTGATGTGATAAAGACCAAGAGATATATATCGTCCACACGTGTTCCGTAATGCATTTTAAAAAGAGTGGGGGATAGTTTCATAAAGATAACGTTCCATCCCAATTGATTAAATCATAATCATGCAACTTTTCACTGTTACAGTTTTCAAAAGGCTCTTCACTATTCCTATGCCAATAATGGACAATTTCACGACAGTAAATGATCTCCAAATCCACATCAGTACTCTTACAAGCACTGAGGTACCATTCTATTATCATAACTTGTTATCTAAAATAGTTTCTAGAGAAACTATTAAAAAAGATAAAATAAATAAAGCAATTCAATGAACTATTTGAGGAAAAATTTCTAACATTTTTTCTTTTCAAAAGTTGTACGTTCCTCAGAGATTAATTATGATTATATATATATATATATATATATATATATATTGTAGATAGATAACTGTATTAAAAGCAGGTCAAATAATGATCATTTAAGGCCATTAAGCAAATGCTCTGTGTCTTAGAGAGTCAACTACATTTCATGGATATAATATCCACTACCATTTTCTTTGTAATAATAAATTAAACCAAAGAAATATTTGTGAATAATACATCTATTCAAGGATTAAAGTAATTTGGGTCTAAATTGTTTAGTTATTCAAATGTTTTTATATTTATGACTTCGTACAATGCAACTGAAAGTAAATTTAAATAAATTTAAGTTACATAATCCCAAGACTCAATTTGACATCAAATAATCATCATTATACCAATATAATTGAGGAAAATATTTCTGTAATTCAAGTCCTACGAGGAACAATGTACATACCAATCAATAATTGTTGTTTTTATTATTAGACCTGTACCCATGTATATGATATATTTATCTAACTAAATATGTACAATAGTACAAAACAACGTGATTAGTTTATAACCCATTCGTATGTGGTCAAGAGTGGAATGTTTTTTGTATGTTTATTTAAATATCATTATCAGTTTTTTACTTGATGTCCAATATTTCAGTGGATTTTTTTTCAACTGAATAAATATTTTTTTTTCTGTGTGTGATTCATTTCATTCATTAAGAAGAGTTTTTAACGATCTTGATAACAATTTTGCCGTTGCTGAGAGAGCAAAATAAGATAATTTTGATATTAGCTAGTACCTACATATGAAACTTGTAATATGGAGTCTTCCGATTGCCAGTCGAACATTATTCTCGTAAAAGTACTTTTCTAAATATTATAAATGATTCCGTTCCAAAAGTTGAACGGGACGTTTAAATCAGTACAAAATCTCAAGGATGCATTTGAGCCGGACACAAAAAGCCGTCCCATGAAAAATTCTTTGCTAAATAACACGACGAGCTTTTTTGTTTACTGGCAACCTCGACACACAAAATGGAAAGGAAAAATTTGGAACAACAACTGGTAGCTACCCTTCTGTATTTTCCTTCTTACCAACTTTTTAATATTGGGTAGTGTTATTATTTAGATATACTATGCATTGATAAATTCTATACAAGTCAATCGTTAATACTTTTATAATATTCAAAAACTCAAAAAGAAGGGCGTGTAATCCTTGATTTAATATATTATTATCTATCAAAGTCATAAATAATAAGTTCATAGCACGTAGAGTCAGCTGCTTTAAATCAAAAGAGTCAACTGATGAAAAATAGATGAAGGGAGAATACACACGACGAGCTTTTTGGGATAAACAAAAACACACTCTATTCTCCCTTCAGCTGAATTTCATCATTTGACTCTTTTGATTTAAAACAGCTGACTCTACGTATTAGGAACTCAAAAAAGGTATTATTATTATTTCTGATTTTGATGCGTAAAAAATATATTAAATCAAGGATTGTGCGCCCTTTTTTTGAATTTTGAATATATTACAAGTAGTAACGATTGGTTTGCGGTTGGTAAAATTTATAAATATATAGTATATCTAAATAATAAATTCTGCAAAATATTAACAAGTTGGCAACAAGAAAAATACAGAAGGGTAACTACCATATGTTTTTCCAAATTTTTCCTTTCCCTTTTGTCAGTCGAGGTTGCGAGTAGACAAAAAAGCTCGACGTGACATAGTGCTTTTGTTTATCCCAAAAAGCTCGTTGTGTGTCCTTATTGATATCAACCAGTGACGTCATCATTAATCCCTCAGTATCTTCCAGGTGCAGATATCTAATATTTAAATGAATAATAAGTATACCTTACGTGCATAAAAGACGCTTACAGCTTTACTCAACCTATTCAATTAGTAAATTAAACTAGTTTACCATTTATAATCTAAGTGAGTATGATGCCTTCAAGAACCGAATACGGGACCCATATTAAGGACCGAGACAACTCTACTAAATACACGATTGTATATATACAAATGACGCCATGTGTGGAAAGTGATTAGAATCTATCTAGAAAAAAAATGAATGATAATGGTATAATTGTCTTCTTTTTGCTTTGTATGAGCCCAATAAGGATGGAGTATCTCATTGTATTTTTCTAGATAAGATGATTACAATATATATGACCAATATGACTACCATCCCATTCCATCATAAATGCCTAGGATAAAATGAGAATTCAATTATTTACTTATGATGTCAAAAGCACATGAATTTGCTTTTGTCAGTCCTTTTGATTTATTGACTCAATTAAGCAACTCTTTTTCTTGTGTGATTAATGTTTAGTAAACATATACAATAATGATAAAAATAAGTACTTAGAATGTACTTGACGATACGCTACTTAATGTCACCTATTGTCAAAGTTTTGCGTATCTAATTGGCAAACCCTACAAATTAAAATTATGACTACTGTCATAGGTTGATTCATCATATCTACATATGTAGTGATATATCTTATGCTATCAAGGCATGATGATATAGCACAAATTATATTATATAATATTCTGACCAGTGTAGAATTGGAAATACTACTTTATAGAGTAATTAAAAAGTAATTTAGTTGTATTTAAAGCCATTATAACAAAGAAGCAAAAGAGTTATAATACAACTTTCTTTTAAACTGCTTCATTTTTATTTTCTTGGACCAACATGGGCACTAGAGCAAGGGGAAAGAGAGGGCAAGGAACTAATAACCCCCTCCACCTTTTTCAAAACCAATAAAAAGTCGCGTGATTATCGAGTTATAAATTTGTGATGTCACTTTATTAAAAATGGTCTCTTCCTCAACTTTGTGGCCCAAATGGATCACTGGTCTACATATTGTACCACAGATTACTTATGAATTAGTATTTTCGATCACCAAGGTCAAAAATACGAGCCCAAACACTAATATTACGATTATTTAAATTGATTGAATTAATATATATATATATATATATAACCAAACCTGTAATAAGCGGTCTGGGGAATGAAGCTGAAAAATGGCCGCTTAATGCAGGTCACTGCTTATACCAGGTATGTTTTTTTATTCTATGATCTGGAAAATTAGGCATCAAAAAATGCATTAACTGCAAAATAAAATATTTCTTTCATCAATTACAAGCTGTTTAAATTTGGATAATGCAGCACTAGTTTTATTAAAGTGGTCATACTCATTATCAGATAGAGAGAGAGGGGGGGAAAATACGGAGAAAAATATTCATTTATGTATATCCATACATGTTTTCCTTATTGCATAATATGTATACATGTATCTAAAGATCTGAATTATACACGATCAGTCATGTATAGAAATATGAATAGTAAGTTCTCATCAGACCATCTCCGAGTGACCAGAATTAGAACTTAATATTCTTCCATTTCAAGTTTTACAGCTTCTGAAGTATCATAGTTAACAATCAGTAAATGCAAAAACTGTGACCATTGAAGCAGGTTCATCGTTATTGGTATGCATTATTTTGGGTAACCGCTGGCCGGGGATTGCACTTTTAAAACAGTGCATTTATATTAATACATTTCCTGCGAGGTAACTGGATATGACCGCTGAGTGCAGTGGCACCCTTAAAGCGGGCGACCGTTAGACCAGATTTGACTATGTATGTATATAACAATAAATTTATGGTTATAATAAATTCATCGATTATATTATCAATATGATATTTAATCGATTTCAATGCCTTTTAAGTTGACAATTTTTTTTGGAAACAAGTGTCATGACATAAAGAACAAGGAGTTACTAACAAAACACGCCTAGAAGCTTATTTCCAGTCCTGTATTGTGATATTTTAGGACATTACAAGGAAAACAATATGCGTACAACTGTATATGATTTTTATAAAATATGTCCTCTTCTAAATAGAAGGTTTATTGAGGGGAAAAAGAGAGAGAGAGAGAGAGGAATAAAGGTAGTTTGACCGTTTGAGGGCAAAAATTATCTATTCTTGACATTTCTTTCTTCTTCCTTTTTTTTTTTTTTTTTTTTTAAAGTTTAAATCTGATCATTTTTTTTTAAAAAAAACAACAGCTTTATAATCTTGTTTTATTATTTTATTTAAATAAAATATTCTTGTTACCTCTCTATAAATACGTAAAAAATTGAATTTTGCCAAAAGGTTGAATCATGCTTCCTTTTTAAATTACTTTTAAATTAAATTTAGAAGTGTGGATTTTTTAGGCATTTCCTCACTTTTTCTTTAAAACTGGCTCAGACAGTGTATTTTTGTATGTGGGAGAGAGGGGAGCAATTTGTACTCCTGTGCTATGGAAAAATGTTATTACAATAAAGAACCTTTGGACTCACGTCAAATACTGACCTACTTTCAAAAAAAAGGGGCTCGTTAATGAAAATATTATTAAAAAAAAACCTTTGATACCTTATGTTGTTATTTTTTTTATACAATATTTTAATACTTTACGTCTCTCACCTCTGGATTTACTTTACACCCAGTATTTATGAACCATTTCATAAATAAGAGGGAGGGGGGGGGGAACATTTAGTACAAAAATGACGTCACATATTAGTATCACCTTTATCACGTAACTTTTTAGTATAATTGTCTTTCAAATAGTGAAGAAGGGCCCCTTTGTCACAAGGCTCTGGAATGATTCTGCACACACTGCCTTTGTAGTGCAGCCCACAGTTAAAAAAGCACTGTTTTACAACAACAATCACCTTTTTTATTCTCACCAAACCTTTTATTATTTATTTTTTTAAAGGACGGATTTTGTTAGTCAAATTACACAAAATGGCTCCTTTAAATTAGATAATATGTTCTAGGAGTGCTCAAAATATGACAATGCAATCCCTGACAGTTGGGAATACATTTTTGACATTCATAAAGTGCAACATTTGCTATATTTCTAAAAAAATAAAAAGTAAAATTCTACATATTAAGCTGTTGTACATATGACTAAATTTTTTGATAGATTTCAGCTTGTTTTGCCACCAGTTGTTGAGTATATTTGTATTAGACTGTGTGAAACTCATAGAAAAAACAACTGCCGTAAACGGTACCGCTGGCAAAAACTATAAAATTCTGTTTCAGGGCACGCTTCATACCTTTAATAGTAAGCTTAACAAGGCTTTGTTACGGCAGTCTAATCCCATGGGTCCCCAGTCAAGCATTTATTGGCGAGGATATGGAAACTACACATAAGTTATAATATTCAGAGTAGGTCAGTGCAGTTCTTCCCTTGAATTATGGAATGAAAGAGAGAGATTTTTAGGAAAGTATTTGCAATTAGATACTAAGTGAGTTTATAATTAGTCTACTTAATCATTCAAGAAAATTTTGTAAAATTTTCTTATTTTTTTTATTTTTGTATTTACCTGTTTCATCATCAAAACATACCTATTAGAGTAAATACTTATTAATATCTCCTCTTACATCAATTTTCAAAAAAAAAAAAAAAAAAATAACGAGAAGATCGTCCTTCATAGACTAACTCATGCGCAAAATATTATTTCCTTGCATAAAAAAATAATAAACTTGCTTTATAGGCAAATGATCTTGTTTTGTGTCTTTTTTTTTTTTTTTTTTGAGAAAAACAAGTCATTAGTTGAGGGCATGTATGCGGAAGAAGGTCAATCCATGGCATGAAACATTCACACTGCATTAATGCATGAGAAATGATGCGATCAAGAAAAAAATAAATAAAGTCGTAGTTTAAAGTGAGCAAATATTTTATTGTATTTTTTCCTTGTGGGTAAGGATCAAATGGACAACTCACAATAAAGAATAAAAAGTTGCTATACCAGGGATTTATACATATATGTCTAGCAGGAAAATCCTTACCAATAGTGGCGAATCATATGAGTGTGAGATGGCACGCAACCTCAAGCAATGCAAGGTCAGTATCTGTGATACTGGAGATCATGTCCTTAGTTAGTCTGACAAACACACTCATGCACCAAATATTTGATGGGACAGAGGCCCTCAAGGTATGGCAATCTATCAAAAGTTATACTATCCATAAATTGACAAAACCTCAGAGCATTGAAGAATAAGATAACTTTATTTAATTATATGGGAAGTCATTGTCTTAGGGGGGGGGGGGTCGTTTCGGGAGGGGCATAGTCGTCCTGATATCTTGTCCAGTATCCCTCACTGCCCTCTGGTTATAGCACATGATGCAGTAAAGTTTGTTTGTTTTTGATATGTTGTAAAGTGGAAAAAATTTACTAATATTAAATTTAGGCAAATAGTTTTTTTTTAATTTAAAAAAATAATTATACGTAGGACTCTTTTAAAGTGCAATAAGGCCTCCCTCCCTCATTTGTAAAAAACCAAAAGTAGTAAATTTAATTAATAAAAAGGAATATGCATACAAAATATTTGCTCTCCAAGAAGATTTTGGAATTTTTACAGAAGAAAAAATATTTTTTTATAAATCTATATTTAGTATTATTAATTAATTATTTTTTCCATAATTCGAACAAAATTTGATCGAGGTCTTCCTCTCAAGTTCGAATTATTTGACTGTATACACAATTTCATACATATTATAATAATACCTTTGTATTTATAAATAATAGAATGGGTGGGCTTAAAAAAAAAATATTATTATTCATTGAAGGATATTAAGATTCCCATTTGTGATACCCTTGTGAACATCCGTATTATAACACCCATTTCAAAAAAGGTAGAGACAGTGTGTGTGTGGGGGGGGGGAGGAATTGTGGACAAATTGTCATGTCATTCATTATTTTAGTGACTTTTTATTTAATGAATGTCATGTCTCATAGAGTGTTTAGATAAGCCCTTTAAATTTTTATCAGACTCAAAATGAAGGATATATTATTACTTATGTAACGTACAACAAAATGATATTTAATTCCTTCTGAATAAACTTCAAACTGCTTTGCTTTAAAGAACTTAAATTTTACATGGAGGACTATGAATGTTCAAAATAAAGTTATAAAGATATTCTAAAACGACTTATTTCATTAATATCAATATAAAACATGGGCTCTATTGTTTTTAAGAACTGTCAAAGCCGGTTTAACAACCAAAAAGACAAGGATTTTTGGGTGCTTAAAGACTCTGAATACAAGTATTTCTCCTTAGCTCTAGGAATGTGAATGTTATTCCTCCTTTAATATAAGACTCATCAAGTTTACCATATTTTCTTTGACGTCATCTTGGGGGGAGTGTTTTTTTTACGCACATTTCTAATTATAACTGCCCAAGGTCAAAAGTAAGTTGCCTCAAATGTTGAATCATTTCATTCAAAGTCTTCAAGTAAAATAAAATATATTTTGAAAGAAATATTATCATTCCCTCATATAGACAATGTCCAATATTTTACTGTTTATAAATATATATTTAAAAAAACGAAAGAAGAAATACATAAGTATCTTGAATAACGAGGAATGCTCGTTATCTAAACCCTACCCCCAGCTGGTTTCTTCCTAAGCAATATATGCTCATTCCATAGGCAATACTGTCAACGTGTTAGTGTATACATATTATGTGATCACAAGAAGCTAAATTGTTCTTGCATCAGTGTTTTAGTATACTCAGGGGCGAAATTAATTTAAAATTCTTACCAGTACTTTTAATAATAGCGGATCTATTTTTTTGACCTAGAGTAGGGTCAATCGTTCTGATTGAGGTATTTAGAGTACATATTTTACTCTACCATCTTTTTGTTTCCACGTACCATTGCTGCATTTTTTAATGGTACACAGATGGTGTCAGATCAAATTTTACTCCTGGTTCTAATGTAAAATATGCTATTGACTTTTTGAATATCAGGAAAGTTGTTCGTGATGGAAGAAATATAATATTATTAAAATTAAAAGTAAACGTTTCCCTAGTTTTTATAATTTCAAAACGATACAAAAATTTACCTATAAAAACAGTAAGTCCCTGGATTACGGGGAACATCTGTGTCAGAGAAATTCTTATAAATACTAAAATGTTTTTTTAATAAAAACTGACTAAGTCC
This sequence comes from Lepeophtheirus nordmannii, assembly GCA_963680855.1. NCBI lineage: Eukaryota > Metazoa > Arthropoda > Copepoda > Siphonostomatoida > Caligidae > Lepeophtheirus > Lepeophtheirus nordmannii. The sequence goes on along the minus strand of OY804525.1, from coordinate 18,357,645 downwards.
TTGCCACTTTAAAATAAATTTACAATAATTATATTAGAATTATAATATAATTGTCTGGCCATAACAAACTGAATGATGTTTATATAAGATATATATAAGAGTTGTTGTGTTGGCAGTGGCCGTTTTTGGGGTACGTGGACCCTTAATATTTAGAAGCTTTTCAACTTTTATGAGATTAATTGCAAACTAAATGATAACAAAGTGTCTAAAATGTTTTTTAAAAAAAACCCATAGAAGAGTATAAAAAGGAAAATTAGCATATTATTGAATATGTTGCAAAAAATGTATTCATTTTGATCTTTAAAATTGAAAAGTCAATCTTTTATAGATTGACGTATAATACTTTCCTAATATTTTTTTTTTTTAAAAACGATAGTATAAAAATATTTTGTTTTATTTTTATGAATAATATTAATCGGTCAAAAATGTCAACATGACGTAAACAGATCCCCATTAAATAACATATAGTAGTCCCAGGGACTCTAGATTTAAGAACTTTGACAAAGGTAGATAATTAAAAACTTTTACATTACATCCATATTTATGGAGAAATAATCAAGGAGAAGACTATATCTTGACTCAGAATCGATTCTAAACTTTGAGGAAGCATTCAACACAAGACTTAAGAATTGATTCCAATGTTAAATAAATTGATCCGAAGGATTATTGTTACATAATTTTGTATGCAAAAATGACGACAATGGAATAAACAAAGCACTCATTATGCAAATGAGAAAACTTAATCTTTTCCATGATTGCTTTTGTTCATCTTTATAATGCAAATTTGACTCTAATGTTTGTATTGAAGCATGGAACTCTGAGTGAATTTAAATCAATTCTAGTTGACTATAATAAAAGAGATTTGCAATCATCCATTTTTTCAGAAATCGTTTCAGTTCTAATGAAGGGTCTATGGGCCAATTTTAGGGGTATACATATTTTCCAAACTTTTACTATGATAACTTATAAATCTTTTTTTGATTGGATCTGAGTAAAAAATATTATATAATTGACAATGGCTGTTAGTCTTGATGAAATGTTTCTAATTAAAAATGATGAGGGGTAACTGTCCAAAATGCTTACACAGCAAATGTTTCGCAATTTGAGGTCTACTTGTATATTTTCATTTAAAAGTTATATTGAAACTAACCACTAATTGCTACTAATTTGTAATTACATTTTGACAATTAAATAAATTTGGTTTGGAGAAAAGAACCAACATATTTGTTGTATTGATACTACTATGGGCAAAAAATATCAGGAAATAATAAATATTCATTTAATCATGAAAATTCATTTTCAACCCTCTCAAAAAGAGGCCCCCATCTCCTTGATAATAATAATAAATATGTGCTTATAAGGTCTTAATTACAGAACACTGTAAACTGTTGAGTTTAGATCAGCTATTAAATATAAAATTGGAGGATCAATTTCTTGAGTAATAGGTTATGTATATTGAGAAATAAACCACAGACTCTCAAAATTTCAAAAAAATACAGTTTGGAAATTTCTTTTGAGCTTTTTTGGTTTGAACAACATTTCTCTAATTTCATTTGTGTCATCATCATCTTTCAAAAAACATTTTAAAAAACGCTAAATTCGATTGTATCTATTTACAAAAAGGACACGATTCTCAAATACTAAAAAAATATTTTTTCATGTAATTTAGAACAAATGTCAATAACAGTAGGTAGTCTCAACTTAAAAAAACAAAAAAAAAACATTTATCCCTAAAATTAAATTAAATTTGAATTAAATTCAAATTTCCCGATATTTTTTGCTCCCTCGTTTCTCTTTCATTTCTGTTTTTGGCACCGCATATTCTTATGTATGTATGTATAACCTATAAAAAAAATTTAAATATACATTAATATTTGTATATATTATATTATTCAGTAAACAATTATGATCATACTTGGAAAAAGAGAAAATAAATGCACTTTGAATAGGTCAAAAGTCTTGCATCAACTCTTATTTATTCCCTTCGACTCAAATCCATCACAAATTAATTCATAAACAACAAAAAACATGTTTAGCGAATAAATTATTCATAAATTTACGTCATTAAAAAAAAAAATCTTTAGTCAAGGTCTTTGATTGGAGAGTTTGATGACCAAGAATGTTGTTGCTATTTGCCAGTGATTAAAACATATGTACAAATGTTCCAATGAATCAGATAACTCGAACTTGAAGAATGTCAAGTCCAATTTTTCTCATGTTATGAAAAGTGAAAAAACAACTACAACAACAACAACTTGGAATTGCATTATTGTTTTTTTTTTTCATATTTCTAAATAATTTCAATAATTATATTACTTTTGAATAAATTGGCAATGCTGACTACCTTATTGGAGTTATTACTTTTAATTTCAATGTGGTCATTGTATCCTTTTTCAATTTGTAAAATAGCTTTAGGACAACTGAGGAATCTACATGTTAGTTTGATGATCAGGATCACCCTATTCGAGGCCAATACCTTGAGAAATAAAGACTCTATCGATACCTAGAGAAGAAAAAAAAAAGATTTTTTTTAAAATTAAGAATGGATATTTTTATATAATTACCTACTTTGATTTGGATCTTGATAGCAAGATCAAAAACAGGACCGTGTCTTTGAGAAAGTGGCTTGAAGATCATGCTTTGATCTCAAAAATCCCATCACTAATACAATTTGAATAAAAAAACAGGAGGAAATAACGTGTTGTTATGAATAGAACCTTCTGATTGATTTCCTTAAACCACAAAAATATCCCCAAAACATCTAGAAAACCCCCTCTATTTCTTGTCAGCTGTTGATTTATTTACTCATTTCTCTGTCTAAGTATTAGGAAAGTTGATCTACTGAACCGAAATTATTACTTGTTACATATTGAACATATCTACTCATTAAATGGACTATAGTTCCAGAGTAGTTGACTTTTTTTGAGCTATTTTCCTTTCTCTCTTTGGAAAGAGGAAAGGTTTAGAGATGCAATGAATATATGAAATATGGGAAAAAGGTAAGAGCTATATCTTGATTTACAAAAGAGAGAACATTTGATGTCCTTTTTTCAGTCAGTAATTGGAACGAATCAACATAGTTTTAAAATTTAATTCTTGCTTTTTTTAAATAAGAAGATATTTAAGATCTGTTTTTTGATAGGATCTAGACAAATCCTCTCTTGAAATTTCGTCCTTCCAGCCAATCAGTTTCAACTTGCACTATTTGCTCCACAAAAAAAAAAAAAATGAATGCGTCATGAATTTATATAAAAGTATTTATAGACAGGAAGTAAAAAGAGATCATGTCCAGGCAGAAAAAACGACCCTATTTTAAAGTCAACCTTTGATAATCCATTCGAGTGATAATAAACAAACTTTACAACTATGGGACGGGGGCTCTTCATTTTGACTTATCCCACGTACACTGAATTTATTTTTGAAACCTTTAAAATGTGCTTAGAAATGTTATAACTTTTGTTATTATAAATGATAGTCTTAAGTGTTCATAAATGCATAATTTGGACACGGGTTTACACACACACACAAAAAAAAAAAAACCTGATTTCACGATACATCTTTTTCTACAAAAAAAAATATTTATATATAATTCAAATACAAAGCATGTGGCCTGTATGTACTCTGAATAAAGGAAGCAGATGTATCCTGAAATGTCTATTTTTGCGTGACAAATGTGTGCAAAATTTCGTAAGGAGCTATGTGTAGAAATAACAATGATGAAAAGTTAAAATTACGCCGATACAAATAAGTATGCTAATTAGTCACCAAAATGCATGTGGGAGATATTTTGATTTGATTACGATTTTTGTTTTGTCACATGGATTTTTTCAAGGAGTAGATATGACCATTGGAGTCATAAGTTGTTATAAATAATTGCATATCTCATTTTTGCTATATGTTCAATTCACTGTGTGTGTGGGGGGGATTTGAAATATTTTTTAAATGGGATCTTTCAAGTGCCATTTTTTTTTTTTAAATATATGCATATTTATATCTAAATCTGTAGTCATACATTTACATATTATTTGACAAACTCTTCAAATTCAAATTTTGAGTAGTAAATAACTGTACATACTATAAACGACGCCATTAATATTTTTTAAACTATGCTACAACATTTTTCTACCCAGATTTTTTTTTTATTATATTTCATTTTTGCAGAAAAGCAATTCATTTTTCAAATTTAACTATGGATATTAAATAATTGTATAGCAACAAATTGCTTAATCACTCATTTTTTCCTATTTGGCACTCTCTTGATAGTGCTTTCCAGAGCCTATATGGAAGTACCTATATGTGTTTGTGCTTCCTCTAAGGATGAAGGGATCAAACATTACATTATTACTTATGTCTTATAATGCCTAATGAAACAAGGGACTTTTGAGGAAAATTTTTGCAAATTTTAATAAGTCCATCATTACAAAACTGAAATGAAAGATGGATTCAATTGCTATAAAAAACCTTCTGCATGCTTATGAAATGTTTCACTCCTGTTTATAATATTTACAGTCTAAAATGTTTTATAATGATCATTTAGAAGTAAAAATAGCAAGAAAATAATACATCGTTTTTTTTTGTCCTTTTTGATAAGCTTGACTCTCATATTTGCCTTAATGTTCACAACACGGAAATGAACAAAAAGCAAAATTTAATATTTTGCTTTTGTGGTCTATAGATAAATACATGTTATAACTACGTAAATATTTTTTCACTGCATTTTAATGCTATGTAGAACAGGCCTATCCTTAGAAGAAGAAAAAAAAAACACATTAGCATTGCCCTTTGGGTACACTTCCAAAGTAATAAGTGTCCGAGGAAAAATGTACCCATCACTCTGGCATAATAGATATTTTTTGATAATTGTAAATAAAAGTGCTTAAATAGTACATAACAGCGTAAGTTATGTTTGGGTCCAAGCTCTATTGGCTTATTTATGAGTGCCTATGTGTTAAAAACATAATAATCATAAATTATTTTATTTTTTTTGTAAATAGTGAATCTTATAGAATTTGGCTTTTAGGATCAGAGATGGATTAGTAGAATAATCCAACGTATCCGAGATCAAAACACTGTATCAAGAGTATGTTTTAAGTTCAGACATGCACTAGAGTAACCATAGTCAATAGCCGTCAATTTGACGACTCATAAGCTATGATTTGGTATCTAGTCTCCTGGAATTGATATTGTTATTAGATTTCCTTTTAATAATTGCTGTAGGGTTAAATTCTGCCTTTGTTGTCTTCTGAACAAAAGAAATGTACTAATTTGGAAGAACTAATTGTGCACTAAAAGTTAAGAAAATACTTTTGCAATACAATAGTATATAAATAAGGCAACTAGAGCCCTCACAGCGAGTAGACGGACCCCTACAATCATGGGTATATTCTTCCAACATAAATAAAAAAATGATGTAAGTTCATCCCTTCACACCAAAGACCAGGATTATGGAGTCAAATTGTCTAATCAGATCATTCAACAAAGAGCAGAGTAATATAAGATTGTGTCTATGTTTGCCTATAATGTGTGTGTGTGTCAGTATGAATAGCTCGGTGCAGTCTATGCCCAAGATGGATGACTAGATTTTTGGGGTGAATTGTTCTGGGGACAGATGTCCTAGTGTAAATATATAGACTCGCAAAAACTATATCAACGAAACAGAGATTTCTCAAAGAATGGCACAGTTCTTTTGCATTATTTGGCGAGAAAAAATTGTAAAGTTACTTGTTGATACCTTCTTTTTTAAGGTCAAGGTCATGATGGACAAGAGTAAAGCTCTGATTTTTTCAAAAACTTTGCACTAATAAAAGGAGCTCATTACTTAATGTACAGAATATATATAGATTTTGAAACTATTTCAACAATTTTTGGACTTGAGATCAATCATAATTCCTGGTTTTCCACACTCTGATATAAAATATATTTATATAAATATATTAAAAAGGTCTAATAAATTAGCGAGGGAATCATTCATAACCTTTTTACTCATTAGGGTATATTATGTATGCCTTTGTGCATTCCTTTTCCATCTATTGAATGTTTCTCAAGTCTTTTTGTTGTTGTTGATGTGAGCCCTGTTTTAGTTATTTAAAATACGAGCTCTAATTAAAGATGTTTTATATAATGTAAAAGCCTTTGATTCATTTTAAATGCAAAGAATTTTAATTGAAATTTTCTCAAGAAAATTTATATCTTCTTCCAAGTCTGCAATCTATACATATAAATATTTCTTTTTAGAATGGTGGAGATGAAGGGAGTGGAAGCTCATTTATTTTTTTAACTTTGAGTCTAGTGCAAAAATAATAATTATATATGATTATTACGAATGGATCTTCATCAGATTATCTCTCAACCTTTTATCCCCAGAGAGATAAAGACCCAAAATCAATTGGGGGGTATCCAATATCGTATACTTTATTCTTCTATGTTGTAAAGAATTGATGCTCCAACATGAATTGTATTGATTTTCTACCTATATTTGACACAACTAGCCTCCACCTCATGGTCATTCATATCAGGGAACAAAAAGATACGAAAATATTATAAAACTCTTATTTTCGAATACATACACACGTCAGTTTGATGAACTTTTTCATGGTACATTGATACCTTGGGAACATAGTTAGTTGTTACTCTGACCCAGATAATTTAAAGTAATGATTCTTTTAATTGAAGCTGTTTATGGATTTAACAAAAATAATGGATAATCTTATTGATTTTTTGATTACTACTAGCAATACATTGTCAAACAGGTGAATATAAGTCACATACAATTATAAAATATTTCAATCCATTATGTTCATTTAGTCTAAGTATTATTGTAGCTTAATTATATCTTGAGGGTGATTCATTAACTAATCAAATTCATGTTTCTAACTTACATCAGAAGTGAATAATAGATACGAAATATTTGACCGCTTCAGCAACTGGCAATAGTTAATTAATTATTATAGTGTTAATAACTTAAACTTGGAAAACTTATAATTGTTCTTACGTAATAAATACGATATAAGATCTGACAGGCAGCTCCGTCATCTTTAATATAATTTAATCATTTTTAGATATAAATTTAAAGCTCTTTCTCTCTCTTTCAACATCAGCCCTCATTGACTAATAAACAATGGCGCATTAAAGTTTTGTAAGCAAACACTATTGATCGAAAAAAAATCAAACTTGTTTGCAACTTATAATAATACCATTTTCTCAATGTATCGTTGGTAATATAAAAAACAAACAAAAAAAAAACTCTTATCTCATCAAAAGAAAATATAAACAGTATTTGGTTGTCAACTGGTGATTTTTCTACCCCTTATTAGTAGTGTTTTGAGTGTTAATGATGATTGAAACTCAAACTATCCACCCTTGTACATACAACTGTGAACAATTCTCTACATACTATTAAATGAAGAATAATTTCAGAACTGCAAAGAAAAATTGACAAAATAACCTGTTGATTAAGAGCCTTTTTTCTTTTTGTTTCTTTTGAATATGAAAGGTTGCAAGATACAATTAAAATAACATTATTCTCTGAATTAAAGAAGTTTTCTTGGTTTTTTTTTTCAAGTTGCTTGTTATATATATATATATAGAAAGATTTTGTGTTTTGAAATCTGGGAGTCAATGTGAATATTTACAATCCTATAGAATGCTCCTCATTTTCCATTCACTGACGAAAAAAAAAAGAAATTAAATTTTGATAATTATCAATTATTATTTCAAGTACAAGGTATATTGACACACACACAAAAAAAAAGTCCCATTAAATTTGCCATATTTTATTACATATGTATGCACATACCTCCAACGTCTCCATAGAGCGTAAGCCTACAGTCCTACCTATGGACAATTTTCTAATTAATACTTTGTCCTTGTGAAAATATAAAATATGTATGTATGTATGTACATTAATGTATTTTCATAATTTTGTTTTGTCCTTTCAAGCAGGAAGAATAATTAACTAACTACATACATTTATTTAGTAATATGTACATTCTATGAATAATAATTTCAACTACTTGATTACGTGTTGTACAGAAAAAACAATCTTTTGTCTCTTGTTTTATTTCTCTTTCTATAGGGATCAAAACTATATTATTATTTTTAAAGAAATCTAATCACGCACACTCCTCTATCTATGTACAATAATGTATGTATGTGGTTAAAATTTGAGACAAGGAGAAAGGCTCAAATAAATAAGTTATGATGATGATTTAAAAAGTCTACCCATTAAAACGTATTCAACTAATGTAATTAATGATAAGACATCATTTTCTTTCCCAAGACATTATCTTGGTTTTTTTCTTCTTCTTCTTTTTGTTTAAAATATTGTCTTTCTGTATTTACATATATATATATATATACAAGCTCTTATCAGAAAATATGAACCTTTAGTTTATACTAAAAACAAAAACAAAAACTCACTCTTTGAAAAACCTTCTTCTTTTTTTGGGTGGGTGAGTGGGTAATTTACAGCTTTGATTTGAAGTTTACAAGTCATTTTTTGGGGGGTCGCAAGTCTTTTCATTTGAGAACAGAGTCTACAGTCACAGTTTAATTATATTTTCTACACATATGGACAAATCGTGTCCGAGACGTTGATCATATACATATTAAATAGTTTAAAAGTCAAGACAATTAACTAAACACTATATATTATATGGACACAATGAGCTCAAATCTGTATAGGACAAGGGATGTACCAAATACCATATGGCAAATTGAGTAAATCTATATGCCAAAGTCTATATCCTAAACATTTTGACTTCCTTCAAATATAATGAACTCATTAATTATTGTTACTCATGAAATAAATAAATTATAAAAGAATAACAATAACAAAAAGTTCTTTTTTTGTGATTCGTTAGTTCAAATTTTAATAACTCAAAACTTATACGGAGGCATCAATTAATGGCATGGATAGAATCATAGTAGACACACTTTTCATGACGCCTAAATGATAAGATTAGAAATTTGACATAAAGGAGGTTTGTGTATACCTCAAGCCTCAAAGTTTCTATTTCAAGTCTGAGTTTTCTTTAGTTTGAGTTTAACTCGAGTCTGATGTCGATTGCAAATTTGTTAGCTCTGATTAGAAGTAATATTTGAATTCATGATATGTAATTTAATGTTCTTAAGGACATGATGAAGAGACAAAAAGTATTGAGTTATGTCATTAAAAAATAAATTTAATGCAGAAAACTCAAATATTTTTTAGTTGCAATCCCTTCAAACGGCATTCAAGCATCTATGCCCCACCCTTCATCATTCAAAGAGTTTATATTCTTGTTTTTTCAAAAAGTTTTTTTTAAATGGTTTATTTATAAATAATTTAAATAATATCTAAATAAGTCTTTGAATTGTTTTCAGAAACACTGTTCGACAATAACCAATTATTTTAAGTATTTTTTTTTACATGATAAATAAATTTTGATCTAATTTATTATTATAATTATTATTTAAAAAAGACACATACCAATAACATTTATTTTGGATCCTCATACCTGTAGATACTTCACGTCTTGCAGTTTGAAAAGCACTGCCCCATTTTAGTAGTGTCCAACATCAATCATACAAATTTGTTAAGAATTTAGATGTACGATTCAATGCCTTACGTCATGATGGTAATAAAACAATTAGACTAATTACTTACAATTACAATAAGGACCGTTCTCTAGATAAACAAGGAATAATACAAGTGTACGTACATATATCTACAGATACTCCCTGAGTTTAATTATAAGTACACTGTAAGAATATTTATATGATCATAACTTAAGATTAAAAGTATATATGTACAATATACTTATAATTACAAAGGAAAGGCATTGTTTAAGCAAATGACATTGAAAGGTTAATGAGAACATGTACATACATTCCGAAAAAGGATCTAATATCTGTTGATTATATTTATGTACTATCAAACCAAAGGACTCAATGAGAAGAACAGAGTAGTACCAACGGGATTTGTGACAATTACATATAATTAAAAAAAAAACTTAGGTCGATTACACAGGTTCATAAATTTGAAATGTCAAAAATCCTAAGGGTTATAAGTATAATAAAAGTTATTGAGTTTTGCCTGTTGATTTCAAATCTGTATTATTATTTTTTTTTTCGAGAGTCCAATGGTTTTTGAGATATTGAACCCTAATTTTGAGCTTTAGTTGACCCATTTCCCTACTTCAACTTCAATTTAAGCCTAGAAAGGTACTAATTTTGTGTATTAAAAAATAATGATCGGCTATTGTATTTAATGAAAATTCCATTTCCAGTCTTTGTTTTGACTTAAAGGAACTCCTGAGGGCGTAGGGGACGGGAGCCCAAAAGTTGAGCAAAACGTTTGTACTTAAATATTTCCTTGAATATTACATGAAATGGATTAATAAGGAATGCATACAAGAGCTGAGACCCACATATTTTAAATGAGATGTCAATCGCCCGATTAGAGTCCTTAACCAAGAAGAAATCGTTCATCTAAATGTGCAAATTTTCATTCAATTTCGAGCAAAAATTCGCTAGATATCTAGAACTTACAGTAGAGTTACTTTAGCAGTAGCACGCAGAAGGATTTCAGCCCGTTTCTTTATCCAACTGTGCGCTTAAACCCCTTAAGCCCTTAGGATATTTGACTGCTGACCAGTGATATTATAGATGGATTGAGTATAATTATCAGTATTCAAGCCGGTGCTGCCACTCGAAGGGAATTTCATTTGTTGTATGAATATGCATTATTGAAGGTAAAGAGTTCCTTACGTTACGTAACGTAAATAACTTTAGTGGATTCCCTGAGCCAGACGAAGGTTTTCGATTATTCTAAAACAAAATCCCTCTTAAAATACGATTGAAATGAAATAATATACATTTGCTAGGATTAAAAAATAATAAAAAATTGATGTTGGCATTTTGAGCATGATCAAATGGGGGTTCAGTGCAAAAGCGATTGAGAACCCCTGCTTTATACAACATTAAGACCATACTTAATAAATAAATAAGGGGGAAATGTCTCAAAATCTTAGCAAATGAGCAGATCCGCAATGGTATTGAATATAAAATAATTAGTGGTTTAAGTGATGAAGTTTGGGGATGTTATGCAAGTGTTTTTTCACATCTTGGATACTTACTTGGATATTTCTATTGAACTTTAATTGAAAATACTCTTTCATCTACCAAATCTCTCTCTTTGTTTTTATTTTGTTATTTTTTTGTTCTGAAACTGAGAAAGAGGGAAGTAAGACGTTCAATACCAACTAACCCCGTTGGTATTGAACGTCTTATTGAAATAAGTGGTTCCTATATCCGTGTTAGGATATAGGAACCACTTATTTCAATACACATACATATAAAATATGAATCAAATATCCTTAAGAAATTATTAAAATTTAAACGAAGATTAATAAAAACGTTCTACAGTGTAAAGACAACGCCATTCATTTAGTATCACACTTTGATTGATACTCCAAAAAAAAAAAAGAAAAAAAAGTGAAAATATGAAAGTGATTCTTCATTTGATTTCTGTAATAACAACTGAACTATGTACACACTCAAAACATCCATCTCGACCGTTTAATAATAATAATAATAATTCATTAATTATTCTGAAGAAAATAAAAAACCCATGATCAAAATGCATTCCACTTGTCGGTATCAGAAGATAAAAAAACAAAAAAAAACTTGATGCCAAGCTCATGAAGAGAAGTGCAAATTTCTTCTTATCATATATAATTAATTAAATAAATAAAATATTATAATATACATAGAACAGTACATGAATATAGCAAGTAATTAGTATGTCCTCAAAAGTTGATTACACAACTCCACGTAATTTTACTCTTTCTGTAAAAAAAAAAATATATTTACAAGGGTAAATAATTGAATTTTGATCAGCATTTACAGAATTTAAAACAATTGACTTCACTACAAAATCAATAATTTCTTAATTATATCTCGTACATCAAACAAGAATTTGGCTCAGTTTGTATGAATACAATCTAGCCGAGTCAACTATGTGTCAAGTCAACCAGAGGTCAAGTTTATCAGAAATATTTTTAAAATTAGTTTCAAATGCACTCATATTCTTGAAGACATTCTCTTTCGTTTGTATTAATAGTATATTTTGATTAATTAAATAACTACTCCAATAATTGCAAAATTGTGTTATAGGAAAAAACCAACTGCCACTAAATAAATTTCTGGGGCCATGAAAAAGAGGGACGTTCTTTCATGGACCATATCGGCTCCATGTGCAGTTGTAACATTCATTCGATTGTTTTATTGGACAAACAACAATCCTTGATTTCTCGATTAAAAATGACATTTTAGCAAAAACCGTGCACAATAGGTCTTGAAAAGACTTCTAAATATTTGCCCGTTATGAAGTAAAAAAACTACTTAAAAGTGGATTTTCTCCTTTTCAATATTTGAAAACAAACTTGCTTTCTTGTTGACTTGACACATATGTACATTGCATATGTAAATACCTGCGAGGATTTATTTTGAAATGAGGTGGTCAAAATGAAATATTCTTTGAAATTCAAATATTTACCTTATATGAAGTAGTATTGAAGGTAGTAATCACGGATCTGTAAAAAGATTTGTGTTATCAAATTTGGAGTTTGATAATTTTTAATTTTTAATTTCTGGGTATTATTAAGCTTTGTGTTAATATGAGTCGTTTGTGAGTGTGAAAAAAAGTCAGAATTCCGCATATAAATATGATTTTTATATGTAAAATTTAATAAATATACGCTTATATTTTATGTGAAGTCGCAATAAGTCCCAAGAAAATATAATATTTGTACAGATTGAAAATACTATCTTTTCTATGAGGGTCTTGTTTAGCTTTTCATTTATTTTTAAATTAAAAGAACTGATTTAAAGCATAAATAATATTGATCCTTTATTCACAAAAGATATTAGCTTCTAAATGCTCAGTTATTAATTTTTTTTCGGTATAATCAGTTAAGGTTAATAAAATAATAAATTATAAAAACCCCATTGTTAACAAATTTATATTTGTATTTAATTTTTTTTCTTATTAAAATTAGTTATTATTCACTATCACAGAATTTTCAATAATTTATCACATAGCCTCGAGCAATCTCTCCCTCAATAAAAAAAAATCTCAAAAACCAAACTCGATACGAGTAAACTAATTAGAAATTCGTGATTGAAGTGTCAAATAATCCTTCTAAAATTAGATATATGAAGAATCTAAAAGATTTTGTTGTTGTTGACCCGTGTGTTATTTATGTGATTCTTTAAAAGCCTTTGTCCTATGAGTAACGGTGCTGAGTGATGGTGCCAAATTGTCCATGGCTAATATACATCCACCTATATTCCAAGTATCTTGTGCAATAGTGATGCATTGAACGTGCAAAAACTGATTGTGTCAGTGTGAATGGAAAAAAATTTAAAAATTTGTAGATTCGATTATTTTTTAAAACACAAGGAAGATATTGTGAGGGCAAAAGTGTTGACTTTAAAACCAGTTTTGATCATGAAATTCATTTTTGAATAGGACTTTTAAACTTAACATATAAGGCCCTAAAGAAAAATGTCATTTTTCAGACTAAAAAAACCCCAAAATTATATCAAGTTTAGAACAATTTACAGAAACAGTAAAAACATTTTTGAGTTATATTAATTGTATTTTTAATTTTCCATAATATCTTTGATTTGTTAATGACACTGAACCATATTAGTTCCGAATTACTTATAACCCACTGAGTTACAGGCAATACAATGAAATATAAATTCCATGTAAAAAAATAATGTTCTCCAGTACATATAATCCAAGAATGCTATTACATTCATTCAGTACATCACTGTTCATGTGATTTCAATGATCGAGGAACCTGGGTAAACGAGGGTTTAAAGAGGTAGTTCCTCTATCTTGTTCGTCTAAGGGTTGGCTCGACCCATAAAAAAATAATAACATCAAAAGTGCAAAAACCTGCATCCCATCAGCTAAAATCAGGCCCTAAACCAGTATTTCTCAAACTATTTTTTTTAAATCCCAGAGCGCATCAATGAGATAACTAAATCCATGGGGGTTACCGATAGGTAATACCTTTGGTTCATTTTTTTTTCTTTTTTTGAGATAACAGGAAAAAAATTGAGGCGTAGTCTTCTAGGATGCACAATTGTACTGCGGCACACAACTTGAGAAAAACCGGCCAAATATTTGTAGTGATGCCTTAAATTAATTTTTTCGTATGATATGAATGATGAAAAACATTTTTAAACTGGAGATACTACTATGAGCAAAAAAACCCCGGGAAATTTGAACTCTGATAGGGATAAATATTTTTGTTTTGTAAGTTGGCACTACTGTCAATGACATATATGCCAAACTACACAGCTGTTATTCACAGCGATACATCACTGACAAAATATTTATACTAATTAAGAAAGAACCCCTCATAAAAAGAGTTGTTCATAAGAGTCACATGCATTGTGTATCTTGGTACATCATAAGTATTTGGCACCCTGAAAGCAAAAAAAAAAACAAAAAATAAATAAACCAAAATGCAAATGATTTGAATGAGAAAGTCAGTGAGTTTTTCGCAATAAAAAACCCCCATGAATATTCATATTTCTTTGAGTCAGGTAGATGTAATTAACTATGCACTTCCATGCCTATGCCTAATATGTAGACATCACATCCATTCAGGAGGACTTAATGCATTTGATTAGTATTTATTCAATGAATAATAATAATAATAATAAAGAACAACGCTTTAATTACATACCTTTAAATACTTTTGTTCAGAATCTATCGAAATGCTATGGATGTAGGTAATTTTATCAAAGAAAGTTAATGAAAAAAGAAAAAAAAGAAAAAAAAAAGGGATCGAACGCTTTTTTACATAGCATATTAATAGGTATGATTATATGTCTGTTACACCCTAGTATTAAAAAAAAAAGAAAAAAAAAGAAATTCATTTCATGATAAATACAAGTTGTTATTAGTTAGAGGTGTAGTAACAGATATCTACTCAAAGATATGACTATGCTTATTGTTTAACTATCTAAAGATATTTAATTACCATGCTATTAGTATAGATAACATATAGTAAAAACCGTATTCTCTAATAAGCCCTTTTTGTTATTCAAAATAGTATATTTTGTATTAGGGATAGGATGACTCTGGCCCTTCTGCGCAGAATATTTAATAGAAGGGACAGCATATTTTAGAGGATGAAAGATTGAACCAAAAATATTTTTCTAATAATGAAATTGGAAAAAGACAAAGTTTTTCCAATAATAAAAAAAAATTATCAAATAAATCTTTTGTCTTGGGACAAAAAGTTGTAGCAGACTCCTACTGATTGTATCAGTATTCGTTATATTAATAATAATACTCGTAAAATGTCTACTAAATTGTTTCTTATAAATACATCATTGACTCTAATTATATATTTCTATGCAATGCTGTAATACTGGGGGCCCTGCTTCCCTCTCAATTGATACTTGTGCCTCTGCCTTAAACAGTTATATATGTAGACCTTTATTATAACTGAAAATGTATTCTATTAAAGCTTCAAAATTGTTAATAGTATTCAGAGAACATTCTAAATTCTTGTCCTTAACAATCCTTTAACTTTTAATTTTTAATCCCCTCCCCCCTAAAAATGATTCAGAGTGCCTTTACTCGGATATTGATGGTTAATCAAAGAATGTCCCTATTATTTGGCATTTAAAAAAAATATACATTGATTAGAGATATTAACTTACGACAAAAGGTGTTTTAAAGGCTGTATTTAGAGATGGAAAAAATGCTGAGATAGCATTGAGTATAAGGAAGGTAAGAAAAATATTACTTGGGTCCACTACCTTGGGGATCAATTTGAATTCAGTCTTCTCTGTATCGTTGAGTCGAGAGCTTGCCTCAATTATAAGTGGCTATTGTGCGTTATTTAATATTGTCAAATAACAATCAGCAGATACAATGCAGAGAAACTAGATAGTAATTACTGGGCACGCTTTCTCAACTCAACAAAATGCCCATTCCTGACATTTTTCCATCGGAAAAATTAACTTAAAGCATTGAACAATTATTCAAAATGGGAAATATCCCTTTAAAAAAATGAATTTGTTCAAAGGATTTAGAGAACAAACAGGTTCAAAACACTCACAAACAGTTAAGGAGGAATTTAGGGGTTGTATTGTACCGTTTCTATATGATCAAGTACAATGTTATAATTATAATCCAGGGTATAGCTACACATTTGGGAAGGATTTTAAACGGGCTCACTATCCTTCCCTTGCTACACCACTCATAAAAAGGTTGGAAAGGGAGCCCTTATTTATGTAGATGCCCTTTTCTCACCCCAAATGTATCTATTATAGCCGTTTATCAAACTGTTAAGGAAATTGGTTTGATGGATGGATATAGTTTGAATCCAGACTGCTTCTTAAGACACACAAGACGTGTGTATTTGTATATCAAACCAACATTCCTGTATATTTTTGAGGGCAAGTTATGTATTTTGAGACTTGCAATGATGAGAAAACACGTTTCAATAAATAAAAACCTCGGCTAAACGAAGTCTCCCTGTATTCAATTTAATATCTGTAAACATTTATGCCAGGGACAAATTGCCTTTGCTAGTGTTTTTTTTTTTTTTTTTTTTTGAGTGTGGATGGTTCCCTATCAAGTCTAATAGGTAAATAAACAGTAATTCAAAATGTGTAAATACTTCTTCTATTGTAGAGATTGAAGTCTAGGAAAGGGGTTTGGCTTCATTAATTAGGCACCTCATGTTCATTCATGCATAAATAAACAACAATATAAACATATGCTGCATAGCTAACTATACATACATACAGACGGGGGGGGGGGGAAGAGAGATAAAATAAATAAATAAACAATACAGAGAACGGTCATCAGGTATTGTTATATGCACATAATAATGGCTAATACCTTGATGATGATGATGCTGCTAAGGGAGAAGAAAAAAAATTGCAAATCAGTCAATAATAATAATAATAATAACAATACACATACATAAATGTACCTGGTTGACTCTAGGACTCACATTCCTTTGTGTTCTATGACTTTAATTCTACTTAAAGTCACGTTTTAACTCATGCTTATGGCCGTGCATATCACAATTTATTCTCCCTAAGGGGTTGCTCTCAAGATTGATCTTTCTGTCCCCTTTTCCGTCTCAACTTCCCCCTCTCCCCCCCCCCCCCATGAACATCTTGATCCTGTTGTCTTGAACAAGACCCAAGAAGTGAGTATATAAATATTTTATTCTCTAAAAACAATCAATCTTTTTTTAGTTTTTTTTTCTTCCTTTGTTTCAATCCCTCAAAGTCTTGATCTCGTTAGCATGAAATAACAAAATATCTATCAAACAAAAACAAGATCTTATTCCCCCCCCCCCCTTATATTACTAGTCTCGATCCCTCAAAATCTTGGTCTTGACTTTGCCTCAGGTAACACGATCTTGACCACAATACTAATTCAATTTAAATCAACGGCAGAGCGTTGTTATTATTACAATTCTAATTCAATTAGTCCGTGTTTTTTATTTCACGGCCCTTACTTGTCATTACATAAACAATTCAGCATGTAAGAGCAAAAATAATGCAATGTCTGTTCATTGTATTACTGCCTTGTGTCCGGGACAGTCCGGTTTAAATACGGAATCAATTGGTCAAACTATTTGGGATATTACTGTATGTACATATTTTAAACAACAGGTTCTATTTTCAATTTGAATGATTTATTGTATTGATGGTTAGTTAACTTGCTTCAATCGCTCTTTCAAAAAAGACCTTATGCCATTCAGAATTTGATACTTAGACACGTTTTTAATTATTGATATTTTTATTTTTCTACAGAGGAGGTTTTAAGTCATTTTTAACTTATAAGCACCTCTCTGATATTTAAAATTTTTTGATTCAAAAGTATTATTTATATTCGTTTAAATTGCTTTTTAATTCAATTTGTGAAGAGTGTCATACCAGAGTTACAATTAATGTGGAAATCAATGTTACTTCCATGTCAGAGGCTAATTTATTTTATTGATCCAGAGTTCATATACCGATCTACTAAAAGTCTAAAAAACTATAGCAATACTAATAAAGAAAAAAAAATGTGATGGGTAAACAAAGAAGAAGTTGTACTTCTGACTCGTAATTAGATCGTTGTATCTATTGTAGGCATCACTGAGGGTTAGATAGCCCAAAAATTTTGATATTTTTTCCCCTAGTATTTGACGGCCAATGTTTAAAATGAATAAAACAATTTGTTCCGGGTGGATATTATTATTTTTTTAAATGAAATTAAGGCCCATTATCTATATTTCGTGCAATAATGTATACTGTCTCGTTTCAGATTTGAGCAATGTTCTTACTTTTATTAACTTCAGATTCCCAGGCACTTGAATAATGAGTTTTGTTGGACAATGAGTGCCTCTTTTAAATTAAAATTACTTCAGTAATGTCTTATGGGACCAGTATGTAGATTCCTTGCCTTATGTTACTTCCAAAATACATTCAAGAACCATTCAGCCTCTCATGGTTTATTATTAAGAAGCAAGCTATCTGTTAGTTTTGGTTTATTAGAAGTACTTTTCTTATAGAAAATATGCTTCTAATCAAACATATTATTGTACATTTGAGGGGGGGGGAGCATGTTCGCCCCAGATTTTACATAACTTCTCATTTGGTCGATAAGAGGCAAATTTAAAATATCAAATTCAATTGACCTTGAAAAGAGGCCATTTTGGCATTATTGAGAGAAAGAGCAGTTAGTTTACCCCTCTCATACTCTATCTTTAAGTACTTGCTCCACCAAAAAGATCAACCTATCTCACATCAGGATAAAACATGGAGTTGAGAGGGGTTCATGTGGCTAGAGTGATACATTGACCATCGAATGGCTGGCTATTTAACCTCCAGAAGCAAGCATTAATATATTTTATACACATGTATGTATATATTATGTACGTATATTGTTTGTAGTACAAGGGTTCCCTGGTTTTTAATCAAAAGTGTCTATTGATCTCTATAACAACTATTGATGAGAAATTGATAATTGTATCTACGCTTTGTATTTTGCATTCTTTCTTCTGTGGCAAAGAAAATCTGATATGACTCAAATCAAATGAAAAAATGAAAAGAATACCGCATACATTATGGCCGAAAATATTTATACAAATTCAATTATATTTTTTTGTGCAGACAACGTATGTAGTATTATGTTACAAAACGTAAATCTTGACTGACAGTCCCTTTTGTTTCTTAAGTGTAGATTACAAACTGCAATTTTAAGTTACAGACATATAGACATCTGTTATGAATGTGCCGATAATAATAATATTTTTCAGGCAGACTCGTTTTTGAAGCCAATTGCAAAGAAATGACCAGTTTGATCTATAACCTCAACCTATCTGTGTTGTTTTTTTATTCAACTCCTTTCCTGTGGTCACCAATATTTAGATACATATGTACATATATGTATTAAGGGTAGAGTTGTCGAAAAAGAAAGATTACCGGCGAGCACCGGTCCCTCCAAAGTTGGTAGGCTTCATTGTTTTTCTATGTATTTAAAAAAAAAGGAAAACAGTATTGTTTCTTGCCTTGACGGTTGAAACGTCATCGGAGGACATGCATAACAATTGCTTTATTCTTTTTTCATAACAGGTCATTTTCAACGTGATGGATTATTTTATTTATGCATTATTCACTCCAAAGTCATAATTCTGCACCAGTGCTGGAGACTCAAGCACAAATTGGAGTCGTGTCTCATTATACTGGGATATTGTACTCAATCTGAAGTGAATTGAGAAAATACTCACGGCTCTACTCGACCTCAGAGTAGATCTAAGACTCGAGTTTAATAGATTCAGATTTGAATAATAATATAACCCTTTTTTAAAAAAAATTATTATTTGTAATGAAGAGCCATTTACCTTTGAGTAAGATTGAATTATTAATTTTAATGTTGATGATGACTGTATAAAGAATTTTAAGAATATTCCAATGAGGTAAAATACCAAACAGTCTTACTCAATTCCTTTGGCAACAGCCATTTAAGCAAATGTATATCTTTGTATAGAGCGTTTTTGACTTGAGTTCATCATTGTACGAGTCTGTTGTCTTGAAACAAGTTCAAACAACCAACTTTTTATTTCAACTCCAAGTTTCTTGAAGAGGCTGGAGAGTGATAATTTACTGTCGTGAATTGGGATGTCACAATGGGATCAGGAAATATAAGGACTTTACCATTTTGAAAAAAAAATTTTTTTTTTCTTTATTAGAAATATCTCAGACCTTATATAATGTACTAAAAAAAGTTTATTGCAGTATTCTACAGTTACATAGTGTAGCCAGTAAATTAGCTATTACTTTACCGAGGATTTTCTACAATTATTCTACTTTTTGAGTGCTTTATTCATCCAGAACAAAATTAAATATAAAAATAAGGATTTTAAGGACCTATTAATTTGATTTGATTTAACAATCACTTTTGTTCGGTCTTCTTTGTTTTTTTCATTTTTAAAGCTACTAAATAAAGTTTCCTTAAGATTTTTATAGGAAATCTGCTCACATTTTATTTCATAAATATATCATCTCAACAACTCTTCCAACAATGAATGTGTGACGTCAGTGAAAATACCCTTTCTCTCTCTATATTTGTCAATGTATGCCTTTGATTTCAATCACTTATAAATATTTAGGTAAATGAGCAACTTGATACCTCTTACATATTTACAATCAATCTATATATGTACATACATACTTACATACATAGAACCCAACTCAACGACGACAACAACAACAACAACAGAAGTAAAAAAATAAAAACAAATCGCCGAAATTGATAAGAGGTTTATTTGACTTAGATATCATTTCATAGAAACAGACAAAACGAAAAACGTCAAAATCATTTGTCATATTATCTGTACATGAAAAAAATATTTCTTGACATACATATCTGATAAAAAAATACATACATACATATATATATATGTTATGTATAAATTTTATGAATATATGTACACAGAAACATTTGACGAAAATATGTATAAATAAATTTCATACACTATATATGTTGTATTTGAATTTATATATATATATATATATATCAAAGTCTCTTGTGAGATACAACTCTAACTAAAATTCGTTATTTTTCATGGTTGATCAAGGATTTCAAATTAGCATCAAAATATAAGTAGATATTTATTTCCTTATCTCCACACAATAAATTATAGGCTTTTGATGATACACTTAATCCAATCAAAAATGACTCATATTTGGCTCTTTTATTTTTTTGAGCCAATGGAGCCGTGATAGATGTGAGCAAATGGGTCTATGTGCCCATAAATACTACATACTATGGGCAAAAAATATCATTCAAATGGTGAGTTTATATGAGTCTTTTCTCAACAATATAATGATATTAGATCAATTTGCTCAAGATCATTTTGCTTAAAATTACTATTATGTACATTATTTAATCATTTCATTCCTCTCAAAAATACTCTTCCCTTTACCCCACATGCAATGCACGCGTGCCAACGTTTTTTACTACATTCAAAACCGCAGCAAAAATTTTATTAAGTCAATAATAATTACGGATCAATAACTGCTGAGTTTAGATATACAATTAAACTTTGGTATCGGAGGGTCAGCTTTCTTGAGTCATGTATCTCGAGAAATAAACAACGAAGTCTCTACGTTTTAAAAGAATAGTGTCTGGAATTTTCATTGTAACTTTTTTGGTTTGAACAACATTTCTCCCAATTGCATTTGAGTCATCATTTCTGAGACATTTTAAAAAAAGAAAAATTCAAACTTAGCTAAAGAAGTACCCATATCTCAAATACCAATAAATATGTTGACGTGTAATTTGACAGGTGTGCCAACTTAAGAAAAAACAAAAATAACTTTATTCCCATTGAAATCCCCCCCCCCCCAAAAAAAAAATTCAATTCAATTTTCCCGGTATTTTTTACTCATAGAACTAACTTATATTTTGTAGATACACGAACATATAAGGCAGGGGGGTAGGAAATGGAAACAAAAGCAGGTTTTTAAATATATCTATAGATTATAAGTAGTTTGGTATTTAACACCAATGTAAATTATTATGTACAAGGCATCATAAACAAACATTGCAAATAACAACAACAAAAAAAACAACCTCTTTTCTGATCCTGTACAATAACAATAATTATTATCTTTCAACTTAAATTCACTCAACATGATT
Source organism: Lepeophtheirus nordmannii (assembly GCA_963680855.1). NCBI lineage: Eukaryota > Metazoa > Arthropoda > Copepoda > Siphonostomatoida > Caligidae > Lepeophtheirus > Lepeophtheirus nordmannii. The sequence continues at coordinate 18,335,420 of OY804525.1, read as the reverse complement.
GAATGAATAAATCATCCTATGTACTGACATGTAGAAAGATATAAAATTGAAATAACATTCATCATAGTTCCATATTTACGACTCCAAAGCAAATGAAATATGATGTTAAATTCCATCTTTTGCAGATGTTATTCCACTACTGGAATAAATGGTGTTTCTCACGGAATTATATGTGCAAGGGCGTTTTATTGAATACAAAGTATTAAATAAACATATTAATCTCTATCATTCAAATGCTGAGTTTATATGAGTCTTTTCTCAACTTTATATAATGATATTAGATCAATTCGCTCAAGATCATTTTGCTTAAAATTACTATTATGTACATTATTATTACAATGTGACTATTGATGAATATATTACGCATATGGATTTTTGATGGCAAAATGAGGACAGCTGTGTCCTTTGTATGAGGATTGCAATTCACAATATATATTATGTATATTATCTACGGAATAAAACAGACAATGAATGCTAATAACCTCTGGCTATAGTTTTTATTCCTCTCATCTAAACACCCAAAAATGTTACTTCACATTACAACACCATTAAAACTAAATGCACTTTACTGTGTTATAATGAATATCCTGATACAAATAAAGATTGATTTTCTCTTCATAATATTTCGTTCAACATTGTTTAAAATCCCATATCCCAAATTTGAGTCATTGATCATCCTTAAAGTGACTTCAAAAGTTTTTTTCTATTTTTTTTGGATGACTCATTTCTCTTCCCATTCCACTGTTTTGAATACATTTGTACTTAACCGTTTGTACTTAAATCACTTCTTAAGTATTAAATAAAAATTGATTAATAAGGAGTACATACATTCAAGAGCTGAGACCCACAGCTTTCAAACACCCAATAAGAATTCTTAGCTAAATAGAAACCATCCATCTAATTGTGTAAATTTACAATCAACTTCGATCAAAAATCCACTAGAAATCAAAGACTCACGGTAGAGCTACTAAAGTGTAAGTGCGATGAAGGATTATGCTACTACTTCCGTCTATTGCACTTGTTTATAATAGCTCTACCGTGAGTCTTTGAGTGAGTGCAAAACTGAAAAACTTTTAATATAGTTCTACCCCAAAGGATTTTTGACATTTCAAATCTGTTGACCTGTGTAATTATTGATTCTGGAAAAATGGGGTGGGTCTAAATTTCATCTATTCCAAAACTCTGATCTTTTGTTCCTAAACTCCACTAAAAAAAATTTCCTTTTGCACACAAAAAACTTGCATGAACACAATTAAACGATTATTATTATCAAGGAACGACTCCGTCTTGTAAATGGCTAAAATTTTGAATTATGCGGCTATAAACATATTCCTTATTTTTATGTTGACTAGTGCAGACATTTTTATAGTTGTGCATGAAACTTTTCAGAAAGTAAAATTTTTCTAGAGAATAAACTCATGGCATAAATCAATTCATTCGTTTTATTTTAATAGCTTGTTTCGAAGTCAAGGAGCAAACAATTTATAGTTGGTTCATAAATTAGTGAAAGAAAGAAAAAAAAATTGCAAAATACCTAGTCTACTAAATCAATTGAATATAAAAAAAGATTCTGCAATAAATTTGGTAAAGTTTTGATATTTAAATAGTCTTTTTAACATATATAGGGAAGACCGTAGAGATTTGAAACATATTATTTTCTCTTTAATCACGGATAAGTTAAAGTTTTTTTTTTTTGAGGTTTATTAACAAAATAGCTATTTGAGTTCCATGATATTGTTGTTATTTTTTAAATACTTTTGTACTGATATTTGGTTTTTATAATATAATTATCGTTCGTTTAAACCATTTCCTTTAGAATCATTACAGAAGTGACAATGAATCAAAAGTGAGTCAACAATATATCGTTGATACGAATAGAAAAATAATAATCCGTAGAATTGAGGCAATTTGTACCTCTGCACCAAAAAACAACAGCAAAAAAACAATCATAAATAATAAATGTTTCTTAAGAAAAAAAATTACTTATCGTAAGACCCATTTAAATGGCTTGACTTTTAGCCAATACAAAATTATTTTGTGTAAAAGTTTGAATTATCAGCTCAGAACCATTTCCAAACCATTGAAACAAAAAGTCAAGTGCTTTTCGACTGGACTCCGTTCCCACTAAATATAAAATTATCTATAAAACTCTGACTTTCCAATTTTTTTATTTTTATCTTTTCTTATTTTTTATTTATTTTTACCATCTTTGCAAAAACCATTTCCTTTTTGTTCTTGACATTCCATGGATGAGCAAAAAACAAATTCCTCGTGGTTTGTCTTAAGGAATAGGCATTAATCACGAAAAGAACATGTTATTTAAAAATATATATAAAAAAAAACTCTATTTGCAATTATTTTTATTTTTTTGCGCCAACTTAAAGTCATTTTGTCTCAATTAGGTTTGACTTGTTTGTATTTCCATTTATTTGGTTCCTTGTAAATAATAAATTAATGAAAAAATACCGCCTGTCCTATAATTAATAACATGTCTTTTTATTTTGAAAAAAAAAAAAAAACTTGCAAAAAGTTTCCTCATTACTAAAAATGTTTATTAATATTCATATAGAATCATAATTAATGAATTTTCATTGCAGCAAAAAATTTAAATTGACTCGTCATTTAATTGACCGAGAAATATTTTTTTTAATAGATTAAAATAATGCAGATATTTTTTTTTGCTTGGCTCTATTTTATAGTCCTTTGTTACTTCATTTAATACAAAGATTCATGTGCACGCCTATTATCATATTTATTGTGTACAAGTTAGGATTTTGTGCAAGTTGCAATACGAAAATGAGGAATTTATTGTAGGACTCGACTGATTAGTTGTAGGAGTTTGATAATAATTTGTAATCGACCAAAAAGTGACAATTATTATTATGGATATTTTGTCCCCTTCAAAATAAATTGAATTTTTTTATTAAAAAGAAGGAAGGAAATAAAAAGATTTGTAATTACTTACTGAGCGATATTTTTTGTTCACTCATAACTTATAGAAGCTATATATTGTTTTGACATGCTTCAGACAAGCAAGTAAGTATTAATGCTCTTTTGAATACGTAAATTTAACCCTTTTGGACCCAGAGGGCATCGTTGTCCCATAAGTTCAAAATGCTCTAATACGCTCCATTGTCAACCGATTTTTGTTTTCTTTTTTTTGTTTGATAGCTAAGATATCAAGTTATTATTCATATTTGATAGTTAGTCATAAATAAGTTTGATTTGAATATTTTTCAGGGTACTGAACATTACGATTTTTACACATGCAAAAAAAATCAGGTTTAAACCATAATAACTTTTTCGTTTTTCTAGTAAATTATTTGTTAATATATACTTAAAGAAATATAAGTTTAAAATATCTTTTAGTTCTAACGAATACATTAGAAATTATTCAAATCTAAGTTTTTCGGGACACAAGTGTCTTTTTGAGTCTAAACGAAGTTTTTTTTATTAATATGTCAACAGAAATTGCTTCATAAAATATCCCTTGTAAAATGTACCTAACATATGATATTTTATATATTTTTTTTTACGACTTTTCAATTTTTTTTGTCAAGTAGGATATGAGAATAAAGAATAAACTTACCTAAAGATATAATAAATACGAAAAAAGACCTGATAAACCGTGTATTTTTAAGGATGAAAATTTCCCTTCACACCCAGAGGGACACACACCAGTGTCCCATAATTTCTTAGAGAAACGGGTTGAGTTACAATTTTTATATTAAATCAAATCAGGTTAGTATGGTCACTCTGATCTCAAAAAACATAACTTCCAGTTAAAAATACTTTCTGAAACCTTACGGGTTTGAAAGGGTTAAATGCTTCAAATAAGAAAATACCCAATTGATGAAAACAACTAAAGGGCTAATAAATTGTATTTTTAAATGCCTAAAAACTTTTCGCATAAACCTTATCAAGCCCAACCATGGTTGGAGACGCCATTTTTAAAACTTTTCTCTTGTACCTCACCTTCATCTAGTGCATGTTTGTTTTTCACTTTGACAACCAACGTATTTTAATGTAGCTACATACTTTTAGACTTTATGATTTTTTGAAAATTGTTTTATCATTGATTGTCAAAAAGCTATAAGTCTGTATAAATTACTGGATATGAAAATCAATAAACGAAAATACCCTTTCATTCGATAATAATACAATGAACCATCACTGGTTAAAAAATTCTAATATGTCTTCAAAACTCAACCAATCATGAGTTGCTTTGCCCTGGTCCTTGTATGTAAAATTTTCTAGCATATGGAGTGCCTATGATTGACCATTTGTTTGAACTTTTTTTTTTCACTATGTCTTCTATTCAATAGTAAATTTAATAGGTATAATGAAGTTTTTATTAATGATGTAATTTTTAATTGATCAAAATGAATTATTAGAATTGATAATTAAAATGATATAATAATTAATAAAAATGTTATGTCCATTCAAATGTAAAATGTATGTTAGGTGTTTCAAAGATCGTCCAGGTCTATTTTTTTTTTGTGTTTCAGTTTCATAATATGTACATATTGTATCGGTCAGGTATTTTTCAATTAAATATAATTCATTAAAGTTTCCATGAATATCAAAATAGTCTAGCATATGATACATTGAAATTTAAAATGTTTCATGTGCACTAGTACAAATGATATTTTATGTCATTTATAAGTGAGCAACGGAAAAATAATGTCAGTTTGTACCCTACTAATCATTTTTTACTAAGCTTTTTAATTTTTCGTATCTGCTATATGTGATTTCCAGCTCATAGATTTAATTATTCATTTATAGGAAATTGAGACACTGTAGCACACACAGCTAACATTTGAGTTTACCAATATTAAATCTACAAAATATTTGTGATTTTATTATTTAGTTGTAACTTCAAAAGTCATCAGCGGACAAGGAGCAGGATAGTGAATTTTTTCTACAGATATTATTATGCAGTCTCTCAGAGTCTTCATAGTTTTATGTCATCATCTCAGGCGTGGCTTTTAGGCTCACCGGGATTAAGACAATTTTCACATTTCTAGTTATTCACATACATCTCGACTTGTATTGAAAGACTGATGTAGTACAAACTCGAGTTTATCATCACTACATAGTTGTGAGAAGGGATGGGTATTTTGTTGAGGTGCCCGCAATTACTATCTGGTGTCTCTGCATTTTATCTACTGATTGTTATTTGACAATATTACAACGTTCAATGGCTACTTATAATTGAGGCAAGTTCTCAGCTCAATGATACTGAGAAGACTGAATTCAAATTGATCCCCAAGGTAGTGAACCCAACTAATATTTATCTTTTCTTCCTTAAACTCAACGCTATCTAAACATTTTGCCCAAGTCTAAGTATGAGTAGGGATGTGACTGTTGTAGAGAAAAAATACATTTTTATAATTAATTAGAAAAGGAAAACGGTTGGTACTTTTGTTCTTTTTTGAAATTGTGTTCATTCATTCTTAGATCTTTGAGTAGAGCACATCTCCTTTTAAAAATTTAATGCTACTTTCAACTATAAAAGGTCCTCATTCCTGGGAAAGTATTACTATAAATAAATTTTTTCCAACCCAACATCATATAATAGCCAGCTGATGTTAGCAAGCGGTTAAATTCAATTCTACGATAAGTTTAGCTCCCACTTTTTCCTCAAGCTTTATAAAAATTCCATCCCTGATTATGAGACTTACCAATTCCAACTCGAACAATCTGCAACGAGTAGAATTTACAGCCTAATCCTATTTAAACAAATTGTACATACACACACACATATATATATATATATATATATATATATATATATAGACTACCATTTCATTTATTATAAAAAAGTAGTCATTACTCACGCAATTTTACATTCTATTTAAGGTATTCAAAGTACTGGAAGGAGTTATGGTATGTGCGTGAGCCCACGCAAAAAAAAGCTACAAAGAAAAAAGCAAAAACAAATCCATGTTTAATTAAGTAATGATGTCTTTCTCGGTAGAGTGTTGATTTACAAATATTTTTTTTATTTTTTTCTTTGAAACAATAATGCATTTTCTACTTATCTTTTGATTATTTTTATTTTTTAATACATACTACATTAACTGCATTTTTTTTTATTTTTTGTGTTCGTCTTTTGCATTGAGTTTATGACTTTTTTTCTTCTTCTTTTTTTTTAAAGTCTATAATTAGGGGCAACTATTAAATACTATGATTATCATTATCATTATTGATAATAACTAAACCTATTTTATAGATACTTGAAAACCATTTGAAAAAACGTTATTGAAAAACTTTTAATTAAAGGTTCCATACCAGGGCTTGCTTGTATGTACATATGTATTAAATTAAACCATAAAATATAGAAACTTTGACTTGATATAACATATGTACATAGAGACTGCAACGTCAAATTTCATTTACCTTTGTAGGTACATTACTTATATATATATACATAGTCTGTCTCTTTTGTATCCATGGTTATCACCCATGATAATTAATTAGTGAGAGTGGGTAGTCATTTGTTGTTGTTTTTGTTGCTGTTGTACCATTGCGGAGTAGAAGTCGGAATGCTCGAACTATAGAGGAGAGCCAGTGCATTTTGTTTTTTGAAAATAAGAAAAATCACTGAAACAACAACATTCAATTGTATTATTGTTTTGTATATTTTTTTAATGTATAGAGTTCAAAATTAAACTACTGCGTATAAGGCGATCGTCAGATAAGACGAGCTACTAAATTAGAGCAAATTCTTATGAATTTATCATATATCATAAAAGATCTCACTTTTATATCGGTTGTATGAGACAACCCACAATGTTTAAGGGTCATTTTTTGACTTTAAGGGTCGTGTTATACGCCGAAATATGCGGTAGTTAACCATTTAAATTGAGATATGAATAACTATCAAAAATCAGCAAGATGACTTCAACTCATAGTATTCTTTCATTTAATTTCAAGTCACACTTTTCTTATATTTGTTAAGTCTACTTTACGTCAGCTAAGGAATCTAAAATTTGAATAAAAGAAAAATAATATGTAGTTTTTAACAATGAAATTATGTTTTGTTGCTTCTGGTTGGCCTAAATATGGACATAAATATACAGTTAGCTGTTGAGTTTGAAGAAAAATTTGATATATTACATAAAATAATTTAATACTAAGCAGGAAGGGATGTGCTTTTGGGTTTGAGATAAGCTGAGGACTCGTACTTGGGACTCTAATTTGAGTCGTATTAAACTGCGACCTATGATACAATTTGAACTCGATTTTAAACAGGTGTGACTCGATCTTTGAGACTCAATAAGATTCTTTATTTTAGAGTGTTATAAATACTTAATTGTCATCTTTTTATAAAACTAAATTTGAATATTGATGTATTGACACACTTAGAACAACTAGGGACTCAGAACTTGAGACCCAGTTTATTTTTTTTAAGCTGCAATTTCAGACACAAAGTTCAAAGACTCGACTTAGCCTCAAGCTTCGAGACTTAGCCTTAAATCGTAAAATTATGAGTGACTTGTAAACAGTTTTGAGTTCAAACTAATTGAATTCGAGTTATCCAAACTCTATTGCATAGAAACGTCACTCAATACCTACACACACATATATATACGTATTATGTACTCACTTAATTACACAGAAATTGCGAAAAATTATCACCTACTATATATAATAATGTATACCTACTTATGTAGATATTTTGTGCAAAAAAAGGCAAAAAAAAAGATCAAAGAATGTTTTATAGGTATAAATTGACAATATGCAATTCTTTTATTTGCTTGCAAAAAGAGAGGCTGATTCTTTTAATGGTTTGTTTAGTTTGATGTAATCTGATTTTTTTTTTTCATTCTCTAGTGCTTTAGCTTCAAAGAATATTTATTGAGTTGTAATGAAGTTAATTTGAGTAATTTTGTACTCAAATTTACTTATCTTTATGCGTGTTTAGTGGGGGAGGGGGGAACTTTTGCATTTTTATTTAGTTTACGTAAGTTTCCATGAAAAGTTATGGCAGAAGAGCCAAGTTTTCTCTTTTAGAGTTTTTTTGGAAATTGTGATGAAAATTATTATGGTTGAAGTTGAGTTAATTATGTACTTTCATGAGTCATTTTTTTGTTTATATATATATATGTTTACCCTCAAAAACATGATTTCAAAAAGTAATAATTATAATTATAACTCTGGTATGAGTCTTGATGAATAATTACATAGGTCAAAGAAATTTGAAATGTCAAAAATCCTAAAAGGGTATAAGTATAATAAAAGTTATTTAGTTTTGCACGTTGACTTCAAATCTGTATTTTTTTTTCCAACTGTTTTACGACTGTTTTCGAGTAATTGGACTCAAATAATAATAATTTTAATAAAAAATAATTTATGGTAATTTAGACCCATTTTCCAACTTCAACTTCAATTTATGCATATAAGAATACTCATTTTCTGCATAAAAAAAAAATGATCCGCTAGTGTATTTAATGCAAATTCTAATACTAGTCTTTGTTTTGACCTAAAGGGACTCCCAGAGGCATAGGGGCGGGAGTAGGACCAAAAGTAGACCAAATTGTGAGTACTTAGAATACTCTTTTAATATTAGATGAAATGTATTAATAAGTAATGCATTGAAGATCTGAGGCCCACAGCTTTCAAACAAGATGTCAAGCGCTCAATAAGAGTCCTTAACTAAGAAGGAATGTCCATCTAAATGTGTAAATTTTCATTGCATTTCGAGCAACAATTCACTAGAAATCAAAGACTCACAGTAGAGCTACTAAAAAACAATTGCACTTGTAGTATGCAGACGAATTTCAGCTGATTTCGTAATCCATCTGCTACTTTAATAGCTCTACCGTGAGTCTTTGATTTCTAGTAGGTTTTTGCTTGATATTGAATGAAAATTTGTACACTTAGATAGACGAATCATTCTTTTTTAATGTACAAAATGAGTTTCCTTCCAGGCTTAAATTGAAGAATTGGAGAATGGGCCAAATTGGCTCAAAAAGTAGAGACTAATTTTTCAAAAACCGTCGGACTCTTGATTTTTTTTTTTGACAGAATTGAAATCAGCGTGAAAAACTAAATAACTTTTATTTTACTTTTACCCTCAGGATTTTTGACTCTTGACCAATGTTATTATTAATATATATAATTTTTTATAGAAAAAAGTCAATATTTTAATGGGCAGATTCAATTATTACTTATATAACTAAATGTTCTAATCAAAAAGTATCTTACTTTTACAAAATAAATACTTTCTACACAAGTCATTTTATCGAGTCCAAGGGGTCAAATCTGAAGCCCTCTAATTAGAATCGAGTGTCTTCGAGTCAAAGTTGAGTCTAAAGTCGGGATTGAATGAAATCAAGAAGGAACAGAAATGTTGGATTCAAATATTATCCACATTGAAATTAAATCTTTTAAAGAAACGGGAATGTTTGAGTCTTTGCACTTTGAGTTCGAGCCGGGTTTGAAGTTGATGTTAAATAACACTTGACTGCATTTCGAGTTCAATTTTTCCCCAGTTCTACATAGAAGGTGCTTGAATGATCTTTGCCTCAAAAAGAAGGAATTGTTACATAAAAAGAAAAAAATCTTTTTGCACTTTAAATGTCAATAAAAAAATAAAAAATTGCAGTGATTTGTTGTAAGACATAATAATAATAATAATAACGATAGCAATCAAGTTTGAATGGTTTCATGATCATTTCATGCATTATTATCTGTTAAAAAGAGAAGACCAACAAATTTGTCATTGCATTGAGGAAGTGTGCACCATTTCAAAACCAATAAAACAAACAAATCATTGCATGAACTTATGTACATGATACATAGGTACATCTATAAGAAAAATGCCTCTTTCCTTTGACATTATCAAGTTAAATGTGAACTTTTATTGAAGTAAAAATCTAAAAAAAAACTGTTGTAAGCCTTTGCAAAATATCAAGTATACCTAATTAAAATGGATTTAGATATAAAATTTTCATATACAAAAAGATGAGTAAATATAGATATTACTCGAGTTAAGTCTTGTACCCCAAGGATTTATTAACAATGCAATATTTTAAGTAATATATGGATTAAATCACATAGAAATTTTGTTAAGTGGAAGCGTATATGAAACTTGAGGAAATTTATGAATGTGAAAATTCAATTCACATAGGTTTAGTGATTAAAAGAAAGAGTTAGACAGAAGGGGGACAGAGAGCTCTGTTTTTGTCTCCACCCGCTAAGAGATAAGAGAAAAATACATCCCTATTTTTAAACAGAAAATGGGGAGTATTGCTTTATGTAATACGACTTGAATCCGTCCCCTGACCCAGCTCATATCTCAATTATCTACTATGTATCAAATCAATTTTTCCTCTTTAAATTAATGTAATTGTCAGTCCCCAGAGTAGGTTCATCCAATTTTTTTTTACGTACACATCCGAAGGGAATAAAGATTGAATGCTAAGAGGAGCTGTAGGATATGATTACAACTGCTGTTCTGATCGAAGATAGCACATTTGCAATTCATTCCCAAAACTCCTTGGTGAAAGGAAAATTGTATGCTTAGACAAATAAAGTCCATTATTACGACTCGTATGTTGGATTGTTCGAACGTCAATGTTCAACTCACTAGCTGATGCAAATTTCAATTCTGTATATTTCCAAAACGCGGATAATTTGTTAACACATGAAAACCATTACTACAATATTTAAATAACTGTCAATGGAACTCCATAAATAATAATAATTCCTAAAACTTTTTGCCTTATGTTGATTTTCTCCTTCCCTTGTCCATTATTAGCGTTTTGAACGTTATTTGATTGAACTAGTAAAGGGTGAATAGTCCAGCAGTAGAGAAAAGTAACGTATTTGGTTAATGAGTGACCAAATAACTTATTTGTCTTTTTAAAGGAGGAGAGGTTGAGAGATGGAATGGATATTGCTAAGTGACTTATTAAATATAAGTCGATTCTTTTTTTAGGAATGCCTAACACACTATTGAGGATAAAACTCTGATTCCTAGTGATTTATGATCATCATTTTCCTTAGATTGTCAAAAAAGATAGGTACTTTCGCTTAAAGTACAGGAGCTATTAATTAACAAAATAAATATCTTCACATATTTAATGCCAATTAAAATAAATTCAAAAAGATTAATGTGTTTATTTTGGGATTTGAGAGCATTTTCCTATTGTCTAGGGGTGTTGTAATTAAGTTTCTATGTCTAATATAAGTAAATACGGTATTATGAGTCAAATGCTAACAACCAACATTTAAATGGCATATATTTATGTACATAAATACAATTATAATTTTTTCATTCTTTCTTTTACCATTGAGTAAATGAGTGTGTTTTTCAAAGGGTCCATCCATTTCAAATCTTTTATTCTCATTTCATCATGTATTTAAAAAGAAAATAAAGGCTTTAAAGAGATTCAAGTAAAGGAATTTGTTTCAACTCTATGTAAAAGTTTTGTTTAATACAAAAGGAAATTTGAAAAACTTGATCCTTACAATAATAATACAAATATGTATAGCAATGTTTCTTTGGCTTGTGATTGGTTTAAATAAGAGTTCGAATTCACAGCGTTCCTCCATATAATAGTATATTTAAAACATCAATAACTCTTCTGTATTTTTTGTGTGTTCAGCTGTTCATTTTCTATTTCCTTCTCTTGCCCTTTATTAGTTTTCTGAACGCTGATTGATTGCACACAAATTTGCTACTATTTATAATATCAAGAATAATACATCAGTTGGAAAAAAGTTGGGCAAGTTCTAATGAATTTCAGGGGTTTTTTTCTTTTTCTTTTGGAATGAACGGTTGAGAGATACAATAAATATATCCATGTGCTCACATCTAACATGAAAGTGTACACTGTTTTTTATTGTCAACGGTTGATTTTTCAACTTCTCTCTCTCTCTTTCTTCCTTATAAGAAGTGTGTTGAACAATATTGATGAGTGAAAATTGAATTAGTTCTTGCTAACTGCTCTGAGCAATCTCTTTACCGAGTAATAAAGAACAATAGGATAAAATACCAACTGATTTTGTGTTTTTTTACATTTCCTTTGTAGGAGAAGGAAAGGTTTCGAGATACAATCAAAATAACATCGTATCTAATTACCCCCATGCGAGAAGGGATCCGGCTCTGATCAGGCTTCTATATATAGTATGTACCTTTATCAAATAGAATGTATTTAATATATGCATAGACATATGCTTTAAAGTCCCTATTGATACAAAGCTATGTTTTTTTGTCATAGATATAGGTATATATGCACGGTTATAGAGAGAAGTAGGTAGTCATTAAGACTTGAGGCCTTATGGAAATAAATAAATAAATAAATGTATATTAAGGGTCTTAAATTTATCTAGGAAAAAAAAGACACTTTTTTTTTGTTTTTTAACTCCTGTTTAATACATAAATAAACTCTGACAAATGTGTGTTTGTCTACAACATTCATATGTATGTAGGCCTTAGTAGACAAAGTCATCATGATAAATGAGTCTTGCGAGTTTTTTTTTTTTTCTTGGCCATATCGGCATATCTTTATTCGAATACACATACTAAAAATTCATAACAGGGAATAACTGGGAAAGAAACTGATGGAACATCAAAAACTTATTTAAAAACAACACAAATCAAAAGTCGCTTAAAAAGACATAAAAGTGCAGCAAAAAAACAACAACAAAGGTCCAAAAAAAAAATTATGAAATACTTTGTAAAGTTCTGAAGTGGAGTTTTATTATTCATAGTACGCCGGAGATATCTCGATCAGAAGATGATCTTTTTGCGTATAGTACATGGTGGGCCTTGGTGATGATGGCATTGATAATATCATCTTCCTGTCCGGTATAAAAAGCGATAAAATCATCTTTCTTAAATTTATAAAAACTAAAAATTTCTTCTAAATATTCCCCTATGGTAGAATATAGTGGGGTAAGTTTCTCACATTCAAAAAGAAAATGGTCTCTTGTTTCATCCTTGACTCCACAAAATACGCACTTTCGTTTTTCATCGGCAAAAAATTTAGCGTTCACTTCTAGAGTTCCAGTAAGTATTCGATATTTTAACCATTTTTCAGAAGAGGAGAGAAAAGCATTTTTTAAGACGTTTATACTTCGTGATACTGGAAAATTCAATTGTCTTCTCTGTAAGTACCCTATAAAAGGGTCTAAAGTTGGAGAATAGCATAACTTTCTAATGTTAGATGCACTCATCAAAAAAAATCTTAAACGTATTGGCAAAGTTGGCCTTGGGACTGGGACGTAGTTTCCGAAAGCTGATTGAAATTGAAAGAATGCCATCCTATTCAGCAATATAGAGGAGATTGCTGAGTCTTGAGAGTTACCATTTTTTTAGCAATGCATCTATATATAAATATAGAGTAGTAACAAGTTTATGTTTCGCAGCACCAAAGAAAAGACACATACAAATATGATGATACAAAGTTAATTTATGTGCTATTCGTTTGGGAAAGTCATTATCGTATTTTAAGTAGATATAGAATGCAACAGAATTGAAATCAACTTGCAAACTTAATTAATAACTCATCACCTACTCACATATGATATAGGCCATGATACTCCTGGTTTTATTCAAGTTTTTGGTTGACGTATTTTTTTCTTTTTCTAGTCTCATTTGTTCCAATGTTTTGTTTATTAATTATTTAGTGATTTTAGAGGAGCAAAATCAGGACGAGACTTTGAGGTTTGAGACTAAGGAGGTCATGTGATTCAGATTTAAAGCTATGCAACACGGCATTATTCCACCAATATGAACGTTCGCAGAGCAGTGTTTTGTCATCCATTGATTTTTTTCCCCCTGCTCTTGTCCATCAATAGTTTTCAACATGGTAATTTATTGAATTAAAAGTAATTTTTTTATTTAGTAAACATGTTCTATAGGTGGACTGCGATCTGATTTTAGGTGTGTGTTTTTATTTTCAATCTCTTTTTGATGAAAATATTGAGATATTGTAGAACAAGTAAAATATTGCTCATGGGCTTTCAGGCATTAAGATCAAGTAACAAAAATCAGATTTTGAGAGGGATTAAGTTAAGACTGTTTAAAAATAGCTTTTTAAAAGTTGATATCGTGTCCAAGACCTTTAGGAGCCGAAATTATGTGTAAGCCCATACTTTGAGGGATTGAAACTGTGTGATAATACACTTTTTTAGGTCCTGTTCTTTTATTTGTTATTAATTACACTTTGATCTTGCTCTTGACCCAGAGACGGATCTTGCAGCCAAAAACCCATGTCATGAGAACTATGTACATATCTAATTATGACATTTCATTTTGTATGAAGTCATCAAGGTAAAAAGTGGCATTGAAATATGCCAAAAGGGTATGAGGGGGGGGGGGAACATGAGAGTGGTTGTCAACCATTATCCACCTACCATATTTAAATATTCAAATACATATATGAAGTTAGTGGCTTCATTTTTTGCAAAAATAAAATAAAATATATCACTCAAATAATGACCATTCCTTCAGCTCACCTCTTCACATATATGTTCATATGCACAATTATTTAGAGTTAAACTGTTACTTAATACGAGACTTAAAAATCCATACAAAAAAAGACCCAAATTCATAAAGCAAGAGTCATCATTATAATTAACATTATAATAAAGTACTTTGGTTTACAAATGGAATTCGTATAATAGAACTCTAAGTATTTCATACGTACTAAAAAACAGTTTGACATTATTCCTTATTTAAGGCTAATTAAAGCCATTTGTTATTCATATAAACATTGAATGTTGATGTTTACCGAACGGAACGTCATCATTTATGGAATTGATACATCGCTACAATTTTGTAAGAACTCAAGTTGTTGTTTTTTTTGGTCAATGAGAGAGGTCTGTCTTCAAATATTTATTGTGGGTATATGTACATACGTATATATACATTGAATTTAAGTATGATATGCAAAAAAAATAAGCCATTTGATTTGCAAACTTCTCATAAACAACAACAAATTAAACATCTACGTCTATTCCACAACTACAATCTATTTAGGCTTGTACACAACAATGTGAAGGAATATTAATAACACCCACAGGTTCATAAAGTAATGTATGTATTGTGGATTTGGCCCAGCCCAAAGTGGATTGTTTTGTAGAGTCTGCTAAATAGAACAGGAAATAAATATGTACAAATATTATATATTGTGTTTAAGTGGCAAATCAATGAATGTACATATTTCGGGAAATGAAAATATTCATTAATTGGGAATATTTACGTATGGGGCCTCCATTTTCCTCACAATTTGATCCATTATTCACGTTGAGCCATTCTATAAATGGAATGTTAAAGACTGTTGTTCAAAGCCCTTGTACAAATTTAGGGACATACATAATATACATATGTAAATATTTTGTAAGGAATCTTTTTTTAGGAAAGGTTGAGAGACATAATAAAGATCGGACTGAGACTTGAGTATTGTGCTCTACTTAATTCTATGGATACATCTGAGAGACATATCTTAATAGTTTTAAGATCTCCTTATGTTTTATTCCATAAAATATTCCTTCCTCTAACAAAGTAAAATATTTTGGGACAAATACATTTACAGTCAATTCCGTTTCTAATGAAGAAATGAGCGTGTAAATGTCTTTTGCAATTGAACATTATTTTCTTAATGATCTAGTTCGCAAAAGATCTCAAGAACAAGAGAAGGTGAGTTACGAGAAAATGCTTCCGTAAGTAATAGAAAGGATATATTTATATTTACAATAATTCTGGCTGAAATCATCATGAACAATGAATGTCTTCATTCGACAATCATTTTTTGAAAATTGACTGTTTAATGTCAATAAAAGTATTTATTACCTAATAAATAGATGGTTCCTAGAAGATAGGTTTTTAACAAAGATGAAATTAATCATTTTTAGTAGAAAATTGTCACGTTAGTCTCAATTCAATATAATTTATAAAGTCTCGAGTCGTAATTTGTTTTATGATAACAAGAGATAATTTTGAAAATTTTCCATGAAACAATTAAATTTTACTTCACATAAATTCTTAATTTTTGTGGAAGATCAAAATGAGGGATTGGTACTCGAGTCGGATTTGCAACATGGTACTCAATTCAAAATACACAAAACTTAATTTAGGCTTGTAATAAATGACTCGTGAACTGCACAGAGCTTGGAACTTCTACTCAAGTTACTCCTCATGACTAGCTTTATCTACTCGAAACCTCAACTTTCGAGTAGAAAAGGAGAAATGCCTTTTTGAATTCACAACACGCAGAGTCATCTACTTTAAAGCAGAGAAGAGTCAACTGATGAAAGCAGTTGAAGGGATAATACATATTTATATACGTACATTCATCTTTAGTCTATTCAAAGTGTCTCGACTCGGGCCATAATTAAAATAACTCCAATCGAAGAACTCAAGCTCCAAAGGTTTGATTTTGACTCGTGAACAGCTTTGCAAGTAGGTAGATATGTACATTGGTTGAGGATCATGAAATACATGGAATCCATACAAAATATACTTTTTTTTCACATGCAACAATGAGGATGTTAAAATTGTTCCAAACAAACTTTTTAACAAAATACAATTAACTATATAATTTATGTATAAAGTAATAAAATATTACGACAATTCACCCGTTTTTCAAAAAAGTGCCCTAATTAGTTGATTCTAACAATCAATTATGAGTAGTTTTGTCGTAGATTATAACATAATGACGTATTGTTTTATTTTTCCTACAGACATAATAAATGTTTGTATCTCTGCAGAAGTAGCAGTAATTGCAAAAATAATTTGTCAAAACAATGGTGCATTTTGTTCAATCATTGACTTACTCAGTATAATAACTAGTTGTGAGTGAAACAAACAGAAAGCCTCTTGCATAATAATCACTTAAAAAAATGAAGAAATGGATATGAACACGTGATTGATAAATACCCAATGACATAATATATAAATAAACTTGAGCTATTCAGAATCAACTTTTTACAATTCCAAGTCATGTCTATGGTCTTTCATCCTGATTTCAGGTCGACTTTTAAGTCTTGAGAGACCAATTTGAAACAAAGATCGAATACAAGTTCAAATCGTATGTCTTTGCACTCGAGTTCATGTCTAGTCATAAGATATAGGTCCAAAGTCAAGTATCAAATCTCTTTGAATAATATAATATTTGGATAATTGTATTCTTTTTCGAATTCATCAGTTTGATATATGATCCAACATCTACCAAGATATCCTTTTGTGGTTTTTTTAACTGCACATTAAAATCTATTTTTATTGACATGCCATATTCAATAATTATCCAACACCTATGATTAATTTAACTATTTAGCAAACATTGATTGATTTTTGTCTCCAAGTTTCAATTGTTTGTTTGTTTATACTTGGTTTTAAATTTTAAATCAAGCAATAGGCATTTTTAATTCGAAAGTCGCCCTTGTGTACCATAGAGATGGATTTTTTTTGTAACTTTCAATGATACAAATGGGTACATTTGTCAATTTTAACAATTCTAAGTCAAGTTTCGAGTCTTTAAGCTCGAATTCAAATCAAATTTGAAGTTGATGTTTAACAAAACTAAATTGGAATTCAAATAATCGAATCCCGGAGCTCAACCTTCTATGTAGAGAGTAATTAAAATTTAAAACGTTTTTCAATTTACTATCAACAACAGGGCGATTACTCCATCACTTATTAACTGCATACATTAAAAACCCAAGGACCAAGGTTATATATTTTTGGACCCTTATACTGACAATTCCCTATCATCACTGAGTACAAGTGCCTTCGTTACTCTAGAGAAGGGCTTCTCAAACTGTAGAGTGCAATTAAGTAGAGGAATGGGAAAAGTTTTTCAACACTAAAACGATCAAGATGTTCATTTAGACCCATTGAAAAGACTTAGACTTTTCCTAGTTGAGCATATATGTAGTTCTATTTAAATACTTTTTTTTATAGATAAAGTTTTAAAAACATCATAAGTTATACTCAGTCAAAACTCGTTCTATTTCATCCAAATACCTTTCAGCTGATATTTAGCTTCCTTTGTCCTTAGTCTCTAGGATTTATTGCAAGACTATCGTTCTAAAATTATAGGAGAAAGGTAGAAATGAGCTTGATTTATCCTTTGATAGTAAGATAAAATAAAAAATCTACAAACGATATCAAAAAGTATGAGGATACTATTAACTTAGATGTGTTTTGATGCCAGAACATTGACAATTTAGATGAAGAGGTGCTGAGAGGAATTTGGTGCAACATGAAATGGTTAAATGATCATCTATGGCTGTTCTAGTATTTTAAAACCCTTCAAGTGTTATCAAGCATCTACATAGATGTATACAAAAGTTTGTTTGAATGAAGAAGGGATTCCAGATGCTTAAAAGCTGGTTAACAAAGCTGCAAGTCAAATAGCATGAGACACACTTCTCTAAAGATAAATCTTTAATTAAACCCAATTCTATCGATTTCACCAGACAAAATCCATGAGTAAACAAAAAAACATTGCGTGATAAGATTCAATCCTATTCATGAATAATGTAACATAACTACACATTTCCCCTCGCTCACTCCCCATTGACTAGGATTAGAAATCAATAATAATTAAATTCATCTTCATAATTCATTGGCACGCAATCCCACCATTCAGCCCGCAATCAATCAATACACATTAAGAAATAACAATAAAAACTAAAACTAAAGAAGAAGATATTGTTCCTGATATAATTCACATGAGATTCGTCACTTCCGTGAGAAGACATTTTATATATCTATGTACTATGTAGATACTAACATAAGTGGATAGAGAATGAAAAAACAAAACGAAGCATGGGACCTTGTCAATTTCATACTCACGCCATTCAATAAGAGTCCAGGTCATTGGTGCCGTGGATATACCTGTGCTATAGCTACTACATAAAAATATGGATTTGGAAGCCATATCTCCACTTAAATCATAATTATACACGGAACTGTAGCAAGCTTCAATATTGTAAGTGATACAAACTAACAATTTATATCTAAAAGAGTCTTGAAATGAATAAAAAGCCTTATTACAAACAAAACCAAAGATATTAAATCCAGACTAAACATAATTACTTTATATGTTGTGTACAAGTCAGAACTTGTACAACAACGAATTGTACATTTTGAACGTCTCATAGCTTCTACTTGAAATATAACACCAGTTATTTTAATTACTAACCATTGATGATATTCTTTTATTTTAATCTATGAATAATTAATTATATTTGTATTACTTATTTACGTGTGACGGAACTGTGAGCACTTGAATTTGTTGTATAATTTATCACGGAAACCTAATCAATTAGTTATATTTATCAAAAAAAAAAAAAAGTTAAAATGTACATCCTTAAGATGTATGTAGATATATCGACCATTTAATGGAATTTCAGTCATTGAATTGTATGTAGTTATATCACAAAATATGTATATCCTTCAGTTCTTCATTTAAAACGCTTCATCTCATTTATGCAATTTGTTCAATCGACAGGGTGTGCATTCTAAATTGAGCGCAACATATGTGCTTGAGGCTATTTGTATAGAACACTTTTCCACAAACGTCACAGATTGCATCATAATTCAAAGAGACAAAGCCATGTTGGGAGCATAGAGTTAATATATGTAGGTATTAAATAAAATGAACAAATAACCATGGGCCTTAAAAGTGAAAAAAAACAATAACAACTCGTGAACAACTGCATTGATTACAATTTGATGTCAATGAAAAACAGTTATATTTGAATAACGTCATGTTACTACTAGATACTTGAAATCCCTATGATATGGCTTGATTTGTACACTTAATTTTGTACTGAATGGATTAAGGACTGGAAAAATTAAATTGTGAGGGGAAAATATCTGATCCTTAGTAATAAAAGTAAGTGTTAATTTATCAAATACATGTTTAATGATGTAATAACTAGGGATGGTCATTTTGTTGAGATAAAAGAGTGTACCCACAATTACTATCTGGTGCCTCTACATTTTATCAGCTGACTGTTATTTGACAATATTAAATAATAGTTCACGATAGCTACTTATTATTGTAGCACGTTCTAGACTCAACGATATGGAGAAGAGTGAATTCAAATTGATTATCAAGACAGTGCTACCAACTGATATTTTTCTTTCCTTCCTTAAACTCAACGCTATCGTAACATTTTCCTGTTGTCTAATAATAATATAATTTTAATACATATTAATTAAATTATTAGAGTATGAGACGATGCAATAATGAGCGATAGATTTTTTGATAGTGACTAAGGATCCAAGTCCTTTTATTTGTCGATCACTTTGTGTGTCGTCCAAATGCAGGGTATGCACTTAATTTTAAAGGAAAAAAAAAGAAGGTATTTCTTGTTATATAGTTGGATATGTTTATGCCTCTTTTCATAATCATGACGTCTTGCGAAAATTCTCCTTATATACATAGATAGATTCATCCTTTTTGGGAGGCTCAAACACATTTTACACAATATGAGACTATGTAGGTTCCTTTGTAGCATTTTTTAATGGCTTTATAAAGATAAATATAAAGTTATTTTAAACTTGTCATTGAATGAAACTGAATCATTCAAAGTATATACATATACATATATATGTATATGTATGTGTCTTATATTCTTATCATCAATTCGAAAAATAAATTATTAATTTATCACTTTTTTTACGTATCAAAAATCGTGATGCTCTTTATGAAATGATGAGATACCTTTTTGCATTGTTCATTTTACAAAAAAAAACAAAAAAAAAAACTCAAATCCCACCTCATACCCCCTCTCCTACCAAAAATTATCATATAGAATCATTAATCTTTGAACAATAAATAGCTATTAGCATTGTTATATATATTTTATATAAAAATACAACATGAAATTTAACCCACTTATTTTTTTGAAAAAAAAAATATATATATACATTTTATATGAACCTTGTTAGTTGTAGGGATATTACAGATCGGACCCGGTTTGCAAACCTCCAAATTGAGAACCACGAATGATTTGCATCTTTAGAAAAGAAACACCCTTTTGATTTGAATGACGTTTGATGAGAATGCTGACATATGATTAATTTCACCTTCTGGGTGCTCCAAGTCAGCTGTTTTTTGCTTTTTTGTTTGTTTGTTTTTTGAAAATACGGAATATATTTAGGAGTGGGTAATTATATTTCTTACTCTCTTCTTTTGAAGGCTATAGCATATATATGGGCTCTCAAGACTAAGGGTTCCAGATCCCTGTGCTACGATCCCGATGTTTGAATCCCTCCACTTTGTAGAAAATAAAAGGAAAATGTATCCAATGAAACTAAGTCAGAAGGAAAGGGGTCGCTGGTGCCAAAAGTTTGAGAGCCATTGCTAAAAAGATTGTTTTGATTCTCAGTTGTCACTATCAAACTGATCCGGCTCAGTGTTCTAAGTATTCAAATACCAATCACTAACTGTATCCAGTAAGAAGTGGCGGATGGCCAAAATTTTCCATACGACTCGCCATTACTCGCAAATTGCTCAGCCAAGATCCGAATTGCAATGTTAAGATCTTTGACATCCCAAGTCTGTTGCTATAAAATGAATTAATTGAAATAAAAAAGCACGAAATGAAAGTTTCTATATTTGATATAAAATAATATATTATAGCAACATATAATCTTTCTTGCACTTGGCTCCCTCATATTTTGTCTGCATTGAGCATATATGTATTATAAGCCTACATACGAGAATGCATCTATTCAATGAATCAATAGATTAATAAAATCTCTCTTCTCTTCTATGAAGAGTTCACATAACGCTTAGCCATTGACCATGTTGGTATGCTACAAGAATAATGCCCAAACGTACATACATGATCCGCTTGTTACTATAAATGAAATACCTACATAATAAAGGATTAAAAAAAATTATAATAACATGTTGTAATAGCAATCAAAATATTCTCAATGTCATTTGAAGTGAAGGCGGGAAAATGAATGACGCAAGGCTCAAAATAATCATATTTTGGTTCGTTGTTTGTTTGTGCATTTCATGTCCATAACTTGTTGTACATACACTCAATGTACATTGGGACAACGTTCTTTAATTAAAGAAAATATGTATTCATGGATTTGCACATATGTACATACATTGTATTTAAGTATTTGAAATATCTACGTAAATTCACCATGTAATAGGTATCTATGTACACCCTTATTTTGTTCAAATAGGACACTTACTTATACATATATTTGTTTGTACATATATTATTATATATCATATAAATATATCAAGTAGGAATCTTAAATATCTACAACCATACATACATACATACGTAGGTAGGTTGTTGGGTATCATAGTCACTCCATAATATGGTCAGGATTTGAACAAATAACTTTGTAGGCTGCTCAAGTACATAGGTGCATTAGACTTGCCTACAAAAAAACCAACACAACATTTTAATAGTGTTCTGTTTTCCACCTTTTCTCCATGATTTTAAATATACGGACAAAGAGTATGGAGGGGACTTTAGAAGAACTTAATCTTGATGATACAAACTTGATGATAATGAGAGATGTCAATGAAGCTAATGACTTGACTGATGGCTTGGCAAACTTTGAGGTGGGAGCAACAGAAACAGAGATATTATGCTATAAGATTCGACATCAAGAGCTCAAGAGTTGTATGCACTGAGTACTTTTCAAAAGGATATAAAATGGGGAAAAATCAACATATTTGACTCCAAACAAAATATCAAGTACAACTAACAAACAGGCTGAATGCATCTTGGCCTATATTTAGAAGGAGATTATATTTTATGAGGCTAGAATCGGATCTTTTAAATTATTAAATCGACTTACAAATTGCTTAAAACCTATTCCCCCGTCATCAGGAGAAGTTGAACGCTGTTCTTAGTGTGCAGCTGGACTATTTATAAACCAAAAGTATGTTTGTCAAACAATAATGATGAAATGATTTATGATTTGTGCTATACGCGTAGGCATTTCAAAAATGCTTGATTGTTTTTTTCTTGTGTAATTTTGTGGATATAATATTATGAAGTATAGAATATTTGAAAAACTGTTTGAACCGTTTGTTTCAAACGGATTCATTATAGTCTTTTTTTTTATTGTTTATTGCCCATGTTTCTCAACTAATGGGCCGCGAGCTAAAAGTGTAAATTGCAGAGAACTAATCAAAAATGAAAAAACGCTCTGATTTTCCATCCCTTGTACAAATTGTGAAGGACTTTTCCAACCTCGATGAGGGATGAATTCTATTTTAAAATCAAACCTAATAAATTTGTTTATTCTCTAATAGCTATTGATGTAAAAACTCAGAATGTTGAGGCAGACTCAAAGTTGGTATCTGAAGGAGGAAAGTCTTTACTTTTCCTTGGTTTAAAGGGAAATAAACATGGCATGGGGGCCAAAATGAAGAAATATGGGTCTCAGAGACAAGGCCAGAACCTTTGGTGACCACTATTTGATCTAGGAGCAAGAAGAAGTAAGATCCTACAACAGTATCAAACTCTTGTCCATGGACTTAATCATCGTTGTCTTATGAACCTACCAATTAAATAATATTCTTCTTCTTTTTTTTTTCTTCAAACCTCATTTTTTACGACCCCCTTTTTGCTAAGTACACAATTTTAATGAGACCGACAGAGATATAAAAATACCTTCATATGTAGGTATAGATATTTACCACAGATATAAAAACTTTTTTTGTTGATGCATTCAAAAGAGAGATATGTACATATATATGAAAAAACCCTTTTTTCAGCTGATAAATTTGGTTATTGGGAATCAACAAAGGTAATGCCGATTTCTTTTAGTAAAAAAATAAATAAATAAATATTCATTTTAGACTCTTTGTAATATATATATATATATATATATGAATATATTGTTACCATGACAAAAATGTATTATAGATACAAATGTACATTGTATTCACAATACAAGGTATGTATTTGTAATGTAAAGAATTTCATTGTTAAATGACTATTGTTGAATCACTCTGTAACTATATTATGTATGTAGACATACATGTTTTCCTTTGAGGCCTTACTCTGATGTGAGGCTCATCACGATGTTTATACACACATGTGTAATGTAAACATAATTTATACTCGTTGTTTCTGAATTAGTTTGAATTATACTTATATATAAGGACATAGAGTAATTATTGTTCAATAATAATAATCAATTATAGGCACGACATTACTACAAGTGGTTTTTTTTGTGTATTTATGTAGGGTAGACCAGAGGTATTTGGTAGTTTTTTTTTTGTTCAACTACTTGGAATTGGTTCAAAGTGCATGGATATACAAAATAAATATGCCCAATTTTTAAAATACATATAAATTTACATATTTCTACTAAAAGTCAAGGCAATTAAAAGGCATTTATGATAAGACGTAAACGTTTTGGCAATAGGTATTTGAGTGTGAAATGTCAGATGTTTCATCCGTCCGTCCCTGTCTTGAAGGAGGGTTAAAATTCATTATTATAGTGTACTCCTCTTTCAGAAATGTTAAAGTGAAACTGATCAAACACTATCAAACAATTTACGCCAAGTGATAATGCCCCCTTTTGACATTTATGTAAATATATTTTATAGCATAATGAATAGATAATTTGGACTCTGGGAGTGACACATCACATTTTTAGATCTAATTGTTTTTTTTATGATCAACTTGCTACTTGTCAGTCTCAAATACTTGTTTTTTTTATAGTATATATACATGGATGCCCAAATTACAGAGAAAAGAACATTTTTTACCTCTATTTTCCAGAGTATTCAATTACAATTGTAACGCGTATGACAAACCGATTCTACTTCCAATGTAATCAGTTATAACAACATTTAGCTATGTAATGATCAATTTTAAAAAGTACCTCCTTGTCTTTTAACATTACTTTTATATTTATATTTATAGTACTATTGTAGCTAGATAACTGAATAGCAAGTCAAAACTGAAAAATGAGAGTACGTTCGGTTCTATGACAATTATTTATGTATTTTAAATGATAATTAATTTTTGACAAGGAGAGAAAAACAATAAGAAGATTGAGCAAGAATTCGGATTCAATTCATGATTAAAAATAGATTAAATTTTGAGATAGTGTAAAGTTACAGGATGGAAAGAAAAATATCACACTAGTATCACAGCCTTGATAATAAATTCGAATTCAGTCTTCTCTGTATCATTGAAGCGACAGCTTGATACAATTATAAGTAGTCTAGTTTCTGAAAATCAAGACAAAATACCGATGAAATTCTGCCCCATTCCTAGATTTCTGATAATTTGAATTCGCTCCAGTCTTCTCAGTTTCTATGAGTATTATTATTCAATATTGTTCGTAACAATCAACCGATGAAATGGAACAAAGTAACGTGTTAGTAATTACGCGCACGCTCACTCACCTCAGCAAAATGACCTTCCCTAATTATGACCAATCAATGGGGATGGGGTTTTTGTTGAGGTGAGAAAGCATGTCAGCAATTACTATCTGGTACCTCTGCATTTTATCTGCTGATGATTGTTATTTGACAACCTTCAATAAAATACTTTTAATTCTAGCAAGTTCTCTCCTCAATGATTCTGAGAAGACTGAATTAAGATGATCCTCAAGGGTGTAGTGCGGAATCATCTGATGTTTTTCTTTCCTTCCTTAAACTTAACACTATCTCAACATTTTGCGAATCAATGTGCTAATATGGAGTTAGTGAAAAATTATAGTTTTATACTTAAGAAAAATCTATTCATCAAAAATTACAAAAAAGTTATGCAACTATTTGATATTTCTACGAAGGAATAATCCTCAAATTAGACATCTTTGACACTATCTATTGAATTGAATGATCTAACAAAACGTTTCAATTCGGTATTTGATAACATACTTATTATACCTCACTATCAAAGGTTAATTTGGGTGGAGCTTTGACATTGAGCAACTGAGTGAATCAAGTCATTTAATCAATAAATAGTAAACTACATATGATCGTGCTATGTTTGTTCTAGTTCTTTATAAAATGAATTGATAAATATTTAGCAGGGGGAGGAAATGTGTACAAACGAGGGTGACATCATTTGATTTCCAAATATAATAATAATTACTATCAACGTGATTGACATAGAGTTGTACCCACTTTTATTTTGTGCTCCGACAATGAAACACGTCACTTAAATAATTGTATTTTATTAGGATCAACAAAATAGGATCAAAGCGAGTTATAAATATTAATTAGATTAAATAATTAATTATTTTTTATTGGCCTCAATAAAAAATATTATTTTTAAATCCGTGTCAGTAGATTTGATAATGTTCACATGTTACATACTATATTTTGTATTGTGTAGGTTAGAGGTTCGAAACTTGTACTAAAAGTTGCAAATGAACCATTTTAAACAGGTGCTATTTTAATTTCCATTAATTATTAATTGATGCTATACCTTCACTCTGATCTATAATAGTTATTACCCATTTATTATATATTTACGAGGGATCCAACTGTGCTCAATTCTTTATTCAAAAAGACTTTATTTCATTTACGGGTTGTAAATGGACAATTTGCTTAAACAGTACAAGCTGTACCCTGAGCTGGGAACTCGGACTTGAATAGTACACTAGACTCATTAAGCTCTGTGTGTCTTGAGGCTTCATTCAGAGTTAAAGTGAAAAGACTCGAAACTTCACAAGGACTCGAGACGTGGCTCAGACTCTTCGTGATAGAATGACTCGTAAGCAGACCTGCTTGTAATTTGTACATACATATAAGAATGTATACGGCATTGTCATTAAAAGGAATGATCAATTGGAGCAATGGCAAAATGATTGTTTAGACAGATAATTATTCTCCACATAGAAATACTGTCTGTGCTTCAGTGAGTTCTCGATTGTTTTACATCTTTTTCCCATGTATTAGTGCTCTGAACATTGATGGGTTGGATTCAAATACTCACTTATTAAGCATTGAACAATTCTCTCACATTTAGATATATATATCTACTGATCTAAGGGTTTTTTCTTTCTTTCTTTTTGGCGGAAAGGTTGCGAGATACAATAGAAAGGGCGCCATGTTAGTGAGTAATTAATAAAATTACTTATACTTGTACATCCATAATAGAATATATTTATAGAGGTAAAGTCAACTCAGGGATGGATTGCACTTGACACTTTCGAAATATTATGTACACAATAGCCGACTCTTATGTAAACACACGTCCTAAACAAAAAGACGTTTGTATAATGATAATATATTATATTATTAATATTTAATATGCAGCGAAGTTTTTTTTTTTTTTTTAAAAATGAATTATGAGGATCCGAGTGTCGAAGAGGCAGCAGATTAACCTTGAATAACAACTTTCCAGAGGAGTCATGAAGGATTTTATTAAAAAAAAAAAAAAATTAATAATAAAAGTTCAATTGAATGTGTAAACATTGAATAAATTAATCATGTAAGCACATGGGAATGATTGTATTATGTATATATACGGTCATTTCCAGGCTTATAAATGCTAACGATCAAGTCATGATTAATAAACGTATACATACATTAGTAATGTATATATTGTATGTACAAGCATATAACCACATGAGATATCCTGGCTCTTGTATTCGTTAATGTATTATTTTTTTCTTAAAGAAAAAAATAACTTTATAATTATAATTATTAATAATATCTAAAGTAATGTTGATTCCTTGAGATCCTTTTGACAGAGCAGCATTTCAAGTCATAAAAACATGTCAAGGTGGGGCTTATACTCCTTAGAAATAACCACATACGTATATGCATAGTATATTGAACATACTTACGCATGTACATACAAGAGTCAAAGGTCTGAAACGCAGAGCACAAAAATAAAATCTAATACTTATCTCTTTAATTACATTAATGCAATTTTTTGGATACGTACATATATAAAAAATTTGCATATATAGATTGTTTTCAAGGGTGAAATTTTTAATTAGGGTCAATGAAATGGCAGGAACCCCCCCCCCCCCTCCCCTCTCTCCTAATGCCCTCATAAACATACACTATTTGACCTACGTCAAAACAAAAGCACTCTTAAGCAAGAAAATGATTTGAATGCATTTTTATTCTTCATAAAAATATATTGGGTTTGCATCTAAATTCTTGTCGTTTTTTTAAACTGTATTGAGTTTAGAAAATGTATCTGTTACATGTTGCAATATTTTATTTATTGTGTTTCATTTGAAGTTATTTCACTTTATTTTCAGATCATCAAAATGGAATGCCTAGTTGAAAAAAATAATCTGCACTTTTGACACCTCCTCCTCCTCTTTGTATTTAATAGAGGCTTCACTGTTGCAAAAGCTGCTCGTGAAATTTGTGTTGTGTATGGGGGAAATGCAATGGCAGAAAGACCCACTTGTTACTGGTTTGCTAAGTTTAAAGAGGAAAATTTTGATCTCAAAGTTCTGGCCGCCCAACTGAACTTGATGAAAGGCAGTTAAACCACCTTTTGCATCAAGGGAATTGGCAGAGTGAATGAATTGTTCTCACACTAGTATAGAGAAGCATCTTTACCTAATGAGAAAAGTCCAAAAATAATTAACTTATAGTTGTTAGTTCTTATTTTTTATTTAAAATATTATGTAGATTTAAAGAAATAAATAAAATATTGCAATACGACAGATAAATTTTCCTTACTCAACAAAGTTTAAAAAAAAACGGCGAGAACTTAATTGCCAACCCAATATACATATATATATATATATAAACCTCTTCATATTTCATTGGTAATTGGTATCTCAGTCAATAAATGACAGTAAATTTCTGGGATTTTAATTGAGCGCACTCAGAAATGTTAGCTATCGTTTATAGCCTTCATTTGATTGCTCAAACTGATATTTGGCTTCGATGTATTATACCCTTTCAAATATTTAGAAGAATCTATCATATTCTTTTACTCTAATTATAAACGAGATATATACATATAACATACTTTATTTTTTTGCAAACTTTAAGTGCAATTTGCTGCGCCTTCAACAGATTAATCAGAAGGATCTATTAATAGAAATGAAAGATAAGGAATTTTTTTTTTTTTGAGAAAAAACATACTTGCTTGTTTATATTTTGACGTGCCTCATTTCAACCCTTTTATAAATATATAACATATCATGTAGATCTTTACTTGTGATAAGTCACTTTTTAAATCAAATGAAGAATAACATATAATTATCTTTTAGCAATGACGGCTCTTCCATCATGACAATGAAATCAAACAGCATGCTTTAAAAGACAAGGATTAGTATTTAGGACACTCTGATTCCAGAGACATATAATTAGATAGTCATTAAAATGCTGACGTGACAATATCTTTTCACAATCATTCTACTTAATTAATATAAGAAATCAAATTAACTCATATGAATGTGTGTAGAACCCCCTTTAATTTTTCAAGATATATGTATAGTTATATAAGTGTATAAATCTAGGCCTACACAGTATGTCAACTGACTCTACCATCAAAGCTTGATTCATTTAGTCGTTCCATCAACATACTTAAATATTTGAAAAATAAATTCCTAACGGATATTTTATATTATTATGGAAATTGATTTTTGATTTAAATAAAAACCTGAATCCTTTTTTTCTTCTTCACAGTATAGTCGTGTTCGTCATAAATATATGTTTAATCTATTATATAACTTAAACATAGGGATATCATATGAAAGGGCAGAGTTTTTGATATTGAATCAAGTCTGGAGTCTGAGTTCGTAGCTAGAAAGGATTCTAGTTCAATGACGTCACGAGTCTTTTCAGTTTGAGTCATAGGTGAGACTCGAGTTTGTAATTTAATGGTGAGACTTACATGTGTGCAACTCGAGTTCCAAGTCTTAAATACAAGTCTTCAGCTCTGATTATAAATGTTGGAAATGTACTTGTTTTAAAAGTGTTTAGAGTATTTTGAAGAGTTTATAGAACAAAAATGATCAAGGAGTAATTAGAAGGTAAATAAGCAGTGCAACTATGGAATTTATAGCAATTTTTTGAAAGTGTTCATATCAAGGATACAAAAGGTATTTTATTAAGTGTACAACATTTGCACACGTTTGTAGATTATTATATACCTTAAAATTTTTTTGTAAAGGGCTAAACTTTCCAAATCCATACATATACTTAATGCTGGTTTTAGTAGAGCATTGGAGACAAGCTCCCAGGCCCCACACTATTTTTATTTGTATAATATGTCCGTAAAAGACCTCACCCCCCCCCTCCCCCACATCTTTCTTCGACCGGAGTCCTCACATTCTGAAATCGGTACTTAAGTTACTTAAATATAATTTTTAGTATATTTATCAACTTTTTTCTTCAAAAAGTGAAAGAAAAAGCCAAAAATCAGCTGATTATTACCCCTTACCATCAAACTGTAAGCATATTATTCATTTTATGCAAAAAGTTTAACACGTATACTTTTGTCTGCTGTTGATTTTTCTACTAAACTAATCCTTTGTAGTGTTTTAATCCTCAAACTCTGATTAAGAGTTCTGAATAATTTCCTACAATTAAATGAGAATAGTTGGGAAGGATGTTTAAATTTTGAGTTCGATATTCTGAACATTAATAAGTTGTGCTGGATTCGAGTAAAGGTTTCGAGCTCTAAATTTAGTTGAATTTGAGTAAGGGAAATGTATTTATTCATAGCCGAGCTCAACTCTAGCAGTGAGTTCCTTGATGATATATTTTCTTTACATCAATTGCTGGGAATGAAATCTTTATACGTTATACAAAAGAAAACTATTTAAAAAAGTTGAAAGCATTAATTCTAATGATATATAAATCTAATTCACTTCAAAGATGAATTCATGTAAGTAGATTTCTATGCATGGTAATCTACTTTTCATCCGTATCACTACCAATTCTATTCCTTTTTGGATATTATTATTTCCTAAGTATTAGAGAAGAGAGGCCTTGTTCTTGCTGGTCATCCACATCCAAGATTATACATAGACTCTTCAAAGACATATTTTACTTCAGTAATTGATGCTGTAAGCAAGGGGGAATATTGTATACAAGTACGGAAATCTACGTTTTGATTAGCCAATCAGAATAAAAAACTATTCAGCTGATATGTGACAGCTGATGGTAATATTTAACAAGGAGTTACTAAATAATTAGTTATAGCTCGAAATAATAAACTGCTGGTATGAAAAAAAAACAACCCAAAAACATGATAACCCTGACAATTTGATGAATTTTTGGGAGGAGAGCAGCTTCAACTGTCACGACGTTTTAATTTATCAGCTACGAGCAGCTACTTCCTTATCCTTTTATTGGTGAAGACATTCCCATTCATTGAGAGGGGGAGGAAGGAAATAAACACAAACTCATACCTATCCGAAGATTACCTTATATCAAGCATTCAATGCTCACTCGATTAGGTATTTTATTGGCTAATTACAAAATTCGCTTGAAATCAAAGACTCACGATAGAGCTACTTAGAACAACTGCAATAGACTGAAGTAGTAGCGTGCAGAAGGATTTTATCTGATTTCCTAACCCTTTTGCATGCTACTACTTTAGTAGCTCTACCGTGAGTCTTTGATTCCTAGCGAATTTTTGCTCGAAAGTGAATGAAAATTTACACATTTAGATGAACAATTTCTCATTAGTTAATAACTCTTATCGGGCGCTTGATATCTCGTTTAAAATCTGTGGGTCTCAGCTCTTGTATGCATTCCTTAGTAATCCATTTCATGTAATATTCAAGAAGTTATTTAAGTATTAGACCAACTTTTGGGCCTACTCCCGCCTCTTACGCTCCCAGAAGTCCCTTGAAGTCAAAACAAAGACTGGAAATGGAATCTACATTAAAAACACTAGCCGACCATTATTTTTTAAAACACAAAGTTAGTATCTTTCTAGAATTAAATTGAAGTTGAAGTTGGCAAATGGGGCAAAAAAGCTCAAAAAGTATGGTCCGATTTCTCAAACGACATTTATAAATAGAAAATTATCGACTTTACAGATTTTGACTTTGAGTATGACTCGAACTCAACGCTCATATTAATAAAGAGCAGGAATAGGAGACAAATCAAGTTGTCATATTCGATGTAGAATAAAGATACCCTACTAAAAATACTGTCTAAAAAAATTAAGAAATGAACAGATCCTTAATAATAAAAAACCTACGTCCAATCTACCGAAATCTAACATGGAACTAGCGTTGAAAAATGAGTGTGATTATTATTTTGTTATTGCTATAATGATAGTGGGTACATTTATAAATAAATAACATAAGTAAGTACAAGCCAAGAAAACTCAAATTTATGTTCACAGTCTTAGGCATATAATTTTTCACTAGAACTTTAAAAAAAAATTATAATAAAAATACGTCAGTGGATTTATTCTTTTTTTTTTTTTTAAATAAAGAATCAACATTTCCTTCGTTTGAATAGTATGTATGTATATAATATATGTATACTGTGGTTGCTTGCATACATACATACATACATGATGGATGAGTTCCAATCCTTGTTGACGTGAATGAGTGAGAATATATGTATTTACATATACTGCGTACTCACTACTCTGTCTTTAGCCTTCAAAACTATACAATATCCATGGATGTATTAAATTATAATCGTTGATTTGTTAGATATATATATTATGTACATATATGGTACATATAAATTTGTGCTAAACAAGCAAATATCATCATTGATATAATTTCAAGATAGTGTATTTATTCTACGTATTATAAATAAATAATATATTTGTAGGGTTGTATTTTATGCCAAATGACTTTTTCATATCGTATGTATGTATGCAATAAAGCGAACCCTACTACAAAATTCCTATCATTTAGATTAATATAAATAAATTCTAGCAAAAGTTATGACTAAATAGTATTTATAGATAAGAAAGGGACTCATATTTTAATTGTAAATATACATAGTTAGTACGTATGTGGGGCAACACCTCAGACTACGAGGTTTTTGGACACCGAGTCCCACCTTTTAACTCTGAGTGACAGAGCTGGGGATATTTTTAACTCGTGATCTGAACTTAAATGAGTCAAAAATGAGTCTTATTATTAAACAGTGATTGGTAGACTCGTATCGGACTCCAAGTGATAATACATCTATACTTATAGGTATTTAAATAGGAATGAACTGCATCTTCTTTGTTTCGTCTTGTCTCCCCTATCCGTTGTCTACCCCCAAAGCTTAGATCGGGCTCTAAAGAT
Organism: Lepeophtheirus nordmannii; assembly: GCA_963680855.1. Taxonomy (NCBI): domain Eukaryota; kingdom Metazoa; phylum Arthropoda; class Copepoda; order Siphonostomatoida; family Caligidae; genus Lepeophtheirus; species Lepeophtheirus nordmannii. The sequence goes on along the minus strand of OY804525.1, from coordinate 18,302,239 downwards.
CAAGCCCAAACTGATTATAACATTTGTTTATTGACCAAAGAATGGATTTCATACTTGTGCGAAGAGTCTAAAGTTTATGCTCTTCAAAACTCCATTCCTTGTTTGGAAGTAGATGAAAGTAATATGAGGCCATTGTCAGTTTTTCAGGATATAATAGGGTATCTAATAGAAGAAGATTATGTCGGAGTGAATCCTCTGTTATGAAATATGATTTGATGTCGAATTCAATGCACCGAGATACCTTTGATCAAATCACGAGGTCAATGGGAACATGGGAATAGATTCCATAAAGTTTGGCCTCTTTTTGAACATATCCATAAATCCAATATGGGCCTGAAGGTCTCAGAGTTCTCAAGTGTTGATGAAATCATGGTGCCTTACTACGGAAGACATGGTGACAAACAATTCATTAGGGGCAAACCTGTAAGATTTGGATTCAAGCTTTGGGTCATTAACTCATCTGATATATTATTAGAACATTTGGAGTCCTTTTGTGGATTTCATTTCAAGATTTTAAACGGAGGATTTGGTCTCGGGGGTAAGGTTGTGTAAGATTTGGAGGACAAAATTAATTTAGTGCCAGGTCAACATGTAGTGTTTAAAACATTTTTTGGATCAATTTTTTTATTAAATGAGTTTTATCAAAAGAAGATAGCTTCAACCTGTATACTGAGAGAAGGTAAACTCCCAGGTGCTCCTCTCACCTCCTCTAATTTATCAAAAATTAGTCCGGGCTAACTTTTAAAAAAATATGGATCACCCTGTAAACGACCAGGTGCTGATGCAAGGTTCAGGAATCAAGACCATTGGGCATTTAATGGAAAGTCTTATTACCACAGATGTTGTCAATGTAAACCGCGAACAGTTTACAGATTTTGAGATTCTACATCATCCGGAATGTATGTAAGCTTATTACACGATATAATAAACATATTTTTTTTTCCTTTTGTAAGACATATACAAAGTATTAAGGTAAAAAACGTTATCTTCTTGCCGAGTGCAAGTGTATTTGCCGGCCTATAATTCCACTACCGATAAAAAGACAAAACCCTCAAATATTTTAGTTTGCATAAAAATAAACATGTTAAGTTATTCAAGAGTCAACATAATTGCCAATTGTTATTGTGGTCATAAATAGACTAATATAAGACGCAAATGAAAAAAAAAACATTTTAGCTTAAGGCAGGGGTGTCAAACTCGTCTCACATCGTGGGCCACATACGATCCTTAGGTAGACGTCGTGGGTCGGACCAATAAAATTAGGGCACATTTAGCTATAAATAATCAAAATATCATCATGTCTTCCCTTTGTTTTGATTTAAAGAAGAACAAGGACATTGTTAAATTTAACTAAAAATTTATTAAACAACACATTTTTTCAAAACATTTCAGAAAATTACACAATCGAAAATTATAATAATGAACTTTACATGAGACTTATAAAAAAAGACTAACATGCACCCCAAGCGGATAATTCATTAATGACATTAAATTAAAAAAAATAATCCATGTCTTTTATGCATTTTTTCCACTTTCAAATTAGCCCGCGGGCCGTACGTCTGACACCCCTGTCTTAAGGTAACTACAGAAATATAAATCACGTTGTTATTTTTATAGTGTCTCTCAACCTTTGTTCCAAAATTAAATAAGAGAATAAAATCATATCTCAACATCAGCTGGATTGGCTTTAACCCATCAACGTTCAGAACACTAATAGAAATTCACAGCTGACGAATAAACATGCTGTCAATTTTTATGATGGTGGAATCATGCCGTGACAAATGCAAACGATAAACTGACATGAATTAATTTACATAAATATATTGTAGAAAAAATCTCTGCATCAGTTTAAGAGCATACTTCCCTGATGCTGCTCGTAATCCGTAAGTGTTACTGTACTCACGTTTATCCCACATTTAAAAAAAATCAATGAGTTCGTGGAAATATTTAGAAATAAATGGTTCTGATATTTTTTTCTTTATTTTTTAATATTTCTCTTATTTATTATAAGTAGTGATAAAGATCATTTCATTAGCGTAAAAAAAAGGTATATTTATGGATATATTCTCAAATAAAAAGTAAAGCCATCAGAATATTTGGTGGAATTATAGAAAATATAACTACTTCATTATAGGAAATTTTGTTTTTTTTAAATTACTTTACGAGAACTTCTTTTTTTTATATCTAAATGTAATCAGTATTTGAGTCAACGTTAATGTCAATTTCTACAAATTTCTCAAATTTTTTTTACCTTTACTTACAAATATTATAAACTAGGACTCAACAAATTAAATTCCACCGATTTTAAACAGTTTTAAATTAGTTGGTAACTGGGCAATACTCCGGGATTATTATCAATATTTTATTTCCTTCTTCCAAACTAATTTGAATTTGTTAATATACAAATCGAAATCAGTATTTTTGTTCTGTTAAAAAAATGAGATTAAATGTTATTTAATCACTGAAAACTCAAATGTGACCTATGCAGCCATTTTTTGAATTAATATTTTAGGGGTTATCTATAATCAAGGTATGTGACATCAGCTTTAACCGTCATTTTTTTTCTTAAAAATCTAACTACATGAACCATCAATACAATAAAAATTGGGAATTATTTGATCATTTTTACTCGGATCTCATAGGTTGATTTGCAAAGAAAAAAACCCGACCATTTAATTGGATATGAGTTTTTTAATTGATAAATAATCCGTATTAGTCAACAGTATTCCATATGAGTCGATCCTATTAGTTCATATTTATCCTCTTATGGTCAGTATCTACAAAAAAAATATTGTAAACAAGTAAAAACATCATCATTGAATATTAAGTTCACTTTTATGACAGTTGAAATGAAGATAATAGATGCTTCAAAGCACAATACCTTTTAAATCATTCCCAAGTCTCTTTTTGCCTCATAGAACATATATTATTCTATATTTAAAAACAGAGTACATCATATGAATGAACAGTAAGGTACTTAAATTACGAATCTATATACGTGTAAAAAAGGTGCATGTAAATCAAAACTGACACAGAGCTGTTTTATTAAGAGAAACTTGACAGGCATTTAATAGTCATAAGCTGAGTGGTTCCAGCTTCATTTTTTTGCCTTACAATAGATGTTCAAAACACTCACCATTTGAGGCATAACTAAAATTGTTGATGTTGGGGTCTATGAAATTGAGTATCCGAATGTCTCTACGTCAAAACACCCTTGCAAGGGGAATAAGGGGCCATAAAATTGCATTAATACATAACGTCATTTTTGTAAAACTTCCCCCCCCCCCCACTTATGTATTGATTCCAGCGCCTGAACTACGCTGTGAGATGGATTTCGGCCTTTCAGGAGGAGTGCCTCATGCAAAAAAAAACGTGTTGCCTATCACAGACATCATCCAAATTGAAAATCTGCATTGATTCGATGAAAAGGAATATCATGGATTTATATAGTCATAAGAAGCTAAATGTATTTAACATTAATTTCATGGCGAGATTGGTTGACCTTTTTGGAGTAGATAGCAATGAGGCATCCTTTGTTATTTAAATGAACATTTATGAGTCCATAACGCTCGCAATCCGAGGTATTACTGAATACAGATTGAATACAAACAGAGTGCTATGAGTTTGAATTAAATACAATTCCTTCCTGATAAACAAATCAATTATTTTGACATATCCATGTCAATCAGATGTTGATAATATCTTTTATGTCTTTTATAGGGTTCCTCCTTCCCTATCCGTAAAGCCTTCGTCCTTCACCTTGTTATTAAATTATCAATTTTCCTCATTTCCACCCCACCTTACGCGATCATTACTATTATTTATTATAATATAAAAAACAACTCTGATAAGCCACATAATTATGCCTGATTCTAACGCTCATATATGACATTTTTTCTTATAGAAAAAACATTCTATTTGAGTGGGCTGACACCCAGGTTTAACTCAAGGTACACAAGCATATATTGTAACTTTTCCTTTTACAGATTTCTTGAATATAATTTAATTTTTATTAATGAATAAGTATGGAAGTTGTTAACATACTTTTAACATAGTTTGATAAATCGAACTTATGGATAATTTGGGCTAAGAGTCCGGTTTCTTCCCGCATAGGGATGTATCCTCCATTCCTATCCCGATGTTTTCCTTAAACTCGCATAGATTATAATTGTCAACAGTTGTTATTGTACAAATAGTAGGAAAGTATATCGTATAGAAACTAAAGGAATATATAATATGTAGCCTTATGGGTATGACTTTTGAGTGACATAGGAGACAAGTCAGCATTAAATTTTTTTTTGTATAAATCTTATCCCTATTTATAAATTTAATTATAAATTGAAAGTTTTCATTTTTCACGACCTAAATTTCTCTTAACTCGATGAAAAATTTATCTAAACCACATGGTTTTTTTTTAAAGTTTAACTGTGCAAGTTTTTGATAAGTTTATGTTATAAAATTATCAAGTTTGAGTTAGTTGACTTCTGCTCCATTTACTTTGATCACAAGTCAAGCTGCTTGTAAATATTATCACTGATCAATAAAAGTGATAAGTTTCAAAATGAAATATATTAAAAAAATATAATTGATGTTAATTGATTCCACAGTATTGTGGTCAGGAGCAGGTTATCCGAGACCAGGACAAGAAAAGTTGTTCTTGGTTTTATTAGAAAAGGAAAATCTTAATTCCAATGCTTTGATCTTGGTTTTGACCAAATGATCAATTCTTTAAAGGAGCAGAGACCAAGACTACGTATGTCTGTGACAAGACTATCAAAAGTTTGACTCAAGACAAAAACCGATCTCGAGGCAATATATAATACAAATCTCACGGATATATAAACTTACATTATATATATTGTCAACTGTCGATTTTTCTAGTACACATCCTTATTACTTATTATGTTTCTAAACTTTGTTTGGTTTAACTTAACTAGCTTTTGTTGAGAGCTTTGAGCAAATCAGTAATATATTCAATGAAGAATAGTTCAACAATTTGGGAGAAAGGTTGCGAGATACAACAAATATCACATCGTACTAAAGTCATAAAATATTGTCAAGTTCTATCCGAATATTTGGTAGGATGGCCTCAAAAGGTAAATTATCAAAATTAGACTTTGATACAATAAATATAAAACACACAATTAAAGGGATGGTTTTAGAGATTTCTAATCTTATGAAGATAGAATGATTACAAAGTATCATGGCAAATTAACTTTGGAGATTTGAAGCGAAAATCTTGGTGTTTAGCTCTGGAAAAGGCTCGGCATTTCCACCCATGAAAATCAAATGCTTAATTGCAGAGTTAATATTGTCAATGACGGAAGGGAAATGTACATAGGGGATCTTTCTTTCCTCACAAAATTGTCTGACAATCGGTGCAATCTTTGGGTAGTGACAATGACTAATTCTATGTAAAACGAAACAATATTATGATCACTAATAATGAAAACTGATTATCGAACAGTAAGTTATACCTAGGGAATAAGTGATGTTCAATTTGGTAGTTGAGTCCTCCGTTTAAAAAGCAAAGAATTTCTCCGCCTACATTAGATGATGTTGCAGCTTGAGTTCGCAAAAAGCTCGATGACTTGGCATTTTTCATATTCATTTCTACTCCTTCGAAATTGTGACTGATTGCGAAGAATAGCGAGAGATAATAACCCGCAATTACAAACATAAGAGTGAGGCTTAAAACAGTTTGGATCTCTGGTGCTTGATAGATTGGAAAGACCATGAGCCTTAATATGAAAAATACTGACGTAATGACCTCAATAATCCGATACTTCTTAAACAATGAACTCATGGGTGTAAAGTGTTTTCCATTAATTACATTCAAAAGAGATCGAATCACAACACTAAATCCGTAAAATGACAAGAGGAAGAAAAAATAAATGTGTTGAACAATGTGAAATTTCATCAATGGAGTTTTTGGATTGATTCTTATTAAAATCCCACCATCCATATCTGGATCTTGATCTATATCATTTGTATGGATGTGATGTTGTACAACGTGTTGATGAATCCAATTGATGGCAGAGCCACCAATCCAATTTTGACTCATACCAAGAATCCTATTCACCCAAGGGCGTCTTGAAATCGATCCATGATTTGCATCATGTTGAATGTTGAGTCCAATGACTGCAAAAATATATCCAAGGAAACCGCAAAGTAATGGATGATAAAATACGTTTTTATGCATATAAAATTCGATAAAGACAGCCGTAGATAAAATGACTGCAACTTTAACGTAGTAATACCATGGAGCAAAGGACTTCATTCGAGGAAGGACTTTATCCACGAGTCTACAAAGTTCCAAGTACTCTTCATCCCAGCCTATGTATTTCATAGTAAATTAAAGCATCATTAATTAATTATTATTACTATTCAATATGACACCTATACAAATTCACCTTCAGGATTGTTAGAGTCCTCTCCATCCACTTTCAATGCCTTTTTCGCCCTAGCATGGGGAAACTTTCGTCTGTGGTATGTTAGAAAAGCAGTGCTTGCATCCAATCCAGCAAAGGCGCGTACAAACAACTTACCACCAGGATGGGATTTAGCCAAATTCTCGGCTGAATAAATCCTTCCCTCAACCAAAATTTCATCTTCTGCCACTTTTGGAGCCATGATTACTCTTCAAAAGATTAGAGCATCCCTATATGGTAATGTAATATAATTTTAATTTTAGAAAGAAAAAGATAACGTGATAATTATTCATATAATTAAATCAAATCAAAGGAACAGCCTTGGGTTTTTTGAATCAAACATTAACATATTTAAAACAAGTATTTAATTTTTTTGTATAGAGAGAAAACAGAAGGTACAAAGTTGTATTTTTTCTTCGAAAAAAATCGTATGACTCTCATAGTGCACTGACATTCACATTAACTTATAAAGAGTAGAACATAAACAAAATTAATAGAATATTGTATTAGTCTCTAGGCAAACAGCATTACCTCCTCACAATATATAGTCCAAATGGAACTAGAGATCTTGTAATTTATTTATTTATTAACAGAGAAATTTAATTCCATCTTTTTTTAAAAAATATTGAGACGATCTACTATGCACTTATCAATTAAATGACTATAGAGTGCCCAATGTGCTAAATTCAACTAAAAGCACGCTGTAGCATGTTTTATATTGATTATTATGATTACTACATGATATATTTTTTTGTAATTACATAAGATTTTTCAACTCTGGCAATTGAATAGCAATGACCGTTCATTGAATTTTTCTAGATAAAAATGTTGTTAATAAAGTTTCATAATAATAATATTACATTTATGTTGCGTAGATTCAACAGAAGGTATTGAACATTTCCTTTTAGTATAGTATTTGTCAAATACGGAGAATTTTAATGATACTAGTATAGTTAGATATAATAAATATGAACTAAAAAAATGTCATTTTTGACAAAAAGTGACCATTTTATTAACACTTTTCCTAATATGTACGGAACTTTTCTTCTTCTTTTTAAATCACAAAACCTTTCCAATATCCCCATTTTTAAAGATTATATAACTAACCATAGTATATAATTATCATATTGTATATATATGTAGAAGTTTAATCCCCCAAATGATTCTAATGTTTAATCTTCATTCCTACACGCCCTAACATAATTCATAATTTGTCCAACATCCCGTTACATAAGTACTAAAAATTTTTGACAGTCCTTCAAAGTCGCCATTTATAAGAAATACAATGGATTTAAAACAAAAATAGAGATCATCAATGAGCAAGCAACACTATAATTAATGATAATATAAAGTACTTAAAACAGTCATTCGACGACACTAGTACACAGCTGATGCAATCCCTACCCGGCAGACACAGATATAAAATAATTTAACAATTACATATTAATATAAAAGATTTACACGAAACAAAACTGCCTCTCTATCAAATGACAAAATATGACTCAATCCAACAACAAAATATGATTACTTAATACATTTATTCACAAACTAAGAATTAAAAATATAAGGAAAATATTAATTATTATATTTTGTGAAAAGCCTCTTACCTCTTTCTCTAAATTTTTTTTTTTGGTATGACGTCAAGGATGCGGAGGTTCAGTGAGTATAAAAGATAATAGTAATGTAATTTGCTTTGAATAAACAAAATTCTTTTTTATATAGCGTTTCTCTCATAGATACATATTATACATATATGAATGATATAGAGCTATGTTACTAAGTTATTATATATAAATAAGTTACTTGCTATTAGATCATTAATCACTTTACTATTATTTGTTATGATTTTAATTAAGTATTTAATATAATTCATGTGTGATTAATTGCAATAATGATTGTATTGATCAATGGCGGTTAGATTTGAATATTTGTATATGCTAATGCGATCTATTTAAATTTATTTTTGAGCATTTATTCCCATTATTTATCAATACAGATGTAAATGTAATCAGCGGTTCCTTTCGTAAAGTAAATTTGGAACGACATATAGTTTTGAGTATTTTTGAGAAACATGATCAAAATTTAAATTTGAGCTGATTAAAATGCATATGCTCCAACTCTCCCGATATGACCAAGAGACTCCCGGTTTCGACGTGGTCTCCCGTCCTCCCGTTGAAGTTAAATTTCTCCGTCCCATTATAATCCTTTTTATGACTGTTTTTTCTTGTTTATCAGGAAAAAAGTATCTAATATCATTTGAAATAAATTCAATCAAAATTCCTTTTAACTTAAACAAAACTAAACTCTCAAGGGTTAGTTTTATATAAGATAAAACTTGAACGAATTTTTCTGTGTTTTTGCCTGACCTGCCCACGTAAAAATATTATGATGTAATTGACGGCATTTCCGTTGGTTGGGCCTTCCACCTGCGGTTGACACTAAACTCAGTGACTCCCACTTTACAAACTTTAAAGGTTGGAAGGTATGATAATGTTATTATTTCTCATATAGTATAATGATATTCAAAGTCAATTAAGTGAAGATGAGTACTTGGACAGAGGTCAAATTTAAGACTATAAAGACCATAATGGCTGTTTTAATCATTTAGAAATTTAAAAAATGGTATTTACAGATATAAATTCATGCTGGTCCTTGGTTTTTGACTATAATATTTACTTTTAGTTAAAAGTTATTTGTGATGAATTTCAATAAAAGTTACAAAAATATCAATATTCTTACTCAATTTGATAAAAGTAACTCATACCCATAGACAGCTATTCTAAATTTTCATAGATATTTTAATAAATTGAATTGATTTTAATGTCACTATTTAAAGAAACATATTTGTTTGTAATTAACAATTTTGACCTATGTATATGGACCTAACCAGGTAAATAATTTAGTCAAGAGGGCCACTGTCCATACAATTACTTAACAAAATGAACGTTCTGTTTAAGATATTAACTATTTATTTTAATTTTTGGATTTACAGGTCAGATATTGATATTATTGGGTACTTTGATAGGGATACAAAACGTCAATATCGATCCCATAATGCAGTTGAGTATTTTGAATATCATCATTGATGATTAGATTAATTTAAATTTTTATATTTTTCTTATATAGCCCAAGGAGGTTGTAAAGTCCCTTCGTGTAATAGTCCCAAATTAAAAAATTACATTTTGTCCACTACGATATTCAAAATATATATTTGACACGACTATAGAATACAACTCCTGATATTTAATATGAATAATTATTTTTTTTCGATCGATGCTATTTTTTTTTCCCCTTTGTTTCGTTCAACAGTCAAGACGGTATTTCTCCAGATATGGACAAAAATTCATATTAAATAGTATCATAATTATTAATAAAAAAGTTAATACTTTTCTATGTAGATCTGTGGATTTGTTAAGTCTACAAGGAATCTACTAAAAGTGCCCTGCAATCTTTTTGCTTTTTCATAAAATACTTTGTTACTTTTGTAGAAAAGTTAATTAATAGCGATTACCAAAGTTTCAATAACAGGTATTACTTATCAATGCGGAATAAAATTGTAAGAATTCACTAAACCTTTTACAAAAAGAATTGAGAATTTCTCTCGCATAAAATATTATAATTTAGCATTTAATGATTTGTGACTGAAAATATTGATCTGTCAAAATTTAGGAATTCAAAAGGGTTGACGTGGAATGTAGCTCTAGCAATTTCTAAAATATGTTATTTTAACTTAAGCTGAAAGTGTTGATATCTTTCTACTAAAGATGTTACATCTCTTCTGAGCTAAGATAGCAATTAGAATAGAAGAGGTAGATTGAATGACATGTAATTGAATTGAAAGAAATTAGTTATTCTCCTTGTACGGGGCTTAGGTATAATTTTATCATGAGGTTATGGAGTTCAAGCCATGATTAATGGATATCATATATCATGTATTTTGATTCATGAATCATCTGCCATGTGCGTGATTTAAGAAATCAAACAACTCCTCCTATGTAATAATAAATAAACATGATATGGATAATTTTTTTCCTTCTTTCTTTCTCTCTATAATTAGATAGTTGTCAACCAGATTTGCATAAAATTATTCCCATTTCCGGATCTAAATGTATATTTCTAGATGTACTTCTGATAAAGAACCCCATTATGTTGTGTTGTATTGATCCTCAAATTTTTCGTCATAGTCCTAAAAACGAGGGACTGATCCAAGGAACTGACACTTAGGAATGTAAAAAATATGCAAATGGGGTGTATAATGTATAAAAAGAAAGAGAAAATCAACCTGGTAACTCTGACAATTTGATGAATGTTGAGAGGGAAGCAGCTTGAGCTGTCATGACGTTTTACTGAGCTACAAGCTGCTATTCTCCTCTATATATACAAATAAAGACATCATTAAAAAATAATAACATTATGTATGTATACCATAGATGAGAGGCAGAAAATTAACTGAAATTAATGTCAGGAAATTATATTTATATTTTTAACTAATAATTATACGAGGACTTGAGCCCTTTTTGTTTACATTTTATTTGCTTTATGAGCCTTAAAGCATGTATCTTTACTATCAGGTAGATGTTCTCCCCTCAGTAATAAAGGAAAAATGATAACAGCTTTGGAAAACAAAAAGACCTGTTTGAAGAGCCAACTCCACAAAATTTCGCACGCGGCATTTTGCATATTATTTACATTCCTACTGACACTTTAAGCTCTATGATCAAAGTTGAATCGATTTTGAGTGGTTTATTTAAAATTTAACACGAGACCACACTCACAAGTTGATCCACGTCATCTCTTTATGTATACTTATTTACAGGAAAATAAATTGGGGGACGATTGGGGGGTAGGGGGGGGGGGGTTACATCGAATTTACCAATCCTAGTTTAATTAATTTCGTGAAGAACTATTTACTGTGCAACCTAGGGAAAGCTCAGAGTCCAAACTAATTTAATTTATATTTCACAAAAGCTTAAAAGTTGAGATTGAATTATTATTAACAAACCAAAGGAGTGAGTCAATGTCTACCTAAATGGACTTCTAGACCTCGATTACCCTAAATCCTGATGTTACCCCTTTTAGCATTTATTTATAGAGTTTAATCAAGGTTTGAACAAATTTAGAGGTAGCGAGTTAAAGGTCCTAAAACCTATATATTATTAAGAACATATAAAAGTTATTGGATCTGAAACAAACAAAAAAGTCCGTAAATTCATACTACGATGTTATACAACCAACACTAAAATTTAAATAGTATTTTGTTGTCACGAAATGTCGATTTTTCTACTTCTTTTCCCCTGATGAATCTCCTGAATTTTGATTGGCTGTACTCAAATTATTTTTTACTAAGATGTGAACAATTGCCTAATATTAAATGAATAACGATTCTATAATTGAAAATAATTTTAGTTAACAGCCAACTGATTTTAGGCATTTCATTTCTTTTCATGAAGAAGGTTTCATAGTAGATATCCAATTATCTCCAACTGTGGAACAATTGTTTGTGTTTAACCAATGGAAGCTCAGAACAATAAATATAAGAGACAAGGGATGTAGAAAATCAAGAGATAATTAATATAACAAATGAATTGTTGATAGTTTTTTTTTGTGTGTAACATTCCGCAATATCCCTGCTGATATTTAGCCTATTTTCTAATGATTAATTATATGCTTTTATAATATACAAGGAACAAAGAAAAACAGTGTAATCCCATTCATATATAAAATTACATTGAATTTTGCTATCCCAAAATCCCCATTTGTCAATGGACTGTTCCATGACGAGCTTTTTTGTGCACTCGGAACCTCGACTCTCAAAAGTGAAAGGAAAAATTTGGAAAAACAACTGGTAGCTACCCTTCTGTATTTTCTCTGTTCCCAACTATTTAATATTGGGCAGAGTTATTATTTATATATACTATGCATTGATAAATTTTACCGATATATAAATCCAAATCTTAATACTAGTATAATATTCGAAAATTCAAAAAAAGGGCGCGCAATTCTTGATTTAATATGTTTATTATACATCAAAATCATAAATAATAGTACTCTTTTTGAGTTCATACCACGTAAAGTCAGCTGCTTCAAATCAGAAGAATCAACTGATGAAGGGAGAATAAGCTCGATGTGCTTTAGCTACATCTTGAATAGCACTGGTCAATAAATTTGACCAGTTCCAATTCTTAGCTCTTTAATGCATTCCTTAATAATCCATTTTATGTAATATTCAAGGAGTTATTTAAGTCCAAATGATTTGGCCGACTTTTGGGCCTACTCCGGGCTAATCTGCATTATATACACTAACGAATCAAAAAAAACTAATGCACAAAATTTGTATCCTTCTATGCTTAAATTGAAGTTGAATTTGGAAAATGGGCCAAAAAAAGCTCAAAAACTGTCGGACTCTCGAAATAAAAAAGTTACAGATTTGAAATCAGCATACAAAACTGAATAGTTTTTATTATACTTATATCCCTTAGGATTTTTGATTGTTGACCAGTGTAATTAGTAGTGTTCGGAACAAGGCTGATGGATTAAAATCAAAGTTTCTCTTGTTGAGCTGTTAAATACTTTTATTATTAAATGAAAAAAAATTGCCAACTGACAATGGATCCTTTTATGCAACATTTATTTGCGGAGAAAAGATTGTGATAGAATAAGGATGTGACGAATGGCTTTAAGGAGAATGTTTCTTTGTTTTTTTCGTGATGTTTTCTCGATTCATCATATTATTCTGTATTTTATTTGTGTTGATGTTCCTAGCAAATCTGTTTTTCCATGAGATATCAAGTGTGTACATATATTGTATAGTCAATTTAAATTTAAACTACTTGTGAAGAGGGGTCATTATATATACAATGTAACAAATATATGTATGTATGTATATACAAATTCATTGCATGATCTTGATAGCATACGAAGAATAACGCCTAGAAACAACAAAATCTACTAGTACAAAATGAGTAACTCACAAGTATGTCAAAAGATGAAGAAAGAGCCAAGCAACAAGTTCGAGTATTCCAAGATGCATTTATTAATTTATTTTTCAATGAGTTGATGATGATAATATTATATATTATGAATTCTAAAGTTGTTTACAATCTTTTCTCTACATAGTCCAGATGAATAAGGAATAGACGAAGAGGGATGCAGACCTCAATATGTATGTATGATGTCATTGACATAAATTAAATCAATTCATTTTTCGGATAATATAATTATTTATTTTCTTTTTGGAGTATTGCCATTTTCGAGGAGTCAAATGTGATTCACTTATTCATATGAGAGACATCATGGCGGCTTCTTTTTTTATTTTATACATACATTCATTTGTTCCATAAAGTTGTACAGAAATAAATTTATTTTGTTTCGCTAAGTTCACCACAAAAAATACACTTAATAATACTGATATAAAATATAACAAAGATATTGATGAGATGCATAATTTATGAACATGCATAAACAAGGCCAAATGAAACAAGATTCATCACAGACATACATAGTATTTATCATTTTCAAAAACAACATACACCCTACAAAAATTAACTGCAATTACATCCATGAATTATGAGGAGTATCTAAGGATCAAGTCTTTGTGTCTTCTGGCTAGCCCTAGATCATCGTATTAAAAATAAAACGGAACATTTTACACAAAAAAGGCAACCTCATAAACGATGTTAACTGTTGAGTTTCCTTCTATACATATTAATTTTTTATAATCAACGAATTAATAATACAATTATTTGTGGATATGTCTTCTGAAACCAACTCAAAAATCATGTCTATTATATATAAATATACATGTATTGACCTTTTATATACCTTTTTATAATCTCAGTACTCAAGAATATATTTTACAATTCTTTTAGTATTATTATTATCATTATTTTTTTTTATTTGAATAGTTTGAAAGCTATCCCAGGGAATTGCTACTTAAAAAGTTATCATTCCTCCTCTGATATATTTATTAGACTTGATGACTATAACATGTATATTTTGTGTGAATACTCATTATTAAGGGTCTATGCATGCATTAAGAATTATATAAATATATTGACCGTGTTGTTGCCGTTCCACATATTATTTGCATAGTTACCCAGTTATATGCAAATATTTATTGGATTTTGAGACCGACAAAGATTCCAAGACTCATCCCCCTACATTTTCCCAGCATTATTAGATAATAACAGATTATCCCTATTTTACTCGTGAGGAGGCGAAATTATTTTTGAGAGGCCTTCAAAGTATCAATTTTCTATTCGAGATAATATTGTATGTTTGCTGGAATGAATTCAACTAAATGCCCATGGAAATTAACTTCATTTTGGAAAGACAACGCCTCTTTTTTATTTATGAATGAAATAGTTCACGAAGCAATGCTTGTTGCGGCTAATAATACGCAATTTACTTTAATTAAGAATGGTAATTAATAAATTACTAAGTAAACAGTCTATTTTAGTTGTACGTAGAAGCCTCTAGGTAATAGATTAATTATAGTTCATTTCGTCTGTTTGGAGTACTCCAGAGTATTATCTATGATTGTAATTTAAAAAATAAAGTTAATTGCACAAAAGACAGAATTAATTAATTATAATAATCTATTCGTATAAATCAATCGTTTATTGCAATTGTTCTTAATGCTTGTACATATGTACACAAGGCATTAATTAGCAAAATGATGACTACTATCCTTGAGAATTAATTATGACTGCCATCATCACATATTATGTATAAATATGTATGTACACATTACCTATATTTCCGCATTCGAGGACTGTAAATACAAAACAAAAGTTGCTAGGTACTGAAACTACATAACCTTAAGTTATGTCTAAGTGTATTTTCTTGAAATCAAATATTTCAATGAAACAGAAACGAATATAAAATAAGGATTTCACCATTTTTTTCCCCTTGCATTTAGTTTATAAATTAAAATATCAACATAGAGTTTGTAGATGTCGGATTAATCGACATCTGAATGTATCGAGTTCATTGATACTTCTCCCACTATTTAATAGTAGGGATAAGTTTAGAATTTTACAAGACATAATTTGAGCAGATCAATTCAAATTAAATTTCAGCTGAACACATTGAGGGCTGAGTCAAGAATGCAGAGGATCCTTTACTTTTTGGTTATACCAACATTGTGACTAATATGAAAATTAAGACAGTATTTTTGGTTAGCTGTCGACTTTTTTTAAAAATAAGTAGAGAGATACAATTAGGATCATATCGTACCTAATGGTATCATCACCTATTTTTTAATATTTACTTGAATGGATATTCAACAGTTGACTTCATAATATTTTCATCTGTCACGGTATTATGCACGTCGAGCTTTTTGGGAATAACAAACTGTATTCTCCCTTCAGCTGATTTTCATCATTTGACTCTTTTGATTTAAAGCAGCTAACTCTACGTGTTATGAGCTCAAAAAGGGTATTATTATTATTTCTGATTTTGATGCATAAAAAATATATTAAATCAAGGATTGCGCGCCCTTTTTTTGAATTTTGAATATATTACAAGTAGTATCGATTGGTTTGTGATTGGTAAAATATATAAATATATAGTATATCTAAATAATAAATTCTGTCAAATATAAACAAGTAGGCAACAAGGAAAATACAGAAGGGTAGCAGCTACCATATGTTTTTCCAAATTTTTCCTTTCCCTTTTGAGAGTCGAGGTTGCGAGTGCACAAAAAAGTTCGACGTGATAGATTATTATTAAAATATAATGAAAAAATAACACATTGAATTCGTATGGAAAAACGGTCATTCACTTTTAGATTATGATTCTTTGTGTATGTAGACACAAATCTGGTATTTTTATTGTTATACAACTTATTGAACCTCAGTTCCAGACAATTTTTTAGCAACTAATCTTTGATCCTCAGTTCCAAGTAAAATACAAGATCAAACACTTTCAGTCATACTCATTTTTTCTTCTTCTTAACCCTTATCCACGGTGGTATATTTACATAAAGCAATCACAAGTCAAGAAATGTTGTTACTAAAAATATGCATGAATAAATTTCCTTTGGTTTTAAACTCATCTCGTAGATTTCTCAGTTAACTTAATGCCAATATTGTACAAATCTCAAGGGTTAATTTAAAAGATTATCTGCTAATTAATCAGTTATTGGTGTTCTTTTTATAATCCCCAAATAATGGCTAATGATCTCAAAAAATCCATATGGGCCAATCCCCAGTAGCGTACATATGCAGAGGTACCAGTTTTCAGATCACAAAGGAAGTTATAATATGTTCATAGTTGCACTTGATTTCATCATAAGTACATTTTTTTTCTGCTTACATATCGTACATTACAAGGAAATCATTTCTTAATTTCCTTAGTTCAGCTTGTCTACAATCTTTGTATACGTAATTCTTTCGGAATTTTAATAGGGTATCTAATTTCACTAAGATTTACTTTCAATTATATATATATATCCCTAGGATTTTCAAGGTCCCATTAGACACTCGTGGATGCCGCGGAAACTGCAGCACTCTTCGCCAATTTTTATAAACCAAAACCCATTCTCCCTGCGAGAGGATTCCAGGGCCTCGGTATATATATATGAATATACAATATATGTAGTAAATGTCTCGACTTTGTCATTAAAAACTACATATTACATTTCATAATATATCATATAAATATTATACGAATTTGTCTAGGAGACTTGTACAAATATTACGAGTCTGTCTATGTATTTGATTTATAATATCAGTAACCAAAAAGACTAATAAACTAGCTTTTGGTCAAACAAAAAAGTTTAACTTGGTCACTACACAAAGGTTTAATGTTGATTAAACGGTCTTTATTAAACATACAAGCAATACAAAATTCTATTTTCATAATCTGTTGTTTTGATTGAACACATCTTGTAGAGATTATTTCATGTATACGTTGCATTTTGAATGACCTTGAGTGCTTGATAAATTCATTATACATCACTTTATCAATGTTCTATATTACTGCATATATTATTTTGATTACATTGAATATAAAGTAGTGTTTATAAATTAAACAAATTATGAGCTATTAAATAAATTAAGAGATGAAATCAAATATGAAGAAAGGAAAAATTGATCTACATACATATTACTGATATGATCTACTAAATGTTCTCTATTTTGATAAAATCATACAAATCATGATAAATGGCATGGATATTCCCACAAATTTACATTCATTTATCATCATTTATGCAAAAGACATCATTTACGCAGTAGATCAGTATAAATCCAAGACTACCAATTATTATTATTTAAACAGAGTTCGAACGAAGTGGATTAAAAATGTTAAAAATGGACTGGTGTTGATGGATCACTCAATAGTTGTTGTTGTTGTTGTATTTTTGGAGAAGAAAAACTGGTCCAGCAAGAGTGGCTTCTTCACCATAGCTAAAGTTGCATGAATCACATATCATCATAAACCTATAATTTATCAAACAGCTATGTAATTATTGTAGCAGTATTTGAAACAATTACATGACGTGTAGTCCTCAAAATGCACGTTGAAGGAAATGATAAAATACACTAAATTATTTGATAAATATATTTCTGGTTACTACTTACTCCATTGTATCTCTCAATCTTTCCTATCAAAGAAAATGAAAAAAAAAATGAAAACTCGAAATGAATTGGTTAATAGCCAACGTCGTCACTCTTTACAACTCTGGGGCTATTCTCTATTAAATAGTAGGGAATCCTTATCAGTTTAAAAACAGTTAGGTTTAAAGTTGAACCGATCAACGTTTGGGCTACTTTTGGGGGTTATTTTGTTGTCAACTGACAGCAAAATACATGTTTTGGGGATACCACTGTGACGAATAATATGATTGAGTATTCACCAACAAAGAAAACAACATCCCTTGTGGCTCAAAATATACTTTTACCTGAATAAGATGTCCATAGAAACTATTGCATCAAGGCTTACAAAAAAAAATCTAAAAATGGATTATCATTCTCCAAACACCTGTGTAGCATTGGCATGAATTGAATTCATGATAATAATGTAACATTATGTTATTTGTGATGCAAGAGCACTCACCAAAAATATATACTTTAGGAATAGTATGAATCTATCTAAATGTTTGATTGCATCTCCCAAAAAAGTATGCAAAAGATTTGAGGATGACAGAAAAATCATTCTCATAAGTTACTTGAGAATAAATAGCTATGACGTAACTCCATAAATAATGGTTATCACTCTCAACTATTTCATATTTTATATATTTAATTCCAACAAATGAAAGAATGTCAACAAATTTGGAAATAAATGGAAGCCGTATTTATGGAATCATTTCTCAAGGTGATACCCAGTGGCTCAACTAACATCAAAGTTTATGTATGCCGCCCGTTTAAGTACAGAAAAGTCTGATTTTCTATGCAATAGCTTAGTGTTATAGCTCATATAAACATATTCATGCTCAATAGAGCAATATCTATCGACTAAGGCCAACTTGTTTGACTATGCAGAGTTCCCTTTAAAAAAATGAACATTAATCGTAGATCCAAGTATTTTATTTGTTTTAAATATCGGCAGTTGTAGTCATGAAAAATATATTTTTTTTTGAATATCGTAGAACGCCATTATCAAACTTTCTGGGATATCAACCTACAGATAACCCCATGAACGCAAACATAGAGGATCTAGGTCATAAAATGTAGAAAATTGACAACTATTTAAATGTAATTAATGTACATTTCATTACCTGTTAGAAACACAACTCCTTCGTCTACCCATCACCTTCAATTACTTTTACAATTAGAATCTGTTTTGGTGTATTATAGCCTTCTGAAACGTGTATGAGTGTCGGAACTCCGGATTCAGAGAATATAAAAAGGCGGTATATTTGATTTTGCTATGTAAAATCGAATTAATTATTTAAAATCTTGGAGGGTTTGATCACATCTTGTTTTAAAGTTATTCTTCTAAAAATATGGTATAATATTCCAGACCCCTACTGATTCACACAAAGTTCCTTTTATATACGGGAAGATTATTTTGGAGGTAGAATATAGACAAAATTTCAAACTCAATCATTAGCGGATTACATGTACATAGCATGCAACACATTTAGTCATAGTGTACATAATGACCCTAGTTAATTAGACTCCTTAGTCTTGATGTTGTAAGGACAACTTTGAAGTCTAAATAATTTACAGTTTTTGAAGTGTGTACTAAAGCCATTTCATGCAGCATTGACAATTTTTTGTAGGTCAAAGGATGAATACCCTTATATGTCATTTCGATATTTTTCATTTATTAATTAATCCTTTTATTTGATCAATACAATTAATTTAATGCATTTCTTAAGAACTTATTGAATACAACAGCATTATCTGTATAATTAGACAGTAAATTAGTTGAATCCTCTAATTCTAAGAGGTTGAGATCGATCACAATATGAGTTTAGTAGCAGTTTTATACCATAGAAAAGTTATGAAAAATACAAATTAGTTCAGTCCGTTTTTAAACGACTGTTATTAATGTTTTAGACATATGTTCATAATATCGCTTTGAGTTTCAAACAAAAACGCTATTTCTTCTTTTACTTTGTTACATATGTCAAATTTTTTGGTAACCAAGCAACACCTGACGTTTCAAGAATTGTGATTTTAGCATTAAAGACTCTGGAGGCAGTGAACGAGGGCAATGCATTATTGAATAAGTACAAATTTAAATATAGATAAACTAACAAAGACTTATTGGGTACATATTAATCATATCAGGGCTGAGTGTTTAAAACATACAGCTCGATTTAAATTACTGCCTAAACTAAATCTTTTAGAAATATGCTTTCTTTCAAAAATAAACCATCTACGCATTAAATGAGTCCTTTTCAACTCCTAAGCTGAAAAAACCAAGATATTATTCATTTCTGATAGAAATCTTAGAATGGCTTCATCTTGTGACCCTAAAATATGCTTTTTCTTAGGATTGAGTGTAGCAATATGCCAAAAATAAATCCATTTTTATTAACTCATTAAATATTATAGGAAGTTAGATTATTATTCTTGTAATTGGTTTTAGTTTAAAAAAAAAACTTATGAAGAAATTGAAAATTCACAGGAAATTATGTCATTCTAATAAATGTGTCAAAATATTTATGTAACCTATAATATTTGGAAATACAAATTAGTTCGATTAGTTTTTGTGGTTTTTTGTTTGTGAATAATATCCATGGATTTTAATCGTACGGAAACGGTTTGTTGCTTAATATCATTGAGTAATGCCTCCAATTTATTGTCTTTGATATTTTTTCCTTTGGCTGTCCGGAGTGAGGCTTGTCTTCCAGGCTGAAATTGCCATTGTTGAAAAGTTGAAAACAGTTTATTTATCATGATTTATCAGTTGAAACATTGTTATTATAAACTTCTACAAGCATTCAATGCACTTCAGCTGCACTTTTCTTTCAATTAAAGCAAAAAAAAAAAAAAAAAAATCCTGCAAACGCTGCTTAATTACCACAAAATTTGACATATTCAACAAAGTAAAAAAAGAACAGGGTTTGGTTTGAAACTCAAAGCGATAGAAGCTGAATATTATTAAGAGCAAATGTCTTTAACCTCTCTGTAATCACCAAATAATTAGCTGACATTGTGAATGCTTTTAACAGTTTGAGCCGTTTTTTGAAAACGAACCGAACTAATTTGTGTATTTTCATTTAGCAAATGAAACTACTATTGAACTTTAACGGACTTACAAATCAAGTTCTTTAATTACCTTTAATTAGTTCCATTATTACATCTCTATGCCCTCATTTTAAAACTTTATGAACATGTATGTATAAATAAGAAAAAAAGGACTCAAAATCAGAGTTATTAGAATTGAAGGCTCAAAGAGTCAATGATGACTCAAGACTTGACTTTGAATTAAGTAGTCGTTTTACTTTTTTTATTGTCAGGAAATCATTATTTTTGAAATAAAGGAACACAATTTCTTGGCATTAGAATAGTTTTTAGAAGCTATAAATTTGTTAACATATTGTGGAATAGTTTATACATAATTAAAAGTAGACTAGATATGTACCACTCATTATCGCTCATGATTCAGTAGATGAACTAAACAATCATATAATGACATAATCATTTTTTTTTTTACGTTTATTGCTGTAATTCAAATTTTAATACTTTAAAGGACATACAAAGCTAATAAATCTCGGATGGCTTATTGCTATAGAAAAAGCAGAGTCACAAATATATGTATATTTTATAAATGCACTAGCTGGTAGTTTAAAGGTGAAGTATTAAAGTTTTATAACTTGAATTAAAAATGATGTGGACTACATTTAATTATATCATCTTCAAACTTGAAGACTTAAGTGTGTACAAGGAACAGAATGAGTGCAAATCCGAGCAAAAATTCACCTCTCTTCAGGCATTATCAGTAGATCACAATTATCAGTACATTTGATGTATGTATACCAAGTCACCAGGGTGTTTTGAATGCCTCTTGCACATTGATGGTGGCTCCATGATACCCACAACTTATATAAAATACCTTTGAATCTATACCTTGCAAATGATAGCATGTGCGTGAAGAATATAAAACTCTTTTGGAGGTCTGTAGTAATGGATTATAATAATTCCAAATTATAAAACTAAGTTGCAGAGGAGAAGAGGGGGGAGGAAGCTTTCTAGTGCAGACACACAGAGCTCTACCGTCATGTGAAGCTGTTGATGAAACACTGAAATTAGTGTTGGATGTTTCACTAAACGCACGTGAATTGCATGTTTATAAAAATCAAAAAATTAATTGAAATTCAAATTGAATATTAGCTCCAAGTGCAGGATTAATGACTATTGTAAGATATGATGTGTACATTAGTCAAATAATGTTGATAAGCCTGTAAATACCTTGTTACATACATATAAATTATTCTTGCTAAAGTAAATAGTATTCACCTTTGATTGCAGTATTATTAATAAGATATTTTTTTTTTTTTAGAATTGAAGGACGTTCATATATTTGATGAGACTTAGGTATATTGATTCTGGACTTTGTTCCACCTCTGATAAAAGCACAACAGGTATATGTATTCTTTCTATATGACAAAGCTACCAACTTTTTTTTTTACATAGAACCACGTAGAGGCAAAAAAAGCTATAGTGTGGGATGGGCATTTTGTTGAGGTAAGACAGCGTGTCCAAAAATACTATATGGTGCCTCTGCATTTTATCAGCTAATTGTTATTTGACAATATCAAATAATACACAAAAGCTTCTTTGAAATCGTATCAAGTTCTTACTTACCTCAATGATAAAGAGAAGACTAAATTTAAATTGACTATCTATGTAGACGTACCAACTGATATTTTTCTTTCTTTCCATAACTCAACACTATCTCAACATTTTATCCATCTCTAGCCATGGAATCTACTCTAGAATGGTCTAACTAGATATGGGGAAAATGTTGAGATAGTGTTGAGCTTAAATCTCTTATTACTTTTTTTTCAAGAGTCCGACGATTTTTGAGAAATCGTACCCTACTTTTATAGCTTTTATGGCCCATTTTCCAACTTCAACTTCAATTTAAACCAAGAAGGATACTCATTTTGTGCATTAAAATATAATGATCGGCTAGTGTATTTATTGCATTTTCATTTCCAGTCTTTGTTATGATCTGAAGGAGGGCTGTAGGGGGCGGGAGTAGACCCAAAAGTCGACCAAATCTTTTGTATTTAAATATCTCCTTGAATATTACATGAAATGAATTAATAAGGAACGGATTAAAATGTTGAGACCCGCAGTTTTCAAACAAGATGCCAAGCACCCGATAAGAATCTTTAATTAAATACGTAAATTTCTATTCAATTTCGAGCAAAAATTCACTAGAAATCGAAGACTCACGGTAGAGCTACTTAAGAAGCTAGGATTAAGAAACCATCCGAAATCCTTTTGCCCGATAGTACTTAAGTCTTTTATTTCTAGCGAATTTTTGGTGGATGTTAAATGAAAATTTACACAGTTAGATTGGCGGATTATAATCAGGCGCTTGACATCTTGTTTGATTTCGGTGGGTCTCAGCGTTTGAATGAATTTCTTACTAATCCTTTTTATGTGGTATTCAATATTTAAGTACAAAGGAGATGGCCAACTTTTGGGTCTACTCCCGCCGCCTATGTCCCCTGGAGTCCTTTAAAATGAAGACGAATTTGAAAAATGGGCCAAGTTAGCTCAAAAAGTGGAGTTCAATTTCTCGAAAACCGTCGGACTCTCGAAAAAAAAAGTAACCGATTTGAAATCAGTGTGTAAAACTAAATAACTTTTAGTATACTTACACACTTTAAGATTTTTGACTGTTGACCAACTCAAACCTACTCCTATTAATTGAGTCCTAAAGTTAAAAATCTCCCCGGTCTCCCCTAATATTTTTTAAATTGATTGCTTTTAAGATGACAAGATCTCTGCTTATATGACTAAGTTTCTATGATATCATTCAAGAAATATTTCTATTCTTAGAATTGTTGTGATTTTTTTTTTTTTACATACATATACATTAATTTATACTTTAAAAAAATAATACGAGTAGGTATGTATTCATAATTCATTATTAAATAAAAATGATGAAACTTGAGAGGTATGTACATATATGAATCAAAAGAAACAAGAACAAAAAAAATATCATTGAACGTTTTGATAAAACTAACAATTATGATAAGATGTAAATGCAGAAATGTTGTAGTAGCCCTAATCAGTTTATTTGTTTGTACACTTTAAGAAACCTTGCATAAGAATGAATTGAAACAAAATAGAAATGAAGGGATATATAAGGCTCTTTTAAATCAGCAAAGAGACAATTGATGAAAACAGCTAAAGTGAGAATACAAGTGTAGGTTTGTCTCTTCTAAAAAGCTATGGAGCAAATATTTGCTTTATGACGTCATCATAGATATCAGTCAATGACATCACTTTTTTGTATCCTTCAATCTTATCTCCACGAAAGACAGAACAAAAATAGGCTCTCGGTAGTTATTATTTTTGAAGGTCTGATGGGTTGTGTCTCGTTCTTAGTCCCTCAAATTATTGGTTTTGATCCAGGGTCAAGATCAAGGTCAAAGCGCAGCTCAAATTGAAAAAAAAAATATTTTCTTTAAAAAAACTAAACTAAACAAGAACAATTTGTTTCACATTGTATCGATCCATTAAGTTTTGATCTCGGGCGAGATCATTTTAATCACATCACGGAAATAGGCCCTAAAATACTGGTAGCTACCCAATTATGTATGTAGAAAAATTGACAGAAAAAAAGGGAATAAAGTCCCAAATTTTCATGTTTGTGAGGTAAAGCCATGTTAATAGGAGGAATGTTCAGAGTTTCGTGAGAAATAATTCGAGTTCAATCTATCAATGCTCAGAGCACTAATAGGTAAGGTGGGGGTTGAGTACGCACTTGACGTTTTGAAGACACAATCGTGCATTTTGAGGATGTTTTACATAAGTAGGTAACTTGTTTTTAAAGTGATTTATTTCAGCATCAGCCATTTCTTGATCAACAACTATAAAAGTATATAGATACTATCACTTTATTTTGATCTATTCATATCCTTTATTGATCATATATTTTTAAATACTTAAATTATATATTATATATATAATTTGCCAAAAAAACAGCAACTAAAATTAAAAAGTTTTCTCAGAAATGTTAAAAATTACACCCACTGATATTTTGAAGTTCGACTGGAATTTCAATCATTGCACTCAACTCATCACAAATACTCTACAAAATCCACATTTAAAAAGCCTTATCTCCTATTTTTTTTGACATGGGGCAGAACAGTAATGGGTCGAAAGTCGGACCATGCTTTAGGCTCCTTGACCTTTGCAATGAAGGTAGTACTGGCTTTACAAAAAAAAGGAGGCAATCTACCTTCCTTTAGAAATTTATTAAAGATAGAAACAAGAAAACTTGGGTCTATTAGCCTAGTGTATAAGCCAGTCCAACCAAGAGGTGATGTCTACCAGAAACCCCAGGAAGAGCACTAGAAATTTCTGATTCTGTGAATGGTTTGAAAGCATTGAGACACAATGGGAATTTGGGCAAGCCCTGTTCAAAGATGAAAGAAGAGTCCTTTAACAAACTTTTTCATTTTTCATAGGCCAAAGTCAAGAAGCAAAGTGAAAGCCCTTGGATTGTAGCTGTCAGTAAATGTAGGTATAATTATGTAAAATCTATGACAACAAAGATACATATCCTGAGTCTGGAGTCTCAGTGTATAAAAGTCCAAAATCCTGGATTAAAATTTTCAAAATTAAGGAGTTTCATAAGTACATACATAAGTTCATAAGCTACAATCCAATGGCTTTCACTTTATTTCTTGACTTTCACCTTTGAAAAATGAATTACAATTTTTTGTAACTTTGAATTTGATACTTTATATTTGTTTATGGGTACAGCTGAAGTATTTTTCAAATATGAAGAATTACGTACAAGCTTCAAGATCACACGGTTCAATATTCTGATAGCAAGGTTCCTATAGGTAGTTATTTTATGCTTAGAAACACACAAAAATGAACATTAATGTAAAACATCAGTTTTGTGGTCCACAAATTGATTTCTTTTTTATTGCAACTATATTTTAAAAAATTATTCAGACTCATTATCCATGAGGAAGTCAAGTATATAAAGGAAATTAAAGTTACTTTAATTATCTGTTCAACAAAACCTCGACAGCTTAATTACAGACCCTTTATTATTTTTTTTTTTCAAATACTTAATATTAATTAATTTTAAAAGAAGAGTCTCTCTCAAAGTATTCTTTTTTTAAAAAAAAAATGAAACTATGTGTTTAAATTGTAATGCAAAATTACATCGATTTCAATCGTTATCGTCGTAAATGAGTGATTTATAGGCCTTAAAAAAACAAATGTTGTTATTTTTTTTCTCATGTTTAGAAAAAAACAACAAAAAACGTATAAATACAATTCATTCTAAAGATTTTTTTTGTATGTTTTTTTTTCATCTGCGTCTTTTTCCTATGTTCCAAAAATGAATTTGAATATTTATTACATAATATGTTCTAAAAAATAAATCAATTTGTTGAACAGAACAATATTTTTTGTTTTATTTGACATAAAAGTATTTAAGTACAAGTTAACCATTACAACTCAGGCATAGAAAAACGTTCAAATTACATTGCATTGTGTTATCATTATGTTAAGAGTGAGTTCATTCACTAAAAATCTTATTTTTGACAAAAAGTGACTATATATATATATATGTATTTTTGCACTATGTGTTTAGGGCTTATAAGTATATAAATTGAGAGATCATCTTTTAGAAAGAAAGAAAAAAATAGAATAGCACTGGATGCGACTGATGCTACAAAGCATGAAATATAAATAACATTTTATTTTGACAGTAATCATAATAATTTGCCAAGAATGATAATGAAGTAACTCTCTCTCTCTCTCCTTCACTTCTCAAGCAGCTACATCGAAGAAGAAGAAGCAGAAGAAGGTTGGATACTAATACGAACGTCGTATTAAATTACTTATTGTGTGTGAATCTGTGTATGTATGTATGTTTGTACGGTACACGAGGCAAAAGCGTACTTCTTAGACATGATGGCGTCGGGTTTTTTTTTTTTTTTTTTTTTTTTTTTGTATTCATGTATATACAGAGTAGAGTAGTGAGGGTAGTAGAGTCAAAAATTAATTTTATCCATGACTCATTCAAATCGTTCGTTCACAAAATGAAGGGATAATACACATCTAAAAAAAATAAAAAAATAACATGCAATCGATTATTGAAGGTGCACACGTGGAAATATTGTTGTAGCTTACGGGGAGTGTATGTATTGGCGTGACGTCATCATTCTAATAGTCGGCCTTTTTTCTTTTTTTTGAAATAGGCAATAGCAGTTATCAAATTTATAAGATATATGCTTTAAAACTATCCCTTCATTTGGTGCAAACAATATTATTTGCTTCTTCAATCAAGAACACTACCCTCAGCATGCCCTTGCCTTATGATGCAGTACCCGACGTGAGTGAAAGGACTACAAACCTACCTATGTGCTCTGTGTATGTAAGCTCCCTCAACCTTTCCTTCAAAATGAAGGGAAAAAAAGGGACATAAATTAACTTGTTGGTAATTAGACGATTATGCAGCTACTACCTCTTACAGTTGGACCACATTTCATGTAACATGATGTTGATTATGTCTCACAGCCTTGCATCCTTAAAAAAAAAAATAAAGTCCAAACTCAGTTGCTAACTAGCCAATTCTAAATTGTTATTCATTTAATCGTAGGGAATAATTGGCCACAGCTCTTCAAAAGAGCTTAAACTCAAGTAGAGGCAATCAACACTCGTTACACAATTAAGGGGTAAAAAAAAGTAGAAAATCGACAGCTGACAAAAGAATGGAGCTCATTTTTTTATGTGTGTGTGAGACAACCAACGCCTTGATCATAGTAAGAATATTCAGAGTTCATTACAAAATATGAGCATCATTTGATTTCAATAAATTCACGTTTACAACAACTATCACCAAGGGGAATCCAGTGTTGATAGGGAGTATATATATATACATATATAAAACACCAGCTGTTGTCCACCATCTTTGAGTGAAGAACATAGTCTAGTAAAAGATTTGTTATTCATTCCTCCTTTTTTGTTATCTATTACTTATAAATACATATATATTGTTGTTACACAACATTTGACCTTTGATTTATATGTATGTAGAGATGATATATCGATGTAAACTACATACACATGTATTCATCTATATATAGCCCAGCCTTCAGTTACTTATTGCAAATAATATATATATATATATATATATACAGTCATTATATACTCTAAATATTAAATATTATGTGGGCTTCACTCAATTAAGAACAATAAAACATGTACATACATATATATAGTTAAATCATGAAAAACAAGTCCGTCTTGTATGTATGTATGTATGTATAGCTTTGACGTCACCACCATACAATATTTGACTATACAAATAGTTGGCTAGACGTAGTGTCTCCAAATTTTATACATAGTCCTAAACATGGGGAAAGTCAGCTGATGTTTTGAGACAGTACAAGTATGTTCCTTATCTATCTATCTACATACTTTCTTTTCTGTTCTTTTTTTAACAAAGGACAAAACAACAATTCGGCCGTGCCTTTTGCTTTTTAATCGTTGCAGAGTTTTGAGAGCTCTGATTATTATTTCCATCACATCCATGTAGAGCGTTCTAAAAATAAGTGAAATTATGTGACATTGTGATTTTATATGTATGTATGTATGAATGTATATATGTTAGTCCGTCAACAAGAAAGCAATTTTGAATTTAAGAAAAAAAAGACATTAAGAAAATGAGTTATTTCTCAATTTTTTTACGGTCAATTTTGTGCTTTATACTCAAATTTATGGGATGGACTCAAATACCCAGGAAGGATCACTACTAAAGTTTAGAAAATAATTATTGGTACTACCAATTCTTAAGGCCAACAAAATAATAAAACAAATTGTGTAAGAATATGTTTTTCTATGACTGAACCCCTCCTAGTTGAGTCACTCAAATGTTCTTGCTCTGTCTCTAATCAGGACTGAAAGTATGTAGTTTTAAATTCTTGCCACTAGATTAACTTCAAGTGAAGGAGAGAGACCAGTCGCTCACCACTCTTACTGGTACTGTACATAAACCCCCATAAAATATTTTGTTACTATTCAGTACAGAATCCAGGTTGCTTCTTTAATCCCTGACTTATAGTCAAATAAAGCCTCACAAATCAATGAGCAATGCTCTAACACATAATATGAGGACTCCATAATTCATTATTTGTATATGCAAGCGTATTCAAGGGACTGTCTGCTGCCCACAGTCTGCAAGTTGAAGATCCCTGATGAATCCAAATCAGTTATTTAACTTATATGTATATGTATAAAATATTACAAAGTAAGAAGTGTATAGAGGGTTCAGATGGGATTCAAAATCACATTTCTTTATGAGAAAAATCATACTTGCTTGCTTTAATGTTGACAAAAAAACTTATATACAAGTTATTCAGTAGCAACAACAAATCCCAGTCAGGATTTAAAAATATATTTTATTTCTTTACAATATATAGATATATACATATATATATATATACTGGAAATATTGAATAATACTTATATTTTGTTGCATACTAAAAAAAAATATTTCATATTTTCTTATACATACATCTTGTGTTTTGGTGCCCCAATTATGCATTGGATTCCTAGAAGACATCAAATGTTGATCATAGTATGTATGTATGTATGTTGTATCCATGTGCTTGATTATACAGGGAAATTATTTTTTCAATAAAATTGGAAACGTTCAAACAAACAAAAAACAATAAACAACAAGAGAAAAGCTTAGTACTCAGCAAAAATTAAAAAAAAAACTTTGCAAATTTGCTTTCCAGGACTGCTTTGCACATAATACTACCCTATTCACTATACATACTTTAACTTCTTCAAACTTTCAATCAAAACAAACAGAAGAGTCAGTGTTTTAGTCAGAACAACAAAGCAACATACTTCATTAATTCAATTTGCACATTTCAAATTAATTGTAATAAATCTGTGTCACTTCAGCTTTTTTGAGCGTTGCCACTCCCCCCTTTTCCCCAACTGTATGTGACAGAAGCATATGGAATATCTCTGCATCCCCAATCCAATTTCATTCCTACAAAACAAAAACAAAAAATTAAACTTATTTTGTTAATACATTGTATTTAGAGAAAGCTTTTATTTTTGTACATGAAGATTAAACAATAATTTTTATAGTAAATATAATGGGATAACAGGGTGATGTATCAAACATCTCAATATGTGGGGATGCAGGTATCAAAGTTTAGTATTTTTTTTTGTTGTGTATGCAAATATTTATAGAATATGGAGGTTTCGCAGATGCAAACCTGAAAGTCAGTGTTTGGTACATTTCTAATATGTGTATAAAAAAAACGTTTTTGAGTTGCTCAATGGCTCCTTTAAATGGGAGAAGCCCATAGTTTGAGAAACACTGAATTCGAATAACAACTTGATAATATATCTTATTTAGAAAGTGCAAACTAGTTTCTTAGCATATTGAACTTCAAATCCCTTTCTTCACGCCGGATCATACGGGTACAAAATTTGAAAGTACTCTCTACGTTAGTTTACTAATTAAATTCGTTCCGATACTCTCTTTAGATATATTTCGTATGAATGAGCAGAGTTTGTCTCTTTTAAGCATTATTAAGGTTTAATTATTATATTTATTAAGCATTGGATATTTAAACTCCAATACTGTGTGGATTGAGTGACAATGACGTCATTCTTGCTAAAATTGCTCAATGGAATAGTTTTTGTGTCCGATTCGGACGTGTTCTACATATTTAGAATCAAACTTCTTAAAATTTTGAAACTGATTCCCTCCCCTCTTGGTATGTACAATATACATACACTAAATCTCGAATATCTCGAAACTAAGAGTCCGGCCACTTTCTACATGGTAGTAGGAGTAAAATACCCTCACTTATCCTATTTTTTCATATATCATTCAAATAGATAGTTGTCAATTGTTGTTAACTTTACAGCATTTCCTCCCTAATTGAAAAAGGCTCAAATACCAAGGAGCATTTGAAGGTTACGACTTTGAAATTTTTCATCTCATTTATTATTCAAAAATTAATAAAAGTTACTGTAAAAATTGAGGAAATGTACATATTGAAGTTGCTAATTTTTCGTAGTAAATATCTTCTCCCAATTTATAAAACCATTTATTGAAACTCCAACCTACAAAAACTAAAAAGACAATAAAATCAAGTTGAAAGTTTCTATTTCCCTTTTAAAACATTCGAATAAATTCCACTAAATATAAAATAAAGATGTAATGTCTTTACTCCAAGCAGATTTTTAATGAGTAAAGCCTCAGAGTTCAATGCATATTTACATATCTTTTGTATCCTTCATCCACCTATTTGTATTTCATTTTGCCTAGTATTTGGGATAATAATATAAGCTTTAATATCATTATTATATCTACAATTTCATTAGTCATTGCTAGAATCAGATTTTATTTAATGCACTACTATATTTAAATTTAAATATACGTACATGCAAGTTTATGTATTCAGAACAAGAATGACCTCTGGGATTTCCAGAAGGAAATATGAGAATTATAACGTCAATTTACTAAGTTTTTCATACCCTGCCAAAAAACAAATACAAAAAAAAAAAAAACAGTTGTCATCAAAAAGTAAAAATATTTTTACCGGGAAATAAGGAATTTTGTTTACATGATTGATTAATGAGAACGAGCAATTAGTTCTTTATTTCACATATTAAGGACTAAGAACGCAAATTGAATTTCAAAATAAAATAAAGTATTTGTTTTTTGTTTTTTTTGCATTGGATAGGATTTCACTCCAAATTCATGCTAATAAAGTTTAATTGGAATGTGGGGATTTTTATGACTAGGGTACATAGGTCAGTCTATTTTTGAATTTTGTTCAGCTCTATAGAATAAATATTTATTAGTCCTTTATGACAAAAAAAAATAAAAAAATAGGACAATTATATTAGCTTGTTGCTTAGTTGATATTAATTTGTGAGACTTGAGTAGAAATTGTTTATATAACTAGCTTATAGTTTCATCCATAAAAAAAAGTCATAAATAAAAACTCTATGTATTCTCCCTTCAGCTATTTTTCATCAATTAACTCTTCTGATCCATAGCAGCTGACTCTACGTGTTATGAACTCTAATAAGAGTATTATTATTTTTTATCATCTTGATATATAAAAAGTATATTAAATAAAGGATTGCGCGCCCTTTTTTGAATTTTCGAATATCATATAAATATTAACGATTGATTTGTATATCCATAGAATTTATGAATGTAGAGTATATCTAAATAATAAATATTGTCAAAGTTGGCAACTAGGAAAATACAAAAGGGTAGCTACCAGTTGTTTTTCTAAAAAAATTCTGGCCCTTTTGAGAGTCGAGATTCTGAGTGAACAAAAGAAGCTCGTCGTGTACCTCGCAAATCATTATATTCATTAGATAATTGGATTAATTGCTTCTTAATCAGTTGAAATCTGACGTCAGACTTTAGTAAGGACATAAGAACAAAATATATTCACAGCTTGCTGGATTTTAATTCGAGTACGAGATGATGAAAGGCACAGCAACTTTTCTTTTATCTCCCAACTTTTCCTCCAAAATCAGCTATGTCATTCTACGCAACAATTAATATTTAATTAATAATAGAGATAAATAATTATAAAGGAATTAAAAAGGTATTAAAAAGGTATTTGTAGGTGACAGTTTGGCTTTAAAAGGAAGAAGTTGTTTTAAAAATAAAGCTGAGGCGAGTGTGTTCTGGTCAAGATCACATCAGCCGTGTTCAAAAATTTAACATAAATTTTACATACAAGGTTCCAACTGATACTCAAATTTCTTATAATATATCTACTCCAATCCCTTTGGAAACAGCAGAAGAAATCTTTCTTGAATGACTTTGAACCAAAAACTGACGTCAGATTTCAACTCATTGAAAAGCAATTTTCCTCAATCCTCTGGAAAGGATTACGATCATTAATAAAGCAAAATAGTTGAACAATGTAATATTTTTAGCTCCAATTTGTAGAAACATTTCAGACTTTCCCTTGAATAAGCTCTAGTACTGATATTGATTATTTTTTTATGAAAAATTCCCTCATCAAATAGAAAGCTACAAACATACTTATATAAAAACCATTAACCAATCTTTCGATTTACATAAATGTACCTACAAGGCTTATAATATTTTCACAATACTCATTCTAATTTACCAAATCCTGCCTGCATTTGATTTTTCAATTAACTCAATGTAGTTTATGTAAATACATATATACGAGAACATTTATGTACATCTCAGCATGGAATTTTCCTAATAAATTACACCAATAACTCTCAATGAGTCTGAATAATTGGTTCCATGAATATATGAAACTTTGAGTGTGTTTGAATCAGGACCATTCGAGACATATAAGACTCGTCAGAGCAAAGAAGTAACATTTTATTATTTTGCAAATAAACAGTGAAATTAACAAATATAATGGTTAGAAATGGTCCTTCAAGATTCCTGAATTGAATGACTTCGTACAAAATAGAGCATTGGTCTAAAAGTTTAACTTGTGTAGTGTGTTCAGAAACAAACGAGGCCTAAACTGTAACGGATCGAGTTTTTTTTTTTTTTTAGAAATAAAACTTTTTATCTAGATTCTTGGGTCTTGTAGTCAAAAGCAAGACGTTTAGGGGTCGAGACGAGAAAAACATGGATAAAGGATTTCCATGGATTGTCTGGCATAATAGGACAACAGTTAATCAAAAACCTTAAGTCTGCATCATACATTTAGCAGTCTGAGAAAAGGATAATATAATAGAAATGTGAATGTGTAGCAATATTCCGAATAATGGTTACGTACGCGAATATACCAAATGGGTCGAATCTGTCAGTACAGCAAACAAACATTTTATTTATTTCCAATCTAAATAATGAGTTTTATAAATAATTATAAAAATCCAAACAATGGCCAATATCCGCTAAAATACAAATCAGAGACAAATAGACTTAAACACATTTCTACACAAATTAAAATATGTTGAGTCACAATTGGCACCTTGAATATATGGGACTATTAGAATTCAGACTATTTGAAACACAAGATAAAGGACAAGAGTTATTCACAAATCAGCAGATTTTAATAGAAGTACGGCATGACAATAAATTAGTTTGCTGTACGCCTCTCCTTCCAAACTCACATAAATTATATGATCTAACAATTTATTCAATTAAATAAGGGATCTCGAAATGATGAGAATCCGCATGATAGCAAAATCCGGACTGCACTAGATATTGCTATATTTAGTTTAATATACTGTGAAGTTACATGTTTCTATAAAACTAAAGACTATGAGGAGTAATACTCTATACAGGCCTGCTAATTGATTCCATGAATAGATCAGATTGTTTAAATCATGACGAGGGATGGACATTTTGTTGAGGTGAAAAAGCGTGCCCGCAATTACCATTAGGTACCTGCCTTTACATTTTATGTGCTGATTGTTAATTGAAAATATTAAATAATACACATTAGCTATTCATATAGTTGTAGCAAGCTCTAGGCTCAACGATACAGAGAAAACTGAATTCAAATTGAACATCGGGGTAATATTTTTCTTTTCTTCCTTAAAATCAATGACTGTATGAGACAGACACAATGTGATGGTAGCAGTGCTATTAATTCTTTATTTTGCTTGTAAATAATGGATTATATGATTAAAAGGGCCATGAAATAAAATACCATACTTTTTACAAAACATGGACAGAACAAATCTGAACTAAGTAAACAAATAGAGCACGTTTGGAATCAAACGCCAGAGCTGTCCCATGATACAAAATTTGTTATATGACGTAATCATAGAATCTTATGAGTGATGGCATCTTTAATCTCATCTATCTTGGATATATTATCTAAATATCCTATATTATGAAGAATAAAAAATACTTAAATTAAGGGTAAATTAAGACTCTTGTCAAATTATTTTCATGCATAAAATATACTCAAAAATTATACTGAACGAATTCAATTGGTAAATTAATGTACTTTGACCACAATTTATGTGAAAATAATGCTTTGGAAGGACATGAAACGTTTTTACGGAGCCCTTATAGGAAAAGAATGGGTTTTAAATCCCATATTAAGGACTGATACAACTTTAACAGCAAAATAAGTTATAATATGTCCATGAGTCCATGATTCATTCGCATATGTTCATATGTATGTAATTCAAAATTGAAAAAAAAAACTTTGAAGAATGTTCGAACAATATGAACTTTCATTTGCATAAAAGTTTTATTTTTTTTTTTGCAAATTGGCCTATTGGGACTTTGCCAAATTCTTTTTATTTTGTCTTTTTTTTTTCTTTCTGCTCATATTTTGACCTATAATAAGATTAAGACAATATTCATCGTCGGAATAATCAAGAGACGTATTTTTAGAACTCTTACAACAACTATGCAGATTGTACGTAGTAAAGCCAACACTCCACATTCAATAATAATAATAATAAAAAGACCTTAAATGGAGCACCTCTTCCATTGAAATGGAGGACATTGATGCTGAATCTACTTCTGTACATATGTAGGTCAATGTAACATGACACTTTATCTAAAATGTTTTAATTTAAACTATTGATTGCTCTCACTTCACATTTGTGAAATTTGTATATTGTATTACATATAAGTATGTATGATTGTTTGCTTGTTTGCTTGTTTATTTGTTTAGCAAGGCTCAGATACTTTTTAATACATAATTTGTGCTTATAGAAATAAATTGATTTTTATGTTGTCATGGCAAATATATAGATACAGAGCTCATTTAATATATATTAAATATATATATATATATTTTGTTAAAATAGAATTGAAGGTCCATCAACTTTTACACGATCTCATTACATGAGTTTAAAAGTACTTTGTTATGCTCAAGAGTTTGAGCGTTAAATAGACTATGTCTCGTGTATGAAACAATTTGGGATTTTTGTAATTAAATGACATGGGAAAAAAGGTTTTGAAGCTTTGAGCAACTGTTCAGAGTAAGGTAGGAATATTATAATTATATCATGTTGTCTTTTGAAGTATCTTCGGAAAAGTCGGAGAAATCTAACATAAATGAATCTTATTTAATAAGTTGGATACTTATTTTTATTAGTTATGTCTTGTTTGTAACTTATACTTTAATCAAATCAGGCGAGTTGAGCATCTCCAAACGTCTTATCTAATTATAACATCTTCCATTTTAATAGTCAGCTATTAATCGATTCATTTTGATCCTTTACAATTAAATAAAACAGGTCAACAAGTTTGAACTTTCAAAAATAAACGATTTCTTCTTTGTTAAGGACGCTTAACATCTCGTTTAAAAGCTGTGGGTCTCAGCTCTTGTATAAATTGTTTATTAATCGATTTCATGTATTATTCAAGGTGTTATTTAAGTATAAAGTATGGGCGACTTTTGGCCTACTCCCGTCCCCTACGCTTCCAGGAATTGGAATTTGTATTAAATACACTAGCGGATCATTATTTTTTAATGTACAAAATGAGTATTCTTCTAGCCTTAAATTTGGCTAATTTGGCTTGTCGGAAAAATGGCCAAAAAAGCTAAAAAAGTAGGACCCGATTTCTCAAAAAAAAAAAAAAAAAAATTAAAGATTTTAAATTAGCAAGCAAAAATGAATAACTTTTATTATACTTGTACCCCTTGGGATTTTTGACTGTTGACCTGTGTAGTTAATACTTATCTTCGAAGGATCTAATTTTAAGTGCTTTTATATGTATCACAGAGTACCTTGGTATCAATTGAACATGAGCAAACTAACTTCAAGGACGCAAAATGTTCCAAATTTATTGATTTTATATAGATCAAATAATTGAGTATGTCAACAACGATCTTATTTTGTTTGAATATGGCAACCTTTCTTTCTAAAAAAAAAATTCCAGCTCTTCCCCACTATGGAACTACTATTCTTCATTTAATTAGATAATATTGCTGATAGCTCAACATGAGCTAACTCAAGTCTACAGGTTACAGCACATTTTGTTCTTGGTGGAGCAACGCTGTGATACTCTCATACCTTAGTATTAGCCAAATCGACCTGAGAAAATTAACAAAACAATCATAGCTGCCAGATTATATCATGAGATTGATCTTAAGAAACAAATTGGAAAGCAAATAAAGCTCACCCCAATTTCCAAAATAACCCCCTTCTAACCACCTACATATATAAACGATTAATAGAATTTCAATCATTCTGTCAGACTTATGACAACTTATATTTACTCTAAATTCGTCATAAAAACCCTTCATCTTATTTTTTCTCTAAATTTTCCTTGAAGAAAATCCCAAACTGTTCACGACATAATTTACATAACATTTAACAACTTTTCACTGAGTAGCTCTATGAGACGAAATACAATTAATGAATCAATCAATGAAAGAGATTTTGATTCTATGAATAAACTTTTTCCGCGATTAAATTTGTAATCTGTAGGTGTTCTATAAACGAATATGGGTTACTATGTAGTTATAACTTTTTACCAACCAACTGATAACATAGTTTATATATATATATACATATATATATATATATAATGATAATACCTTCACAAATTCCTTCTCAATACCTTTAGAAGTAATTAAAATCCACAGAAAAACTTAATGAAAAAAACTTAGACAAAAACTATTTCACCTTGACTATTGAAGAAATTGAATATGTATGACCTTCAATGGCTCAAATCAAAAAGGTCGAATGTACATATGTATGTATGAAATAAGGATTATTAGGAAAATGAATCAATTAAATGAAGTACATAATATTATGTACACTAATTTTGTTTCAAATACACAGGAACAAAGTAAGTACTTGAATTTATATCTTGGGACATATTTTTGATTCACCTTTCTTTCTTTCTTTCTTTCTTTCTTTGCTTTTCAGAGAAAGAAGGTCATTTCTAAGAAATCGATGATATCGTAGCATATAATATAAATGATTTGGCAAACATCTTATAACTTATTTTTAATAGTAACCCCTACTGTTCGTACTTTTTTCGCAATTCTTGGAAAATACATAAATGTACATAAATATCTAAGTATGTTACATATATATGTATAAGCCTTTGAATTATGAATGAATTGTGTTATTAATAGAACATGAATGCAGTTATATATATATATGTATAATACTAATTAATTAGGCATTAATAATACCTTAGCTAATACTTGAGACAAAAAACAAAAACAAAAAAACACCAACAAATGTATTTATTTTATTTCGTACAGAAAGTCAAATCAAATAAATTATTTGAGAGTGAATTTAATTAGATATTTGTGAAAGACTACTCATGAATCTAAAATTTGCAAGTTTTGTAGAAATAGACTCATAGCAAAATATCAATTATTATGAGGAAATATGTAGTCCTAATAATTAAATATATAATATATTTTGGAGTTCAAACAATCTAAATGGACGCCATGTTGGAAACAAACATAGCATAGAGATGGTGCTATAATATGTAATTAAAAAATAAAGTCCGAACCAGGTATTAAGTCTTGGTGCTTTAGTTCAAGTCGTGTCCTATGTCTTTTCATTACTTCAAGTTTGAAATACACGTTGAATGAGATTTAAAAATGAGATTGTTGACGGAGCCGTGAGTACTCGTCCTCTCAGCTCTGATTCAGCTTCACTGCATCTGCATCAAGCTTCCAGTAAATCAAATGATCAATATTTTTAAATTACGAAAGGATGTTTGTTAGTATTTTTCACTTTGAGTCCGAATTGAGTTTCCAATTCATTTTAAAAGCAAGGTCTAGTCGAGACGGAAGTTATAGATAAATGAGACTTAAGTTTGGAATACACAGCTCTATTTCTTGAAAAGGCAATTCTTGTTAGAAGTTTGAATTGTGAGTATGTTTTTAAAATTACTTTATTCAATGGTGAAATCATATTCTTTTCTTTGACATCCTACAACTTCACAATCATTAAAAGATATACAATTTTGCATATACTAATTGATAGGGGAAATAAATGGTTAAAAATAAATATTATATCTTTAAATTTCATGTAATTGATTTTGCTAATTGCATTTATACTTTATTAAATCCAAGTATTTCCCTAGAGACATCCATAAGAAAGGGTATGGAGCACCCCCCCCCCCCCTCCCCAAATATATATATATATATATATATACTATTAATTGTAGCTAGCTCTAGATTGAACGATACAGATAAGATTAAACGTAAGTTCATTCTTAGGGTAGTGGTGCCAATTGATATTTTTCTTCCTTCCTTTAACTGAGCTTTATCTTAACATTTTGCCCATGTCTAATTATGAGTTAAGAATAAAATGACTGATGGAAAAAACCTGCAAATACACAATGAATAATAAAATAAAAACAAAGGTAACATTTCAGGTGATTGTTGTTGTTTTAACACACGCTGGGATTTCCTCTTTTTTCTCATCATTACTCTTGTATCTCACAGGGTTAGTTCCTGCCTAATGTCCTTAGAGGTTTGAACTTTTAGCAGATATCTTTGAAGGTCCTATATTATCATTTCATTTAAGAAAGTGTTCTCAAATTGGGAATTTTTGAGGAGAAATTTACTTCAAATAAAAATTTTCATTATATGTAAAGATAGACTGCGTTGACTCTATATTATCATGTCTATTGCATATTTTTCATGTAAAGGTTTGTACAAAGAAATCGAAGAAGAACACATGACATCATTCAATAATCGATGGCAATGATACTATTTGAAACTCTAAACATTTGTGTCACTTGGCCTCAAAATAAAAAGTAGAATTTAATGAAAATAATTAAATAATAATGACACATGACTAATGACACAAAATTTAAATTTTGTGTATACAGACAGCAAGGCAATGATAAGTTAGGAAATTACGACAAAGAAGAGGAGAAAATATGAAATCAAAAATGAATTAGAAGCAATCTTATGATTCATTTTGTACAATTTATCCAGGGGAAGAAGCAAAGACTTGAATCCTTTTTCATAAGTAAAAAGAATAAGAAAAAAATATCGTTTATCGTTATAAAAAAATCCGAGCTCCTTTCCAACTGACACATCGTTAATGGTTATAACTAAATGCAAACATAAGTATATACTTACTCACAAGACTCTGAATTGCTCTCTCATCAAGTCATTTTTTTGAGTGATTAAAGCAAAACAAAAAAAAAAAAAAGTACCTACGAATATCTCAAGTCATCACATGTTATCCAAATTGAATAAAAACATTTCAAAATATGTTTGTATTGCTCCATAACAATTAAAATACAAAAATATCAACACAAAATATTGTTAAACTAATAAATCATGTATAAAATTTATTTTTAGTTGTCTGTTTGTTTTTGTTTTTTTGTTGTTTTTTTACATGAGTGTATTATTTAAATTTAAAACAATGCTGTTTTTAGACAAGCTAATTTAGGCTATATTCATTATGCTAACTATTTTGACACATATTTTTGCATATGGACATAAATAAGAACATATTTTACAAGATTTATTAACTTTTCCTCCCTCCTTCTTCATAAATCTAGGACGGTGTTATTCCAATAATAACATGAAAACATGGATACTCTATATTTTTGACAGCTGTCGATTTTTCACTTGTTCCACACGTCCCGTCCCTATTGATTGGCCCTCTGAAAGAAAAAAAACCCATGTCGTAAAAGCACAAGGCATCATTTTCACATAAAATTAAAAATATCGATATTTTTAACACCTAAATTAATTGAGTAAAACTCTAATCAGCGGAATTTCAGCTTTTAGAAGAAGGATCACATTGTCTTGTTTTGTATTGATTCTAACTACATTTGAAAAGAATTGATTAATTTCACACCCATTCAGAGACTTTACTTCCATCTTCTCTTGGAGAAGAAAAGGTTGCGAGATGCATACATGAGGAATAATTTAGGGGAATTTACTTTGACGAATTATAATATGATTATTTGATACTCGTAAAGGTTTAAAATATTTAAAAATACTTTTATTTACTTGATTAATTAGTTCTCTGGATAATTTAGAATACCCATGGCAGTGAAGACTTTGCAGTTCCTCTCTATCTCTTGCATTAATAATAAATGGGTGGGTGTCGAAACATATGTACATATACATATATATGTACAGCTCTAGCCATGGATAATATAATCAAATCGACGACGCAGTGTTTGATATTCAATTATCATCACATACAACATAATAAGTAGGTAGCAAATTTGATTTCTTCATTTTTATTGGTTATTATTGTTGCTTTTTTGCTTTAGACAAAACATGTGCAAATGAGTTTATTGAACTTATGAGCAAGTCATTATTATTATGAGCTCTGTATGTATGTGGTTGAAGCACTGGGATATTGCGGAAGTAAACATGGCCTTTTAATTCCTTACATAACTTGTTTTGTCTTTTTGAGCATTCAATGTCTTTGGTTCTTTGGTTTGTGTCTCTTTGTTTGTTTGTTTTTATTCTCTCTGAGTCTCATGGAGTTTCGTTTACTTTGTTTTTCCTTGTCTTAACTACTTTAGGAGCTATGTATATACATACATACAAGTGTAGTTT
Source organism: Lepeophtheirus nordmannii (assembly GCA_963680855.1). Classification (NCBI taxonomy): domain Eukaryota; kingdom Metazoa; phylum Arthropoda; class Copepoda; order Siphonostomatoida; family Caligidae; genus Lepeophtheirus; species Lepeophtheirus nordmannii. The sequence goes on along the minus strand of OY804525.1, from coordinate 18,260,656 downwards.
TAGGTTAAATTTTGATTCAATTGAGTACTAAATACATAGAATAAAGTGTGTGTAGTTAGTAACTTTACCTTGCTCAATATATATATATATATATATATATATATAGGTATGTATACCTATATTACTTGTAAAAACTACGCATTTAGACACTCTCATAGCAATACATATTATATATATATATATATATATATATATATATATATATATATATATGTATATATACTGAGGCTATTAGGTGTATAAATGTCTACTTACCTTCCCAAATTATTGTGTGAAATGTATAAATATAAGTTTTTGTATTTTAAACATGTACATATCTTGTGTATCTACAACAGTGTGGGCTGCAGATCTCATATACATATGTAAAAGCAACTAATACAACTAATATCTACAGTTGAATACAGATACAATCATTAAAGTTCTGAGGTCTTAGGTTGTGTCTTTGGTTTTATTAGCCCTGAAAATCATCATCATGAGGGAAATGTTTAAATGATTGTAGCTAGAGTAGGGATGGGTAGCCTTTTTTTTTTTTTCTCGAAAGGGACACTCATCTTAAAACTGTTGACCTAACCATACAACACCTTATATTGTCATGCTATTTAATGCGATTGAAAAGGCAATAGCCCTATTTATTTTTAGGAAAAAGGACTGTATATGTTCCATTCGAAGAAATTGTAACTTGTAGATATGAGTGGCACCTCTCGGGGATGTTACTTTCCAGTGCACTGTGGTCTTTTCTGCTAAAAAGCATCCAGAAAAAGTTATTTACTCAAATGTTTGACCCCTCATGCAATTTTTGGCAAAGTGATGGAAATGAGGATTTTGGAGTGTAAATACGACATTTTCAGCTGCTTTGTTCCATTTCAATTTTAAAGGTATGACTCATATATGTAATATATTTTTATGGTCTAAATAACCATAAAATGGCGGCCGTACATATACATATGTATGGTACGAGTCCCTTTCTTTGTTTATTCGATCGAGAAACACAGTCAGTCTCCAGGATATAGACTATGTCCTTTTCTGGGTTATGCTACCTTAAGTTCATCCCAACTCTCGTGTCCTCTTGGCTGATTGTAATGTCTGATCAAACAAACGAACAAAAAATGAGACTTGCAAGTCATATTACACCTTTATTACAATTTACAAAAAAAGGGAATGATGAATGCCTTTCCTCTATTATTTTTTTTATTAAAACATAAAATGGAACTTAAAGTCTGAATATAGAAACTAGAGACTTTAATAAAGTAAAGTTACATATATATTTATGATAAATCTATGACTTTCTAAAACATTTCTCCGGAAAATTATTTGATCTATTTTAAGGCAAATAATAATAATAATAACTTAAAAAAGCAACTAATATCCACAATAAAATTCAACAACGCTTTGATATTTTCCTGTCATTTATGTTTGTAAAAATAATAGCAAACAACTTTATACTATGTTATAGCTAAAATAAATATATGTATAACCTTATAGAATTTTTATCATCTTTTAGTCACGTGAGTACTACGCAGTTTTAACATGTAGAATCTGCGTTTCTGTGAGTAAAGCAAAAAAAAAAAACAGAAAAAAAACAACTAAATTGAGTTAATCAATTTAAAACAAAAAAAAAAACTCAAGAGTTAAAATTTTATCCAATTTGAATATAATTTAACACAACGTTTATGCAGTTGATCACACTGCAACTTTAGGTCTGTATTCGATAAAAAAAAAGATTTAATGACTTTGAACTTTAATACGCAATAAATGATTAACATTCGTAACCACGCAGCATTTTGGGTATCTTTTGTGAAAAGTGTATATTTGGATATATTTGGTTTCTGAGTAGAAATTTAGAAAGTTTAAGGCCGTAGTGTTGCTCTCGATACCAAAGCGGATGAGTCATTTTATTCAATTCTGAATCAGATATCTGGTCTTTGATTCGTGAGGCTCTTCACTATTGGTTCATGTTGAGTCACAGTTTAAATTACACTTGAGTGTGACTCCTGAGTCTTTTCATTTTAAATACGAGTCGATTCTGAAGTCAAAGCTTAATTAGACTTGAGCGAGACTCGAGTACAAGTTTATAGCTCTGAGCTATTAACGAGTCATCTTTTACAAGTCTTGAATCTTATTAGCTCAAGTCTAATTCGAGTCTAAATTTTTTTAATTTTGAGTTCGAGTCGAGGTTCTGAGGTTACAGTTTAATTTAGACAGCTCGAGTTGAGTCACGAGTACAAGTGTTCAGGTCAATATCAATTTTTGAGGGTTTTGACCCCACATGTATTAGTATCGTTCCAAAGTAACTGAATAAATTTAAAATATTTCATAACAAAAAAGATCCTTACAAATGTGAATTCAATCATCAAACATTAATTTTAATCTATTGCTGATAGAAGTTATACATATCCGCTAAATATCGTGAATATTAATTAACACCTCAAGTTCTTGGATTCCCAATATTTTTTTCTCATAGTACAAAGCTTTAAAATTCAATTTCGGATTTTAAATGACGAAAAACATAGAGACGATGGAGATGAAGTGATAAGAAACCCCTCCATTCCTCATTCCTCAAAGTCCCTTAGGCTCTTAATCACTAAAAACTAACTGACAGTGATGCATCAGTTGTTTGCAACTGCAATTTTTTTTGCGTTTTATAAATATTTTTTTCATCAAATCGTTCTACAGGTTGACATCCTTATAACCGCATTTGTATATGCACAGGTATTCCATACATCACTAAATATAAGTATCAAATATCCTTATCTATCTCATGCACTGTTTAAATCTTCAAATCACTTTTTTTTCCTTGACATGCAAGTCTCTTTACCTAATTTTATATATCTGAATGAGCTTACATATCATATCTAATTTTGAACATAACTTACGTCATATAGAATCTAAACGATTATTTGATAATTAATTATATGGCTCACTTTAGCATTTTTACACATTTTTTATAGATTAAAAAGTAATTTTGGTTTTTATTAATATATCTCCTCTACAAAACATAAATTCTCTTAATAATTTCAACTGAACATGTAAAATTTAACTCAGCTTTTTAAACAGTATTAAATCAAATAAAAAAAATATGTGATTATATTTTGATGTATAAATATAATCATTGATATTAACTTGGATCGAATTCATTTCTCCCAATCTTTACAAAAGTGGTACCCACTCAATTTACAAGCATAAAAAAGTACCCTGGGACTTTTCTACTATGGACAATAACTATCAAAAATCTGTATTTAATCATCAAACTTTTTTTTATCCCACTCAAAGTTTTCAAAACATCAAATATCGGATATATTTAATGAGTCTTGAACAAATCAGAGAAAACTTGATTTCAAAAAACAAACACATAATTCTATGTAGTTGAAGTTCTAAGCTCATAAACAAGTTTGAAACTGAGTTAAATCAACATCCACATTTTTTACTCATCTTCAAATTCCAATTTTATTATTTTCGGCATTTAAAAAAAGGTACTTTTTGAGCCATTTTGCTTTAAAAAAAATTCATTCAAATTCAATAAAAGGCTCAAGGCCATAAAGTCCTGTTATTTATTTGTGAAAATTTTGGACAAAAAGTGATTTAATTTCATGTTATAATTATATGTTTTATATGTGTTTCTTCATTATTATTTCACTATCACTTTTTGGTTGTTTTGACCACAACATTTGCCCCTCCTAAGTTAATATTTTTTCAAATCTCTTGTACGTCAATGGGGAATCAGATAAGAAAAAAAAAGGAATCCCTACTTTCAATCTGCAAATTTGATTATAGGTATTTTCTATCAGGCATCTGTTTGGATGTGGACGGAATATGTATATGAGCAAATTCGATACATTGACCATTGATTTCAGTACTTAAGAGTTCATGGGAATGCAAATGTGAAGAATCAAGTCGCGGGGGTTATTTGTACATTGTCATATTTAAAGTCCTTTGTGAGCACTCAGAGAATAAATTAGTCATCTTTTACACGATAAAGACTCTCAATACAATCACAAAATTACGTAAGTCTACCTTTAGATCTTCATTCTGACTCTACATTGTAAATTATATTTATCCGCACAAGTCCTACAATTTGAAGCATTCCATTCACATCTATTAGTTTTTAATTACGTTGATCGAGTTAATTTAGTTGTGATGTAAAAAACTTATAGGAGGTGCAAAACTATACACATACATACTTATGCATGTTATTACATATAACATACCTGCAATGAAGCACATTTTTGTATAGAGAGCAAACCGGCTTCAATGCCTAAGCAAGCAATACGTATGCCTACATGGGTATTCACAATCAAATATGAGTTATTATTACATACCCATGTTCTACCTATTTGAACGCGTTTATGTACCCATAAAGAGGACATGAAAATAAATAAGAAATACCTAAGGCCTGGGATCTCTAGAGTACATATGTACGTAGTCTTGAACGCTGGCCTCATATGCGTTTCGTATGGTTTTTGTTGGTATATTTTATATATATATAACTACATAATTTGATCCATGGAATTTTTTTTCTAAATTAAAATTTTTCCATTAAATATCCATACCTGTTTATATGAGAGTCTATTTAAATATCTTTAGCATCTACGATTCTAAAAAAAAGAAACGCAGTCAATTCCCTCTCTAACGAGGGCAAAGGGAATTAAGTCATTTCAGTCTCGTTCATAGCGTGTTTCGTAAATCTAACAATATCAGCATTTTGGGTGCAGAATGTTGTTGATCTTTATGAGTTTATTCAATGTATACAAAATTCCTTACTGAATGAAAATGAGATGGAAAAGAGCCAGGGGTCATTTATGGGTCATGTCCTAATCAGAAAAATTATTATTATTTATATAACTTATTTTGTATCTTTCCCCCTAAAAAAAAATATCGTTCAAAGTACACTGAAACTGGTCGAGGGACCGAGATTTTTCTTCATTTGGAATCATTTTTCTCGACACTCAGCTTACCTTCCTCTCCAGCTGATCCCTCACTTCAAGCAAATACATAATCCGGGTACAAAAACAAATACATAGTTCAAAGGTCATTAAAATTTTCTCATTGCTTAGCAAACTTTTATGGAGCCGACCTCATTAAAAATGGAATCGATTGAGTAGTATTCTATAGCCATATTAGTAGATAAGAAAACAAATTAAGAATACTCTATGAACCATGATGTGTAAATATGTAGATCCAAGGTTCAATATCCATAAATGCTCTTAAATAAGCAGTTATTGTGAATGCAAATATAATCATTCAACAAACACATGATTAAGTTTCTGGCTTATGTATATAGATATATAATTTATATTATAATTACTATTGAGTCTCGCAACTTAGTTTTGCCATCTTTAGTGATTAATATTTAAAGTTTTACATAAGAGCATAAGGCAGGCATAAACTTGCACACACATTCTGAATCAACCATAATGACGTCACAAATAGTTTGCATGACAACTGAAACTGATATTGATTCAGACTTCAGGTCAGTTGTTGTTCATGAGGTCTATAAGTAAGAAATACAAATATATGTATATAGACATATAATATTTTAAATATTGACACAAAATAAAAAGATTAATTTAAATAAGGACCACGTGTACACAATGCAGGAATGTAAAACACACACACAAAAAAAAAAAAAGAAGTAAGGTAGATTCCCTTCAAGTAAAATGTAATAGTCAACGATATTATGTCTACATAGATAAAATTATGCCTCAGAGGCATTCAAATTAATTGTTTGATTAAACACAGGGACGTAACATAATAGAATTGCTCGCTCAAGTCACTGCATAAAATCTTACCGATTTTATTAAAGAATATCCAGAGTGATGATGTGGCCATGTTGTTGCAACAATGTACAACAAAATTTTACAGTTGAATAATTGTACGCAATTCATATTTGTTTAAGAAAAATGATGTTTCTCAATACTAAATCAAGCAGATTGCTTAATTTAGTGAATGTTCTTCATTGTCTACATGTAATTAATTAACTGTACTAGGGATTTCTGAACAATCTTCAATTTTATAAAGGGATCCAGAGAATCCATACAGCATTTTAAAAAAAACCCTGTTTATTTTCACATGTGTTTATACAGATGATTCAACTTTCTGATAATTTATGACTACATACAAGGTGTGCCCCAGTAAATGTTTTTAAGGATATAATTTTCAGTGGGTAAAATTGAAAATATATGCTGTAAAATGTATTATATGACTTTAAGAAAATAATTGAAGTTTAAAAAGAACATTTTAAACTTTGATTCAGAAAAGAGTCTTTATATAAGTTAGAAATAATTACACTCTGAATCCTTCCAATATATGTATATAATCATTAAAATTTGAGGAAATACAGTTAATTCCTCATCTCTTGTCCATTATCTGTAAATTTTAATCGTTCATTGGTTGAGCTCAAATTATTTTTTTTTCTTAAACTCTGAATGTTCCAACTATTGAATGAAGAAAGTACAAGTGTTGGAGAGAATGACGTAGTTTACAAACAGCTGATTTGGTGACTTTCCTCATTCTTGTTTTGTAAAAGTTGTGAGATGCACTTATGTAGGCTATACTGTGGTGGTAGATACCTCAATACTCGTACGATTCTCATGTTGTTCAATATTTCGATACGTACTTCTAAAATTCAGGTAGCAATCATCTCAGATTTCGAATAAGGTGTTAGAGATGAAACAATTCCTTTTTTGTCAATGTCTCTCTCTGTTCATCTACACATTTTAGTCCTCAATTACAGAGAGAGATGTGAAGAAGGAGGAGTTCCAGGCAAGCTTCTCAGTTTTCAACCACAACTCTAACAGGAACTATATGTGAAATCCTGGATACCCACTCTGAAATCTGTTCAATCAAAATATTAAAGGATTTTATTATTTATCAGCATAAGTGCGTAATGTTTAAAATATTACATTTTCAAGTTGTTTTATCAATACCCTGAGCTTATAAAAAGTTATATTGAAAAATGTCTACATAAATTACACAAATCAATTTAAAAAAAACTTGAATAAAAACTTTATAAGTTCTTTTGAAAGTGAAATTGGATAAAAGGAGACAAGAAAGAAAAGAAAAGAAATGTGCATGTTCCCTCAAAAAGAAAGCTACTTGATTCGTCGTCCTTGGCCTTTTTTTCTTCTTCTTTCTTTACGCCTTGTAGGTATACTATAAAATATTAATTGGTTTTGCCGAAGCTTTCTAAAGGCCTATATATATATATATATATATCTTTTTTTTCAATTCAACTTGTTCATACTTTTATGTACTTTATGTATGTATGTTATGTCGAGAAGGGAGACTTCATTAAATATGTATGTGCATATAAAAAGGAGAGGTAGAAAAATCTATAACGTACCCTAAGTAAGTCAAGTTCGAACGCAATTCCACTGAAATTCGATAAAATTATCAAAATTAATAATAAGGGGCTATCTGATAAAACTTTTATCGCTCATTTGCTATAAATGCCTCATTAGTTCATCAAATCAACGTAACAAACATATATATATATGAATGTGTCAAGTCAACAAGAAGCCAAGTTTATGTGAAGTATTTCAAAAATGAGTGTGACCTGCACTCATATTATTCTTGAAGACATTCTCTTTCGTTTGAATAAGTAGGTTATTTCGATTAATTAAATAATGACTCCAATAATTGCAACTTAATTAAGGGAAAAAAATACCGGTCATAATCAAGAATAAAAAACACCTGGTGTTTATAACTACATATACTGTTTCTATAACTATGATTCATGGTAAGCATGTTGATCCTTAATAGTTCTTAAGCAGATGAACAAATGATTTTAGCCAACTGCAACTAAATAAATCTCTTGGGCTATGAAAAAGGTGATCATTATTTCAGGGATCATATCGGTTCCATATACAGTCGTAACATTTATCCGATTGCTCTATTGGATAAACAATAATCCTTGGCGTCTCGATTAAAAGTTATTTTTTTGCAATAACTTTGCAGTATAGATCTTAAAATGACTCCAAAATATTTGGCTGTTATATTTACGAACTTAAAAGTGAATTTTCTCCTTGCTTTCTTGATGACTTGGCACATAAATGGTCATTGAAGACATCTGTTGCATCCATAATGGGTCCTAACTTTGTAGTTCACAGTACCTAACGAATCTAAGCTTGGGGATTCTCGGATCATGATAAGTTTTATTTTCAAAAATTGTCGATTCAGATTTTCTTTTTGGCTATGAGTTGTGGTTTAAATCCAGTACTCATAATACTGTATCATCGTTGGGCAGTGAGTGATATAGTTGTTGGCTATTAGGACAATGCTTCCGAAAGAATAAGTAGATTAAAAAGAAAAGAAAAATTGTTAATTTACTTATTCGTTTTTGAAAAAAAGAAGAAAAGTTACCCTAAGAGGTTAAGAGAGCCCTATTTCGATCATCTCCATATACTTTATGTGTCGTTAACTCAGTTATGTTTCGAAACCTTTTTTTCAAAACAAAAAAAGGATCAAAATATCCTAAATTAGTTGGTTGGTATTAGTAGGGATGCAGGTTTTATTAAGGTGAGAAAGCGTGCCTGGAATTATTATTTGATACCTCTGCAATTTAGTGTTATTGACAATATTAAATAATAGTCAATAACTGTTGATGATTGAGAAAGGGAACTTGAATTGTCATAAATCCAGGATAAGGAACACACATCTTTCAGCATATTTTCTTATTAAAGTAACTGAATATCAAAGTAGTCTAACCAACTGATGTTTTTCTTTCCTTCCTTAAACTCAACGCTATTTCCACACTTTGCCCATATCTAGTAGTTAGCCAATCTGTGTTTTGAATATCAATAATGAAAAATGAAAAAACAGAAAAAATGACAGTTGATACTGTGATAGAGAGACAATAAAAACAGTTATTCGAGTATTGCAGATAAAAATAAACAACTTGTTCTTTCTAGTCTTTGAATTTAAACATTATTAAATGTTGTATGCCAATAAATGGGTAAACATAACTAAATCATTTTTTTTTAAAGTTAAATATGTAATGTAAATAATTTATGCATAAACTAGGTAATGTATATACATATAGTCAAGGCCGAAAGTTATCTTAAACTTATACTCAAGTCGTATCCACAAACATGACTAAATAAAAAAGTACATCATCTTATCTAACTTTTATTTATTTGCCGCATGAGTATCAAAGCGTTTTATTTAAAAAGTAATCATTCGGCAATGAGCTTGAGATAAAAAAAAAACACTTGCATACAAATCAAAAAATGTTTGTACTGATATAATAGTAATATTCTTGGTATTTTCCCTTAAATATAGATGAAAAACGTCCAAATATGCTTGCATTTGTGATACTGCTGGTGAGTGATTGATTGATGTAGGCAAATGAGAATAGTTTTGAACCGTGAATGAGTTCATACTCTACCAAAAAATCCTTTACAAAGAACTTTCAAGCTCATTATTACTAAATCTTTTTGAGAGTATTAAATCAAAAAATGCAAATTTTGATGTTGTTTAGAGTTGATGACAGTTGCTTTCTTTTAATTAACAATTAATTTTCGCAAGTTATCTCATTCCCTTTTTAATTCTAGATATGTCTTAATCTTCAAGGATACTCTTTCCAGGATTCCACCAACTTTCACATCCCTACTGATTAGTTACAATCGTATCAGTCCTTAATATAGAACCCTACAAATCAAATCCATTCCTTTTCTCTTTATAAACGCCCCATATTTTAAAGCGCCCTCTACAGGACATCATCTACATTAATATTTTTCTAAAGTAATTCAGTTTACTAATTAAGAATTTGACGCACACAAGAATAGTTTGCAATTATTAATACATAATTTATATTGTAGACTTCATCAAAGACTTTTTTATTCTTATTATTATGATGGAAGTTGAGGTAGAGGGATAATGACGTCCAAAATGCGTCCAATTCGGTGGCCTATATTTTATACTTTTATTGCGCCTACGATTTGTTTTTGTATTTAAAATGCACGGAAGTACAATTTAATTTTCTTTTTTTCTAATAAAGGAAGTTAATTTGTACCTGCGTGTACAAATATATTTAGGAAAAATATATAAATAAATATATTTGTACTATATGTTATTGTAACAAATTTGTATAAAGTCTAAATATGGAATAATTGACTTTTGGGGGCCCCGGAGTTCTAACTTTTTAGAAACGTAACATGCCTCAGTATACATAATAAAGGTGGTTTAATCATGCCTAGGAAATGAGGTGAGTGAAATAAAAAGAAAGAGAAAATCAACTTGGTAACTCTGACAATTTGATTAATGTTGAGAGGGAAGCAGCTTGAGCTATCATTACGCTTTACTGAGCTACAAGCTGCTATTCTTCTTTATATATACAAATGAAGACATCAATAATAAATAATCACATTATGTATGTATATCATAGACTAGAGGCAGAAAATTAACTTATATAAAAATATTATATTTTTAACTAATAATTATACGAGGACTTGAGCCCTTTTTGTTTACATTTTATTTGCTTTATTAACCTTAATGCATGTATTCCTTCATGCGATATCTTTACTATCAGGTAGATGTTCTCCCCTCTGTAATAAAAGAAAAACGATAACAGCTTTGGAAAACAAAAATTACTGTTCGAAGAGCCACAAAATCTCGCACGCGGTCTTTTGCATATTATTTACATTCCTAATCATGCCATATATATAAATTAGGGCCTCCCCTTGTTTAGGGACTCGGAGGGAAATATAAAGCATGCTAAACCTCCCATCTACTCCCAAGCTACGCCATTGTATCTAACTAAACCAGAATGACAGTTCCTTTGTCATATATGTATGTAGTTGTTCTTTGTGCTGAGATAGTTCTGAATTTACAGTCTTCTTTTGGATAGAGGACTATAGAGGTCTAAAAATGTTTATAAATAGATGTTAAATTAATTAGTATATATAATAGCAAAAAAAACAATAACAGTTGCAGCCAGTCCAATAGCCTAAAACCACACAAATTCAAGGGATTTATTTTATTTTTATGATGTTTCAAAGGTAAATTGTTTGTACATCTAACGACTATTACACATGTAGGACTTGTTAAAATCTATAACCTTAACAGTTCTCCTCTTTAAAGTGAAGATGTTCTGTGACACTCAACGTTCCTTGTTGAAAGGATAGAATGTGCTTCTAAAAAAGTATATTGCAGGAATTACAAATGTTATGAAAATATATACTAAGACTTGAAAAGTCTTTTTTTAATTGAACTGATTCTTTTTCAAAAGGACAAATGATGAGGGTTGAAAATCATAATACGCAGGGCTCTTGGAAATAAACTGTGCATTTCTCCAACAAGTTCTCACGTGTGACAGTCGTTAGATGTAAGAATTCTTTTTTACACACACACTGCATATTTTAAGTGAGTCATTCTCTTTTTTCTTCTACGTGTAATAATATTTTTTACCAATAATAATACGCCAAAAAAAATGTGTCACACGAATTTAAAAAAAAATATGTCTCTTTCTGAAAGTAGTTTTTTTTGTGCACTTATTAAGATGCAAATTTTAATCATTTGAAATATTTTCTTTATTTTTTACTGATCTTCAAGGTCCAAGCTGTTATTATCTTATGAGGTAAAAAAATATTCTGATTTTCATTCTCAATAATACTTTCACTTTTGAGTTGAAAAATTAGTGTTTATTTTTCAGTCAAAAAGTTATTCTTAAGGATCCTTAGACTGATTTTTATATACTTTTATGAGAACGTTAGTATTTCATCTATTGACTTGCAAAATTTCATTCGAATATAATAATTCTAATTGATATAGATATAATCTAAAAAAAATTTCCATCATTTTATTAATATTTGCTTTTACAAGTCGAGCTTTTTTTTTGTCCACTCGCAACCTCGACTCTCAAAAGGGAAAGGAAAAATTTGGAAAAACAATTGGTAGCTGCAAGTCTTCTGTATTCTCCTTGCTGTTAACTTTTTAATATTAGGGAAAAAATTTTATTTAGATATACTACACATTGATAAATTCAACCAATCAAAAATCAATCATTCATATTTGTATAATATTCGAAAATTCAAAAAAAGGGCACGGAATTCTTAATTAAATATATTTTATATATAATATCAAAATCATAAATAAGAATAATAATACCCTTTTTGAGCTCATAGCACGTAGAGTCAGCTGCTTCAAACCAAAAGAGTCAATTGTGGAAACAAAAACAGCTAAAGGGAGAATACAGTGTGCTTTTGTCTATCCCAAAAAGCTTGTGGTGTTAGTGTCATAGTAAAGAATTTACAGGAGGCGCCATCTACATAAACAAATCATTCCATGGAACCTGTGATGTCATATCGTGAGGTAAGGAGAGAGAGAACATTTTAAAGTTTTGGCCCATAACAAGTGCAATTACTCAATGACTATACAATGGATTCAGGTGAAATAGTTTCAAGGTATGTAACTCTGAAGTCAAGATACATGATAAGAGTTCTTTTTCAGTTCTTGATATTATTTATTTCTTAAATTTTTTTTGAAAATAATAGTGTTTCATGTTGAATATTATATTTATAACTATTCAGGGATATACTGTTACAAAATAACTTTACAAGTTATAAGATGTGCAAATATTTGAGGTCTTTTTTGCATGACTCCAGGGAGACAAAAAGTAAATGTATTTTGTCAGGATGCATTAAGGGTAAATAAAAATTTTAGTACTGAAAATCTTGTAGTGTATAATGGTGGATATTTGACATTAAATAGTTTCATTCATGGCTTCATGCAATGATATGTATACTACGCCTTCTATTCAGTAGCATCCAGAGGTGAATGATTCTTATTTTTATCTTTTCAAGAAATGTTGACACAAAGAAATGAAATATATTTAAATATATATCTAAATCTGTTTATTTATTTTGCAAAGTTATTGGAATGACATTCCAACGTAAATAGATAGTTAAAAATTATCTTCATTTCCACTTAACTGTCCTTTGATTATCCTTCAAATGTCAACATCGTATGCTAACTATTTTGCACTCATTAGTAGATAGTCAAATTATTTAAATATATTTATATACAATTCCGTCTAAATTTTGTGAAAATTAAATAAAGTTTATTCAACTAAGAGGGCAAATTTCTTGACGTTTTATGAGTAATAGTTTGTCTATTGAGCATGATCTCATCACTTGGAAAGTCGTTTACCTTGTTAGAGACATATACAACCAAATTTTGTAAAAAAAAAACAACTTTTGCTCCTATACGACCAAAAGCCTTGAAAATAAGCATTAAAATTCGAATATCCTCATTTGCTAACCATCAAAAATTTGAATTTGCTTATTGGAACAATACTTCAACATTTTTTTGTATTCATTTAATTCATTTCAATAGATACATGATGGTTAATATTAGCACCCAACATGTCACTGGTCATCTTAAAAAAAACTTTGAAAATGAGCTCTGCATAAATAAATATACTCATTGTAAGGTTATCTACGAATTGAATCAAATTCTTCAATTGATTGTGAATTTAAATAACTGAATAATTTTATAACTAAAATTGATACCATATGTTCATTAGGCGGTCTCATTTTCGGGTAAATCTGTTATTTTGTCTGTATTAAAAGGGTTTTCTATTGGCGATTGATAAAAAAAAATTTTAATAATAAACATCTCATGTATAATTAGTAAATTATAGATATAATCCAGGAATATTACACACTTCTCCTTGTATGGCTATATTGAATCATTTTAACTGAAATTATTACTAAATACTTTAGCTAAATACATTACTAAACTTAAACATTTATTTTGATCAAGAGTCGATACAAAGCTCTGTATTGTCATAAAAAAATATTTTTTTAAATAAATGCATAAAATAACTGGAAATACATTATAAAGTTGCAACTAAAGCAAATTTTGACTTGAAATTTACCTATGCTGTAAATGTACCAAATTTGAAGAAATAACTAATGAACAAACAAAAAAAGGTACACGAAATTGTAGGTTACTTTTTTAAGAAAAACTGTAAATACAACTTTTTGTCTCTCATAGGCCAACTTGTTGGTCCAAAACTATAAGAAAATGTTTTTTGCCAGCTTGCACTAATTTTCTGGGTCTGATTGCTTTAAATTTCAGACTTCTCAAGCCCTTTGAAAACAGCTTAATGTTCGTTCAGAAAAGGCCGTTTCTCAACTTCAAAGTGCTTCAGAGCTCACAAAAATTGTCTTATAAGTCTACAACTCTACAATTTTCATTTTTTATCGAATGGCAGCAGAAAATCCTTTTGTGCAAATAAAATAATCTGAAAACGGGGTAGTTTAATGTACATATATCTATTTGAATATATCATTTTCATGTGAGGTGAACGTATTATTATAATTCCTTTTGCCTCTCTATATAAAGCAATTACTTTTCCTCACTTTGTATCGTTTAAATAATTATTGATTATTTTCCTATCACTCAATGTATTTATTTTAAATTCCAAGCAGACTCACTCACAAGGCATGTGAGAAATTGTAACGTTCGGTAAAAAGGGATCATTTGCAACAAGGTTTCCAATTGTCTACGGATTGTCTATTTTGTTGTATAGTTGTGATGTGTTTCCTGACGACTGTCATCCACGACCCCCTTACTAAAAGTTTATTGTCCACTTTATTCCACAAATTCATTTTTCGTTCATTTTCTGTGATAAAGAGGAAAATAAACATCTTGACAAATTATTTGCTACACGACCCACGAACATAGTTTCTCCAAAAGTGTTGTAACACACCTGTTGGGAACGTAGATGTGAAGAAGTGAGAGTAATTGTTTTTTTGTTTTTTAAAAAAATAATAATTTTGGCCGATCATGTTTGGATCCCCAAATCCCATCTCTACTGATCAGGTAAGCTGACTTCTACTACAACACTGCTAGAAATCCTTCAAACTATTGTGATGATTCAAATGACATTTTCGCCCTTTTTTTTACTTAGATGAATTTGTTCTGGAATGACTCAATTCCGCTCCTTCCTGTTAAAACTTATTACATAATGCTATGTTTTTTCTAAAAAATGTATGTAACATTTTTTTAACAAAAAGGGGGAAGAATAGCTAAAATAAATGGTCAACAAAATTTAAAATACAAAGACCGGCCTTCCCCAGAATAAGTTTTTTTTCTTTCTTAACAACTGTATTTTATTATTGAAATAGTTATAAAGGAAATTCATAGTTTAATGAATTACTTTAATAATTATTTATCTATGAGCAATTTTTAACGAAAAGAAAAGAAAATGAACTAGTTTTGCAAATTTGTCAAATTAAGGGGAAAAAAATTGTGAATAATTGAATATTGTTTTTTTGCTAAATGTAATTTATGTACATTTCATTTTCATTGGAACTCTTTTCTATACATCCTTGGCCTCAATTTATCGAATTTATATATAAATTCTTTGAGCATGAATCAACTTTCTGTCATTGTTTATTAAAGAGCTTTGTTCCATTTTTATATGTATACATATTTATAAGTAATATCGTTGACATTTTTAAGTAGCAGGGGGGATTGGGAAGTGCTGCAGGAGTAAGTCCTTTTGCTTGAACATCAAAAAGCGTTAGTAACAAAATTAACACTATAATTTTATAATATATTGTCAATTATTGTAGAGGAACACCAATTTTATCGTCAAATTGGATAAAAACTGATTTTAAAGGAGCAATATTTTTTATTCAAAAGGCTTTA
This sequence comes from Lepeophtheirus nordmannii, assembly GCA_963680855.1. NCBI lineage: Eukaryota > Metazoa > Arthropoda > Copepoda > Siphonostomatoida > Caligidae > Lepeophtheirus > Lepeophtheirus nordmannii. The sequence continues at coordinate 18,245,002 of OY804525.1, read as the reverse complement.
ATTTTTTATTGCTTCTGATGAAGCTAATATCGTTTAAGTAACTATTGAATATTTCCCTATCACTCAATGTATTTATTTAAAATCCCAAACAGACTCACTCATAAAATATTTTTTAGAAATTGCAACGTTTGGTAAAAAGGGAACATTTGCAACATGTTTGCCAATTGTCCGCGCATTGTCTAGTATTCGAGATTATTTAATATTCATTTTCCTCATTAAAATATTAATCAGAAGAGGGCCCTGAATTTGAAGATAATTTTAAAGGTCTAAAATATAAATCTTATTATATCACTTATATTTTTTTGTATCTTGATGTGCCAAGTGTTTCCGTCACACCAATGTAACACCCTCAAGGTTTACTGTATCATGGAGCATCATGGAGCGACCTCAAAATGTATTTATATTAATTAATTAATTTAATTTTCTTGCTTTCAAAACTGTTGCAACTATTTCCGTCCATACTGACCCTTGCAACATTTGACAGATCACATTTTAATGCAATTTGTGAAAAATAATTACTGATCAGCTACGTCTTTAAATATTATCAATACAGAGAGTAATATTTACGTATGTTGTGTTAGATTTTGACGCAATTCCATCATAGGAGCGAAGAGTAATTTATCCCAAAGCAAAAATCTATTCCTCAATATTTTTTAAAACAATTCCTCTATATTAAAACTGTTTTTGTATCCTTATCTAAATGTGTAATATTTATGTTATGTAAAGTTTGAACTTAAATGGGCATTTTAGCAAAAGATAGCATCTATAACAACAATTGCGTAAAGATGATCATTTGCTTCATTCCTTTTGTGTATATATATGAATTTTTTGAACTGACTCCTTTAAAAGCTCTTTAAGTATTTATTTAAAACATTTTTTTTTTAGAAATTTTTAACAAGTTGCTTCATTTTCTTTGAAATATTTAGTCGTTGCATGTGTTTTTTATTCAAAGCAAATAATAAATACAAAGGCAAATATAGAAGAGGAATAAATATCTGTTTATAAATATGTAACAGAAAGTTTCATTTATTTACAAATTATTGAAATTCCATTTCCTTTGATGCTAAGTATTTAGATCGTATCAATCCTTAATATTTAACCAGAATGGGCTAATACTTTGTATCATATATATGTTATTTTATATGACGTCATTTACACATTTTTTTGATCTTGTAAATATGAAAATGATGTCGTTAAGGAGTCAATCTCTTTTGTGTTACTTTTATATGGGCGAACAAATACGAGTTATATGTATTTAAAAGGAGCGTTCATCCCAATATCTAGGAATGTAAATCATATGCAATTCGGGCTTGTAATAAAAAAAGAAAGAGAAAATCATCAACCTGGCAACCCTGACAATTTAAGGAATATCGAGGGGGGAAGCAGTTTGAGCTGTCATGACGTTTTACTGAGCTACAAGCTGCTATTCTCCAATATATATACAACAATAAATAATAACATAGATGAGAGGCATAAAATTAACTGAAATTAATGTCAGGAAATTATATATTTTTAATTAATAATAATTATACGAGGACTTGAGCCCTTTTTGTTTACATTTTATTTGCTTTATGAGCCTTAAAGCATGTATTCCTTCATGCGACATCTTTACATCAGGTAGATGTTCTCCCCTCAGAAATATTGGAAAAATGATAACAGCTTTGGAAAACAAAAAGACCTGTTCGAAGAGCCAACTCCACTTTTTTATCACACGCCCGAATTGCATATGATTTACATTGCTACCAATATCTCTTTATAAATCCAAAAACATCTCATTCTTTCTATAAAAAGTTATTGAAAACAATAACTTGTTTGTATTTGTAAATTGTTAGATTTTTTATAAAAGGATTCGAGTGTCCTTAATGGGACATAATTTTTTTTGTAGGTACTGCAAATTCGATGCAGGGTTTCCACAGAGCAAATTAAAGGAGTTTCAATTCTTTTTTATTTTAATTATATATAATTATATATTATGAAGTTTAATATATTATATTCAATTGACGACATCAGGCTTCAATAACATCAATAAAATTAGAGTCTCTTGGCCAGAATGCTCACACTGGGTTAGACTAGGGAGGAAATCCTCCTAATGATAATTTCAGAAGTACAATAATTTATAATATTGTATGTATACAAAAAGTAAGGGAAGTCTTTCAGGAAGATCTCATCTAACCATTATTTAACAAGTTAATGATTGATATAAAATGAATAAAGTACAAGTAAGGTCAACTCCAGGGCATTATTGAGTGAAAAGTTACTGCAATTAATGGAATTCAATAATAGTATGTTATTATCTGGAGTATATTTCGATTTGAAAATAAAAGAATCAGGAACTTGGGCTAAAGGAAATTAAAGTTTTAAAAGAACTGGCTTCAGTTTTTATAAATTCAAAAACTATTGAAACGAATTCAACGATTTTTTAACAAAAAAAAAAGTATGTTCTTAGTGAATCTCATAACTAACTTGATATTAATTAAATACATAATATAATAACATCATTTATGTCAGGGATTAGCTGATTTAAAGATCACTTTTAGATAATTAAGCCTTGACAAATGAAATGGTCAAACAATGTGTTCTCATTATAAAAGATTTTCATAATTAATATTGAATGAGTTATTGCTAGTTTGACTTAATTAAAGACTATGAAGGGTAATTTGTTTTTGTTTTTGTTTTTCAAATCAGGGCTGTTTTTGTTGCTTATATAAATACAAAGATAGAGAGCCTATGTATGTCTTAGAACAATCAAAGTTATTCTAACATTGACCCCTTTAACTATCTAAATACATACAACGCAGGGTTACTATACATAATAGGCATGTTTTTAAAATAGGGATGAGGCAAATAGGAAATCATTCTTGCTGATTTGAACACTGATTTACATACCTATATCCCTGATAATAATAATTAATTAATCACCCATGAAAAGGATCTACAAGAGTTAGCCTTGAACTGTACATGTAGAGTCATTAATTACATTGACTAACAATATAATTTCTTCCAAATTATTGCATATAAGTTCACTTTCTTAGTTGTTGTTGTTTTTAGAGCATTTTATTGGTCTCTACATAATTATCTAAATCAACGATGTATTAGCATATTTTATTCAGTTACGATATTTGTACATAAATTTCTAATTGGGGAACTGTTAAAAGATCATCTGATAAAAATATGTAAGTGACCTCTTCACTTCAATTGATTTCTATTGTAAAATATGAATATTATTACAAGTTCAATGCATACATACATTGTGGTACGAGAATACTCTCCTTTATTAACTAAATTGCTTGTCACCATGTTGGAACATGGCTTTTGAGAGAGGATCCTGAATCTCAACATGATAAATAAATGTTTCCTGTAATAGTTTTGAGAGGTTAAATAAAGCCGTTTTATTGAATCTTATGAATAAAATGTGACTCAACAATAATATCTTATCAACGATTGATTTTACGAAGTCATTGACACAGAAGGATAATAATTATTAGAGACTAAGTGACCCAGCAACTGTAAAGAATATATTTTTAGAGAATAATAATGTACATATATGTCCCTACTACATAGTCTTTCTTGATGCTTCATTGATTTTAAGCTTCTAATTTTGTTTTTATCTACATAATTGTTAAGTCTAAAATTATTCTTGATAGTTGATAAATTTACTACGATCTGTTTTAGTTAAAATTACATACTTTTGGTATATACAGGCATAATTACAATGCACAAAAGAGAGCGCCTAAGCAATGGAGGAAAGGTTGTGCACGTAATGTGCCCACATAATCAGAAAAATGGAAGTTGCACCTTAATATATTTATGAATTAAAAATATGACATTTTTTTTTAACTCTTAACCCATTTATATCAAATGGCAAGTATACACGGACCTAGTATTGTGGTTGAGACCACAAATATCAGAGGCCAATATTTTAAGGGATCAAGACTAAGAGAAAAAGATTGTTCTAGTCTACTTTTAATTTAGTTGCTTTGACCATAGTTTTGACAGCGAGACCAAAGACATTAATAAGGTATCGAGACAAGACTCAGACCTTCAAAAATAGGTCCCAAGAACCATATTACTACTTGGGGCGCACCATTAAATAGAATTTTAAGTCTTGTAACATACTAATGGCACACCAGGCAATTCTTTGGGACGCAATGACTGAGAAACACCCCACTTCAACATAGGGTCTGGAAAGTGATCAAATATTGATCCCTCAGACCTAGTTCATTACCGAATAGAACCTCCAAACTATTACTATCTTAAGGATTTCTGAGTAGTGAGGTTTTTGTACAAATGATCAATGTAGTTGAATAGTTTTTTACTATTTATAAATCATTTTCAAAACATAGAAATCATATACCCTGAATTAAATGTTTACGATTGGAGGTCGTAACGTGGACTCTTTTTTTCCATTTTTTTAGAAAATGCATATATAGTAACAATAAATGATATCGAATATATATATATATATATATATATATATATATATATATATATATATATATATATATATATTCAAATAAAAATTAGAATTAATACCTAATTTTACAATAACAACACGAGTAAATAGCCTAAAAATGTATTTATCAAAAAGAAGAAAAAAAAGTATTACGTCATTCTCATGAACTATTATCAAACGTTTTCATCATTATTTTATGGTCATATATTCAAGGATTAGTGTCATATTGTTGCTCATTAAATAAACTATTATGTTACTATAATTGAATCAGGATTTTATTTTGTTTTTTTTACTACAAATTGAAAGCCCTATAAGGACAATATTGCAAAACGTTTTTTGAATAGAGAAAATAATTTTGACATCCTTTCCTGAGGGTTATGTTTCTAACTCTTTCGTTCTATAAGTTGAGCCTAAATGATTAAAACATACATAAATATATATATAACTTACAAACCAAATATGTATGCTTTGAAAGAGGCCCTTTTGCCTTTAAAAAAGATGATAAGCTCAGATGGTATTTAATACCGAATATATGTATACATGCATATCCCTTTATAAGTGGAAGTAATTTCAGACTTTTACATTATTTTTCCTAAGATGGACTAATTTTATTAAATGCAACTTAAAATCAAGTACTCTTGAATTTTTTTAAACTGCTACACATACACACAGCCTTATCGCACTAATATACAAATCAACATTGTATTTCCTTGGTGAAGGTCAACTGCTCAATTGCTCTTGTATAACTTTTTTTAACATTGATGCGTTGAACACGCAATTAGCTCATATTAAGAGCTACAAACAATACCCTTGCATTTAAAAAGGAAGGGTTATACAATCCAATTGGAATACTTGATCAACTAGCAACTGATATTGTGTGTGTTTTACTTTCTCATTTAAAAAAAAAAAAATTGCGAGAAACAATAAAGATAATAGTATCAAATATTTTATCAAGAGGTTTTTTTATGAAATATCAATATTTGAAGCCCTAATTGTAACAATTTATAATCAACATATTCAATACCTCAAGACCTATGTTACTAATTTCAAGTTTGTTTAGTTTTGTATTTAAATAAATTGTTTGTTAAACTTAAGTGTTCAATTAATTAGCAAAAACCTGCTTTCTAAATTAGATCAAAGAAGCAAAAAAATAATAGTCGTTTGAAGAAACTGATTAAAAAGAAATGATAATTATATACGCTTGCTTATTAATTGTAAATTCTCAAATGAACATGTTGCATACTTTGAGTAGATAGATTACAAAATGAACGTCATAAACTGGCAAATATATTTTGTTCTTTTTTGCATTAATCAGTAAGATCCATTTTCATAGATACACAATTCAACAGTCAAAAATTCTTATGATAATAAAAGTTATTCAGTTTTGCACACTGATTTCAGATCTGTAAAAAAAAAAATCTTACAAGAGTTCGACAGTTTTCGGAATATATAAAACCCTACTTTTTGTAGGAACCCTATTCCTTTCATTTGATATCTATGGCCATGCAATCCCGCTCTTTCTTTGAAGTTGTTTAGTACTTAAAAAGAAGCTCAATGTTATTGAATTTAGTTACTTTCAGCTGATTTTACAATCCTTCTGCACGCTACTACTTTAGTAGCTCTACCGTGAGTCTTAGATTTCTAGTGGATTTTTTATCGAAATTGGATGAAAATTTACGCATATACATTTATTCTTAGTTAGGGATTCTTATCAGGCGCTTGACATCTTGTTTGAAAGCTGTGGGTCTCAGCTCTTTAATGACTGTCTTATTAATCCATTTCATGTAATATTCAAGGAGTTATTTAAGTATAAACGTTTTGGCTGACTTTTGGGCATACCTCCACCTCCTACGCCCCCAGGAGTCCCTTTAGGTCAAGACAAAGACCGGAAATGGAATTTATTTTTTTATGCATAAAATGAGTATCTTTTCTAGGCTTAAAACGAAGTTTTAAAATTTGGGAAATGGGTCAAAAAAGCTAAAAAGGTAGGGTTCGATCTCTAGAAAACCGTCAGACTCTTGAAATTTTTTTTTACAGATTTGAGATCAGTATGCAAAACTGATATAACTTGTATTAGGATTTTTGACGTTTTCAAATTTGTTGTACCCTGTTATTAAACCTGATTTTATCATAGTATTTTTTTAGTTATTCAGACGATTACAGATCAGAATGTCTGTTCTAATACGATATTTATTTCAAGTTTATTTAATTTAAAAAATCTGAAATATTATAATTAAGAACATACTTATGAATAAGGATCTCCAATACATCTCTCAGTCTTTCCTCCTCACTTTGGAATACTTAGGAGTTGTAGATGTTTTGAGTATATTGTTATGAATAGAATTTGAGTGAATTGTTAAACATTTGTTGTTTAATATCTACAGCAAAATTCGAAATTTTCAGACCAGGGGAAACATATACTGTCTTAATTTTGTAGAATCATCTTAATGTGCCATAATTGAGCAACTTTTCTAAAATAATTGAACGGTTATTTTAACACTTTAAGAGCCAAAAATAATTATATAACTTTCTTGAAATTTTATAATAATTAATTAATTAATTATTTTTCATGCTTAGCAATAAAATGAACAATTGAATGAATAATAACCATTCAAAATAACCATTTATTTGTTGCTTTAAAAACACTTTAATTGTATACAGATGAAAAAACCATAACAAGAAATAAAATCAACTTTTAAGAAACAAAAAAAATATATCTACAATGAGGCCTTTCAAAGGACTTGTTTTAAATCCTAATGGGCCCCAAAGTATTTCTTGTTTCATTTGTAAATACATGTATATCTTTACCATATGTACATATGTGAACTGTGGGAGAATTGCACAATCTCACTAATTATTGGCAAAGCTCAAAATATGCTAGTGGAACTTAGATTTTATACTTCTTCAAAAAAAAAAAGTTTATATTATATTACCGAAAAATTACTTTTAATAAAATGTTAAAAGGGTTTTTTTTTTTACTATCATGGAAATAAATAAAAGATATTTAATTATTCATGATAAACTTTTGGTTTATCTTTACAACAAAATATGAAGAAATATATATAAAAGTCATTTTAAACTTGATTTAAAGATAAAATTGAAGTAAGAAATTAAATTTATTATATATTTATTCATATATTGAGATTTCATTTTATATAAATTAATTTAAAAAACTTAGGCTGTAAAATATAATCAAATTACAAATATATACACAAATATAAGTTTGTATATACTGAAATCTTACTTTTTTTGCCAATTTTTTATTTGACTTCCAACATATGTATATTTTTGTTTTTTTATTTATTTATTTTTTTGCAATTTTTGTCTTTGTCACAGTGGATAAACCAATTCAAACGTTCAAATCTTTTGATCCAAACTAAACAAAATAAGTATTTTTTTAAAAAACAAAAGATGTTAGGTGTTTTTTGTTTTTTTAACTTAATATAATTTTTTTAGGACTCATTTTTGAGTCCTGGCTTTATCTTTTATAATCCTTTGATTCCGATTTTTACCTTAATATAGTTAAAATTAATCATAATCAAAATTTAAGTTCTGTATTTCAACATCAACATATACAAACTTTTGAATCAAATGCTCTACGAAAATAGTCACCATTTAATTTAAAGGATTATTGTTCAATGAATTATTACTCGTTATCCAGCAAATTTATAAATTTTAAATGAGTTAATTATCCATACATATCTCATTTATAAAAAAGATAGACTTGCTTTGATCTAATCTATGCGAATGGAATTTATAGATGCTCGTATGAGATACATCAGTTCCCAAATTCCGTCTTAAATCTAAAGAACGAGTTCAAATCAGAGGACAAAAGCTGTCATTTTGAACAAATTTTGCTCAATGACATCATATTGTGTAGATATAAGCCAATGACGTCATCATCGGTCCTTATAACTTATACGAGTGATAAATGTTTCAATAAAGCCTTAATTAATAGGTATGAATTCTTATACATTTGTCAGTCCCAATACCTGGGTAGATATACCAATGAATAATTCTTTTTGTGAAGGGATTCAATAGGTAAAACTAAAGTACTTCACTCTAATCCAATGTGTACTTATAGTTTTGACATGTCAATCTATCTTTGGACAAGCAAAGGCGTACTAACACTCTTTTGAACTCATAATACGTAGGGTCAGTTGCTTTAAATCAGACATGAGTCAACTCATGAAATCAGTTGAAGGGAAAATACATTGTATATATATATATATATTTGTTCCTCTCAATCTTCGAGTCGTGCAAGAACCGTTAACGGAAATGAGATAGGACCACATGTGGTTCATATTGTTATACTGCATTCAAGAACAGAAATATATGAGTGTTGATTTGAGTCGTCTAAATAAAACTAGACGGAGTCTATTTGCAGGGGTTAGACTTTTGCAAAGTGCAATGCAAAGGTTTTGGAGGGAGAACTATGGTACTATTGAAATTAATACTTTTGCTAATACTCTATCAGCTGTTTGTATACATGACTTTAAGAGGGAGGGGGGACACTACTTGTATTACTGCTATATGGATGAGAAGCTTTAACAAAACTATCATTATGTATATTTTTTAATAAAGTCTACAACTAATGTCCATTAATTCTTCCTAACTCAAAATCGATGCTTCTAAAATCATAGAACTAACAAAGAATGAACATAGTTTATAAAAAAAGATCAAGAGTACCAATTGTTATTTACTTATTTTTTTTCGATTTATCATCACAAAACTGGATTTTTTCTGAACAAAAGTCCCATTCCTACCTATTGGGATTATTTCTTTTGTACCTACAATTCAAAATATGTTTTCATAGATAGCTTGTACTGTCTACCCTTATTTCTCCAAATCTTTTCCATAAGGTATGTTTCTTGCATGTTTCAAAATAGAACGAATAGCCTAGTATAAATATTTTTGGTTGTAATTGAGATTCTCAGATTACAGTTTAATAATATCATTTCATATCTTGGGAACCAATTATATTAAATTGACAAAAAATGGCAATTACCTGTATTCAAAAACTTCAACAAATTTTGAGAGGGTGTGGTTTAGGTTTGATTTTTAATGGTTTTTTTTTTCTTTCTAGGGATGTAATTTAAACTGGAATGATCCAGGTATGTAGGGAAGGAATCTCAAAGTTCAGTTACATATGTATATATATATATAACTAAACATAAAAAGTATAAACTTTATTAAATGTAGTAATGAATACACCAAGTTGTTAATTAATTAACTTTACATCACATTCCAAGATTACATTCTTCTTGATACAAAGCAAAAACAAAAACAAGTTAACATGTTATTATGAAGATACCAATTTTGATTATTTATTATTTTTTTTGGCATTAGTAACATGATTTGCTAACAATACATACATTAAACAATTAAAAAAACCCGGTGATTCATTGAATTACAAGCAGTTTCCATGTCAGAGAAGTGCTCGTAAGTCCAAATCAGCTTTCTTATTTAGAATGAATTTGCTACAATTAGATTGCAAGGATTAACATGGAGCTGGTTTCAAGAAGTTGAATGGCTCTTGTACGAATATGTGTCGTAGTCCAGTGTTTCTCAAACGTTTTGAGTAATATTGTTTTTAGATGGTATTTGAGCACCAATCTTTTTCTTTTTTTTTTAAATTAATATTTTTGATTTCGATTAAATAAAGTTAAATATTAAAAATCCTAATTGACCCCTGGAGTTGTTTCATTTAGAGATACCCCCCTCCCAATAGTTTGGGAATTACTATTCTGGTCTCTTGTAAAAAAGGTAGCCCTTTTTTAAAAATTGACAAATGCAATGATGACCCATCCGTTATATCCGTCTTTATTCAAAACAATTGTCAAGAAAATGTTTTTCAAGCCAAGGCATTATTAATAGTGACATTCAAATAATGCTGAAAAATGCGTAGAAAAAAAGCCATTGATTGTTCACGTTTAATTCAAGTAGACCCATGTTCCACAGAATAATCATCTGATCCCTCAGGTGACCCTCCAAAATACATATTAATATTATTTAAATAATTTGGACATCATTATTAACGTTCATCCATTTGGTAACGGCTCAAAACTATCTTGGTTTCCATGCCTGTGTTATTTGTATTGATAACAACCGTGTAAATTATAGATCTCAATACCTTCAGTCTTGGTCTTCTTTTATTCACAACCATGTAATATTTTGCTCTCAGTACCTTAAAGTTGTGTATTGTTTTAGTCTAAGACATCAAAAGTCATAGTTTACACTCAGCCCACGGTCTTGAGCACAATACTATTTTGAATTTCCATTCATTACATACCTTGAAGTTGTCGGATTTGTCATTGTACAAATACATTAATAAAAAATAGGAACCAAGAACTATACTTCATTCTATTACATAATTTTTCATATTTTACACGTAGTTCAGTTCTTTTTGTCTGTGTTTTTGTGTTTTTTGTGTTTATTTGATGCAAACTAATTCTTTATCAATAAAAAATTTTAAAATAACGTGTGGGTAGTCAAGTAATAAATAAAACACCAGGCTTAGTGTTGTACACATTTTGATATCATAAATTTATGACTTAAAAATAATGTCATATATATATATATATATATAAAACTTATAATTTCATCATAAAATAAAGCTTGTCAAGAGATTATAGACAATAAATTGTTGATACTTTTTTGCTACGCAATTGAAAAAATTATAATTATTATTTGGCTCCTCATTCAAGTCAAGTCCTGTACTTAGGAGTCTTATTGACTAGGATTATTTTTCTGTAGGAAAAAAACTACAACATATGGGTTAGGGGCGGTGGCAGAGTGCACTGTCCCTCTTAGTTGTAATGAATATCTTATAGGAGCCAAATTTCCCTCTCTTTCTAATAACAAAAAAACTATAAATTTTTTCTCAAATTTTGTAAATCTCTAGCCTTGAGGCTACAAAAGGACGTAAAAATTGAAGAATCGATCCTTTCAGAAGTATATGCCCTACTCTGCACCTGGTAAGGAATTTAACACCTCCTACTTCAGTGATTCACCTTACTTTTTTTCTAGCAATTAGTAGACCATGGCATGTCGTATGAAAAGATTTAAATTATCTAGGTCTTTTCTTTGGATACATATGAAGTTTAGGATCCTTGAGATTAGGATTAGTGACAACTGACATTTACAACAATATCATGAAGAGTCATCGACATATTTATGTACATATTATAGCAATGCTTCTCAAACTTTTTTATCCCTGGGCCGGGAGATAACTAAATCTTTGAAGTGGATCATGGAAATTTTTTTTTGTTTTGTTTACCAATGGAAAAAGTGATAATAATTTAGTAATTTTTGTATATCAGGAATGTTACAAAGTTCATTACATACATAATTTTTTTCAACTATTGCACAATTTTTTTATTTTAATTGAAGGGAATATTTACATATATTCGATAAATCATTTAAAATCGACAAATCAACGTTCAAAACATCCATAAAGGAGATGTATACAACATTATACCTAAAAAACAAAAAAAACAAAAAACATAGAGAATGGTATTGTGAAGATACGGGAAGGAGTTTCCTTTTTGTTTGAGCTTGAGAGCCGGGTTTTACTCGTGACATCCCGAATAAGGGTTTACAATGAATGAATATATTTTAGAATTAATTTATTTTCATTGATGCATGATGGAGTTTCTTGTTTCTATGAAGATGGCAAAATAATCAAGTAATGAAGTATATATATATAATTTTTTAATACGCAAAAACGTGTATTCAACGTACTTTTAATAACAACACATGCTGCTACCTAATGAAACTTGAGGTTGCGTACATAAATAAATATACATTTAGCTCCTGTATTTTTCTTTATTCATTCGCATACATGTATTTATATGTATAAATATAAGTTGATATAACATAGAATGAGAATAATAAGAGATAATTTCCCCCCCCCCCCTTTTTTTTTCAATAGTTCAAAAAGACGTCGTAAGGGGTTCAACAAACTCTCTCATAGAGTAACCAATTATTTATAATTTTAATACGTCATAAATAAATTGCTTCACTGTAGTTTACAGTTAGGTTTCGAACTATATTTAAATGTTAAAATATTTTGGCTTTTTTTTATTTTTGCAATGTACCCCTCTCCCCTCATGAATACATTTGTAATTTATTTGGTTGTAAGAGTCACACGTAGATCTTTGTTGATGGGGTTCATTTATAACAATTCTGGAGCTTCAAAATGAATTGCTCAACTAAAATGACATTTTGTAGAAATATTTAGTAAGAAAAAAAAATCTACAACTTCTTAAAAAACTGTGACAAAGTTCTAGATTTTGAGTAAATTTTTGACAGAAGAATGTCAAAGGATTTTAATTCCATGATTATGTTAAACTTATTTTCTCGTATGTAAAAATGAACAATAAATAAAGTATATTTAACATACTTTACGTTTATTTTATCTAAAATACATCACTGCAACAACTTAATTCTCGACATCAGGGCTTTTTAAACTTGAGGGGACGGAAAGATTTTGAACAAGTCAAGTTTTTTTATTTAAAAAGGGAGAACTTTTTTTTTTGTTACAATAAAGTAGGGAGCAGGTATTCTCAAATGCTAAGAATAAAAGTTTGAGAATCACTGCATAGTGGGATAATATTTTTCAGTATGAATTCATGCTCGTGCGACATATATGTATAATTGAAACTCATTATAACTCTATAACACGATACAAGGTAAGTTGAGAACTCGTACTGTTGACTCGGATACGAGTCTCATTCAACCACAACTTTAGACTCGATGTCAATTCGCTGTCATCAGACACGTGACTCGAGTGTGACTCTATGGCAAAGGATTTTAGACTTGAATGAGACTGTTGCAGACTCAGAAACTCTTTAAATTATACATGGATTATATAAAAGACATTTAACTTTTATATGATTGTATTTTAAGATTGATGTAATGAGATAATCAGAGCTGGAGGAACTAGAAGAAGAAAAAAAACCCATGGTTTAACTCGGAAGGCTTGAGCTCAAAGACTCTTGACTTGACTCCTCGGCATCGTAACAAGTGACTCGTCAACAGCTCTAACATGATTTTTGTGCCTACGTGCAAAAACAAAAACAAATATTCTATAAGTTTTCACTCTTCAAACGGGCATTTATAGATTTAGTGTATTAAACAGTCCGGATTCGAACGGTCCGGTATGGCTTAAGAAATAATTACCCAGATTCTTTGAGTTATGCATTGAGCTTTTGAAGATTTCAATGGCATGCAGAATCAGATTTGATTATAAATTACATGTAAAGTAAAAGTACATACTTATGTAACAATGGTATCGTTATATGAAAGGACGTGGTGTTTGTGTTTGTTCAAGTCATGTGACTATTTATTTATGTACATGTAGAGATATAAATAAATTGACAATAATTAAAAAAACGGGTTTGATTCAATGATTTATGATATCATTATATGTTATAGCACCAATCAATTAAAATACACATTTTAAAAAGATCTAAATACTTTATTGGACTGGAAGTAACGATTAAAATACATTCCTGTTATGTAGAGGTAGTTGTCTTAAAGAAATTCCATATGAAATTTCACAAAAGGAAAGGAATTGCTTTTACGTTTAATTTTTTTTCTTTCTTTGTTTGCAAATAAAACGTTCAGGCTCAATGCATGAATGTACAGAATTGCGCTTATTTGACTTTTTTGCAAAGTTTGTTTAGTCAAACGTCCTTGAAGTATTCTACAAATACATTATATTTTTCATCCAAAAAATACTTTTGAGTATGAAGAATAGGGACTCAGAATGGAGAAGAAAATGTATGGCTCAGTTGTTTCATCATATTATGTACAAATCATTTGTCTGACACATGTTGACCCATGAACTTATTCACAATAGAATTGTTTTGTTCAAGAAATAAAATAAAAAATTAAACAAAAGTTACATGATTATTCAAAGGTCAATTTTTCCCAAGGAATAGTTCACTACATAGTTCAATTTAGTTGTTGTTTTTTGAGTACTCTTCATTCATGTTGCGATTACATATTGTTTTGTAAAATTATTTGAATATATATATATTACTTATACTATGGTCTACCCAATCCGAATTCGAGCCCATATAGTTCCAAGTCAATTGTAAATTTGAGTTCCTTTTGTTTGGAACCCACACATTCTGAGTGAAACCATAGTCATTCCAAAAATAACTCGAGTACTACAGATCTGAATACATATATGTTATGTATATGTGAGATGATACATAGAAACAATGACAGGATTTTTTTTTTTTGAAATGCAGTTCCTTGCAGATGACTATTCTTTATTAATTGTTCTACAATTTTTATTATTGTTATTTTTCAATTAGTTCTCTAGAATGTGCGATTTCGAGCAAATAATGTTCCTTAAAAGTCATGCTAAATATAGATCCAGCAGCAACACTTGGTACTTATGAAGTCTAAGTATTGAATGATATAAAAAATAATGGCGCAGATGAGAAGGAAAATAAAAAAATGAAAATCATCATCACTTATCAACAGGTTAATATGGTAATTGTACCAGTATAAATTAGTTTTATTAATCGTCTATTTGACAAAAATTAAATTCATCACTCTTTAGAAGGCTAAATCGCACGTTGACATGCATAATGACTTTTAAAAAGAACGTAGCTAAGAAAGAACAAGAATCAAAAACTGTGTTTCAGTAATAGAAATGATAAAAACAAGAAATTTGGTTTTTTTAAAAAATAAAATAAAAATACATTATCTTATAAAAAAGAAAGTTAAACCAATTTTACGCTTTATCTTTGTCCTCAGACATTGTATACGGTAAAACCCAAGCTCTGTTCACTCCCAATTTAATAAATGTACTTATGTATTACATGTAAGAGCATCTGATTGGAAGAAGTGCTCCCAAATTTATAAATTCTTCAAAATGAATTTAAAACTTTGAAGTGTAGACTCAGCGTATGTAAACGCAAAAATCTGAGGGATTCAGATATCAATGTCTAATTCTTTTTATGAAACAGGTTCTTGGTCTTTCTGGTGGAAGAGTAGTATCAATATTTCATGAGCAAGTACCTTTAATCCAGTACTTCTCAAGCTTTTTGACTATCTCATTCTAACAAAATAATTTTAAAAAAATAAATAAAACAAATCCTTTTGTCGGGTGCTTTTGGCAGTTTAAGAAACAATGTTCATATGGACTATTCCATGTGTTCACAAACTTCTTCATCTTCTTGATCGATTTCTCGAGTAATGGGTTTATGTATCTCGAGATGTAAACCATGGATTCTCAAAATTTCAAAAATAAACTTAAGCTTTTTTGGTTGAAACAGCGTTTTTCTAAATTGCATTTTAGTCATCATCTTTCAGACATTTAAAAAAAAATATCGATTTTAGCCTTTCACAAAAGGACAACACGTATTCCAAACACTATTGAATATTTTGATATGTAATTTGTCACAGATGTCTTTGACAGTAGTACCAACTTAAAAAGCATTTATCCCTACTCAGAATTATAAAGATTTTAAATTCAAATTTCTCGTTATTTTTTGCCCATAGTAGAATGTAGACATTATCCAAATTGAAAATGGGCTCTTAGTGTTTTATCTGTACCAAGATCCTTAGGTCCCACATTAAAAAAGCTATATATGGTTGTGAGTACGATTGGTGTGTACACATTTTTGAATCATACAACACGTTATTATGGGTAAAAACCAACAACAGCATAATTTTAACTGCTATATTACCAAGTTCCTTGTATGTCACGATTCTGAAGCAAGAATCCCTTTGACTACGAGCAACATCAGATATCCACATACATACCCGTAATTTGGTATTTTAAGAAGAGTGGGGTTACAGTTGGTTCACTGCTGGGAGCAAAGGGTCTCCGCTCATTTTTTTGGTTGTGTCTACAAACACTCCATTAAAAAAAATAATGACGTAACAAGAGCAAAAAAGCAACATTTTCCTCCGATCAGTGAACCGACTTTTAAACCAAAAAAAAAAAACAATCACTAACATTACTCCTTATCCTAACGGAACCTCGATTTCTACATAAATCACTCTCCTGGACTATTATTTTCTTCGCAAACTAAAGTACATACTATATGTCACCATTGTTGTGATAACAATTATGCTATCAAAAAAAACCAAAACAATAATAATAATGCCTTCTTGATGGGTAATGAATTAAAAATGAAGCATTTATTCCTTTTCTTGTCACAACAAAAAAGAAATGACAATCAAATCCGTTCAATGTACATACATACATACTACTATAGAGAAAAAGAAAGTTGAATTTCATACAACGCAATAGCAAGGTCAATAAAACTCATCATCCTTCGTTTCTCCTACAAAACTATGTATATTGTTGACGACTTGTAGTTTAGTGTACCTTATTGTAGGAAATAACCATGGATAACATATGTACCTACATATTACCTAGTCGGAAGAGTACTCCCTCGGAGTCACTCGTTGATAGTTTTTATACGCAAACGCTCCATCTATCTACAAGACAAATGACTGGTGTATGTATCTGCGTCATAAAAATATTTCAATGTATGTACATAGAGCATATTTTTTGTATTCTGCTTGTTGATCTTGTTAAGTAAAGAAAGAGTGCAGCAAATATCCCTTCAACGCAAAAAAAAGACTACACAATATTTATATATATATATGTACACCCACATTAGAAGAACACAATCATCATCCTAACATACTAATATATTTATGTATGTATAAAATGAATCTATGTACACCGACATCCCCTGCACTCACTCACTCACTTTTTGACTTGACTCCTTCGTTCGTTCGTTTGTTCGTTCTACGCAGTATTTTACATGCTAGGAGAACGTGAAAGGGAATGGTCGTCTCTCTATAGAGGTTATGTACATATGTACCTATAGTTAGTAGTAAATAGTATATGTCAATATTTGAGAGAGAGAGAGGGAGAGGGAGCAATCATGATGTATCTATCTTTGTTCAATTTGCATACTGTAGTGTCAATGAATCTATTTTTTTTAAATGAGGTAAAAATGTATAGGTACATATGTATGTATGTAGAGGAGAATGATTAATTCTATTAGGTTTTAAATGTTTTGCATTTTGACTTATTGTTACGTAACAAAATGGTCAAAGGAACCAGTCTCAGCATTTACCTATATAGGTAAATATGCTACAAAATGTGTGCTACAACAACATATTGACTTACGTATCATCATCCATTGGCAAACACAGACAATTATTTTGCTAAATAAATATATATATATATAATTAGTGTTAAAATAGAAAGGTAATTCAAGTTTCAAACTAAGGTTTGCCGGTTTGTTCTTTGTGTGGTAACTTTGGGTGTAGTCATTGATGTGTTTAGGTGGAATTGAAATAGCTTTGAATAGATTATTAATTATTATCTATACAATAAACCTATGCATTTGACGATGATGACTCCCTTTATCCCTTGTATACGTCACAATGGTTTGTTGTAATTATATGTATATACCATGGATAGGTTTTATTCATTCTTCATCCAGTTCTACTCCTCTCTTTCTCACAACCTTTCCTCCGTCAAGAAATATAAATAAAAAAGAGGCCCTTAAAATTAACTGGTAGTGAGTTAGCTGGTCAATGTGTGTCATTCTCCCGAACTAGTGTTGATTATTTTGTATTTAGCTGTAGGGATATGGTCGTTCTTAAACAATAAATAACCCACGTTGAGAGCAGTAATAAAGGACAGTAGATGACCCAAAAAAATGTATATTTTTGCAGCTTTAGTGTACTCGAAAGTTCCTCGTTTAAAGATAGTTGCCGAAATTAAAAAAATATAAAAAACATTCAAATATTAAATAAAATAAAAATGACACCACGGACATTGATCATGGAAATGCCTGCATTAATGCACTGAGTGATTATTTGTCCCTTATTATTTATTGGCATTTATGACCTTGACTCAAGATCATATGGGGAAAACATAGCATTAAATTTTTAAATATTAGATTCATAAGGGAAATATGAATTTTCTTATTTTACATAGACAAACAATCCAACGACAAAAAAAAAGAAAAGAAAAAAGAAATCATTCATCCTTCCGTTTTCACTTTCTAAACATTGAGTAAATATTCAAATTATAAACTACGTCTTATAATTATAATAATAATAATAAAATCTAATAATGTTCCCTTGAATAAAGTTTACTGAGTTGTATACCAATGAATATCAAGTGAAGCTTCTTAGACTATGTGTTCTTTCGTAAGGTGTATATTCCATGTGGAAAAAACTAAAAGCAGAATTTAGAATTCGTGTTTATTCACTTTGTTTTTGATAATTATTCACTTTATAATTAATTATATTTGTGTTTATCAAATATTGACCGTTTCATGGTCTGGGTCCCTTAGTCCTGGTACATTAAAATACTCTAAGACAAGCTGAAGCCCAATCAAATGATTCATTAGTAAGGTTTCTCTGCATGTATTTTCATTACTATAATGTGAAAAACAAATTATGTCTCACCTTATTTTCAGAGTTTATCCAAACGACAATGAAAGTTTCTCTTCGAACTTAAAGAATTTTTATTCATCATGTACTATATAAGATATTGTTAGATTAATTTACAGCCATATTTTTCTCTACTAGCTGGAAAAAGATAAAAGAAGCTACACTATTTGAACTTAAGAAGTCGAACTTCAATGTCAAAGATCTTTGATAACTAACTTATCATTAAAAAACATGTGTTTATTTTTGAATTGTACAAAGAACTTTATCATTGTTGTTGTTTTGTTTTTTTAAAGTGAATTTGATGAAGCTTTTTAATTTATCTGTAAACTATAAATGCGTACGGGATAGTAAATACATACATACTGTTGTGAACTAACGTGTCATTTCCTGTATAAAAACAAACAAACTGCTGAAAGAACCTTAGTAGTCTCATGAATATACTTAAATGTAAAATCCACGTTATAAAAATGTAACTATGGGGAATTTGTTTAATCGTCAAAAAATCTTTTATTATTTAATCATCAAAATTCATTTTGCCCTCCTCAAAGTAGCCCCCCCCCCCCACTCGATGCAATGCACATTGTTTCTTCCAATTTTCAAAACAATCTGCATACTAAGTAATATTGTAAAAAAAGTTTTATACTCCATTAGATGGTTCATGGTTAGAGCTAGTGTGCTATCTGATCGCCATTGAATCTCTAACCATGAGCCACCACCGAAGGGATTGAAATAACTTTTTTTTTACAATATTACTTTAATATCAGCAACTTATAGTTCAATTCATTTCCGCTAGGCTTAACATTTGCAATTTACTATCCGACATTTAAAAAAAAATGACAAATTCGATTTGAGCTGTTCACAAAAGGACGTGTATCTCAATCACTAATTAATTTTTTGAACATATAATTTGGAATCACAGATGTCAGTGACAGGTGTGCCAACTACAAAAATATAAATATTTAGACCTTTCAAAATCCAATTGGACAAATACATATTTGATTCAAAAATGTTCTCTAAGCACAATTTACGTCTCAAAAATGTATCTAACATAATGCATTGACTAGCCCTGTTTTTGTTTTTTGTTTTTTCCATGCTTGTTCTAAAACCTTGAAATACAATGTTGTGCTACACTGTGCCGCAAAAATTTGTCTACGCATATAAAATCATCAATGCACGATGCATTAAAGCATCATTGCCTCTTCATCTCCACAATGAGAGTTTGTACTCATGTATTAAATATATATATATATATATGTTATATATTTGCCTTTTGAATCTGATTCTTTCTTGTTCCTTTTTTTGTTGTTGTATTTTTCTTCTTCTTCACCATCTTAAAAAAAACGAAAACATTCAATCCAAATTAGCCCCAAGGTATTGGAAACTTCTTCTAGAAAGATTCTTTTGAAATGGATCCTTTATATCAATAAAATAATATTGATATGTGTACGTATGTTTAAAAATATACGTTCATAAGTCCAATAGACTAATAATATTATGGCCTATATTGTTATTATTATTATTACTATGACTATTTGTTGGTCAAAAAACGTTCATATACATATAAGTCAAACTACCTTAAATTTACTCAAGTAGGTATACCTTTTAATAATAATAATAAAAAAAAAACCAAGAAGTCTTGCATAACATACCAATAACAACAACAACAACAACAAAAATAAAAAATATATTAACCCAACACTCCTAAAAAAATAGAAATAAGAGCTAGTTTTTTTTGTTTTGTTTCTGTTTTTTAAAGCACCGTGGATATTTTTACAGAGAACCAAAGAGCATTGATTCAAAACTTAAGGTTGCATTATATTTATCCTCAAATAAGTAGAGGATGATCCCAAACACACATGTATATCGTTTTTGTAAGGTTGTATCCAGGTGAGTCAATTCATATGTTGGGGGATATATAGTACAAGTGACGTCACATATTGATGATACTACTATAACTAAAAATGCTGGAAAAGAGCGAGCCTCTTCCGCCATTTGGAGATCACTCTAAAATCCTCTCAGTTGGCGAGCTGTATTATGTAGGTATTTGTTTTTGGTTTTTAAAAGAGGTCAACCTCCTTTTTTCAATTATCATAGAGGTCACATGATCCAAATAATGAATAGGTTTTGACGCTATTTAAATGAAAAATAATTTCTTCAGAATATCAAACAGACTTGCTGTATCTCAGGTTTATCATATTTTGTATATTGTCATACCAGATGTGGTTTTGACACTCACCGTAAATACCTCTTTTTTCACATCTCTAAATGATATTGATATGTAGTAGTCTGTGACACATTATTGAGTTCAAGTACTCACTCTTGGATCACTCATAGATATACATAAATATATATTAATTTCAATAGATCAAAAAAGGATGGTAGCATCAATTTATAAAGATGAAGGACCTCATACCCTGCGGCTTTTTTTTCAGAGAAAAATAAAATTTGCTTTGGTTCTGACACATTAAGATCAACAATATAAAGGGATCGAAACCAAGACATTGAGGGGTTTTTAAACCAAGAAACTTCAAAAGAGAATCTCTAAACCAAAACCGATCTTCAAAACCACATTACCAACAAATAATAGATAATTTGAATATAATTAAAAGTGGCTTAAGTTATGTAAATTAAATGCATTACGTTCAATTTGCAACTTGTGCAATTTGCTTGCAGTACATTTTCCAAATTATACAAACACCACATACCCATATATTCTAATGATATAATCATTGACTTTAAAGCAACAACATCTAAGTAATAAAATACCTTTGATATATGCATTAGGAATGAATTAAAATGAGGTAATTTCTGCCCATGTCCCATAAATTCAATAAAATGATATATTCACAGAGTGTCAGGAATGTGGTTCATCCTCTCAACCTTACCTTATCAAGCCACTCTCTATCCTGTTTGGTAAGGGCTTGTGTGTGTATAAAGTATTTAGTTTACATACATGTTACATCTTTTTTTTTTTTTTTTAGAATGGGATACTCTGAGGATAAAAAAAAAAAATCTTCGAACAAAATAAAACCTGTTAGGGGAGACATGACTTCTTATTTCTAGAGAGCAAATATTGGATTATTTATATTCATGAGTTAAACAAAAATATTCTCTTAAGAGAATTGAATATATATATATATATATATATATATATATATATATACAGGGTGTCTCAAAAAAATGTACTCACTCTTAGAATGACGAGAAAACCTTTATTTATGAACATAGAGTGAAATGAAATAGCATCGAATACATTAGACAAATGTAATTGAAGAATCATGTTCGCAAATGTTCAAATTGATGACCATTATTGTCCAGACAACGCTGATAACACGCACCAAGAGATTCGCAAACGTCGCGAAACATGTCATTAGGAATGCAGACGCTTCATAATACGGTTGACGCTATCTTTTGAGATGTGGGTTTCCCGAGCAGTTTGGCGAAGTGATTTCTGTGGTGATCGAAGGAGTGTTTCCTGCACCTGCAGTTCTTTTCCAGGGGATGTAGATGTCCGTGGCCGTCCTGAACGTTTATTGTTGGTATTCTGTACGGTTCCATATACTTCAAATTTGTCTCTGATGCGCGCAATGGTCCGGCGCGTGGGTGGTGGTTTTGCGAATTCACTTGTGAACCGGCGTTGCACTTCAGTGGCGTTTTCGGTCTTCCAATAGCATTTCAGGACAGACTTTCTCTCTTCGAAACTAAGTTGATTTCCTGCCATGGCTTCAGTAATTCAGGATATCTGCAACACAAAAAAAAGAGTGAGTATATTTATAATGGTCATCAATTTGAACATTTTCGAACATGATTCTTCAATTACATTTGTCTCATGTATTTGAAGCTATTTCATTTCGCTCTATGTTCATAAATAAAGGTTTTCTCGTGATTCTAAGAGTGAGTACATTTTTTTTGAGACACCCTGTATACATTATAAATATTTATATACATGAGGTGGAAAGTGCAATAGGAATGCCCTGTAGCACATGTGAACAAAACATGTTTCTTAGAATGTGGATGAAGTTCTTAAGAAATGGAATGAACACGCCTTCGGTTATACATATGTACTACCTATATATGTGAATAAGGTAGACATTTGGGTTGTTCTACTTGAACTCCTTACTCATGTCATCATCATGTTTTCATGAGAGGAAAAAAAAAAGAACTTTCCAGATACCTTGAATAATGCATGACCATATATAAATCATTTCATTATATAACCCATGGTTTTTGGTGGGGACTGCTATCATGTAATGACCGAGGGATTATCAAATATGTATGCACAATAGACTGTCCTGTTTTCGGGTAAATTCTTTATTTACTGCTACCTTTTGATGAAGAAATAAGAATTTGAGAGTTTGAACATTTAAAGAACGTTGTTTTTGTAACCTTTCAAAACAATTTGAAGTTTGAGAAATGACCCTTTTTTTTAATGGAAATGAGTTGTTTTCAATGGGCTTGAGAGGAATGAAACCTACTGCAATTAAGCTCAAAAAAACTCTGAACCTCATTTGAGATCTCATTTTTCAAATGCATAGGTTCCCATTTGTAGATTGTTTTTTTTTTTTACTGCAATGAGGTTTTTTCTCCTGGAGGAGTACATTAAATGACTACAAAAATGTTTGTTAATATTATGGGTTAATAGGTCATACACCTTAAAGTACCGGATGGTGTAGAGCACACTTAATATTGCTTGTATCCAAGGGACCCATATATGCACATATATATATATATATATAGCCTGTTTGGAAAGTCTCATCTGCTAAATTTGATCAATAGTTCATACGGTCAAAATCTTCTTTTATATATTTATATTTATATATATATAAAATATAAAATACTCCTTATCGTATATGATTGAGCATATAAATTAAACAATTACAGAAAATCAAATTTTTTATCCTTCAAAAACTATTTAAAGTCATCAAATATTGACTTGTTTAGAATAATAGAAAAAGTAGAATAAAAAAAAAAAAATTTTTTTCTGCAAATGTTGCTGCAATTACTAAGAAAGACCATGTGAGGCCTATTTTTAAAACTGCAGTTTATCCATAGATTAAGACCAAGATACGTAGCTCCCTAAGGTATGCTTATATAATATTAATAGATACTTTGAACATGCGTTTTAAATGCGTTTTAAATATTCATGAAGGGAGATCCTTGTATACATATGTATGTACTTGTGTCTACTTTAATTCATCTTACTTAACTGCAAGTACATATAAACACGTTTGTTCGGTTCAAATGTTGAAATGAAGGCTGCAAAATACTTGGGACTCTTACATTTCCTGTATATTTGAGTAGATATTTATAAAGTCAATACATTTTAGTACAACGTAGATTATTATTCAAATGAGTCAATGGTGTTTGAAATTTATAGTAGGGTGGGCCGTTTGGAGGTGGGGGGGGGTAGGTTAAACCACTTTTTTGGGATTCATAAATAAATAAAAAGTGCAAACACTAGGCAAATAAAGTTGTTTTTTTCAAAAAAAATACAATTTTTCTAAAGTGTAGTTATGTATCACAAGTTATTTTGATACGAATAAAAGATAGGTTATAATTTTATGGCTTTACTAATGGTTTTTACATATATAGATCCCTATCAATTCATTAGTATTTATTTTATTTCAGTCGCAAATAACATAAAAAAACATTTAGTTTTGTTTTTTTCAGTTATGAAACTTAAAAAATATACCTAAAAGTGCTTCTCCTTTTTTTAAACTTACATATAATTATTTCAAATTTTACAAATCAAAGATTTGTCATCTGTTGAAATAGTTGTAAGGAAGGAAACAACTAATAAATATATAAATTTGTTTACTATTAAAAACTGAGCTTTTAATAGTAAAAAATGAAATTGAAAATGAGTACCTTCTGCGTTTTCAAATCTATTCGAAAAATAAAGTATTTCTACTGGTTTATTTTTAAGCTTTTTGAAGTTTTTTTTTGTTTTGTTTTTTTGGTCTACCCTATTGTACAGTTCTCTTCATTATTGAAGAGTTTATAAACCTTGTGGAAAAAAATATTCCATTTATTAAAAAGGAAAGAAAAAAACCACATGAAACTGGTTTTTCCTTTTCTTGATAATACATAGAAAATGAAACACATTTTACCTACAAACTCATTGGTATATTTGTATATAGAGACATTTAATTATGGCCATGCCCTCAATTTTTGTTTCTTTTGCATTTCATAAGTTGAATAATGTTTGCTCAAGTATGTTCCTATGTAATAATAGTAATGATAATAATGACAAAATTGATTAGAAACTTAATTTACATGTTGTTTTTTGTTATAGCAACTCGTTTATTTATGGATTATTTGAGCAAACGTTGTGAAATTCATTCACGTATGTACCTATGTAGATAAGAAGATAAATCATAGATGTATTGCGTCAACTTGGACCTCGTCTATAATTAATAATTTTTACATTAATGATTTAGATATTTACACAGTACATACAACAGGATAAAAAAAACTACTATATCAACAAAGGAACTTAAATATTTAAACAGTGATATTTTCAAAATGTGATGAAATAACAGGTTGTTATTGGTTTTTACAAAATAATAACTAATGGAAACTTTACAAATTTTGTTTTGTACCCATAATAATTATATTCGCGTAATTAAAAATAATTATAATATACAGTTAGAGAAAATAAATTAGAATATATTATTTATAAATAAACGAGTTTCTGAATCAAATTATATTTAAAAAAACATAAATTATTTTTTGATGTTATATAATATTTTTTATTATTTATAATTATATAAAAATATATATATTTATGTGTCTAAATAAATACTTTTTTTATATAATATATATTATTTTTTATTTTATAAGCCTTTTCCCATGTTTATGGATGTGCAAAGTAATAATATCAATCTTTTTGTTTGTTTAAAGTTTTCTGAAACCCTCTTCCCTCAGCGGACCTATCATATTTGAAAGAAATGCTTATTTTAAGATTAATTCATAGTTTTTATATTATATAAGACTAATAGGATGGTAGACTGAAGATATGATTAAGATTTGAACTTATTTAAATTGTTTCTTATAATGATTCTATCCTGTATATGCAAAACTTAGAAAGTTATGTCAAGGGCAAGACACATAGTAGTGCGCGTTATACACGGTAC
Organism: Lepeophtheirus nordmannii; assembly: GCA_963680855.1. NCBI lineage: Eukaryota > Metazoa > Arthropoda > Copepoda > Siphonostomatoida > Caligidae > Lepeophtheirus > Lepeophtheirus nordmannii. The sequence goes on along the minus strand of OY804525.1, from coordinate 18,218,959 downwards.
CATAAGTATTTTCTTCTTCTTTTTTTTTGTTAAATGTCAACATATGTCTATTATAATTGAACAAAGTATAATTGGCGAACTACAAACTCATTTTGGGTCTTTATTTTCTTTCTCTTTTTAAAGGAAAGGTTTTTGTGATGCAACAAAAATTGCTTTTCTTCTTATTTAATTATATGAGAATAATAATTTCATGGGGACACCAAGGGATGGCCATAGCAACTACTTCTTTAATCAAATTATACTAATTACAATAATGTATTTCAGGACACATGGTTATTTTTTTTTCTTCTAGCATTCTCAGTTTTTGAGTGACCCCCTGTTGGTCAACCTCATGAATAATTTCCGTAAATGCCTCTGAAATAAATATGACTTTATATTTATTTAAAAAAATGTTCAGTTTTGAGTCATTTATTTATTTATAAAGGAGTGTAACTTTTTGGGCACACTTTGTAATATGGGATCTACCTACAATTATACCTAATTTGCAAAAATTAAATCCGAAAACACACATTCTAATTATAGAAGAGAGAGACTAATAGGCACGAACCGAATATATGCTTTATGAGTACAGTTACATACATATTTATACAAATGTAGATAGTACACATTGATCAAAAAGAGAGACATTGAGTGATGTTCATAGCATCTGCTTCATGCTACAAAGACAAAAAAAATAATTAAGAATATATTGAACTTTTGCAAATGAATGTATGTAAAATATAATGAATTTGTAGGATTCTTTGTTTGAACTATTTAATATATATGCTTTATGACTAAAAGAACTTGATTTCATCATCTTTATTAATCACAAAAAAAGTTTTCACTACATCCCTAGGACATTTCTAATATACACATTACTTTCTTTTTTTTTTAAATCAAGAGTAAAATTAAAATGACATCATTTGAATGTGAATGATATTCACTTTTCATCACCTGTAATCTGCCAATTTCATTGATTTAAGTACACCCATGATTATACCTTTTCAAGTTCATGATGGGAACTTGTAGTACTTGTAATTGATAATGCTCCGACCAACTCCAGCATTGAAGAAGGACTCAATGAAGTTACAATATCATTGATTTATAGTAATGGTATTGCTAGCATCCAGAATCGTTTTGTAAATACATAGATGTGATTAACTTTGTTAGCATGAGACTCTAATAAATGAAATGAAAATTGACTTTTTAATAACTACATATATTTTCTATTTTTTATCCTTATATATTTTTATATTTTCATTAATTATAAAATTTATTATTATGTTAAATGTCCTGAATATTGTTTTTTTATTATTTATTTACATATTGAACTTTAAAAGGTATAGAACTAGTAACCCTAAGCACTGTCAGTATGTAAATAAAAGCAAGAATTGATATGGTAACCCTGACAATTTGATAAATGCTTGGGAGAAGAGAAGCGCCGTATGTCATGACGTTTTATCCCTTTCCCTTTTACAGTAAAAAACATTATTACTAACAAATTTATACCTATCAGAAAATTGTATTCTATCAAGGATTATAAGTCACTCAATTAGGAACTTTATTGACTAATTGTATTATTAGATATTAACGGCGTGTTTTACTCCGTTACACGGTATGTTGAGTGCTACACATCTCGTCTCAAGAGCTAATGAAAAATATGATAACATATTTGGAAAATATGAAACCCCCTACAGATTGCAGACTGCTCAAAACATCGTAGGCAAAAATATGCATAGGATTTACGGCTTTATAAGTACGTGATTACATATCTATTATATATGTATTTATAAAAACAAAAGCTACAAAATATATCAACGTACCTTTATCAACACTGATTACAAACTTTAAGATTAAATTTTATAGTAGAAGAATTAAATTTTATTTTATATTAGCAAAGTAGTCGGTATTTTTAGTAGTTTGTTCAAAACATCGTATTCCCATTTTTATACTTATCTTACCCTTCCTCTATCAGTGTTCTGAACATTGATTGGTTTAACCCCAATCATCTATTGTTCAGCATTAAACAATTGTCTGCTATTAAATGAAGTCACATAGTTGGGATATAATTGGTTAAAAATCAACTGATTTTGATGTTTCTTGAGAGATTCAGAGAAATCACCTTGCAAATGTGATTGAAATTATGTGAATGTTTATTATTTTATTCATCTCAATTGCAGCAGCTGATATGAATATTTTTATACATGATTATCTTCTTCCATTAAATAAATTGTGAGGCCTAAATTTTCATTGAAATATAGCCCTAGTGTCCATAAATGAATGTTTCAAACTTAGATTTCAGAATCCAAGATGTGTTTTTCATTTGAGCGCTCGAAAAAGTCATCAAGTAGTAGTAATATGTATTTTTTAATAAAATTTTGTTTTTTTCTAATTTTATTTTTTTTGTAAAAAAAAGTTTGGGAGATGCAATGTGATAACTGGATTGACACCATTTTTAAATTATTCATAATTGACGGATTTTTAAGGACACCATCATATACATACATTTATGAATATGTAACGTCATTAAAAAATCCGTCTCTGCTAACTTGAGCTCGTACACGCCCTTGAGCAAAAAATGTTGGAAAGTTTGAATATATTTTTTGGGGGGATTGCAATAGGATAAATGTTTTTGTTTTTAAGTTGGTGCTACTGTTACTGAAATCTTTAAAATATCATTTATTATTCAAGATACGTGTTCTTTTGTGAACAGGTAGAATCGAGTTTTAATTTTTTTTTAAATGTCTGAAAGATGATGACTAATATGCAATTTCAGGAAATGCTGTTGCAATCAATAAAAAACAATATTAGAGACTGTATTCCTTTTAAATTTAGAGAATCCGTATTTTATTTCTCGAGATATATAACCTATTACTCAAGAGCTGACCATCCGATTTCTAAATTTAAGTAGCTTATCTCAGCTCATCAGTTATTATTCTTTAATTGTGGATTTAATAAAAATTTAGAGAAAGGTTGCGGAAACTCAAAAGGTTTAAATCAGGTGTGTCAAACTCATTTCACAACGCGGGCCACATACGAGGTAGACGTCGAGGGCAGGACTATTAAAATTATAGTATACTTAGCTATAAATAACCAAAATATCATCATGTCTTCCCTTTGTTTTGATATAAAGAAGAACAAGGACATTGTTAAATTTAACTAAAAATTTATTGCACAAACTTTAAGTCACTGGTATCAAAAATTATAATAATAAACTTTACGTGAGATTATGCGCCCCTAGCGGATAATTCATGAATTACATTTAATTAAAAAATTTAATCCATGTTTTCTATGTATTTTTTCTACTTTCAAATGGTCCTGAGGGGCCTGATTGAACCTACTTACGGGCCAGTTCCGGCCCACAGGTCGTATGTTTGACACCCTTGGTTTAAATGAATATTACAGACTTATAAAATTTTGAGAACCGGTTGTTTATTTTTTGAGATACATAGCCTATTGCTCAAAATACTCGCGTATAAATTTAATACAAATCTAAAATCAACAGTAATTGTTCTGTAATTATTGACTTTGTACCTGTTTTGAAGATTAAATAAAAATGTTGGCACGTCTGAATTGTATTGGACTACATTGAGGTGGATGAAATGAAATATGACATTAAATAAAGATTTTTTAATTCCCGATATTTTTTGCCCATAGCAGAAGAACAAATTCAAAAGAGGTTTTTTGTTTGTTTGTTCATTGAGTGAACTTCATATATGTATCTCGAACCAAATATATAGGTCCTTTTCTCAAGTTTGAATTATCTGACATCATCTACTAAGCATGTTATATATAAATTGTAGATTCTTAGAATGAATCATTCAATGAGAAGAATGAAGATATGAGATGAATGAATCAATATTTTTTATTATTATCATTATTATTATTTTGATAGACGAACGTGATAAGATCAAATTTATTCAAGGGAAATAATGACTCATGATTTGTTAGACTTATTTATATACTCCCTCTCCCCCCCCCCCTTTCATTCATAATGTGCCATGGTGGACGAAAGCACACATGAAGGAAACAAAACAAAAAATCAAGGAAAATTGAACAAAATAATTCCTTATCTACAATGTGTCTGCATTCAAAAAATATCAAATGAAGAAAGCCGAAGGTTTTCGATTTCAAAACTTATTTTTAGCAACAAGGATAAAAAATATTTACATACTTATAAAAATAATGAATGAGAATATTCAGCTAATTTAAGGTTGATCTTTGTGAAGGGACTCATTTATGGAGAGAGGACAGTTTAAAAAAAAAAATGAACACTGACGACTATTGATAAAAATAAAGGTAATTACGTAGCTCTTAATTGAAATTATTGGGGAAAAAGTGTGGGGAAAGAGGGGACCAAGGATGTCCTGGCCCCTCAGTTTCATTGATGGTTACGAGGGGTCATGGACATATTAATAGGTAGGGCTGCATCATTCTTTAATATAGGATTAAATATATTCCTGTCCCTACTATGGGTCCTTGAACATTCTCAAATTTATAAAACACCCTTTACAAGGCCTCATTTTCACAAATATTAGCTTCAATTTACCAATTGAGTTCGTTCAGCAAAACTTTAGATATCTTTCATGAACGAGAACTATTTGCCATTATTCTTTATTGGAGAATTATACCTCCATGATAGCCTAAATATATATATATATATATATGCTGACGTCACTGACTGATTTAGCTACGATTGTTCTATGGAACGACTTTTCTGTCCAATTTGAATGCGTTCCTAATATTTTTTTACCCCGAGTTCGAGTGAGTCTTTGGAGAAGATATAAATTCAGAGCTTATTTTATACAAAATTTTGGGTACGTATATATGTCTCATTAGGCTCTTGACTGAGAGTGAAGGTATTTGGCTTCAAAAATATTTGGTATTTAGAGGTTAAAAGTAAGCTCCCTGCTAAAATATCTTTTGTATCAAGGAAGCATATAACTTTTTTACGTAGGGATTCATGGTAAAACAGAGTAAGAAGATCCATCACAAAGTAAAAGTCTCATACTTTGAATATTTTTATTTTGATATACATATATATGACTCATAAGTTTGTATGCAATCTAATAGAATCATAAATTAAAATGAGTCTCTAAAATATGTAGAAGAAAAGTTACCGTTTTGTGAAGTGAGATTTTTTTGCTACCATCCCTATGACAGTTATTTTTTATTTAACTTTTATTTAAAATTATTTCTAAAGAGAGGGGACAAAAGTTATTGCCCTAATAGACACTCAATCTACGTTCAAAATACTCCAAGTAGGTAGTACACCACCATCTCAAGTAGGACGAATGTATTCCTGTCTCTAATATGTTATGAGTTATTCACCTCAACAGATTATCGATAATTGCATCAAATACCTAGAAGAATTGACAATTTTTAATGTAACAACATACGTATTTACAAAAATAAATAGATGATATATTTTTTTATTTATAAGGGGGTATTAAATGTCACAAGTCAATGTGCCATCAGGCAGTGACACTATCCCCACCCCTCCTCTCATCTCCGTATTAATCAATTGATTTATAGTGTATTTGTTTCGTAGACAAATTTGTGCTATTACGAGTGTCAAGATACACATAACAACATATACAAAAAAAATGAAAATATCAAATTCCAACTTTTAAAAATAGAGTGTGTAGTCAGTTTCGTCCATGAAATGTTCCATGAATGTATGTACATATCTCCATAAATGGACTTAAATGTGTATGTACTGACTTCATCACATTACATCATGGGATAGATACTATGTACAGATTCAAATTCAATAAATGAATACAAACAAACAAAACTGATGATAGATGATGATTACTTTACATACATAGATAAGTAACACACACGGGAATAAAGGATTTTCTGGGATTCAAGGTCATCATTCTGAAAGTCGGCCATCTTGTTAAGAGTAAAATGACGAAGGATGTGAATAAAGAGTCGTTCCATCAATTGTATTTCACACCAAAATCGTCACAGTTGTCAAGCTGAACTATACTATTTGCTTTCTTGCTTTTTTAAGCTGTCATCACTTTTTTTATATTCTCGTGGAGGGCACATAATACCCTCTGCAACGCGTTTTGGTCAAAATGTGCTCATATGGATTAAATAAAAGCTGTTTTAGGATAAAACAGCAAAATAATGACAAGTTATATTTTCCTTTCTTCATTTATATAACTCGACAGCATAACAGCTGGCACAATGTATCAGTATTACCATATAATTAAAAATTTCATCTTAGACGTGGTTTCTATGTACACTCGCAATGTGAGCTCTTTATTCACTTCTTTAAGGATGACCAACTGTCTGGTCCCACAGGAAAGTATTTTTATAAATTCATGAAATATCCGATAGTTTTTTTAAACAAGACTCAAAGTCCAGATTTGGTTTTGTGTTGACATGTAAGTCTACTAAATAATAACTATAGATGATTTTCATTTCGAATTTGTCCATTTTGTACGAAAAGTATTCCTCAAACATGGCGCCACTATTGATGTATTACATTAGCGTGAAGACACTCTTTTGATACACTTTCCAATACATCAAATGACATAACACAATCCTATTCCAAAAACATCAACAGCTTCTATGAGTATTTATTGTTGGCTGTTAATTTGTATACTCATCTCTTTATTAGTGTTCTAAACATTGATAGGTTAAGCTCGAATTAGCTCTACGTGAAAGAAATATTTATAATGTGTCATAAACAACTTTGTTTTATAAGAAAAAAAAAGTCATTGCTCCCATATGTACAACAGTTTAGTTTTCTTCATCATTTTTAAAGCAACCTTTAGATGAACTTTCCGTTAGATTTTTAAAAAAATATTGTTTATTTTATTTAATATCTATATCAATAACTTGAGCTCCAATCTAGTGTGACTTATTGGCTTGTTATAGTGTTGTACAATGGGTTTATTGGGTAGTTGAATCTGTACTTCCTACACCATTGCATCATAAAAATATTTGGCCTTCCATATACTTAGAAAAAAAATAAAAATTAACTTTTATAAATAAGTATAACGTCATATAATTTTATAAAAAAAGTTGACGTCTTGAACTCCATGAAAATTTCCCTCAACGACATTTTCCATTAATATTTATTTACTTATAGTTAAAAAAGTATCAAGATACGAACACCAATTTTAGTACAAAAATGTTGGAACCCTGACAGGACTAATATACAGTCTGTGACGTCAATAGCAGGGCTCCTTCATTAGCCATTATTTACATACACTGTATGTAAATATATGATTGTTTCAAACAAATGATGTTGATTGAGTAATAACGAATTGATTTTAACATGTATTCTCTAGAATTTTTCTGTTTACAACACCTTAAACTAACAAATAGAGAGATAACAATTATTCCTCTTAATCAGAACTCCTAGTTGTTGTTTTTTGTATATTTATTAAGAAGTATGTTGAAATTGACTCCATATTATTGATTATTCCAACTAATTAATTATTTATCATCATTTCCTGTAACAATGAAGATAAATATAATTGTAAAGTTATGTTAGATTAATGTCAACATATCAAAAGATATTTTAAATTCTAATTAGATATATTATTTTCCTTGCTTTGTTCTTTACGAAATTGGTAAATTCCTTGCTCAATAAAAAGAAATCCATGATTAAATGATCTTTGGAAATTATTATTTTTTACATCAAGCATACAATATATATTTTGAGGGTCAAATGAAATGAATTACGACTTTTTTTTCTTTTTTTGAGAGAGAGAAAAATGAAACGTAGAAACTTTTAAATATATATTAATTCCACGAATCTAAATTTGGAGTGGAAATTAATTTGTAAAAAGAAAAAAAATATTAATATAAAATACTCAAAAATTTGATGCATCAATTATTTTTTGATGGGATTGCATATTTTTTATATTAATTATTACAATTTTATAAGAAACTGCGTACAAGTTTGATATAAAAAAGTTGTACTTCTTTAAGCTCTACCCTTAAATTATATTTTATGTAAGTAAGGTCCTTTGAGATTATTCTTGAAAGGTAATTAGACACATAATTAATTAAAGTGTTATTAATCCCCAAAGGATCATCCTTCAACTAAAAATTTACATAATTTGTTAATCTATGGAAATTTCATTAATACATTATTATATTCACTTACAATCTTGAAATGCTGAATTCATCCCAAATTAAATTTGACAATTCTAGGCTCGAGTTTATTATTGTATTAAAGAGTAAATCGGGTTGTCCTTGAATAAAATTTACATGATTGGACTATGTTTTTATGCTTATCTAATACGGTCAATATGAAAGACAGGGGCAGAAATAAGGGGATGATATGCCCTTCCCCCTTAAATTACCTACAATTATGGTGCTAGGTTAAATATTTGAACTCCAAACTGAATTTACTTATAAATCAATTTAGTACTAGTCTCAGTTTGTTGAGTATAATATACTGGGCCTTTGTTCTTTTTAAAAGTCAAGTATTTACCCTATATTCAAATTATTTTTTACCGAATAATCACCTCTCCTCCCAGAGTCAAATGAGAAGGGGCCATGGAATTTCACAAAAAAAAACTATGCAATAAAATAAAAATTTCAATGAAATGTTAATGAAGAAATAAAAACAAGAATAAAAATTTGTATAAATAATAATAAAAAGATCAATTGTAATTCATCTTGACCCTCAGGCTCAACCTAAAGTAAAACCAGATCAACCCCCCCCCCATCCTCTTAGTTTAAAAATAGTATTCACACCCAAAACACAGAAACTTGGTTTAAATCAGGTTCGAGTGATTAGTTTATAGGGATTATTTGGTACCCAGATTCACTAGGATTCTCGGTTTTAATTTCTAGATTTAAAAATAGCTTTCATTAGTGAATTTGGAATTATTTATCCCCCCCCCCCTTCTCACGCAAAAAATACAAAACTACGTATAGGAAGGAATTAAATCACTCGATATCATTGTATATCAGTTAATAGTATGATATTATGTCGGCTCAATAAATTCAAATATGGGGAAAATGTTGAGATAAAGATGAGTTTAGGGAAAAAAATAAAAATATCAGTTGGTAACTCTGTCTTGATAATCAATTTGAATTCAGTCTTCTCAGTATCATAGAGTCTACAGCCTGTTACAATTATAAGTAGCTATTGTGTATTGTTTAATATTGTCAAATTACAATCAGCAGATTGAATGCAGAGGCGCCAGATAAGTGATTGCGGTGATGCTTTTCACCTCAACAAAATGTCCATCCCTAAGTATGAGATATAACAATAACAGTGCAGACACAACAATAGTCCATTTATTCTAGATTTGATAATTGCAGATTTCGCTAAATATAGCAGGATATTTCTTTAATTTCGCATGTCCGAGTCAGTTCTCGATTCTTTAAGCACGAGTCCAAGTCGTCTATCAAGTATTTTCAACTTGAGTACGATTGGAGTCTAAAATCGCAGCTTAAGGAGAACTATGTGTAACTCGGGTCTGATTCCAGAATGACGAATCCCCAGTTCCACATTCAAGTCTTATCTTCTTAACTTTGAGTCTGAGTAGTGTGCTCGAGTCTTCAGCTCCAGTTAGTAACACCGACTATTCTGAAAAGTATGGATTGAAATAGTCTGATATGTAAACAAAACTCATTGCCCTGATTATTCAAAATTAAACCAACAAACTATGATTAAACAAGAAATGAGATGTTATTATCCATTCACTATCATACACCATTTCTGTATCTACTTCAAACTGCCCTAATCATCATTTTGACAGCTCTTATTCATGTGTCATAATTAGTGTTATTAATTTAATTGTTGTTACTGCAAAAAAATAAATTCTTACTTCTTACAGTACAATTAGTGCTACAGAAGTAATAAAAGTTAGAAGTAAAAAAGTTGAAAAATATTACCATAAAGCAGTTACTATATTATAAAGGTAAGAACTTTGTCAAAATTATTATTTTTTTGAAATAGTCAAATGCCACATCACAATAGAGCAAAAGTGTATGAATACAACAAAAATATATATTCAAAGCTCACTAACTGTTCAAACATAAAAATGAAATCAAACAATATTTCGTCAAAATGACGACTATAGTAGTTTTAACTGGCCTTAAAAGATATGTACATCAAGGAAGAATGCTTCAAGTCAATGTTTTCAAAATATGTAAGTAAGCACATACTTGAATAAAATCAAGAACTAGTTACAACAACTTGACGCGTACAAGCCACAGAGTGAATTTGTTCTAAAAATAGCAGAGTGTTGGTATCCAATGAGTATTTTGTTTATAGAAAAAGTTAATATTGTTTCTATTGAAGCTTTATTTTTTTATATATTATTTACAATATTCAAAAGTTGATATGGATCAAGTGAAACAGGGCTTTCAATCAAAATAAATGGGAGGAGAGGGGAAAGAATGTAACATAGAATCGATTTGTTAAAAGTTTCAATATCTTTCTCTAAATCAAGATTCTTAAATGCATGCAGAAATGCATTATGCATAGGTATACTTATATATATTGTAGCAAATAATTTGCTTAACTCACATGAGAGACTAATACATTTTGTCAAAACCATTCTTCATACCTCAGAGATTTGTAATATATCCCTTTGTTTCATTGTCAAATAGTGATTTATATCATCAAAATAACGGTTCTGTAATTGCACATACATATATTTGTAATAAATAATAATTAGTTAGAGTGTTTTCAAAGAATGTCATCTTTGTAATAGTCAGCCATCCTGAAAGAGGCAACCGCAACTAAATTGTATTATTAATTATAAAAGCCCTGTCTCCTTTTCAAAAGTTTAGTGGTCATTGTTTTTTAGAGTCTTTAGAAATGATTTTTTTGTTAGATTTCTGTGGAAGTTAGTTCATTTTGCTTAAATAAAAGTTATTGCCCCTCCAACATGGCATCCGCAGAGCTAGGGACATGTACTCGAGTCCAACTTGAATCTAATTAAATTATGACTCCAGGCCCCTATTTGGACTAGAAGTGAATAGAGTCATGGCTTGACTCAGACTCAAAAGCAACATGATGGATTTATAGCTTGACTCGTGAGTAGCTTTGTACGTCACTTTTGATGTATTATGCAATCTATGACCTTAATGAAAATGTTTTTTTTAGTAATAGTACCCTCGTACTCAAGTTTAGTTTGTGGTGGATAGCCTGTATTTTTTAGAAACGGCAAGGCTTGCCGGTAATCCCTCCTTTATATCATCTCTATCCATTAATGAATAGTTACACTACACACCAAGAGAAAATGCAAAGTTTAAATTCGTTGAGTCGTTCGACTTCAAAAAAAGAAAGAAAAAAAGACGATTTGGATCATGATCGTTTGTTCAAATACCCAATTGTTCGACTCGTGCTCCAAATTACTAATGTAACGCACATGTGTATGTATGTAGATAAGATCCTCAAATGAAGAATTTGTCTCCTAGATTCAAATCAAAATCACGTTTTTGTTAAATACTCAGAAGGAGAATAACAATGAATGATCTCTAAGGATTGTCCAATTATGACTCAACTGCAAACACAAATGTATGTATAGTTAATTAACTGAATCCATTCATGTTCATCAAATGATTTGAAGTAAATTAGAATGGGGATTTGATGAGAGAATTAAACTAAATATTTCTGGTTGACAAATCACATTGTAATTGAGTAACTGTTTATCAAATTAATTGTATGTATGTGAATGCATGTATGTGGAGACTTCCTCCATGAATTTTGTCAAACACACACCAACAATTGAATCGCAATATAGAGACCTGCTGGTATGTATAGGATTTACACAGAGTCCTGCCTTCTCCCATCTACTCATGTTGATTCATTACAACTCGATAACATGACTGTTAATACATAGACGCTTGAGTGATTATCATTAATTTTTATTTGCAAAGCGTAAGGTATTTTGATGTAGTTGTTGTTGTTGTTGTTCCTTTGCAAAACGCACAATTTGTAAGACAAAAGGGAGCCACTGAAAAAGGTAATTCATGAAGAATATACATATATGTATATGTATATATATCAAATACAAGGTAAACTAGACAAGAATATATCATGCAAAAAACAAAAAAAGCTTATGTTGCAACCCACATTTTGCGTGCATACTGCCTACATATGTAGGTACCTTGTGTCGACTTAATTGATGATGATTCAATAATAATTATTATTATTATAGGTAGGTATATATAATTAGCGTGGATTCTATATTTAGGTACATAAATTCCTTCCCTTGGACAGTTGTAGTATTCAGTCATAGTCAAGTATCTAAAAAACGTTTGTATTTTTAAGCTTGTACCTATTTTCTTCTTAACTCTTCTCCAGAATGAAACTTTATAAAAATGACTCCCCAAAAAACTATGAGCATTGAACGGTTTAGATGTTTTAGTCTATGTGTACATATGTATAAAACCCAATAGATGGATTAAGAATAACAAAATATAAATAAAAAAAGGTTTAAAATTAACATGTACAAAGTTGTTAGTCCATTATTCCCATCTGTGGGACTAATCATCATTTAACACCAGGGAGCTGCTCAGAGCATAGCAATAGCTAATTTTTATGCAATCCATCAACTGCTTAGAGTACTCTAACAAAGGTCAAAAGAGGTAGAAAATCCACAGTTGACACATACAGTTAACCATTCAGTTATTACTGTTTTAGATATGTATAACCTTGTATTCTAAAACATATTTACCTATTCCTGTAAAATAAACGTATATATTTATGTCTTTAATCATGAGAAGCTAACGAAACGTCTTAGGCGAAATGGTAGCATGACCTTTTTAAAGGACAATTATACCTTGAATTAAGAGTAGATATCATTCGTTGTTTCGTTTCCTAAACACAAAACTATCTTTGAAATTGCATAACTATTACAATTTGTTATAAGAGTCAACAACATTCCTCACAGGGTCAGAAGAAGCTGAAGTGTTTTTGACATACGTTCCATTCTATCTAAGGTATGGATTGTAAGCTCCCAATATTTTTTGGAGTGACTTAAAGCAAGGAAACTTCCAATCATTCATATACATCGACATTCTAAATGAAGATGAAGACTTTGTGTTCAAAACACGGACCAATCAAGAGTCACATAATTAGTGAAACTCAATAGTATAGATAGATATTTCTAAAATTAATACCTGCACTAATTTCAACCTATTTTTAAAAAGGATCCATAACTCCGAACCTTATATTTTCAATTTAAAAGATAATCGTTGACAGTTAACAGACCAAGAGTCCCTTTGACTGTTTTTTCTGCACTACACTATGTTTATTTGTCGGTTTGAATGAAACTATAACTGACTTGACTCCTTAAATATCTCACCCAAAAAACCTTTCTGAAACTACCATTTTTTATAATTTTAAAAAATTCGACATCAATAATTTAGATCAGATGATTCAATTACATAATATATACAGCAGTAGTAGTAGGTTGTACGACACTCTCATGAACTTCAGTTGTGTTTTTATACTTAAATTTGATTTTATGTAGATATGAATGTAATAACACTTGATAGCAATTCAATTGTCCAAGTAGTAATTAAGGCATTAAAGTATAATCTTGAGTTTGAAAATGGAGTATTACCTGATCCTCCTTGTACTCTCACACATTTTAAAAGCAAAATCAACAATTTTCTAAAGAGCTATGGCGTAGTTAAGTGTTTGTTATACATACATAGAGCTAAATATATTAAAAATCAAAAACTTTGCCAAAAAAGAGCAAGTTCGATTTTGTATGTTTATATAAGTTAAATTCTTATACTCCGTTTTTTTTGTTTTTTTTTGTGAATATACCTTTTAAAAAGTAATAAAATGGATTGACGAATTTTATAAATGTATTTATTCTTAAGAATACATATACGTTCATTAATTTGACAAAATTTACATACATATGTACACATTTAGTCTCCTCCTGATTAATGATATTTATTTATTATTGTAGATTATATAAATAATAAGTAATAACCCTAAAAGGTTTCTCACACAAGGGTAATCCCTACCCTTCATAATGTATATATATATACGCATGGCTTTCAAGAAGAAACATGTGGCATATCCCATGTGAGTCTGTCAATGTGTCTACCTAAGGAGGGGACACTTCATGAACTAATCAAATTATTATTATTATTATATAATTTGTTTATCAAATATGAAATTACCTACTTCTAACTGAATCAAATGGGAAATCTTCAATTAAAGCAAGTTATTCAATAAATAAATAAAAAAGAAATAGAATTCCCTAGAGTGATTTGAAAAGTTTTCCATTTGGATATGAAAATGGCTCTGCACTAGAGTGGATCTACTCCAAGGGCTCCCAACCGGTGGATCACGAAACAAGTAATGGCAGGATTTGTATGTTGAGATGTTTCCTTGATTCCTCTTTACAGAAAATGAGAGGACAATGAAGCTGTTGATGAAAAGTTTTTAGTGTGCGTGTGTGGGAGTCCTCAGATTTTGAACTTGGAGGATGTATTGGGTTGTACGTGCCCTCAGGATAGGAAATAATGATCTACTCTTCAACGATTAGTTGAAGAGATTGGCAAATATGGGTAATAGGACAATCAAGGATAGAGTCCAACAGTTGGGTAAATAACGTAGTAGCGCATATTACCAGTTAATCCAGCAAACTACAAACGGATTTGTAGCTTTTGTTTTTCACTCTCTATTTGATGGAAAGGTTGAGAGATAATGTTGGTTTACTTCTTGACACTACCCCACTTTAAAAAAAAGAAGTCATTCGATACTTGTGATTCAATATTACTCAAACGATTGTAATACGACAGTAATAACTCCCACGAGTCCAAAATGACTAAAATTTTGAAATATTTTTTTTTCGAAAAATGATATAAAAAAGTCTGTAGTGTGTGTTGACAAATCCTTGTTCATAAAGGAATTTACCCTTGCTAACATGGATTTGGATACATGTGACATTCATAAAATAATTATTATTAATCCTTTGTTCAAATGCACATAAAATAAACACTAAATGTGTCTTACTCCAGGTAGCTTCAATGCAAGACTCTTTGTACTAAAAAAAATAAAATCGCATCATGTTTTATTGTAATGCGTAATTAAAAGTTTTTGTAAAATGTTATGTGGGTATAATCATCACAAATTTACATATAAATTCATCACAAATGTACTTAAGTATGTATGTAAGTCAAGCTACGACTCATGAAACCACACGCAAGGAATCACACTCAAATTGAATTCAAATAAACAACAATGTAGATTCAAAATGAATACTTGCACCTTCATTAAGTAGTAGTCTCACATAGAAGGTTTGTGCTTCGGTTTTCATGGACTTTGTTCACATATTATCAAGTACTCAATCGGACATATAAGTACATATATCTTACAAAAGAATGAATGGAAAGTACGAAATGCTGATGTGGAATAAAAATATATCAGTTCGTTATAGAAAAAACCACAAGATGCAGTATCTCTCAAACAGTAACGGATACGATCCATTTTTTGTCAAATGTCGATTTATCTACACTCCCAGTGATGTAGTCAAGGTCACACCAGAGACCAAGACATTGAAGAATCAAGACCAAGAAACAAAAAAGTTCCAATTTTTGTAATTTAAAAAAAAAATAACTTTTAGACTCAATTCAAGGGAATGAGTCTATAATAATATCAAGATTTTAAGAGGTCAAGGTCATGCTGATATCAAATCTTTTTTTTTAAATAGCTATGGTTAAGCAGTGAACTAACCCCTCTGCATTAAATGAAGTGCAATGCCATTGTTGAGCGAAATTGGCTATGTATTTACTCATTTTGAGCCTTTTTTATTTCACTACTTGGAGTAAAGATAGAGCAAGCCAATGCAAATTCCTTTGTGTAGAGTTCTGAGAGGGTAAAAATGTATTGAGGTCAAGTTAATTTGAGCCTCCTAGAAGGATCCTTCAACTCTTTTTTATAGTGAATGTTAAACTCTCATTTTATTTAATTATGTTTTTGACTTAGTAACTTTTAGTCAAGTTAGACAAAGTAATTAATTTGTACATCAGATTCAAGTCACAAATTGATATATTTGATATCCATTATTCCAAATGATACAAGCCTCCTGTTTATCAATTCATGTTTTATTGTATTTAAAATATACATATGTAATCAAAATGATCTAAACGAATTATATGTAGGAGTAACATTAACTCCAATGATGATTTTGATCTTGGATGCCTTACTCTGAGGATACACAGAACAACAATAATGTTGAAATGAAACAGGAGTGATTTTTGTATTTTTATTATATGTACATACAATAATTGTTTTACTAAATAGATCGTCATCATATGAAGTTATCATTGTGGCTATTTTAGAGAAGGGATAAACAACTAAATTTTATAAGAATAAAAACCCTTTAAGATTGATTAAAAGTAAGTCATTATATCATTATATATTCACATAGTGTGCTCAATGAATTACTTTTTGCAAAAATCAGGTATTTTTCTCCAATTATCCATCTTTGCTGGTCATCCGGAATAAAATTAATCATACAAATAAGCCATTTCGTAGGGATTTTCAGTACTCAATGATCCAATTTTATTCAAATATTATTGTGTGCATTTGAAGATTTTAAAAAACCGTCCTTTTTAATTGATAAACATATTAATTATGTACAATATATGCCTCCAAGGTAGTGACATTTTGATTTAATATGCAATCTGTTACGTCAATGAAAACACTCTATTTAGGAAATTTCTAGTTTACATTCAAGCTAAAATAATATTCACCCATATTTTGTGAAAATGTTATTTGATAATAAGAATCTAAGTAGGTCCCAATTTGAATTGAGTAGAGGAGTGGCTTTTCTTTTCATTTAATTAATAAATGATTGTATGCAACAATTTTGATTACATAAATTTTCATCTAAACGAAAAAAAAATGAATTCTTGAATACAAAAGTGTGAAGTGATTCAAGCCTAAATGTAATATTGTCATATTTGGATAAGGACAACCATTGCTTGAAAAAAAATATTGCTCTTATACAAAACGTGTCTCAAGCTGAATTTAAAAAAAAAATATTTAAATTTATTTTCATAGTTAATATAATTGATTTTTAGACATTTTTGAGTATAAATTTCAGTCTTTTTTTAATATTTTTGCTGTATGTTAGATTTGTCTTGTTATGTTATTTGTTTTTATAACAAACTTTGAGGTACATTCAGAATTTATACGAATCCCTATCCAAATATTCAAATAAGGACATAAAGGAATTTACTAGCTAATTATAAAGATCTAAGTACCACATTTTAAAAGTTAGGCGACTTAATGTTTACGCTAGAGTATCTCTTTATACGGTATGGCCAAGATTTATGTATAAAGGTAAATTTTTACCGAAATGCCATGAGTATAGTATAAAGTGAAAAAGGATCACACGTCAAAAATCAGCTGATTCCATTCCATAATTTTTGAGTTTATACTCAGAGACCGATGGAGCTCTACAAATAAATACATTATAAACTTACCTAAAAACGGCGACCAGCAGAACGCCATTTGAATGACTTAAGGAACACATAGACATGAATAGTGCAATAGTTGAGGAAGGGAACATTCTACCTCACTCAAAGCCCCTAAATTGACCCTTTTTCTAGGACTTTTGACTTTATAAACAACCTTAAATTCGCCCTCCTAAGACTTTAAACCACATTTTGGCCACAGAATTAGCCTCTAACGACCACAGAAGCCAGCAAGAAATAGTGTATGTCCTATTCGTTACCTTTGGTCCTCTCTGCCCTCTTATTCCTTCTAGCTGGTGTTGATGCGCCATGAAAATAACGACGAACGAGCAAAAAGACTCGCGTTTAAAAAATAATATGTATGATACTTAATGATGTTTTTGTATGATACATATAATTACATGACACTATAAAGGATAAGTATCTCCTATTTATGTAAGGAGTCTAATATGTAATATCATTCTAAAATTGATAGTATGTGTATCTGTTTTAGATTATGCGTAGTTGACTTGTACGCAGAACTTCAGCATGTTTCGTTCTTATTATTATTTTTAAATATGAATATAAAAAGCAACATTGAACAATATTTACATATCATGTTTTTGTTTTTGTACATATCATCATCGTATACTTGTTTAAGATATTGACATATTTGAGTAGGGGCTAATACGATTGTCGTTGATCATCAACTAGTCAAAAATATGTACATATATATATATATATTGTAGGAAGATTGAACAATACATAATTAATTGAGCTATAAAACTACATATCCAACAAGCCAAAATAATACTTTAGTTAGTTTAGCAAATGTATAATTATTTAAATTCAGTATAGACTGGGTATTTCTTTTTCGGGATCCCAAGATTTCCTGGGGCTTTACACCAAAGGGAAATTTTCTTGGAAAACATTTATTGTCCAAAGGAATTCTAAATGATTTCAAAGCTGTTTCTTTATCGGCACAAATGGTTAGTATTTAAGATATTTCTGGGACATTTCAGATGTTATATTAAGATTCTGGAATTTTAAAATGAATATCCCAGGATCTCCTCTAAAAGTCAATTTCCTGGAAAATGAGACACTCTTGTTGTAACCGCATAAATTTGATGTCATGTATTGTAACCAATTTGATATTAGTCAAACATCACTGTTGTTTTTATTTGGTAACAAATTATATTCTTTTTGTTGAATGTTTTTTGTCTCAAATAAAAATTAAATATCAAGTCCATCTTCTAAATGTCATCATATCTAATTTTTTTTTTTAAAGAATATAACCGCCTGCCTTGAAATCCTAAACTGAAACTTTTCATAAATATGTTCAACTAACCCCTGTAAGGTAATTTGGGGATTACGTTCAATTTATTGAATAATAATATTTGTATGAATTTCATTAATCTCAGAGTAACAACGTTTGCTCCCTCTTTCATCAATTCTCTCACCCTCGGAAATCTACCAATAGACAGTCGTCTTAGGGATACCACCAAGATTCTGAGCAAGGATACTCCAATCATCATTTGCTTCCTTAGCTTGCAGCTAAAAGCTGCCTTCTCTTTTGCGCCTGATCTTCTTTTCTATTCATACCGGTCATTAAGGTCAAAAATATTATTCAAAAATATATTTTATTTTGAATTTGCTCATTCTCATATTGAACTTGAAAAGGTATTGAGCTTACATTTCTATAGGTCACATAAATACGAATATACGAGGGTGGGGTTTTGGATCGACAAATAGAGAAACAATGAAGAAAGTGTTGAACTTTTAATGGTCCTCACGATTGAAGAAAAATAATGACTCTTGGGCTATGATGATCAAGAACAAGTTTTAAAGCGATACAGGACATTACTTTACTAACTAATTGCTTATGAAACCTTTAGAAATGAGTCCGGGTCATCAATAAATGTAGTTACTACTGGAAGCAGATGAGCAGGTCATGGGAGTCAATTATAAATCAAATTATTTAGACCATGAGCTCCTTCGAACCTCTTAACTACAATCTTGGAAGATTAAATAGTTTGAGAGGAATTACTCAGGAGAGGGCTAACTTCTGCTGGAGCAATATCGATCTCACCAAGATACGACTCTGCACAATTTTATTTTGTCATTTAGAACCAAAAGATAATGATAATAATTAATTAGACGGCAGTTCAAAAAAACATTGATCTTGACCCATCGACGCCTTTCTTCATAACAATAGAAGCACTCCCAATAGTAGGATAGGACTTATGATAAGCGGTCGTATATTATTGTGAAGAAAAGATTGGACCTTAAAGAAGAATTAGATCTTGAAATAATATTGGGGAACATGTTCAGAGATTCCCATCAAAAATGGCTGAGATATCGATAGATCATCACCACTCCTCTTTTAATTTGCAAATATAATCAGATTGCTGAGAATGCACTCAATTCAATGGATACTCTATAGGCAATTTCTGAATCTTTGGCCAGTTGAGCGTTTAAATATTGATAAAGAACAATTGATCTTGGGATGTTTCCATTAACATTCTGATTTCTATTGGTTATCCAGGCACTGGATTTAGGAACAGAATTTAGGAATTCTGTATTGTTTTTACCTGATGTTTTTTTTACTCGTGTCGAGAGGAATAACAGAAAGGAGACTCTCAAAATCAATTTTTACATAAATATTATTTTTCTACCTATTATTAAAAATGGGGATTTATATGCAAGCAGGGGCGTACTGGCCCGGCGGTCAACCGGTCAATGACCGGTGCACCCCTCTGAAATCTTTACTAAGTGCCCCTTCGATTTAGCATAATGCGCCTTTATCGTACAAGATATTTACTCTTTGCCCGGTGGAAATTTTCGCCCCAGTACTCCCCTGTATGCAAGTGTCTTATTTTGAAATACATTTATATCAAACGTATATTATAACGACTGAAATGTTCCAGAAACACATATTTCATACGTATACCAAATACTAAACATTTGTGCCCGAATGAAACTGTTCAGAAATCATTTATCCGACACACAAATAATGTGTGAGTTTGTTGGTATGTTCTTAGTTCCTGTTTCCTAGTATCATTATATTACATAAAGGTGCACGTGTGTTTTAGGTACCTATAAAAAGGCAGAAGGAACGTGTATTTTATCCTTCATTTAATGGATTAATTATAATATATTAAATAAATATTGAAGCTTATATTATGCAATAATAAAATACAGGATCTCCTAGGAAATAAATATTTTCCAGGAATATATTAGAGGAGTAAAACCCCAGAAAATCTTTGGAAAACGTGATCCTGAGATCCTAGGAGAGAAATTTTTCTTGAAATTTCTAAAAGAAAACTTGATTGTAATTGATGATCATTTGTTAAACGTGAATAAATATGAATAATTAAGGTATTCAGAGACTTTTCTTAAGTGGGTATGTAAATATTAAAGTTTGGAAATTTGAAAATATTTCGATATAGAATAGATTCATAAACAACTAAAAAATAAGATTAAAGAAACTTCATATGGTATACAGATAGGTTTCTGAATCGGCTAAAGTGATTAAAATAAACAAAGTCTTGAGTAGAGTTGTAAGTTCTATCCATAGGGTTGGAACTTTTGTTGGAAAAAAATAACAGTTTTATGATTAGGAAAGTATAAACAACGATTGGTAATCTATTCCTGTTCTTTTTTGAATTTTGTTAAAAATGATGAATGAGATGATAATATAAAAGCAGTCCATAGAGATAACATGCTCAATATTCACTACGGTATCATAGTATTCTTTTAATTTAAATATTTGCATTCTCAATAGAATAACCGATTGTGGGGAGTGATAAGACCTAACAAGATATTGTTTTTCCTACCCCCTCCATACAATAACCCACCAATACATAATGCATTCAAAATATCTACATTTTCCTGACCACTGCATGGAATTTGCCTATATTCAAATGAATAAAATACTAACTAGTGATGATGGAGAAACAAAGACACGGTTGTGTCTTTACTATGAATAATGAGAAGTTTGATGAATACATATCATGTACGTGTGGTGTCAGTAAGCAAAAAATTATCTTGTTCAATTAGTTCTCAAATGAGTAAGTGGGGGCCTCTTGGGATTTCATCTGTGATTGTGGAATATGAACTCTCTCAAATATTGGCTCGTATATCATAGTATATATTTTTTTTACAAATAGGTTGTGATCAATGTCGACATTTCTACAAATTCTGTTGATTCTTTGTATGTCATTCAATGTAAAATATTCAACTGCATGTTTCTCCTGCAAAAAAAACATTATATATGTAGCAATAAAATATATCAGAGGTATAAACTTTCTTTCTTTTCTTTGTTTGTTTTAAAGAATAAGTAAGAGAAAACTTTTTAGTTCATTTTTATTACTCCCCCATTGAAAAATAAAAGCATTTAGAGGCCTATATTTGCAGCTGTTTCTTTGTGGATTTCCACTTCTACTCTTCCAAAATGTAATCCATCAAATAAATGATGTGTGTCTGTGTTAACATTCTCATTTCCACTGTTAAATAATAAATAATTAATCATGTTACTTAATTGAAAACTTTGTATCAAATTGTAAAATGAATTTTAGGTTGGGGTTCCAGAGTTATGATAAATTCTACCCCAAACTTGACATATAATGTGTTTCCATCAAAAAAAAAAAGTATGTAATTTGAAAACATGCCAGAATGAAATTAGTAATATATATATATATATATATATATATATATATATATATATATATATATATATAAAGGTGATGCTTAAAGAAAATAATGATTATATTATGAATCAAAATCCACTATCAAAAATTTTAAAATTAAACAATACTAAAATTTCCCAATTTATTTTTAAATAATAAAAATCAAAATAATTTTTATATATGAATAGCAACTTACTTTTATAATCTTATGAACATGCAAGCCGATCGTGAACTTTGAATGTCACCTATGCAATATTTTTTTTAAATAAAACACAAAGTATTTTATATGTACAATGTATGTACATATCTATGATGTTTGATATTAATTCATGTATTTGACGTATCTTAAGGCCCTCGAAAACAGGTGTTTAACCTCAATTAGCAGTCAAATGAAATTTTAACAGCTTTCGACATTTTCGAGATTAATGCCAACAATTTTTATTATAATCGACTATGAGAACATGCTATATATACTAGCCTTAAAATCCCAGTTTTAACTCTAGTTTCTATTCAGAGTTTTTGGACATTCGGAGCAAATTATGAATTAGTGCGATGGATATTAAGTTTACAATTGTAAGTATTTTTGTTAAGAGGGAGGGCACTCAACAATTTGTGCTCAATTCTACACATATAAATCCATGCAAAAAGGTTCGAAAAACACAAGAGAGAACTTTGGGCAATCAGTCAGAAAAAGAACATTAAAAAAGCCTCCAGCGACCTCAAATGAGGTTCCCCTAAATAGACTCTTTTCTGAACCTTTTGACTTGATAAACAATCTCAAATCTGACTTTTAAAGTCTTTAAATCACATTTTGGTCAGAAAATGAGCCTTTAGCAATCTCTGGCAACTTCGGAGGCCAATGAGGCATAAATTATGTCGTATTTTGGGTCAAATTACCATTAGTACATCTCACCCTTATCTCTTAGCCCTCCTGGCTGACCGCGTTTAAACAAACGAACGAACAAAGGGACTTCGGACTAAATATATACATATTATATAAGATAAACCCACGAATTAGACGCTGCTCTTATTTATAAAGTAATATATCGTTACCTCTATTGCAAATAATGTAAGCAAAAGTTTTCCTGTTTAGCAAATAAATCAATTTATCTTTAACAAAGGAACAATTTTACACAATCAAACTTCATAATGCTGAATACATAAGGGACACAAAGTGTGCCTATAAAAATATTTCAATGATGTCATGGATACTATGACTTCACAATAAAGTAAATATTATGTTTTTTTCTATACCACTATAAACCATAATTATGTAGTTGGCTCAAAATATTTCTAATGTAAAAAACCACGACAAGTACTAATTTAGAAACACGATAGAAACAAAAGTTACAAATTAGCAACTCCTCATGAATTTCAATTTACGTTTTGCACGAACAAAACAAATAAAAGTTAAGTATATAGGTGAGAATTATGGCTTTTGTGAATGTGAGAGGCGTCATTTTTGAATGTTGTAACGAAAAAAAAAAAATGGATACTTGAGTTGAACGACTTCTATTTAAAGTGTAAATGATAGTTGAAGTCTCCTGCCTATTTAAGCAAATTCATGTTAATGATGCAATAATTAAAAATATAAGATCAGTGTACAAAACAATATAATCGTTATTTCATCACCCCAACCTTTCGACCTCCAAAAAGGCCTGAAAGTATATGATTGGTAGTTTGCCAAATACCTTCTTATTTTCAACGGTTGAACTCTTCTCAATATGGATGTAGGGATGTTATTATCACTTCAGCAAGTCAAAGATTCCAACACTAAGAAGAGAGATGAAGGGGTTGTTAATCATTAATTTTAATTAAAAAGTCACAATGGAAGAAGATTGAGAGTGTTTTTAAAAGATATTTTTATATACAATTAAAGTTACAAACTCGTAGGTATCCAACAAATTATTTGTGCTCTTTCTTGATTTATTCTCCATGGAGCTATGCACCTCAGAAGAAAAAACACCAACTCTCGTACATAAACAAGGATCACTCCAATTAGAAAAACATGATGGATACATTTTCAAAATGTTATCTTAGAATCTTTGAGCATTAGATTTTGATATATATATTCAAATATACCATTTATTGCCTTCGTCAAACATTAAGTCTCACAAAACAACCTTCAATCTTTAAAAACCAAAAAAACGTAGAAAGACTGAATGGCTTTTGCCTCAAGAAACTAAAGCCATGTTTGAACCTAGGAGATCAATATCTATTAAGTTCAGCCTATTTTGATCTCAGGATATCAAAAAAGTTTGCTGATTTTTTATTGACGAGCGTTATCAGACCTGGGAAGATATAATATGATCAAATAATGAAGTCGAGTGACTTACAAGTACTGATACGGTTACAACATACTCTGTCAAAATCAATGTCACATTCACAAAGAACTTAAATTCTCCTGCAGTGAGATTCTGGGTAGGCAATTTATAAATTTAAGGATCCGGAAAAACAATTCCAGAATGAACTCTTCAAACTACATAGTCTCAATCGTACATCCTTTTATTGGTAAGATGTTCAAAAATGTTACAAAATTTGTATTACTAAGTCAATAATTACAGAACAATAACAGCTGAGTTTTTAGATTTGCTACTAAAATTAAAAATGGGATAGTCGATTTCTTGATAGTAATAGGTAATGTATCTCGAAAAATAAAGCAGGAATCCTCAAAATTTCAAAAGAATGCAGTCTGGAATACTCATTTCAACTTTGTTGGCTCCAGCTGCATTTCTCTAAATGTCATTTTAGTCATCATCTAATCAAACATTTAAAAAAAAAAAGAAAAATTGGATTTTAACTGTTTGTGAACAAAAGGACACATTCTCAAACGCTCATGAATATTTTGACGTGTAATGTGACGCAAATGTTGCTAACAGTAGTGACAACTTAAAAGGAAAACATGTATCCCAATCAGAATCACAAAAAAATAAAAAATATTCAAATTTCCCGGTATTTTTTTATCACTCATTGTAGTAGTAGTACCCTTCTCCTCCAGAAACATAAATTAAGTTAAAAGAATATCGTAAAGAAAGCTTAGAAACTATTATTATAAAATAATTAGATGCAAAGTTTCTCGGGAAAATATATATTTATAGGGGATTTATCATCCGTGAAACCCTATCAGAAATTGTAAGAGAGAAACCTTAGTTGCTATTGCTTTTAGAAAGGTAATAAATAGTTATGAACCAGAAAGGAAGAAACAGAACTGTCGCTAACAGGTTAATATTTCGTGTCTTTTTTTCTTTTTCCTTTTGAAGGAAAGGTTGAGAGATATGAATGTTATGTGATGTATTTGTGATTCTTACAAATATGATTGAATATTTGTCAAATTTTTATTTAATAAAATACATCCTTGAAATTTCTGTTCCTTTTTTTCTTTATTATTTTCTTGACAATATTTTATAATATTTTTTTTTCCTTCATTTAAATACATAATTCATAAGATGTCAAATATTATACAACATGAGTAATGTAATGTTTAACTCATACTTACTCATAGGTATATAAGTCAAATTTGTAGACCTAAATTTAAACTAACTGACTCATAGATATATGTATATGTACGAAATTTAATTTTACTACCGAAATATCGTAATATCTGTGAGTGTGAAACAGAGTAGGGGACTAGGACGCAAGTCAAAGTACACTCTCATTGAGCGTATAGTTTAGATTCGAGTCGGACTCGAAATTAAAAGACTCAGGAACAGTGCTAAGCTGAAGTGCTTGGAATTGAATTGCACTCATGTAATTCTCATTAAGCTTCAACCTCAGACTTGAATTGAAAAGCCTCTCAACTTGATTTAAACTTGACTCGGACACGTTACAAAACGAGTTTGTTAATAGCTTTTATTTGGATTTATGCATATAGATCCGTTTTTGAAGCTATTAGATAAATTATTAGAACTATTGTGTCGATCCGTGTTCTAAACAGTCTCGGAATCGAAGTGAAAAGACTCGAGCTCAAAGTCCCAATACTTGACTTGGACTTATACAAAAATCCCTCGTGAAACACTTTGATTAGCCGTCTCAAACAGTCTCAAATCCAATTAAAGGGCCTATTCAAATTATGATAATTGATCTACCTACTTCAAATTTCTTTAAAAAACGATCAGGAACATTAAATTTTAATTCATAGACATGCTCCAATTGGATAGTCCTGTATGTACATGTTCATTTATGCTTATAATTATTTTTGCATGTTTTGCTCAACTAATCGCTATACAAAATATCTTTTAGTCATGTGTCAATATTCATCTTTATTTTGTTCAAATCATACTGAATCATTCTATAACCTATTTACAAATGTTTTTATTTGAGAGTGGATTTTTATCAAATGAGTAATGCTGTAAGTTTGGGTAGCAACAGTTCCCCTGTTGTCAATAGTACGTACTTACTCAATCAATTCATTCTGCAAAAAAAAGGTCATTGTAAGATGATGTAATAAGTTAGTCATTAGTACACAAAACACAAGGAATTTTACTTAGCACATGTGACTAAATACAATTTACCTACATAGATTTGTTGATGTACATAACTTTGAAATTGAATTTTTTTATGTGTGGGAATAAAGGGGTCCTTGTGGGTAATTTTTGTGTCAAATCATTTTATTTATTTTTTTGCTCCATGTTTTAATATTTGGCAATCAATATTTGTGCATGCATGCTACTAATCAAAAAGCCCCTTTAATTAATGATGAACATTCATGTCTAAATTTATGACCTTGAAGCCTTTCATATCACCACCAAATAGAGAAATAGTGTGTATCTACAGTATGTAGAATAAATATTAACTGAATACACTCCTATATTCAATTTTAAGTAGATAAATAAATGCTTCACTAATTTAATTCAATTATATTCTGGTATAACTTTTATTTTTAAGTAATTAATTTGATCATAACCGTAGATTAATGACTTTAATAACAACCTCAATTGAAATTAAAAATGCTGCTCGTAGCATTTTTCAAATCAAATCTAAGGTCTTGCACTTTACTAATGTTGTGTAAAAGGTAAACTTACCTGAGGCCAAGAGATAAATGGAGAAATGAAGAATAAAAAACAATAGGGGATCAAACTCAAAGCAAGATCAAAACTATGAGGTATTAAAATGCTAGAAAATAAATTTCAATTTGATTGGATTCGGTATAAAAGTTGAAATGCATACAACTATCAAGTATCAATTGATCTCATATTATTATGGTGTATATAATCAATGGATGAGATCAAGTAACTACAGTTTCTTGTAAACACATAAAAGAATTGAAATCGGCAACTAATTCGTCAGCTTAAGAAATAAATTGAACAACTTTTTTGAGCATTTTTAGAGTATATAAAATATTATTGATGTGTATTTTTACACACGTCATGTTGGACTCCCAACAACATTTCTTCATCAAAAAGAATGTTTTCCACTTTCACAGTGAGTTACGTGATTTACTGGTGCCCCTCCAGATGTAATATAGCTTATTGATCAAACGCTCAATATGAAGTGTGAGCAAACAAACAAATTACGCGACGTAAAATATTCCCAATTCATCACACCATGTGACATTTTAAATCATGAATAAGTTTACTTTCTTTATTATCTCGCCCAACCCATAAATTATATATAATTGCCATCGGTACGACGGCAAATAAAGCATGACTGGCATTCAGCAGAAGCTAATTCGCAAAGTTTTTGATACCTTAATATATATAGGCAAGAAGAAAGTCCCATTTTCGCCTTGGAAGGGTGTATCTATCTTAAGGAATTTGTAGCCAGGATATTGTTGATTTAGCAAAGGACTTTGTTATTATTTGGCTTAAGACGCAAGTTAGAGAAGAGTAGTAACAAAATGGGAAGAAACAAAACATATAAGGGGACTCAAGTTTTATAAACGGCTTTCGATTATTTTTCAATTATTAGTTCAACTTTTTTCCGTTCAGGTGATCAAAAATGTACGGAAAGCATGAACGACAAACATCTTTCACTCAATTTTCATGTATATGTACATTCAAAAAGTCTCAGACATTACGAGAATTACCCATTCATATGGTTTTTGATCCAAAGGTACGAACAAGACATTTGGATGTGGCCTTCAAAATGAGACCAAGACAAGGCTGGTTTATTAGAGAACCCGAACATGAATCAAAATTTGAGAGATTGAGAGCCAGAAAAATATTGATCTTTTTAATGAGAAAATTTTTAATATAATTGATTTAGCCTTGGTATTCACGTTGTAGACCTAAACTTTGGTGCATTGAGACCATGAACGATACATATATTTGTAAATATATAATTATGCAGAATTCATATTTTATTAACAGAAGAAAGCTCAGATTCTTTAGAATACTAGAATGACCATAGGTGATCACATTGATTCGAATATATTTATACATATCTGTATAAAGGTAATAGATAATGTTAATATCATCTAAATTGATCTAAATTGTCACACTTCTTGAATCAATTCAAATCTAACTTCTTCTTAGTTATATTTATTCTCAGGCTTTCAGATATCGTTTTCCTCTAATCTGCTTTATTATCTTGCAATAGGGTAATCTCACGACTCCTTTTACTCTTTCCTTTTAGAGAAATTATCATATTATTATATCTAATCCTTCTGAGAAGAAAAAAATGGAATTAAAAATGGAAAACACTCCATTTAAATAAATATATTATCCTTACTAAAAATAACATTTAGTATTGCTAAGAAACATGTATTTGCGTCAAATTGACCAGTTTTCATCAAAATAAGATGCGTAAAGGATACTTTTGCAACTGTTTCTTTAATTCTAACAAAAAAAAATATCCATATGAATAAAAGGATTAAACTCACTTCAAGGACTATGATGAATTTATTTTTGTATTTAATCAACATTCTTTTTACCATTTCCTAATTTCAAAATGGTTGTTATTCTATTCAGTTTTAAAATAAATGCATCATTTAACTCAAAAACCATTTCATGCCTTCAAAATATTTTCACATCATTTTTTCGGGAACATCCTCATCTCATTTAAAAGTGAGGCGGGGGCTTACACATGACTTTCTTGTAGATTTAATACATAGAATATTTTTTTTTTTTTTCATCACGTGAACTGTGTGATTTCAATATGTACATACATATTTAATATTTTTTTATTGCATGGATCTACGTTACGTATTAAATACTATTAGATATGAGATGCATGAAATCTAAATTTTTTTGAGTCAAGCCAAAACTTGTAGTGCGTATTTAATGATTAATTATATTAAATTTGTATTCACAGGCATTTATAAATAAATATCCTTTGAAAAGACTTACTTACCCACGTATATTTAATTATGTATGTATGTTTATAAAATACCTTTTCCTGAATAAATAGAGAAGCCTTTAAAATATACAAAAGCCTTTTGAAATTAAAGTCTTCTCCAAATGGGAAAAGAACAATTAAAGTACGAGGCAAAGTATATAATACTTATTTATTTTTGGAGGGATCTTATAGAGCGTTGATAAGAACTCCTCAAACGATTTTGTTTAAGAAAGTAAGAAACAAAAAAAAACGATTTATATAGAATGATTGAGGTAAAATGTATCTACACATTTGAGAGTCTGTTAAATGTGGATGATTCATTCTTGTAGGCATAATAAAGTGTTGCCTTATCCAGGATTTCATATACTTTTTTTTTCTTTCTTTTTTTAGAATAAATAGTGACACGTTTGAGACAGAGTTAAAATGCCAGCGTAAGGATCCACATCCAGGCTTTTATTCTGTGGTCAAATTTTTCAAACTCTACTACAGATCATCCTATAAATGTCTCATTTGTCAGCTGATGAGTGATGACATAATGTAAAAAGCAATCAAATAAGGGAAATTGCTATTTGAAAAAGGAAATCAAATAATTAAGCATGACTCATCACTGACTCATTCAATCTCTCTCAACTTGAAAGTTCAAATTTTTTTTTTTTTTTTTTTGAAAATAATACCACGCAATTAAAGACTTTTTTTTACGAATGTATATTTTGAAAAAGGGTTTAGGAATATACGTGATAATTAATCTATGGTATAGAACTAGTCCATTGATACTCTTTCTACTAAACTTGTCACTACATCCGGGTTTGTCCTTACTGTCACTTCAATTTTTGTTATACAAAAAAAGAGACAGTTAATAACTTGTGTTACTAATTCCAGATGTCATTATATATGGAAATTATATTGTGCTGAAAAAAATATTGGTAATAATAGGTAATAAAGTTTGGTTAATTATTCCCAAAGTGCCTTTAATCAGCCGATATGTGGCCAGAGCTTTATCATATAAATGCACAATCCAATTACAACTTTCCTTGTTTTAACAGAATGTGTCACTATATGCATATAAAGTATATAGTCTCAAAAATAACAATATTAATTTGTTAAAATCTAGTTTTTTTTAATGCTATTAAACAAGTCTTGCATCATTTACTACATGATTGAGTCATTTTAATATATTTTTAGTCATGAAAATCAAAAAAATCAAAAAACAACTTTTTTTATAATACAGATCGTTTTTGTTTTTTTTAAATCCTGTTTGTTGACTATTTTTTTTTTTGTGTGTGTGTGTGACTTAAAATACACGTTTCTGATGCAATGTTTCTTTATTTTTAATAAACACTTTTATAAGATTACTTATAAGACAAAAAAACAAACAAAGACAGCCGATAAAATGTCTTGAAAATATTTAGGTTATTTTACAAATTGTTGTTGCTAACTCAATACTTGTATGTACAATTAAATGTGAAACAAGAATGTTGAATACATAGCCGGATTTGTATGTACACTAAAGAGTTCCTTGAACCGGACAAGGCCCTTTTACACGTCAATTAAAAACTTCATGTCAAAGCATTTGAAACTGATGGATCCAGGTTTAGTCAATCGCATTTTCAATATTCAAGTTCTAATATTTAACACCAAAAAAAACCAAAGAACTATCACATGATCTATACGGAAATGAATGATTTTTGTAGAAATTTGAGAGAACTAAAATCACCTATTTATGAGATATGGGCACTGTATTGAAGTACTATATATTTTTTTTATTTAACCATTATAATTTATAAGGAATGGATCAAGTTGTAGCAGAGGAAATGGACATGGAAGGGCCTTAGAAATTAAATTCAGATGTTTAATTAAGAAAAGGAAGAATTTGTTTGTCAAATCTATTAATAATTTGTCAAATTTTGTCGTACAGAATTCGTTCCTCCAATTTTTCAGTTTGAAATTAACATATATTCCCTATGTGCATCCAAGAGATAAAAAGTAATAAAGTAATGTAATGTTATTATTTCTGCTTCTAAGTAATTTTAGAACATTATATTTCAATTGAGTAATATCAATATGTAATAAGTAACTAATTACTCTATTAAGTCATACACATTACCCAACATTGACAGTAACACAAAAAATAGTGTGTCCTTGTATATGCAACTCGCTAATGAAAACTAATGTACATAAAATCCACTATGAGCTCTTACCCTCCGGCCAAACTTTTAATTCGGACCGTTTGAAGGAATGGATTGCACAGACGTGGTCAGCTTTGGTCAGTAGGAGAGAAAATGTGCTCCATCAGGACAACGCAAGGTCGTACACATACATAGTGACTCGCCAGAAGCTCTGGGAGGTTCTTATGCATTCACCTTATTGTCCGGACCAGGCACCAAGTGATTAACACCTGTCGAATGATTTTGATGGTTAATAATTTGCCTGCATATAAGCTTGCTAAAATATACACTCTCAGCTTTTTACCATTAGGGAAAAGGGTGTACATGAGAGAGGCATCATGGAATTTACTTTTAAAATGGCAACAAATAATTGAACAAAACAATGCATATTTGACCTAATTCGGCTCATTCCAACTATGCTAAATAAAGCCTTCAATGTCGTGCAAAAATAATGAACTTCTATTTAGTACACCTATTACTTTTGTCAGGATATGCTCGTCAAGAATTGCATACGTAAGGAGTGAGATTGAATGAAAGGGTGTGAAAAGGGACACGAGGTCAGAAGTTAAAATTCAAAAAGAAATGCAGTGTTTTTTGTTGTAAATTGCAAGTGAAAAAGTCTGAGATACACACTTTTCAAATACAGCACAAATTGTGTAATATCGTCACAATCACAATTCGTAAGTTACCTGAGAACATGTTTCAGTCAAAAATAAATTACTTAATAATCAATGGTAAATATTTACATTGTCTCTAGTCATGACATGGAGTTGAACTTTTTGGAAGATTAAGTAAAGCAAGGAAAGTTTCTATTGAGAACTAATTTATATATTGTCCTCATCCGAATGGACACTCTTTTAATGAATCCCTAACCCTTGCCATCGAATTGCCTTAAATCCATAACAGAGCTTAATTATGTTACAGGTATCATGTTAACTAATTCAAGCATTTATTTAAAAAAGAAAAAGACAGCCCTTTTAGCAAAAAGTAATACGAGATCCTACCAATTCTTGATATGCAATATAAAGATTGTTCAAAATGTGATAAGGAGAACGAAATCAATGCTTTCTAACAAAAAATACCTATCTACAAAATATAATACGATTGCATTTAGCATATAGCAATAATTGATATTACATTTCTCAATGAAAAAAGGTTCGAAATCATTTGATCGTTAGTCAATCACGTCAACTGTTGAGCTCTTCTTTAGTTAAT
Organism: Lepeophtheirus nordmannii; assembly: GCA_963680855.1. Classification (NCBI taxonomy): domain Eukaryota; kingdom Metazoa; phylum Arthropoda; class Copepoda; order Siphonostomatoida; family Caligidae; genus Lepeophtheirus; species Lepeophtheirus nordmannii. Next base: position 18,186,213 of record OY804525.1, on the reverse strand, counting down.
AGTAGTAGAGATATGAGAGAGAAAGAAATATTAATTTGAGTTCAATCAATCAACGTCCATAAAACAACATCTAATAAGGAGAGGATGAGTATACAAATCCACAGGTAAAGGACAAAAAAAATGTATTGTGGATGTTTTGTGCAGTATTGTGATCAAGGTTATCTTATACAAGACAAAACAGACACTTTCAACGGTACGACTAAGACGACAAGACCTAGACGAGTCGTGATCAAGAGAAAAAGGTTTGATTTTCTTTTTGTATGTAAAAAATAAATACAAAACAGCTGTCCAATGACAAAGGGATTTTAAAAAGTGAAAGAGTACAGACCAGGATTTTCATAAAACAAAGAGAATTAGTTTTGAGAATATTTTATATGTATTCTAATTGAGATCTCTGCTCATACTCCAAGAACCTCCTGCTTTAAGTGTGTATACTTAAATTATATGTAAATATAATCTTTGAGTGTTTAGTTGCTAACCTAAAAAGATGCAGATTTATAATTTAATAGAACGTAAGCATTTTAGCATGGAAACCCAATGGCATAGTAACATAACTCTACTGCAATTTTCCTCTCGTGAAAATTTATTTATTAAGCATAATATTGTTTTACATACGGGTTTTTGAACATTTTTTTCCAATAAAAAGCATGCAAAATCCAATTTGGTAATATATGTATATGGGTATAATAAAACCCTTGATTGCTTCCACGTAACAAACGCATTTACATATGTAAATATCTCGTTATCATCCATGACGTAGAGACGGCATATGTAACATACATATGAGCGTGAGGGGAAAATCCTATTTTTAATCATAGAGGGGTGCCGTGGTGTCTTTATTTGGAGTAAAATTTGTGCATGCATTGTATGTACATTTGAAATACTGGTGACAGGCGCGTCAATAGATGACGAATATCTATGTACATTGATGTCTCAATTCAAAATAGAGAAATGAAAAGTGTATGTTTTGTGAATATGAATTTCAAATTTTGTATTGCCTATATTAGAGGCTCTCAACCTGAAGCCTTTTGGTGATTTAGACAAACATTATTTGCTGTTGGATGTGTCGTTTTTAATGTGGCTCAAAGGAAAACCATGATCTTTGCAAGATTTAGATGTAAGGGGTAAATCTATGAATGTATTCATGAGAGTATCAAAGCAAACCGGTGTCATTCATATTATGATATAGGATGTATCCCTAGGGTATTTGTACCATGATACCATTGAGGCATTATGACGATGAGGACATGTTACGCTTCATAAATATTCAAATGTTGTTTCATGGGTAATAATACAAATGAACTTAGTATTTCACTCATGAATGAGTAATCATAGATTACAATTTACATATGTAGATCGCTCTGTATGTTGTTTACCATGACTCATGTGCGCCGTACTTGTACTAAAAATAAATAACCCAAATATATCATAGCGTGACATCGAACAATCACTACAATTACTGTACTAGTAACAAAATAAGCTAATTGAGTAATATCTCACTTTACAAAGACACTTGGTCAGACAGTGTTTTGAACATTGACTGCCACTTTTGAATTTGGGTAATGTTTGTGACTGAAAGTACGTTTCTTCCTTGTTCTAGTCAATCTTCCAAAAAGCTCAGCCCATCTCGTCACCTCAAAGAACACTGATGCAAGAGCCATTCAGCTAGTTGTGTCTAGAGATCAAAGCTGCTCACAAGTAATTTCTTATGAGTCCGAAGTGAGTCTTGAGTCGCCGTTTAGTCTGATTTATGAACGAATTGATTCCAAGTTGAGAAGTACGTTGTAGTAGTTCTCAACTCGTGGGTGATTCTTAACTTGATAATAATAAAAGGGAATTGTTCATAGCTACAATACAGTAAATAATGCATGTTCAAAACACTAACTAATCAGTGGCAAGAGAAGTAGATAATCAACAGCTGACAACGAAAACAAAGTGTTCTTGAGTTGTAGATGTTTTGGGAGTAGCAAATTGTAACAAGGAGTTTTATGAGTCTGAAAACTATTTTTCAAGTCAAAGTCGTGTCTCATCTGAAGTTTGCAGTTTATTGAGCCGCTCTAATGAGTTTGCTGGGAAAAAAGGAATTGTTAATAGCCATTCAATGAACGTAATTTGTAAGAAGAAAGAAGCTTTCAGCATTTCTACCGCCACTGTTTATATATTACACGTATATTACGTAGAGACGAATGATCTAGGATGACATCTTCCAACATATTATAAATATTGAGAGTTGTACAAAGATGCAGTCATTCTCTAATAATACATATATGATTCGATGAGTAAGAACCACCTTGTATGTCTTTAATTCATGCATTAACAGCAGTTTCATGAACGAAAATACAAATATACATAATCAAAACAACACTCACACAAAGAGAAATAGAAAATAAGTTTAGACACATGAATCATCACTGAGTATGAAGTTATGCAGCGCATACTTTCCCGCCAATCAGCTGGCGGAATCATACAATTATACAATTGTGTACATAGACCGAAATTCTTGGGATAATCACAAATGAAAACTTTTATTTCATAGGGGTAACATCTTTGTATGTATGTAGGTATGTATATTTGTATATAAATGTACATACGTTTGTTGTTTTCACCTTGAAAATATTGCATCATGATAATACTAATAATTTATGCAGTGGGAGAGAGAAATAAAAAAGTAGGTTAAACACTCTGCATGTAGATATCTTTGCTTTCAATGATACTTTTGCACGTTGAGTAAGACAAATCACTCTGCAAATTATTCAAAAAAAACATTGATAGTCTATCTCTCTTTTATATATGTATATGTAATTACAATAAAAGGATATTGAAGTAAGGTAGATTAGTAACAAGGGTGTAAGTTGTCACATTTTTTATTTATCGACAAAGATAGTATTAAATATTTATATGTACATATCATTGTGAGTTGTATATTGTAAAATGATAGGGGATATAAAATAATTACATATTATTATAAACTAAAAACAAAACAAATGAAGAAGCAACATTCTTCAAAAAAGTTAATAAAAAAAAATAATTATTATTTTCTGCAATTATCCAAAGTCTTAATTTAAGGATAATTCAATGCTCATCTTTTTTGGATGTAGGTCCTTATAGTATATATAATAAGGGGCAGTGAACAAAAAATTTATGAGCAGAAAGCTGTGGTTGTAGTCAACATTTGTAAGACCCTTTTAGGCCCATTTACTCTGCCCTATATTGATCATCACACTATTAACTATCATGGTTAAATAATAAAATATATAGAGCTTCATATTGATGTGCCTATTTCCCATAAACAGCTGAATTTAGCAAACTACATACAATTTGACACAAATTTTATTCATTTCAAGAGTCAAAGCAGTTGTAAGATAAGTCATCAAATTCTGTCCTAGTGAGTTTTTTTATTTTTATCTTGTACATAATTAAATTTTATAATCTTGAATTCCTTTAAATGCTTTAAATTTTGCATGGAGTCTAAATTATCTACAAGGAGCAATGCCACAAGGTGGCAACCTTGATCAAAATTTCAAACCAACGTGTAAATCGTACAAACACGATGTATACCCATTATATATTGGTCAATTAGAGTCGGATCTTAAAATGGGACTTAAAATAAGTCTTATTTCTCATTAGAAGTGATCTTTATAGAAAGTATCAAGATGTCACAGAGATAACAGATAAGTTATTCATTTTACTAATTTATTTGCCTTTATTTTTACTTAAAACTTCATTCAAGTATTTATACTCTTCCAAAATAAATGTATAAGCATCCTCAACTAAGATGGTCGAAATAGATTCATGAGAACGTCTCTGGCGTAAATATTAAATTGTTCCATTATTTTTGACGCACAATTAAAATGCCTTCTTAAGGTTTAGAATCGAAGGGAACGTCAAAATTTTGAGACATCATATCTTGGGATGATGTGTTTCTCGACACTGATTTTTGAAGGTCTTCTCTCCTCAAAGAAGAAGACTTTGTCTCGATGACTAGATTTATTTTTATCTTTTTTGGTATCGTTTTGATCTCAAGCACTCAGAGTATTTGTATTATCTGTTTGGACCAAATACATTCTGTTATAGTTAATTTTAATTTGGTTCATCTGGTTAGAAACAGAGCCCAATGTTTGTACATATACTTATAAGGATTGCAAAAATGTAATAGAAAATACAATCAATTCATATGGTTTGTTCTAGATATACGTATATTTATTTACATATAGATTATATTTATAGCTTTTCATAGCCCTGATTTTTCTTCTTTAGATAAGTGTATGTAGAAAAGTACATATTTGCTTACCATTAAATATTGTAAGTACAAATGTAGCCAAATACTAATTTTCCCCATTAAAAAATCAAATCAATCAAACTTAAAAAACAAAACAAGGAATCATTCTGTGGATCGATAAAGCTTGCGTACTTTGTTAGAGAGAGAGAGAGAGAGCAAATAGTCCATTTTGCTTGTTCCCCCGCAACAATTCAAATTTGAGTAGTGCCTATGTAACCCATTGCCTTTCTCAAAAGCCTACTTTGTCCTTATTGCATATTAACCTCAATTCTTTTTAGTTATTTATTTATTTATTCAACACACTCAGAGTAACACAAAAACAATATTTTTTTTTTTTTTTCATATTATAAAATAACTGCATTCACTTACAAAGTTATTAAAAACTTTATGAATTCAATGCATTTTTATTATTACATACTTAAGTACGTATATTCATATGTATGTATGTATGTATATAAAGAATAGGCCGATGGTGACGTCATTAATGCACTCACATAAAAATTGTTTCAAAGGAATAGCAAATCATGTTTAAAAATACTTATATATACATATATAACATTTATGTAGTATAAATATATATGTTTACAAATGTGTACAAATAGTCCAATCAAACGTGACATCATATGAATTTTTGTTACTCTTTTTCACTGAATTTCTCTTCTAGTTAATAATTAATGAATAAAAATATAATTTTGTCAAATCAAATTGAGAAAATTTTAAGAAAAAAAAAGTAATTTCTATTGTTGATTCGGTCTTTAATAAGAGACATTAAATAAATCACATTCGTCCTTCAAGAACAAACCCAATTACAAGGCATCATCTTTACTTTCAATTCACTAATTACCACTATGGGAGAAAAAAAAGATAAAAGGAATCAAATCATCTTTATTTATTCAACAAAATTCATTTCATCTCCCTCAAAAGTAGTTCCCAATTCAATGTACATACATGTGCCAACGGTTTTTTTCCAATATTCAAAACACTTACAAAATTTTTATTAAGCCAATAATTACAAAACAATAACTGCTGAGTTTAAATATGCTATTCAAATTAAAAATTGGATGATCGGTTTCTTGATTAATATATTATGTATCTTGAGAAATAAACCACAAATTCTTAGCATTTCAAAAGAATACATTATGAAAATTTTAATTATAACTTTTTTGATTTACACAACATTTCTCTAAATTGCTTTTTAGTCATCATCTTTCAGACATTTGTAAAAAAGGAAAAAATCGATTTTAGCTCTTCACAAAAAGGACGCATATCTCAAACGTTGATGAATATTTTGACATTTAATTTTACAGAAAATGTCAGTGACAGTTGTGCCAACTGGAAAACAAAACATTTTTATCCCTGCCGGAATCCCCCCCAAAAAAAGTAGTTCAAAGTAGTATACGAGCTCAAATTAGCGGGAATGGATTTATATTTACGTTACTGATTCATAAATGTACATGACGGTGTCATTGAGTCATGATTCTTCAAAAGAAAGGTTTTTCTAAGATTTAAAACTTCAAAGCTGTGTAACGGATACTTTTCCTTTGTCTGCATGGATCCTTTCCTCAAAATTATACTTTTAAAATAATAATAATAATAAGTATAAAAAGTATAAAAAGATAATTTAAAAAACCTTAATTAATCTTTCCTTCACATCTTTTTAAAGAAAATAAGACAATATTTGCATTAACATTTATATTTTATTTGAAAAATTAAAATGTACATACTTATTAAATCATATCCTGACTTGTGTCAATATTTATATATGTATGTATGTTTATAAAGACACACGGAATTCAAGGAATGTAGTAGAAATTACTTTCCTTTGTATCTACAAGAGTTTGATATTATATATTTTGTTTTTCTATCAAATAGGACATACATACATATTATGTACATAAGTTATTAGTTGTTGTTGTTGCTTTTGTGTGTGTGCCTAGGGCCTCTTTTGTATGTAATTTCATACAATTACATAAAATAAACATATTTATTTATATGTATGTATATATATTTATTTATATAGTTTCAAATCTATAGCTGATTGAATTTCATTCCATCCCTTTTTACAAACTCCGTAAGCTTCAAATGTGCAAAACTGTGGAATCAAAAGTAAAAACAACTGACTCAAGTTATAACTACAAAGTAGGTAGTCTAATGTAAATACATACATAATAACTACAACCCAAGCATATATTATATGTACATACATATGCCTTCCACATAGCAACTAAAATATTTGTATGTATGTATATAATATGTATACTTTTCGATAGCATAAACAAATCTACTAGAAGTACACATATTGATTTTTTGTTCTTCAAAGTAAACTTAATTATTTAAACAATAAAGAGATGTGAAAGTAAATCTTTATTATTATTGTTATTTAAATGTCAAGTAGTCTAAACATTTGTTTGAATGTACATATATGTATTGGAAAAGAGGTCTATGATGACTCTCTACATACATAAGTCACACATAAATTATTACTTGGAGAGAGAGAAAAATAAGAGAAAAAAACTTTGATGTTGTAATCTTGAATATATTCCATTGAATAACATATACAAAGAATCAACAGAGCTTAAAGAGATGTCGACATTGATCACAAACTATTTAAAAAAAAAGTATACTATGATATACGAGCCAATATTTGAGAGAGTTCATATTGCACAATCACAGATGAAATCCCAAGAGGCCCCCACTTACTCATTTGAGAACCAATTGAACAAAATAATTTTTTGCTTACTGACACCACACGTACATGATATGTATTCATCAAACTTCTCATTATTCCTAGTAAAGACACAACCGTGTCTTTGTTTCTCTATCATCACTAGCTAGTATTTTATTCATTTGAATATAGGCAAATTCCATGCAGTGGTCAGGAAAATGTAGATATTTTGAATGCATTATGTATTGGTGGGTTATTGGATGGAGGGGGTAGGAAAAACAATATCTTGTTAGGTCTTATCACTCCCCACAATCGATTATTCTATTGAGAATGCAAATGTTTAAATTAAAAGAATATTATGATACCGTAGTGAATATTGAGCATGTTATCTCTACGGTCTGCTTTTATATTATCATCTCATTCATCATTTTTAACAAATCTGTAACAAATTTGGAGAACAGAAATTCAAAAAAGAACAAGAATAGATTATCAATCGTTGTTTATACTTTCCTAATCATAAAACTGTTATTTTTCCGAACAAAAGTTGCAACCCTATAGATAGAACTTACAATTCTACTTATGACTGTACTCTGACGTCATCATCATATGCTTTATTTAGTTTAACCGCATTAGCCGGTTAACTGATTTTAAAAAGACATGCAGTTATTCGTGAATATTTTGAAAAAGGTTACTATTTATTTAGCATTAAATTCTCACGATAGAAAAGTCTCTATACAGCTTATTGACTCATATAGATTCACGTTCAACGAATGATCATCAATTACAATCTAGTTTTCTTTTGGAAGTCTCAAAAAAGGTTTCTCTCTCAGGGTCACGTTTTCCAATGACTTTCTGGGGTTTTACTCCTAGGGTAAATTCCAGGGAAGTATTTCTTCTGGGAAATCCTGTATTTATTTTATTATTTCATAATAGTGGTTTCATTAAATTTAATACCTATATTAGAACTAATTCACTCAATGAAATGTATAATACACGTTTTTCGTCTCTTTTTATAGGTACCTTATAGTCTATGTACACGTGCATCTTTATGTAATATAATTATACTTGAAAAAAGGAAAAAAGAACTAGAAATATACCAACAAAGTTACACATTTTTTATGTGTTGGGTAAATGATTTCTAAACTGTTTTATAGGGGCAGAAATGTTCAGTATTTGGTATACGTATGTAATATGTGTTTCTGGAACATTTCAGTCGTTATAATATACGCTTGATATAAAGAGTGTCATGTGACATATAAGTAATACCTTGCCCCCTAAAATCATGGATAACTGTATGTAAGCAGTTGATGTTTATCAGGGGTGATCTGTACATTCTAATCGTTACGATGAGAAAATGTGGCACCTTAGGAGCGTTTAATGAAGTAATACACACACCGTCTAACAAATAATTCTTATTAGTCCATGACATGCCTAATTGAGTGAACTTAAAATCCTTGACATAATATAATCATCCGATTAGTATGAATAGAGCTGTAGATCTTATCCAGGTCCGGTATGAAAAAAAAAAGAGAGAGAAAATGAACATGGTAACCCTAACAATTTGATAAATGTTTGAGAGAAGGGAAGCAGTTTTAGCTGTCATGACGTTTTACTGAGCTACAAGCTGCTGTTCCCTTTTATATGTATTTAGAGATGATGACGTAGATCATACATACATATATAGATGAATTAATAAATGAATGTAAGAAAATATTCTCAAAATCATGTGTCAGAAAACTATGCATATATGTTTTTTGAGCGGATACGTCGCAAATGAATAATTATAATTGAGTCCTTCTTTGTTAGTATTGTACTTGCTTTAGTCACCAAAGGAACTTGATTGAAGCAATGTAATAGCATGGGGATTCAGATCTTCTCTTTAAGACTTCTAATTTGAAACTAGGTAAATTACATATAAATATATTATAACATCTCAAGTTAGCTCATAAAAAATTCAACTCAAAATAAGATCAAGTCTCAAATGTATATTATATATTGTGATGGATGCCGAAACATCTACATGATATTAATTAATTATACTATCAGTGATAACTTCAAATATAAAGAATATAGGAAAAATCTCATATACACATTTAGACGATATATAATGAAAATTACAAAAAAAAAAGAAGTTAATAAGCGTATTAAACGATTAATGATTCAATAAATTTCTACATACGTTAATAGTCAATAAATTGTCTAGTCGAGTTAAGGTAAAGTCCTTGATGGCTGATAGTAATTGAGGTGAAAATGTTTCAAGTAACAATGAGGATTCAAGGTCAGTGAAATGCCGTCTGAGTTATTTTGGGGAAAATGCCTTGAGAAAGTGAAAAGTTAATCAAAACATTCTAATCAGAATATAAATATAGAGATTTTATTCAAGAAATGTAAATGAAGACAATCCTAATCTTTTTAATTTCATTACTAATATGACTAAAATGCTTATTTCCTTCAATGGTTGTAAGTACCACTCAATATCGTTATTTATTTACATTTTGTCAAGTTTATGGAACTTTAAACTGAAAAATTCGTTTCCTCTTACTGTATCATTACACTGTCAATGGAGTCACAATGTGAAGAAGTTATGGGAAAGGATATTTTCACAATCAATGCGAAATCATATTATTACACTTGATTCACACAAAAGTAAATATCTGTATGTGATTGAAAAGAACAATGGAAACATAAAACTGAGGGAGATGTGATCAAAATCCATCTTCCATGATAGCAAGTTTGTTAAATACAAAACACTTCTATCGTATGTACACTGTGACGATTTGAGGGTTTTAAATACGACGAAGGACATGAACGTTCTGAAAAGTTCAATTCTAATGGAAAATCTCATCAGGGATTTGATGATCATCAAAATTCAGAATCATAGTAAAGTGATCTCACAAGAGAAGGAATCCACGGAAATTATCAAAAGTCTTAAATCCTAGAGTTAATATATTAAGTAATATTACATATATCTGTTTTGCAATCATTACTTTAATTTCTAAAGTTTAATACTTATTATAGTTTAAGTAGACCATAAGAGCATTTGCCAACTCCTTTGAGAAGTCCATATAGACGATATCGAACTCCTTGATAAACAAAGAAATACCTGAAATCCTCGTTGTAACTCCAAATTGCATAAGATTTACAACTCTAGGTATGAATTTGTGTTTATTTCATACCATTCCTGTAAGCCTATAAAAGGGTAAGAAAATAGCTGTTTGTAGCTGATATAGTCAAACGTCATGACAGCTACCAAACATTCATCAAATTATCAGGGTTACCATAGCATATTATTTACAGCTCAAAATAAGGATATTATTAATTCAACAGTACCATAAGTCTCACTCATGCTTTCTAATAGCTCTTCAAAAGTCCCATTTCCGCAGATTACTAAATATTTCGATCAATTCGAATTTATTGGATCCACATCTCGAACACCCTGTAAATGTCACCCAAACCCTTAGACTATTTACAGATTCACAAAAATTTCCTACTTCCTTTAAAAAAAAGAAATTTTTTAATTCACTGCCCTCTTATGAAGGAGTGAAAGGTAAAGCACACTATATATATATCTAAGGATCAGTGAAGCTGGCTACGCCACTTGCAGAATAAATAATTTCAACCTATGAGCCTCAAAATGAGCGACTTAGACTCGCCAGTATATTATTCATTGACTAAACAATGGGACCGTAATTAAAATATTAAATGATAATTTGATTGTTTTGTTATTATTTCAGATCAGAGCTCTTCAAAAGATATCTTTTATGAGTCTGGATCAAGTCCTGCATGTCGGGTTAGAAAGAAGTGTCGCTTAAATTAGCTTTAAGGAATACTTTTGTCCAAGCTACCAGCTCTGCTTCTTCTAACCTTGATGTTTTTTCTAAGAAACACTTTTAATGAAGAGAAAAAACTAAGTTCACCACCTCCTCCTCCTCTTCCTAATAGTATCTGAAACTATTTTTCAAGATGAAATTTGAGACTCACACAGGATAATAACTTACTAATTTATGTACTAGGTGTATGTATGTATGTTAGTTAGAAGAAATGAAGCAATAAAAAAAAATTAGTTGAAAGAGCGTTGAAAGGAAGTGATTGACCTCAAAACATTCATAATAAAAATGAACATACATAAAGGTAAAAGAAATTTAAAATTACCATGCATGCATGTCTACTTTCAGCTAGGTAGGAAAGGTACAGACATTGTTAGGGTGGAATGCATACTACATGTATGTATGTATATGGAAACAACAACAATGAGAAGGAGTGAAGGGTAAGCTTGTACATACATACACACATACATCTGCATGTAGAAGACTTGATGGCAACAAGAACAAAATAATATTAATATTGTACATTTTCACATAGTACTGCAACAGCTTTGATTGGACCTTTGCCAAAAAAAAAAACACTACAAAATAAAAAGAGACATCAAACAAACACTTTGAGAACATTTAATATTCAAAAACAAAGTCATTAGATATGTAATTTCAATAAATATATTAATTAATATTTAATACTTTTCTACAGACTTAAGTAAGTAAGTACATACAGTTAACCCTCGTTTATCGCAGAGGATATGTTCCAAAGATAACCCCCCGACAGGTGAAATCTGCGAAGTAGTCAGCTTTATTTTTTATAGTTATTTTACAAATCAATACAGTACAGTACAGAATGAAACCAAAAACAAAGCCTCATTTCAAGCCTTCACTTCTTCGTCCTGACTCCGCTGCGCTGTAGCTGCGCTGATTTAATGAAAAACCAATATCAACTTTTTTCACTTCTAGACAACAGTAATGCTTCTGAGCCAGTCAGGATTCACTGTAAAAAAGAAGCCGCGATATAGCGAGGGATCACTGTATATGTATTTGATTCAAAAGTACAAATTCAAGTTATCCCTGAAGAATTGATGTCATGTATTTGTATATATATATAAATATCTATATTGTAATGACCTTTGTTCATCCTTAGGCATATATTAAAGGCCAAAAATGTATACATACATACATATGTATATAAATACAAAAATCAACTATACAAGTACAAGAAACTGTTTACGATGTTTAAATGTTAAATAGAAATACATACTCTAAATGTAATTTATTTACAGAAAGAAAATATATAAAAAATTTTTTTTCATCAAACGCTGGTTCGATGAACATACGTAATTATAAATATATAAATATATATATACATAATTTGCAATTATTTGTATACATATTATTTTATCTTGACGTATCATAGACCCAACACCCGCATTTAAACCTGTATGAAACATTAAAATGTGTAATTATTGTCCCTGAACAGAAAAACTCAATAATCACGTGACTACAGATACGTTGCCATTGAATTGATTTATTCAATTACGTGCAAATCTTTGATATATATGCACACGTTAGTCATAGACTACATGGGATCACAATATGTAAATACACTTTTTTATCAAACAATTATTTCAAAAATAGATACAAAATTCCCAGCTTTTCTCGATGGATTAGCTGTAAGGCTTTGACTCCGTTTTTACGAGGACTTTTTTTATACAGGTGTTCCTTGAAATCAAAACATATGTATGTATACAAGTAAATTTTTATCTAATAAAGTATCATTATATAAGACACACCTTGTACAATCATTCTAATTTATTTTACAAATTTCATACTATCCATAATTTTTGATAAAAATCAACACGATTTTTTTTTTTTAATTTTGTTTATTTCCTTCCTAATATATATATATATATATAAAGATTTGATTATGATAAATCTAATTGATTAATAATGTTCATCATATTACTATTATTATTATGATTTTGTTATTTATCTCACAAAACTAAATACATACATACAACAAACGACGTAATAGTAATACCTTCAAAGACTTGTCGACCTGTCTGTCATCTTATATATTCGGATATTTTTGAGAATGTCATATTCTTTATTTATATTTATTCTAATTACATTGTCATCATTCTGATATGAAGAAATAACAACAACAGTCCATATAAGATGAGGAAGAAAATATGTATACTACGTTCCAAAATATTTGGGGTGTGTATGTAGAACAAACTTCATGAATGGTTGTTGTTTGTTTGTTTTTAAAAAAAAACCTGTTAGATTTTTGTATCCTGCATAATATATCATTAAAGAATGAAATAATTCTGATTGGCTCATATGTACAGAGTAAAATTTGTCAAGTAGTTATGTCCCATTGTTGACTGATTATTCCTAGGAATGCAAAAAAATATGCAGAATGCCGCGTGCGAGATTTTGAGGAGTTGGCACTCTGAACAGTACTTTTTGTTTTCTAATGCTGCTATCATTTTTCCTTTATTACTGAAGAGAGAACGTCTACAATAGCAAATACAATGTTAGAAAAGGGCACATGTTCTCGTAATAATTGTTAGTTTACGACTTGTAAGCTAAAGATTTATAATTTTCTGACTTTAATTTGAGTTAATTTTCTGCCTCTCATCTATGGTATACATAATGTGATTATTTATTATTGATGTATTCATTTGTATATGTATATAATGGAGAATAGCAGCTCGTAGCTCAGTAAAGCGTCATGACAGCTCAAGCTGCTTCCCTCTCAACATTCATCAAATTGTCAGAGTTACTAGGTTGATTTTCTCTCTCTTTTTATTTTACACATCCCATTTGCATATTTTTATATTAATTTTTATATGTATGATATACCGGTTCTATAGTGATACTGGGAACCGGAAGCATTTAAAATGATACTATACTAAATTGATATTAGAACAAGACCTTGCAACACTAATATGCAACCAAAATCTTTGATCTGTCTATGACTTAACAAGAAAAACCAAAATGAAAATGTTTTTTTTACAAATAAAAAAATTCAAAATCTTATAGACAATTTGACTCGTTCTTAACGATACTTTCCCTTAACATTTTTGTGTCCAAAAAAGTATCAATATCAAATTTTAGAACCGGTAAGAAAATATCAATATGGTGACGATACCTTCTGAAATGAATTGCAGATTCAAATTAAGTTTAGTCTCAAATTGAAAACTATGGATGCATTAGTCCTAAAAGTTTCAACACCACCATTTGATCCCCTCTTAAAACATGTCCGAATGGAAGGAAAAAGCTGTACCAATGAGCAATCTTTGTTAAATGACGTCATCTTAGCTATGGGCCAGTAACGTCATCTCGACGTTATTGGAGGTATAAGTATCTAATTTGCTAATTGGGAATTGGGCTGGGTTTAGATCTTCATGAAATGGGTCATGAGTCTTACCCTACAGTCGACTCGTCATTGCAATAATAATCCTGCCCAGTTCAAGAGGAAAAGTAGATTTTATCTTAAGTTTCCCTCAGAGTAGCTGGTTTTCGTACTAAAATTATATTCGATATTGTGAACAAAACTTTTTAAAATTATTTTCAAACTTTAAATATGTAAAAAGTGACTCATTTAAAGTTTAAGAATAATTTGAAAATGTTTCGTCTCCAATACTTCTTATCATTTTGAGCCACTGCAATATGAAATTGACAGACAAAAAAGGAAAAAAGAGGAAAAGTGAATCATTTATTTCTAGCAATCTTTGGTTCTAGACTTTTTGGACTTCCAAAATTATGAACAATCGTAAAAAAAAAACCATATACCGACACGAATCTTCTTATTGTAATTCAGTCCATCTTTTATTTCATTTAATATTCCCAATGATTGGCTCTTTAAAATTTGCAAAGTTTTACATTAAAGTCATGACATTTTACTTCTGTAGAAATGATGATAAGAAAATTAATATTAATATAATGCATGCAGAATAAATGTTTATACAAATGCTTCCCCGCTAAAAGAAGAGTGATTAAAAATATATTTAGCTATATTATTTACTTTAGCTATAAAAAAAACTCGCTAAAACTTGGAAATGTAATTCCTTTTCTACAAATATCAGATGTTAAAAAAATCTCTATTTTCAAAAAAAGTCAATGTCATGTTCTGCACCACAAGTATAATTTGATAGGTAAAAAGACCATGAGAGCATCCTTAAAAGAAGTTTGCAAACCAGATCACCTGTCACTAGAGCACTTTTTACACCAAATGGAGACCATGTCGCTCCTAGAATCAATGTAGAAAATCAGAGATGGGGAAGGGCCACTTTATAAGTAGAAGTTTTTGAATAGTGATCCACACGTGTGACTCAAATATTTTATTTATTTAGCTAAGGTTTAATAATTGTCTGCAAATACAGACAAGAAAAAGTTCGTATTAAAAGGAAAAGTTGGACATTTGTCCAAGGTTTCGGCCAATCAGGGGTTTGGCCTTGTATAATTGATACTATTATACTCTATGTGAACTGAGGTTGAGATGGCATCAAAATTAAAAATTGTTTAGGGTCTCATATTAGTTTAAGCTCCTATGAATATAGGATGGAAGTTTGAGACTTGAGTGCATGCGACTGACTACACCCTGCATAGTGAGAGCCCAAGTGTGGGCTTACAGAGAGACTATGTATAAAAGAGGGGAAATAAACATAAATATTTTTTTTTTTTTTACATTTTAATCTTTTCTTGGAATAGTGGTTCTCAATGTGAGTTCAGTGGTTTTCTTACAACGGTCTGTCTGAAGATTCACGAAGAGTAAACTATAAGCCATTATACTCTGATACTCGTTTGGCTCACAAGTCCAACAATTCGGTATTCGATCAAAATACTTGAGTTCAAATTATCTATGAAGTCAAATAAAATTTCGATCTCGAAAAAAATTTACTTTGTGTTGTAATTTTTAGTCTTTTATCAAAGGTAGACATGTGAAAACAGGGGGATTCCCTGTAAGCCTTTTCTGTTCTTTAGCATAAATTATGGTCAAATCTTTTGAGTATATAAAATTTTTAGAAACTTGGGATTCCAAGAGATCTTCTGCGTTGTGAAATAAAGAAACTCGACCTTAAAATAAAAAAAAAATCTAGAAATTTCATTATCAAATTAGTTCCCATACATCATTTTTTTTTTTTTTTTTGTAAATATAAATTAATTACAAAACTGCATAGATAGGCAGTAATATAACTTGTAATTGCAGGGGAAATTAACGACCAAAGTGTTAAAAAAAATATTTTATACGACAATTTTAAAATCAAGTTATGCATCAAAGTGCAAGAAATTTAAAACGTAATAAAAATTAATACAAAATTATGCCTCTTTCTTCAAATAAAGAGTTTGATAAAGTTATGACTCTCTCATAATCTAATGAAGGAGCCAAAACATTGAAAATAATAATATTGATAATTAATCATTGCTGTTTTTATATATTATTATAAATTTGATCTGCGTTTAACAACGAAGTAAATAAATTTATATTATATACATACATGAAACCATGATGATCCTTAGAGTGAGCAAAAAAATTATTAATGAATCTGCAAAAAAAAAAAAAAAAAATCATGTTGTGTGAAAAAATAATGACGCAGTTTCATTTTTTTCTTCTCTACATTTCTATGTTTGTTTTAATAACAAGTGTTATTACATATATATATATATATGTAAGTAGTTAATGGAAGGAACAAAACAAGTCAATTGGATATTTCAGTATGCTTATGTTTATTTATCCCTATGATGTACAGTACAAACTCTGTATACGAGATATTTGTCTAACGAAATACACTTTTGTAAAAAAATTATATTTCAGGAGAGCTACATTTTTTTTTTAACTCAAGCATTTTATTTCTCAAGTCCTCCAATTGAAGTTGCAAGTAATAATAATAATTATTATTATCTATAAGTTTCTTGATATTAAAGACACGTTGTCATTCCACCCTGGACTATAAATAAACTTATTTGGTAGAGGCAAGTACTTTTCGACACGGCGAATAAGGCTCGTGATCCAAGGGCTGACTGTATTTGAGAAAAAAATTAATGAGTAAAAAGTTGGGTACATACATATAAACACTCTTTACAAACTTAAATATATTTTTTTCCTTGTACATAGAGTCATTTATACGTAGAAACATTTAATTGCTAGATCAGATACTTTTTGTAAAGTATATGTATAGTAAATTAATCAATTTTTTCGTTCTTTTGTAGCAATGTAAAAGTGTTAGATTTTGTAATATCAAAAAAAAAAATAATCTTTAGTTCATACAATATTTGAATTAATACATCGATAAATTAAATATATATATATAATTTGAAACTTAGATGCTCAAAATATTGTATGAACTATGAAGTAGTTAGTACATACAAATAACATGTGTGTGATCATAGACACACGTCACCTTTAAAATGTGTTTAAATGCCATGGATATCTTACACTGAGTTATGAATACAGATATCATATCACGAGATATTGGGTTAGTAAGTGCCCGTTTGTAATTTGGATATTATTTGTAGGAAAACATATTTTGTAAGTAATTAAGTTGAGAGGATTACAACCAATGGTTTAGACTCTGTGCGTTGTTTACTTATTTGTTTGTCTACTTTGTCTTTGAATATATTTTTTGCACCCCATCTTGTGTCTATGCATGTTTTGTTAAATTGCACATTCCGTATTGGCAAATGAAGTAGGTAGTTGTATCTATGATGTATATAAAATGTATTTTGCATGAATGCTGTGTACAACTCCTGATATTTTAAATGAATAAAATACTTCGTTCCGGGGTCCACAATCATTTTTCTAATTAAATAAGGACCTGTATTTTCGCTCAGTAGCCGTTACACCCTCATTTCAGGTCTATTAGATAGTTTCCTAACTACAATGTCTCCAAAAGAGCCATCTACAATTAGATAAGAGCGCTGATACATTCAGCTTCTTGTGACAAGAGGCACGTTGATCCTTATAATCTAATGATTGTAAACGTTTAATAATATTAAGCAATATTTTAGATCCTATTAGATCACAAACACACGGATATTACTCGTAAATTGCGACTAAAACAAATTGGAGTTGCATTAAAACATTAAATTGGAAAACACTTGGTTAGCAATTGTTTGTTTTTTTTACTTCTAGCTCTGTGTTCAAGTGCCTTGGACTCCTAGTTAATTTTCCATGTTTGTGATACTCCTTTCAAAAAGGCTTGCCATTAGAATGGGACACTAATCATGCGTGAATCATTCAGTGTCTTGTCACTAGATACAAATTGATACAAACAATAAAATGATACTACTATGAGCAAAAAGATACCGGGACATTGGAATGTATTTTTTTTTTTTGGGGGGGGGGGGGATTCCGATAGGGGTACATGTTTTGTTTTTAAGTTGGCATCACTGACATATGAGCCAAATTAAGTGTCAAAATATTCATTAGTGTTTGTGAACATCTAAAATCGAATTTGTTGTTTTTTAAAATGTCTAAAATACAAAAGTTACAATGAATATTCCAGATACTATTCTTTGAACTTTTGAGAGTTTGGTGTTTCTTTCTATGGATACATAACCTATTATGTACTCAAGAACCGACCCTCCAATTTTAAATTTTAATCACATATTTAAACTCAACAGTTTTTGTTCTGTAATTATTGACTTAGTACAATTTTTGGTACTGTTTTGAAAGTTAAAAAATAAACCCCTGGCACATGTGCATCATAAGATCAGGAGGGGAGGGGGGGGGGGGTTGATTACTTTTGAGAGATTTTAAATGAATTTTGATGGTATGTACAAAATAAATATGAGAACCACGTGGGCATGATCCTGATTATTTTAGGCATTGAATTAATGCCTATTCTGACATATGGAACTTATGCAAAAGTACATAGAATGACGGCATTGTAATGTCAAAGTTAACTATAAATATACATACATAAGGATAATAAATCTATGAGTTATTTTTTTTTTTAATTATCATTTTCTTAACAGAGTTTTTTTTTTTTTATTTTTTATTTCAAAGTATAAACTCATCATAATAATTAAATAACCTTGACAAGCTATTGATTCAATAATACCTTATCAATTTTTAATAAATGTATATTATATTATTCTGCATTAAAAATTCATGGAATCAAATCTTCAAAGAATTATATAAGAAATGAAGAGTAAACATAGATATAATACAAATATTAATACATAATCGACCCTCTTGCTATTCCAAGAAAATTTAAAAATAGTTCAATCCTTAGATAAATATGTACAGAGTATTTTTTATGATTCACCCTCGAGAAATTATCTTATCATATTAAGATTTTCTTATATAATGGATTACCATTTTTGCGTAGGCTTAAAAAGATCAACGCATAATGTGTGTATTTTTAAAAATACACTGTCTAATATTAGATTATTAATCCGAAACCTTTTGAATGGTCCTTCATTATAATCAAGTTAATATTAGTTACATAAGGAATTGAAGGAGTTTTAAATCTATTTTTGTATTCGCATGCGTCAGCCAAATGTCATTCATTCCTCAGGCCTTTGACTAAGAGAATCTTTAATTGATTCTATCTGTGTACACATGAATTGATGAGAGCTGTGGACTCAAGTTACATGATTCCATACATGAGTCGTTACTTGTATGTATAGCATGTGATTAGATCTGACAAATTGACAAAAGACTCGTAGTACGTCGACATCAGTGGCTTGAGCCCTTGTCAAAAAAAAACAAAAAACTAATGCAAGTCTTGAAATTTTTCCAAATTTGAAGGAACATCATTTTTGAGAACAAAAGTTTTAATCTCTATTCACTAATTTTTGAACTGAATGAACTAATTCCCTCAATCTGTAAAGGAATTGTTCTGTTGTAAAAGCTAAAATATTGTTCCTGGTTTATTCTTATGTATAATTTCATGTTGATTTGAGCTATCAGAGTAAATGTTCATTCTCAAATTAATCTCAGGAGTTTACTTTATTCCCCAAAAACAAATTATTTAAATTCTTTTGACGACAGTATTTTTTGATATATAGCATAAAGACATGATTGATAGAATAAGAAGTCTTTAATATAGAAGATGCAGCATATTGAATTTGATAGGTGACTTGATTTGATATCTGTCGATACTGAGCCTTGGATTTGAGTAGTAAAGACCCACATCCTTGACTAAGATTTGGTGACTAATAACTCAGCCACACCTGTTGTATTTATTAACTCTTTTATAAGTAATATTTGCTAGTTTCTAACCAATTATATGAATAGACAAAACAATTTATTCAAAGAACAAAATATTTGGCGAGTTTCTGAACTTATAAACATCTGTTCTTGAAGTTTTTTTTGCAAATAGTTTGATATTTTTTTATCTATCTGATCTAAATATATATATATATATATATATGAGTTTCCAAACATTGGAAAATATTCAAAGGACTAGTATAAAGTTAAATGCTTCTAAAACCTTTTTCCCAAGTCTTTCAAACTCATTTTCAGCATCAAATTTACAACAGCATGAACTTGTAAATGTTTGCGTATTTCTGGAAAACTATGTAACATGGGTCAAATGTAAGGAAATTCAACCTACATGTATGCATAGGTAGACCTTTTTCTTAAAAAAAGGTCTACATTAAGATTTAAAGCCTAATGGATACACTTTTTAATCAAAAGATTTTCACGTCTACAAATATAATTTGAGTGTGCTAAAAACTGTTTCATTAAACTTTATTAAATTATTTATTATTATCATAAATAAATGAATCATTGTATTTCTGCAAAGTTAATTTATTACATGTGGAAGCTAAACTTTGTACAGAATGCAACTAAGATTACAGAGTGTTTTAAAGTTTACGTTTAAAAATCTACGACATTTTTAAAAATGGATCCCCTGAAGGAAATACGAGATGGAAGTATATTCATGTCGTCAAAGGAAGTAAAGAAGAGTCACTGATCATGGTAAAATGCAGAGTTTAAGAAAAGAAAATATTTGTCATTTGCAAATATTTGTGTTGAGAGATTATAACACCTTGGTAAAATTAGTTATGCAGATTGGGCCAACTTCCACAATATTTTCTTTCAAAGTTTCTGTATTTACAATTTACAAAGTTGTTTATAAATAAGGCAAATAAGAAAAAAAAACCTCTATTTGTCTGATATCATGATCTAGAAATGATCAATAATAGGGTTTTCAAGATATATATATATATATATATATATAAACCCTTGCCGCAAGATTTCCTTAAAGTGAATTGTCATACTTTTAAATCTGCATGGCTAAATTATTTTGACGGAATTACAAAAAAATAATTATTCAAGTACGATAAATCACAATGGTATCATCACCACATCAAATATCCTGATGTTTCTGTTTAATAACCTATCGGCTTTTGCTCACTCATTAACTATTAGTGCTCTGCAAGTTGAATTGTTTAACATCAAGTAGTTGAAGGGATCTCAACTGATATTGCACTGAGATCCCCTTTTCTCTTTGGACCTTATGCTGTAATCCTATTTTTACTTTCCTTCAAGCGACGTAAAGTCTTCCGTTTATGAAAATACCTACATTCGGTAAATCCTATCATTTGAAACATGTATTGGTGTCATCTGATTACAAAATTTACTTAGGGTGAATTTATATCATAAATGCCTTTGATTCGTGTGTTTATTGTAAACGAGTTGCATTTTTGATCAGCTCTTGCTGACTCACTTATAAGATGTTAGTGAACGACTTTTGGGTCGCAAACTATTTGTTGAGAAACACTGTTCCAGTTACCACTTGTTAACCAGCGCTAACACAACAGTATATCTACTACCCAATAAAATTGAGATGAGTGAAGTTATTAGCTATGAGCGTTCTATACTTTGTTATTTGTTTACTGAGGCTCAGTATCTCTCATCCATCCTGCGGTTATGAATGTGTTGTTAGTTTGTTCATGTTCCATTAGGAGATGAGTGCGTTGTTTGTTGAGTATGATTAAATATCTGAGCGCCATCTTGCGGCTATGAATGTCTGGTTGGTTTGCTCATGTCCAATGAGGAATTTCCTCGGCTTTACTCTCTTCTTTATTTAAAAGAGTTTAGTACCTGAGCGCCATCTAGCAGTTACTAATGTTTTGTGAGTTTCTGCTTGCCCTATTGGCACCCTGTACCCTGTCCTTTTTCTGTCTCTCTTTGGAAGAAAGAGTTTCAATTAAAATCTATGTGTGGTTTAATGATGTAGGTTTATGCAAAAGATACAAATGAATTCATTGCTGGAGTCTTGTTACCTATATATATATAGTAAATATAATCATAATATAAATATGATTGATATTTTTAATCAGTGCTCTTTGGCAAAAATATACGTTCCTCGAGGCTTAAGTATCCTTAATTGTGTCGTTGTTGTTTTTTTTGTTCAATTAGTTATTAGTTTTTGTTTTTCTTTTTACATTGATCTACTTGTAATGAGACAAAAAACAATTGGATGAAAATAATCAATCTTCTGCGCAGTTCATTTATTTGCTATTTTTTCATACGATATACATATATGTATATGTTTATATTCAAAAACTTTGAAAGAAAAGTACATAATTACGAACAAATGATGTTTGTACATATTATATGTATGTATTTTTGTCATGACTCATGAGAGAATATTTTACAACAATATAATAGACAAATCTAGATTGTCTATGCTATGGACAATGATTTGTATGTATCGTCAATATACAATACAATACAAAGTCAATAGTCTACAGTTTAAATTAAGGAAGGAAATCTGAAAGAAGTTAAAAAGCAATTTTGATGAGAAGACTTAGACAAATACCCGTACAAGTCCGAGTCTTCTTCACACCTTGAGAAAGAAAAAAAATAAAGAAGAGGAGATGCGGAGCAAGACTCAGGAGCCATTGGCTCGATTTGACAAAAAGAGATTAGGTGGGGTAGATATTTTGTTCCTCAAGGAATGATCAATGGATGACGTCACATTGTGTTTAGGAATAATATTTATTATTTCAATTTGAATATAGGAGATATCTAGAATAGTTATTGGTTTTGTGGAGATACTAGACTGTATAAGGCAGTTAATGCTAAGAACTAGCAGGCGTAAGAAAAATTGTGGATTTTAATAGGAGGGTCTATAATTGATATACCTTACTAAAACAACTCCAGGATTAATTGAAACACGACAAAACGGTGTTTTACAATTATGTCTATTACCCCTTTCCCTAGCTGAATTGAAGACCGATTGTTGATCTACTATTACCTTACCATGCAAAAACTGCCAATAGAAACCCTGTAGACTGCTCAAGGTATGCCTCTTTAACCATGGCCTTGTCTTAGCCTCAAAGTCTTCTCTTACATCGTTGTCAATGCCAAAATCAATACGATCAAATTAAAAGGTTATCTTTTCAAAAAACAAAACAAAAGCCACTATAACTTTTGAGGCCTATCCCCCCCCTTAAACGAAGCTTGGGCCTTCAACTCAAATAGATATATAGCTTCACATAAATGTTTTCTATTATGTAAAACTACAGATTTGGTATAGTGTTACAAAAATTCAAAACACTAACTAAATTCTTGTCATTAATCATTTTTTATTTTTGTGTTGCTCTCCCCCCCCCCCTCCTCTCCTAGAATTTGAAGAATTTTGGAATGAAAATAACTATGGATTAAAGCAATTTCTAATTATAAGTTTTACAAGTAAAACTTATTCTATAAAAATGCATAATTTAAAATACATCTACATTAAAAAAAAAGTCATCAAATTCATAGAAGCTATTTTAGTTTTTAGAGGATTGTCCAAACTTATCTTAGCTCCCTTTTGAGCTCCCCATAGTAAGCAAACAGCTCATACAAGAAATAAAAAACTGCTTAGATACACTGGCTTGATTGATCAAATCGTAGGACAAATATTTTTTAAAACTTTTCTGTCCAAAACACTTATTTGATCGACTAAATACACATTTAAAATTTAATTATGAACTAAGTAATAAAATTTTGTAGCTATTAATTTGTTCATATATTTTATGAGTTTAAAATGGTATTTCAGACTTATGTAAAGTCCAGATAGAAACAACGTTTTCTATAAAAACGGAGAAATGACTCTAAATTGAATTTCATTGAACAGCAATTTTCTGAATAGTGTAAGTAATGATTTGCGTGAATATTCTGAACTTTTTAAAATAAAAGAACTGACTTAATGTTAAGAAATAATAGTTTATTAATTTCTTATTTAGGGAGTCATTTTTTTCACAAGTCCAAGTGTCTTTTATCTTGATTTTAATTCAATTCGAATCTGAAATTTAAGACTTGAGTGAAACTCAACTTGGAAGTCTCTGGAGTCTTCAAAAGTCATTCTTTACAAATTCGAGTCAAATTGCAAGTCTTGGAACTTGATTCCTTGCCCAAAACTAAAGTCATTCACTTCAAACTCTTAGTTAAAAGTAACATTACCGAGATCTTCCCCGTGTTAACGAATCATTTTTTTACGCATTTGAATTAAAGTTTTCCTGTCCAAGTCGTGCCTAAAGTTTTTAACTTTGAGCTTGAGTCAAATTTGTAGAGCCGGAGTTTATTGAGACTGTTTAATTCGAGTCATAGTGAACCTGAATAGATGGAATTTGGATTAAACAGGGTATAATGGATGCATAATATGTATGAACATAAATCAATTTAAAACCAAAGTACTATTGCTTAATATATAGATATTGATGGATTGTCATGACTTGGAAGAAGTATATTATTCAGATAGCAACAACAAATAATTAATTACCTCATAAATGTATCTATGTACATAAATACATTGTACATAATATTTGAACTGTTCCTAAAAAGATTCCTGTTCTTCAACGAAGCATATTTTTAAATTAACTATGCACTAATGGAATTATATATCATGTATGTGCTTGTTTTTACCCTAGAACTTTGAGTCATATTTACTCATTAGATAAAATATGTACCTATATGAGCTTAAATGCCTTAGAAAAATGATTTAAAAGATTATAATTTCTTACGAAATCGGATTAAACATGTACCTAACCCTATAATATGACACTCATCCCATTTCTTTCGGCATATGTAAAGGGGATATGATTGTACAGTCCTCAATACACTAACGGCCTAGGATGTTCATTATATTTAAATCCTTAAAGTCCAAAGAGTTTCCGTCTTAAAGAAATAATATGTAATTAAAAGCCACAGAGTCTCGATAAAAGATTGAAATAATCTTGCAAATTGGGTTTTTAATTAATTATACCTAAGTCAAATTGTAAGTCTTTTTTACTTTGAGTCCGTGTCGTCAAGGACAAAGTCCCACTTTAATAAGATTTTAGTGTCGTATCTACAAGTGTTTTGCTCTGCACTGTTCACGAGACATTTTTTTTTACTTTGAGTCCGGGTCCCCAACAAGGAAGACTCTAATTCAATTTTTTTTTTTTTTGCCCTACAAAATCCACAATTTATGAGTCTCCCCTGAGGATACAATTGTGGTTGATTGATAGAAAGGGCATTAGTGGCATCAATGTTAAGCTGTATCAACGCCATTTACTATATTCAAGTGTGAACTTGAGTCAGTACATATTATAAGAGTACGAGATAAATAAAGAAGACAGCTGATGCATTAGATACAAGATCCATGCGGATGAAATCAATCCCTTTGCAGATTGATTTCAATATCGGATCTGGACACCCCTCATTATTTTTGTATTATACTTAATTGTGGGCCGTGGGAAATCCCTTTTCATGGTATGGAACGGATGGACACAATATATGTAGTGTAAAAATTTACGTAATCATTCCAGGAGCGGGGGGGTCAATTTTTTAAATTGACCATTCCATTTTGTACATAGACAATTTTCATTCAACTTTTTATTCGTACAAATAAAATTCTTTTGTTTAAATGTTCTAGAATAAATCAGTGGAGACAACTTCTAAAGAAGTTGCAGCCTGTATTTTATGCGTCTCAAATTTATTCAGGGGGGGGGGGGGAGAGAGACAGTTTATCTGATAGAGAGGGAACATGCTCCCCTCTGGAATTTCCGTTCCTTCTAAACCTATAATGTTCTAATTTTTTATTTGATTTGTATTCGTAGATTAACTCAGATTTGCTTCAAATTAAACTATTTCACAATCCTTTTGTATCACGTGGGAGAGATGATTTATGTAATCGGGAATTCCGGAGAAAGATCCATTCTTTTAATTTGTTGCAATTTTGTAAGAAATTTGGTAGTCATTTTCCTCAAATCTCCCATTGGAGTCGTAAAACTATAGTATTGCGTCTATTAAACAATAAAATAATTTTTTAATATCTTTGCCCAGGGCTTTCAGCTCATATCAATACAAAGTCATTTCACAATAATTGTTATTGAAAACGTTGAAAAACGATAATAATAATTTTTTTTAAATGTGGTGTGAGGTTAACTAAAGAAACTAAATTCAACATTAGCAAACAGATATGGGTTATCAGAAACACAGTTCCTACGTCATTATGGCCTCCATTACTAGCCATAGGCATTAATGATATATAGGAAATTATGATTAAAATATAATTAAGAAAACTTTGTTTCCTATGACACAAAACATTGATGATAATTTTGTAGATAAGATATCACCAATGTTACAATCATAAATTTATCTACAAATATGAGTTACTAATTTCTGAGTCAAGTCCCAAATTACATTTAATATCCCGCATCCACAATGATAAATGCTCCTTATTTCTTAAGTTATGGCTCTATATTGGTTTTTTAAGAAATGTGTGGATAGACTATATTATAATCTAAAGAATATTTAATTTTTAGAGTAACGTGAACTTCTGAGATTACTTTGAGTAGGGAGGAGGCTTGCTCTGATAAGTCAACAGACAGGGTATATAATAAGACCAGATATAACAGCTCTTTTTTTTTTTGAAATAGAATGGATTTTTTTAGAGTTAAAAATAATGTTGACTTTATATAAATATTAATGAAATACTTGCTAGTATTTTGAGCGTTATGATAAATGTATTGACGGGATTGTGAATGGAGAAATTGGATAAAGACACCCTGGACAAAGTTGCAAAGTTTCTCACGCAAAACCCAGAAATATTGAAAACAAATTTATATTTCGAGAAGGGAATTACTTCTTTTAAACGTCTTCTCTGTGTAGTCATAGGACTCAAGTCTACAAGTCAAGTCACCCATGTTGTCATCTTAAGACCACAACTCTGATTAAACCTTCTCACAATAAGAAACCAAAATAAAATATTTTATATATAGACTTTACAATAATTGTTTAACATATTTAGTAGGTACCTTGATCAACATGGCTCTTGAGTGTAACCAATGAAAAACTATATCCGAGAGTTAGAAAAAAATGTAAATAAATTCGTAAAAACACAATGTATGTATGTATCTAATAAAACAAAGGAATTTGAGTAAATTACTTTTTTACTTTCATAGTATTATTAATGTATGTTTTTAAGAATGAGTGGACTTTCCCAAAAGAAAAACTTAACAAGAAGTAACTTTCACATCATTGGGTCATTGGGGATTTAAAAAAAAATATATTAAAAAAACATTATATGTAAATAAGATTACTACATATATATTACATACGAATTGTGTCAAGTGTAAAATGACGTATTCTCAATGCAAATATGTGTAATAATCTGTGTAAAATATTGAATTAAATAGAAAAGAAAGATTTTAACTACATTAAAATACCTGAGCCAGTCAATAGATTTCCTTGCAATAATGCATCCATCTATAACTAAGACTTAATTAACATTAATTAGGTAAGCATTGATTGCTGCCTACATAAGTGCACACTCACCTGAAAATAACATAATTAAATAAATGACTTAACCAAGGAAACTAAATTTATTTTTAACTTATTACATAATTCAAAGCCAAGTAGCTGCACTCAAGTTATCATTATAAGTACATAAGTATATTGAATGAATCAAATTGGTATGACGCAGATTCCTTTTTTAGAAGGCTTCTGCTCTTTGTTCTTCTTTGATGAGTCCAAAAATAAATTTAATTCAATTTAATTACTCGTCCACTCCCCGCCACTCCTTTGTACTCAGACTCATTTTTCTGTAGAATAGAGGTTAAATAATAATTTTATTATTATTATTTACTTCCACTCTCTTGTTCATGAAATAGTTTAGAAAAGGACTCTTTTAAATTGTGGTCCGTAGAATGAAAAAGTCAAATTTGTATTCCTTCGGGGTTTTTTTTCTTCCTTGTAGGAAGTTCAGAAGTGTATAAAGTAGACATTCAATCATTTATATATATATATGTATTTGCAGTGTCTCAAGGACTCTGTAAGTATAATTTTTACAGTTTACTCCCTTCCTCAGAATAAGCAAAGGGGATTCATTTGTACATACAACCTTTTTTGAAGCGTATTTTATAGGAACCAGTAAAAGGTTTCATTTTGGTAACAGAGTGCTGACTTGTAAGAAAAGTGCAATTGAATCGCACGAAAGGCATGTAGAAGCTTATAATGATAATATTTTCAACTGATGAATCATGTAAAGACTGGTTTTAACGTTTCAAGAATGGTGATTCAGTGTTAAAGCCTTGCTCAGGACAGCCAAAAAAAATTGAAGAATTGGAAACATTACTCGATAAAAATCCAAGTTTAATGCAAAAGAAGCTTGCAGAACCGTTGGAAATGATACAGCAAGACGTTTTCGTACGATTCAAATCCATAAGAATTATTTACAAGCAAAAAACAACAAAAAACGAACCAAACTACTTACTACTCCCGGTATTATTTGTATATTTTGTCTTTTTCTCCCTTTCAAAATGTACTTATACAAAAACTGATCGAGGAACGATGTTGTTGTTTTTTTTGACCGCTGGAAGCATTTTCTCCCCTTTCTTGTTACCTTCCCTAGCTCTGTTTGCAAGCCATTCAGTTATATATTATATGTAAATAAAAACAATTATAAATACACTCAAAGGATTATTTAATATTTTTCCTCCTTACAGGACAAACTTTATTAGAAGATATTTCGTTCGAAAGAGAGAGAGAGAGAGAGAGTCAACTGTATCTTTTATATATATACATATACTATCCAGAATACATATAATACTAGAATCCTACATCTCAACAACAACATCGACTACGTAGCCTCATCAGAAAGGTCTTTGTGTATTAAACATTACTTCAAATACTATTTTGTGGATATATGTATACATCATTTCAATGCAAGGATGTGTGATCTGCTACTATTGCGCCTTAGTTGATAGTAAGATCGTGTTTTTGTTGTTTATGTGTGTATGTATGTACCCCCCCCCCTTTCTAGAGTTGCTTGTATGTGCGTGTGTGTGTGTCTTAATAATAGAGTAGACCACTCTAGAGTGAGTGAGGGATAAATCTATATGTACAATGCATAGTGATTTGAATTATATGAACACAGAGTTATAATAACAACGCGGGAGAGCTAAACTTATAAATATTTATATATATATATGTATACATACATGACTAAGAAAGTATATCCTCAATAAGTTGTTCAATGTATACATACATGTTTCCTTCTACATATATGACGGCTCTCCAAAAAAAAAAAAAAAAGGAGAAGAAAATGCTTTCTTTTTTAATGTATATATGAACCATAAATAAATGTAATATTTCATATCTACCACACTCTACATACACTGCCTATTTTACTATTAGTATTAATAGTAATATTAGTACCATGAAGATGGGTCAACTTATTTACAAAATAATGCTTTTTAAAATATTTGAATAAATTACGAATATGCATAATAAAAATATTATATTATAAACATAAATGCTTGCTTAGTAACTAAAGTATATCTATACTTTCATTTTTTAGGATACTGATGGACTCCATACCAACATGTCTATGTATGCTGTATTGTTTTGGAGTTAAAGATATGAATATTAAAGTGTGTGTTCTACTATATCTTTTGAAATTCAATATGGGAATAAATAAACTGAAATTGAACTTGTTTATTCCTATATTGAACTTACTTCTTCCCAGGTTGAACTTGAAAAGGTATAGACCTGGGAACAGATATTAATACAACACTGGGCGTGATGCAGCACATATATAGTCCTTCTGGTAGATGTTGGTATGAAAACATCTTTTTGAAAGGCTCTTTTGATATCTCGCGATCACTCAAAGTCCTGATCCTTATCTCGAGTCTTTAAACTCTTGTTATCACTCTGTGAATGAATACATCATTCCTTGCTCTAATCTTAGACTCAGGCAACTTGATCTGTAACAAAAGACTCAACTCAAGGTCCTTAGAATTGAGAGTTCACATGACAGTTCCATTGATATACTTATAATATCCAGTTTGAGTCGATGTTGTATAAGTGATTGATCTATAGTCAGACGGACTATCATTTCGACTATTTGTTCACAAGATTAATCAATTTTTACAACATTTTTCCCAGAGTTAATTTTCAATTTGTCCATGTTTGTGCTCTCCCAATGTTTGTTTTATCACATTGATCTCGTTCTCAAGACCCACCAAAATCAAAGCTACTAAATATTGTCTCTCCTTCTTATTCTTTATAGATAGCGTCATGGTAAAATAGCTTAAATCTATAATATAATACGTAATGTAAAATGAAAAAGAGTTGAGTTGTATTTTGTTATTCAATTTCCTTTTGTTGTATTTTGTTATTCAATTTCCTTTTCTTGGCATCTTGATCACTCAAAGTCTTTATCTTGTCTTCGTACCAAGTAAATTGCTCTTAAACACAACACTATATAATGTACAATGCATAATACAAAACATTGAAGGGCATTCAAGTAAGTAAAGAGCTATATATAAGTGTTATTTTGTGCATGTATGTTTAGATAATATTGCTTTTTTAGGCCATTTGTTTTTTTGTTTTTTTTTTTAATTATATAAAATCTGCTTGAAAGGAAGTAAAATCCGTTGCTAACTGCTGCTTTTTTTTAATCCATACTTTTTACTGCTTCTTTTTTTTTTAAAAAAAAGTGTCGAATTTCAAAAGGCCTTCAATGTTGATCCATGCAGTAATATGTACTCCTAATTTATACTCAAGGCAACTTCTTCTTTTTTTCATTTTAAAGGAAGAAGTAATTAAGACTATGGCTATCTTTTAAGCTCAAATTGTAGTTAAAAATAAATCAAGTTATGTATGTACAGGGTGGTCTGGAATTAGTTTTTTGAACTAAAAAATTCGTCAGAGGTATAAAAATTATACATAGAGAAAATAATGCTTTTAATAAACTTTTAACCGGGAGCCCCTGCTGCATGATCTAGCAAGTTGACTTTAACATTAACTGACGATAGATTACCACACAAAAAGCTAAATGACTGTTGTACTAGGGTCAAAGTCTAATTTAAAATGGATGTCTCTTTTTCGAGGAGTAATTAGAGGAAGCGTTCATTAGAGGGAGTATTCAAATTGAGAGCAAGCAACAATTTATTCAAAATACTTGAAATACGAGGCATGTTTGTTATAAGGGGTTTAATTATTCATCTCCTCTAAATTGCTATCAGATTTCACACACACATAGACCAATGCATTTTTTAAACTCATTTTTCAGGAGTTCTAGTAATTAAAAGCATTGACTAAGTTACTAATTGCTGTAGATATTGTGCACTGCTAGTATGTAAAAAAAATATATGATAACCCTGACAGTTTGATGAATATATGGTAGGAGAGCAGCTTACACTGTCATGACGTTTTACTACATATATAGGCAACAAGCAGCTAGCTATTCTCTTATCATTTTACGGGGGGGGGGGGAGGAAGAAAACATTGACGCTCTTTGGGAGGGGTTTGAAGGAAATAAACACAAGTTGATATCTATCATATAATTGTATTATATCAAATTATTGAAAGTGCATTTATTAGAAAATGCACTATTACTATATAAGACATGATTAGAGCTCTATATGTTATCTCCTCAAGAATGAAGAAATAATGATAACAACTTTGGAAAAGAAAAAAAAAATCCAGTTCAAATTCTCAACCACTACAAGTTTCACACGCGAGTAAAGGTTTAAGATTTAAAGCTCTACATAGTTCAATCTAGTATCTCATAAATGTATAAATAGAGTTGTATTTTTAATTTTATACCCCAGTTTATAACAAGGTGATCTTCATTGACTCATTACTCAACCTTTCATTTTGTTTTTGTTTTTTAAAGAAGAAGAAAAGGCTCAAAATGAATCAGTAGCCAAGAGCAATGTTCCTGACTTATTTAGCAGTAAGAGCATTCAAAGCTTCCAGCAAGATGGAATAAAAGTCAAGTGGGTTAACATTCAAGACAATAATAAGGCGAACCCAAAGTATAGAGATGAACAGCTTACTTTAATGAAAAATGGCAAACTATTTTTATGCATTTGTCTGTTTGAAATGTTATAGTAATAAAAAAGATAATTATAGTTTTATTGAACGGATTCAATTAAATAGTAGGCGGAAGCTTTTTGGCGTAATCTATATATATATATATAAGTAAAAAGGATGCACTGTAGAGGGCGCTTTAAAACTTGGGACTTATTCAAGGACCACCAAAGAGAATGGGACCGTTTTTAAGTCCTATATTAAGAAACAATACGAGCCTAATAAATATAAAGACAAATTTGTATATCTGTGGGATCTCCCTGATCCAAGCACTGTGCCCAATTTCCACCCAAAAAAACAAATCTTCTATTTTTAGCTAATGCATCATACCACATACAAAAATTAATTAATATCTTACATCATTTTTTTCCATCATCCAATCTTTACTTTTTTATAAGTTTCAATCACATAAAATGAACTAATTTATCCATTCTTTTGAAATTTATTTGAAAATTGTAGTTTTAAAGTCATGTCACGAGAATAAAGTACATCACAGTGAATCTACATAGAGTATAAATGTTTAATTAAAGATAATTGCTATGTATATATATTATATATATATTTAAATCAATACCAACTGTTATCATTATTCAAATAAAATTGTTTAAGGAATATTTCTAAATGATGACTTCATTCAAACAAAGTAACAAACACGGATCTTGGAAACAGATTGCATCATTTTCGTTGTTTACGGTTGAATCTACGTACTTGTATACATAGATATATATACAAATATGTCGTGACCACTTTGTAGTTTTTGATTTGCGACCCAAAAAAAAATAGATGAAGCATTTTTAGGTGAAAATAATGACGATGGTATTATCATCATACCTCTTTTTTGGAAGAAAAATTGGAGCAAATATTGTTACTCAATGCACTTAAAATATATCATATCTAGGGCAAAAATAAAAAAAGAAAAGAAAATATGTATCCCATGAATTAATTATATATCTACCTATGACAAGACATTTTTGTAGTTTTTATTAATAATAACAAATATGTGCATATCCAGTGACGAGACGCTGCATGAGTCTATCTTACAAATGGTTTCCAAAATTGAAGGATATTTGAGACTTGGGTAATAATTGATTCAATGACTATTTGAAGCATACATATTTTTTTATGCAAATGTGACAACAAAGCAATCGAAAGTTGTGGTGTGACGTCATTATTGGCCATCTTCCTAGGGCCATGAACAATCTAAATTTCACTATAATACATAACTTTTTTTTTCTAGAAGGTTAGGTAAAAGAGTGATTGACTTCCATGCATTGAGATGTCACAATGAGATCGACAAATCAAAGGACTTTATCCATCAATCAATCTCTTTATTATATCGTAGACCCATAATGTTTATAAAATAGATTATTACAGATTTATAAAGTACATTTATATAGATTAGTCAATAAATTAGTTATATCTTTTGCGTGGATCAAATATTCCTCCCATAATATCCTACATTACTGACAAAAAAAAATCTAGCCGTTTCACTGGGATTTTCTCTGTCAGCTACTAATTTGATTTGATTTAAATATTTGTCTCTGGCAATTCAATACAGTTTTGTTTCTTTTTTCATATTTAAAGTCATTTGATGATATTTCCTTAAGACTTTTTTAACAAAATTTGCCCATTTTATTTATAGAACAACTCAACTCTATACTTCCAAGATGGTGTCTCTTCGATTTATCATGAAATCAGTGACGCCAGTAAAAAATGCTCTACATATTATAAATTATTTCTATCGCATGAACTAATAACTTACTTCTGCTAGTTCTTCTCAGTGCTCCTATATTTCTCTTTATTTCTATAGAAACAAACCCTTTCTTATTTATTTATTTAGTTTTAAACTTGATAGTTTTCGTAACAGGAGATGTGAAAGAATTGAAAATAGGAAGCTGAGTAAAAGTACGAGCAAGTCTGGAGCAAAATTCGAAAAAACGACTTCAAATTTCATTTAAATGTTTACCGGATATGTAAATACTTAAAGTTTTAATGAATGTATTCAGTTACTACACAGTGATATTGAGTATGCTCAGTAGATTAGAGCAATTTAAGTCCTTTTAAGACGTGTGGGATTTATTTTGAGTTCTATTTTAGGGACTGATACTATTCAGGCTAAGACTGAGTCTACAAAGCTGTACACAACTTCTCAAAGTATAATTCAATTATAATTGTCTCAGATATAAAATGTATAAAAATTGGCCATACGTCAGAGGAAAAATACTGACTCCTATATGAGAAAAAATGAATAGTTTTAGACCAGCTGCATTACTTATGATGAATTAGTAAGCAATTAGGGTTAATCATATGGATATTTATAGAATTTATAGTCGTTACATACAAAGGTATTAGATATGTCTACTCCCTCTGGCCCAAATAAGACTCTTTTTCTATGAAGAAAAAGATGAAAGAATTAAGTTATGTAACATAGTTAGGTATATAAAAAATATCCTGACGTCATGATCATCTCATAGTCCATGATGATATGTTAAACAATACACTACATTTTGTATAAAGTAATAGTTTGTGCTTGACTCAATCGAAAATAACACACACATAAGGAGATAGTTACTTCAATTTAAACAAGGAGAATTCTGGGAAGGGAATATGAATAAATATATGAATGGAGAGTGAGGTTCATGTACTTCAAAAGCGACATCTTGCAGGGGAAAAGGAAACTTATTCAAGATAACTGACAGTTTTTGCCATTTTATTTAATAGCTTTAGGTACGATAAAGATCTTTTTGACAACAAGAAACCTTTTCCCTCTACGTCTTTGAGATATCTACATAATTGAATATTTTGCCATGTATCTAATATAAATGACGTCATTTTATTATTTTACTTTGTGACTTCTTCTCTTAGCAGAATTCTGTAACTACATACTTAATTTGATAGACATCTCAACATGTATTTTTGATGATTCAATGATGATTTTGCTCAATATTTTTTTAAAAGATCAATACAATCGTATGTATATTATATGAAAACAAATGAATTTATCTAAAAATATTATTGCGAGTGCTATAAACATCCAAGCTGTAAACATTAAAAGTTTATAAATTTGCAGTTCTTGGATGTGAATAGGGAATATTTCTAAAATGGAGATAAAATTTGCAGATTTACATACATTTGAATCTGAGTATTTGCTTCGTGTCACACAACTAACACAGGGTACTTGAAATCCTTGAAGACCTCACTGTTCATATCAACTAACAAATGAGGACTTTAAATATACATATAATGAATATAGTTTATTTTAATAAGCAAAGAGAGAAGTCACACCTTTTCAAAAAATGGGTCAAATATTTTTTTTTTCCCTTCATTTTCCTTTTAAGATACTTTGTCACACAAACATAAATTTTACATTACACTGTCAGGTGTCAATATTTCTTCTACTTTTGTTTCATTCATGTGAGTGTTTGGAGCGTTGATTATTCGTTAAACTCAAATTATCTCTTGTTAAGCTGTGAGGAATTTCTAAGCACATATTTTAAATGCCAAATACTCTTTAGAATACAAATAAGTTAACATTGTGTTAAGAGCATTCAACCTGATTTCATTGACAATACACCAAACTTTGAACTTGATTTGTTTGGAGGGATTGATAATGATTGTTGAGCATGTATAATTATATACGTATGTAGTATGTGTCACAAAATCGTACAGAGTCTCATCCCACGTAGCTGTATTTAAATCCTATTTTTCCGAGCTCCAATAATAAATGACTCAAGTCTTATTCAAAATTGAATAAGAAAAGTTATTTCTTATTGAGTTACTCTTAAAAAACTAAAAAACTAAAACTATTTCGAAATAACCCTGCCATACCATAAACTCTATACGTAATTGAGGAGTAAGTGAGTTTAAACGACTCCATTAATACATATACAAATTGTGCAATATTTTTAGGATGGGCAAGTACCACATTGCAGGAGTTTTGTGAAACACTATTACTGGCCCCCACATTCAAAAGCAGCACACTGAGCATAAAATAACGGTTATTCCGAGACTAGTCTACGCTCAAATGACTAAAAGTCTGAGCCTTTACAATTTGCCGTCGCTAGAAATGAGCATTTTGTAGAGAAAAATCAAAATTGGGGAGCATCTCCCTCCAAAGTTTGAGGATAAAAAATAATTTTGTATCATTTTCAGAGAGTGTTGCAAGCATTTCTAATGTTAAAAACTTAAAGGATATATGTTCTCACGAGATATTATTCATTCTAAGCTCAGTTGCAATGATTATATTTTATCAACGTCGGAAAAATTATGATTAATATTTACAAAAGTGAGAATCAGCTCATAGAAAAAAAATTAACATACATCAAATTTTTGTTAACTGGAAGCTATAGACTTCATTATTGATGTGAAAAGAATTTATCTGTTCACGATGTTTCTTTTTTTACAAGTTTGAGTCGAATCTGAATTTAACCATTGAGTGGGAATGAAGTACAACTCGAGATTAAAGTCAATAGGTCCCCAGCAATGCTGTGTATTAATAATAAACTCTCCACCATTGAATGATTTAAGGCTCTTCATAAGTTTATTGTGTATATATATGAAAGGATTAGGTCATTTAATGAGCAACTAGAAGATTGACTAATTAATAGTGTGGTATCGTAAAGTAAAATTAAAAACTGTAGTATTAAAATTTATGGAAAATGATACTACATTACAGTACAATGATATGCAAAGGTGTGTTAAATGCAGAAAGACAATGAACTGTAATTCGACTCTGAGCCAAATAATTCTTTTGTTAATAAAAGTTGAACTTTTAAAGCGATTTGAATAAAGGATCATATCATCATACACTAGGGATAGGTAAATAAGTATCACGTCTATTGTGTGAACGTGTAAAGAGAATCAAGACCAAGAGGAAAGTTGCTTTGGTGTTTGACCGCGAGTCCAAGACTTTAAAAGAGATCCCTAAGTACAATATCACTCGTATGCATCAATCTGAGGTTGGGAACCAATACTCGAGTTGCTCTTAAATCTCATTTGCAACTGTGACTTCAGACTCGACTCAAACTTAAAGCTCAACATGAACTCAGACACACACAAAAAAAAAATGACTTGTTAACAGTGTAGAGCTATGGACTACAACTTGAGTCCACCTTAAGTTTAATTTTAAACTTCGACTCAAAGTTAAAAACTTTAGATTGCACTTGAGGGATTCTAGACGTGACTCAGTCCAGTAGAAAAGGACTTGTGAACAATAGTCTGAACAAATTTTGTCTAAATTTGCGGCAAAATCCCCATTTTTTCACTAGATCCATGGAATTATCTGTTTTAATTATAATTAATTAGTTATTGGTATAAAATGATTGCTTATTTTTGTTTATCATTCTTATCTGTTAAGAAATTATTTTTTTCTTCCACCACATTGACAGTTTTATTTTTCTTTAAAGCTTTGTATTCCTATTGTTTTAAGGGTTTGATTGTGTTTAATTTTATAAGCCTTTTGAAGGACAGTACAGTGTTCACTGACGTCTTTATAAGAGCACAATTTTACTTTAATATATGTATAAATTATCTATCATTAAAGAACTTGCTGTTCAGAAAGAAAAAAAATTGGTTGAAGCGTTATTTCCGTTCGATATATTTTTTTGTACATAGCTTTTTAGTCATATCCAAATATTTATTTATAAAAAGACAAATTGTCTTTAATCTCGACTCTTCTCCAGTATTTCTACAAAGAAAGATATTTATGTAGATATCTCAAGATGATTTCTACAAAACCATGGTTTTTGGAAAGAAGGAACTTACATACAGAGGTCCTTTGACCTACAAGCACTTTAAGATACGACGTACTATTTTCTTATACAAATAAGTCTCACGAGATAAGATCCATTTTAAACACAATTACAATAATTAATAATTATTTTATCAGCTATGGTAAAATTATTATTTGTAGTATTATTACTATTTAAAAAGTGAGAATCAACTCATAGAAATTCAATTTCCATTTATCAAATTTTTGCTAAATGGGAAATACAGACTTTATTATGGATGTGAACAAGGAATTATAAAAAATATTGGTAGGTTTTGAGGATTTTGTATTAGATGTTGTATCTTTAAACAGGCCTTGACATGCCTATGAATAATATATAGAAACCCTAGTAGTTATAATATATACACATAAAACAAAAGAAGTATACATTTATATATATGTAAGCGTAAATAAGGCCTTTGTGACTGCCTTTTGACTGCTTGTCAGCTTAAGAATGCCTTTCATTCATTCCAAAATCAAAAGTTACATCAATGTATATATATATATATATATATATATAAATTAAATGTCATAAAGGAACAAACAAAGACATTAATTTAAGAGTTGATTTTGCACAGTGTATGACCGTTTTTTGAGGGAGTCTGTGTAACAAAATCAATTATTGACATCTTGTTTTTATACGTCTTAGAGCATGTGCCCTAAGTGCAAAACATATGTATGTAGGAAAGAAAAAGTGATTTGGGTGTTTATTTTATTACATTTTTTGCGTATAAAATGATGCTAAGGACTTGATTTATGAGATTCAACTCAAACAACAACAAAAAAAACATCATTACATCATTTCCATAGAGCAGTGCTTCTCAATCTACCTCTAAAAAAATGAAGAGGAATTTATTGCTTTCACAGGGCATGTCAAATAAGTACAAATATGTCCATATTATCGAAATTTGCTCCTTTTTTTTTAAAATAATTTACTCAATTTGCACCCTTTCTCTGTGACAAACATCTCTGAGAGTACTGAGGATCAGGTTTAATTGAAGAAAAAAAAATAAGAACATTACATCTTCTTAAGGTTTCGAAGATTTAAAATTATAAGTTGCCAGAATGTAAAGGACTTTTTTTTTAACGATGTCCTTTGTATTATATAGGCCTATACGGTATAGGCTCCAGCCACCTCCATATGAGTAGTGTGTTTGAGAAGTACTGTCCAAAAAGGACAGTACTTGTTTATTACTGCTTTGCTCAATTTCTTCTTTTTTTTTGTCAATATTTATTTATACATTTTATGTACATAAAATATGTTTTAAGGGAGGGGGGGGGGGTGTGACCTTTGAAATAAACGTGGAGAACCCAAGATAACAACACTGTGTTCACCATGCCTCTTTCATGTTGAAAGAATGTGTAGCAACAAGGGATGGAGGTAAAAGCTGTTGAAGGTGTGTCTTTCTTTTAGAAAGAAGTCAATATTAAAAATGAATAATATTTCAAGCGAAATACTTACTCACGAATTTAATCTTAATTGAATGAACTCAATTCAAAATGTACTCTAAACTACTATTAGTTCATAATTACCACTACCTACACATCTTTCTTGAAGCTCGACTCCCACGGCTTATTCAAAAACCGAATCTCACAGCTCCCAATTCATTGAGTTACATGACTTGAAAAAAGACCTAAGGGACCAACTTGCTTATTTGATTCAAGAAGATTTAATGTCATCATCATACAGTCATTTGATCCGAGTTACATGTGGTAAATTTGATGATTTAAGTCTATTGACTTGAATCCTGGGATTCGAGTAATCATCTCTCTTGGTATTTGTATCTAATTGCACCAAATTAAATATTTAGAGGTTAAAAGTCCTAAGGGATCAAATGTAATGAGAAGTTGCCAACTGTAATAATAATTATACTAATTATATTTTTGACTTTTTATTTGGGAAAACGTATCACTCCATGGTACTTATGTGTCAAAATAGAAAGAACTTGAGCTCAACTGATTAAAATTCCCTAATATAAAGTACATTATAAAAGCTGAATAAAAAGTCATAAACAGTTGATAAAAACATTTTAATTATTTTGTTTATACATGATACCGTGAATTAATGTATGAACGTATTTGTGCTCTTATCATTCGTTACTATGTAAAAACAAAATAAAAGTGCCAACATCAAATTCAGTGTTTTTTATTATATTCATATGTGTGTATATACATATAGCTAAAATCAAATCAATTAATATAATTACTAATTAGCATGCATAAATAAAATTAATCTATTGTTTGACTTGTGAGATTCATTTTTTGCACAAACTATGGAATATAGCCAGGCCATAAAACATATCTAACTATTTTCATTGCAACTTTCATACAAAATTAAGAAAAAAGGCCCCAAAATCAGTTGATAATGAGCCAATTACTCTTCCAAACTGTTCAACTATTCTTTCATTTAAACAGCCAGAGATTGTTCAGAGCCCTTAACATGAGCTAATTTTATGTAGTGTTGCCAATCAACATTTAAATCATCACTAACAAGAGGCCCTAAGCCAGGGATCTTAGACTCACGGCCTGCAGGCCAACTGCGACCCCCCGAGACGATAATTTGAAAGATTAATGTTAGTGAGGCCCGCAAAATTGAACTACATAATTGAATAACTATGTATACAGACATTTGAAACTGAAAAAAAATAATTGATTTCTCTTATCAGCCAGCCAGTCAGTTAATAGGTGGTTTCTTCAGTCGCTTGTATCATCTGCTGTATGATCATATTCATTTATTTATTTACTTAATTCATTATTTTATGTTCAAAATAAAGGTATTTGAGATGAACATTGGAATGTTTTATCAGCGATTTTCTTGTGGAAATCCTGATGGGTCCCAGCCTCACTCAGGCCCTGCCTCCAGTGGCCCCCAGGTGAATTGAGTTTGAGACCCCTGTCCTAAACTGAAAACCGTGGGGCTGGAATGGGTGTGGGATGGGAGAATGGGGGGGGGGAGGGGGGAGACAGATTCTATAACTATGAGGCCTCAAGTGTGTTTATGACGTTAATTATTATATATAACTAGATCACCAAACACCACTTTTTTTTCAAAAAGTGGGGGGGGGGGGACCCTTGGTCCCTATAATCCCGACGCCACTATCTGAGAAGTAGAAAATCCATAGCTGACAAAGAAAAGCATAGAAGTTGTTCCATGTGTTGAGACTCGAAGGTATTGTCCGGAATAAAATAATGAATTCAATAAACCAGGACTATTCGAAGTACTCTTGCTGTAATCGCAAATAAAAATAACTAAATATTATTTTATTTTTAAATGTGACGTCTTTCATTGATCATACCATTTATTGCCAGTTGTTTCTTTCAATTGCGAATTAATAATGATTCTAAATCAGTATTTTTATTAGAAATATTCTGTTTAAGTATGTTCTTGATAGGACAAATGAGGTCACATTTTTTTAATCATATCTCCCTTATTCATCTTAATTACACGCTTGGATGAATTGCGTAAATATTATGTTAGAGAATTATTACTCATAATAGTCCAGAAAGGAGTGAAAACCTGTTTTTTAAATATTGAATTAATTACAGACTATAATTCTTGGTTTCAAGAAAATTAAATTCAAATCAATATATGTACATATTTACTTCACTATTTAGACGCTCAAGAAGGAAATCATCTTTTGATTATGAAGCCCCTTTTGCAAATTTGTAAACCATTATATTCTCTATAAATGGTTCTGTTGAATCAAATAATAGCGCATATTTTTAATTGGCAATAGGTTTATTTTCCATGGAAATATGATTGTTTTCCTCACTCAAATGTTGGTCTGACCCTATAAAAAGTGCAAAAATACTCAAATATAATTAAATTGAAGATACAGCAAAATCAAATTTGATGCGAGAGTCTAATTACAGATTCATGATCAGCGCGTCATACATTACTACATACATTTAATAAGATATAGAACATAATTTATTTTTTCAGTTGACTTGCAAAACCTAGAATTGCCATAACTTTGCTTTAAGGTCATTACCATTTCATGGGGTAAATGTCTAAGTATGTAGTCACAAGAACGTTGCCACTGTGTTGTCATCAATACTCGGATCAGTGTCCTAGTCTTAACAGTTGATTCTTTTGGAAGAGTGATTAAAGCAAAAAAAAAAAAAAAAAAAAACTTTCTCCCGATCCAATATTTAACAATTGGTGGACAACTCGATGTCCACCACACAAAAGGTGCTCACAATTTGAGATATTGCTTTATATAGATTAATGCAAGTAGTTAATTGATCTAGCGTTTCATAAATTATAATTCATTATTCAATTTACTAATTGAAATTATTCAAAAAGCCTAGCAATTGTAAATAATTTAGTACAACATAATGATCTATTGGTCCATTCTTAAGTCTTTACTAGGACAATTCAGTCTCTAGATATGTACATACATAATCACAAATTGACAATTACGTAAAGGTAATGACTCAAGACTGAGTACTGATAATCATGTGTAATCCTCACCACAAAAACCTCTATCTAACTAGTTATTTTCGTAATGACTAGTTGCAATTGATTTGAATGAGTCATGAGTCCGTATATCATTACCTTAATTGTATGTTGATTGGTATTTTCAAAGTGTTTAAAAA
Organism: Lepeophtheirus nordmannii; assembly: GCA_963680855.1. Lineage (NCBI taxonomy): Eukaryota > Metazoa > Arthropoda > Copepoda > Siphonostomatoida > Caligidae > Lepeophtheirus > Lepeophtheirus nordmannii. The sequence goes on along the minus strand of OY804525.1, from coordinate 18,143,766 downwards.
AAAAGCAACTGATTTATTTGCTAATGGCCTTGATCATTGACCTTCTTGATGTCAAGATTATAGATTAATAATAGTCATTATTCTTATCCTTCTATTAAAAAAACTTTTGTCAAACAAGGTCTATGCTGTATTCCCTAACTTTTCTTCGTATAACAAATTAATCTATTTATCCTTGGCTAAAATGAAAAAAAAAAAAAATATCGTTCTTTTCCATCCGATCAAAGATCCACAACATCATCGAAAACAGAGTTTCTACGTGTTATTAAATAAATTATAAACATGTGTGCATATATCTAAATGAAATCAAATGAAGAACTAGTTCAAATTATCAGATTTCATTAGTGCTCTTTGCAATTCATTTGAATGTCAAGTTCGTTTCACCATTATCAGCAACACTCATGTTAAAGATAAAGCGAGTAGAAACCGGGTCCCACGCATTCATCCATAATTTGTATCCTTGTTTGCTCCTTTCAAAGTGTCCTTTTCATAAAATATAATGAGTGACATTCCATGTATATAGGTTAGACTATGATGTAATGTGACTCAAATTCACGGCTCAAACTCGAGCCTCACTTCAGCCCTTAAAAAATGTTAAATCAGGCTCGACTCGAAGTACTAAAAAATAAAAACTTTTTGTCTCGACTTGGATAAATTAGCGTCTATATAGATGATTCCGGAAAAATGTGGCATCAGGATTCACTTTTTCTATTTTACCACAGAAGCTAAACAGGAATTGATTCCAATTCCACAGTTTGGTCTCGATTTCCAGACTTAAATAGTCGATGTATATTCTGTATACGGATTCAAAATGAAGAGACTCGTGACTCGACTATTTGGACTCAAACTCTAAGACTTGACTCGGCATTAGTTCTGAAATGCACTTATTCATAATTAATTATCCATTTATGACTTTGCCTAACTAAATTTCATACACCAACAAGTTATTCCCCTTTGTATATGTATAAGAATCAACGAACGATAACGAGATCATTATTTTTCCCTCACCCTCATCTCAACCACTCAAAAATCCTCGCATTTCGTTGGAGAAATAGTTTGTTGTACTTTTTACAACATAGTTAGCTGTAAAAAGTACATTCCCGAATGGATTTAAAAGAGTTCTTTACTCTCATGGAGCAATCCCTCTCCATATAAGGTGAACTCTTACATCAAAGATTGATGTTATCAGTTGTAAGTTTACTTACACAGTTAAATAAGGACACTGATATATGTATAATTATTAATTAAACAAAAAATTGCCATGAAATGGACTTGAATAACTATAAAAAATAATCAAACAAATTAAAAATTGAGAAATATGTCAGCCGTAGTCACTAATTAAACGTGTCATTTTCTCTCTATAAACTAGCAGCATTTAGAATGACAAAACCTCAATATTTTGTGAGTGCCCACGTATTATTAAATAGCTTTACTCCTTAGAGGCCCCCCTACAAAAGGGATCATTTTAAAAACTATGCCATGTCCTTTAGCAAAATATATAGAAGAAGCGTCCCCTCATTACATACTAATCATGATTTAAGAATCGAATTTCATATTTATGTATATTCTTAATAATACTCATATGATTCATACGAGCCCTTATATCATATGATATGATATAAGGGCTCGTACTGTCTATACATAATAGTATTTGCATATTATAGCTGTCTACTTCTAATAGCTAAATAAAAAACAAAAGACATTTTTTTGTTGGCTATCAGCATATCTTTTATTCAACATGCACTATGTAAATATATTTTTGCGGAGAATTTAAAAAAGAGGGCATTCGTTGCACCACTACAACTACTAGTAGTAGTACTACTACTACGATTACTACAACTACAACAACTACGCTATTTAGCAGCTCACACAAACACAATATAATATATATATAAATTTAATATAAAGAAACAGCATCCTGAGAGAAAATAAAAGGCACGCCGAAAGATATTACAGTTTGTTTACAAAAAAGACACACACACCACAATCAACGCACATAAATTTACACACACCCTTTTTCTTTTTTTGCATGAGGTTCCCATGAGTGTTGGGGAGCGCACACACACACACACACATCTACGTCCGTCCTCCTTTTTTTTTTTTTTCTATAGTAATAATTTCTTTCTTTCTTATTTTTTTTACTCTTCTTTTTTTTTTCTTTTCAATAATATAGAATTTGGCGATATCAAAATTTAGTTTATGACAAGCGTTTGAGCTGCTAGCGCATTAAGAAATAAAAAAAAAGAAACATTATTCAAGGAAGTTGCGATTTAAAAAAAAAAAAAAAAATGTTGGAATCTATTCCAAAGCCTTGTTTAAAACCTCAAAGTTCCTATTCCTCATCTGATGAGTCGAATGCATCCTCATACGAATTATCCTCTGAGCCTTATCGTAAGTCAGTGAGTTTTGCTGATGCCATTGGAGGCGATCTTTGTCACATCCGTACCTTTGCCAAAGGAATCAATGATGCCTTTATGTTTGAAGATGATTGGTGGAAGGACTGTGCCCTGAATCCATGGAATGACGATGAGGAGGACGAAGAGGACATTGAGGATTTGGATTTGTTAGACTATTGTACAGACTATTACGGATACATCGACGAAGAGGCGGATGAGAACGGAAGCGAGAGTGATGAGGATAATGAACTCTATCTCCCACTCTACGTCTCATCTCCGCCATCCAAAGAGTCCACACCCATTAGTTTTGCCCAAGAGATTCAATCTGAAGAGTCCGAAGTTGTACGTACCTTTGTCGCACCCGGAGATTTACCTGAATTTGATCAAATTCTCCGTGAAAGACTTTTTTGTGTGGAAGATGTGAATCTCACGACCATGTCCGGTGGAGGACTTCGCATCTCTGGATCTCTACAACTACGCGAATCCTCATCTGAGCCTATTCCTTTAACTTTACCTCTTTCTATTGACGGATGGGACTCTTTGCATCACATGGAGACCTTTTCCATTCCAGGAGGAGGAAGAGGAGAAGAAGAATGTGGAGATGCTGTTACGCAACATGCCTTTCAAATAGAGGCCAGACATCTGGATCTACGAGTAGGGGATGATCTTGAGCTTCAAATCTGTGCAACCTTTGGGGAAGTGACTCAAACGGATGACAATGCGTCTCACAACTATAGATTCATTTGTAAAAAGAAGGCCAAATTTCAACCAGGGCGATCTCTATGGTAGTAGAGGAGAGGAGTCTACAATTCATAATATATATGTTATATTCCTATAATAAAAATAGAAGAGAAGACTTCATCCTGCGTTCATACGCCTCATGTTCGTTCGTTGCGATGTTCCATTTACCTTCTTCCCCGAATTCCCGTTTGAAGAATAGTCTGAACCCCCAAATGAAAGCAAGTCGCTATATACATACATACTTATATACATACTGCTCTTTACACACACACACACATATATATATTATATATATTGGAAACGGATCCGATCCTGATGGTTAGTTATATACATACATTTATTTAGAAAGATGTATCTATCTAAACACATGTTATGTTATGTCTTTTATTTTTGATAAGAAAATTGAATGATCATTGTTATTAGTATTATTATTATTATTATGTGTTAATAACAATTATCAATTATTAAATGTTATTTTGTTTGTTTATATGTTAAAAAAAAGAAAAGAATTAGATGCAAAGAAACAAATTAATTAATTAATTATATATATATATTATATACCTAAAATATTATTTTCACACCACTATGTTCTATTCGTATGAAAAAATCTTTGTGATTTAATAATATATTTTTATCCTATGGATATTTTATTTATTCTAAAAGACTTTTACGTTATTTCATATCTACATATATATACTTGTTGTTGTTTGACGATAGATCATGATGACTCTTCTCGACATGTGGGGGACCTCCGTTTCATTTATCTATCACCACCTTCCAATACTCTATTTATGTATGTATGAGCACATTTATTTATGTTGTATCAAGTATACATATATACATATTATTTGATAGTATTACGAAGATGTGAGGGAAGGAAGATACATATATATTTATACTTACTTATAAGCAAGTATGTTGTACATGCTAGGCCCATGTCTGTGTTTGTGTTGTATGTATGCTACAGACATTGAAGCTCTCAAATTGTAGGTATGCTGTTTCTTGCTTTTTATTGACGTGATAGAGTCGTGATTTGACTCTGTGCAGGGAATGCATTTTCTTATATATATATATATATATATATATGTATATTAGGGAAGCTTTGTCCATTGCTCGTTCATGGTGTCAAATCCCTTCGAAGGAACAATTAATATAAGGCTTTCTTTTCACCCATGATAATGAACTCGATGCTTCTTTCTTAGAAGGGTAATGCTTCCAAATTCTTGATGAACAATCCTTTACCCACTCACTCCTTCCATCCCAGATTGCGAAAAAAAAATAGTCTGGATAGAGTCAGCAAATAAGCAATCAAAGAAGATTTGTTGTTTCATTAAAAGTATTGAGTCTGAATAATTAACTTTGTATTTGTTGACTAATTAATGTTATCTCCATTTGTTTAATATATATATATATATATATTTATTTATATATTATAAGTCATTTAGATTGACAGGTTGAAGAGGCAGCAAATTGCACTTAAAGGTTGAAATTTTGTACGTATTCCTCGATACAGGTAGAAAAAAAAATAGACCCTAATTGAGTGATAAACTGTTCTCTTTTCCACGGACTAAAGTCCTCTTTTTTTACATCCCATCTAGGGATGTAAAACCAATATATACTTATATATTAATTATCCATAAAATGTACGACTTTGTGTGAACCTAGAATCAAAATTCATTAAAGTCGAACCAACACTGATTGGACCACATCACCTCTTATTTGTAAATCAAAGTATGGTAATCCCAGATTCTACGTAAATGAAAGACCATGTGGAAGAAAAATAATGCTTCTAACCAGTTCCGTAACTATGGGCAGCATTTGGAGGCCTCCCTCCCCATTACAAACTTTAGTCCCCAACTCAAATAGAAATATAGACAAGCTTCAGATAATGTAAAAATGCATTCTATTAAAACTGCAGAATTGTTGTAGTATTTTAATAATTATGATCCCATCCGAAATTCTTTTCATTCATAATTCATTACTTTTTAATTATGAAGGGGGCAGAATTAAAAAATATTTGAGGGATTCTAAATTATAGCCCCCCCCCCTCCTCTAGAATTTGGAGCGCCTCTTCCCGGTTATATCATGAATGATTCCGGGACCGGCTCTAGCTACCGACAACAGTTCACACTCCTGAGTATCTCTTAACCCAATCCAGACATTTGACTATATTGATGCAAATTAATTAATATTATTTATCTCTATGAAATACTGTACATGAGTGCTTATTTTGCTAAAATAGTACAAAGAATATATGTAACGCAAGAATTCAAACTGAGATGTCAAATGAGATGAAATAATATGTATATATGTTATTATATTATTGGATATTCTCAATTATCGATCATTTGTTTATTTTACTTCTAAGATATTATTAATGCAATGCACTCATCATTTGACGATTTACCATGATAATTATTTCATAAAGCATAGCTATTAAGTAGTATGGAGTGGAGGCAATTGCTAGAAACAGAAAAACAACAACATTTTTACTCATTTGCTTGAGTATGAATTCATGCTGGAGTATCGTAAACCTAGGATTACAGAAATAAGAAATTTAACTTGTTGTTTTTATTGCTTTGGTGTTGACACACCAACATACACAGAGACATTACACATACTCGTATAGTAAGCATCAGAGGAAGACACCCCGCCTCCTTGCTCCATTTTTTTGCTGAATTGAAGCAGCATTTGACCTTGAAACAAAAAGCATATATGTACACTCCATGGTACTATCCACATAGATATTCAAGGCATATCTGATGACTTATTTCATTATGTATTAGTAATATTCATATCTAACTAACTCAATGTACATAGTTTTAAATGACCGGCAATAACACACATCTAGCTAATTGCCTTGTCTTTAGCATACATACACACTACTTCACAGCTGAACACGTGTTCTCAGCCGTACAAATAATGTGTATTTCTACAATAATAAAAAGCTGATTTTGTATACACACGATATATTTGATATTACTATAAGTATGTATTCGATATATATATATATATATATACAACAATCAGCGTAGAAATACAATATTGACTTTCAAGGTCAAATGATCTACTTATGTTGTACTTGCTTAATATTAGTATATGTACATAATTGCTGTTTTGAGCATCATTGGAGGAGTTGTGAGCCTATTTTTGTTTGAGAAGAGGTACTATTATTATTATTATTATCGAACGTAGATATTTACAAAGGAAAAAGGAGACAAAGAAAAAGGCTCTTTCTTCGGATTTTGAGTATTTTGAGTCCTTTCACTTTTACTCTGAAAAAGAAAAAGAAACTTGACTCTACTCACAGTGGCTTTCCTTTACATTGAATAGCGTACATTATTAGTATTACTATGTACTATCGTCTTGCGTAAATATCCTCCTACCCTAGTGTCTATGTGTGAATTATAAAGAGACGTAGAGTTGTATATGTACGTGCAAGGAGGGGCTTTGTTTGAACTCAACAAAGAGTCTTCTAAGCTAGTTTCAGAGTCTAGCTAATTTAAGTCTTCCTGTAGGTTATCATTTTCCCTTTACAATAACACATCATTAGGAATGTAAATCATATGCAATTCGGGCGTGTTATAAAAAAAGAAAGAGAAAATCAACCTGGCAACCCTGACAATTTAATGAATGTCGAGGGGGGAAACGGCTTGAGCTGTCATGACGTTTTACTGAGCTACAAGCTGCTATTCACCATTATATATACAACAATAAATAATAACATAGATGAGAGGCATAAAATTAACTGAAATTAATGTCAGGAAATTATATATTTTTAACTAATAATAATTATACGAGGACTTGAGCCCTTTTAGTTTACATTTTATTTGCTTTATTAAACTTAATGCATGTATTCCTTCATGCGACATCTTTACTATCAGCTAGATGTTCTCCCCTCAGTAACATTGGAAAAATGATAACAGCTTCGGAAAACAAAAAGACCTGTTTGAAGAGCCAACTCCACTTTTTTATCACACGCCCGAATTGCATATGATTTACATTCCTACACATCATTAGTCCAGTGATGTAAAAAGCGTGCGAGTAGCCCCTTCCCTTGATGACGTCAAAAATCATATGATAACTATGAAAGCCAGCTCATTTGCTGTCGATATAACACTATGACTGTAGCTGTGAACGCTTTGCTCCAGGCTCAAGACAGCTCTTCTTGGACTTATAGTCATTAATTAAATTAAATGGATGTTTCAGAAAGATATTATTCAAATCAAAGTTGTAGATATTACTTTAAATAAACAGGAAATTTTCCAAATTTCAAAATCGGTACATTAGTTTTGGATTTATTGCTATTTTTCTTAAAATTTCATTATTTGTACTAACTTTTAAGACAAATAAGTACATAAATAGTAATCTCTGCTCTGAATATATAAGTATCTTCAAGTTTATAGCTTGATAATAATGGCCATTTATTCATTAACAAAATAAAGCTTTAAGTTTTTAGATATTTGAATTACAATAAAGAATCCAGATAATTCGCCGTTTATCAAAGAGTTCGACATTACTTCATTGGACTACTTAAAATCCCTTGTTTCTACGATAAGTTGGCAATGGCTCTAAGGACGAAACCTTTGTCCATCAGAGTTGTCATTCACTCTATGGACTTCTCAAAATCTATCGTCATACGAAGAGTTGACAAATGCTCTAATGGTCAACTTAAACTATAATAACTAGCAAGTCTCAAATGTTAGAAACTAAAACACTAATTGAAAAATAGATATTAATTGTATTAACTCTAGGATTTTATATTTTTTAAATGTTTTCCTGGATTTCTCCACTTTATGAAATCATTGCACTATGGACATTGTCAATCTTGAATTTTAATGGAGTCTGAGTTCCATCTGATGATCATTAAATCCCTGATGAGACCCTCTGTCAGACTTAGGACATTTTTAGTACGTTTATGCCCTTAACCGTTTTGATAACCCTGAAGGGATCACAGTTTACGCTAAGAGTGTTTCTGTTTTCAAGAACTTACTATCGTGGATAATGGATTTTGTTCACATTTCCCTCAGTTTCATGTACATCCCTTGTTCTTCACAATCACATACAAATATTTAATTTGTATTTATCTTGTGATCACGGCTTTGAACATGTTGCATAATGTTTAACTTTCTCAAGGCTTCTATCCCTAAATTCCTTAAACAGCATCTCACTGACTGGAATCCTTGTTTTCACTATATATATGTATATATATATATATATCATACGTATATTTTTTAAATTTGAAGTTATCACTGATGAAGAAATTATCACTCCGAAATCTTATCAGTTAGTAACCTGCGATATATTTGTTATTTAACAAATACAAACACACTGCCTATTGCCTTCTGTACATTTTTTAGATTCCCATGGTTACCATATCGTTTTCATATTACTAAGAAGGCGGATTTCCGTAGACACTAGGAGTCCCTCCTTTTCAACAATTCTAATTATGAGATACAATTTAGGAGATCATTCAAATTAAAAGTAGCAAATTTTCTAACCCAGGGAGATCAAAATGTCCCTTTTTGCTTGGACATGCTCTTTTTTTTTATCTTGCATCCGGATATTTTCTGTTAAATTTCTGAAATGTACAGATATTCAGTCAATAAAATCGTAAGTCGGATTTAAAAAATAAAAGTAAAAAAAGGGATACAAATTTTTTTCCTTCTAAAAAACAAATAAACAATCAAACAAGAATCAAATTAATAATTTTTTCATTAGTTTATTATTTTTGAATACAAATCTAACCATAATTGAACACAAAACAAAAACAAAATTCGTCAATTCGAACAAAAATGAATCACAAAGCTCAATGGAGAAGTAAATGAAGCAAGAAACAGTACAAATGGAGTATATAAAGAATTATTTGATAATATTTATGTATCTATTTGGATATTTGTGTGAACAAACATCCATTCCTAAAAATGATTCATTCAGACTCAATCTAATCACTTTTAATGTTATTTACAAAGAAATATGAAATTCAATGTTCTAGAATGTAATTCCATAACATTCTCAGATAAATTGCTAAGCAATATTTTGTATATCCACTCTTGACTGTTTGTGAGGAGACATTTTTTTGTCCTTTGTACAACATAAATAGTATTAAAAGATTAATAAACATTAATTAATTGTTAATTAATTACAGAAATCTTCTTTTAAAAAAATTTGTCATTCTTTATCCTTGATCTTACTTTTTTTTTTTTTTAATTAGTCAATGTTTAAAAAAACAACAACGTAGAGACACGGAGGCCCTTTAAGTCTATAAAATTCCCCTATACTAATTTTATTTGAATTTAAAATAAAAAATTGAAGTCTTATCAAAATAATTATATTCACATTTCTAAACACCTGACAACTTGCATACATAATAATATCATAAAGACCATTGTAATATTCATGGCATATAAACAACTAAAGGAAGACTTAATATGTATTTGGTATATGAATAGATTAATAGAGTTAGTTTATTGCCTCTATAATCGTCATCAAGTTCTAGCAAAAAATCCTTTAGTTTTTAGTGCGATAACTTAAATAAGAACCGGGCACTATTTTAAATAAATGATTTCAAACATCCGCGGATTTATGAACTAAGGCAAAGGTTTGTAAACTGTTTATGGATGAATAAACTTTTTTGAGTCAGAAATTTTATGGGGAAATATATAACCTAATAATTTTTTAATTGATAAATTATATAAATTAATTATTCTGTTGGAAATGTGTGTTTTTCCGCATGAATCCCAGACGATTCGCTAAGGAACCTTTGGGCTTCCACTCAAAGAATAACAACTGAACTAGGGTAACATTCAGGTTCTAGTGATTTATTTTATCACGTGGATAATTATTTATTCCTATCCTGATAAAGTATTATATTCACTATCAAAAAGCAAATTTTGAGTCATTTTAAGATAAACTTGTTTCATACAAATGTTGTCGTCTAACAACGATTTACTCCATACATTGAGTATATCAATACAAGTCATCATTAGCTGTTCCATCATATAAAGTATTGTTTAAAATAATAGGTAAGTTACAGAAGTAACTAGGATTACATGCAACATTCCTACTATAAAGCTTGACATAGATTTAGCATCTTAGAAAATGCATTTATTAGCGTTTGAGGACAAGGATCAACGTGTATCTTTAGTCACACGGTGCTACTATGGAATTTCATTCCCATGATTAAGCTCAATCCCTAAAAATCTAGGTCTTGTCTTGGCCTCGACTCCTTCAAAATCTGGGTCTTGGTGTTCATTTAGAAATATAGAAAAGTTAAGAAAAAAAATTTCTCTTTGGCTCGACTCCTTAAAGTTTTGGTATCGTTCTGGTCTCGATCCCTCCTCAAGAAATAAAATCTCAAGTGTGTTGTTCTTGACTCTTGGGCATAATTGAAGTGCCAACTCCATAAAATCTCGCACGCGGCATTTTGCATATTTTTTACATTCCTAAGTATAACTGTGCTTGCTTGCATATGATTGATTTTTTTTTCACAATTTTGTACATAACATTGAAGGTTTTACTATTTTTCAAAAGTTTTGTTTTTCTGTTTTTTTCAAGAGTATTGTACCTCATTCTATGAATGAGTATTTTTATGTTACTACTTCAATAAATATGCCTATGATTAGGAATGTAAATAATATATAAAACGCCGCGTGCGAGATTTTGTGGAGTTGGCACTTTTAAGAGTACTTTTTGTTTTCCAAAGCTGTTATCATTTTTCCTTTATTACTGAGGGGAGAACATCTACCTGATAGTAAAGATCTATCATGAAGGAATACATGCATTAAGGTTAATAAAGCAAATAAAATATAAACAAAAAGGGCTCAAGTCCTCGTATAATTATTAGTTAAAAATATATAATTTCCTGAGATTAATTTGAGTTAATTTTCTGCCTCTCATCTATGGTATACATACATAATGTTATTATTAATTATTGATGTCTCCATTTGTATATATGAAGGAAAATAGCAGCATGTAGCTCAGTAAAACGTCATAACAGCTCAAGCTGCTACCATCTCAACATTCATCAAATTTTCAGAGTTACCAGGTTGATTTTCTCTTTCTTTTTATTTTACACACCCCATTTGCATATTATTTACATTCCTACCTATGAACTACATAGAAACATAGAATTGCATCAGACTTGTGTCTATATTTATCAATTTATCAATATGTATATGTACGTATGATTTCTGCAAATAATAAAGCACAATTAAAAATAGCCTTTTATCTATGCCTCTCTAATCTAAACCCTCAGAGACTAATGTAAATAGATAAAACAGTATAAAATGATTAGGAATCTTCAGATTGTACTTACACAGCTAATATATCTATATACATAAAGCAAATGTAAACAAGTTGAATTAGCTCTTGAATTGGTTTCTATCATAATAGTAATATAATTAATTTTTTTTGAAATAATTTTAATTTACAAACTTCTTTTGTCAAGTGACATTAATGTTGATTCATTCACCAGGAAATAGCTGTTATTAAGCTACTTTGAATAATTAATTATTATTCTCACTCTTCAGACAAAAAAAGATAAATTTATATTTTGTTCAGCTGTCGATTTACGGTTTATTTTTTTACCTATCAGTGTTCTAAACATTGAATTCGAATTAATTTATTTAATCGTCTGTAAAAAAAATATCATTTACTATTATATGAATAACTAATTTTGGACCTATTTGACTTATTTTTCTGCTTCTTTTTGGAGGAAAAGGTTGCTAAATATACGACTAGCTTTTTTGTTCATTCGCAACCTCGACTTTTTTTTTTCTAAAGATAAAATTTGAGAAAAGCTTACGGGGTGGGTAACTTATGTATGCAGAGTTTTGTCATACCATGGTATCATTGAAAAAGTGAATAAGTATTAATGCCTGAATGAATTCATAATACAGCTCCTTTAAATCAATGAAGAATCAACGGATGAAAATAACTGAAGAAAAAATACATTGTTTGTTAGTTTATTTCAAAAAGCTTGTCTTTATGGAATAAATCGTAGTGAACAAATATTTGATAAATGACATCATCATTACATTTTTGTATATCTCAGCCTTATTTCTACGATAAAGAGAAGAAAAATAGGTTTTTTTTTTGAAAATCTAGACCTTGTCTCAATCTCTTCCCCTCTAAACCTGAGTCTTATTAACTACCAATAAATTTAAAGTCTTTTTTTTTGAAAGGTTGTGTGATTAATACTATGTGGGAGAAATATCCTTTCTGTATAAAGATATCAAATTGTAAAACAGATTTTTAAAAAAAAGTATAATTATGAGTAAAAACTTTATTAATTTTCACATCTCGTAATTTACGATTACGTCAACACTTTATTTATTTGGATTTAGGTGGGTAGAGATGAATATTAAAGCCATGAAGGAAAACAAGACATTTTATATCTAGGCCTTGCGTGTTGATAAGTCTCGTATAAAGTATTAATTTATGATTAATTCTAGTGTTGTGTTCAAGAACACCTAATTCTACACCAAGACCAATGCAAAACTTTAAGAAACCGGAAACAAGGCCAGATTTATATCTGGAGGAGAGAACAGGCTAATATCTTCACAAATGGGTCTCCCAACCAAAATCGATCTCAAGAACTACATATTTTCTTAAATAAACTCATGTAAGAATTAATTTAAAAAATCTTGTTATATCTAAAAAAAAAAGGCACAAGTGAGTTCCTCTGTCCTTTTGGAATCCACTGCTACGAATATAAGGCTACACAGAGCTAACTTTTATATTATTATCAAATAGAAATATGAGTTGTCTGTCGTGAAGCAAATTTGTAGCCAGGTATATTACTTTGAGAGGCGAAGTTATTACTTCACTTAGTACAAAGCTCATTAATATTTTACCACATTTACCAAATACGCGTTGAAGGAAGTATTTAACGATACCTACAACATACTTTGTTGCTTTAAAGGCCAACAAATATTAATGATATTATCAGATTTATTTTACCCAAAATAAGAGAGTCATAAAAATATTTAACTTTCAAATATTATTTGAGATTCATATTGAACTAAAATAATAGATATTAGTATAGCCTAAAAGCAGAATTGGAGTCTTGGACTTGTAATGAATCCAAGTCTTATTTAACTTGAGCTCGAAGTTCAAATCTTCAAACCTCAATAAAACTCGAGTCTTATAACAACATCATTTAGTCAAAATATGTATTAATAAAATGTCATATTATAATTTATGGATCAGAGCATTCATGACTCAGTCACTTAAGTCTAATTAAATTGTAAAATCAGATTTAACTTAGAATTGAACTTAAAACTTATCTTAGATTCGTTATGGAGAACTCGTGAACAAAGAAGGTAACGTGTAGCTGATAAATTTAATTTGAAATGAAATAATTCATCTCCATTGATTCAAGTAGCAAACTTGATTAGATACAAACATACAAGATCTCTATGTAAAGAGCATAATTGCCCATTAAAGATCCATCAAGTAAAGCAAGATTGTTTGTAATCTCTTTGTAATGAGTTGCATGCATAGAGCATACGATAATAAAAAATATAACCTAAAATAACCATGTAATTGAAGAAACATCCTCTTTATAAAATTACCAAGATGCGTAATAATCATATGTAAATGTTTTTAACAGAACAATCATCCCTTAGGACACATTACGGAAGAAGGAACATTTGTACAGGTAAAATAACGTTTTCCGATTTAAAAAAATGAAAAACACTTGGTACCCTTGCTCTTTTTATAAATTATGTTTATTCACTATTTGACCGTTAACAGGACGAGCTTTTTAAGATAAACAAAAATACATAGTATTCTCCCTTCAGCTGTTTTTCATCAGTTGACTCTTATGATTTAAAGCAGCCAGCTGACTCTACGTGTTATAAACTCAAAAAGGTTATTATCATTATTTATGATTTTGATATATGTATATACATTATATTAAATCAAGGATTACGCGCCTTTTTTTGAATTTTTGAATATTATACAAGTATCTAATAACTATTGATTTGTAAATAGGTAGAATTTGTCAATGTATAGTATTTCTAAATGATAAACTTGCCCAATATTAAAAGGTTGGCAACAATAAAATAATAAAGGGTGTCTACCAGTTGTTTTTTCAAAATTTCCCTTTCCTTTTTGAGAGTTGAGGTTGCGAGTGTACCAAAAAGCTTAAAAATTGTGTAAAGGATCGATCTCTAGAGAAAAATTTAAAATATTCTAGACAACAATAGTCGTAGACTTTATTATAAATATATGTTTTATAAATATATATATATATATATATATATATATATATATATAACAATAATGTTCTTCCTTAAATAATATTGTCTAAATGTTGAAGTTGATTCTTATATGCTTGAAAGGTTTTGACCGTCATTTAGAAGAAGTAGTAAATAAATACATTCTTCCTACATATGCTAAATAACAAAATTGGTTAGTTTCATCTCTGTATTCCTAAGATGAAATTTATGGAGTTGAAGCAATACAAATATGGTGATAATTGTTTAATTATATCATATCCTAATGAGTAGAAGAATATAAACAAACACAATATTTAAGTATGATGACAGTAACAGGGGGGTAAATGTCCTAGTGGGTGGTTCTCCGGGGGGTAATTGTTCAGAAGAGGGGGGGGGGCACGTTCTTAAATCTATATAATTAAAAATTAATTATATCAGAATTAAATTTATTTTTCAATCAAACCCATGTATGTATTCTTAAAAAAAATTATACAATTTCCTTTCTTTTTTAAAGGAAGGGAAAAAGCATCAAAATTAATTGGTGGCTAGTTAGGCAGTGCTTTCCAACTCTAGGACTATTCTTCATTTAATGTTAAGATTCGCTCACTATTTGATTTAGTTTCAACCTATCAATGTTGTCGAAACACTTATAATATATGAGACAAAATGAGTAAACAAATGGATAGTTGACCAAAGATGGAATAACGCTTATTATTTTATTATAGCATTGAATGTTGTTCTTGGAGTTCTTTTTGGGTGATAGGTTGAGAGAGAAAGATAAAATGGTGTAAGCTATTATTTATATAATATAATATATATCAATAACAAAAGAGCTTATTTGTATGTTAGATGAATACAAATATCGTAGAGATTTTAGATCATGCAATGAGAATAGCTGATTGCAAGTACAATTTAAATATCTACTAATTAGGTATATAGAGGGATGGACATTTTGTTGAGATGAGAGAGAATGTCTGCAATACCCATCTGGTGCATTTATATTTTATATCCTGATTGTTATTTGACAATATTAAATAATACACAATAGCTACATAAGATAATTGTAGCAAGCTCTGGACTCAAGGATACTGAGAAGACTGAGTTCAAATTGATGTTCAAGGTAGGAGTACCAACTGATTATTTTTTTCTTCTCCGTCCTTGAGCTCAAAACAATTTCAATATTTTGCCAATGTCTAAACATACATGCATAATGTAATAATTCATATCCCATAAGCACAGGTCTTGACCTTTAAATGTATAGGCGTTCAAGGTCAAAAAACAAGATACTTACTTTTATTTTTTTTATTAATTAATTGCCTATAAAATTGTTAATATGATCTTGTAGAGAAGGATTTTTTGTTTTTTAAATGTTCTAGAATAATAAAAAAATTACTCTCTTCAAATCCTCACTCTCGTTCTCTTAATGAGTGCATGGAATGTGTTGCCCAGGAGCTCAAAAGCATGTTAGAATGACTTCTTCTTTTTTTTTTTTCATAAATGAGTCTGATGTATTACACTTCTACATATTCTTCAACTCTCAATTCTTCCGTTTCAATTATTAATTAATTAAATCCAATGAGACACAGAAAATTAACCTTAAAAGCTGCAAAATCTTGCGAGTCACAATTATATTTTTTTTCCTATAGATTCCAATTATTTGAATGACTAACTTGGAGCATCATAAATCAGAGGAAGGCTCCTGAGACGACTGCAGCTAACATCTGGCATAGGCTGGTCCGAAATAGGGAGGGGGCCAGGAGTCATTTCCCCCTCACTTTTGAATAACAATCATGATGAAAAGGGGTTTGACCATGAATCCTCTTATGAATTGACTCTAGATATCCTCATTTATTAGAGGACCTTTAAACCTATTCCAGAAATATGAAGATGAAATCTATCATGGATTTGTCAGTAAAATATTGGGCTCTTTAGATTTCTGTTGTAAAATAATGATAATAATACATTGGGAACTGTTCTCGATTTCTTGATTTTTTTTTGTTTTTGTACATTGTTTTTTATATTGATGTATTGGGATGGAACTTTTTGAGAGCACATTGAGAAGATGGGAGTGAGAGATATGGTAGTATTGAATCATACGAGTACCCTTAATGATATCAGCTGCCAGTATGTTTATATGATTTACGGAATATATATTACTTGAATTACGACTATGAGTAAAAAATAAAAGGGAAATTTAATTTTTGTAAAATTCCGATAATGAAAAAAAATATATTTCTTAAGTTGGCACACCTGCTACTGACATCTGTGCCAAATTACACATCAACGTAGTCATTAGTGTTTGAGATACACTTAGAATTTTCGGGTTTTTTTTAAATGTATGAAAGATGATGACACAGATGCAATTTAGAGAAATGTAGCTCAAACTAAAAAAAGTTACAATGAATATTACAGACACTGTTCATATAAAATTTTGAAAATCCGTGGTTTATATTTCGAGATACATAGTTCATTACTCAAGAAATGGACCATCCGATTTTAAATGTAGTAGCATATCTATAACTCAGCAGTTATTGCTCTGTAATTAGGGACTTAGTACAATTTTTGCAACTGTTTTGAAAATTGAAAAAACAACAAACGTTTGTGCATAGAATAAAGGGGGGAAGAGAAGAGTGCTTTTGAGAGGGATAAAATGAACTTTAATGATCAAATAAATATCTTTTGGCCAAATTAGTATCATTTTTACTTGAAGTAGAAGTAGAGACTTGTATATTTAAAACAAATTTATACTTATATTTAAAACATTTTTTTAACAAAATCCACAACTAATTTTGAAAAAAAAACATTCCCTTTAACTCTTCCTATAGAGGTAAATACTTCTTCTTAAGATATTTGACAAAGAATGACTCTATTTTATACAAAGTACAATGTGTGAAACCTTTTTTAATTATAAAACGTAATTTTTCTGATCAAAATTATCATCCCTAAAATAAAGAGCCTTATATTTCATAGATATTGTATCATCTACCCAAATTGCCTTAGCTAAAGTACCCATACAATACATTTTGATGAATTAGATAGTTCTTATCATGCTATGCTATGGGCAAAAAATATCGGGAATCAAAAAATCTTTATTTAATCAATAAAATTCATTTCATCCCACACATGTGCCAATGTTTTTTCCGATTTTCAAAACAATCACAAAATTTGTATCAAGTCAATAATTACAGAGCCATAACTGCTGGGTTGAGTTTAGATAGTCTATTAGTAACAGGTATTGTATCTCGAGAAATACACCACGAATTATCAAAATTTTAAAAGAATCGATTTTTTGAAATATTCATTGTAACTTTTTTGGCCTAGATAACATTTCTCTGGCTTGCATTTGTATCATCATCTTTCATACATTTAACAAAAAAAAATTGAATTTTAGCTCTCTACAGAAGTACACAATTCTCAAATATTAAATACTTAATCTGACGAGTAATTTGGTAATGCAGTTTGTGACAGTAATGTCAACTTAAAAAATAATAATAATCAAAAAAAAAAAAGAAGCTTTATGCCTATCGGAATCTCAAAAAAAAATTATACGTAAATGTCCCGGTATTTCTTGCTAATATTATTAAATATATATACATATATATTAATTTCTTTATTTTTATGAGTAGCATAGTAACAGTTTCATAATCATACAAAAACTATAGATAGATGAAGCCTCTGCAAAAATGTTTTTTTATTTTATTTATTGACTTCATTTTCCAGGCTCTATATGAACGTAGGTATATGTGTATGTATACACAATTCAACTTGAGGTTAGAAACACTCCAGGGGATATATATATATATATATAATTAACCACTACATTTAAACATTTGCATAAGTGTAACTATATTTTTTTCCACAGTGAGTTAAATACTCTTTAGAATCATAGAGACGTTGCTATCATTCAATAAACATTATGTAATCGTCAATACACAAAGCTTTAGCTGAGGACAAGAGTCATACTCTCAGGACTCAAGGCTTGAGATGTGACCAATGTCCATCTCAAGAACTGCAATACTATATAGTATTTATATGGTCTAAGAACAAAAACTAGAAGAAAAGGTGAAATATGCTTTAAAAGAGTCAAAATCTTGACTCATAGAAATGTGAACTAAGATAATGAAATTTGGATTTCATCATATGATAAATGCATATTTTTGTGTCAACTCTTTTAAGTAAATTTTGATAAATACATACATATATATATATATACATGTTAAAAATAACTTTTGAGTCCTGCTCTGTATATTTTTAGATAATAATTTTTATTTTTTGACAAACAACAACTAGATTTATTAATGAATTTATCACAATCATGTAATGGCTTAGATAAGGCTTTAAAAAATTAGTATGATGATCTTTTATTATTCTTCAATGTGAAATATATACTCTTAAGGCTTCATTCATACCTTTTTAAAAAAAAAAAAATTCTTAATTTTTAAGGACTCTACATTTGGTGATCTTTCGTGATTCTTTCATTGTCAAAAGAAGAGATTGGGTACTTCGATTACAAAGCGAATTTTGTTGTATAATTGATAAATTACACAGTATTTAGCTAGTCAAGTTATTTTTACAAACTCTTATAACATTTCTATTTGCTTCACAAATCCACAGTATCTAATTTGAGCTAACCGAATCAGGACACAAATAAGATCCATAGCTGACAACAATATAACATATATGAACATATCTAGTAAATAATCATTTGAATGGCACATTATTTAGCATCTATTTAACCCTTTCCAACCCAGAGGACACCACCGGTGCCCCATAAATTCAAAATGCACTGATGCAATGCTCCATTGTTCACCAATTTTTGATTTCTTTCTTTGTTTGTTTGATAGCTAAGATACCAAGCTATTATTATTCCTATTTCATAGTTAGTCATCAAAAAATTTGATTTGAATATTTTCTAAGGTACTGAAAGTTACGATTTTTAGACAATATGCAAAAAAATCATGTTTAAACCAAAATAACTTTTTCGTTTTTCAAGGAAATTATTTGTTAATCAAATATTTGTTAATACATACTTAAAGAATTAGCAGTTTCAAATATCCCTTAGTTCTAACGCATACATTATCCAAGTCTAAGTTCTTTGGGACACAGGTCCTTAAGATATCAACAGAAATTGCTTCATAAAATGCCACCTGTAAAATGTACATAACATATGATATATATTTTTATTTAAGATTTTTCAAATTTTTTCGTCAAATAAGACTAAAGAATAAATTTGCCTGAGGATATAATAAAGAAGAAAATAAATACGAAAAAAGACCTGATAAACCACATATTTTTAAGGATGAAAAAATTCCCTTCACAACAAGAGGTACACCAGTGTCTTATAATTTCTGTGAGAAACGGGTTGAGTTACAATTTTTTTATAAAATCAAGTTAGATTAGTTAGTATAGTCACTTTGATCTAAAAAAATATAACTTCCAGTTAAAAATACTTTCTGATACACTAGGGGGCTGAAAGGATTAAAATCCTGCAATGGAGACTATTATTTGATTTGATTTCTAAATTTGAAGCGTTAATATCTTGATAGGATACTTTTTGGATTCTATTTTCTAACCCAGACGTTGGACTAAACGAGGTGTAGTCTATTTTTCAAAAGTATTATTTAAAAATCAAGGTTCATTCACATATAAAATGAGATCCTCAGATTCCAAAATATTAGCATAGTAAGAAATTTCAATTTAGGAACAGGAGCATGGTCCAATAGAAATGCTCAATACTAAGATTCTTAGAATACACTCAGATATTCACATATTTTGAAATTCTTGCTCCGAATTTTCCCAGA
The DNA here is from genome assembly GCA_963680855.1 of Lepeophtheirus nordmannii. Classification (NCBI taxonomy): domain Eukaryota; kingdom Metazoa; phylum Arthropoda; class Copepoda; order Siphonostomatoida; family Caligidae; genus Lepeophtheirus; species Lepeophtheirus nordmannii. The sequence continues at coordinate 18,123,606 of OY804525.1, read as the reverse complement.
ATTTGATAATATATAATATATATCTACCAATCCAATACATCTTCTAATTCCTATAACCCATTTCACTAAAAATCCGTAACATTGAGAACCAACTTATACTTTTTTTTTTGTTTGCTATCCATTTTAAAATGAAGCCTTTTTATTTTTTACAGGGGAGTACCATTAATTTTGAAAAGGTTCTTACACAAAAGAAAAAAAAATAGTTTGAATAACCTGGTATATAGGAAATTTTGAAAAAGTATATACATACTCTAAGTATGTATGTATACAATTGATTGATTAAAATCTGTAATCATATAAAGGCTTGAAAAGAAGTTAGTATACATACATACATACATATAAAATACGATCATTCAAAAACTTCTTTCAAAAAAAAAAAAAAAAATTGAGCCTCATTCTTTATCAAAAGAGAAGGAAAAGTGGCTGGCTGTACTTTTTAGTCTAAGTAAGTATGTTTATAAAATGTATTTAATATCAACATTAACCTAGATATGTACTCGTATCCTCACATAAGTACTCTCAAAATGGTTTTTTTTATATTTATTTATGTAATTTAGCAATGCATTTTGTAGCCAAAGTGCGAGTAATGATATCTCAAAAACCCATTTATTTAATTAAAATATTAACTCCTTGCTAATACAATTATTTTTGAATATATGTACATATTTATCATTTAATACAACTATTCTTGCAATGGCTTTAATCAATGCACACGTGGTTGAATGAAAATAAGTATATATATAAAATGTCTTTCATTTCTACTTTTGTACAAAAAAAAACAAAAAACACACAAAGTAATTCTATGATTGAATGCAGTCAAATCCTTTTTACCTCTCATTCATTAGCATATTTTTTTGTTCAAAAAAATTGAAATGAAATTCAATAAAAGTGCATTGCTAATGACATCACATTTCCTTTTTTTTTGCACTTAGCAGGGCTTTCACGTGATGCATTCCTAAGTATGATCATCAATATTTACATATTTATATGGAATCAACTCTTCCAAAAAGTGCTCTGATCATTATTTAGGGATCTGTGTGACCGAAAATATTGATATTTGAATGGTCAATTTGTATCATGTCTTGATACAATGGAGGAACAAACTTTGTTTCATGACGCAATTATAGATGGCGGTATTTTAAGTAAATTATTATTGATATATCTCGGCTATATAAACTATTTTCATCCAGTATGTCACAAACTGAATTAAAAAAAACGGTTCGGAGATGAGATATATGCATATATTTGAAATAGAAATTTCCTCAAATATATTAAAGAAACTTCAGCATTGAAGAGCATTCAAAAAAGTCACAAAAACTAAACACCTGTATTGAATAATACGTTGTCAAAAAACCCAGCTATATAAAACCCTTTTTAATAGGTACTGAGAAACCCCATTAATAGATGGGATTTTTATAATTAATTTTATTTTGGACCGATTACATAGAGACGACACGCAATGATGGATAATTGAAGAAAAATATCTTATCCTTGCAAAAAGAATGGCTAATTCATTGGCTACATACACAATGTAAATGCATAATGACGTAATAAAATATTTCGAATACATATTGTTAGAGCCTGAAATACAGGGTCGTGCAGATAAGTCCGAACAAAATTAAATTTGATTTAGATCAACCATAGGAGTAGAATTTGAGTAGAGTGCACTCATTAAAGTTTTAACTTTTGACTACAAGGAAAATAATTATTCAACCATTTATGTATGTCCACCGTTATTGGCCATCACACACCTCTTGAAGGACTAGCTGGCCTTTTTCTCCTCCGTGGATTCTAAGTTTACCGTTTCTTTGACAATAGACTTCTTCAAAGACTTCAAATTTGAATGAGATTTCTGACAGACTTGTCCCTCCAATATCTACTACACCTAAAGTGTTGGGAGGGCCAAGTCTTGATATCCAAAAAATTGAGAACATTTTGTTTGAGCCAATCATAGACAAGTTTTGATTTGTGAGCAGGAGTCTTGTTAGAAAGTAGATAAATAACTTTTCTTCAAAATAAAATCTGATAAAACCTTCAGGGAATTTAATTGAGTTCAATAAACGTTTACCATTTTTCACTCTGAGGACCTTCATAGATTCAGGTAGGATATGTGTAACACTCCTGATTTTATTCCAAGTTGATTTTTGATGGCCTTGAAGATTGTGAACCAGTGGACTTGGTGCTTTTCTGCAACTAGAATCATTGGTCAGTCAAAATGCATCTCAATTGACTTATTCAAGCTATCCACAAACCTTGAAGTACGGCTTGTGGCCCTTCCTAGACATCTCCCCTATACCCTTGAACCTCTTGATGACATCAAATGCTTTGGTTCTAGAGACTTAATGGCGCTTAACGGCTATAATAGATTGCTCAATTTAAGCCATGGACAAATTTTAAATTGTTTGTTTATAAATTCAAAGTGAAGTCTCTACAGCTCATGCAAGAGGAAAAAAACAAACATAATTAAAGGATTACTAACTAAGGATACTGAAAAAGCTCAAAAATTGTTCAAACTTATCTGCGCAACCCTGTATAACAAAGAAAAAGAGATTTTTGAAAAATGATAAGGATTCAAGTCCTTATTTTCGCTCTTCCAATTGTGACATCCAAATACACGGGAGTCATTCACAGTTGTCCAAAGCCTTAGAGAAACAAGTTTTTTTACATATTAAATATATTTGCATATATTTGGTTGTTTCTGCTCCAAATATGGCTGACTTTCAGTAGCATGATATCACGTAAAAACGCCCTCTAATGCTTAGAACTGTCTGTTATATTTTTATTTAATATACCTACATATTTCAGGACCTGACAAAAAATAATTAGAGCCTGTTGATAGATTGGGAATAGCTTATTGATGTTCTGAGGCTTGAGAAAGACTTATTTGTAACCATATGTATGTGTATATATAACGCTCTGCTCTGACAGATCTACTCTGGAGCAATAGTGACCCCTTGAAACGTTGCTAGATTGAAATACCATTTTCAGAACTGGAATCATATTGAACATTTAATGGCCAGTTGATATGTTATCCAGTGGGGACCTGGTAGAAAGCCAACGGTCCGTGTGCCTCACTAGGGAACATTTTAAATCTGTGGCATAATGTTGGAGACGCCAAGTTCAAAAGTCTCTTTTTTCTACAAAAAAATAAAATAAATATTTGTTAAAAGGCAGCATATTTCGTAAATCTGTAGTCTAGAGAAAGTTATTTGTAGACTTTTTACACTATCTCTGAATGTTGAACCTTATTACTATCGAATATTTTATGTTAATATAAAAAAACACAGAATAGAATCTAATAGAAACTACATAAATGTTACTTCTACTAAATAAAAAATCGTCCAAGAATTTGTGAAGAATGACATAATTTTAGAACTACTAAATAATAATTTTAAGTCTTTATTATTATTTCATTTTGTAAAGTATTTTAAAAATCTGTAAAATCTAATAATTTAATCGTATATTTCACGCTCTGACAAGGGAAAGCCGTAACACTAAAGAATTGTGTTGTCAAGTCATTAGTTTTAATTTTTTTGCCAACATATGATTGATTTAGACAAAGTAATGCTATTATAAGACTTGAAAAAATATATTTATTTTTACAATGAATCATGTCTCAGACAAAATTATCCGATATAATATATCTTAATATTACATGAAGTATATAATTTAATTGTTATAAATATATTCATGTATAGAGTCGTACAAACACCGAAGGACAATAAATGAAAATGTCAATTAATCATTTTGCTCTAATATAGAATAAAGATGATGAGTTCATTCAATCAAAATTAGTAGACGCTATTTTTACCCTATTTATTTAAAAAGAAACATTTTTTCACAAATAACACAGATAAATAATTAATTATCTAGGCTTTAAAAACTCATTCCAGTTTGTTATAAATTGTCAGAGGACTCCATTTATTGATTGATTGATGGATTGTCTTCCTTTAATCTTTTTATTATTGATAAGGAAATCTAAATTAAATTAACCATTCCCTAGTTCAGGTCTGGAGTCTCATTTTCGTGACTGGACATTAATTGTATTTACGTCTCATTTAACTGCGACCTCAGGCTATAGTCGAAATGGATATTGAAAGTTAGAGATTTGACTTACAAGAAAGACTTGTAAAAATGTCTCGTGAACGGAATGGAGCTGGAAAAGTCCTACCTACAACTCGTAAGTTTCATTAAATAGCGACTTTAGATAAACTTGAAGTGAAAAGAATAGAGATTTAACTCGGATTCCTAAAGGTTAACCATTGGCAAGGCGCTAATAGGAATGGATAAAGTGAGAAACTTAGGAACATTGTTCGTGACCGAAAAGTTTGAATAACTTCCAGGAAATCATTAATACCTTAGGACATACAACCATTTCAAAAATATGTATGTGGGATAACTTGAGAAAGGGGTTGAACATTGTTGACATTTTGCATGAGCTATTAGAGTAATCGATCCTTCAAAAAACATGTCATCAAACCTTGTTTTGTGATATCACCAACTTGGGTTAAATGAGAACAGCCTCCAGTTTAAAAGTGAAAAAGTATCTCATCAAATCGCGTCAAATAAACTTTTAATTCTTAAAAAGCTCTTGCATTTTAGGTGCCATATTCCCTTGACACCACTAACGTGGTTCCTTTAAAGTATTTCCCCAGAAACTTTCCATTTTTTCTACCCGTGTCTGGTGATATCTTTGCTCTTGTACAAGGTGTAGTAAGGGAATTTAACAGGATGAAATTGTATCAGTTAATTCATTTATTTTTTTCCTTACTTATTCGTGCTTCTATTCTTTTCCCAGACTCATGCTCTGAATGTTGATCCTCTGAAATTAGATTATGTCTTTCAAACCAATAGAGTTCCCTATATTATCTATAAAAATATTTCAACAATCGGAAAGAATGACGTAATTACGATGTTCCAACTGAGTTAGAGTATTTATTCTTCTTCTCTTTGGAGTAAAGGTTGAGAGACGTTCTCATTGGATTGGCCGTTATTTGTGTCTTTATGATGGGAGCTCCAATTCTTATATTTGACACAGTAGTTTAGCGAATCCTTTACATTCATTAAGGAATAGACCTCCGGTTGGGAAGAATGACGTTATTGACTCACTCAGCCAAACTTTTTTCCCTTTGTGAGGGAAAGGTTGAGAGATAATGCTCTGAAAATATCTATATGTGAAGATTACAAAACAAAAACTCCTTCTACAAGGATATATGATATACAAAGACATTAAAAAAGTCGGAAAAGTGCGTCTTTTTTGTACTTTTGTTGATATTTATAATGAAATTCAATGGAAGCCATATGTACTTAAAGTTACTTTCATCTTAACTATTACTTTCCATTATTTTGTGTAACGAAATAATGGGACTAAGTAATTTTATCCTCTCATGTATTTTGCACGTTTGTCTATTTGTAAAAATGTGAGCATTCAGAAATTTAGACGCTAAATTAATGTCACTATAATTCATATGCATATCGGTTTTCTATTTTAATCCAAAAGTCAACATATTACTATGTTAGTGATAATTTCTATTCTTTTTGATAAGAAATTTAAAGGTGATGTTCACGAGTCAAGTCATTGAGATTGAGCCCAAGTCGAATTTTGAGTCTTTTCACATCGAGTCTAAAGTCATTGTTAGGTAAGAATTGCTAGCTTTTTACTCTTCACAACTAATTTTTTACTTGTGGCCGACTTAGATCTTGAGAATCCTTTTTTTTTTCTTTTTTTTTTATCTTCTCATTCTTTATTCATTAATATGTAAACATACAAGAGTATCTACAATGTAAATATTTGGTGCAATTGTGCTGCAAGACATAATTAAACATTATACATAGTAGTAAATGTTTGCTCCGGGGTAATATGTTAACAAAATACAACTAAAACTGACAAAACTACAGTGAAAAAAACTTTTTAAAATGGCTTACAATCCCTTTTTATTAAAACTTTTTGCTTTTTCTTGAGGATGAAGGCAGGCAGATATTTGACAATATCTCCAGTAGTACGTGTTCAAGATTTGCTCCCAAAATTCGGGATTTTCAGACCGAGTGAAACATATATCAAGCAGATGCTACCAAGACGATGATGCTCTTTAATTCTTTTTCGTATATGGGTTAGCGATGAGAGCCTTGCAATTACGAATTGCGTAGAAAAGGGCTTTTGTTACTTCATGTATACTCCCTTCTTTTTCTCCCAGATATTCCAAAGAGAATAAGGGCTTTTACATATTGTTATTCCTCATTTTTAAGCCCTTCAAGGTGTATGCAGACAAAATATTCTAAAATACAAATTGCAGGGCAATCCACAAATGTGTGAAAACATCATTTTATCTTTACAGGGCCATGAGAACGTTTTTAAATCTGTAGAAATCTGAAGCTGAACAGATAATTTTCTACTGTCATTTAATCCCTCTCAGGAAGGACACAACTCTAGATTTCCATTTTGCAGGTAGATCCAAGCGCTTTCTATGAAGCTCCGAGGAGCCTCTTGACCTCACTCTTAAATTACCATGGAGAAGGTACACATGGAACTTGGAGGAATCCAAGAGAGAATTTCAACACGGGTACCTTCTTCCCAGCTGTTGAACTTTATTTCATTATTTACTTGTAAGGAATATATATGTTCATTCACTACTTACAAAGAGGTCAAGTTTGAGAACACTCTTAAGAGACAAGGAGTTGTAATTACATACATACCGATTTACCTAAGTGTCAAAAATATGTACAATCTAGATATGAATCCACGTATAAGATTGAAAAGAATCAATACACGTGGATTATCTTTGTTGATAGTACACGTGAAGTGTGTATTTTCTATGCATAAATGCACTTCAATTAACTTTTAAGTAGATTATCACCATGGGCTTCAAAATATCTTTGAAGACACACATTTACTTATCTCATTATCAAGAGTTTGATACGACATTGACCTCGATCTATCTACTTTAAAGGTAAAATAAAGTTCAATATTTCATGTCTAAGTATTGTACATATAATATACATACAAAAAACAGTAAAGTTCACCCTCTACTCCAACTAATTAAAACCATTCAATTGGTAGGCATTATGAATAGTATAATTAATAGGATAGTCGGAGCCTTTATGAAAGCATAAGGAGCAATTTAATACAATGGGTATTTGTGAAATGAAAGAAAAAAGAAATTTAATTGTAGAAATATTATTTTGTAAAGTGAGTTGCAGGGTAGGGATGAATTTTTTGCATAATTGCATTCTCTGTAGAAATACAGTTGCATAGTTGATGACTCGTTTGTAAAGAAATTTGCCCTGTAACGTATATATATATATATATATAAACTAAAAGTCCCTTGTGTCTTAAAATCATTTAGGAAAGGGTAAGCCGAGTCAACAAAAAAATATGCTTCTACCAACCAAAAATATTAATCCCTCGATAGATTTTGAGGAACTTTTAACGATATATACATACTTTTAAGCGAGAAAGAGAAAATATAAATTATACAAATTTGGGGTTAAAATCCTTATGAGTCAATATTGATCCCTCTCATTAGAAAGAGACTCAAATGTACATATATTCAGTGTACGAGACACGGTTAGGCCGTATTTTAGACTAGTTTTGATTAATACTTAATTGTGATATAAATTAAATTGATTTATTCAACCACTCTGAAAAGATCAACCAACACGGACTGGTCACATAATCATGGTGGGTTGTGAAAACTACCGTTAGCCCCCTCCACATAAAAAAATAATTCATTTTATATAACTCTAATACCCTTTTCTTAGACCAGTGTTCTTCTGGTTTAGAGTGCAAATGCACTTACGAATCAAAAACATTATTAGGGATGGACATTTTGTTCAAGTGAGACAGCATGACCGTTATTACTATCTGATACCCCTATCTGTTATGTGCTGATTGTATCATTTGATTATATTAAATGATACAGAAGGTATAACTAAAGAATCTTTTTGGTCATACTCTCTACAATTGCGTTTTATACCTTTAATTAAATTTGCAGCAAATATGAAAACAAGTTTTTTTTTGTTGACGAAAAGTTTCCTTGGTGATTCTTTAGTCCTAGGTTTTAATATCAAGTGGAATAAACTTTTGTATAAATAAATTAGATTATATATTTATTTCAAGTTTTTTGTGAGTTTTTTTTTTTTTCTGATAAGAAAAATGACACATTTTTTTATTTTGGTTTTTTTATCATGACAACATACCTACAAAAATACATTTGTGTTTACGACAGTTTCTCTCGTTTCTCAATTATATAAACTATATTGATGTTAAATAAGGAACAATATAGATATTTTTGAGACATACTAAGTTAAATTGTGTTATAAAAGACTCATCACTCCATTACTAAGCTTTCTTTCTTTCTTTCTTTCTTAATGTACATTTGAACAATTAAATGAAAGGTGTTTACCACAACAAAAAAGTCAAGAAAAAGATTCTTGGAAAAAAGTAATTACTTCTATTTTGTATACTTGATACTTTAATTAAACACAATACCTTTGCTCAGAGTCCACTCAAAGAAATGTAATTTAAAGTATATTTGTCGCACATGTTGTTGTTACTTCTAGAGGTACAACTGTTTAAATTAGAGCATGGTCTAAAATCCACTCATTATTTTTAACTATAACATCACTAAAATATCAAGTGAAACAATGTCAGGATCCATTTTTTTCCCCAAGAGTTTGTATCAAGCCTTCCATTTGGAACATGAAATCTATTTCATCCCTGCTATCAGTGCTTAAGAACTGTGTTTCAAATTTTAAAGTGTTCTCAACAAGATATAATTTACACTTACATAAAGTAAAGTACTTTAGTTTATCTATCGAATTCGTTAAGTAAACCTTTAAGTATCCTTCATCCTCTAGAATAGTTTGCCACTTTTCTTAAAAGTTAATTTAAGTACATACATGGGATGTATATACTCTCAAATTAACCCGAATTTTATGAATGAGAACGTATGGGAAGTCCAGTTTCAAATGCATTCTGATGATTTAAATGGGACTCTTAACTTTTGTGATGGAACCATTCCTTTTAAAAAGTCTGAGCTCTTGGGGAAGCATTATTATAGTGGAATCCTGTCAACAATATTTGTTATAACTAAAAAATAACAAGTGAAAGAAACGTTTTTTTTTTTCAAAATTAATAAATTACAGAGTATGTATTTGAGATGTGAACAATAAAAATTTATTCGGTGTTTTCTATAAGTTTTTTTATTCAAAATCACTAATTGATAATAATTATATGATGTATTCGATAATCAAAACATCATATTTCCTTTATAAATAATAAAGTTAATTGATCAAAATGAAACGATAGCATCAATTCATAGTTTGTAATAAAAGTGACTCATTTTATAATTGAATATGACATTTCAATTGAGATGTAAAGATTGCAACGTGTACATTCTATTTGTACAAGTTACAACTTGCATACAACATATAGGAATATCATGGACTATTCACGTCTTTAATTGATGTCATGAATTTTGGAATGTGTTATTAAAATAGTAGTAGAAATTTGTAATTTTAATTTGAAAGTTCAAAGTTTCCATAGTTAACTCATAAGACATCTAATGAAGCTCCAATAATAGTTATATATGTGTTAAGTTCACAAGAAACCAAGTTTATGTGAAATATTTCAAAAATGAGTGTGAACTGCACTCATATTCTTGAAGACATTATCTGTCGTTTGTATTAAAAATATATCTCGACTAATTAAATAATGACTCTAATATTTGCAACTTATTTATAGGAAAAAAATACCGGCCACAATTAAGTATAAGAAACACCTGGTATTTCTGACTATATAGTAGTTACTAGTACTATGATCCATGGTGAGCATGATAGCGGATGTAGTTGATTCATAATAGTTCCACAACAAATGAACTGATTTTAGCCAACTGCAACTAAATAAATCTCTGAGGCTATGAAAAATATGGACATTCTCCCAGGGACTATATCGGCTCCTTGTGCAGTCGTAATATTTATCCGATTGCTCTATTGGATAGACAACAATCCTTGCTTTCTTGATTAAAAGTGACATTTTAGCAAAAAATGTACGCAATAGGTCCAAAAATGACTCCGAAATATTTGACCGGTCTATTTATGAAGTAAAAAAAAAACTAAATAGTGTATTTTCTCCCTTTCAATATTTGAAAAGAAACTTGCTTTCTTGTTGATTTGACACTTATATGAATATTATAAGTTCGTTGTTTTGGCTTCTTCATTTCATATTTTAGTTGCTTGGTCGGAATTCAACAAATTATGTCAGTTACTTACTTTCTACGTCATACAAGTTACTAGATGTACAGACAATTATTTACAAACTAATTTTGACTCATATGTACTTACAAAATTATCAAAATACAATATGGCGTATCTAACTTATAACTAACGAATAGTTCATACATCATATTTGAAAATACCTGGAAGAGATGTTTTCCATTGCTTTTGATAAATTTTTAATTGATTAGATATATACTTTTATGGGGTTTTGTTTAGGCACTCAATATATGTATATATACCTCTATATAAGCTGAACCTGAAGGAAACATTAATCTTGAAAAAGAAAAAAGAAGTATATAAATAGAGTTTTTCTTATACATGTCCTAAAACATAATACCGTGTAATTTGAAGATGTTTTACTTTTCCTGTCTGCATATGTACGTATGTACATGTATATGCATGTAACAATACCTTGGATTACACGCCTAATCTGACTTAATGAAGTGTCAAAAAAACAGACTTGCTTCATACTTAGGCAGGGCTCTCTCTCTCACGAATTTTGCAATTAAGTAACATTGATTTTGAGCTGATTTATATTCACAACGTTTCAAATGTGAGCCATCATATTCATTCCGTCATAAAGGCCTCCACACAAACAACAAGTGCTTATAACATCTACTCAAATGTCGTTTAATGCTTCTTCCGAAGTTAATAAATAAACTGATGACGTCATCAATGTATATAAAAATATCATAGATCTCACGCCTTAATGATTTCAAAATGAGAGAGTCCTAGTAGATATAAACTTAATAATTTATCATGACAGTTAATTATCAATGTACCTTTAGTTACAAAATAATACGTCTTGCATAAGAGTTCTAGCTAAAAAATAGGACAGCCGTAGAAATAAGAGGCCAAAGAAGGTTACTTGTCCAATAGTAATGTCCTCTTTTTAAGGTCAAAATTTGTCATTTGCCCTCCTCCTGATATTAAAAACACAAGGAAACACAAGGTTGGAACAGTTATAAGGAGGAGTTTTGAAGGGACTTATGTCCCCCAGGATTAATAAAAAGCTCTCTAAAATGTAAAGAAAAAAACACACATTAATTAAATTGAAAAAAAAAAAAAAATTCAAGTCCCTACAAAAAATACTTAATATTGAGTACAAAACACCTGTTGACCAAGTTATTTGTAAATTAAGGTATAATTAACTCTAAATAGAAAATTATACTTTAAATCACCTTTAGAGGGTAGAATAAGATTTATCATAATTAAATGATAATAATAAATGAATTTATTAGGGAACGAATATTGCAATTTGCAATGACTTTTTTTGGGAATTATCATTGTAGCGTTTCTTTAGTTAGTTCCTTGTTTACTAAGACTCAGGACTTCAGCGCCATCTTGTGGCTATGAACGCTATAGACTTTTAGAGTATGACGTCATGGATATTGTTTGCATAGTGCCTTCTTTACTATGACTCAGGTTATATTCATGCAACCATATAAATGTTTTGTGTGTTTGTTCATGTTCTAATCATAGATTTTCTACGTCTAATTTTTTTTTTTTTTGTAACCTTTCTGAATGAGAGTTAAAGACAACAAGGATCCTCTATCAAACATAGGAAAGCTCTCAATTTGCATAGTACAATTACCTACAAAAACACATATTAACTATTTATCCCTAACATTAGCTTAAATTCCCAATAGCAAGCAATACTTATCATTCAACACATGAGTCCTTGGAACTCTCTATAGTTTAAAGTTGATTGGACTTTTGCAATTTAACATTTTATGGGAGAACATAAATGAATGAGTAATAAGTGACATGATTCAGCTGTTTTCTTTGTATATACGTATTCAACATATAGCAATATATTTATTACATACATTATTTATGAATAAACGAGTCATTGGATCGTAAAGATAAACTCCAAATACAAAAATGTATGCTTATTTCTGTGCTTACATAAATATGAATGTACATATAAGTTGATAGATTTTCAATACTCTTGCCAATGCTATCATTTTGTATGTTATAATGTCTTTAGTGTTGGTAATTAAACTCTCTAAATGATTTGATTCATTTGCACAAATGCAAGGAATCTAAACTTTTGATTATATATAAATATATATATCTTAATATTGACGCTCCAGGAAGAATTCATACTCAGATGACATTTGTAGAAAATGCATTTGGAACGGCTTCACATTTGATAAAATGTTTTTTCTATAATTTGTATTATCCCGTTCTCCAATCATCAACGATCATTAACTAAATAAGTAAATTAAAGTCACAAAAAATATATATAAATTAGAATCCATAGCGTTGATTTACAAAAGTATTTTTATGTCATTGTTTATCCATCAATGACGTCAGATGTAGAGGGTGCTTGTGAAACTCTTTCCGTTGGCCCTTTTCAACTAAGATACAAATGTACAGTGTACTTCATTGTCAGCTGTCGTTTTATTTTCACATATTCCCCTTTGTTGTATTTTTGAACGTTGATTTGTTTAATTCAAATTTACAAATTGTTCCTTTGTGAACAATGCCTTACTACATACATATGAAATGAAGAATAATTCCACATTTAGGAACAATTGGATAACTAGAAATTTGATGTCCACTCTAAATACTAAAGATGCGCGCATAAATGTCTAATGATGTAGAGATCTTTGAATTTATTCTATATTTAATCAGTTTTTAATTGACAAAATATAATGTTAAGTAAAGGAATCATATTTTGTAAATGTGATTTTCATTCTTTTATCGTTCGTGTCAATAGCCTCCATTTGTCCTTCATCATAGCTTATTATGTATGGATACAATGATCTATGAATGAAATTATTTAACAAACTATTTAAATAGTTATGAATTAGAAAGTGGACATTGACTATAAAAGGAGTTTTACAATTATTTTATATTCAAATTGGATTCAAATATGAGATGGAAGAGGGAGCTCATATTCTCAGACCATGAAGGGTCTAAATTATTAATTAGTTACACAAGTCACGGTAGAACTACTAAAAAACAGCTGCAATAGACTGAAGTAGTAGCACATAGAAGGAGTTTAGCTGATTTTTGCAAGCTTTCTGCGCACTACTACTTTAGTAGCTCTACCGTGAGTCATTGATTTCTAGTGGATTTCTGATCGAAATTGGATGAAAATTTACTTATTTAAATGGACGATTTCATCTTAGTTAAGTATTTTAATCTCGCTTGAAAGCTGTGGGTCTCAACTCTTTAATACATTCATTATTAATCCTTTTTAAGTAATGTTCAAGGAGTTATTTAAGTATAAACGTTTTGGTCGACTTTTGGGCCTACTCCGGCCCCTTACGCTCCTAGGAGTCCTTTTAGGTCAAAACAAAGACTGAAATGGAATTTGCATTAAATACACATGCAAATCATTATTGTTTAATGCACAAAATGAGTACCTTTCTAGGTTTAAATTGAAGTTGAAGTTGGAAAATGGGCCAAAATTTCAATTTCTAAAAAACGGTTGGACTCTCAAAAAAAAACCAAATTACAAATTGAAAATCAGCGTGTAAAACTGAATAACTTTTATCATACTTATTATATCCCTTCGGATTTTTGACTATTGAAAAATGTTATTATTCTTAAACCTTTTCATTCAATACTATTTAGATACATGTAAGTATATATATATATTTGAGACGCTTTTCAGTGACGTATATGTATAAGGGCCAAGGTTTATTCCATACCCAAAATAAAGGACTGATACAACCCTATGTACTTCCAATTGATTGATTTTGAGCTCTTCTTTGTCTTCTTTTTGGTAGAAAAGGTTGGAAGATATAATGAGAATAATGACGTAATCTAAATATTAGTACATTAATCACTTTTTTAAGGAGAACAGGATTTGATTGTCACACTTTATATTTATATTGCAAGCTTAATAAATGACTAAGCTCAAGCATTATAGGTAAGTAATTAGTACCTATCCTGTTTTGAATTGATATGAAATGTAAGGAATCACTAAGTCACAAATTTGAGTATTATTTATTAGTACTATTTATGACATAACTGAGAACGTGAATTTCATAAGGATTCAATAGCGATTCGAATATTAGCTTCATTTATAATAAAATCACCCTTGCGTCATTTGCACATAACATAGATTTGTTAGCTAAGGAGGAAAAGCCAGTTATCTCAAGGGATTCATTTTTACATCTCTCATCTACTAATTCCACTCATTTCAGTATGAATTCATGCTGGAGAATTACAATGTCATACTTAATAATATTTAGTAGTAATTTGTTAAATAATATAGTTGCTATTTAAATCCATTTGAATAAAATATAAAATAAGAGAGAAAATGACCCATAATTGAGTAAGTAGGTTAATTCTACAAAAAAATTATTATTCCAGTCTTCTTGACAACGATGAAAATGGTTGTTACTTTGCATTCATGTAAATATATATTAAAAAACAATTTTTTTTCCATCTATCTATTCAGTGCTTTCACTGACGTCATAGATTGTATAATAAATTGTATAATAACACGCTATGTTGAAACCATATTTGTATATGTATGTACACATATATAATTAGTTATTAAAGAAAACAAACAAATTTCTAGTAATAAATTTAACAAATCTTGAAGAAACTTCATTGAATAGTTTTAAACGTGAACAAAAAAAAATAAACTTAACTATCGCATAAGTTTTACCTTGACAATGAAGAAAAAAATATCAAATATAATCAAATTAATTGATCGGTGGTAAATATGTCTGTATAATGGATCCATTTTTATTTTTTCAAGGATGCCAATTACTTATTGTTGTATTTAAATTTATTTGTCAGCAGAATGCTATTATTTTTGCCAAAAAAATAAATAAATAGACTATGTCCTTAAAAGTGTATCAAAGGATAACATGTCAAAAATCATGTCATCCTTTTATTTTGGTGTTAATATAATACATTTCAGACCAACAGATAGACGGATGGAACTCCTCATCAATACTTATATCGCGAGACCCTTTGTTTGTTTGACGAAACATCAAAGTCTGCATGGACTAAAAGAGTAGTAGCAGGGTGAGCCTGGGGATAACTTGATCCAAAAAAGGATATAAGCTGTGTCATGTTGGCCCCCAATGTTATTGAAGGTCGATGGAGGCTGATTTGTTGGCAAAAATGTTGTTTGAAGGCTTAGTAGGCCGAGTTTGAAGTTGTTCACTATATCAAAAGCTTCAGAAAAGGGTCAATTTAGAATGTTCGGGTGATATCAAATGACCTTTACAAGATCAGATCATCCTGGGTCTATGGATTTAGTATTTACATTGTAAAGAAATAACGTGATTAAGCCTAACTTAGAGTCATCTCGGTACATAGGTAGACATACCTTCAAAAAGACCTTTTGTAAATATACTCATGATGTTGATTATTTATGGACGTTGGTTTATTATGAACGTGACGTCATATATACACCTATAGGACCATTCCCCATTAATGTTTTTTTTTTTTTTAAAGTATAATGTGCTTATAAACGTTTAATGTTTGTGTTTAATAAAATTACATACTTAGGCATATTTATGTTACATAAATATACTTTTTATATAAACACTTTTTAAACGAAAAGAAAAGTAAATGCCTATCATTCAGCAAATTGAATACAAATAACCTTCTTTTAAATTAATAAATCATTGAGAATAACATTGCACCTTGAAAAGAGGTTAAATTCTGTTGATTAATCCCTGAAAAAATCTGTATTATTATTAGAAAATCCTAAGCTCTGTTATTATGTAAAAAAAATAATAAAAAAACAGATTGTCAAACACAACAATTATCACACGTGAGAAAAGGCTTAGAATTTACAACTCTACTTATTAATAGGGATGGAACTTTTGGAGAGCGCGATGAGAAGGAGTACCCTTGAATTAATTTCCTCGTTAATATCATCCACCTGTATATACGGATATATTACTTCTATACCCTTTCAAGTTCAATATGGGAATAAGCAAGTATAATATAAAATAAATAATAGAATAATTTTTTTACCTTAATGACCGGTGTGAAGAAAAAAGAAGATGAGGCGCAAAGGAGAGGGCTGCTTTTAGCTGCAAAAGAAGCAAATGGTGATTGTAGAGTCCTTCCTCAGACTCTTGATATCCCTAAAATGACTGCTCATAGGTGGATTTCAGAGGATGACAGAATTGATGAAATAGGGGGCAAACGTTGTTACTCTAAGATTAACGAAATTCATAAAAATTGTATTATTCATGAAACTGAACGTAATCCCCAAAGTACCTTACAGGGAATAGTTGATAAAAAGTTCCAGCTTAGGATTTTAACCACATTGATTCCATGCTTTTTACTTTAAAAAATATTAGACATGAGCCCGACAGGTCCTAATTTCCTGAATATGGTTTTTAATCATTTATTTCCATATTGAACTTGCTTATTCTCATATTTAAATTGGAGATGAAGCACTGTGATTGGCTTATGCGGAAATATTACTCCTCATTATGGGATACTCATGGGGCTACTATTATTTTCTCTCTTACAATTAATAATTAATTATTAGACAATGGGTAAACAGCGACTAATTTCCCCTTATGACTCTAAAACCCTTGAACAAGCATACTTTTTCAATCTTTTAAGCAACAAAACCTTTTATTAGTTATGGGGATGTGATACATTTTTAACTGGACTCTGACGTCATCATCATCATCATACGTTTTTCTAAATTTAACCTCTGCAGCCAGTTAAACAGTTTGAAAACCATGCCATTCATCGTTAACCGTTTATTTTTGTAAGCCGGTTTACCTAGGAACACTATTTATATTATTAAAGATGCAATGAGGATAAACTTCAGCATTTAAAACAAGATTTTTTAAGGAAGAACATTTAAAAATGCATTTAAATATACGTTCTCATATTGTATTTTTGATAAAATCTACAACTGATGTTGGCGAAAATCTTTTACATAATTCTTCATTTCAAGATCAATGTTCCTTATTGATCTGACAAAAAATGAACATAACTTTAAAAAGGAGTCAGAGTACGAAGGGTTCTTTTTCCTTTTCTTATCACGAAACTGTTTTTTTTTTTTTTTTTTTTTTTTTTTGAAGAAAAGTAACTTATTATCGATCGTTATTTTTTTTGATAAATAGTTAATATAAACAACGTGAGGACACATAGATACTACTTTGAGTAAGAAATAGTGGGAAATTTGAATTTAAATTTTTTTCTAGAAAATAAATAGGAATAAATGCTATTCTTTTTTAAGTTGTCACTACTGTTTCTGACATCTGTGCCAAATTACACGTCAAAATATTCATTAGTGTGTGAGACATGTGTACTTTTCCGAAGAGTTAAAATCAAATATTTCGGATTTTTAAATGTCTGGAAGATGATGACACAAATGCAGTTTAGATACATGTTGTTGAAATCAAAAAAGTTTAAATGAGCTTTCCAGACTCTATTCTTATAAAAAAAATTGTAAGAATCTGTGGTTTATTTCTCGAGATACATAACCTATTACTCAAGGAAACTGATCTTCCGATTTTTAATTTT
This sequence comes from Lepeophtheirus nordmannii, assembly GCA_963680855.1. Classification (NCBI taxonomy): domain Eukaryota; kingdom Metazoa; phylum Arthropoda; class Copepoda; order Siphonostomatoida; family Caligidae; genus Lepeophtheirus; species Lepeophtheirus nordmannii. Next base: position 18,105,852 of record OY804525.1, on the reverse strand, counting down.
AATAGAATATCTAAAATTCAGCAGTTATTGCTCTGTAATTATTATTGACTTAAAACCAATTTTGTAACTTTTTTGAAAATTAGAAAAAAATGTTGGCACTACTTTTGAGGTTCATAAAATGAATTTTGATGACTATGTAAAGATTTTTTGATTCCCAATATTTTTGTTCATAGACTAATTACACGGGTCAAGAGTCAAAAAACTTATACCCCTTAGGATTTTTGAAAGTTTATATTTGTTGACCTGTGTTATCATTAGGTTTTTACCAATTCACTATAATTTATGTTTAAATACCAATAGCATATCCACTCTGACTTACAAAGATTCAATCAAAGAACAAATAATCAAACTGATGCTTTACAAAAGCTTCTATACCTTTTCAAGTTCCAATTGAGAATAAGCAAGTTCAAATTAGAATAGTCAAGTTCAAATTGGAATAGTCAAGTTCAAATTGGAATAAGCAAGTTCAAATTGGAAAGATATTTAAAAATAAAAATTATTCAATGCAATTTATTTCAGAACTGCACATTTTCCTCTCTTAGGGCAATGGGAAGTACTCTCTGAACAGAAGACACAAGATTAAGGCACATTTCTGGATTTATCTTTGCAATAGCCAGCCTGATCATTGATTCAAGCTTAGTAAGCCTAAACTCCTTAATAGTCATCTCTCCTTGGCCTTCTCCCCTTAAAATTGATGCTATTTCCTCTGCAAGACTTTCTTTTACATCGGTTTTCATTGCAAACCATGCCTTTTCAATAGGATTCATCATTGGAGAATACGGAGCTAGTCTTAGGATGATGTTATCCTTCCGGAAGTATTTTTTTTTTCATGGAAATGTTCAGCCGTCATGTTAAAGTATCTAAAATAAAAAAAAACTTTTAAGGAAATTTCCATTTAAAAAAAATTTACGATAAACCTGAAAATTTATTTTAGAGGGGTTTTCCAATTTGAACTTGCTTATTCCAATTTGAACTTGCTTATTCTCAATTTGAACTTGAAAAGGTATAGAGACTTGTTTATATTAGAATGCCGAGTTAAAAAATGAATATCCTATGAATCAGCCAATTTTTATTTTCAAATTAAAGAAAATATGCGAAAATTTTGGGATTCCTAGAGAGTGCTCAAACACCGTTTGAGATCAATTATTTGATCACACTTCAAAATAATTTCACCTACTCTTGAAAAGATGAAAAATCGTAACTTTGAGCAATTTATTCCAAAGCAAAACCCTTCAAGAATGTTGAGTTTTTTTATTTTTTCTAAAATTAAATCGCTTTACTACAATACATACAAATCCGAATTCGAACTTTGTACAAAATTTGTACCGAAAAAAAAAGCTTATTTTCAGGTAGACTTGAGCGGTTTGGAGTACCCTTATTCAAAAGCGGGCTCAAACATAAGTACAATTAAAGTTATAAAATGCTCAAACAAAAAAATCATTAAATTTAAAAGGATTAAAATCCAGATTTGATACGAAAAAAACAAAAACAAAAAACCATCAGCTAATGTGTCGTTAGAACGACTAAAATAAGAAAATATGGAACTAAAACGGTTCTTCAAAAAACAAACTTTTGTATAATTTAGGAATTGGCATGTAATCTTAATCAGTTGACAACTAATTGCTTACATACTGTTTGGCACTGTAAAATAATTGATCCCTGATTGATTTCATTAAACAAGTAGCATTTTTTTTTTTTTAGATAAAGGACTTTTTGGCAATAGTGTTTTATTTCTTTTTTTTATTTTAAATATTCATTAGTTCATTGCTATTTGCTATTGTAATTGAATACTTAAAACCGGTCTTTCGCAATATATGAACAAAAAAAAATAATAATAGTTTTTTGGCAACTATGATCTCAAACAGATAAGGTCGTAAGGAAATAAATATAAATTTCATTGAGTCTTCCATCTTGATATATGATGTTTTTATGTTCATACATTTGCAAAAAAAAAAAAAAATGATATAAAGTCTTATATAACACAGACAATTAATTAAGTTTATTGTATTTGGTGGATACCAAATATCTTTTTTTTTAAATGAGTCTTTTTTTTATTTATATTTTAATGATCATTATTTAAAAAGAAAAAAAAGGGTTTCGAAATGTCTTTAAGAAAATTACATCATCCTTTTGTAACTTTAATAGGGTCATGTTGTTGTTTTTTTAGATTTAAGTTCACATGCTTAGTAAAGTATTATTATTGGATTTTTCTTGCATTTTGCAAATTAATACGAAGAGCATGATAGATTATAACCTGACAAAAATAACCATACATATATAAATAAATTTACTTAAATATTAATAAGTAACATACTATTTTTTAAATAGATTTGTATCCAATATATTTAAACTCCCTTTGCAACAATGACGGCCTCTAATTTCTTCTCCATTGCTTTCAAAATTTATATTTTAATTAAACCTTTGAAAAGGTATAAAAATTCAAAAAAGGCATAATATTATGTGATTACTTGTTGTTGAACTGATTGTAATAAATAAGTTATTGATGTTAGAGTATATAATCATACTCTGGAGCATTATATTACTAGCTTAAACTATTCCAATTCAGAAGTTAGTAACCCTATGAGTTCCTTGGGCCACCAGTCGTCCAACATTGAACTGTATGACGTATACCTATGATTTATGATTGAATGTCACTTTTTGTTACTGGTCATACACGACAATTATCATTGAATGTTATTGTTACAATCTAATATCATGAATATATTTATTTGAATCCTTAAATGATGGAAACTTTTACTAATTTTCCTTCTACTTTTTCTGAACGTTGATTGCTTGAACAGGAGAACATATTTTTCTTTTCTTAAATCTTGGTTTGCTAAAAATAATAACCAAATAACTGATTCTTTCAAATGGTTATAGGATTGTTGAATTGAGAGAAAAGGAAAGTCTATTTATAATTTAAAATTAAAAGACTTATAAATAATTCAGTCCATGTACCGATCTAGTAAGACTGTTCCTGAGGGGAGGCCAATTTGTCAAATTTAGTTATCAGAAGACAGGGTCGAGTTTTTCCAGATAAATTGCCTTGGATGCAAATTTGATCTTTTCAGGATACATTGAAAATAAATAACATACATTGGTTGACAATGTATTGAGCTCTCTTCCCTGCCTCACTTCAAAAGTCTTCACGTTTCTCCATTAATCAATAATGATGCATGAAGATTGAAATAAACGATATAAAATAAGTTTGCAGTCCAAGTAAACATCTTCAAATATATTAAAGCTATATACATAGTTAGGTATAGATCACAAAAACACTACTGTAGTATTAAAACATTTGAAATAGTCTGCATATTTAGTAGTTATTATTCAAGAGTTATGGCTTAAGATCTGATTAACCATTCTATGTGTTTTCCTCAGCAAAAAATTAAACCATTAAATTATGCAGAAAAACAAATGACTATTTTAAAGTATGTTTCTTAGTTTTGAATTCAGTGAATATTATTCTTTTATATTTTATTTTGTGACCCGTAATATCTATGATTGCGAGACATTTGATTACATACAAATGTATTGATCTAGTGTTGTCACGTTTTAAATTGGGATAAGGGGTGATATTTGCGATTGCAAGGATTGGATCCTTGATTCGGTCATATTCAAATACTCTGTAAATTCTTTTTAAATCTCGCTAAATATTGAAACATGACCCTACTATTCAATTAGGAATAGCACGATTGGCTACTTGTTAATTTTGAGCCTTTTTGAAATGTAGAAAGATAAAGTAAGGTTTGCTATGAGTTAGAAGCAAGTACTTTTTTTTGCAAAATGAAATATCTATTCTTCATTTGTACTATGTTCATTATATTACTGATTAATTTATTATATTAAGTTTATAAGTTTGTAGAGGTTGGACATACCCATATGGCATACGAAATGTTCCGACACATATGTTTTATATATGTATACAGGGTGTCCATAAAGTCCGTGTGCACTTTAGAAAATTTATAACTTTACTTGTGCTTGTGATAGAAAGGATCTGTAAACAGGATTTAAAAGAAATAAATTGATATTTTGTAATGTTTTATTGAAATTTTATTTAAGTTTCCACATGTCCACCATCATTAGAAATACAAAGAGTAATACGATTTTGCATTTCACGAAAAACATTTGTCAATTGATTTATAGTAATACCTGAAATCACATTAGCTATTTTAGTTTTCAAATCTTCTAATGATCTAGGTTTGGTTGCATACACAATTGTTTTCACACGTTGCTTCATCAGAAAACAATAAACTAGGTAAAAATGCATCATGATTGCAAAGTTTTTCATTGAACTGATGGCAGAAAGTTAGTCGTGTATAATAATCCTCTTCTAACAACTTTTGATGTAATTGGATTTTGTACGCTTTCATGTGAAGTTTTACTCGCAGAATCTTATGCACACTAGACTTTGGGACCCCGAGCTCTAATGATGCTCGTCTTACAGACTTTCTTGGACTTGCTTTAAAGGAATTTTCTATGGATGCAACAGTTTCGTCACTGACACACGGTCTTCCTGATCGTGGTTTATCATGAACAGAACCTGTCTCTTTAAATTTTTTCATCCATTTAGCAATGGTGTTCCTATGAGGCGGTTCTTTAGTGTATTCAATTCTAAACCTTCTTTGTACAGCAACAGTAGATTTCAGTTCAGCTAACCAAAGGACGCAGTTTACTTTTTCTTCAATTGAAGCCATGGGATTCAAATTAATTAAATTAATTGTGAAAAATAAAAAACGATAGTTTTACTTATAAATTCTGTAATGAAGAATTATTCAATAGCTATAATAAAAACAGGTATATGTCACTTTTAAATCCTGTTTACAGATCCTTTCTATCACAAGCACAAATAAAGTTATAAATTGTGCACACGGACTTTATGGACACCCTGTATAATATAAAGAGAGAGAAAGGAGGGAGAGTTGATACACTTTCTGCGTTTTATTTTCTAAGCTCATAAATATAAATTAATTTCACTCGTGGATTGTTGCAAATTGTAAATCAATTCCTTGGGCCATATTAATATACACATATATATGGTTGCAATATAAGTCTAAGTGTCCGAGATAGAGGCTATAAGATTTTTTTTTTTCAAGAGTATCAACTCTCCCTCTCGGTACCATTTCAAATTAAAAAGTGAAATAAAGTGTTTATATATTTATATCTATTTATAATGTATATATATATATGTAAAATAATAACTTTTATTATTTTACTTTTTTACATAAAAACTTTTGTTTTAGCCTTTCGGCTTTTACGCCGAGTTTTTCTTTCTGGTGCCTTTGAAAAAATATATCTGATCTAGAGTAGGGACACGTCATATTCTTGATCTGTTCTTGAGTCAGACAATCTTTCATGTTGAAAAGTTTTGGACTATCCATGTATAGTTCCAGAGTCTAGGTTGTATACTAAGTCTGTCATATTGGAGGGGGGGGGGGGTAAAGATTCCTATTATACAGGAAAATATCAGCTTTTTCCAATCCCGAAGTTATATCTCCAGGAATCATTCCTTGAATTTGCACTTTTTTCACAAGATTCGAAATATCATAAATTACTATTGTTCTCCCAGGGTTTGGTTGCATCCAAGAATCCACAGCTCAGTAATAGGCGTTCTTGAATAGTACACATCTGTCTAACGGTCGGAGGTGCATTGTATTCCTTTTTTTTTTCTTTGACCAGGTCAAGGGCTCTTACATGGAAATAAGTTTGATGATAAACTAGAATTAGCAAAACCTTTTCTTCATTGGTATAACGAGGTATAATATTCAAATGCTTAAGTTCGTTCATTTATCCAGCCAATTATATTTGGTTTACCGATACAACCTGGTGGCCCTTGATTAATGAAATGTTCAAACATTGATGGAATAGACTGGAGTCATTAATTTCCCGTGACGGATTCTTCTTACTTTTTACCCTTCTTTATAATTACATCCTTTGGACTTTGCATAGATGTGCAGCCAATTCTATTAAGATGATTTGTATCTTCAGACTTGAATTAATGTTTGTATAATTCACAAGCAAGATTGTTCTAAAACATACCGAGAGTGTAGTGTAAACTCTGTCCAATAAGATGGTTTATGATCGTATTTTAAAATTATGGCGCTTTTGAAGCATAAACCTGCAATCTTTTCCAGTTTTTGTTTTTTTCATTTACACCCACTGATGCAAAAAATATTATATGATTGTTAGATACGAACTAATAATCAAGTGTAAGTCCAAATAAAATTTTTCCAAAGGCGTTTAAATGGTTCAAAAGATTTTTTTTCATTGTGTGTAAATGAGAAAATCATGTTTGCAGTGATGGCTGTGTGTTGAGTCCTCTTCTTCTTCTTAATGAACCGTGTCAAAGACACTTTGAAAAGTTTGAGGTGTCCAATGGACAAAAAAACAACTCATCGTTCCTGATGTCAATCCATTTTTGGGATTGAACTAATTGAGTCAAGTAGGAAACAAGGAAAGTTTTGAGAGTAGAAAAAAAACCCAAGAAATAAAGAAAATATTCATGGAAAAAAGATGGAATGTTAAACAAAAGACTATTTAAGTCTTTAAAAAGGAGGACAGGAAGCTGCAGACAAAAAGAGAAGTAAAAAAAACCCTGTTGATAAATAAAAAAATCTTTTTCCAAGTTTTTTATATCTTTTTAGTTTGTTTGTTTGTATATCGTAAAGAAATAAATATTTAATATGTAAACATAGAAACAAATTTATCTTCAACAATAAACTTATTCACTTTTTTGTTTATCGTACTTTGCATAAAATATTCTTAATAACTTAAAATAATACATTCAAATTTCATCATTCAACACTCTTTTTCTTTTTTTTTTTCATAAAAGGAACTTTCCATCATTTGTGGAACCTTATCTATTACCTAAAAAAAGTATCATACACAAGAGAAAAGAATTTCGATTCATTGTTTGCTTTATTAAAATTTGTAAAGGAACCAGCCCTTGTTCATGAATGAGCAAATCAAAATCGAACACTAATTTATGTCAAAAATGAATAATAAAAATTCAGTTTTATGTTTGTAACTTTTTATGATCTAGACACTAATTTTATCCTTGACAATCCACATTCGGGGCAAAGAGGAAAAATATGTATATTAATTAAATTTATTAATTTTTCTTGCAAACTACAAACACTCACTACTACTAAAGTATTTTTGACAAAAAAATAATAATGTATTTACAAAAATATGGTAATTTTCATGAATGATTGATGAACAAACGCAATAGATCGAAAATGGTTTCATTTGTATGCCATTTGAATATTTTAGGTGTTTGATAAAATTTCGCCAAGGAACTGAAAATCCCATTACATATGTATACTAATTAATTAATGAGGAGATCCTCGATACGTTGTACAGCTCAGGGGCTTTCAAAGGTCATGAGAGAGATCCCTTCCCTCAAATAATATATGAATAGCTGTGCCTCAGTTTAGAAACTGCTGGTTGAGCTCCAGTAGGGATCTTACAAAATAATTTTCATTCAGCGACTCTCAAGAATAAAAGAAATTTAGTTGTTTATTAAGGCAGGGCTTCTCCATCCATGTGATACACACGGGATAAAAGGAGTGTGGAACAAATACGCTATGAAAGTCGCCACATGACTTTTATTTAAATGTGGAAAAGTTCTAATGCACTTTATATAATAATAGTAAAATTTATTTAACTCGTAGTAGTTTTTAAAATAGAGCCTCTATGTTTTTCGAAATAGCCCAATTGTTCTCAATTAGTCGAAACCTTGAAAACTATCTGTTTTTGTAAAGGCTACCAGAGCAACGGTTTCTTTGTAGATACACATAATTAATTAATGTTTAATTGAAAAGCTATAAATTATATAAGTTTTTTTAAGGGCTTGACTTGAAAGTTCTTCTCAAATTAATCAGGTTTTATATGTGAATATATGGATTCGAGTCATTGATTTAGAGTACTCGAGACCAACTACGCTTGCAAATTTGTGAGTTCCTTCATAAATAACTCACGTATCATTATCTATTTTCTCAATTCACGACCTGTTATGCCAATTTTCATTAATCAAAACTTGCACCAAAATATATACGTATATTTATATTAAATATTCAATTCTATATTGTTATTTGAGTTATCAGAACAGGAACTTATGCTCAAAGTAACTTGGAAAGCTCACGTTACTCCAAAATAATATTTAGAAATTTTTGAATGCAATTATTTAAGACATGACCTTTTTGAAAAAAAAAGACCTTTCTCAGTTGGGTTATATATAGATACGGAATGCAATTTGAGACTCGATTTGACACATATCCATGTTGAATTGATCATTAACGACTTAAAACTTGACTTTTAAGCTGTTCACGAGTCACTTTTACATGTTCATGTCAAATATCGGGTCTTTCAGCTCGAGTCCAGGTTCAGCTCTAAGGTCTGAAAAACAAGCTTGAGTCATGTTTCATATTTCTGATACAAGTCCAAATTAAGTTGTACGTCTTTGAGCACACAGACAAGTATATTTGAATAATCATATTTATTTATCAATTTGATATGGATTCAAGTATCTACCCAATTATGTTTTTATGATTTTTTAACTTCAAACCCCCATTTGGATTTGTATCTATGGTGAGATGCACTCTCCTAATTGATAGCTAATTTATATTTAATCTTTATGTAACTCTTTTGATTAATTACACTATATAGCTAAATTTATAAGATCTTTTGCTCCCGAGTTCTAACTAATGGTCATTTTATAGCTTTTGAGTTGAAAAACACGGAAACTGACATTTTGGCCCAAAAAACCCCCCAAAAAACCGTGCTTTTGTGGGTTACAAATTGATCTTTTAAAATTAATATATTTCTTAAAGTACCTTTTAATGCTTCAAATCTATGAGTTTGAGTCAAGTTTTGAGTTCAAGTCGAGTTGCAAATCTTTTTAATTCAATTTTGAGTCGAGTCTGAAGTTGCAGTTTAATTAGACTTGAGTGAGATTATATTTCGATTTCCCAGCTTCTCTTGACTTGGTCCTTAGCGGCCATTAATAACCTTTATTAAAGTATAATATATACTCACAAAGTGACTGGATTCTTTATCGATCTACTAAATCTGAATGTTATATAGACTTGTTATTTGGTCTAATTACAATTATATTTTATTGTAGCTCCTTGGTTTAATAAATGAATTCGGATTTTAAAGATTAAAAGATTGATTACGAAAAGATTTATATACTATGCTTTTTATATTTTTAAAAGCTATTAAATATAAATTCTCAGTAAGTAGTCTTAGCTTTTTGCTTTTGAAAGCTTAAAGTATACTCAAAATTTTCACACCCCTTCTGTATCATTGGAAAAATTTCAAGAAAATACAAATACATTCCGATGGGGTGGCTTTTTCTTCTTCTTCTTTTTTTTTGGACGATGATACTAAAGCAATATAATTACTTACACCCCCATAGTTAAAAATAATTTTCCTGGAAATTAGTTTATCAAATATCTATTTTTAAGACTTATAAAAAAATATATTTCGTCTTTTATAGAATGATATAATAGGGTCTTTCTAGGCCAAATCACCTATAAGAAGCACTTTACCTTCTTTACAATTTATTGAATTTGAACAAATGTAGTAGATTGTAGGACTGGAATGGTACAGGATCTAACCATACAATGGTACGGTACAACCCAAGTACAATACATTTGAGCTTTAAACTTGTGCAAATAATTGTATTTGATAAATAAAACACCATACAAATTTCCTGACCGAATTTCAGAGATTCCCTCCTACGACTTTTTTTCTCCATATGTATGTGTACCGAACCGAACTGCAGCTTGTACTGTACTTGGGATTTTGTCAAACCGTCAATGCCGTAATATATTACGGCCTGCAATTTTAATTTTTTCCTTTGTTATTCAATTATTGGTTCCTGATGGTTTCGACCCTTGAATGTTTTGATCTTGTTGTCAAAGCAACTCAATTAAGAAAAAATATTTTTTCTAATCTTTTTTTCGATTTACTCACTATCTTTCAAAGTCTTGGTATTGATTCATCTCGACCCAGATGATTTTTACCCTAACACTATCTGATACACTAAATTTACAAAATTTGAGAATCGTCTGAATATCTAATCCTCTTATCTGAAAAAATAAAGTACCGTTTGAAAGACTAACAAATGTTTAGTATTATTTCTAATTCGACGTGTTTATTGAAAAAATGACACGTTTTTGAATTATGACCTCATATTTGGATATTTGATCTGAACTTTAGACTTTGTTCAATGTAAAACTATTTATAATTTATAGAATAAATGCAATTTGAATTCAACAACAACAAAACACTCTTTTTTTAACGAGAATAAAAAAAAAGTCATACATTTTTTTTTTTAAATCTAATCAAACTACGTAAAAATCCAAGATACGAGTTTTACATCTTGAAATATATATTTTTGGCTAACATGGATTGTTTCAAATTGTATTTATAATAAAAAAAATTTGCGATTGGTTTTTGAAAGAAAAAATACTTTTAATTATTTAGAATGTAGACTCTAAATGTTAAGATAGTCTGAAGATGTTTTTCTGTTATGATACATGGATACGTTTAAAATTTATCAATTATAGTATAATACTTTCGTACAGTTAACTACCTTATTCTTTAAATAGTTTTATTTCTAATTTATTATCATTTTTTCATTTTTAAAATTCAATCTCTTTTACCCCTGGATTTTTTTATATATTGGCCAAAAAAACTATGAAAATTTTATTATGTAATCTAATGATTATATTTGTTTAAAGAGATATATTTATAATAACTTTAAAACGTCCTTAAAAGTACTTTTGTTTAAATACAATTATTAATACAATTATTACATATAATAGTAAATTTATAAACCCCAAGTTTTAATTATTTGTAAACTATTTTTGTCATGTTCGAAACAAGATACAGAAATGTTGAAGATAGCATTAAAAACATTTGTTTATTGTTTATATTTGATGAATTATTCATTTACTTTTTGTAATCATGAAGAAAAAGGAGTCCAAATCGTTTATACTCTCTAAAAATCAATTTGTAGACCGCAAAAGCAAAAAATTGAACTTAAAATTTCCATTTTCATGTGCTTTTGCATAAAAGCAATTATAAAACAATAATTCAAGCTCCAAGAGATAATTTTTTTATCATTTCAATATAATACTTACAGGACTTAAATTTGAGTCCATTCTCTGTGAATAGAAAAATTTGGTTCTTAAAAGGTCAACAAACTATTAGACCTCAAAAATGAGTTCCTTAAAGATAAAAAAAATTTATTTGAAGCCTTTTTTCATATTTTTACTTACTAGCATAACTTTATTTGTTCAAATTCGACGAATGGCTTAAAAGATATTGTCGTTTGAAATTTGGTGAACTTTTGATCAAAAAAATTGAAAATTAAAAGTAGCATTGAGTCGAGTCGTTAATAATAATTCATCCTGGTCGATAAATTAGAAATAAAAATGATCAAATATATATAGCTTCATATGATCACTGTCATATTTAATAGTTTTAAAATAATATATAGATATTTTTTTGAGGTCTTTGATTCAAAAATAGAAAGGCTATTTGACGTCAATGATGAACTAAATTTTGGAGAGTCACGTTCCATTATTATTACAAATACAAATCAGAGCAATAGTTTAGAAGCTATCGTCAGTATAACTTGATTCCTCTTGCTTGGCTTATATTTTAAACACAATTATATTGTCAATGCAATGTCATCTAGGTGGGATCTGTATAATAAATAATTTATACAGAATCAGAAAATAAAATGTGAATATTCAAAACAAACATAGATGTAGTCTTGGTTTTAGATTTGTAAGATCTATATCGAATTTCATCAGATTTTGAGAGGATTAGCATGAAACCCTTAGAGTGACTGGAACCTGAATTGATAGAAGAATAAAAATATGAACATCTTTTGAAATAAAGTTGTATATAGTTTAATTATCTTAAGTAGTGAAGATATGCAGAGAATTCCTATGCAAATATATTAGTAACATATTTAATAGGTATACTATGCTGTAATATGTTGCACAATTATAAACTAATTGCACAGGTTATTCAACTCTGAATATTGAGGTGTACTACAATTCCTCTTCAAATAAAACTACGCATAATTTTTCGTAAAGAGTTAAAATAAATGAGTTCCAAAGTTTTTAAAATTACTTTGTAATATTTTTGAAACTAGATTCTAATTTTTTTTTTTTTGTTAGTTTCCATGTTTCTTTTCCAATAATTTTTTTTAAATAAAGGATATTATTACATATAGATACACTACAAGAAGTCGTATAACTTTCATCCTTATTTCGTCATTATACTTCGAATAGATTCTCAACAGTTGACTCAATATTTCTTATTTATTTAAAGCCAATCTTAAACCATAGGCAAATGTAATTTTATAGCAAAAACGTGTCGAAAACACCCTTTTTGTTTTTAACTCAATTACTACAGTCCTCAAATAACTGTTATCGTCCTAAAAGGATTAATTGTTAAGCCCCAAACAAACTGATCCTTTTTGCTCACTTTTTGTAAAGTTCAGAAGTTGAGAACCTTTTGAAAAACTTTGACTATAATTTATATTGTAGGGTGGTTTTTTTTTTCAATCACTTTTATTCTTCATGTTTAAAAATGAGTCTGAATTATTCTTGTTAAAGGTCCTTCGAAAAATCCCAACTTTTAAAAGGACGACCTCTCTATACATTTCAATTAGACTACAATAAATTGCTACAATTTATTAACTGAATTCGTTCAGTAAAATATAAAGTATCATTCAGACACAAGAATAGTTGGACACTGTTCTTAATTTTAGACTGAGTTAAAGTATTTATATTTCAGTAAACATTGGATGTTTGTGCCAACAAAATATGTGAGAGTAAAGTTATACAAGAAAGTAATGGAACGACGACCATGGAATAAGTTTGTGTACAAATTTACTTGACATAGCGACTACTTTTTTCATCCACTGTTGAACTTCTCTGTACTTAATTATGCAGTCATCTGTCAGTATCATACTTAGAGGTATGTATTTCAGAAGTGATACCTTGCCGGAGATAAAGACGTCTCGTAGCCAAGAAGATCTTTTAAAGCTATGAATTATCCCATGTCAAAACTTTCTTTTAAAGCTTTGATCGAGATTGACTTATCCTAACGTCACTAGATGATATCCATAACGATGACGCCATTGAAAAAAAGTTGTTTCATGGGATGGCTTTTTCGTCTAATTTGGACGGGTGCTTAATATCCATACAGAGTTAGCTTAGATAATAATAATAACACTGGTCAAGAGTCAAAAACCCTATAGGGTACAAGTATAATAAAAGTTATTCAGTTTTAGACGCTGATTTCAAATCTGTAATTTTTTTTTTCAAGAGTCCTAAAGTTTTCGAGAAATCGGACCCTACTTTTTGAGCTAATTTGGTCCATTTCCAACTTCAATTTAAGCTTAAAAGGATAATCTTTTGTGCATTAAAAAATAATGACTCGCTAGTGTATTTAATGCAGATTCCATTTTCAGTCTTTGTTTTCACTTAAAAGCACTTCTAGAGGCGTAGGGTGCCAGATTAGGCCCAAAAGTCGACCAAATTAAGATTAAGAAACCGGCTAAAATCCTTCTGCGCGCTACTACTTAAGTAGCTCTACCATGAGTCTTAGATTTCTTGCGAAATTTTGCTCGAAATTGTATGAAAATTTACACTCTTAGATGGACGATTTCTTCAAAATTAAGAACTCTTATCGGGCGCTTGACATCTCATTTAAAAGCTGTAGGTCTCAACTTTTTAATACATTCCTTATTAATCCACTTTATGTAATATTCAAGGAGTTATTAAAGTACAAAGGATTTGACCGACTTTTGGGCCTACTTCGGCACCCTACGCCCCTAGGTATCCTTTTAGGTCAAAACAAAGACTGGAAATAGAATTTGCATTAAATACACTAGCCAATCATTATTGTTTAATGCACAAAATGAGTATCTTTCTAGGCTTAAATTGAAGTTGAAGTTGGAAAATGGATCAAAAAAAGCTCAAAGTTAGGGTTCGATATCTCAAAAACCATTGGACTCTCGAAAAAAAAAGAATTACAGATTTGAAATCAGCATGCAAAACTAAATAACTTTTATCATACTTATACCCCTTAAGATTTTTGAAAGTTCAAATCTGTTGACCAGTGTTCTTGATAGAAAAGTATCAGTTCCAACAATTCCAAGGGTCTTTTTTTAAACTTAATTTGATGGAATGGACTCAAAACTTGTATATAAATAGATATTGTAAATGAACTGGCTAAATATGTCCTTAAAATTCCTGGGCTTGATTGAAGATCCTTGATTTTATAAAGAGTCAATCCTCCAATGTCATCAATAATTGACAACCTAATTGTTAAAGATCAAATTCCAAAAAATTATGACTAATTATATTATTATCATTGTTATATATAGACAGATATGATTATACTATATATTCATATATTTATATGCATATTTAAAGATTGCTCATTGATGATATAGAAAAAACAATTTGAGAATTACAATATTTCAGCTATGATATCTATAACACGTGTAGCTCCAGTATAAATTCATACATATAGAAATAAACAACTTTTATTTCAATGAACTTTTGCTAAGCTTAATATTTGCAATCTTTAATTAGACATTTTAAAAAACTAAAGATCCAAATTTAGCTGTTCACAATAGGACGCGTACCCCAGACAAAATTTGCTTAAAGTTAGTCTAAAGAAGTTTTTGATATTTTCTATAAAATGAATATTTTGTCGTCTAATTTGGAATCATTGATGTCAAAAACTTTTATTTATTTATATGCATTGGTTGTGCTTCTGTATTAATCAGAGATGAAACATACACATGTCTAACATGTATTTCAATCAATATAAGCTATGTTCCAATGGATTAAGTCTCCCAAAAATGAAAAAGATACAATTTCTAGAAGAAAAGCGTGCATTTTTTTTTGTAACATTTCAAAATGTGCCGGAATATCTTAAGTTTAAAAAGTTAACTTTCAAAAGTTTAAATTTGATAGCTCGTACTTTCTTTTCATTTAAAACTTAATGTGACCCCCCCCCCCTCCCAAAGAAAAAGTAACTTTGGGTATAATCACCATTCTCTCATTCTCCGGACAAAATTTTTTTTTAAGTATTTAACGTTTATCAAGGAAAGTTGTGTTATTTTGTATTTATAAGTGAGTTGCCGGGAACATAATTCTCGTCCACCTTCTCTCTGGTCTTAAGAATTTGAAATGACGTACAAATGAATTCAACAATTGCTTACAAAATCTTTTAAGCCGGCCACTATGTATCGTACTTGTTCAAAAGTTCAAAATGACAATGGTCACAAGCTATCAATTTTTCGGTCCAGTATATAAAAGTTATACAAAATTCCTTTTAGGCCCATATTTCAATCAAAAATTCGTTTCCAATCTTGTAGGCAAATTGTATCGTGCTCAAACTATTGAGAGCTATTTAATTAGTCCATGAGTGTCAATTGAAAATTTACACTCATTCACATATTCAAATAAAATTGCCTTAAAAAATTCGATAACTTCATACAAAGTTTCAATATTTACCCATAGGAAATCATAATTGACGTCATCAACACATTGTTAAAAGTAGAAAAAATAATAGAACATAGAAAAAAACACACTGGGGAATTAATATTTTAAAAATCTTCTAGGAGAAACACATTATATATAAATATAGAAACAGTAAAGCTTTTAAAAAAATAGTCTAAAATATAAAAAGTTGTATTTATTTTTATCAAATAAGTTGTATTTTAAATATCTTAATAGATGTAAAAAAAAAAAAATTTAAACATCACGGATGATTGACTAACTAAATCCCTGAGCATACATACATACATACATTTGTTTATAAAAATTGATTTTTTACTTTGAAAACACATATAAGAAGAATAAATGAGCGTTTTAAAAAGGGAATCTCGAATGATCTAATAAGTTGGCCTTAAGCCACCGATAATTGAACTCTTAATTGGGAGTGTAAAATATATAAATTGGATAAATTCAGTCATTGCCTTAAAAGTCAGGTATTTTTTTCTTTTCAATTCAGGATTGATACTTTGTGACGTCAAACGTCACATATTTTGTACTTATATAAAATTAATGATATCGTTTATTATCAGGAATGAAGTCAGCAAAGAGGAATTGTGCAGCTATTAAAATGTGTGTAAAACAATGTTTCACTTAATATTCCAATGAACTAGAGTCTCTCCCAGGTGATGGGGCTGTACATGGTCCAATGACAATGGAGGATCTTAGTAGATTAAGGACAAAAGAGTTAGTTATCACTCTGGATATGTAAAAAAAAAAAAACTTCGTTGAGTTGAAATACAAGATTTTTTTCCGAGTTGTTGATATGGATTTTCGTGAAAATCTGTGAAAATGAGGCCGGTCAACTCAGAGACTATTTGAAAGAAGGGGTAGGTTTAAAAGCCCAATAACATCATCACACTCTTTGAAAAAAAAAGTACACTTTGTCTTTTTCAAAATACTTCTTTTGGAGTAATATGTATATTTGAGTATGACGTTTGTAAAACGCTGGGATTTATTGAAAAAAAAACGGCAAAAATCCAGGGTGCTACCATTGATAGGCCACAAATTGGCATTAAAAGTTACCGTCTTTTAACTGAGTGTAAGAAATTAATGGATGACGATGGATGAATCAGAATTTTTGCACAACAATTTACATTCACATAGTTTGAGAATCAATTGTTTTCTTCACTTTTTAGCATGATGCATGAGTAAACATATCTGTATTTTTGGTTTATATTGAGTACAAGTAGGAATTTTGTACAAGTTATAACTTGTACAACAAGTTTTATTGTACGTAAAAGTTGCAATAAAAAAAATAGATGAAGCGTTTTAAATACCAAATTGTAGGTCCATGTGGTGAAAATACTGAAATGATGTAAATTTCTTAGGATATGTTTAATATAATATAGTAAAATGATTAATTGATATCAGTATCGAAGCACAGAGTGCTTTCACTCATATACCACTAAACAATGAGTAATATTAATCAATAAAAATGAAATTATGTAATGAACATACACATAGAACTAATTCGTAATTCAAATAAATAAGCAGATATTGTAACTTGTACAATTTGGTTATACAAGTTACAATTTGTACAGAGTCACAACTTATATAATATATATATACGGGGAAAAAAACTAGAGAAACAAAAAAGCAAATCATGCTCATTCTATACTTTATGAGGATAATCTCATTTTCTCAGATAATATCTTTCAACAACACTCTCATTTTCTCGTACCTATCTACATAAATATTAGGAAAAGAAAATCAATTGCCTAATGTGTTTTTGTTTTCCATATTCTTTTACCCAGTTTAATATGAAGATTCTTACAAACATCAAAGTTCAAAGCTAGTCCCTGTAGAATGTAAAAAGATGAAAGTTAAATATATACTTACTATATGTGTTTGAGGATATGTCTGAGTGAGTAATTTGCCTTTTAGAAAGCAAATTTAATAGTTGAGTAGTATTTTTGATTATAATTAAATGGAAATATATCATCTTATTGTATACAACAAAACAAAAAAAGGTCAGAGTAATATCTTATTTGTATGTATGTATATCGTCACCTTTCTTCCTTCCTTTAAGGAGTTGTAAAATAGAAGCTAAATACGTCACGTTATTCACAACTAAAATATTTTATAATCATCTTTCACAAATAAAAGATCTGGAATAAATAGAAAGCATTCATAGACAATCCAAGAGCAGACTCAAAGGTACAAAGTATATATGTATATATATATATTTCAATTCAGTGAGATTTTGCTTCGAAGTAAAGATATAGAAATTAAAATGGTGTAACTATGGAAATTGCACATAATCATATGTAATTATCAAGTCATCGTTTCTTTTCGTCAAAGAAATTGCAATTAAATCAAAATTGATCTTAAACTATGTAGAAACTCCTTGTACAGTGATCCCCAATCTTTTAAATCCACGAAAGGGTAAACACTTGACAATTTTACTAAAGGGGGAAAAAGTCATATAAGACTTTTTCAATTTGGTGTACCTGCTTTGACTTACAAACTTTACTCCTCTCCCATCAACTACCTTGGACCCAGCAACTTTTTGATAATTAATCATCATTAGTTATTTACTTGGGAGAACGGGTATCAGATATTTCAACCACTGATGCTAGGAGACAACTCCTCAGAGTCCTTAATAGACTCCTTTGCAAATGAAAAACCAAATTTTAAATGAGTTCCTTTTATTTCTGATTTGACAAAAAACCAAGGCACATTTATCCTTGAAAAAATAATATTTTTTCAAAGGATTGTCATTATTATTATTATTTTTTTTTCAGGATTGGATAAGTCAATACGATATATGTCAATATATGTAATACACATACATATATTTGACATTTATGTTTAATTTTGGTATAAATGAATGTGTGTGTTTTTGTTTTTTTTAATTTTCTACGTCAAACTTACATAAAATATATTTAGCGAAATGGAAATTGAAAATGAGATGAACCTTCACTGCATATAGAAGATAAATTATAAAACGAGATTCGTAATGAGGCCCTCATAAATAGATACTACGTTTTTACGTACGTATGTATTTAATCATATTTTTTGAGTTGATTAAGTGTGAGTATTAGTAAATTTAGACACTTCAAGCAACATAATTATACTTGAATTAATGATAAATAAACGTTTGCCACAATTTCATTAACGAACATCACGTTTTGAATCAAGGATATTAGTATTGACTTAATAGGTTAATGCAGGTGTTCTCAAGTTCCTGGTATTCAGAAGCCCTTGCAAACATTGTGCCTTTAGTTAATTGTATCAAGATAATATTTGGGAATGAGAAGGATTAACTAAATAAATCATGTAATTTATTTTGATTAAAAATGCTATTTTTAAAAGTATATATAAAATTATTACTCGTAAACTAAATTGAATTTTGTGATATTGTACAATTGAAATATTTTGCCGTTATTGTTATATTATTGCTTCATCGCATGGTATTTTATTTTATTTTTTATTTTGGGCTAAAATTTGAAAGATTTTATTACTTCACTTATATTATATATAATATACTTGACAGTGTCTCTTAATTCAGTTTTTGACCAAATATATGTTATATGTACTTTTGGTGTGTCATCATAATTTCTAGTCTGTACTCAAAACTTAGCCAAATAAACTATCTGGTGCTTGGGATGAAAAAATCAGGACCTATGTTTTATGAAACTACATATACACAAAATGACATTTAAATTTGATTATACGCCTTAAGGGTATGGTGACGAGATAGTTACATCCCCCTAAAGCAACGGAAACCCCAATTTAATGTGGCAGCCCGTGTATCCTATACTCCTAAGACTGAGATATATCTTCATCTTTTAAAATCAGGCCCATTACTACAATAATTCACAATTATAAAATTTTAAAAAAAAACATTAAAATAGTCATTTTATATTATGATGAAAAATTATATCTTCCTCTGTTTGGATACAAAGCCTTACCCCAAAAATTTTACGTTGAGACTTGATTTTAGTGTTTACTTATTTTCAAACTAAACACCCCTAAACTGAAATATTAATGCTCTATGACCAATATTTTTGTACATACTAGATACGGTTATATCAAAAGGTCAGGGTGAGTGTATGTACAGTGAGTAAAAAACTCCTGAAAATAAGATGCTCTGAGGTTGCTTGGAGTAGAGAAAAAAGTACCTTTTGTTGAGTACAATGTTCCAAAGGGGAAAAAAAACAGTGCAGTACATCTGTTATTTGAAGCCTATGTGTAGCAAATAGGCAAAACAGATATATAAGATAACATTTGTATATATATGTATACCTATTGTATGATAATAATTATTAAATGGGCTGAGTGAATACTTTGATAAATTAGAAATATGGCCCCTTTATTTTCGTTCATGGGCTCTGCATAAGAAAGCACGACTTTGATTTGTTGAATTGTTAATGAATAGATGGATGGATTAGTACTAAATTACAAGACCCATAAATAAGGAGAACGTTCATTTGTGAGCTAGCTTTCACTTTTTCTCTCCACATTCTACATGTTTATATATATATATATAAACTAAAACATTGTAGGGATGTAAAACTGCTTTGTAATGTAAAGACTTAATTTAATCCAAATGAGACCTTGAATGAGGTCGTTTAATGAACCTCTAGCAAAAGAGCATTGATATTTCATTCGATGACTTCCTCATAGCTTTCTAATATGTATGGATTATTCCTATCTTTTGCTCAGGAACAAAGAGCTACTCTACAACAATGGGGGAACATTGACTTTGAGTCTCTCTGAACAAATCAACAGCATCACTTTTTTGCGTAGTAAATAATTTCGTTCCTCGCTTCCAACATTTCTGTACATTGTGTATAGAATACTTACTTCTTCTTTTTTTTTCTTTTTTTTTTTGAGGTTATAGCTCTTTTTTTTTTTTTTGTACTCCCTCCAGCCTCTCTCCATTCTTAGACACACAAAAACTTTCTCTCAAATCGCTCCTTTCGCTACGCATGGTTTTGTTTACATACAAAACATACAAAAATAAACCCTAAGACATGTACATACATGTAAATATCATTTTATTTTATTTTATTAGAGATGAAGTGTCTTTGATGATTGGTAGTTTCGTTTGTTCATATGGTATTAAATCATATTTTTAACTATGCACAAATGCACATACATTAGGGTATAAAATGCTTCATAGATGTATCATCGAAGCATACCAACTACGAGTTGGTCAAGGGTATCATCTTCTCGTTTGATGAACAATACGGTCCTTCTGCTTTTAATACCATCACCCTGCTCCTTAAAATATTTGAACTCGAAATCCATTGCTACACTCAATTTTGTCTCTCTCTCTCTCTCTTTTTAGCTGAATGATCATGTTCTTTCTTATTTTTTTTTTATTCAAAATGGTTAGTAAATACTAGTAAAATATGTATGTAGATATCATTTCCAACAAAAAAGGGCTTTAGGCTTCAAGGCTCACATTAATCGTTGATTAAAAATAATATCTTACTTTTTTATTTTTTTACTTAATGATACCCCTATATAAGACATAAACTACTTAAAGAGTCTAAATGTCGTAGAATTGTTGCAGTTTTTGTTTTTTAGCCGATCAAAATTGGCTCTCGTTCATTCAATGTACAAAAAATTAATTAAGTCCATGCTTTAAATCCATTTATCTGTATGAAAAAAATCAAATATTTTTCAAATTTATTCAACTAATAGATTTCCTACCCTAAAGGGCATAAAATTTGAAGGTCTTGCTTTTAATATCGTCAAGAAATGATTGAGGAAAAGTTGACTAAGTTGTTGGTTAATGTTCTCTAGAATAACAGATCCTTGGACAGGAGAGAGACTTTTTTGTGAGCTAAAATTTAGGTCACGCTCCTTTTTTCTATAAATAAGTACTTTTATGTTCCAAAAGTCATCAATGACCTGACATCCATTTGTTTATTTGACATGACATTTTATTGTATCATAATACTTGGAAATTGAGTCAAACTTTGATGCTCAGATCCATAATAAAATAATAATGATACAAGGGTAGAATTTGATGTAGATACAGCTAAAACTTTATTGTTAGTTCCCTTTGGCTTTTTGACAGAATAAACTTACTTTTCTTCCCTTTTTCTCTATATATACAAACAGTTATTCAATGTTATAGATAAATCAACATGTATCTATGTGTGTCAGTTTTTTTTAAGCATACCTTGGAAACAAACAAAAATGTATAAATAGATAATACTTGGAAAATATCATTTGTATAAAATATACTAAACTATCATCAATAAATATTCAGTTTTTTATTATATATATAAAAGATACTTGGCAGTCAAAATAATATTGGTACAATAAAGAAAGGAAATATTTTTAGTTGATCAAATATTATAGATTGTGCTGTCGCTTCGAGATGTGCCAGTGGTGATGTTCCATATCCAGAAGGATTGTATTTCTCAAATTTTTCTTCTGTTAAAGTATAAATAATTCATAATCTACTATTAAAAGAAGAAGAAGAAGAATTCTGCAGTTGGAAAGAATTGGCTAAGCATCAACAGATTTTGGGCCTTCACTTTTTATCTATATTTTCTGAGAAAAGGTTGCAAGATGCAATAAAGATTGACCTTCATATGTACAGCTTTGGCATGCAAAGGGTTCTTTGGACAAACAAAGAGTATTAATTCCTCTTTTGAAATCATAATAGGCAGAGTCGTCAATTTTAAATTAGAAAGGTGTCAGCTAGTGAAACCAGCTGAAGGGAAAGTACGCTGTATTTTTATTTATCTCAAAAAGCTCACCCAATGGTATTAGAAGATTATCCGTCCATTTAAATCTTTCAACCTCTTTACCAAAAAGAGAAAATAAAAAACCGAATCATTTACTGCCAATTATGTCATTGTTTATCTAACAGAAGGGATATTCATGGATTAACAAATGGAAATATAGATAGTTGTACAGTCATAAAAATGGATTTACTTATGAATGAAATACATTGAAGAAACTATCTACATTCATTTAATAATGAGATAAAAAGACTAACATAGTCTGACTTAAGAAACAACGTATTAAATAAATCTTAATTATCTAAGAAAAAAATAATATTTCAAACATTTTTCTATTTGAAAATCTATTTAAATATTTATTAAAAGAGTTAAAATGTATGTACTCTATGCCTTGTTCCATGAGTCATAAAATATATATCTTTTTTTTTTCCTAATGATTAAATTATAAGACGTATGTATGTTTGACTCAATTCCAATTTGTGTGTAGAAACATGTTTCCACCTCTGATTTAGTCATCACATCAATATTAAAAGTTTAATCATATATCACGTTTTTTATAAATGATATCAATAATGAAGAATATTTGAGAGTTTAAAGCAATTTAACTTATTTTTATAATTTGAGTCACTTTAACTTGGAGTCCAAGTTGAGCCGCAAAGTTTTGGAGATTAATTAGACTTGAGTGTGAATCGACTTTGAGTTGTGAGTGCGAGTTCCCACCCAGTTTTAATTAGTATAGTACAATAATGTTGTAATAGTGGAGAGGGAGTTATAATGTATGGAGTTGTAAAAAAAAGAGGGATTCTCGGTGAGCGGTGATTTCTACAAAACCTTGTGAGTTGCTAACCTGCAGTATATGTGTATTTATTATATTACTTCTTCCTTTATGGCACACTCAATAGTTACAATTTTAAGAGAGCGATTTCCTTACACGCCGGGATGGGAATCCCTCTCTTTCTACAACTCTTACTATAATATAAATCCAAGTCAAATTGTAACATGACTTCAAGCAGCACGAATTGTATTCAATATAAATACTTTAACAGACTTAACAACAACAAGACCTACATAGTATGAAATTTAACTTGTGTAATTCAATACCCCTCAAAAAATAGTCTTTACATTTTTCTAAGTATGACTTATATCCTGAGGCCTTCCCATTTTATTCTTTATGTATCACATAAGGAGAGCTATTTATAGAAAAACATTTTCATGAGGGTGATTCCTTTTTCTTTTTACAAGTGGTCATAAAACTCGTGCATAAGTGAACTTAACACAAATCATGATAAAAAAAAAAAAAGAAAAAATAATTTCCATGACAGAAATTCTTCTTTGATGATCGATAAAAATACAATCTTGAGTTATTTTTATTTGTTTAACTTTCAAAGGAATTATTGATTAGTGAATTGAATTGATGAATGTATAGCAGGGATCAGTGGGTGTCGGGCCATGGTAAGAAGTTTATAAGGAGCTATCATTTTGTTGTTATTTGGGTTGGAACAAACTTCAAAGGGAATCAATGTAAGATATTGAATATTTATCAATTAGAATATGATGTAATGAAGAGAGAATCGGATCAGAATATATCCAATCTAACAGAAATAACTAAAATAGATTGTAATAGTCTATATTATATTTCTTCTACAAGTTATGGAAATCAATAGTAGTCATGAAACATTGTCTTTATTATAAATTTTACGCGTTCAAATGAATCCATTTTGTTTTGATGTAAATTATAGCTTCATCAAAAGGACGGCATACTTTTTATTGTATCTCTCAACCTTTCCTTTAAAAAAAAAGCCAAAACGAATACAAACTCGAATTTTAATAATGGTAATTAGACAATTAGTTAGATAATTCATTCATGCCAACTGTTAAACTATTTTTCATTTAGTAGTAGTAGTAGTAGTAGCAGCTGTAATTCGATTATTTGCGCTCAGTTAATCAACGTTCAGAACACTTAATAGATATGTTTTTCTTCTTTTTTTTTATCTTTTTTAATGTTTCATATCTATATAGACACAAAATTGACGGGTGGTACTCTCAAGTTCGACTTTTTCAACTTCTACTACGCTCACTATAAAGATCCAATATATGTATATGTACTTCAAATCCAATGATAAAAATGGAAAAAAACCAACTTTTTTTTCCCCCTCATCCATCACATAGTAAGTATATATACATATGTATGTATAAGAATTGGGTATAGAATAATTTATAACTTGCGTCGTAGTTTGTCTAGAATTTTTTTATTTAAGGAACTGAGTACATATGTACAATAAATATATCCTTAAAAATATATACAAAATTCTACATTTAAGCCCCCCGAGAGTTAGCTACCATAATATGATGTCATGTTTACAATTATGAACGGTAGGAGACTCAACTTTGATGGGAAATATGATAAAGTATAAGCATCATTGAATGCGGATTATAAATTAAAAGATGAAATAAAGCGTTTTTACTCACGTCACGGACTGTATGTATAGATCAGTCGTCCCATACCTTTTTCTAACTGCAAACCGGTCAAAGCTTGACAATTTTATTGTGGACCGGGGGGAATGAAATATGAATAATAGCCATAAACGTGAATCCACTGAGTACTCAAATATATGCTATTATAACATTAGGAAGTAATGACTTTATTAACACATTGTTAAACAATATAACATATTCTACCATCAAAAACATTCCGTAACGTTAAATCCAGCTGTTTTCTTTGCAACGAAATGGTTCCATCTGAGGGTAATGGCAGACAAAGACACACCCGCAGTGTGTTGCTTATGTGACTGAGTCAGCAGAAAACCCCTCTTAACACAGATAGGATATCGGAAATGGCAACAGGGTTTTCAGCGCTGTGTTAGCGATCTCTGGGTATTCTGCCATGACTTTAATACAAAATGCCGGCAGAGTTATTGTCTTGAACATTGTTTTAAGGCACCCGTCATGTGCAATCTCCAGCAGTTAGTCTTCTTTTTGTACGGGCATGCTGGATTCAGCTAGTTTGTTGACAAATGGGTCACATATCCATTCCTTGGCCGTTCGTGGGTCCTTTGAGGTTGAAAGTAGAAAACAGATATAACTAATTAATTCTTTTGCAGCCCAGTACTTATTGATACACGGGCCGGTACCGGTACACATCCCGGGAGCTGGGGACCACTGGCATAAATAACACAATGTTATATATGTAGGAGACTCCAATCACGTTAATCATGGAAAAAACTATATAAATTGCTCTACATTTCGTAGATGCAAGGGTTTTATATTCGAATGCAATTTGGTCAATTATACCTACTCCAAGATGGCCAACTTTTAACATAATGACGTCACGTGAAAACACAGCTAGAGTTGAGTCTTATAAATAATTCATCAAAACTAAATTATAGAGAACCGACATATGTGGTACAATGTTGATTTAATTAATTTGATTCGTTTCTAAAAGTTACTATTATAAAAAACTTGTGAGAGGCCCTCACTCATAAGTTCTAATCAGACACGCAAATCCCAACTTTAAATTAACAATTTGTCTTCTTTTTAAAAAAAAATTAGATTATTCCTTTAAATGTTCATTTCTATACAGAGGAAAAATTACTGTCTTCAGTTTAGAAAATAAAATAGATATTAAATTAGTGTACTTTTTCCCCCTTTAGACACCCGGTCACGGGACTTTTTAATAAAAAATCATGTAACATCCGGTTACCTGAGCTAATCAAGATCTATAATATTATTTAAGAAAAACAAGAATCAACACATCGTGTGGCTTCGAAAGTAATTCTTAAAACTATTACAAGCCTTGTTCTCTCCATATGTCACAATGTTTAAAGAATGTTAAAAGAAACAGCTGAAGTATGCAGCTCTGAGGGAGTTTGAATTATCTCACCAACTCTCATTTTAAAAGTCCCAACTATTGTCATTTGATGACAAAATTAATTATTTTTAAAAGGATGTTAGCAAATGATATTTAGTCTCAATGGCCATTTTTTAAATAAATTAAAACAAACATTAAATATATTGAATGAATACTTTGCTACATATTATTCAACTATACTTATTCATTGTGAATTGTTTTACAAAGTATGTTTATCAAAGGGCGTCATTCTTTATCCTTTGACACGCCATTCTCTTTTATTTTAAAAAAACAAAACAAAAACATCGTTGACAAACAGTAGACATCGTATGCATACATTTTGTTAATTGAACATTTGCTTCAAATATTTCAAAGTAGGTCAAAATCTATGCGCATGGATATGAAACTGTTAAAAATGACTTTATTAAGTATTTGTTATTTGTTACATAATACATGACAATTGTATTTCCTCTCAGAAATATACATAGAGGATGATGAGATGAGACAGTAAGTCAATTATAACTTACTTAAATGAACAAATATTCGTGCCTATAAGGCATGAATATGCTACAAATATTCGACATACATACATACTTTACGAGAGAAAAAAAAAGTCATTGAATGAGACTATTGTTATATAAAGCAAGCAAGCAATTACATAGTTTCCATTTCCGGAAGTTGTTTCTTGTTTAAGATACCCCACTCTGTGTGTTGAGGAGAAAATTAAGAAGCTAAGCTGAAACACATGTTAAGAAGTCTGAATTTTAACAAAGTTTTTTTTTGTTTTGTTTTTGTTCAAATCCTTAAAAAAAGAAATATTCATTCCAATTGTATGGCTCCTTTTGATTGAATAGTATATTGCCTAAAAAGATATAGGCAATTATAAACGTCGATGTAAACTCATATAGTAATGTTATCCTAAGAAAATACGTAATTTCCATGGTGTCTTTTTGTCGTCAGCTATAGATTTGTTTACTTTTCCTCCTTCACAACAGTCACGACGAGTTTTTTGGGATAAACAAAAACACACTGTATTCTCCCTTCAGCTGACTTTCATCAATTGAATCTTTTGATTTAAAGCAGCTGATTCTACGTGTTATGAGCTCACAAAGGGTATCATTATTATTGATGATTTTGATATATAAAAAATATATTGAATTGCGCGCCCTTTTTTTGAATTTTTGATATCCAAGTATTAACTATTGATTTGTATATTGGTAGAATTTATAAATACATAGTATATCTAAATAATAAATTCTGCCAAATATTAACAAGTTGGCAACAAGGAAAATACAGAAAGATAGCCACCATATGTTTTTCCAAATTTTTCCTTTTCCTTTTATAAATCGAGGTTGCGAGTGAACAAAAAAGCTCGACGTGAGTATCTTTATTGTATATATTTAGGAATGTAAATCATATGCAATTCGGGCGTGTGATAAAAAAGTGGAGTTGGCTCTTCAAACAGATCTTTTTGTTTTCCAAAGCTGTTATCATTTTTCCAATATTACTGAGGGGAGAACATCTACCTGATAGTAAAGATGTCGCATGAAGGAATACATGCATTAAGGTTAATAAAGCAAATAAAATGTAAACAAAAAAGTGCTCAAGTCCTCGTATAATTATTAGTTAAAAATATATAATTCCCTGACATTAATTTCAGTTAATTTTCTTCCTCTCATGTATGTTATTATTTATTGTTGTATATATAATGGAGAATAGCAGCTTGTAGCTCAGTAAAACGTCATGACAGCTCAAGCTGCTTCCCCCCTCGACATTCATTAAATTGTCAGGGTTGCCAGGTTGATTTTCTCTTTCTTTTTTTATAACACGCCCGAATTGCATATGATTTACATTCCTATATATATTATGTATCTCACCACCTTTCTTAGGAAAAGAGAAAGAGAGAGAGAGGGGGGGGGGGAAATAGGCTCAAAATCCTTTGATAGTTTGTCCTTTCCTTCCAACCCTTTTTCATTCAATATTAAGGATTTGTACATAGCTTAACAGAAGCTTATTTGGAGTTCAATCAATCACATTCAATAGTAAGGATACAAAAAGAAGAAAAATTGTCAATTGATAAAAAAATCTATACATTATTGTAAATATTGATCTAGAATAACACCACCGTGTCTCAAGAAAAAGCAAAAAAATTATATTGAAACTACCGCATGACATCACTTTCTCACACTCTTGAACCATTCTTCATTTAATGGTAGGAGTATTCAATGCTTAAAATAAAAGATTTAATTCGAGTTCAAAAAGCATCAAAGTTCATAGCGCTTTTAGGAGATAAGAGTGAATAAATTGACAGCTGACAAGGATACAAAGGTGTTGTTGATGTTTTGAGGATATCATAATGATGAACATTCTGAAAGTTGATGTATTAAACTTGAAGCTATGAGCATATCCCCTATTATTAAATATTAAAATAAAAAAAACCGTATTAATAAGGTAGCTACGAAATTTAATTTTGTGTTTTGTTGTATTTTCTCTTTTTAGAGGAAAGATTGAAAGATGCATTGAGGATTGCCATGTGTAATAAGGGAAATATAGAAATAGAAGTAGACAGCGGAAAATGTATACATATAAGAAATAGTTATACTATACTATTTAAATAGTTTTTAGATATTTGAATATTTTGAATACAATGATTGAAGATTTAATAATGATATTTATAATTATTCTACCTTTTCTATAACTCAAGAAAATTGCTGAATACATATTAAAAATATCAACAAATGAAACATTTTATACGATAGAATTATAAAATATTTTACTTCGAGTAAATTTTTTTCCATTAAGTCACTTTTTTAGAGATATTAACATTAAGAAAGTTTTCAACCCCAATTAAAGGAAAGGCTCTATGGTATTATCGTAACTTTTATAATAGATAATATAATATACATATAGTAAGAATTACTATCTCAAAAGGAAAAAGAAAACAGCTTGATGATTCATGAATGATGAAAGAATACTAATATGTAGGGTTTCAACTAACAGGCATTTTGAAAACTAATCGCACGCTTAAAAATCGCCGTTTTTTACATCACTGGTAATAAGTATATAATCCCACATTGCTTATACTTACGGTAAAGCTCTAATATTTATTTATTTCTTCACAATACGTACACCATAGGCTAAGAGCTTATCCACTGAATCAAGAGATGTAAAAAAGTTGGAATCCAGGCGAGCGTAAATTATTGGATCTAAAGCAATTTTGTGATGTTAAGAAATAAAGTAATATCATAGCCAGTGATGTATAAAAAGGGTCCAGCTGACATGCAAAAAAAGGACGGTTGTTGGCAACATTTGTCTTTTCAAAATTCTTCTTCTTTCTTCTTCTTCTTTTATGACTCAGTTCTATTCCATTCAAAAACAACAAGTGTCATTTTTAAATTAAGTTAAAAATGCCTGAGAGGGTTGATTCAGGAACTTGGGTCGCCGACAATGGAGGTATCAACGCTTAAAAATTTGTCCAGGATACGAGTGTGATGGCATTCCGGCCATGCTATTTCTCGACTTCTTCTTGAAGAAATTTCCGATCATGGGACTTTCAAATCGCTGATGTCACAAGAGAAATCCAGATCCATTCAATAAACATGGTTTTAGTAAAGATTCAGGTACATTTGATTTCCCATCTGACCTATCGTAATTCATTTCTTCATGTATTATTCCACTTTCAGTCGGAGGACATCAAAATTGCATCCAATATATGAAGAAATACGCCGGTAAATCCGTCTCTTCTTGTTT
Source organism: Lepeophtheirus nordmannii (assembly GCA_963680855.1). Lineage (NCBI taxonomy): Eukaryota > Metazoa > Arthropoda > Copepoda > Siphonostomatoida > Caligidae > Lepeophtheirus > Lepeophtheirus nordmannii. The sequence continues at coordinate 18,075,943 of OY804525.1, read as the reverse complement.
TCTCGTAACCCAATCATTGGAGCTCTTAAGTAGAGTCAGCATTTTCAAAATGAAACGGGAAACTGACGAAAAGTATGGATTTATAACAATGAACGAGACTAAGGACTTCAAGTGTGACAATAGTCGAAAGGATATTCCACTTGAAACATTCAAACGTGGATAGTATAAAAAATGCCTGATGCATCCAGTTGAAGAATATTGTTGCCGTGATGTATAAGCATTGACTTAAAGAATTTTTGCCTGTACTAAAATGTCAATTCCGATCGTCAATTGTGATTTTGAGAGGGGCTTTTGCATGATGAGGGGATATACTTTTCTCGAATGTCATAATTAAAGTTTAGCTCATCTCGTGTATATTGATCTTTATGAACTTGATTATTCCATTTTTATGTAATATCTTTTCATTTATTTCTTTTTGATGTTTCTAGTTTTTTTTAGAACATATGCAATCGATTCAATGACTTGTTATAGTAGTCGATTTCAATGTAATTAATTCCTTGACAATTATTACTTTTTTTCTTTTAAATTATATCTGAAATATTTAAAATTGTAATTATAATGTACATTTTCATCGTATTATCAATTTAAACTATTTTTTTGTGTTTATTTATAAAAACTTAAATTAGAATCACATCGGTTTTCCAAATCAATGTTCGGTTTTCTTGTATAAAGATATATATATATTTGAGATAATCATTATGAAATTTCATCCTACTTTATTTTCATATGGAAAAATTTAAGTGATTACAAAATGTGTTACTTTTGACTGTTTGAAGTTTTTATAATAGTTTTAAATGATAATTAAATTGTAGAATAAAAAAAGTAGGCACTAGATGATTAAATAAAATCATTTCATTTAATTGTATGTGTTTCTTAAATATGTAATATGAATTATGGATTCACTTATGTGTAAAAGTGTAGTAATTTTGAGGTGCAATTCCGACAAAGACATATTGAGGTTTATACTACATTAGTATTGATTAAATAGTAATTAATTTTCGAGTCAAGTCCGAGTCCATTCTAAAATGACTCAGTTCTCATGCTATGGCATTAGTTGCTACAAGTTTAGGGTTTGATCCTTTACAAATTTTTAATGACACTCAATGATAATAATAATTAGGAATGTAAATCATATGCAATTCGGGCGTGTTATTAAAAAAGAAAGAGAAAATCAACCTGGCAACCCTGACAATTTAATGAATGTCGAGGGGGGAAACAGCTTGAGCTGTCATGACGTTTTACTGAGCTACAAGCTGCTATTCTCCATTATATATACAACAATAAATAATAACATAGATGAGAGGAAGAAAATTAACTGAAATTAATGTCAGGGAATTATATATTTTTAACTAATAATTATACGAGGACTTGAGCACTTTTTTGTTTACATTTTATTTGCTTTATTAACCTTAATGCATGTATTCCTTCATGCGACATCTTTACTATCAGGTAGATGTTCTCCCCTCAGTAATATTGGAAAAATGATAACAGCTTTGGAAAACAAAAAGATCTGTTTGAAGAGCCAACTCCACTTTTTTATCACACGCCCGAATTGCATATGATTTACATTCCTAATAATAATCTATTCCTAAGTAAAACATCAAAATAATAAGTTACATTCCGCCCCTTCAAATGTGATCGGCGAAATTCTGCCTTACTTCAAGGGTACCATATTTATTTATGACATCATCTCGGGCGTGCGTGTCAGCTGGACCCTTTTTATACATCACTGATCATAGCCTACACTGAGACCTCAATTTTTTTTTTTTTTCACTTCTTTATTCGTATTACAAGAATTTATCTTTCGAAGCTGATATAATATTTCAGGGGCATCCAATTATTTGTATGAGAAAAAATAATTGAATTATAAATCAGACATTGGGAATAATAATCTCAAATAAGGTGCTGGAAAGGACACAAAAGTGTCTTTTTCCCTCCCATCCGATCGTAAGTTATTCTGCAGGGATGGGCATTTTGTTGAGGTGAGAGAGGATGGCCTCAATTACTATCTGGTACCTGCTGATTTTTATTTGTCAATATTAAATACTATTCAATGGTTACTTATAATTGTAGTGAGTTCTAGACTCAAAGATATAGAGAAGACTGAGTTAGAATTGATGTTCAAGGTAGTGGACCCAACTGATATTTTGTACTTGTCAAGTTATTTTTTGAGATTTAAACTTGGTGCCCGTAAAGTTCTGCCTGTCAATAATGCCCTGTTCTAAATTAATTTGCCAACCTTTTTTGATGTACCTGCCATATGGAGCAAAAATTTTACAATTCAATTTTAGCCACTTGAAATCAATCATGATGCAATTAGAGTCATGTGACTAGGAATTGAGCACATAAATAACCTTTCCATGAGTGTTACATGTACTACTAATTTATTTTTGTCTTCCGTTATTCTTTTTCCCATCGTTCTTATTAGTCTTATTATGATAATTTATTTCCATGTTGCTCAGCCGATAGTAACCTAAATACTAAAATAAAGAAGGGTCCAACATTTACTATGTATGTCGTTAAATGAGGGATTCTCATACTTATTTTAATTGATTCTTTTACTTGTAGCCAAGAACAATTTGTGTGCTAAAATGGAGATCTTATGCTCCATATGTAACGACCAAATAGAAACTTTGCACCAACAACTTGTATGTAATTTGTACAACAAGCAAGTTATACAAGTTGTAATTTGTACATATCATGACGTCTTATTTAGTTATAATATGGGGCTACCTGATCACTAACAATTTTTAGGTGAATTCTACTCACATATACATAGGTTTAAACTTTTTTCATCCTGACTCTTCGTTTTCAAAACATTTATACGCCATTGCATAAATGAATAAAATGATTGACAAGATGCCGAGTTCAAAATTTTAGTTATATGATTTACTTATGACGTAAATTAGAGCATGAATTTGATTAGTTAGTTGGAGTAAGCAACATCAAAACGTGATTGGTTACATTAATGTGAAGTAAACACATGCTAATGTTCTTATATGGGTGTCATTAATTCACCAATTTGACAAAGTAGCAATTACAAACTATTAATTTATGGTGATGAATTTGTGTATAATCTACCACATAATTCATATCAATGAGTAATTTTGATCAAAAATGTAAAATATATCCTTCAATATTATTGGACATTTACACCTCTAAGGACATTCAACTTTCATTACAAGTGTCATGCTTAGACACTATGTCTTTTTTTAAGGATTATTCTGCTTTTTATTCCACTTCATGATCCCATTCAACAAATATCGCATTTATATATTCTTTCAACTCCATGGACCCACTTCTTTTTTTTTAATGAATGTAGGATCATATTACATCCTCTATCAATATATGTCCAAGCATTTACTCATCAACTCAATTTGTGTTCTCAATTTATATACTACTATGGACAAAAAAATATCAGAAATAATTTTTTTTTTCATTGAATCATCAAAGTCCATTTCATCCCCCTCAAAAGTAGGCCTCGATGCAGTGCACATGTGTCAACATTTTGTTTTTCCAATTTTCAAAACAGCTATAAAAGTTTTATTAAGTCAATAATAATTACAGAACAATAACTGCTGAGTTTAGAAACGCTATTAAAATTAAAATTGGATGGTCGGTTTCTTGAGAAATAAACCATGGATCATCCAAATTACTTAACGAGTAGTTACGGTATCTTATGCTTGAGATGGGTACCAACTGAATGTTTTCGTTCCTTTCTTAAACTCAACACTATTTCAACATTTTACCCATTTAATAAATTAAGAGATAGCGTTGAGTTTAAGGAAGAAAAGAAAAATCCCAGTTGGGTCTACAACGTTGATCATCAATTTGAATTCAGTTTTCTTTGTATGGTTGAATATATACCTTTTCTTGTTCAATATGGGAATAAGCAAATTCAATGTGGGAATAAATAGTAAAAAACAATATTCAGGAAATTTAACATAATAATAAATTTTATAATTAAAGTGAAAATAAAAAAATTGGATTGAGCATAGGACAGTAAGGCCCAAGTCTTCAAATTCGGTCAATTGAAAACACTTCTTCGTTCAAAACATCTTCAATCCTGGAGTAGGCCGGAGCATTATCAATACCAAGTACTACTGGCTCTCCATATAGGTACATCCTTTGCTTTTCTTAAGCATTCACGCACCCACTCCATTGCTGGTTCCTTTTTGAAACTTCCTCATTTCACCCCATGATGAACAAACTCCAAGGCTTGACCAATATATCAAATAACATGAACATTAGTCCCTTTAGAGGATGTTACATGGTTCCACATGGTAAACGACTCTTTGATCTTGAAATATTTCTAGTTCTAAAAAGATCCCTGAGAAAGAGTGGCGAGGCTACATTAATTAGATCAATATGGCAAAGATGTTTGGACCTATTGACAGGATTGCAACCGAAAAAAAAAATTATTATGAAATTTAAAGGTTGTTTTACCACATTCAAAAAGAAATTCTTGAAAAGAATTTAATTATTTAGGAAGGAATGAAGTTTTTTTTTAAGTTTTTTTAACTTTAAACTTGTACTTGCGTAGTTTATTAAATCGACAGGAGGAGCAGAAGCATATAATAAAGTTCTTACTTTTTTAGTTTTACATCAAAAAAAAAAGAAGAAAAAGAAAAGGAAACCTTTGCTCCACAAAAAGTGAGAGAACTCTGGACAAAACCATTTATTTGCACGCGTTTCCTTTGCCAAGCCGCAACTTTCGACATGGATAAACCAGTGATATATAGATTTTTTGTTTGTATGATACCCCTGCATGTACACTGGATATCAATTTCACATATAGATATACCTAAGAGTGACACTTAGTAGTAGTAGTAGTCCAGGAGGTGATGTTCGAGAACTAATTTTTCCATGGGATGATTGTTCACTCGTTAATAAACCGAATATTGGACTCTCAATGTGCTTATAATAGGTAAATTCTTCATTTAAAATGCCTCATCTCATTCTTGGATTGCAGAATATACAAACAATATCCCAAACTGTGCAGAGCATAAGAGCATATATCAATAGAGGCCTATAATTTATTTTTTAATCATATGGGAAACAAAAATGATCATTTTTTTTTTTCCGTAAGAATGAAATATATTAAAAAAGCATTACTGGCAAATAATGTTATGATTTAATTTTGAACAACGTACCTTGCAAATACAATTATCACAGACTCCAAAATACAATTATCAAGAGTTTGTCTACATCACACATATTTTCCAAGGCATTCAAATAAAATTTTATTTTAAAAAAAAACTTTGCAAATAAGTTGACATTTACGAATCAGTTTTGAAAATCAAAGGTCAGACGACCGTAGGCATTATAGTTGCTTATAGTGAGTGATCTCTGATGGTATTTCATGACGATATGTACGTATTTGTTGCTCTTTTAAGAATATGACGCATAATCTGTTAATGATAGTCGATAGTGTTGCTTAAATGTCGATGAATATCGTTTATACGGAACCTGGATACACACCTTGCTTATATAACCAAGTTGATTGGTCGATTATTCAAGAGTGGTGATTGACCATGTAGAACGTTGCTACGCAAGGAGCTATCTTATCTCTATGGATTCTTAGGTCAGCATGAAATTAAATAAATGACGTCATCATTGTTATGAATAATCGGTGAGAGCTGGTTGCACACCCCTTTGACTATTTAAAAAAATATATGGCAATAATATTGTTAAAGTAAAGAGTGTTTTAATTTTGTAAAGATGACTTAGAATGTCTACATATTTGATTATGTAAGTGACCATTACGGATAAGAAAGAGGATTTAGTTTTTTTTCAAAATTTACACTTGCTGGGATTCCAACTTTTTTCACATTTGTGTATATGCTACTAGCCTTGTATTTGAACAGAGATGTAAAAAAAGTTCAAAATCTCGATGAGTGTAAAAACCAAACTAGAAATCTAGTGTTCCTTGCCCTCTGATGACAGTTGAATTTTCAAGATAGGAAATAGTAAGTAATTAATAAAAACTCAAATATCTTACAGGTTATATATTTTTTTTTAAATTTACACTATACGGGATTTCGACTTCGTTCAAAATCCTAAATAGTGAGGATTCCATATTTTTTGAATAAAGAAGGGAGCAAACATCTCTGAGTGAGGAGAAAGAAACACGAATGGATTTGTAGAGAAAATAGAACAGTGGTAAAAGATCTCTTGGCTAGGTTTAGAATGTAGAGAATGAAACTAACCGTTAACATTCGAGGAACCCATGGGAATGATGGTATTTCGTGGCAATTACGTTTACGTATCCTGTATATTAAGGACCCGGACTATATTGATGGGATGTCAAAATTTTGGGATTGATATATTTCTAGTGATCATTTTTATATTTTTCAAAATAAAATAAAAGAATACTCCTGGTTTGATCTTAACATATATATGTTTAACGTTTAATCAATGATGTCTGATAGTTTAAATATATTTTAAGCATGACTTCTTATTATGAATAGAAAGTTAACTTTTATAAACATGTTTTATGTGATATCTTTTTATAGTCAAAAATGCAAAAATGAGGATCCTCAAAGGTCAAGAGGTTGTTTTATGATAAAAATAACTTATGAGTTAAGAAACTTAAAATATTATATAAGGGTCATCATACAGAAAATCTATAAATAGTGTGAGAGCCACTATACTAGATCGACCCTCAACCGAGATTACCTCACAGGCAACAATATCGTAAGTAGACATTCGAAGTTGGAAAACCTCATTCTTGAGAGGAGTTCTCGTGCAACATCCCCCCTCTCCCAACAACACATGTAGTAGGTAACAGAGGGTCACATGACAAAATGTAGACCTCTTTAGTTATTTATGTCCTTGTAAATTTTGCAGGTTTAGAAGCTACTTCGACACAACTTTCTAATAAGACTTATACAATAAGTCTATAGCTTATAACCCTTTCTATCAATGAATTTGTTGATTTTACAAGACATAGGTGAAAATATCGGATACTTGAATTCAGTTTTGATGTGAACACACAGAAATGAATGTTCTTTCCACATTACAAGACATAGACAGAATCAACAATAGCTTCATTCACTGACAGAAATACTGGAATCGAACCTGCTTCCTGCTGACTGATTTACCTTTGACAGATTCCTCCAGAACTTATTGATGGACATATTCTTATAATGTGGAATGACATCCTTCCGGTTGATATAGGCATAATCCAACACTTTAATAGACATGAATGAATCGTGTGAAGGATCATGCTCGCTTCGTATAGATGCATGGATATTTTATTCATTTTGAAGACATAAGGGAACCACTGTCAATATGTGAGGAACTCTGAAGCTTTCGACAAACATATGATATCTACATACATGAGTATTTTGTAACCAACGTCAGTAAATTTTAATATGCACTATTTTCCTTGATGTCAATAGGCTATGGAGAGGCTACGACAGCTCCCATATTTTAGCCTCCATAAATCATTTTAATAAGTAAAAAGATGGACAGATTGTTTTTTGTATTTAAGCTACGTCCCTGATATTATTTTCCTCTGAGAACTGGATATTTCATAAATTTATAACAAAGTATATGTTCAAAGGCAAAGGAAAACCATTGATCATAAATTGATTTTATTTGCATCAATGGAGAATGACTGTTGACAAAATATTGTCATCATTTTTGAAAAAAGTCCTTTGTTGATAAAATGTCTAAAAATAGCTTCTTCTTTTTTAAAGGGATTGTCAACTCCAATATATATCAATATCTTTATCTATATTCATACGATATACATATTATTGTTCGTTTGTAAGCTTATTTTTTTTTTTTAATTATTATTGTTCTATATTTTAAGGATATTCAATTTCGCATATTCAGAGACTTTACTCATATAACAGAATAGTAATAATAATTATTATTGAATGCATATTATGCAGTGAAATAATATTTTTTTTAATGAAATGTATTATCGTAAATTTTCTGCCAATGATCCTTCTTAATAAAATGTATATATTTGCCGAATAAAGAGGAAATCGATTCAATAATAATAATAATAATTAATTAACATCATGTTTATTTGTATTTTGAATGTAATAGATAGAATGTAACTTTTCAAATAAGAGTTGAAAGGTAACAACGCGGCTATTGAATTCAAATATTAAGGAGTTACGAATAAAATGTAGTAATTATAATCAAAAGATATAATACATCGATCTTCTTTGTTTGTTCATCACTATTAATTACCTATTAATAATTATTGACTTGTATTGTAGACTTAAGTAAATACCTAGTATCGATATAAGTACTACGAATCCAGAAAATGTGTGGAGCAAACAGTGTCGTGAACGACTTTGCAAAGTTGTTGTATCGGTTGGTACCCTCCCAAATTTATTAGTTAATTAAGACACTGCCAATATTCATATCATATATATTATAATTAATTATTTAAGGGGCATTTGTTAAAGTACAGTCTTTCATTTCAAGATCCTTTAATCAAATCCACCATGTACTGTCATAAATGTACATGTGAAAATTACACAATTTTAACTTGTAGCAATGACATACGCCTTATGTCTTGAGCAGTTTGGTATATACATGGATCAAATTACATAAAATGTTTGAGATATTGCTCTAATTTAAAATTTACTCAGAGATCTGCACTGGAACCAATTCATAAGTGTCCAAGAGATGTTGTGTAAAAGGACTTCACATTTTATTCATAACGATATAATAATGTGTCACACATTACATTTACTGTTATTATTTTTCGAAAAGTGGGTGAGGGGGTAAGGGTCCATTGCCCCCCCCCCCCTCCTGCTTTGCCCCCTATGATCTACAAAATTATATTTATAAATGATTCGAAATTTAAAAAAAAATACATTTGATCTAAAGAATATTTGTTTTTAACGATTAATTAATTAGATAGGGAAGAAGTCTAAAAATACATTTATTTAAAATGGGATTTAGTTATTTCTAAATGATAGGGATATCTACTCAAAATACATGTATTTATATATATTATTGTCTATTAATGAGTTTCTGGGCACTCAGAAATTTAACGTAATATATTTTTTTCTTTGTGACAAAATTGCTTTGAATATAAAAGCGATATGAATCTTAAGAAAAAAACCTAACTCTTAATGTGTTTTCTACAAATTAAACTCATTTTCAAATGTTTATTTGACTTGTAAAACCATATACGTAAGTATATTTTAAGTAATAATTAATTAATTAATTTCTAACACAAAAGAAGTTTCTGTACATATTCTTTAACTTTGATGGGAAGTTAAATATGTATATATGTATACATAAAATACTAATTAAATTTCTCAATTTGAAGGTTAATTGAAGTTGTTATTGATATATGCAATTGAAGTGACTACTAAATGTATGTACATAGTGTTCAAATCAGAGCTGTATTTGAGTATGACTTCTTCAGGTCCGAGTATAGACTTGAGGTACTAACTACCAATGTTCTTACCATTCAATTTATTCGAAAAATATCTATATGGAAAATTCAGGAAATTAACAAATCTGTGTTTCAAAGTAAATTTTAAAAACATGAATATAAAATATAATATATAAAATTATATTCTGAACTACCGAAAATAGCAATAAATCACATTTAGGAACATAGAAGGCCCCATAATTTCATCTTTGTTGGTTGACATCCGGAATAAAAAAGCTTTTATTAAGCTTCATGAGCAGAAACAAAGAGAAATTGACTGAATATATTGACTCAAAGTATACTAAAAATTGGATTATGATCCGAGGAAATTAATATTAATGTTGTAGATATTTTTTTGAAAAAGAAGGAAAGTTTAGATTCCATTAGAATAAGAGCAACATTTTTGTTGTAATGATTTAGGATTTGTACAGAGCCTCCATTAATAAATCTTTCACTTTTGTATCATTAAAACTATATTGAAATTTTTATAATAATTATTTACTTAGTCTTATATTTAAGCATTAGAATAACGTTGATACAAAAATGTATTCGTGAAAAATATGTGGGTTTCTTTAATTAATTAATTGTATAACTTTACATTTTTAAAAATGTTATAGTCATATCCTAAATGTTTAATTTTTGTAAAAATTTTGACGATATTTTGTTATATTTCTAGTACACCAACATCTTCAACATTTCGAGTAATTGGTTACGTAAAATTACCGGACTTTTTGAAACTCTCAGTACTATGATCCTTTTTTCATATTGCATTTATGTCAATAATGTATTTGTTAATAAAAAGGTCTTGAAATATAAGAAGAAAGCCTGTGACATAGCGAACTGAACCTTTTTAGAATAAATATAACAAATCATAAGAAAATTATTTGAAAGAGATTTGACGTAAGTTCCTTACAAATTGAATAAGTTGCAAACATAGATTTACATATAAACATTAAGATTATATTAACTTACGATTGAAAATAGTTTTCTTTTGAGAAAATACCAACTGTAATAAATAATAAGTAATAATGTAACATTATTTCTTAATCATCATTTGTAAAAAATATAACCCACCCGAATACTACTTTTAATTTAACGGAAGTTTATACTCTAAAACCGCGCAACCTTTTTGCATAAGAAAGTTAAATACACTAATTTGGCTCGTTTTTATAACATTAATTAATTAAATTTCTGTTATTCTATATTATGAATAATTATAATGAGGAGTTACTTAACTATTATTTGATTGATACTTTTACCTTTTATACTGTTTTTATCCTATGAAAGTGTTTGAATTCGATCAGTACTATAAACAAAACAAAACAAAATATTTATGGTCTCGTATATGAAGTAATAAACATAAAAATGCAGTTTTTCCAAGCCATTAAACTCAACATAAGTATTCATTTATCATATGTGTGTGTCTCACAATAGATTTTAAATATACATTAAATGAAATAAATAGCAGATTATTTTATAAATATTTTATAATTTGTGATCTTAATCACTTTATTTAAAAATAAAAAATTGAAATTAATGGACTATTACCAATCGCAAATTAATTTTTGACAGGCAAAGTCCACTATGAGCTATTCCCCTCCGACCAAACTATTAATTCCGACATGTACTCGATGAAAAGTACTATTCAAATCCCAAACAACATCGTAGACACATAGTAAAAATAACCCATAATATTTCACATTGTTTGCAAAGGGATCAAGGTTGTTCACCATCATTTGAGCTCTACAAATATTGAAGAGACGGCGTAAATGCGGGATTGAATATAGGATATATCTTCATTCTAAAGCTTATATGATCATAATTGTTCATATAATATACACTATGGTAAAAATGAAACAGAAATATATGTTTAATAATAGGGTTTTCAAACAGGGGATATTTGAGGACTGTAAGAAATTGTCAATTCGAGTTAATGTAGGTGTCAAATTTGCCAAGGTGAATAGAGTAGATAACAATGTAAATCGAGACAAGGCTCAAAATATGACATATGATGTACTTAACTCAAAAAATCCATAGACTCTAGAGGTCTCTGCTCTGTTTAATTAGGCATTTGTTCAATGATGAAGGAAATTTTGAAAGATCCCTGTAATTAATGACGATAAAGACATTTTTATATGCTATGGCCTTAATTGGCCACTTTGCTACATTTGATGTGCTTAGTACTCCAGATCGTTCTTGGTTTCAACCCCTCAAAGTCATGGTGTTGTCCTCGTATCAACTTTCAAAGCCTTGACCTTGTTGTCAAAACCAAGACATAATTCAGGAATGAAAAAGTTTGAGGAGACAAGATTAGAATAATTGAATTTTTTGAAGGGAGATAAAATCAAATCAATTGTAATTTTTGGGCGAAAGTAGTAGGCATATCAGAGGGGGGGGGGGGGATTGCATATTCGTCCTCTAGGATGAAGGAGGTATATATCCTTTATTCATTACATATTTTAACCATATACAAACACAAACTGATCGTACAAATCTCTATGAAAAAATTATTCAAATAAGGAACTGTCATTATGTGAAGTATATTCAAACTTTTACCTTGAGTCAAATGATTAAAATAGCACACACTATGAATAATAAATGTTTTAGAGTATGTTTTATGAAACTTTGTATTTTATTCATGTATACTTAATACATTTTGAAAATATTTCTTTAACAAAAATTAATTATTAATTGTGTCTTTACATAGATAATTGACTTTTCTTTCAAACAAAAACCAAGAAATAACCTGTTCCAAGTTTAATATGTTGTAAATAGATGTTTAAATCATAAATCAAACACGTTCTGTTCGGAATTATGGACAAATATTTACAATAATTCAATACACAACTACCTTCGTCATTGCATAGTTGTTTTTTTCTGTCATGTCACGTCACATGTGTCACATAAGAAAATGAAGTATTTTTTCATAATATGCGTAGAATACTTATTTTATGCTTGTATATGTCCATATGATATGAAATCGAAAAATCTAACTAAATGTAATCGAATTCAAAATAAAGCAGTTTAAAATTATCTTCTTTGAAAATAATATGTTCAAAGATTGAAATACGGAAATTAAATACTACTGGATTTGTCCTTCGTATTCATATTGGCTGTTACAAAATTAACAGACAAAGTACCCCACTTTTTTTACTCATTTTTAAAATTATTTCTATATAGGACTAGATTAGTGGATTTTTATTGTATGAAAATATACTTTAATACTTTAAATTAGCATGAGTGTTTTAAAATGGCTATTATTTTGTTGTTCCTTTGGAAATTATAAATGTATGGAATATATTAGAGCAATGCAATGGATTTGTTATAAATATGTGTCAACTCAACAAGAAACTAAGTTTATCTGAAGTATTTCAAAAAAGGAGTTAGAACTGCACTCATATTCTTGAAGATATTATCTTTCGTTTGTATTAATAGTATATTTGGATTAATATAATAATGACTCCTATAATTGCAAGTATGTTATAGGAAAAAACCAACTGCCACTAAATGAAACTCTGGGGCTATTAAATACATGGACATTCTTTCAGGGACCATATCGGCTCTGGGTGCAGTCATAACATTTATCCGATTGCTTTATTGGATAGACAATAATTTTTGCTTTCTATATTAAAAGTGATATTTTAGCAAAAAAACCGTGCACAATAGATCTTAAAATGACTCCTAAATATTTGACCGTTATATTTTTGAAGTATAAAAAACTTAAAAGTGGATTTTCTCCTTTTCAATATTGGAAAACAAACTTGCTTTCTTGTTGACTTGACACATATTCAATTAATAAATAATACGGTATGTTTATGCATACAGCTGACGTCATTGGAGCGTGCATCAAAACAAAGAGAGGGTTCGTGATTTTTGGGCGCTAATCTTTGAATGGCCCACAAATACTAGAGAAGTTGATAGTTATTAAATGAAATACATATATATAGAAAAGGTTTGAATTGACGAACATAGCATCAAGGATGGAGGACAAAGGGGACATTGATTGGGAGTCTTGCTACAAGAAGGCCGAGTCTCGTGCTACTGAGGCTGAGAAAAACATGCTCCAAGCGGCCTCCTTTGGTAAAATCCTTTTAAATGAGAAGAATGAATTAGCCAAGGAAGTCAAGGAGCTCACGGAGAAATTAAATCATTTGACGTACAATGGATCCATGAAGGAGGAGACTCAGATGCTCGCACTCAAAAGTTTAGAGCAGGACAATGAGAACATGAGACAGGAGCAAAAAGTCAAAGAGGACGTCTGGATGAAAGAGATCGAAGGGCTAAAGAGTGAGCTACGGCGAGTGCGTGATGAGAAAGCGGATTTGAATCAACACGTTCAGGATGTACAAGAGTATAACGAATCCTCCTCTCGTATACAATCCTTGCAAGAGGAAATAGTCATCCTGCGAAAGGAGCTGGACTCCTGCTATGCCGTCCCTCAGAAAGGAGATGTCTCCAACTCCTTTTCAGACGCGGACATTGAGGAGCTCCAGAGGGAAAATTCGGAGTTTAAGGATCAACTCCGCATATTTAAAGATGAGCTAATCCAGACTAAAGAGGAACTGGATGAATGTAAGAGCCAAAAGTCCACACTTTCACATGAAATACGCGAAAAGGATGAGGAAATCACATGCTACTTGGAGTCCTTGAATTTTGCGAGAAACAGTGCCCAGGATTTGCATCAAGAGATTGAGTCTCTTCAGCTGGGAGAGACCTCCATTAAAAAAGGGAATTCCCTCTTTTCTGAGGTGGAGGATAGGCGAAACTTTGTGGAGCAGAAACTTCAAGTCCTTCAAACTAAAAATTCGGCAATGAAAAAAGTCATTGATGAAAAATCAAAGCAAATCCATAAAGTCAAAATGCAGAACCTTGCACTCCTTAATTTGGGAGGGAGTGGGATTAATGGCACTGAGTTTAGTGGCTCCAAAGGCAGTTCCTCATCTCAAATACATAGATTAGAAGAGCAGCTAGCAACAGAGAAGCAAATTAATAAATCCTTGAGAGATCGTCTTGAAATCATGAGCTCTGCCTCATCTGTAGTCCCTCCTTTTTCTTCCTCCTCCTCCTCAGGCGGTAGTGGATCCGACTATGCATATATGTCCTCTTTACTACAAGAAAAAGGAACTCAAATTGACGAACTAAAGAAGCAGCTTCAGTCTCAAATTCGTCAAACTCTGGAAGAAAGCGACAAAGTACAAGAGCTATCTCGAAAGCTCACTCATCAAGAATCACAGACCATGAGGTTCAAGGCAGAGATTTATCAGTTGAAAATGATGATTGAGGATCTCAAGTCGGAGGCAAAGGAAACTCCTCCTCCAAGTACTAAAGGAAGAGTTAACAATAATGTCATTTTTGAAGATATTAAATTTGATGAGGAGAAAAAGGGATCTGAGAATAAAAAGGAGGATACAACTTTTGACAAGAAATTTGATACTAATGTATCCCTCTATGATATTTTGGAGAAAAAAGAGAATAAAGAAAATGCATGCAAATCAAAAAACGAGGCCTCAAGGAAGAATGCATCATCTGTCACTTCTTTAACAAATAGCGGTAAAAAAAGTGTAACCATGTGTGATGAGGTTATTGTCTTCGATGAGGAGTCAAATGAGGTAATTGATTTAAAAAATGAAAAAGAAACCAAGAGACTTCCAAAACGTATACCCAAGGAGCAAATGGCCGTTTCCATTGAGGAACATGATGAAAAAATGAAGAATGAATGCGCTCAACAATAGGTTAAAAAAATTTTTATTGAATGACTTTTTCAAATAAACATACAAATATTCAACAAACAACATCTACTAAGTTCAAGTCTCCATCATTCCCTTCCCCAAAACTCTAAGAATCGTCATCTGGATCAAAAGCTAAATTTAGATATTCTTGTTGTTGCTGCAGCCTTTGCGTAGATTCGATATCGTTATGACAGTCCAAAATCATTCTTCTTGCCTTGGCCCGTTTTGTTGCAGACTCCTCTAGTCGGAGGTAGAATCCAAAGATGGACATCCATGCACATAAGGCCAATGAGAAGCTTGGAAATAAAAGTGTTAAGAGAGTGATTCGTGTGAGTCCTTCCGTGAAGAAGGAAAGGCAGAGGCACATCCCAATTATTCCTACGTAGATGGCGTCCAAAGTCAAATACAACGTCACGCCAGGTACCCATCTGAAATTTTAAAACATATATTATTCAGTTATTTTGCCTCACTCTAATTTGCTTGCTATATTTGCAATATTTATTTACCCAAACTCATAATATTTTATAATATTGATTTATGTGCTTTTAAATTATATGTAATATATATTAGTACTTTAATATGTGTTCCTTAAATTACTCTTTTAGATTCAATTCCTTTCTACTTTGTTCATAAATATGATTTATTTTACTCTAATATATTTAGTATATTACCTACCTAGTTACTTGTACTTAATAAAACTTATAGTAAGAGTTAACTCTAGAAATAATATTACTTACCTATTACTTTGACTATAGATCTCCTTGACGGATGTAACTCTATACAATAAATAATATGTATAAGTAGGGAAGAACAGGGATCCTGAGTTGCAACAGGGCCTTTTTCTCAAACATCGAAAAGCTATACCCATGAAATTTAAGCCAAAATTGTATTATATAATGAGAATATTTGACTACTTTCTCTTCGGGGGTATTTGATAAAAACGTATATTGAGGAATGTTAAAGTAATTTTTGGAAGGTGCAATATTTGTGTAATGATTTTGTGTTAATTGCTCATTGTTTTTTGCTGTAATATAATATATCATTTACATAATTGAGGTCTTATGATGAAATTCAAAGCTCATTCAATGGACTCAGTATACAATGCATTATTTACACTTCTGTATTTTTTTTTTCTACAGGAACCTGAGTAGTGTTACTCCTTGGATTCGCTGAAGTGAAGTGATTTTTTTTCGATCTATTGTACTGATCAACGATCAACATAATTATATGGTGTAAAAATATTATGATATTTTAATGTACTTAATGAATAGAAAATTAATTCAACACCTTGAAAAGTTTATTACTCAAAAAAATATTCCTCTGTCTAATTTTTTTACTTCAACTTGATTCATTTAACAATTGCTAATTTAACAGGCTACGGAGATAGTTGCAACATTTGACGGATAGAATTCAAATGCAGTTTGGAAAAAAAAAAACTACTACTGACTGATATAATCAAAATAAATAAAAATCAAACGAGACGGATGTAAATTTGTTGCGTTAAATTTTGGTACATTCCACCTCAAACCTTTCTCGTAGTCATTGAGTCAACAGTAAAGTGTTGCAACTGTTCCCAGTCTTCCCTATTTATTTAAAATATCAACTCTCTTCTGGTTTTAAGAATCTTAGTTGGGTTCAAATATAAATATTTATTAAATTCTAAGAGCGGAACTCACCGGCTTTGTTTGTTAATGTTGGGTTGGGATGAGACGATTCTTTGGAAACTTAATTGATTCTAGATTTTGAGTACAATTTTAATTCTGAACTTTCTTCATAACTATATTAAATCCATTTTTGCATGCGGTAATGACTTAAACAAAGTAAAAAATATCTATGTTTATAGCATAAAACACATCAGGGGTTTTTTAAACTGGAGCCCGCGAATTTAGTTTCAAAAAGTAGAGATCTTTATTAATAAAATGATAACTTCCTTTGGTAGAACCAGGGGATGTGCGTGTGCAAATGATGGTCAAACGCTACTTCAGGAGGGGCAGGTTTAAAATTTTGAAAATTAACTACAATGTACATACATAATTTAGGTATGTCTAGTATCGTAACTGAATTCAGAAATTGGAATCTATTCCAGTTAACTAGAATTGAAAAAGAATTGTAAATTCCCCAGTTTTTTTGAAATATATTTTTAAATTCAAAGCACTTGGGGGGTACCAGCAACTTAAGTTTTTGTGCAGCTTTATGTTACCGCTTTGTCAAATATTGGAAATATAAACGCCATGGTGCTTGGCATGAAAAAATTAGGAAATTATAGACTAAACAACTTCATAGTATAATAAAACCCTGTATCTGGCTCTGTTAAGGCGTAAATTCCTCCTTAAAATTAACATACTTATACCTATGTTCAGATAATTTTAATAGCAAGGTCTAGAGACCTCATTTTTCAAAGTTTAGGCAAGTGTCTAAGGCTATAAGGCCAAGCTTTTTGTTGTAATTAAGTCATTACAAAAACATCACGAGTAGAGCATAAATTAGAACAAAAACTGAATTTACAGACGGCCTGGAACTATGGGTAAATATGTCGTAGACAGAAGTCAACAAATATACTTCTAAGATAAGTACAAATAAGAAGTTACATTACTGATAATATAATTAATTAATCAAAATAAATCCTATATTCATTTCAGAGCAGAGGATCGTTTTGAAGTCAAGCTTCTTTTAAAAAAAAATAACAGTTATTTCTTAGACTCTAAATTTATCAGGTATGCTGATATTTTTTTGTTTTTTAATCTTTTAATTGATCGGTTGTTTTCTTCAAATATATTAACACTCGTCTTTTTTTAGTTCTTATCTAGTATTTTTTTCAAAATAAATAAGGTCTCCATTTTAGAATATCACATCAAAGCCATTGAATATTTTTACTCCCCATGCTGATTTAATTTGTTAGTTTGTTTTGGGTAAGTTTCATATTTAGAGTGATTGAAAAATACTCCATTGGTCACATTTTAATTTTTTTAGATTACTCCTTTTTTTTACAGACTTTATATGCGTCATTTTTACATGAGTTATGTCTGTTTGATCTGAAGTCTAATTTATTTGAACAAAATAAAATGTGGTTTTGATTCCTCAATGGAACATTGTTGCATTTTTGCAACATGTTAGAATAGTGAATAAAATAATGTACATACATACATAGATAGGTATTTGGTCCATCAAGAAAAGAATACAAGGACCATTTCTCTCAAAAAGGAGTCTGGATTATTACATTTTGTATTCTTCAACTAATTAAGACTTCCATGTCCATTAATAAAGTTTCTGGTCACAATATAAGAAGAATCATATTTGGGGTCAAAATAAGTCTCATAAATCAAATGAAGGCTCTAGGTATTATGGCTATTAGCACCCTCGCAATGCTGGGTGCCTCAATCCATCCCTGGGAACATGTACCCTCATTGAGGGGTAAACCAGAGACTCCCTCAATCAATAAATATTTTTATATTTAAACCGAATTATTTGGATTTATGTACAATTATTATTCTTTGTAGATTATATTTTTTAGTATTAATTGTACAATTATTTTCTGAAAGAAGCAATACCTCAATAGTGTATAACCAAGTATTAATAATTAATTTATTACTATAATTATTAAATTAGATGTCATACTGTCCACCTAGATATTGTAAATTATGCAAAGGCTAAAGTTATAAGAAACATTTAAATTCAATGATTAATTCATTTCTATTTGATTGATGCTTCATTTTCCGAATTTTCTTTTAATTAAAAAGGCTTCAACATAGTACCATTAGGTACATTAAATTGAGGCCCGTTATTGAAACTTTCTACTTATTTAATTTTAATTTGTATTTGATTAGATTGTTTTTCTTGTTAAAATAAGGGTTACACCTCAGATTATCTCTATGTTGAAACTAACTAGAAGCTTCGAGAGATATGAAGAAGTCAAAAAATTGACGTTAGTCCCTGGGGCATAAAAGAAAAGAAAATATTAAGAACTTCCATCTACTCTTTTTATCTTTTTTATTCAAACTAAACCAAAAAAAACATCATATTTCTTGGATCATCTGAAACAAGAATAATGATTTATTGTTCCATTTTATATATTTTTCTGTGTTCATATGGGATCCATATTTGTGATGATTATAGAATAACTATTAATACATTGTAACTAATATAATAATTAATAAAAGAAAATGGTAGGACCTGCTGTGTTAACACAAAAAGTCATCTTGAACATAAATCAAGAAAATGAAAAAATATTTCACATTCACATTGTGCTTCATGAAATATATGTAAACGTCTTAATATTTCAAAGGCCCAATTATGGGCTTTATATTCAAATTTGTGGGAGTATCAGTTGAGATACTTTAAAAAGTTAACTATAGTCTAGAGCAGTGGTTCTTAACCTGGGTTCGATCGGGGGCTCAGTGGTTTGGTTCATCCCACTTGTATGATTCGTGACGTCTGGCTTTTTTAAAAAAGCACATTTTATTTTTCCAACCACAAAGGGTTTCGATGAGTGCATGACTGAAACTTTTTGTGGGGTTCAGTGCCTCCAAAAAGGCTAGGAATCACTCGTCTGGAGCCTTCATTTGAATTATGTGGCTTTATGGGTGTTGTCTCCAATATTGCCTTTTGGATTCTTTGTCTTAACTTATGACCTGGAAATTTTACAATCAATGACTCAAATTTGTGGCTCCTTTGAAGAACTAATCAGGATAATGCAGGATAAGTAGATGAAGAAGAGGAAACATGTTATCTACACACATTTTTGAGAAAAAATCATTCTATACTGTATTCGTATTGACGGGCATTTATGTATATGTCTTGTATTATACATACTGCTTACGTACTTATTTAAACTTTAAAATGACAATTTTGACAAATTTTAAATAACTATAAATAATGCTCACACTTTTTAACCAAATGAGGCTAGGTGTATTTATTCTCTATTCTCTTTTTTATATTTATTCTAAATGTGAAATTCATAATATAATAATTTAGCTTCATTGTCGTCATGGGCTTTCTCATAGGATGTTATCTTTAACCAAAAATTATGTAGTTGTGACGAGGGATGGATACTTTGATGAGGTGAAATAGTATACTCGCAATTACTGTCTGGTGCCTCCACATTTTATATACTGATTAACTTTTGACAATATTGAATGTAATAGACAATAGCTACTTATAGTTGTTGCAAATTTTCACCTCAACAATACTGAGTATGGATCATGAAGGGCGTGATGTCAACTGATGTTTTTTCTTTCCTTCATTAAACTCAATGCTATTTCAACATTTTGCCTATGTCTAATGTAAACTCATCCCTAGGAATGTAAATTATATGCAAATCGGGCTTGTAATAAAAAAAGAAAGAGAAAATCAACCTGGTAACCCGTACAATTTAATGAATATTCCTTTATATATGTATACAAATGAAAACATCAAACCACAAACATTACAATACGTTACTCTAGATTCATTATTATATTCGGAAATATCATTAACTCCATTCTCCTCAATGAATGATATCCATTTTTTAATTTTTCCTTTGTTCCTCACCATGATATAATCTTTGCAGACTGTTCTTTACATGTAAAACATTATGTTGAGGTAAAGTTGATGTTACCTTCTTAAGGAAAAAAAAATGATAACAGCTTCGGAAAACAAAAAGACCTGTTTGAAGAGCCAACTCCACTTTTTTATTACATGCCCGATTTGCATATGATTTACATTCCTACTCATCCCTTGGGATGGGCATTTTGTAGAGATGAGAGAGCGTGCCTGCAATTACTATCTCGTACCTCTGCATTTCATCGACTGCTTGCTATTTGACGATACTAAATAATACACAATAACTTGTTAAAAACTTAGAGAACTGAAGGGAATTATAACTGTCATAAATCCAGGAGAAGAAGGGGCACACTTTCTTTGGCATAATTTATTAATGATTACTGATCAGAAATGGAACTACTTATAATTGTAGCAAGAGTTGATTCAACAATACATAGAAAACTGAATTCAAATTGATGTTGAAGTATGTAGTGGACCCAACTCATCACTGTACCAGTTTTTCGAATAAGTGAAACAAAGAGTCATGTTTTATGAAAAGGAAATATCCTCCTCCTACTTTTGGATCCTTGCCCTTAGAAACAAAATTTTCTTTCTCCATTGATTTCTTTGTAATCAAATATATGTATGTACATACACTACCTTGTTTGTTTGAAAACTCCTGACGTCAAGTTTTATTTTTTGATGAGTCTTGATAATGATTTCAAATGATTAGCTATTAGAAAAATGAGATAAAGGAAATAATATATTATCAAGAGCAGTATGTTATATATAAGAGATCTTCAACTTTCATTTCGGACAGAATTTAAAAAAAAAGAAAGATAACTTGTCAGTATCAAATAAATAAATTTGTTATTTGATAAAAAGGTTATAATAAGGGACTTGAACTGACTGAGTCTTATATACTTAGACCCAACTGTACCTAGGCCATATGTGATAAGACTTGAGTACAAATGTTCTCATGTGCCTACCTCAACGAAAAAAATTTTGCCGTTCAAACTTGCTGTCAATATAGAGCAGTCTTATTCCTTTCCAGTATCATCAAAACAATTTAATATTATATGATCAATTAAACATTTATTTGATCAGTGATGACAGAAAAAGGCAACAATTATTCAATTAGTATATAACAAAACATGAAAACATACTTTTTATTTTTAGCACCGTCATTCTCTGACTTCAACTAAATACTGACTAAACAAGAGGACTGAATTTATAAAAAAAATATATGATAAAAGATTCCTGAAATCTTCATTAAAATTGAAGTGAAATAGTTTTTTTCTTTTAATTTCTTCTCATAATTTAGAAATTTCGATACTATGTAAAAAAAAAAAAAAATGGACGTACTAGCCTTTGGGAGTTAAAAGATTCAGACTTGAATCCCTTTTGAGACTAACAAACCCTCATTTATATCAAATTATTACTTATTATTTCAGCCATACGGTTAAATCTTAATATGGATGATTTTTTAATCAGAATTCAGAGCTGGAAACTACTCCAGACACCGTGTACTATTTGGGCAAGTAGAGGCCACGTACTGGCCATAGAACTCCTAAAACGACACATGGGTATAAAAATATATATTATTTAATCATAAACCAAAATTAACTCATTTGAAATTACTTGTAAACTTTAAAAAAGTGTGTGTGGGGGGGGGGTATCTTTGACCCTTTAGCTTCCACTATTGTGTGGCTATCCCTACTCGGATTCAAGTCGCACATATGTCCCATTAAATTTCGACTAGATTCTTGACTCGGATTCGAAATTAAAAGACTCAGGACTCATCTCAAAGACTGTTCGAGATTTGACTTCTGTTCGAACAAAAATACTCGTGAACAGCTCCAATTAATTAGATTGAACATGTCTAAATGGAACCAATAATAATAATAATCGGAATAGTTCTCATCTTCTGTGACGTCTGAGGGTCTGTGGATTGTTATAGCTAGCCTTTTTGAACTAACCAAACTGAGGGAACATCATTTTAAAAGGAAATCAGGAGCTTTCCAGTCATACCTATTTATCATTAACTCACAAAATGTACCGTAGTTCGAGATACAGTAGTACATTTTATATATATATATATAAAAAACTGCAGTTCATCTACATATTTTGTACATTAATTTATTTTCCCACTTGGGATTTGTACTTTAAACAATGGAATTTCCTTTTCATCTTAAAAATAAGTTAGTACGTACCTACATTTTATATGTATATATTTGAATTGAAATTTTGATGTTCTTTGATCTTTTTTGTTGCTAGGCTCAAACAAATACATATTATTTCATCACTTAATTTATTCTTGGATTGCTTATATTTTAATTACAGCTGTTATGTTATGTTATATGCTATTGCTCGAGGGATTGAGTATACATACATACATACATACATACATTTGTGATAATTTGGGTTGTAACTAATGAGATAATTACTTCCTTCTTTCATCTTGACTCAATTTATATTGACTCGAGGTTAAGTGCTGAAGAGATAAATATTCCGTGAAAATTAATAACATGGTTAATTTTAATGAAGTGAAAAATACAAATTTAAATTTAGGTAAACTATGGAATTATATGTTTAATATTACTATACATACATATGCATCAACCCCAAGTCATTTTTGCCATTGACATAGAAGGTACCTAATTTTGACAAAATGATAATAACGTTGATGTATGTTCAATATTATTTCATTTTATTGTATTGCTGATGTATGCTGTTTTAAGTATTTAAATGCTCTAAAAACATCGAATGAAATGGAGCTTGAGAGTGTCTTGAACGAAGACTTTTTCTTTTTTTCTTTTTCTTTTTGGACTATGTGTAAGATTTTAACCCAAGGCAAGTAAAAATTCATTACAGAAAGAAAAAATTTAAGTCCACACTCACATCATTTTGGATCCATAACTTCCTGAAAACTATATTTTGAAAACTCAGGAAATAATGAAAGTCTTCTTTCAATATATTAGGGATTCGAGGATATATCAAGGATTTTTACATAAGAATCGCCTCGACGTATACTCTTTGGAATATAAAAGGCTCATAATTATAATTAATTAATTAATTATATATGTTTCATATGGGTCACTTTTGTTCTAAAATGGATGATAAATTATATTTTAATTTAATTCCCAACAATTTGTCTTTTTAAATAGATATTTTGACCTTTCGTCGTCATTTTTCTCCACGATTCCATTGTAAATACAATTAAATTTTGAGACAAAATTACAACCTTAAACATAGTTTAAGTTTCAATCGTCTTTTGAATGGACTATAAAATGTATGTTGTCACGATCGCATCTTAATAAATTTATTTTTAAAACTAAAATTCGGGAGACAGGAGCGAGACATTTGGTGCCATTGACTCTTGACTGACATCAACTGCTGTTTATAATAGATGTAGAGTAGAAAAAGCGTATTTTACCCCTAGGTATGAGAACAATCTACATTTAAAAAGGCATACTTGTAGGGGCGATTCTATATTTGAATTATATTTCCATTATAATTTGATACTCCATTGTTAACAAAATCTACTACAAAAATTGGCTGGCATTTTTGTTATTCTTCATTTAGAGGAAATTCTTTTCACCACGAGGGTGTGGGAAAGAATGATCATTATTTAAAAGGTTTAACTTGGTAGCAAAGCATTTTTTAAAAAATTGGTAGCAACATAAATTATGTAATAATAATAATCATCTCTATAGTTTTGAACCTAGCATCATCATTACCTTAGTAACAAATAAGCGATACTCTTCTTCTCCACTTCCCCCCCCCCTACTCTCTTCCTTTAATTAAACTGCTTTCTAATGTGTATGTGAGTATTCTCTTATGGTTATTATTTTTTTTTCTTTTGGTAAATAACTCAAAAGTAATAAGATGGGAAATATGAGTAAGTGCCTCGGATCAAGTTTCACTATTCTATTAAATTTATAGATGGTTGTCTCATGTGCATACAAGTATATGTGTTTTACATAGTTACATACGTTATCGCTAAGGCTTACGTAGATCAAGGAATAGTCGGTTCTTTGAATAAAGAAAGAAGGGATCTGCCAATGGGAATAAAACTTAATATTTGGGAACAATTTGTCATATTTTTGGTTTTCATGAGGTTCCAAATGACACATCATCATGATGTTTAGGCTCACTGTACACGTAGTAAATACATATTTAAATCATTGATTAATTCTTTAATTAATTTTATGTACATACATACAATTTCTTTAACTTTTTTTTATAATTCAAGAGATTTTTTGCTTGTTTTTAGAAACCATGAAGAGCTTTTTTTGCACTCGCAACCTCGACTCTCAAAAGGGAAAGTAATTTTTTGGAAAAAACAACTGGTAGCTACCTTTCTGTATTTTCCTTGTTGCCAACTTTTTAATAATGTTGGATAGAGTTACTATTTACATTATACATTGATAAATTCTACCAATATGTACGTACAAATCCATGTTTATTACTCAATAATTTAAAAAAAAGGGCACGCAATCCTTGATTTAATATATTTTTTTATATATCAAAATCATGAATAATAATAATACCCTGTACGAGTTAATAACACGTAGAATCTGAATCTTTTAAATCAAAAGAGTCAACTGATAAAAAACAGCTGAACGGAGAATACATAGTAATTTTGTTAATCACAAAAAAGCTCTTTGTGAACAGGGTCAATGATTCAAAATAAATAAATGTAGAGAGACACTCCTTTGAATATTTGGATATGCCTACTGGAATACTAGGGCTGCACAGTTATGAGAATATAAATGGAATAAGTTTATCTCAGGCAGGGGTGTCAAAATCATTTCATATGGCGGGTCACATACGACTCCTAGGTATAGCATGCTTAGCTATAAATAACCAAAATATCATGTCTTCCGCTTGTTTTGATTTAAAGAAGAACTAAAAATTTATTGAACAACACTTTTACAAAACATTTCACAAAATTGCACAAACTTTAAGCAACTGGTATCGAAAATTATAATAATGAACTTTATATGAGATTACATGAGACTTATAAAGAAAGACCATTACCGGATAATTCATGAATTATATTTAATTAAAAAATTTAATCCCCATGTATTTTCTCCACTTTCAAACTATCCTGCGGGCCTAATTGAACCTTCGTATGTTTGACACCCCTGATCTAAGGAGATACTTTACCAAACTTACCTCCAATAGCGTCATCGATCGACCAAGGTACTCTTTTGGATGAAGGGCTCTATAATTTAGGATGAGAAATGGTGCAAAAAACTATTGCAAATTTTACAAGGAATAAATAAATTAGAAAGATAAACATCCCTCAAAAAAGAGAAGAGAACAGAACTCATAGCTCATCTTGGAAAGTTGATAATTCCCCAAAATGATGAACTGAACCACATCGGACTCGTAGAAACTCCATACAATCCCTTGGCTAGGGGTTACAATTCGGAGATCAGAATTAACCGTCGTCAATCAGATATTAGAGGGAGGGATCCATGAAATGGATATCATCTCAGAACACCGCTAATTTTGATCATATTAATTTTAGAAGAAAAAAATATGTCCCAAGTAACATTCATTGATCTCATTACTAGGAGTATCCTTCTCCAAGGCCTCAGATTTATTAAATGTTAATGGGCTAATAAGTCATTCCTGGTTATAGCTCTGAGGAACCAGAGTGATATTTTAATTGTGGGATCACTCAATTTGATCAGGACCAAACCGTAAAAAAAACAGCAGAGTCTTGATGAGTGTTTCAATACAAAATATTGTTTTCAATATTGCCAATTTAAACATTAAAAATGCAAAATGATATATATGTACTGTGCACTTACTTTATATAATACAGAGAAAAAAAAACAGATGATGTGTCAAATCATGACACAATTCTATTTATGGACTTTCAATTTTGTATATCAGAAATGTAATATGTTCATTCTGCATCAAACTTATTTTTCTGAGGGTAATTCATCCATTCATCTCTTGATTTATTATGACAGAATAATGATATATGTTACGGTATGAGAGTAAATTAGGGTATTCCGCATACTTGATTCAGCTCTGACCTTCCTTCCCGATGTCAAAGCCATCCTATACATACATTCAGAGGTATTAATCATTTAGATATATATTTGATAATGGCATGGTAACACCAGGTATCATCTCTGTGCTCATTCTGTTCGTTTCATTAGTTTTTTTGAAGGAGCTATTAAATAGAGTATAGACTAAAACTAATGGAAAAAGACAATGTAGGACGAGAACCAATGAGTTTACCTACTAATTCTATTGTTACGCTCATAAATTAGCCTCAATATCTACTTTTGAGATGGATGGAAAGATATTTTTTAGCTCTCGGCAGTGGATTGAAATTTTCATGATTTGGTTGTGAATAAATTTATATGATTAATTGGTAGCCTGCTTAAAACTATCTCTTAATAACACGTAAATGTAAGCTTAGGGAATGAGGAAAAGTAGCTTTTTTGGGTTCTCACTTAAGTAATTGAAAAGCTATGCAATCCCTTATGTCATTTGTTCTTCGAATAAATAATTATACTTAAATAAACAATTAGATAGTAATTAAATACTAATCTTCTTTTGGTATCAAAATAGCCTTTGATATAAGGGAAACCTTGCATAAAAATTGGAAAATAAGCTCGTAACACCAACAACCAATTGTGGGCAGCTAAAAAAATATGTATTTCATAGCTAATATTTTGCATACTATCTTTCCACAACATGTAGCATCTTTTATAATTAGGAATTTATTAATTTTCAAAAAAGTAAAAACCTATATCCAGCATATTTCCCAATTTTGAAGAAGATCAAGAATCTGTGTATGCAAAATTGCCAGAGGTCGATACAATCCTATACCAAACAAGAAAAAAACTGAAAATGTTCATATCACTGTCTAAGCCTTCTAACGTTTGGTTTATAGATTCTGCGGAAATACCAGAAGACTCTATGTATCTGATCTGTTCTAGATTTACAATACAGCAAATTTTCAATTTATTATATCCACTATTTTTTTATTTCTAATTAATGAACAGAGCAGTTCCCGAGTCATTTTTTACTGGTCGGATTCAAATCTCGAGTCTTCGAACTCAAGCATCAGTAGAGGATGTAAAAGCTTTCTAGTCATACTTAGAATAACAAAGAATTCTCGAATGAAGTGTTGCGGACCCCACTCAATTAATTTAACTTTTGGGGATGAAATGTCCGGGAATTAAATTTGCAAGAGGAGTAAATAATGAAGTCCGAGATCAAAGGAAGAAAAGACCAAGGTCTAATGGTAGTTGTATTTATAACAAAATTTGAACAAATTGAAACCAGAGTAAATGGAGTATTTCATTATGTAAATCCTGACAGAAATTCAAATTTTATCTCCTACTTTTCCCGCGTACTCTGGAATCCCTAATTAGTCTGTGGAGGAAGCATAGATTTGTTTGATTCCCCCTCCCCCACTCCCACACACAATGACTCAAAGTGCTTTGTTGTTGGTTCTTATTTATAGAAATAGTAGGATGTAGCTTATTTTATGGTCTAAATATATATCCTATACAAATTTTAAGCCGTTTTGAAAGACATGTAGTGGTAGCTCAATCGTCCTAAAGTTTTGAATTTTTACATTTAAAAAAAAATGTGTTTTGGCTTTAGTATCATCTATATACTACACATTACAGCTTTTTGTAAAATATAATAAATTTAGTTAAATAAATTTGTTACAAAATATATTTTATAAGTTTGTATGAGAATTTTGTATTTGTTTGTTTAACAGGACAATATAATTATAAATAAAATTAATTTTTGCTATCTGTTTATTTATTTGTTTGTTAGGATATAATTGACAAATAATTTCATTGATGCTTAAAAAACAATTAGAAATACTTAATTTTCATTTATATTTGTAAAAAAAGTTCAAAATATGAAGATGATCTAATTAGCCTTTTTCCCTTCCTTTATTTGATAAAAAAGACCACATAACCAAATTTTATATAATCATTCAAAAACTTATGTACAATTTTAAAAATTACAAATATAATTTTGGACGTGCATTTACTTAGAGTCTTTGATTTCGATTTTACAGTACTATCGAATGGAGTTAATCCCAGGTACTCCTCTGACAAGTATTTCAAGTGCTTGAACAATTTACATGATGTTGACATCCATATTATTGAATTGATAGATTAATATTTAAGTAGAGCTTGTATAAAATTTAGGTTATTTTTAGGAGCACTTGAGGCCTGAGGAGAAGGCTTCCAGGATTACAAATACACTCTCCCAATAAACACACAAATGTATTACAATCGTCGTTTATCTGCGATAGTCTCTTTGAGTTGAAATATATGTAAACAACTAAACTAAATAAGCCATTGGGTGCAGACAATAAATTGTGGAACATACCCGAGAAACACAAATACAATTTGTATGAACTTTTATTAATGGTCTGATTTGATTCAATATATTTTTTAGCATAATTAACAAGTTCTTGTCTAATATCTTTCACAGGGTCAGGTATTCCAGAATTCTAAATTCCATAGTCATACAATCCGTTTTTTCTGCTTATAAAAATGATTTTAAAAACCTGTATTTTTTTTTCTTATATCATATACTCGAATTGCTGTATTACTATAATCCTAAACAGCAAAGTCTTTTATTGATTTTTAACGAAACCTAATGATGATAAGACATATTCTTATTTTGAACGTTATTTGAACACTCTAAAACTAATATCCTGTAAAAATATATGTAGGTATTTCGTGTACATGTTGGAATTTTGACTGAGGTAGCAACTTATGCAAAATAATTACAAGAAATAATATAAGAGAAGGGGGACACTTGAATTTTCTACTTTATCAGAGATGTATAAATATAACTGTCATAAAACAAATCAGGAATTATGGAACATTTGATCGTCATATACAATTTTAATTATTATAGAACAAAACAAAAAAATGTAAACACTCCTTACAATTTGTACACAAAATATGTCCTTTTGGCTTAAAAATGTCATTTAATACCTTTCAGCTCTCAAAATTATTGCTTCATTGAAAAAGGAACGTGTTCTTTCAAAAAATTACTTGACTAACTATTATGGGCTCCTATGAGTTGAATAGGCAGTAAAGGAAAGGATATTAACTCAGTTTTGTCTTTTTTTTTCTTCGTATCTGATATCTGATACTTTCTTTTTTGCCTTAGGTCAAGTGTCTTATTAGTATACTATATACAAGCCATATATGCATGCAAGGAAGAAGACTTTACTACACTTTTCTCATGAATAATTATTATATGTACATATATTTAATTGTATATATGTATGTACATTAAACTCTAAAAAGACAATATAAATCACAAGAGTCAAATAATATTTATAATATATGCACTAATTAAACCCTGAGGAGAGGGGAATCAATTTGATTCTGATACTCATTAAAGCCTCAAATGAAGAGTGTCACCTAGGGATTGCTACTAATTAAGTATGTATGTAACTATAATTACATACATATAATAGTTAATTTGTGCGAAGAGAATTACTTATATAGGGAGAATCCCACGAGGAGAGCGTTCACGCTTGAATAGGAGAGGAGTGTGGTCCAAAGAGGAATGGGGAAGAGAGCATCAAAGACGTAGTAGACGCAAGAGTTGCCCATACAGGGCTCCTCTGTGTCGAATTTCCTTCGAATCGCATGTCGTATACTCTCCTGAGTGGGAATGGTGATGAGACAGAGGGAGAGGGGTACGAGAGCGGAGACGATCCCTATGACGATGCTTCTCCATTTCGTATCAAAGCAGAGAATGCACATTGCGTCTCTCACTATCACTCTCCAAACGAAGAAAAAAATACATATACTATGATCAAGATGACATTCTAAGAACCTCAATGCCTGCTGTATGTATGTATGTGTGTATGTATGTTAATACTAATAAGTAACTTGTTAGGTTCAAAAAAAGAAACTGGTAGGAAGAACTAAATACGTGTGGGGGGAAAGAAAAGGAAATAACAAAAGACAGAGAGAGGAAGAAGGCTCTGATAACGGGTGGCTTTGTCAATTTGAGCAAGTTTATTATAATTCGAGCAAAACTTACTTACAAAAACCACGGTTTTTATTAAAGATTTTTATAAAACGTTTTTTAAAGGCAAATAAATAAAACTTAAATCGATGTTATTCTCAAGCCCTTGACTTGAAATGATCCTACATTCAAATAGATAAGGACACTACTTTTTTTGTGTGTCCTTCATCGATTAGACAAGTAGTATAGGAGTACTAAATACAGAATGAGGAAAGGAGAAAATAACTAAATAAGAGTATATTTTGTATACTTACAAATTGACGCAGAATACATAGTTTCATAGTACAATGCTTTTAAATCCATTTTATGCATACTAATTGGGACCCTTAAGTTCATTCAAATTTTGATGATTTATGTACATACTTATTGAACTTTTGAAAGAAGTTTGTCCATGGAGATGCGGGGAAAAAACAACAACTTAAAATTCCTTTCAAGGGATTTTGTGATAATGACAGAAGTAAATAAAATAAGGGTCAACTCTTCAAGTTATTTTTATTTCAAGGATCAAGTCCATGAAGAACTAAGTCACATTTGATATGCTTCATTACTGTTGATAAAGGCCATATTAGAATATATTAATATAAGAAATAATCAACTAGTGATTATCTAGATTAAAAACTATAGTCAAAGTAGTTTTTAATAAAAAAAAATGTTCAATTAATGTGAGTTTTGAATATGGGTCCACGTTTTGATAACTCTAGTCACATATCAAATATATGTTGAATTAAACCCGGAACAACATTTTTATTTTTTAAATAGATTTTTTTTTTTGCAGATTATTGAAGAAATTTCGACTCATCATTCAAACTGAAGGAATATTTACTATTAATTTGAAGAAGAAAAAAGAATTATATGTTGTTCAAGAGTGGTAATATTGTAAATAGAAAAGGTATTTACCATAATATACCTAGGTATATAAACATTCAAAGTCAATCAATGGCTACTATTGCTATGTATTCTAAATACATTTATAAATTTCTCTCACCACATAGTGGTCAACGAGTGAAAGATTTGATAACCCATATTTAAGATAATACTTTAAGAGACACAAAAATAGGTAGTAATTCAACAAACATTCAAATTTGGAGAAATAAACTATTAGCAACACTAATATTGATTGATACTTATTAGGATTAGATAAAGTCGGCCCTTATTGGTTAATGAAAAAGTTACAGAAAGCGCCCTCTACATGGTAACATATTCATTAATAATACTACATAAAAGTTACTTTTGTTCATCAATTGAATACTTTCTATATAACTTTAAGTATACTTCATTCACGATAATAGTTTGCCATTGTTTGTAATTTAGGGGGCAAAATTTAAATTTTTATTATTATTATAAGCATTATGCCTCCAGTATAGATTGATAGATGATGCGGCCAATAA
This sequence comes from Lepeophtheirus nordmannii, assembly GCA_963680855.1. NCBI lineage: Eukaryota > Metazoa > Arthropoda > Copepoda > Siphonostomatoida > Caligidae > Lepeophtheirus > Lepeophtheirus nordmannii. Next base: position 18,043,838 of record OY804525.1, on the reverse strand, counting down.
GCTAAGATTGTTACATGGAACGGCTTTTGCGTCCGTTTCGGACACATCTTTAAGTTTTTAGACACAAGACCGGAAAAAAATATTGGATTTGATGCATCCCTAGTTTATATATATATTCGCCTATTAACGTATTGATCTGATATTTTTTATTTTTGACTCTGGGCTGGAGCTCAAGTTTTATAAAGAAAATAAAAAACGAGAAGACTGTTTGTTAATGAACATTCTATTCAAAATTAATGCAAACTTAAAATGGATTTCAGTATATACAATCATACAATCAATGAATAAATAAAAAATAAGAGCATATATAATATTTCTATTAATGCACTGATCTTCAAATAAGTTGAAGGATGTTTTTGAGAAAGAAATAACTTCCTTTTTTTTTTTTTTTTTTGCAATAGCAAAATGAGCTCAATTGATGGATAGATCTTTTGATTGAAAGAGAATAATAATTTCGATATACCCACATACAAGGAGAGCCAATTTTAGAGTGTATAAATATTGATTTGATTGAAATTTTATTAAATCAGGAGTTAGTCAATTAGATTAATCATGAAAATATTTATAGTAGCGCGAGAGAGAAACATCTAATTTATCTCATGGAAATAAATATGTACATAGAGTCTTTTGACATGACATGCTTATTTTGGGAGTACAACATCTTGGAGACATAAACAACCTCCGTTGTTTATTAATGAGTAATTTATTCAGACATATCACTTTTTTTTTTGTTATTTTCTTTTCTTCATTATACTCCTAGTCTTAAAATATATTTAGGAAAATAATTTAGAAAAACAAGGAGCAGCTTAATTTAAAAAAATTACTTTTTCATCTTTTTTAAAGTCTTTACATTTATATACATTTGTATATATTTGCTCATTTTTGAGTTAGGTATGTTAATTACCTTCAACATGTCCTCATTTTTCAATTATTACACAGCATTTGTCGTCAGCTAAAACGCTCTAAATGATCATCCAACAAATTTGAAAGACTCTTAAACAGATAGGAAAGTGGTTTTCCACTATACATAGTATACTTCTATCAGTTCTTCAGATCAAAGAATATATCTAATTATACCTTTTCAAGTTCAATATGGAAGTAAATAATTAAAAAAAAATTTCAGGAAATTTATTAACATAATAATAAATTTTATAATTAATTAAAATATAAAAATAAATATGGATAAAAAATAGAAAATATATGTAGTTATTAAAAAGTCATATTTCATTTCATTTATTAGAGTCTCATGCTAACAAAGTTAATCACATCTATGTATATACAAAACGATTCTGGATGCTAGCAATACCATTACTATAAATCAATGATATTGTAACTTCATTGAGTCCTTCTTCAATTAACTGTTCCAGAGCTGTTCTTGATCTTTGCTCCGAAATGCTGCAGTCATTTCTTTCAGCATTTAAAATATCCTCAATTTCTTTAGCTAATTCTCTTTTCACCTAGGCTTTCAAAATTGATCAAATATGTTCAATTAGATTGAGCATTATAGTCCAAGTCTTAAAATTTTGTGAGTGTAAAACTCTTTTTCATTCAAAAAAACATTCTATTCTCATATTAAACTTGCTTATTATTCCCATATTCAACTCGAAAGGGCTTATTTACAAATCGGTAAAGCAAGAGTCAAGCGGTTTGCAAAAATTACAAATTGTCGAAAAAGGGGGTCTCTAGGCGTGTAACGATGATATATATCAAATGCGATATAGTAACAACGGGAAATAGGATGTCTGCACATGACGTTTCAATTAAAAATTACAGGTAGTGTGATTGTCTTCTTCCATGGACACAAATAAGTATACATATTACAGGATACCAATTGACACAATTTTGTATAGGTCGACGCTCGACCTTGTTACTCTGCATATTTTGTGATTACTATTTGTTAAAATAAGAAAATACAGTCAAACTTGTTTTAAGCGGCCAAGCAAGGGAAACTGTTAAAGGGATCGCTTACTGCAGGTAACGGCTTCAACCAGACTTTTTTTTTTAAAATATGATGTAGGCAGAAAAGAATACATGAACTCCTTAATACACTGTATCAAATAATTTGATAGTAGATATTTAAAAATTTTTTTATAGAATATAACCAAAATTAGAATGAAATTAACTTGAATTATAATTGTATAACACATTTTTATAACAAAATGAAAAATAATTTTCAATATCATTATTAAAAAAATTAGAAATTTATGTTTGTTCAAACTGATAACCCATGTCAATATTTGTCATCAATAATTCTAATTAAATGACAGTATTTAGTGTACTATTTTTTCTTCCATCGATTACAAACAGGTTAAATTTTAATAATGTTTCACTATATAGTTTTGTTAAAATTGTCATATTAATTCTCAGATGAAGAGAGAGAGAGAGAAATGTGAGGAAAAAACATTCATTTACATGTATCTGAATTATACACGATCGGACTATTAATAGAAATATGAAAAGTAAGTTCTCATCAGACCATCTCCGAGTGACCAGAATTAGAACTTATTATCCAAAATAATTAATTCTTCTATTTCAAGGGCAGAGCTTCTTAAGTTTTGTATTGAACAATCAGTAAATGCTAAAAAAAGTGACTGATGAAATATTATTTTCGGTAACTGCTGGCTGGAGATTGCAAGGGCACACTTAATGCAGCAACTTTATGATATTCATTTCCTGCGTGGGAACTGGATATGACCGCTTTGTGCAGTGGCACGCTTAAAGCAGGGTGCCGTTAGACCAGGTTTGACTGTAATCGATTTATGAAATGGTTTTTTGTTTAACCCTTATTTCCAAATTTTGAAGTCCATGCTTCCTAACTGAATTAGATCCGATTCGTGTAGTTTTTCCTTTATTTTTTTGTAAGACTCTTCCTTCCTGACTACTACTAACGTTTTTACTTGCCCTTCCCATGGACAAGTCTATGAACAATGTTATGATCAGAATGTTTTACACAAGACTGAGTCTGGCCGGCATACAAAACCACATTACAAAACAAAAAAAAGAAGAAATTGTGAAGCTGTTACTAATTGAAATATCAAATGTTTTCTTAAAGATATTTTCTTAAGATGGATATATTTATATTTAATATTTAGTTTTATCTTTCTGTACTATTTTCTATGATAATGTGATGATTTATTATTTGTATTCTACTCCCTCCTACAGCTTTTTATTGAGGAAAAGCAATGTAATAAAATTATGAAAGTTTATTGAGTCCATGAAGCAATCAAAAACATTTAATTAGAATTTGTACTTACATATAAGTATGTATTTTGTTTTTGGCTTATTCTATAAGTAAAATATAAACTTGGGTACTGATGGATTTTTAAAATTTTTGAAAAAAAAGTGAAGTACATTTTAAGTTTGTTTTTATTATTATTTTATAAGATATTTTATTGAATTATTTTACTTTTTTATGAGTATAATTGATAAATATGGAATCTTTCCTTCAAAAATTCAAAATGAAAGCATTAGAAAGGAATTAATTCACATTTAAATATTTTTTTCCCTTCCTTATTTTGATAAAAACCTAGTTTTTTTTTATATTTTTTTGTATTTAAACTCTTTATTTTTAGGCAAATGGCTTCATATATAATTTACATTATAAAGAATGAATAAGAATTTGAATGAGAGGAATGGAGATTTCCGAGGAGAAGAGTGGGACAAATGGTAATAAAGTAGAAATCCTGATCAATTCCGGACAAAAACAATTGACTTAAACAAAGTTATATACACGAAAGAAAAGTATTAATATTATTTCTCTAACAAATTAGCTCTTAATGAGAGAGTTTTACTCTCTATTCCTCCAGATAATAGCCCTGACTCTCATGAGACTTACTTGATTGTATAGTTTGCAACTAACAAGTGAAATTACCTATTAAAATAGATGTCTCATGTCCTTCAATCGATGACAAGATACATATTCAATTTTTTTTTTACCTTGAATGACAATACATTTTCTTGTTTCAAAATACAGGCAAACATTCATACATCTGTTAACACTTTCATATGCAGGACTATATGAGAAATGTAATTTATATATTTTTACTTGTCGGACATCAAATTAATGTAGCATTTTTCACAAAAATAATTAATGAATAACAAGTTTGAACTACCTGACTCTTTCTAAAGAAGTGCGCATTCAATATGATTTTGAATATGAGAGTAAAAGAATAAACAAATTAAAAATCGATTTATCTATTTCTAGCTATTGTTACTTCTATAAGATCGTCACAAGACATTTTTGACTAACAAAATATCATAAACAGCCGTAGAAAATTCCATAGTCAGTAGTAAAACTTTTTTATAGGAATTGAATTCATAGTTCATTTCATAGCTTCATTAAAATTTGCAAAATTTTGCTCCAAAGTCATAACTTCCTTGTTACAGTAGAAATGACTATTGAAATAATTATCATATATAATCTGCGGCCTAGATATGGTTATCTTGTTGAAAAAGACGGATTCCCGGCCAGCCGTGATTGTTTTAAAATCTTCTCAGTAGGTAATCTGTAGTGTATCTATATTTATTCATGGAATACTTAATTACAAATTGGAAGGTTGACTTGAATTCAAAAACAAGGGAAAAACACGATTTTAAGAGTCGTCAATTTTATTGTTAGTGGAAGTTTAATAGTTACGTGAGTTCATCATGAGAGACAAATGTTCTGTCCTACTTGCAGACAGGGCTATGAAAACATTTCTATTGGCCCTCATATGAGTTTGTACAAAGATTTTATACAAAAGGGTCTAAAAAACATGGGCAAATAATGAGTTAAGGACTGTAGAATATACAATTTATAGCAACTGACTTCTTCACAGCATCATCAATTTGTGAATTTCCCTTCCTTTTCTTGAAAATATTATTAAATCCAAATTTATTTGAAATCTAGTCAATGTATCAGATCATCAATACGAATTCGAGATGAAGATAGAGAAGTGGAAGATATGTATTAAATAAAAAATTTCATTAAAGTTAAAGTCCTGATTGTAAAAATGGGATGCTGAACATTTTAACATCTTGATGAATTTTCACGGTAAAGTATCCATGCCTTTTTTTATATTGACATGCAACATATAGCCCTAAGCAAATAAATAACTGTTTCATGGACGATTGATGCCCTTTATGCCTACACATATAGGTATTTGAAAATGAATTATATCCACAAAATATCCATGAAACATTACACTTTATGCAGGTGGATTTGCTTCATCTTTTTATTATTTTTATGCATCGTGTCTGTAAGTTGCCAATGCCTTCATGTCTGTTGTTTATAAGAAGAATACAAAACAAAAGGGGTTCATTTCATTTAACATGTGATCGGTCACAATCATTCATTTGTGTAAGTTCCAGAGCAAAATGAGTCTAACTGTTAATTACAGTTATTTGACAAATACTTTATTGAAAAAATATTGAAAAATATCTTTTGTAAAATTTACACTACGAAAAAGATGTAAATGACACACATAATCAGTTAAGAATGTCTGATTCTGAAAGTATTGATTCTCAACATCTCCAAGCAATAAACACATTACGTTGATTAGGTGAGACTCTAATTTATAGTTGTTTGTTATGTTGTGACCAATTCCTTTGTATTAAATAAAGAATCATTTGAGTTTAGTCTCGTTATTAGTCCTACATCCGGAGTCTTCAAATTCTAGGAGGGGGGGGGGGGTACAATTAAAAAAATAAAGGATTATTACGAACAGGAATCTACTATGTGGTTTTAATTAGGTATAATCTTATAAGCAAAAAATACCAGGAAATTTGCATTCATTTATTTTTTTTGGGATTCCGATAAGAATAAATGTTTTTGTTTTTTTATGTAGGCACTACTGTCACTGATATCTGCAATTACAAATTAGTGTTTGAGATACGCGTCGTCCCTTTGTGAACAGCTAAAATATAATTTTTCGTTTTTTAAAATGTCTGAAATACAATGACACAAATGCAATCTATAGAAATGTTGTTGAATCTAAAAAAGTTTCAATGAATGTTCCAGATTCCTTCAAAATATTGGGAATCCGTAGTACATTTTCTTATATGGATATGATAATTATCTATGGTACTATGACCAAAAAATACATAGAAATTTGGATTTAGTTTTTGTTGGAATTCTGATAGGGATAAATATTTTTTTTTAATTTTATGTTTTAGTGTTTGAGATACGCGTCGTTCTTTTGTGAAGAACTAAAATCAAATTTTTCCTTTTTTAAAATGTCTGAAAGATGCTGACTAAAATACAATTGTGAGAAATGTTGTGTAGACCAAAAAAGTTGTAACGAATATTCTGTATAAATTATTTTTTTGAAATTTTGAGAACCTCTCATTTATTTTTCGAGATAGATAACCCATTACTTTCAATAAACCGATCATCTGATTTTAAATTTTAAAGAGTTATTGCTCTGTAATTATTGGCTTAATACAATTTCTGTAATTGTGTTTTTAAAATTGGGAATTCCACATATTTTTTACCCATTGTAGTATATGATAATAATATAACAATTATGGAACTTTAATAGAATACATTTTTAATTATGTGTACCTTTTAGAGTCGGGGATACAAATATCAAATGATCAAGGATTTTTAAACTGGAGTTGAATATTTTTAGTTCTTGTTTTTTCTTTTATAGAGCTAAAAAATTTGGTTTCTTTCTTTTTTATTAATTTTTTGATATATTCTCAAAAGTATGGATTTTTTTATTTTTTTATTATAAGGTATTTTTTTAACAAATTTTTACTTCTTTTTATATTTAAAAAAAAAAAGAAGAAAATTTTACTTTGAAGCCTCCATGTTAAAGGAGAGGAACAATTTGGGGTAGCAATCGCATTTCTGCATCTTTATGTGGTTTGATAAGAGCCCTGCATACTTTTTTGTACCGAGTGAAATTTTGAAATGTAATCTCTAATAATAAATCTAATTTAATTACTTAATGCAATGTACATATGTGCATGGCCGAATATAGCAAATAAGTGCATTACAAAAAAAAAATGGTTGTTTGATAATATTTTTTTTTAGCAATTTATGAATTACATGAATTATATTCACGTAAGGATAATATTATATACATATGTATATATCCATATTATATATATGTACATACACAACACAACATAGGAATGATTGAATAATAATACATATATGTATACATGTGAGTGAAGGTAATATCTCGTATTATGAGCAAATTCTTCGTACAAAACTTTCATGAGCCGCAATTCATATTTATGAACGAGACTTCCTTTTTAAATTTCACAGTCATTTAATTGTGTAACAACGTAAACATGGTCTTTATATCAAATTAAAAGTAGGGCCGTAGTAAAGGGGGAAAAAGTTTTGTAATAGGAATGTATCTCCGATCGATCCCCCTCTACCATTCAATGGTTATTATCAATAAAAAAAATATCCGGTCATAAATTGGCTGAAGAGTTTTCACATTAACCCTCCCTAATTAGTATAAAAAAGGGTCGTTGGGCAGCCCCCCTGACATAAGGATCTAAAATGTTAATTTGTGCATGATGCTTTGTAAATACAATTTAACTTCTTAAAGTTTTAGTCCTTTCAAGTCCTCTACGAATCAATAGAGATTATGACATCAATAAAAGATTTATGCCAAATATAAAACGGACAATTAGAGTTAAGAACACTTTCCAGTCAAATACCTTACAATTTGAGGTATGATTGTATTTGTGCTTTAATGAAATTAATGGCTTCTTTTTGTTTTTAAATAACTTTTTATAGTTTTTTATAATGATTAATGGAATGAAAAGGTCTTATTCATTTCATGCCCATAGTATGGTTTGCTACTAAGCGAATATTTAAAAAATTCACATCCTTTGAATGAAATTTGCGATTCCAATGGATTGTCAAGAAAACAAAATGAAACAATCATCTCTCAGCCATGTAAAATATTTTTTTTTAAAGAAACATTTTAGAGCAGCGAAAGGAGAAGATGGACCCAAGAGAATTTATTCTTTTTTTAAAACAATGGCTGTCAACTTTGGCTCTCTTGAACTCTATGAGCCCATATAGTATTACTGAGGGGACATAACAAGGCAGGGATTTTGACTGGGTCAACACTAAACAAATGAACACTATAAAATCTTCAACTATTATTGATACAACTATTTTACTTTTATATATACATATATGTATAAAACAAGTTTGAGAGCCACTGTTTTATCCAAGGAAGAAATTTGTGCTACACTCTCTTACCGTCAATGACATCATCGATGGAAAATTAATTATTTGAATAATTGAATCATTTATTTCAATATCCGAAGCAAACGGTTTATAATAAAGCACAAACAGTTGTGAAAACACTGACCCTCAACTCTGGGGTTTTCTACTGGAACTATCCACGATGTATGTGTATAAATGGTGCAGGTTTTATTTTGTTTTACATCCAGCAATTTGGGGATTCTGCATGCTAATTAACTAAAAAAAAACTCTTCCACTCCTCCTACCAAATATATCATTTTGATATACTGACGTCCACCTTCTTTGCAAAACCTCTTTCAATGCATGTGAATCCCAATGAATACAGTCTTTTCTGACCATAGTTGATCTGAATTAGGTTTTGAGTCAACGCTGTGCTGAGAAGGATCTTTCTACTGTGAAATAAAACAGAACTACTATCTAGATACATTTTTGATTATAAAGTAACAAAAAGAAACAAACTTTTATGAAAGATCAAAATCGTTTTAATGATATTATATAACACTTTGTTACAATTAATTTTGAATTTACTACTACTTTGATAACCAATTTTAATTCAGTTGTCTCTGCATCATTGAAGTGATATTAATACAACAATATTATATTACAATGATAAGTAGTTTAATATCCAATTATTAAAAAAATCATGCTGCTCTTGGATTTATTCAAACAATTCAAACTCCCATTCGGCCCTCTCAGTTTCTATCAATCATTGAGTATTATTTACTATAGTCAATAAAAAATCAGCCGATGAAATAAACCAGCATTACTATGTAGATAAATTTTTGATTATAAAGAAAAAGACAAATATTAAATGAAACATCAAAATAGTTTTAATGATACTGTATAGTGCTTTGTTACAATTAATGTTGAATTGATTATGTGCACGCTATATGTGGTACATCCCCCCCTTTATTTTCTTTGCTTTTATATCGCTAAAATACATTTTAGGAACACTTTGGAGTAACAAATTTCCAAAATTGTTTATTTATCTAAGGAAAGTTATAAAATAATAAATATTACATCTAATGTATTTAGATGATAATGAAGGAAAAAGATGCAATCATCAGACAAAATCGTCTATTTTTTTAACTTTGAAGAGATCTAAAGCGATCTTTAAATGTTAAAAAGTTCTAATTTGTACGATAAAAGGAAAAAAATTTAGGGGGTAACATTTTCAAAAAATTTAAATTTAATGTTCAGTACAAAGAAATTATCACCCCCATGTATATATATATATACAAATACTTTTCTTAGAAGCCCTTATACTAAATGATTGAAGGCTTCTAAGCAAAGTAATTGTTTGATGAATATGCCTAGATAAAAGGCTTTCTAGTTCAAAGAAATAAAATCCTTTTTCTCTTATTGTTTGTAGGCATTTGTGCCTAGAAAAGTTCTACAAATCCCTTTAAATTTTTTGTAGCTCTTATTTTAACAAAAGTTCTTTTGCATATATTTAATGAAATTCACAAATATGTTTTTATAATATATCGTGTAGCTGAATGTAAGTATATGTGTTCGTCGGACAAGGGTCCGTTAAAAAAACCTTTTCATTTTGTAAGGACAAGATGTATATCTGCTAAAGGTGGAATATAGTTAGTATGTACATATAATGACATACGGAGCTTGATAAAATGTATTCAGTCATCTTTTTATTTATATCTGGCTCTTACCTAGTTGAATATATATATACGTAGGTACATAACTAATATGGCCCCATGCTCAAAATGTAGTTGTTTCTTAATGTTGGGTGACTTTTGTGTTCATACATTTTTTCTGGTGCGTTTTTTGGCTCATATTACTTACGCAGAAATATGTGCAGAAATGAGCTGAATCTATTTATAAATCCCAAGGCAACATATATATATGTATATATGTATGGGTGAAAATATCGGGAATAAAAGAATCTTCATTTAATCATCAAAATTAATTTGATACCCCCCCCCCCCCCCGATGAAATGCACATGTGAAATGCTTCAATGAAACAATCCTGAAACAACAACAACAACAAGAAAAGGAGAATACTGTCTTGTTTCCTTTTCTGGCTATTTAATCTTCATAGGAGTAGACACTGACTTTTTTATTATTCTAAATTTTGGTACTTATAAACAAAATTTCACAAAGATTCATTAACATATCTTTTAGATAATTGTCTATATTTTGAGTATCATACCTTTTTTAAAAAAACATTATTCATGTTAACGTGCGATTTTGTCTTCTTAAGAGTGGTGAATTTAATTTTTGTCAAATAGACGATTAGTAATTAATTTATACAGGTACGATTACCGTATTAACCGATTGATAAGTAATGATGACCTTCATTTTTTTATTTTCCTTCTCCTCTGCGCCATTACTTTTTTATATCATTAGTATTGCTCATTCCTAACAATGACGTCAAAAGTACCAATTGTTGCTGCTAGATGTATATTTAGCATGATCATTAAAGGGTCATTATTTGCTCGAAATCGCACATTCTAGAGAACTAATTGAAAAATAACAATAATAAAAATTGTAAAACAATTAATAAAGAATAGTCATCTGCAAGGAACTGCATTTCACCAAAAAAATCCGAGCATTGTGTCTATGTATCATCTCACACATGTGTCAACGATTTTTACTATTTTCAAAATAATTAGAAAAACATTATTAAGTCAATATTTACAGAGCAATCACACTTGAGTTTAAAAATGCTATTAAATTTAAAAAATGGATGATCGGTTCCTTGAGTAATATGTTATGTATCTCGATAAATAAACCACAGATTCTATAAATTGTAAAAGAATATTATTCATTTAAACTTTTTTGGTTTCATTAAAAAAATTCCTTTAAGTTCCATTTGAGTCATCATCCTTCAGACACTTTAAAAAACAAACAATTCCATTTTAGCTGTTCACAAAAGGAGAACGTGTATCTTAAACACTAATGAATATTTTGACTTTTAATTTGGAGTCAATGATGTGAGTGACAGGTGTGCCAACATAAAATCAAAAAAACATTTATCCTTATCGGAATTCCAAAAAATTAAATTCAAATTTCCCGGTAATTTTTTCCTCATAGTAGTGTATTCATAATACTTGAATATTTTACGTATCTGTTCACATTTATGAAATTCATTCCTACTTATTCCTCCTCGTTACATTATTATTACTATTGTTCTTTTGATGCTGGGGAAATGTAAAGAAAAAGGCATGGAAAAAATGCATATTGAAAATAATGTGAAATGAGTTGTAAAAGGAGCTGTAAAAAAAAAAGAAAGAAAAAAGAATAAAAATACATTATAAACTTTATGAAATTTATTGTTCGTTATCTCACATATTCACAAATAACTTATTTGTATCTATTTATGCACTTTTTTTTTCTTCAATCAAAGGATGTTGATAGGATACAATGTCAGTTGAAGTTTGACTAAATTACCATCTTACTCACAAAGGTTACTTACCTCACATTGACGAGCACAAAGTAAAACGTGACGTAGAGTCATATATTACATTACAATTTTTCCTTTCTTCTCTATGTATGAGATACATCTATATAGACATAGGCAAAATGTTGAAACAAAGTTGAGTTTTAGGAAGAAAGAAAAATATCAGTTGGGTATCCCACTACTTTAATACTCAATTTGAATTCACTCTCTTTTGTATCGTTGAGGTAAGGACTTGCTACAATTAGAAGTAGTTATTTAATATTATGAAATAACAATTAGTAGATAAAATACAGGGGTACCAGATAGCAATTACAGGCACGCTCTCTCACCTCAAGAAAATGTCTATCCCTGGTTATAATGAAGGATGTGAAAAAAGAGTCAATAGAGCGTGCCAGCAACGAACGATTGTTGGCAATCTTTTTTTTCAAACTTCTTCTTCTTCTTTTCATAATCATTTGTTTTCAATTTAAAAACAACTAGCACCATTTTTAATTAAGTTTAAAAATACCTGAGGATTTGATTCAGGAACTATGAGCGCCGACAACGGAGGTAGTAATGTTTGAAAATTGGTCAAGGATACGAGTGTGATGACATTACGACCATGCCATTTCTCGACTTTTATTATGAATAAATTTCCAATCATGAAACTTTTAAATCGCTGATGCCACTAGAGGTATCTGAATCCGTTCAATAAACATAGTATCAATAACGATTGAGGTACATCTGATTTCACGTATGATCCAACTAAATTCCTTATATCGTGTAATATCTCACTTTCAGTCGGAGAACATCAAAATTTCATCCAATTTGTGGAGAAATCCGTCTCTTCTTGTTTTCCCGTAACCCAATCATTGGAGCTCGTAAGTCGAGTCACAATTTTCAAAATAAAACGGGAAATTGACGTTAAGTACAGATTTATGACAATGGGGGAGACTAAGGACTTCAAGGATCAATCTATGATTGGTCCTCAGGTTGGGCATTTCCTTGGACGTTTTTGCCTTATGAAATTCCTTAGCATCTGAACCTATTTTATACGTTAGGGAACACTGATAAAAACAGTCTTTATGTTATGTAGTTCTACTATTTCAAAGGTGAAGAAGAAGAATTTAAATATTTAAACCATTCATTGAATTACTGTTGATTCATCAAATTTTGCAGTCAATACAAGCCTTAGAAGAAAGAATGCCTCTACTAATTCGTGTGACAATAGTCGAAACGATATTCCATTTTAACCATTCAAAAGTAGATAAGATAAAGAATGCCAGATATATCTAGTTGAAGAATATTGTTGCCGTAATAAACATTGATTTGAAGAATTTTTGCCTGTACTAAAATGCTCCGATCGTCAATTGTGATTCTGAGAGGTGCTTTTGCATGATGAGGGGATGTACTTTTATATAATGTCATAATTAAAGCTTAGTTCATCTCGTGTATATTGATCTTCATGAACTTTATTAATCTATTATAATGTAATATTTTTTCATTTATTTGTTTTTGATGTTCTATTTTTTAGAACATATGCAATCGAAAATGACTTGCTAGTAGACACTGTATCGATTTCAATGTAATTAATTCCTTGACAATTATTATTTTTTTCTTTTAAATTATATATGAAATATTTAAAATTGTAATTATAACATACATTTTCATCGCGTTATCAATTTAATCATTACAATGTTCAGTTTTTCTGATATAACTATATATGTATATAATTGAGATAATTATAATGAAATTTCATTCTATTTTTTTTTTTTTTTGGAAAAGTTTAAGTGATTACAAAATGTGTTACTTTTAACTGATTACAAAGTTGTTATTTTAATAATAAGCTGTTCTTAAGTAAAACAGCAAAATAATGACAGCTACATTCCGTCCCTTCAAATGTAATCGGCTTAAATTCCACTTTACTTCAAGGGCATCATATTTTATCTCGGGTGTGCTTTAACAATGGTTCTTTTTTCACATCCAAAGTTATAGTAATGTGTGACGTTCGTTAATCTATATCAGGGTTTTTTAACATTGAAATTAACTTTTGATCCGAAATATAATTTATTCTTCTAAAATTTATTCATTTTAAATTTTAAAATCGACACTGAAGTGTTCTCATACATGAAAATCCAAATAGATATTCTACTACATATTTAAAGGCACAATCGAACACGAATATTAAATATTAAATTGATACTAACATTCAAATAAGTTATGTATCAAATGGTAAATTCTCCTCTCAGGTTTGAGGATCGTTCATTGGCCCATTGCTTACTTATCAAAATAATTTATCACTAACTTGATTTAATCAGGTCCATAACTACTCCTATACTTATTTTGTGTCAAAATTTGAATTTATAATCATTTATTAGACGCAGTTTCTTAATAAAAAGATACAATTACAAAATATAGTTGCTAATATTATGATTTCAAAGGGATTGATTGAATGATACCGACATTCCAATAAGCTCTAATTTACCTATCATGATGGGAATACCATATGATTTTTATTATTTATGAAAGTCTTTCATATTTCTAATATACATTTACATAGTAATTAAAAATGACTGCCACTCCATATTTTATGAGTGGATTGTTTCAACCGATCAGATTTGTCTTTATTAGCGAAAATTCGTTAAGAGGAGGTTTCAATGAGGCTTTCCAGAAACAGCAAGGATAACTTTTAGATTACTATTGTGCCATCATGGATCAAAATCCCGGAATAAACTGTTCAAGCCACCTACAAAGTAGTAACACAGCCCCCTTCTGTATTATTTTCTTTTGTATGTGTAAATCTTAGACGATATAATAAAGACTTTGTCGATCAACTCATTCAGATATATCTTATTATACACTTACTATGTTTAAAAAAGCCTCCTAAACACCTTCAATTTTTGTAACGGATTATTATCAATAGGATGGAGTTTGGCATTGATCAATAGTTTGTTCAGAAGATAGATGTCACTATTCTGAAGCTACTCTAAGGGTATTTTACTTGTCATTGATTAATGATGATCCAGCATGCAAATGTAATTTCCATCTGTAGTGATTAGATATTATCACACAATTATTGTAGAAAGTTTTGGTCTTACTTTCAAGATCAAGGTCGATAGAGACCAGGATGGAAGTTCCCAATAGACCATATTCTTTTATAATCTGGGCAGTAATAACTTAATACATCCAAAAAATTACCTTCACACATCCGCTGGCTAGGGACATGCAACTTTTTAAAAATATGTTTCCTGTAATTTTTACATTTTTATTTGGGATCCCCAGAACAGTGGTGTCAAATGGGTATGACAAGGTGTCACATCTGTCACTCATTGGTATACAAAAAACATTTTAATAAGTTAAATTGATATTTCAAATATATCCCTGGAGTTTGCCCTCTCTTAGCTTTGGCTGAATAGACGCCACTGCCCTAAAATTAGAATGACGTAGGTATCATTTTTTATACCCATTTGGGATTCAATGAAATATTGTGTGAAACTTCTTCATCGTATTTGCTGATAAGTTCTTGATTTTTCATAATTCATTTTATTAACCACAAAAAACATAATTAAAAATTAAAATTAGAAATCGTTTTGTTAATATAGTGAACACTACTTAGACAGACGTGGGCATCATATCCAATCATTTCAAACAATCTTTTTGTTCTACAATTGTGTATAAACAGACTTAAGCAAGTTTAGACATGAATGAATAACTCTAGAAAGGAATCGTGTCCCTTCCTTGTACAAATATAAACATATACTTTGCTGAACTAGACATTCTGTTTAAATTTTTTTTTTGTACAAGGATATCCAAGAAAAAAATTATCAATTGAAGAAATGACATTACCTTGTGTCCACACCGTACTCCGACTTAGAAGGTCATGATTTCGAGTTGGAACAAGATGAAGAATATGTACAACTACCTCAATCAAGTTCTTTTGATGACTATTCAGATGTTTTCGACAAGCCTCTCGGTAATTAATTTTGTTGGACACCATTATTAGTTTTGCTAAATGCTATATATACATTTGTTTAAAACTAATTGACATATACAACATTAAAAGAAATGCCAGGATGCAATCAAGTGTTAACTCAATTCCCGTCTTCTAAGAAACATAAATCAGCCGACTTATTAGGAGAGTCAATATATGTCAACATGGATAACTAACACAATCTGGCACAAATAAATAGGAAATGGAGAGAGTTCAGTTCATTTTAGCAAAGCCATTTTTTGTTACTTTGAAGAAAGTCCCAGGTCCATCATCATTTGCAAAACGTAACATCATTACAAGTAAAAGATTATCGGCCTTTGGACTCTTGATCGATAATTATATTATTCATCAAATTGTAAAAGGCTCATTCAAAACTTAAGAAAGATATATAAAGAGTCAGCAAACGAGAAGTACTCTAACTAATTGCTACAATATATGCAAGAGGAATCTTTGCCAAAGAGAGCAGCCAGCTGAAGTCATTTGTGTAAAGAAAATTTGGTATCAGTCTCAATATGGGTTTTTATACACTTGTGTTAGACAATCCGGATCAATGCATTGCCTCAGATGCAGAAAGTCTAGTTAGGTTTTATTGTAAAATTATCAGTGAGATTCTATTATCTCTCTGTGTGATATCTTTGGGAATACTATGCTTCATAACAAGTATGAGGAATCATTGAGATTTATCCGCTTTGATATTCGTTCAACAAGAGAAGTTTAGGAGAAAATAAAAATTAACACATTACTTTCCATTTCAACAACCACTAACAGTTGCAAATATTAAAAAATAAATAGGTATCATTTTTGTGATCCCCTGTTGTTTAAGGGGGAGGGGGTCGTAACCATCCGTCGTTCAAATGTTAATCAGGATATCAAAGAAAAAGAAAAAAATAATATTGAAATGTTGAATTTTGAATTGTCAAATAGTTTTTTAATGTCTTTTAATTATCAAAATTTTGATTTGTTTATAATATTGACTCTTGTTCTTTATCTCAAAATCCCACAATCTTGACCACAGATAGTATGATTTTGAACCCAGTCCGGGTGTGGCACATCTTCAAGTTAACTTTGTATAATATTTCTTTTAGACATGAAACTCCGGCTCATGTAATAAAGTTATTGTATCTATTAAGTTAAATTGATTCCACCAAGAAAAAAATCACTTTAGGGACGATAAACAATAAGAATTTGAAATATTAGCATCTAGTACATAATAAATATTAAATTTGAAATCAATATTTTAGAATCGACTGATCCTATTGGTCCATATGCAAAATTATTTAATAAGTGATTTTTTTAAAGCATAAAAAAGGTCTATGTATTTCTTCAGAAAAAAATAAGTCATCAATCTTGTAAATATCCCTTCCTAAAGAGACTCATCTTTGTTAGAAACTAGCCTAAATTGGTGCATATTTGTTACAATGCACTATTCAACTAATGAATATGTAAGCCATATAACTAAAAGCAAACTGCGCTTCTCAATATAGATGTAATTACTATTTTACAAAACCTAAATTAATGTATTGTTATGCATTTCCTTATATAGATATGATATTTTTTTGCGAGGGAAAATTATGTATAGTACTTTGATCAAAAAATACCGGGAAATTGGCATTTAATTTTGTTGGGAGTCCGATAGGGATAAATGTTTTCTTAACTTTATGTTGACACAAATTAAACGTCAAAATAGTCACTAGTGTTTGAGATACACGTCGTTCTTTTGTGAAGAGCTAAAATCGAATTCTTAGTAGATAAAATGTCTGAAAGATGATGACTAAAATACAATTTTGAGAAATGTTGTGTAATCCAAAAAAAAGGTACAATTAATATTCAAGACACTATTCTTTTGAATAGTTATTTCTTGAGATACATAACCTACTACTTTCAAGAAACCGATTATCCATTTTTTAATTTTAATAACAAATCTAAAGAGTTATTGTTCTGTAATTATTGACTTACTTAAAGTTTTGTAACAGTTTTGAAAATTGGAAAAAACCCATTGGCACATGTGCATTACATCAGGAACTACTTTTGAGGGGGAATGAAATGAATTTTAATGATTAAATAAGGATTTTTTGATTCCACATATTTTTTGCTCATAGTCGGAGCTCTAAAAAGTTTCGTGCCCGAGCATAAAGATAGAAACACCTTTCAACCGAACCCTGTGGTCTCCGACTAAGGTTCTGTGAAGTAACTGATACCGGTCTGCAATACAAATAATTCACCCATGAATGGTAGTATCAGGGAGTATTTGAGTATTAGTTGAGAGGAGAGGAGAAGAGCCAGTGAGTTTTAGCAGGCACATTAAAAAGCAGAAGTACTCAAATTGAAGCTGTTGTGTCACAATTATGTTAGAGTGAGTTTTTTTTTTCTTTTTTGAAAATCTTTTAATGCAAATGAGATGCATCAATAAATTAAAGTTCTGAAACCCATTAATTACTAGAGAGGAAACTTAAATAAATAATTAAAAAGGAAGAATTGGCTCAATACTAAAAAAAAGTTCTCCCTCCCTCATTTTTGATACAAAAAAAAAACAACAACATTTTAGAATGACTCACTCGTTTTTTTTTTCAAACAGCTTTTACGCATTCAAAATTACTAAAGTTTAAGTATGAGTTCCTTTCAAAGGATATCTGTACAAACAAACGTGCTCATTACGAATGTAAATTTAGTTTAATTTGATTTTATTCTTTACATAATGTCAAGTTCTCAAGTTTAATTTATATTTTAGATTGTCTTTCTCTATGTTTGAGTCAATTTGGAAGGGGAAACACATTGAGAAACATACATAAAAATAGGCCTTGATCCATATAAGGCAGATACAAGAAAGTCTTTAAATCCATGCACACTGTACAATATCGTCAATGCTAATATTTTATTCTTTTTGTTTGTGAATGGCGGTTACCTTCAAATGAAAAGAAAAACCTTATTATAGTAAAAGCCGGACTTATCGTATTGGAACTTAATGGAGTGCATTTCTCTAGGGCCAAATTCAAGTAGAATCCAGTGTCGTCGTCAAGATTACCTCACGTGAAACCAGGAAAAGCATATACATATAATTTTCTAATAAATAAAGTTTCGTTGCTTCTGTTTTGACGAAAAGTTACTATTTATAAATATATAAAACATATAAGATATATATGTTTAAATATAGTCATTGCTAATTGTGGAGATACACATAAGTTTAGCATTTCTATGTATGCTGAAAAAAAAGACAATGACTCATAATGATAATACATATATTCAAATATGTATTCTCATTCTCTCAATGAAATATTCATATTAATTTAAATATATATATATACATATATATAGGAGCTTACAAAAAATGGACAAAGAAACGAAAAGTGACTCAATTCTATTTCTGTCTCATGAGCATAATTAATTAATGGTTTCATGATTCTACTATTTCTACCTTCAAGAACTATGTCAACAAGTGTGTATGGATAGTTTATACATATACATAGTTATAAAAAGGGTCTGAAAATGAACTAAGAGTATGTTTTGTTTAATTTAACTTTTTGTACTAAAATAGATTTTTCAATTGTGAAAAATCAATCCAAATTCAAAGTAAATTGTAATTTTTAGTCAAGGAACAAATTTAATATATATTTTGTATATATTATAAGTAGTTTATCCATTCAAACAATCGTAACTACTCCCACGGATTGCCTTGTATCTCCTTGTATTCATATAAACATACCAAAGGTCCTTTTGACCTTAGTTGAGATGGGTTTGCTAGTTAGAAATCAATGACGTGAAAAAGACTCAAATCATTGAAACGTTGTACTTCGTAGATTTTAACTAATTTTGTAAATACAATTTTAAAGTTAAAATTCGCATTAGAGACTTACACTTTCAATATGCTTGAGAGCATCCCTTGACTGACCTCCTATCAAAATTTAGTTAAACCTCATCAGCATGTCCTAAGTTATAGATCTGGCTAGATTTAGCGGGAGAACAACAATTACAAAAAGTTCCAATGTCTTGATTTGACGACCTTGATCACGATTTAGTCAATCACTAAGTTTAGCACATTGTTCTAAATGAGTAATCACTCCCGGATGAATTTGCTCTATTTGGCATTTTATAAATGTCACTCTTTAAAAGAAATAAGTAGCAAAGTACCCACGTATAACTTAGCTGTTTCAAATATAAATACATTTAAATATTTTCTTGGAGGATAGGAGTCAGTAAGGCATTGATCTCTACGTTATTCATCCCTTTGCTCAATAAAATCTGAATTGTATCGTTTGATTTTAGAAAATATCTTAGAACAGATTTAGAAACTTGAGTCGAATAAGTCTCATAAAACTATGACTTCTTAGAATCGATTCCTACTCGAATAAAAAACTCGAGGTGGAAGGCTTTAAAGTATCTCTTTAAGGTATGATTGCATTTTAATATTAATAGTAACTGACCGAATCAGAGCTGGGGCCTTTAACTCACGGCTCCTTGAATTGGAGTGATGAGTTTTTTTGTTTTTTTTTGGCTACAAGAAGACGTAGTGAAAAAAGAAGACAGCTTACCTAAGTATGTAAGGATAAGGTATTTAAAAGCCATATGATAAGTTTTTAGCAGCAATACGAAACTTCTAACCGTAAAGACATGTTCCAATTCTTAAGTAAATTCTTAGTTTTTAATTATTCAACCTGATGAATATAAGAAAGCTAGTCAATGACTATGAATTGATCAAATAATACTTTTGAAGACCTATATGTGTATTAAATATACATAATTTTTGGAATTTTTTATTAAAAAAATTGCATATTCTTACGTCTCATACCGTAATATTTTATTTTATACATGATCAGACTTTCTAATTAATTATAATTATCATCTATTCACTGATGCTACTATCATTTCATTTTGAGAATATCGAAATTATTTATAGGCATTTATAATATCTATACGAGTCAGCCTATAACCATGGCCACTTAAATTGAATACTTATCCATTTGTAATATTCATCAGAGATACTCAAAGTTAAAATAAAGAACATTTAAAATTGAGACATTTGTATACTCTATGAATATATAAAAGGCTTAACATTTGATAGAAACACTTGAGTCCATTATAAGCTTATTAGTTCAATGTCAAAAATGGACAAAGATTTCTAATTTTAACATTTTTATAACACATTGCTTCATAGACACATCAAAATCCTTACTTTTGCCTTGAGTTTATATAAAATCTACTATAAAACACTCTCAATTCCTCATTTAAAACGCCTTTGTATACAGTTTTCTATTCCAACTTGTATTTACACTTCCCTATATAACTTGACATGTTCACAACTTATTCATAACATAATGACATATGTATATATATAAATGAAAAATGTTGTTTGAAATATTTGTGCACTGATAGACAAAAAGTTTTGTGATAAAGTTTTGTGTAATTTTTTGTTAGGATTAATTATAATTAATATTTTTTTTATATTAAGACTGCATTGTATATATATATATATGAATAAAAATGTACTAAGCTTTTGCATATTGTGTTATGTATAATTACATAAATATTCTTCCATCTCTTTATTTTTTTTCGTGCTTTCTTAAATATTCATTTTACAACAAAATGCATTATATGCAATACAATACATGTCGTTCATTCAAATGCATTCATCACGACAATTATAGGACATGTACATATTTTAAATAAATAATGGAAGCAGATTTAAAAATAATATGTTATAAAAATGCTATCAAAAAATTGAAAATGAAAGAAGATTAAAAATTTAAAAAAAAAAAATTATGCGCGCGTTATACGCGATACCAAAAGATGCAAATTTATTTATTTGTGACTTGTTTAGAAGTCTAATAAGGGAAATTAAAGCAATATGGTAATAATAATAATAATAATGTTGAAAGATATATTTACTTCTAATCTACATGGTTTTATGAAATGTAAAACCTTGTATCTTAATTCAATTCCATAATTTTAAGGGAACAGTAAAAACAAAGTTTCATATTTTTTCGAGATTTTAAAGATTTTTAAATTAAAACGCGTTCATGAATGACATTTCTTTCGGATATCTAATGGCTAAGTTCACATTTAATTGACTCAAATGTAAAAATAAAAATATCTTGTGATACCAGATTCCAAATTTTTGTCATTTCGGTTTGTAGCTGCTGTACTTCTCTCTCCTTACAGAAAATTAAATAAATAAAAAAATAATAATATTAACTAGCTTTCTCTTAATTTGACTCTTTAACAGCATTGTGTATACATGAAATAATAAAAATGATATTCACTCTTTAAAAAAAACACCCAAAATACAAGTCAGTTGTTGCTAATTGATTTCTATGATTAACTTTTACGTTGAGGAAAATGAATCAAAAAAGGTAAACATACATGGAAAAGAGAAATTGTTAGTCCAATTTTATCTTCAAATAACAATAGAAGTTAGGAGTGTAAATAATATGCAAAATGCTGCGTCCGAGATTTTGTGGAGTTGGCACTTTGAACCGGTCTTTTTGTTTTCCAAAGCTGTTATAATTTTTCCTTTATTACTACTGAGGGGAGAACATCTACCTGATAGTAAAGATCTCACTTGAAGGAATACATGATTTAAGGTTAATAAAGCAGATAAAATGTAAGCAAAAAAGGGCTCAAGTCCTCGTATAATTAACTATTAGTTAAAAATATATAATTTCCTGACATTAATTTCAGTTAATTTTTTGCCTCTCATTTATTATTTATTATGGATGTATTTATTTGTATATGTATATAAAGGAGAATAGCAGCTTGTAGCTCAGTAAAACATCATGACAGCTCAAGCTGCTTCCCTCTCAACATTCATCAAATTTTAAAAGTTACCAGGTGTATGATTTTCTCTTTCTTTTTATTTTACACGCCCCATTTTCATATTATTTACATTCCTATAATTTATAAGAATGTAAATCATATGCAATTCGGGCTTGTAATAAAAAAAGAAAACCTGGCAACCTTGACAATTTAATGAATGTTGAGGGGGGAAGCAGCTTGAGCTGTCATGACGCTTTACTGAGCAACAAGCTGCTATTTTCCTTTGTATATGTATACAAATGAAAACATCAAACCACAAACATTACAATACGTTACTCCGGATTCATTATTATATTCACAAATATCATTAACTCCATTCTCCTCAATGAATGATATCCATTTTTTAATTTTTCCTTTGTTCCTCACCATGATATAATCTTTGCAGACTGTTCTGTTCTTGTAAAACATTATGTTGAGGTAAAGTTAATGTTACCTTCTTAAGGGAAAAAAAAAATGATAACAGCTTCGGAAAACAAAAAGACCTGTTTGAAGAGCCAACTCCACTTTTTTATCACACGCCCGAATTGCATATGATTTACATTGCTACTTTAAACGTTTCTCAAGCACCTAAGATTTTTAAAGAGGAGGCGCACTGTAGTTTTTATAGATGGAAATAAGGGTGTTAGTAACACCGTTGCTTTTTTCAGTAATTAAATAACATATGTGATTACTTTACCTTTCGTTATGTAATGATAATAAATAATGAGATTCATTTTATTAATTCCATCAGTCTTATTTCAGATTGTGTTGTACGTCATATATTCATTACGAGATCTGTGAATAAAGATTCCTCCCAGCGAGTGTAAAAAACACGCCTAAGATCACATCAGGAGAAGTAATTTATAGGTAGCAATGTAAATCATATGCAATTCGGGCGTGTGATAAAAAAGTGGAGTTGGCTCTTCAAACAGGTCTTTTTGTTTTCCGAAGCTGTTATCATTTTTTTTTTCCCTTAAGAAGGTAACATTAACTTTACCTCAACATAATGTTTTACAAGAACAGAACAGTCTGCAAAGATTATATCATGGTGAGGAACAAAGGAAAAATTAAAAAATGGATATCATTCATTGAGGAGAATGGAGTTAATGATATTTGTGAATATAATAATGAATCTGGAGTAACGTATTGTAATGTTTGTGGTTTGATGTTTTCATTTGTATACATATACAAAGGAAAATAGCAGCTTGTTGCTCAGTAAAGCGTCATGACAGCTCAAGCTGCTTCCCCCCTCAACATTCATTAAATTGTCAAGGTTGCCAGGTTGATTTTCTCTTTCTTTTTTTATTACAAGCCCGAATTGCATATGATTTACATTCCTAGTTTAAAGTATATTTATGTTGCTTCAAATGATGTTTCTTTGCATAATGTAATTAAAGCGGGAGTCTCAAACCCCTTTTTATACACTTTTTATTTACAATCAAGTTTTACAAAAGATAAGAGCATCATTTTCGCTTTTTTAAAACCTAAAATGTCACTGCCTACAAATTTAATCAAATACAAAATAAGTTAGTTTTTGATCAAGTTCATCTATTGATATTTTAAATTACCTAGCTATATATCTATTCAAAAGTAAATATTTATACTAATCAAGGTGAGTGATGAAGAAAAGTCTTTGAAATTTTTAAATGCACTAATTCCCCCCCCCCCCCACCCGAGATTAAAAAGGTCATTGCATATGTAGCTTTTGCACTTTTACTTTTGAATACTCATGTATTCAACAGTAAGTTTTTTGATTGTTAGATATTTGATTATTTGGATGTTGGGTATTCGTTTTTAATTTGGATAACGTTAATTAATTATTATTAATTGGTGAATTTGTACTCGTATGACGACAGATGTATATATTTATATCTGTTTGATATACATGCATCATGATGTCTCACTTACCTAATGTAAGGTAAAACTAACCATATTTACCATGTATTTATTCCTTCTTCTTTTTGAAGGTTGGATCCTTGACTGGAGAGAAAAGCTCGTCTTTCTCTAATACCGTACTTTCTGCTCTGCCTTTGTCATCATTAGAGTTATAGAAAAGGAGGGATTCCCAATGAGTGCCAATCTCTTCAAAAACTTGTTTGTTGACAACTAACAGCATATTTGTATTTAATAAAGACAAACGAGCCCTCTGCTCATTGTTATGTCTTAATTAAACAGATTATTACCTCCCGTATATTAATTTCTCATAGTCACCATATTGTTTTGACGTAATTACGAGGAAAATTTTACAAGAGGCAGGGAATTCCTCATTTTTGACAACTCTAACCACTAAATAAATGGACAAAGTTATTTTTCCTCTTACATTGAAAGAATAATATAGAAGTCTTCAAAAGGAAAACTTATTTTGAAAGTGTAAATTCCTAAAGTTTTTCATTTGTTTGTAACATTTTGAGTATGACAAAAAATAATAATATTTTTCTCCTAAATTGCCTATAAAAAAATCGCTAATCCAAATAAAATATTAGCTCTTTCGCATACATAAATAAAAAAAGTTATTAGGGATATCTCAAAAAGAAAAAGTCCTCATTCATATTAAAAAAGAAATATTTTTGTATGGTAACATACCCTGGAAAAGAAAGAAAGGCATAAATCATAAAAATAAGTTTAAAATACACTCCACTGAGCACTAATCTTTGAATAATTTTTTATTTCTCAAATGAGACATTTTGAAAATATAATGCTTAGAGGGAATTTCAAACTCGTATTGCCATAGTCAAGTGTGATTAGTTGATGAACTCTATACGTATATATTTGTGGGACTTGTGACATAAATTGATCAAACAATTAAAGACCTTGAGACATAACTTGGACTCGAAAGCTAAGACATGATACTTTACATTAGTGGTCCCCAACCGCCGGTACGCAGACCGATACCGATCCGTGGATCAATCAGTACCTGGCCGCACAAGAATTAATTAATTATATCTGTTTCATTTATTATTTAACTCTGAGACGATAATAATACTTGATCTACAGACTACTACAATGTGTTAATAAAGATATGACTTCCTTATGTTATAATAGCATTGTAATGTTGGAGTAATGAGCTAATCAAGTTTAGCTCATTATGTGGTCACAGTGGATTCACATTTATTATAAATAATAATATTTCAAATTGTAACCGGTTCACAGTCAAATTGTCAAGCGTTGACCGGCCTGCAGTTTGGAAAAAGTTGGGGACCACTGCTTTACATGACTTGAAATCATTTTTTTAACACATTTTCTTTCTCACTTTGATTTTTTCACTGGTTATGAAGTACTCATCAAAATATTTTTCCTCGGGGTCGGTTTTTTTATATCATGTCAGCTATGGCAGAGAATAATTCATAATATATGCTCCATATTTTAAACATCCCCTGGCTCTACATATGCTCAACTGCAAGCAAGTGCAATTCAATAAAATTCAAATTGTGTGCTCTTACAGTACACTCATCTAAAATGAAATACTATTCCTGAAATGGACTTGATAGAACTATTTAAGGACTTGAACTTATGAGCAAAGACTCGAGATCAAAGAATTTAAAATCACAATATAGATATACAGCTCTGCTAATTAGTGTTCAGTACGTTGATGGATTTGTTGAACTCAAATTAGTTAAAGCAGTGAACATTAATCTTACTATTAACTTAAATACACTCTTTAAGTTTGGGAGTGTGGCGTCATTGGCTAACTATCATTATAAATTTGGAACTTTTGTCTTTTTGGAGAAGAAAAGGGTTAGATGTTCTATGACGACGATTGCTATGGTTTAATGTTATATCAGTCCTTAATATGGGATTTAAAATCAATCGCTTCCCACGTTGTTACGTCTTATAATAACCTGTCTCTCTTATTGGATTTTATTTGATGGAAGAGTTTTGTAGTTAAAATTATAGAGACTTCTTAAAATTACGATTTTGGAAGCGTTTCAAAAAATGACTTTGCAACGTATACATAACTGGAAGTTGTTTTAATAAATCCCAAAAATATCAACAATTCCGATATAGAATGTTTTAATTTTGAATTCACTTGACTTCTTCAAAGTGAATTATTTTAAGTATTTACCTATAAATCAGTAAAATATTTGGCTCAATTAGATTATTTGCAAGCAGACTGTGTCGAGGCCTTTGCTTATGTATAGTAAATGTTGGAAACAATCGATTTGGAAGTAAAAAAATCTAAATAAAAGGATACTCGACGGCCAAGTATTTGCTTAATTGTTATTGATAGCACTACTATCAAAGTAGTTCTTATCAAAGCTTTGATATGGTTTCCTTGTCTACAAGATATATTTTCTTCCTACAAGATGTCGCTTTTGAAGTATTTAAATAGTTATTTAATTTCTTCTTTCCTTTGCTTCAATTTACTATGCTTTAATTGAAGGAACAAAGGAAACACATGGCCTCCTCAGTACCTCACCTCTAATGGACTAAAAAGTCGTCTCTTACCCAAGTTCAATTGTGCAAAAATTGATGACGTGGTTGTCGCTTTGGCGCTTTGTTTCATAGCTTTGGTATCATCTTGTTTCCTCACCGTCCCCTCTTTCTCCAACGCATTAGTCTCAATTCCTCATGATTGCTCGGCCCATGAAACTGTAATTTGGGAGCGATTTTCCTACTCTATCTATGGTACTAACACAAATGACGTCACTCTAGTATTTTTCATGTAGCCTTTAATTTCCTTGCAATAACAAGGTGAATTAAAAAAGGCTGCCAAGTAAGTTGTAGAGTAATTCATGACATCTTCAACTTCTTTAGATGTCCAAACAATTGTTTTCTAGCTGGAAAATTTTGTACACAAACTGATCCCATGATCGTCGAACTATTGAACACAAAATATAGTTTATAATAATTGAGTAGTTGAATAAATAAATACCATATTTAGACCCCTTTTTCATTTGTAAGGAAAAGTTGAGAGGCTCAATTCAATGGTTTCTATGCAAAAAAACGTAATACAATTATTGGTATATGTTCTTTTCAAAAAGCAGCTCAAGTGTTTTATTTTTTTCAAAACACAGAGTAAGTCCTTCAAATGTTCTGCTTAAAAAAGTTTGTTTGTTTGCATATGGAAACAAACCTAAGACACTTATTAAAAGAAAAAGTATGTTAATTCATTAGATTTGTTTTGTTTTTTCATATTAGGCTCACAATTACAAACAAACTTTCTCATGTTTCAACAGTTCAAATTTTTAGATTGCATCCAACTTCTAAAAATCATTTTTTTTTTTTTAGCAATTTATTTTTTGATGAAATTTGATTTATTATTTATTAGGCATGTACCGTATTTTCAATTGCTGTATATGCAATATATAGCAATTGAATTGCAAAAAAAAATAAAAAATCTTTTGTGTCAAAAAGATTTTAATAATAAGGTAAATCAATTTTTATAAATTTTGCATTAAATTAAATTGTCTTTTGATGCATTTATTTTTTTATTTTTAAGGACAAATATTTCCTTTTTTTTCTTCCTTGCCTATGATTTGATTTCATACACCACCTTCAACAAAATAAAAAAGATTTGTTAATTTGTTTTCTTTGTATGTACATAGAATAAAGTCAAATTAGGTATTGTTGCCCTTTTTATTGGCCTTAATGGTTGTTCTTTTCTCCTTCTTTTTTTTTTATTTTTTTGGTGGTATTAGAAGAAGAAAGGGAAAACTTTCATTGCTAACATCTAAATTGTGTTACACAAAGAACTTAAAAACTACGTACAACATTTAGCTCAGTGAGGCTGGAATCATAGAGCCCATTGCTCCTCTCCCATATTTTTTGGAAAAATGAGATTTTTTTTGATCTATTCATATGATAGTTTAGATCATTACTAAAGTTGAGAAGTCATAATAATAGAATTTGACCCCCCCTCCCTCCCTCAAAAATTCATTCCAGGGATTTAGCTATGTACACCTAGACATGGATTAAAGTGTTCTCAATCCTTACATACTCTGTTTTATTATTTGTTTTGATCACTGGTTCTTTTTTTTTTTTCGAGAGTCCGACGGTTTTCGACAAATCGAACCCTACTTTTTAAACTTTTTTGGCCCATTTTTCAAATTCAACTTTAATTTAAGACCAGAAGGATACTCATTTTGTGCATTAAAATAATCAAAGACTCACGGTAGAGCTACTAAAGTACTAGTAGCATGCAGAAGGATTACGAGATCAGCTGCAATCCGTCTGCCCACTACTACTTCAGTCTATTAAACTTGTTTTTTACTAATAGCTCTACCATTAGTCTTTGATTTTTTAGTGGGTTTTTGATCGAAATTGAATGAAAATTTATAAATTTTATTATAAGGTTACTTCTTAGTTGAGGATTCTCATCGGGCGCTTGGCATCTCGTTTGAAAGCTGTGGGTCTTCAGCTCTTTAATGTACTCCTTATTAATCCATTTCATGTATTATTCAAGATATCATTTAAGAGCAAAGGATTTGGCCGACTTTTGGGACTACTCCCGTCTCCTACTCCCCTAAGATCCCTCTTAGGTCAAAACAAAGACTGGAAATGGAATTTACATTAAAAACATTAGCGGTTCATTATTTTATAATTCACTAAATGAGTATAACTAAATAACTTTTAGTATTTTTGACTGTGGGTCAATTAATCATTGTTTCTTGTCCATTTCAAAAAATGCTATAATTATACTAATTAAACTATCTGTATGTAAATACTTGAGGCTAATTAGAAATGGGTTGAACTCCTTCTGTCTGACATATACACATCCATTAGGGGGCACGTGAAAAAGTAGTTGTATGTATGGCTATAACATACAACATCTATACTAAATTTCAGGCCATTTCAAATCCATTTATTCTGTAAATGATTTGACTTGTTATAAAATATGATTAAACCTAATTAAAGTACACATATCCCATGAATAGCTCATTTTAAAACAACTAAAATTTTTTGCACACGGTGTTTCCTTAGCTAAGTAAGAGATTTTTAAATGCCCAAAATCATGAGATTATATGAATGCCGAGTTTTGATGATGCAATTAAATTTCATATCATGAATTTACAAATGCAGTGAGTTAAATTTAGATCCATTCTCCTTCAAGTTTGGTATGAAGCCTTATATAGACTGTAGACAGGAAAACAATGTTTTAAAGACATTATCCTTCTTCCCCATATATGTACATAGTTTTACAGCCAAATGAAATCATTTGAAGGATGTTTAGAAGAACGTAGACGAGGAAAACTCACCACAAGGTTTTTAAAATGCATTCATAGATGCATTTTAAGGACCTTGTCATTGAGTATTTTAAGATCATGTTCCGTGTTTCTTGATATGGTAATATTTGAGATTTGAATTTTCTATTAGGATAACAAAGGTATCATATTTTGGGATACGTACAGAAATAATCTGAGTTTTCTGGCATCCATTTTTTAGCCCAGGAGTTGGAAACCTGTGGTCTATTGGAACTTTTATTTTCAATGTAGTTATTTTTTACAGCAGGGTACTGTCTAACAGCCATTTTGTATTCCAATATAAAATAATCCATTTAAATCCCAAATATTGTCATTACAAGATGGTCAAATTCTTGAACAAATGACACATTCCCTTTAAAATACTAGAAGCAAACTTTCCTAGAACCGTTTAAAAAGATTAATTCTAAAAAAAAGAGTTGGGAGATGGGGCATAGATATTTTTGTTTGTCTTTCTAAAAACCCTTTATATATTTGCATATAGTGAAACAAGAGCCTATTTAGTTTAGACAAAGGGAATATGAGTCTCATTCTAAATGACCTGAGCTACAATTCACCCAACTCAAAATTCAAAAATTCACATCCATAAAGAATATCTGTGTCAAGTCAACAAGAAAGCAAGTTTTTTTTTCAAATATTGAAAAGGAGAACATCATTCACTTTTAAGTTTTTTTTTACTTCAAAAATATAACGACCAAATATTTTGGAGTCATTTTAAGACCTATCGCACACGGTTTTTGCTAAAATGTTACTTTTAATAAAGAAATCAAGGATTGTTGTATATCTAATAGAGCAATCGGATAAATGTTGCGACTGCACATGGAGCCGATATGGTCCCTGAAAGAACGTCCATTTCTTTCATAACTCCAGAGATTTATTTAGTTGTAGTTGCTAAAACCAGTTCATCTGTTGTAGAACTATTAAGAATCAACTACATCCACTATTATGCTCACCATGAAGCATTGTAACAGTAACTACAATGTCAGAAATACCAGGTTGATTGTGGCCAGTATTTTTTTCCTACAATACAGTTGCAACTATTGGACTCATTATTGAATTAATCGAAATAACCTATTAATACAAACGAAAGATAATGTCTTCAAGAATATGAGTGCAGTTCACACTCATTTTTGAAATATTTCAGACAAACTTGGTTTCTTGTTGACTCAACACATCTTTCGTAGACAAGTGTTAAGTCTTTAAAAAGTAAGAAATGAACAAGAGTGCAAACTCTAGAGCTGAAGAGCAGGTCTCGGAGTCAAACTTAAATTACATTAAACTTGAGACTTGTTTAATACTCAATACGAAAGGAATTTAGATATGAAAATGCCTTGAACTATTACAAATTATTATGACTATTTAAATCTTTTTACACAATTTAATTTGAATATTGAGAGTGATGACTTGTACTTGCGAATGGAATTTGAGTTCTACTACAAAGATGGCTTGTAGTCAACCATGTTTGCGTTTACGGTAAACCAAAACCCTTTGAAAGGAACATATGGATTCATTTATCTATAATGGGATCACCAATGTTAATTATTTGATGATTTTGATTTAAAGAGTGAATGATTTTGTACGACTTCATTCAAAGCTTTTTGCATGCGCAAGTTATCCCAGTAAGTGATTTATTGTTTTATATAAATATATATATATATATTTATTTATCTACATATAATCTCTCAAAGAAACACCCCGTGCAAAAACTAATAAATTGCACATATTTGCATTAAATCGTAGGAAGTCGTAGGTTATTGAATTGATTTTCCTTTGATGTACAACTATGTCGATATGTGAGGTTTCAGCATTAGATATAAATTCATTCATTTGTATGCCTACATATCATTATTATCAATAACTTTTTGTTTTCAGATATTTTTATAATAATAGCTAACTCCAATCAAGGACGAATTCAAAGTCCTATGAGCAAGCCCTTTTTGACTCTTTTTCTTAAAAAAAATATGTTTTAGATTACAAAATGTGTAATGAATTTGAAGCTGTTTACAGACTCATTTTGCATGAGTCGAGTCACGAATCTTTGAGTCCATGTCTTCATCAGACTCAATGAGAAACAACATATAACGTAGGAACCCTACAACATGGGTGCTAAACGTTTTAGGTTTAGGTAAATGAAAGTAGCTAGAAGAAGGGGTAAGTTTGTTACCTTTCAGATCATAAGGACTGTTTCTTTGATTGGATGTATCACATCTCTTTTGTTTTAATATTAGTCGATTGAAAATGGGGAGTGAATATACCGCCCCCTATTGAAATTAATAAAACTTTTTTTATACTTTGAGCTCTGATTTTAATTATTTTATAATTTATAGAAGTTAAAATATTAATTGATTGTTATTGTTTAGGTATATATATATATATATATATTTGTAGTTCTAATTTCATGTATCAAAATAATAATTCTCCTAACAACACGCTAAGTCTTTAGAAAAACAATACCATTGAAGTAAACAACGATGTCTGTTTGTTTTTTCTTCAAAAAAAATCCTATTACTAAAGGATCAGATCACGTTATATGTGAGTATATAATTGGCAGTAGTTGACAAAAAAACAAACAATCATGAAATGATGTGTATATACATACAAATACAATTGCAAATAACCTCATTCCTCCCTATAAAATTTCTTTGACTTGATTGATTTTTACATTAAGAAATTAAATTACTATACAACAAATTGCTTCGTATTTTTTTTCTTCTAATCAAAACACTTGTCTCTTATATACCAATTAATTTTGTAGACTTAATTTATATTATGAAACATGATTATATACATATCACAAAAATAAGTTTGTAAAATATTGTATTTTCTGATTCACTTGTCGTTGAGACTTTGTCATTATTTCATAAAATCAAGCAACTGTTTGATTTAATTCGTTTGTTTATCAATCAAAACATTCTTTATCCTTACTATCGAGTCATTGTTTCTAAGCCACTCTCAAAAAATATTATTTAATAAGATCATACAATTGATAAGAGTTCAAGGCATCAATATACATTGTCATCGATTCTTTAATAATAATCTAACAAAGATATCAACAAATAACTTTTTTTTATTTTTTTATTATGTAAATTTAAACATGGTTTGCATATGACGATTCATCATGAACCTGGTTAATGAACAGACTCCATGAATTTAATTAGTTAGCTCAACTAGGTAAGAAACGTTGATATCTAACAATATAGTTTAGAATACAAAGGATACATGTATTTGAAAAATCTATCAACTATTCTATTTGAGGTATTTGATAATGATTTGAAATTGATACAAAAAGCCTCTCTAATCCTTTGTTTGTATCTGTTTGTGAAGAATAAATTGCATGGGTATATTCATTGGTGAGTACATATCTTCAGCGCACTCACGAGTAGGGATGGACATTTTGTTGAGGTGAGAAAGCATGTCCGCAATTACTACTATCTGGTGCCTCTACATTTTATTAGCTGATTGTTATTTAACAATATTAAATGATACAGAATAGCTACTGCTAATTGTAACAAGCTCTAGACTCCACCATATAGGGATGACTGAACTCAAATTGGTTGTCAAGGTAGTGATGCTATATCAAAATTTTGTCCATGTCTACTCATGAGTCATGTTCAGGGATCAAGTGTAACCATTTTATAGGTGGAAGAGTACATCAATAAGCAAGTGGCATGTTCTCCATGTGTCCGTTTTCAATTTGTATTGAGTGATTAATTCGTTGTTGTTGTTGTTTTCCTATTTGATTAAGTTCCTTATGCTACACAGCAGTAGTCCCCAACCCAGGGGCTGCGGACCGGTACCGGTCCGTGAATCTATCAGTACCAGGCCGCACAATAATTAATTAGTTAGTTCTCTTTTCTATTTCCCAACCTCAAAGGACCCACGAACGGCCAAGGAATGGATACGTGACCCATTTGACATCAAACCAGCCGAATACAGCATGTTCGTGCAAGAAGAAGACCAACTCCGGTAGATTGTAAATGATGGCAGTGTTCGAGACAATAAATCTACCTTTGCTGTGGATTAAAGTCATTGCAGAATACCCAGAGATCGCTAACACAGGGCTGAAAACCCATGTTGCCATTTACAGCATTCTATCTGTGTGAAGCGGGGTTTTCTGCAGTGATAGCTACCAAAACAAGGCAAAGGAGCAGATTGGATATAAGCAACACTCTGCGGGTGTGTCTTTGTCTGCCATTACCTCCAGATGGGACCATTTAGTTGCAAAGAAACAAGCTCGGGGCTACCATTGATATACCGATACGGTCAGTTTTTGATGTTATATTGCTGAAGCAATATGCTAATAAAGTTATATCTTCCTAATCTGTGTAATAGCATTCTAATGTTGGAGCAGATTGCTAATAAAGCTCCACTTGAGTACTCAGTGGATTCACATTCATTGTTATTATTAATACTTCAACCTCCCGGTCTGCAGTAAAATTGTCCGCAGTTAGAAAAGGGTTGGAGACCACTACTATACAGCATACTTGGCAACCTTTCGAGATACAATTATGTCACAAAAGTCAACGAGATGTGTGAACCCTTCAGTTTTTTTTTTAAACTGAAGACATTTCCCATCAAATGATAGCACATTTTTGAGAAGTAACATTCCAGTAGATTTTAAATAATCTCAACTTCTACCCACACACACAATGTTTTGCTCATTGCTCACAGCTCATGAAACTCCTGTGTTCATGAGAATGGAATACGCGAGCGTCGTTCAGAAATCCCATCAATAGATATATTATTTATACCTAAGAATATAATTTAGTTTTTCAAGGTCATGCATACATACAGACATACATACATACAAGAAGCAAAAGATTCTTGATGTCCTGAAATACATACCCACACTTAAAAATTGCTTTCTCATTTATGGCCCCTACATTTTTTTTTTTTTTCATTTTTTCATCTTTTTTTTTTGCGCATCGTATGAATCATACTTCGAAGGAAATAAAAGTTGAAGCATAGTATGTATGAACATACATAAAAAAACATGAAAAGGGATGGGAAACCAAGTGTATGTATGTACATATACAATATTACGTTCTTGTACACACACAGGGTGGGCCGTAATTAGCCACTCCTTTTTAATTTAGTTCAATTCAGCTTATACCAACGAAGAATTTGTTGAAATCAAAGTGCTGAACAGGGTGTTGAGTATTCCCTTTCTTTGCGTCTTTTAATTTGCATTCACTAGGATTACTTCTTAGCTTTTGTGATCAAAAAAGTTCAAATCTCGTGCCCTAAACATTTTTGCGACTTTTGAGGCAAGTTTTACTACGTTCCCTCCTCTGATACATCGTCACCCATTGACACATAAATAATTTTTGTATACTAAAATAATAAAGAAGAGAGTCACTTTGTGCAGGAATTGCAATCCAAGTCCAGCAATTAATATATCTAACTGTACCTTTTCAATTTCAATATGGAAATAAATAATAAAAAACAATATTCAGCAAATTTAACGTAGTAATAAATTTTATAATTAATGAAAATAAAAAAATTGGGTTGAGCATAGGACTGTAAGGCCCAAGTCTTCAAATTCGGTCAATTGAAAACAGAATCTTCTTTCAAAACATCTTCAATCCTGGAGTAGGCCGGATTATTATGAATACCAAGTACCACTGGCTCTCCATAGAGATACATCCTTTGATTGTCTTAAGCATTCACGCACCCATTCCATTGCTGGTTCCTTTTTGAAACTTCCTCGATGAACAAGCCTCAAGGGAATTATACATCCAATAACATGAACATTGGCTCCTTTAGAGGCTGCTGCAAATGTAGAGCATCTGCTTCTACGTGGTGAACGATCCATTGATCTTGAAGTATGGAGATTAATGTTAGTCTCGTCCATAAACAAGATCGGTAAATTTTAAGACTGATACAAACGTAAGCTTTCAACAAGATCCTTACGTTTATTCCCATATTGAATTTGCTCCATCCCATATTGACCTTGAAAAGGTATAGACGTTAATTTTTTTTCCCTTTTGGATTGTTGTTTAGGGGAAATCATAGGCTCAATTTAGTTAATTTAGCCGAGGTAAAATAACAATAGAGTTAACGTTGAAGAATCTAAAGTTGTTTTTGTCCAAATCAAGGGCATCCCTATTCCAACCCTCTTTATTGCAGTTACCTCCTATCTCCTAACGCCATATTGCCACCCACATATAGCTAGATGTCTCTATACACCTCTTTTTCTATCCTTTTGACATTGATGTACGGACAATTCAAGAGGGGTGTTAACTCTATGTATCTCCAGGTTCACCAAGAGTTTTCTATGTCCTGGTTTTGTAATATACATGACACAGTTAATGAAGAATACACAATGCCTTTTACTCGAGCAATCTTTATTTTTTTTAATGTTCTAAATTAGGGGTATTAGTTTAGACAGATCAGGCTGTAATTTGATATTTTGATTTTTTTTCTTATCATTAGTAGGTAATTACATTTTTTTTTAAATATACGCGGGACCTGAGCACTGTGTGTCACCTCCTATAAAACAGACATTGACTTACTACTATGTGCGTAACTGCTTTGACTCACTCACAAAAATTGACTCCGGGCTCTATCCAATTAAAAACAATGTCAGCCATTTTGAATGAAACTTTCCACAAAACTAAATAGAGCTAAATAAACTCTCCTTTAAAAAGATAATATAATAAAAATGGTGTATTTTGTAGTGTGTAGAGACATACTTATAAATCCAGCTCCTTCTGAACCACCCAAAACAATCATAAATGAGAAAGATATTTTTTTTTTTTGTATGATGAAGCTAAAACTATGTACTCCTACACTCAAAATGAAAAGAGAGCTGAAGATTAGCATAACAACATGAGTATGTAAATTTATTGAAGGGAATTTAGTCAGAGATATTCTTTTATATCCATATACATACATATAAGTAAAGAGCAATTGACGCAATGTACGCAGTTACATAAAAAAGAAAAGAAAAGATTTCCCATCAAAAGAAATGAAAAAGCTCCTTAAAAAAGTAATCATTTTCCTACATCAATGCCAGTCTCATTTGGATACGTACATACATAAATATGTATATGATTGCTACTTAGATGTTACAGGAAAAAAGGAAAAGAAGTTGAATATTTCACTTAGAGCCTTTGACGGCAATAGAGTAACAAGAGGGGAAAACCCCGGAGAGCTATGTCAACAACTTGTGAACAATCATTTTGTTACCGTTATTAGAATTAAAAGGAGAGTGATAGTCTTTGTGATTGGCTCTGATAGATTGCTTTTAATTATATTTTATAATACCTATGAGTCTCAGAGTAGTGAAGTGTACGACTCTTTTTCCACTCAAATATGTACATTGAGATGTAATCTTATAATAACCAATGGCTTTTATAGCAAATTTACACTTTTTTGAATCCAATTTTCTATCACTCTTTGGCATGTATAGCAAAAAAAAAAGAAGTTAAATACGAGTTGACTTTTAATGTACTAAGGATCAAATTGATGCAATATATATTCTCATTTAGCAATAATGGCTGACATCCTTTTACAATTTCATCTGCTCAAAGGTTAAGTAATTATATTGACGGATTTGTGGGATACCGCGCTACTGTTTTGGTCATTCTAACCAAGAGGATTTAAATTAGAAGAGTTAAAAGACCATATCTAGGAGTCTCAAAAGGAAAGGATGTTTCGTAAAAAGTCAGCTTTAGACTGTTTTGGTCATATGAGGCGGAGTGAAGCCCTGCTGGAAAGCAAAGGTTATGCCAGCAGCCCTTCTGTTTATCTACATATGACTTCACCTTTTGTTCTAAGAAGGTCATGTCAAACAGGTAGATGTTTTTTTTAGACCATTGACGAAGTAACATATCAGGACGACATCACGACATGATACCAAGACTTTAACACTTTTTAATATACTATATAGTTTCTTAGTCATGAGACAAAGACCACGAGTTTGAAGGAGTCGACAGCAACATCAGTAGTATAATATGTTCTATACATAAAAGCTACACTGATCGGCTAGATCTTCACTGCGAGACAAAAATCCATCTGAGAAATTTGGAGAAAGCTCTTGTATTTTAGTTTTTTCCTCATCATTTTTTGGACTATGAGTACTTCTTTGATACAAATGTTACTACTCATCCAAATTATAGTCTTTCCACCCCTGTTATTGATCCTTAAAAGACGTACCTCTAATAGGATTCATGGATGACAAGGTCACGAATTAATCTCTATGATGACGTCATGGAGCAAAATTTGTTATAGTCTACATATCACTAAATTCCTAGTAACTAAAACATATATTTGAAAAAATTATCTGACGTGAGTAATCGTAGGATAAAATGTGACAAGTGCAGTATTCTTCACTTATGTTTCACATGGTCGACTCTGCTCTACAAAACCCCGTACAAAACTATGTATTTTTAACAAAAATCAAAAAATTTTCAACATATTCATACGACTATTTTTACAAATTATTTAGATATGATGTTCAGTATTTGAATTTACTTTCCGTCTTGTTTTTCTGGTTTCCTGAGACATTTGACGTAGAAATATTAACGGTTTACAAACACTATTTGACTTTTTGGAGATAGACTCTTCAAAAAATATCGATTTAATTATTCATTAAAGGACAAAAGCTCTCAATTTCTTCACTGACACTTAATGTATCCACATATGTAACGACTACTATGGGCAAATACATTTATTGTTGGGGTGACTAATTACATATTTAGAGACTCGGGGAAAGTCCTCGTGATAGGATTTGAGGGGAAGTACGTATTTTATGTCATTACGTATTGTTTATATCAACATAACTTGTTATTTGCAAGATACAACCTTACATGATTTTTCTATTTTTTTTTTGCATTAGCGGGTATTACAAGTGCTTTGTTGATTCAATTAATCCTCTTCAAAATGTATGATTATAATTTATTTACAGTTCAATGAAACTTTTAATCCATAGGAAAGTAATTACAATACAATTCCAATGAGGCCTTCTTCCTCTTTTTGCGTTTAGCCTTATCTTATTAACTTTTGTGACGTCAATCCCTCAATAAGATAACTTGTACATACATATATGTATAATAAGAAAATATGCCTACAATTTCCTCTTTGTTCAAAAATGACTTTTGATAGGCTTTCATTTTTTGATGCCTTACTCAGCATTTAACTCCTTACTTCTTTTTTTTTATATACATATATATATATATATAGAAAAACATAATCATTTTTCGTTAAATTCATATAACACATACGTAGTAATCCTCATTCTACCCTCATCCCAACCCAAAGAAAAAAAAGCTCGAAGTAACACCATATTATTTTAGTTGGGAACTTTTCCCCAACTATTGGAATATTCTTCAAAATTTAATAGCAGAGAATTGCTCAAAGCATAGAAACAACTGAATCAAGTCTAATTAATATGCGTTCAGGGTACTATTAAGGGGAAAGAGGAGAAGAAAATCGTCAGTTGATAAAAAGAAAAATAACTTATTTCGGATTATATTTTGGGGGGATAAGGCTTTGATGTGCATATGTTGTCTAGTTGGTTGATTGTTTTGTTGTCTTCAAAAAGAGTTTGAGTATGCAAAATATGTTTTTATATACCATTGTAATTCACTCATGAGAGTCATCAAAATAAAATAATTATTTTAAAACTCTTAATCCTTAAATGGTTTTAAGATTTGTTTTTTCATAATTTAAGAACTTACTTTTAATTTGCAATCTAGAGTCAGTCATACCTGGTATTACAAACATTACAGATGGCAAAAAAGGGCACAACATAAAAAGGTTGAGAAGGACTTTTAGGGTTCATAGTGAGATGAAATAGACTTTTTATATTGTTAATGTGGCCTTTAAAAGTTGCAAATTTGTTTATGATGTTCTTATACTAAAGAATTTGCACATTTCTGCTATAAATCATACAGATATAATTACTCTGCCAAACAACTTCTATTTGCAAAGAAGTAATGCTTCTTATGAAACTCACGACATGAAGGTCACTATTTTTTGTGTAGGAGCGTTTATTTAAATCGAATTCCAAATAATCTAGATATTAAAATAATATTCTATTTTTTGTTTGTTCATTTTTAGATGTACATATTTTGAAAAAGTACAGATCTTATAAGTCGTTTCTTGCTGCTGTCAGAGTGTTCATCAATCAAATTGATATTTTGATCATAGGGAATAGATATATCTATCAATAAACGTTTCTTTTAAAGACAGTCTCAACCCCAAGATATATCTTTTAAAAAAAAAATAGTTTTGAATTGATCAAAACTTGTGACCTTAAAAAAAAATTGAGAGAAATTGTTATAAATCAGCTTTTTGCGTTAAACTTGACAAGATGTATCTAATTTGTATTTTTAAAGATCACTCACAATTATTGATATAAAT
Source organism: Lepeophtheirus nordmannii (assembly GCA_963680855.1). Taxonomy (NCBI): domain Eukaryota; kingdom Metazoa; phylum Arthropoda; class Copepoda; order Siphonostomatoida; family Caligidae; genus Lepeophtheirus; species Lepeophtheirus nordmannii. The sequence continues at coordinate 18,003,879 of OY804525.1, read as the reverse complement.
AATCAAAGGTTAACTACTTATTACTGAATACATTTGAGACGTTTAGGATGAAGGGTTGTTATACTTATAAGAAAATGATACAAAAATGTAAATAAATACTTTTGACAAATTTCATAATCATTTACTATTTTAAAAGAGTTTTCTCAAAATGCATAGATTATTTCCATATGAAGTGTAAAATATCTTCGTACAGTTGGCCTTGAATTACAAGCAACATTTGTGTCTGTACCTCTGATCATCCAAAAACACTAACTCGTCCAAAATGCAAGTGAAATAAAATTTTGTTCAGTAGGGGTTTTAGGGGACAGGATTTTGTGTACAGCAGGCTCTGCACTGAAATATAAAAATGAAATGAATCCGTGCTCTAATATTTTACAATATTGACCCATGATATCTACTTCTAACTCAACTTGGAATCAGACTTGCGAATAGTATAGAGCTTGGAACTCCTACTCGTGACTAAGACTTGAGTCACACTTTAGTCTCACATCAATGTGACTTCAAATTCTAGCTCTAAAAACAATTGTTATTCTATTTAAAATAGTCAAGTTAATATAGGTCATGCTGTATCCAATCAAGCTCTTCTATACCTTCTCAAGCTCAATATGGGAATAAATAAATAAGAATAATATTCAGGAAATTTAATATCTGTAATAATAAATTTATTAGAATCTATATAATGTCAACAAAATTAATCACATCTACAAAACAATTCTGGATGCTAGCAATACAATTATTACGAATCATTGAGGTAATTTCATTTATATAGGGAATATTGATCAAATTTGCTCAATTGGATTGAGCATTAGAGGACTGTAAGGCCCAAGTCTTAAAATTTTGGGAATTGAAAACTCTTCTACATACAAAACATCTTCAATCCTGGAGTGGACCGGAGCATTATCAATAACAAGTACTACTAACCCTCCATATACCATCCTGACTTATTCCCATATTGAATTTACTTATTCCCATATTGAACTTGAAAAGGTACAGATGCTCCATCATCATAAACAAACGCTCTCCTGATTTATAATTCATTCACTTATATAAATATATGAATATTTATTAATAATTAATTATTCTATTCAGACACTAGAAGTAGTCCTAAATATTTGTAATCAATGTTGCCCGGATACTTAGAAGTATTACTGTACATGATACTATAATATTAACTTACGTACAGCTGTTCCAATTATCCTTTTATGCAGCACATGTATTTTGAATGTTCAATGCCAACAGTTCAATTGTTTTTTTGTTTTGTTTTTGCATTTGATGGCATTTAAGTCAGTATTTATGCAATAAATGTACGTATGTATGTATGTATGTAAACATTTGCAATGTCTCATTTAGGCACTTTGACTATTAATAGATTTACTAAGTAGTCACAAGTATCAACATAATAGTTCCATCTGTCGTTGACAGACTAATTAACAACTTTATACGATACTTACTTGGGACTGAGGGATATATTATTGAGTATTAGGTCATTAGATTCTTAGAAAGGAGGAGGAATAAGTGTGAACGGAGCATTGAATTCACTTTAATATCCTTGGAGTATAAATAAATTAAATAGTGATGTATATATATGCATAGAGAGAGTGAGAGAGAGTTGCTATCTCTTGAGCTCTTAAATTATTGTCCTTACACTGGTAATGTCTTCTTCCTCTTGTTTTCGAATATGTGATAGGAGATTCAAATGAGGAGCAAATTTTTAAGATTAGAAATTACTTTTACATTAGTCTTTTTTAATGATCGTATTTTGACATTACATAGAATTAGCTAGGAAAATTGAGAATATTTTAAATGCTGAAAGAAATGAATTGCTTATTTCGGATCAAAGACATACAGCTCTGGAACAATTAACTGAAGAAGGACTATATAAATGAAATTACCTCAATGATTTGTAGTAATTGTATGTATTGCTAGCATCCAAAATCGTTTAGTAGATGTGATTAATTTTGTTGACATGAGATTCTAATAAATTTATTATTATGTTAAACTTCCTGAATATTGTTTTTAGTATTTATTCCCATATTGAACTTATTTATTCCCATATTGAACTTGCTTATTTCCATATTGAACTTGAAAAGGTATAGTTAGTTTCTTAATGAAATGTAATTCATGAATTATCCGCTAGGTGCACATGTTAGTCCTTCTTTATAAGTCTCCTGTTGTAATCTCATGTAAAGTTCATTATTATAATTTTCGATTCCAGTTTCTTAAAGTTTGTGCAATTTCGTCAAATGCTTTGTAAAAGTGTTGTTCAATAAATTTTTAGTTAAATTTAGCAATGTCCTTGTTCTTCTTTAAATCAAAACAAAGGGAAGACATGATATTTTGGTTATTTATAGCTAAATATGCTATAATTTTAATAGTCCGGCCCACGACGTCTACCTAGGGGTCGTATCTGGCCCGCGATGTGAAATGAGTTTGACACCCCTGGATTAAAAGACAAAAAACAATTACTGATACAAACAAAAGAAAAGAACGATTTAAAAAGGAACAAAGAAATAATATTCACCAAACCTCTATAATTTTTTTTTCAAACTCCCTAAAAAAAGACATTATTAATACGTTTAAGAATTGTATTTATTTTGACTGAAAGTTTTCAGGAGCATACTTAAAAGTGCAAGCGATCAAATATAATTAGAAGTAGTTTGATAAAAATCCCAGTTTACTCACATTTATATTTTTCAGAATCCCAAAAAAATTAAATTCAAATTTCCCGGTATTTTTTCCTCAAGGTAGTACTCATATTAATATAACTGATTATAGAGTGATACATATATTTATCACTACCAAATCTAAGACAAATAAAACACTTTGAGGAACCAGCATTTATTAATAGCCAACTTTTATTGCTATATAATCAAGCCATCTGATCTAAAGAGTTGTTTTTTTAAATTATAAAAGGACGCAGTTTCAGTTTTTGAATGAGTTTGAACATTTTTCTATTTAAATACATATTTTTTTAATATATTGCAATCAAATTGACTACTGTATCATTTTTAGGACATAACTGTGTATATCTTTAAAAAACTATTTGCAAGAAAATATACACATACCTAAATATGTCACTTAATATACATAAAATAAAACAAAGCAATGAGAATTCAACTGATGAACATATCAACATAGGTAATTTAAATTAAATTCGTTGAATAGATTTTTAAATATCTTTTGCATACACAAAAATAGTAATCAAAAAGTTTTTTTTCATAATTCATATGGGATCGATGATGGCATCACTGACGTCACTTATCTATGTATGATAACTTCATGGCCTTAGAACGTTTAAAATTTTGGAACGGATCTATAGTTGAGATATGCTTAAAGAGTGCTTATCTATGTGGCCAATTAAGTAAGGTTATTAATTATTTAATTTCTATCAAGAGATTTACAAATACTTATTTATTTTTCTCTTTCAAAGCCATCAATATTAAAACTACTATTAAAATTGCTCAACTTTATATATTCAATTAATTAAAGTGCTAATTGGAGGTGCATTAACTGCAACAAATCAAGGTAATAAAATCAAATAAATTTGGCATAAACACTATAATTAGTAAACTATTGGCAGATTAATTAATTAAAAAAAGTCTGGGTCTTATGTATAATATATCCGTTTGAGCCCATTGCACGCTAAATAAATAAATAAATATGAAATTGGATACATTTCGGGAATGATCAATTAAGAAAAAAAGTCTTGGAGAACATACAAAGTATATAGATATGTATTTTCCTTATTCTATGTATGTCTAATAATGAAGTCAATTCAATCATTCAAAGTCATTTTAAAACACATTTACATTGAAAAAGAAAAAAAAAATGTTTCATTCAAATCTTCGGAAGGATCAAGTAACACAAAAGGGAAGTCTTTACATAATTCTACATTAGAGTCCATTAATTAACTAATGAATAAATGACAGAGTATACTACAACAACAAAAAAATTGCATTGTTTTCATTCTTCAAAAATAATACTCATACTTTAAAGCACTGCTTTTATTTACAACTTTGCCTTTTTCATTTGAAGGAATGAATCTCATCTAAAAGTTTATAAATTTAAACTAAAAAAATATTTTGTTAAATTGCAGATATTTCATGCTATTATAAAAAGCTATTCTAAATTATGCCTAAAATTATGATATAATACACAGAGATAAGTAAGATGAAGTAGGCCGATTACTGCATTTCAAGTTTTATTAGGAAGAGCTCACTCAAAAAAAGTTGCATGTACATTTATTTAGATTACAATGCACTTAGAATAGTAATATAACACATAAATTCGTCCACTTTATGAATCAATACAGAAATGCAATTGTTTAATTTCTTTAAAAATTCAATATCAAATTTAAAAAAGAAATTGACTTTCTTTGCAAAAAAATAAAAAAATAAAGTTAAAATATAAATTACCTCACCTAATCATTTCAAACTTTTTCTTCTTAGCAATATTAATAAAAGTCATATTGCAACGTTTTTGTACCAAGAAAGTCAAGTGCATATATTGATTTATTTATGAAAGATGCGTCACTTTTAGGCCTAAAAATAATTGAAGATATTTAAATATACTTTTTAGATATTTCAATTAAGGTAAACTTTTGTGCATAAATATGTGATGTTTCTGTTGGTTGAGCGTATAATTTTTTTGAATGTGATAATAGTTTTTACGCACCTTCTCTGGATCTAAGGCAACTTTTTATTTTAAGCGAGTAAACAGTCCTGTTCTACCCCTGTCCCTTCAAAACTAACCTTATTTTATAGACTACCCTAGTTATTAATAATTTCTGAGTGCTTTAATCGTGCATTAACATATTTATATTTGTCACATTGGAGCATCTTGCGGCTTGTGCTCGAGCTCTCTGCTTTTAGCTTCTTCATTAATCTATAAACTGTCTATAAGAGGTATTTTGTGTACCAACAAAAATTGGCGCAACTATCAGCCAAATGTAACTTCCTGGATCACTCGACGTTTTTGACTCCTGGAGCTTCGAAGAGTTGTTCATATTATAAAGAAAAATTTGAATATGTATATAGTAGGTCTAGTAAAAAGAAATTCATTATTTTTGCATGAAATTGAAGGCTTTATTTAGTATAGGTAGAATAATCCAATTTAGGTTAAATATGCACCGTTTTGTTTCATAGTAACTTGTTGCCATTTTGAAGGTAATTTGATTATATCTCTTTCATAGAAACCCTCGTTCCTATTGGCGAGAAGCTGGGACAGTCGATTTTCACAAGCTTCTCTTGAAGCGACGTTCAAATCATTTGCCATTGATAGGAACAATTGGTAATCACTTGGTACGAGGTCTGGACTATAAGATGGATGCACAAGAACCTCCCAACCAAGATCTCGTAGCTTCTGGTGAGTCACCATCAATGTGTGTGGCCTGGCGTTGTTCTGATGAAACACAATTTCTGTTTTGTTGGTCAAAGCTGGTCGCTTCTAAGTGATTGCTTCCACCAGACGATCCAATTGTTGACAGTGCAGGTTCTAATTAAGAGTTTGACCGTAGTTTATCGACATTTTCTACAATTGGCCTTCCACAGCGTGGTACTTCTTTGACATTAAAATTACTGGAACAAAATCAACAAAACCAAAATTGTGCATGATTGTCTGCTACAGTATAAGGACCATCAACACTATTCACATTTTCAGCTCCCTGACTTGCGTTTTCGCCTTTATCGAAGAAAAATTGTAGAATATAAAGTATTTTCTCCTTGTTCGTGTCCATCATTGACACACATTGAAACACTACTGAGTCAATAAATCACAAACATGCTCTGGAAGTTTCTTTAGTAGGAAATCATCATTCTAACCCCATCTAGCGTAATATAATCGCACTTATACAACGCGAGATACAGATCATTAAAGCCATCTATTGCAAAAATAATGGATTTCTTTTTAGTAGACCAAATATATAGTATACAAATACTCATGAATGATTTTCTGAACTACTGTATCACACTACAAATAGTTTGTTTGTTTTTTCAAATCAAAATGAAGCAAAAGTAGACTTTTTTAATGTATGACTAATATTTACATTTACATTTATAAAGAAGTAACTAATCCCTTCAAAAACAGTTAGGAGGACATTAATCCTCACATGATATTCGTATCCACTATTGATTAATTATCTTTTTACATACGCTATAAATAGTAGATAAAATATGTTGCATGCATATCTTGAATGCGTACTCATAGAAGCCCTTAAGAGAACTTTTTAAACATAAAATGTTGAACACAAAAAATTTGTGTCAAAATGACTCTGTGTTCAATATAGTGATAGAAATGTTTATATGTTGATAATTTCTTCATTCTATTAAGTGTATGAGAGTGAGCCATTGACGTAGCCTGTCAAAAGGGCTATAATGCTCAAGGAATACTCTCAATGAATGGACCTAAAGCATTTGTTTTTTGAATAATATTTAATTATTTCAATTTAAATTTAAGGCAAGAACGAGTTTAGTTCAGATTCGATCCGTTTTGGCTTGACTACAAAGGTTTTTCAAGTGAAAACCCTTTTAATAAGATAATAAAATATTAATTTGTACCCTTCATAATATCAAACTATTCAGTATATCTAAGAATCACATTACACTGAATGTTCGGAGTAAAACCCACTAAGATTGGTGAGTTAGCTGGGTTTTTTTGTTGTTTTTTGTTACATTTGTATCAGCATATTACCCCTTTTCCCAGCTGAGTTTATGGTACATAAATATATGTACATAAGATCTTAGATCTACTGCAGTCTAATTATACCAAACTTTCAATTGAAAATGAATATTTTGACCTCTAATTTGGCTCCTCTAACACCTCTAAATATTTTTTTTTCCTATATAAATTGAGTTCAATTTACTACTCAAAACATTATTTTTTCCACAGTTGACAATAGGCATGTTGATTGCTGAAAGTATATATCTATGTATACCACGTTGAGTAGCCAGAAGTACAATATGAACGTGATTACAAAGCCTTTAATTACGTATAAATCCTGAGAGTTAATACATAATACTTTTATATATATTTATACAAACTCTGTCAAAATATGTAAAAAGAAACTGATTTCATCTTCCATAAAAAGCGTTGGTAGTTGGTAGAAAAGACTTCGCAGAGGCGCTAGAGGACTGATGTGGAAAAACTCAATTGATACTAAGGCTTTTGGGATACCTTATATAATAGTTTGTCTTCTTTTTTTTAAATAAAAAACTAGTTTTATTAGAAAGTTTTTCAACTAATTTACTATTAAGTATTTTTGTAATCATGCAAAAATGTAATCCTGGGTCCGGCCAGCTGGTTATAAGGTTAACATATCTGCTATATGCACACTTTGCTGTAACACAACAATATCTCATTACCATATATATTTTGTTGTCAACTGTCAATTTTGCTACTTTTCTTGCACCTTATAGTGTTCTGAACATTTTTCAATATTCAATATTACCACAGTTGGAGAAATCGGTCAACTACAGCCAGCTGATTTTGTTCCTTTTTTCTTTTTAGGGAGAAAAGGCTGTGAGGCAAAATAAAGACAATGTTGTGACAAAGGACATTTTTTTTTTTGTAAGTTCAAATTTAATTTGAGAAAACCTTAGGATCAGGGTTTATCAAAATGACAAAAGTTCGGAATTGGGCATCACATGATATGTATATTGTGTCATTTAGTCACTAAAACATGAACGAAACCTTTAAATTTCCGTAAGAAAGGATCTTCAAGAACGTGTATAGATTTAAAAATCTGTAAATTATATAGAAAAGTTTGATGTTTTTATGATGTTTCCTTTAAATTATGAAGTGGAATTGAGATACGGGGTTTTTTCTTATATGTATATAAATGTAAATATTGTAGACCTTTCAACATTATATTAACAGTATTGCTTTAATGTGCCTGTCAAGACTCTCAAATAGTCCAAAAATAAATAAATGTACATTTAGCATTTGGTATCTTGTATAACGCGCATATAACATATTCGTAAATTTCCCTTCTCATTTCTCTTCTTTTCTTTTTTTTTTTTTTTTTGATAGCAAGTGTGCAATATATTCTTATCAATTATGCATTGATTATTTATTAAGGCCAAATAGTAAACTCTGTCATGCCATTTGATGATTCTGAACAACAAGAATTGTACATAAATATTATTAAAATCTTAAAAAAACAAGCCTTTTCACTTTCATTTGTGGTCGATGTTTATGCAATTGCCATCGTCAGATCCGATGTGTTTAACAAAAATAAATTCACCTCAGTATAATTAATAGCAAATCTATCAAAAACATAAATAAAATATATGTTTGCAACTATGTATATAGGGTAGACCGGGCATCCTTTATTTCGAAGATTAAACAACCTACAGCCACAAAATTTAATTTACAGTTGTTGAATTGAATGGTGATATTGATTACAAAACTGATTTTGAGAGATGCAAGTAATTTACTAAGCGATAAGTTGATAATATTACATTAAAAACGTTTTTCTTTTAATATTTATTATCCGTGTGTCACACGACGAGCTTTTTTGTCCACTCACAACCTTTCACAAAAAAAGGGAAAGGAAAAATTTGGAAAAACAACTGGTAGCTGTAGTTGTCTTCTGTATTTTCCTTATTGCCAACTTTTTAACATTATAAAGAATTTATTATTTAGATGTAATATACATGAGTAAATTCTACCAATATACAAATCAATCGTTAATACTTGTTTATTATTCAATAATTCAAAAAAAGGGCGCGCAATACTTGATTATATATATATATATATGTTTTATATATCAAAATCATACATATTAATAATAAACTTTTTGAGTTCATAACACGTAGGGTCAGCTCCTTTACATCAAAAGAGTCAACTGATGAAGATCAGCTGAAGAGAGAGGTCACTGTGGGTTTTTGTGTATACTTATTCAAAACCTGTTTCCTTCTTTTTTTTTCTTTTTGTCAGCTGACAACTGTGTTGTAACACTCTACCCGTATCCTTATTTCTCTTCATTATTTTATAAATGTATAATAAAGATTCATCTTGACACACACACACACACAATATATGAATACTTCTAATAGCCAAGGCAATAACTGCACTCTGCTGCAAACTGCCATCTCTAGCCAGAGACTTGCAATCCATAAATAAGTAAATCAATAACATACAGACAGTCGTAAATATGTTGTGTTTAATTAACTATCCTTGTCATTATATTTCTATAAATATATTTTTTTTTTGAAAAGCCTACAATATTGATTGTGTCATTATATTATAGATACTATGAAGATTAAAGTAGGAGTCTATTTTGTTTTGTTTTTTCCTTCTTTCGATTTTGAACAAATCTTACACCATGGTACATATATGTACTTATGAGTCTTATTAGACAGTTAATTAAATACAATATTAATGGCATATATATATATATATATAGAATAACAAGATTGAAAAGAAACACCCTTAGGTACAAATTACTACTTTAATTAAAAGAAGAAGGCAATATCCCTACTTTATAAAGAAAGGAAGGGAGAGGGGAACGTGATGTAACTTTAGAGCTACAACAAAACAAAAGTTCGAGGATATCTCAAGAAACGTGATCCACGCTTTGTCTTTTTTTTAATACATTGAAAACATCATGACCGTCTTACAAAGGATTCTATATTGCATGTATATTGTATGGTCATAGAGAGCCTTGTAGGTATTTGGATTATAAGTCTAGAGCTTGTATATTACACAAAACTGAATTGAGTCCCCGTGTTGGGAAAGGGTTTTGAGTTTGGAAGACATCTTTTTTGACGAGAAAACAGATACTACATATGTGTCAAGTCAACAAGAAAGCAAGTTTGTTTTCAAATATTGAAAAGGAGAAAATCCACTTTTAAGTAGCTTTTTTTACTTCATAAATATAACGGCCAAATATTTAGGAATCATTTTAAGACCTATACCGCACGGTATTAGCTAAAATGTCACTTTATATCGAGAAATCACCAATGATTGCTGTCTATTGAATAGAGCAATTGGATAAATGTGTCGACTGCACAAGGAGTCGATATGGCCCATTAAAGAACGTCCATCTTTTTTCATAGTCCAAAGATTTATTTAGTTGCAGTTGGCTAAGACGAGTTCATCTGTTGTAGAACTATTAAGAATCAATTACATCCACTATCATGCTCACTCAGCATGAATCATAGTAATATTAGCTAAAATGTCAGAAATACCAGATGTTTTTTATTCTTGATTGTGGCCGGGTTTTTTTTTTCCAATAATTAAATTGCAATTATTGGATTCATTATTTAATTAATCCAAATATACCACTATTAATACAAACGAAAGAGACTTGATTCAAGAATATGACAGCAGTTCTAACTCATTTTTGAAATATTTCAGATAAACTTGATTTCTTGTTGACTTGACACATATGTGGCTCATTCTATCTCTCAACCTTTCCTCATTTATAAAAAGAAGAAGAAGAAAAAAGAACCCGAAGGTAGGGATATTCAAACTTTAGCAAGACTTAATTTGAGTTCAACAATTAGTGTTCTAAGCGTCAAATAATTAAACTTAAATTTAATCATGAGAAGAAGTTGTGAATATTGCTACTGTACTGAGGAGTAGACAAAATGACTCCTGACAAAAAAAATTATCTATAAGGTTTGATGATGAGCCCTTAGGTATTAAGTAGCTATCAGTGTTCTTTTTGATGTCATCCCGTGAGGAGAGCTTACGCTTTCTTTTTTTTTTCCACAACTCTAATGAAAGACAAATTTGTACACAAACTGCTCACAATCCATATTGTATAAACATATTAGTAAATGTAAGCACAAGCTCATTTTTTAATGAAATTATTCGTGCCCTTTAGATAAATATGTACACTATACATGGATATTTCACTGAAATTTGAAATTATAATTAAAATGGATCGTAAACATTCATAGGTGTTATTTGAATCTCATTTGTGATTTCAATTTTTGATGATACGAATTAATTCTATGAATAGATTATTCTCGAATGACCACTAACTCTATATAACACTCATGTCAAAAATGGTATCTAGGTATAATGAAACGAAACCATGGTAAGGTATTTATTGTTATAGTATGAGTCATTTTACAAAATGAACAAAATACCTAATTAGCAAAAATCTATTGGTTTTAAAAATGAAAAAAAAAAAAAAAATGCTAAACTCTTATTTTTTTATTTTTTTTTTCCAAGGTTAATGTCTTAAACAAGACTTATAGACTGATGACGTCACATGAAAGCACATTCACAATTTTCACAGTGAATAACAAAAAAAGCATTTTAAAATATATTTGGGAGTCAAGAGATGAATGCAAGGGCATGTGTGGTGGCTGGGGAGTGCAGATAAACGGATTTTTAAACGGACCATTCTGATATAGATATAAGTACTTTTATAATTGTAGAAAATCGTGGAAAATAAGCAGAAAATGAGGTTGCCTAGAAACTGTTTTTGTACTTCCATAAGTTGCTTCAAGAAAAGAAAGGTGTTTTAATAACCTTTATCCAGTGAGTTAAAAGGAACTGATTAATATTCTTTTTCTATACTCCTTAGGGTGCTTTAAGAAGAAAGTATATATTCAATTCAATTGAAAATCGCGGATGGACTAATTGAGCTACATACAAAAAAAGGTACAACTTCATCCCTAATTCAATTGTACTATGAAACATTTCTCTTTGTCTTTCACTATAGAGTCCTACCTTGGAGACAATTGAAGCAACATTCATGAGAGATAAGTGGTTATAGTTCAAAGTTAAAGTAGGAATGTTTCAACTCTTGAACGAAAATACGGGGATTTGATTTTATTTGAAAAAAATATTAATGTCGATTCCAGGTATTTTAATGTATATTTTAAATGATATAATAGGTTGTCAAATATCTCCCTTCCGCCTTTTTGTCTTTTGAATTTTGCGGCTATGTAGAAAGCGCTACAAAGCTCGCATCTGGCAATACTAATCATCATTTGAAAGGGTTGACATAACCTACAAAACGACGCAATGCATGATTAGTTTGGATATTGCGTTCAACAGTTATAGACGTGTAAACATGGAGTTCACTAACGACGAAATTCGCGCTATTTTAAAGTTTTACTTTTTTAAAGGCTAATCCGCTAGAGAAACGTTCTGTGAGATTAATGGTGTTTTGGGGGATGGTACTCTATCACTTCAAACCGCGGAGGAATGGTTTCGACGATTCAGAGCCGGTGAAAACGAACCATGGATAAGCCAGCTGGTGAAAGATATGTGACGACGAATATCGATCAAATCATAGAAAACATCGAGTTAAACCGGCATGGGAGTTAGTCACCAAACCATTTTAAACCATCTGTAGAAGGCTGGATACAAAAAAAAGATGAATGTTTGGGTGTTACGCAGTGAATATTAGAAAAATAGATGTTTTGAGTATCGTGATGGCTAGAACGTAGATTCCAAATCCGGGATATCAATTGCAAGGTGACTCTGCTGTTGAATGCAAGGAAAAAATATACATTGATAAATTGCCGACTCTTCAATTTTCTAATATATCATTACCAGTTTCAAAAATAGCTGTCAATCACATTTTATCACCTGTTTGTGTACATATAATCAGTATGTACTTATTGTAGTCTTATGTATGTACCTTGTTATGCTATTTAAGGTGGAATCTAGAAAATAATATTAACAGTACTGAATAGACACCAAAACTACTAAATGAACTGTGTTCACCACAGGTATAACCTTCTTTCTGCCCCAAGAACCAGGATATCAGTAAATTCAGTTTTTGTTTCACTTTATCCGGTACTGTTGACATTTACGTCAAAACTTATTTGATACAAAAAAAAATCAATCAAGTTGAGCTTTAGGATGTCTAGTTTACAAAAATAGCTCATTGCGGCAGGGATTTGCATCAAAACAGATTTACCAAGAGTTAGGGCTTATGCAATAAAAGTTGGTCAATCTAAAGGTTATAGGCTACTGAGTTTTTCCCCTCTAAGCATCAGGCCACAATTAACCAAGACTTTAGTTGAAAACGGTGTTTTTTTTACAGAAACACTTAAAGTACATATACAGTCACCCTGACGCTTGGGGCAAACCGACTTGGAAGTTCATCTTCATTTGACTGAAAGAAATGTAAGTAGGTTTTGATGAGCGATGTCAAAGAATCAGTTGGTAATTTATAACTTTTCCAGGTCTGTTGAGATGCAAGAAACACCTGTTGACCAAATTTAACTAAGATATTAACGTGTTTCAAGCTACAAGAAGCTGAATGACTCTCACTCTCTCTCTCTCTCTCTCTCTCCTCTCTCTCTCTCTTTAGTATCCGAATTTAAAGGTAGATGAATAGATATTTTTGAAGTAACAAAAGTAAGGAAACTTTTTCCTTATTTGAAGAGATGACTAGAATTTAGAAATTTGGCGGGCGTGACGAAAAGGCATGCTATTTTTGTCCAACTAAATCTACAATAAATGTAGGTTGTTTTTTAATTTTATGTTAGAAGTAGATGTTTCTTACCCAAGGATCAAACAAAAAATGACCATAAATTAAAAAAAGAAAGAAATTAGTACCAAACGAACAACAAATTAACTATCGCATCCATGGGATTCTTATATCGTTCCACTGCATGTATCTAAAAGTATGCAAAAAAAAAAAATTTAAATACTTTAAATTATTGAGTAGACAGGGATGTTACACTACATTGTCAGCAATTACTCTTACTTGTCTTCTACTCATCAAACTTATCCCTATCTTTAAAAAATTTCCCTTCAGTTGAAATCTTACAAAACAAATCCCCTGGCAAAATGAGAGATTACTTTATTTCTTTACCTCAAAAAAGGAATTTTAAAGTAAAAAATGAGGAAGTGTACTTTTGGATTTTAAATGACTTATATTTGAGATTCATTCTTACGAAATGATCAAATGATTTTTCCAAAAGATAATACTTTACAATTTTTGGTTTCTCATTTCTTTTAAAGTAGATACTTGAATATACCTACTTCTGTACGAAAATGATAAAAAAAAATTATCATTTATTCAAAATAAAAAAAAAAAATGCTTTCTAAATCATGCCATCAACTTGGTAACAGGAGCCTTTTATATATTTTTGTCGTTTTTCTAAGAAAGCACACGTAGTTTTTTACATTGTTCTTTTTTTGTAAATTATAGTTCATTGAACGTCAAAACTACAATATTTGAACTCTAACTTTAAATTTGAGATGCTACAAACTGCCTAAAAATGGTCAGTACAAACTACTTAAAAAAAGTACTCCTTTTCTCATTTGTAAAATGGTAAGGACTGGTGTTGAGTTGGGCTCTGTAGATCTGAGACCATTATAATTTTGTTAGACTGAACAATAATTCATGACTATAATTTAAAAATTACTTAGGTCTGGCAAATGAAAAATAGACCCTCAGAAAACACTCACTTACCAAGTATCTTGGAGTCTGAAGAAGTATTCTACAGTCATTTCTTGGGCTACGAACATTATTCATCTCAGAGAAGGACTCACATACCATAAACTTACCCAAACCTTAGTCAATAATAATAATAATAATAATTCACAAACATAGCTAAACTGGCATGGATCAACGTATCTCTGGCCACAAGAACCTAAATGGCTTTCACATGAGCTCTTTTTGAGAAGAGAGACTAATGAAAGAAAAATTGGCACACATTGCATACATTATCCAAAATTAAAGGCCACTCACTAACCAAATGCTGGTCATGAGGGAATTCAAACCGTTAAATGATCCCTCGAGGTGTAAATACTTTATTTATTGTCTGGCACATTTTCTACAGATGAGTGACAGTACTCTAAGCTAATTCAAACAAGCCTAGAAGCTTCAACTAAATGACATTAGAGTAGTGTCAAATAAAGTTAAATAGATAACAAATATCGAGATTTTTTTTTTTTTTAATTTGCCAGGAGTAGAAAGTTCACTTTTTGATCAAAGTGACCACACTGTCAATTTGACTTTCTTTGTCAAACTCTTTGAAATAGGTATGTCAATTCTTGTATATGTACAAGAGACTTCTCTTAAAATATATGTATGTATGTATGTATGCAGTCAGAATCATTTTCTCAGACAGTCAATTTAAATTGCTTACCTTTAGGCAAATGTTTATTTAATTGATGGATGAGGATTATTGTACATACATGGATTCAAACCCATTCGCTCAAAAGCGATTTAAATGGACTCACCGAGAAAAATAATGCTACCAATCAATTTATGATATAACTGTTGCCGATACACATCTAAGTCCCTTGTTCCTTTCTTGAAAGTAATGAATAATTAATTAATTGAAGGATGTTTTGTATACATAAACAAACAATAAAAGAGTGCACTTTTTTTAAAGGAGAGAGAGAGAGAGAGAGCTGCAGGAAAAATATGTATCTATTCAATGCATTGGTGTAGAACTATATACATAGATACGAAGAAAAAGGTTTTATTGAAAATCAATAAGTCTAGGTAGGTAGTAGTAGTATTAGGCATTGTGCAAGGGACACACATGCAAGACAATAACTTAGGTCATGACTCTATAAATAGTTATACGTACATTAATAGTGTCCAAGTATTTTATTGTGGATCGTTTTTAGTCCTCATGTAAATTCACAAATACCTACTACATACATGTATGTATGTATGTTGTAATAGTACTCAAGGGATGGGGATTTATTCAAAATATTACTTAGTAATTTTTTCCAAGAAACACTTTTCTTTTTTTTTCTCAAAGATCCTTATTTTTCCTTGATTGTATAACTTTCATGTAAGGCTTTGGTGTTGTTTGTACGTTAATTCTAAGAATTAGTTGAGTAATTCATTGAAATATAAGAAATTGAAATATCTTTGATTTTATTACCATGAGTAATCGAGCTCAAAGTTCTCAATTAATTAGTGTCTACTCTACAAATCTTTCCCTTACAAAAGAAAATTAATTACATATTATATTAATGTAATTTGCGAAATTTCAATCTCATTAAACCAGAGTTAAATACGGCGTTAGTCCACTAACAAATAAATTTAGGATATAATAATATTTTGTTGTTAGCTCTTGTTTTTTCCACTTCTCTTCCCCTTAGTATTTATCATTTTGAACGTGTATTGATCTAACTCTAATTAGTTTGAGTGAAGCTGTGAGTAGTTATCTACTATTAAATAAAGAACTGTATTAGAATTGGTTAAACATTCTCATATTGATTTAGTACCTTTCTTTTACGTAGAAGGAAAGGTTGCGAGATGCAATGAATATCGCATCGTGTTTAAAATCCTTAGTATATGTACAAGGTGTTGTAGGATAGTGTAATGAGTCACCTCCAAGGTAGAGTAGCCTGAAAAAGGTTGAGAACCTATGTTTTAGAAAAGTGCTTCATTGCAGTGAGGGGTTATTTTTAAGAAGTATTTCTATCTAAAATACAATATAACTTCCATCTGTTAGAATTAAAAAGAGGAGCGTAATTCAAAAAGTTTGAGAAGCACTGTTTTAGTACAAACATCAACAATCCCTATAGGCTATAACTCTGCACATAGCTAATATATAGCCATGTACTACAATATGAGGCATCTGAATAGGTGAAAATCTGTGTTTAAAATTTTTTTTTGTCTTCATATATCATTGATGTATGCTTAGTTATCAAAATGTGATTTAAATCTCCAAACCCTGACTTATACAAACAGTACATAAAAGGCTCATTTCTACATTTTTAAGGTTCCTAATTCATAAGAGAATCTTAGTTACATATTTGATGTACTCCTATACATAGTATCGTTGTGAAATTCAATCAACCTCTCTGGAATCCCTTGACAAAAGAGGAGATTTTAGTGATTACACAAAAAAGTTAACTAATTATAAAACTAAACATGCATTGAATCTTAATTATATATATCAACTTGATGTCTTTCTAAGAGGAAGTATTTTTTTTTTTCATCACAAAACTTCGAAATATCTTTTGGAAGTTTAAATATATGTATATCACACCAAAAAAAAAAAAAAGTAAGGCTCTTAAATTTTGACTCATTGTTCAAAATAGATTTTAAGGACACAGTTCCGAATCAAACACATAATTAAATGAATGATGTCATCATCATCAATTCATCTCTGCTCTATTTTGGAGCTAAATATCTATTATAAACACTACAGATGTTTATAAGAATAATAAATACTCTAATTTAACTAATCCTTAAAATATGCAGATTCATTTACCTTGTGTTTGTGTTTTTGTCATGTGAGAAACACTCCTCAAATTGAATTACACAACAGCATTCATTTTAAGTAAAAAGAATGCTTTGTACAGGACCCCCGTTTTAAGTCATATACATATTATGACCGAATGACTAGAATACTGTTGCTAAATTGTCTAGGTACAAAGTAATTGAAATACGATTCCTTGTAGAAATATATATATATATATATATTATTAAAATGTCAAACATGTGATTAATTTATTATATATATTTATAATATATGTATTTATGCATTTTGGATCTACAAATGACGACAACTCAGGAGAAGGATTGCAGTCACCTATAATATAATCTAAGGAGAGTAATAATAAGACGATATTTTGTTTCTACCTTACCCAAAATGTTTCTTAAGTAGCAACACGATTCAAACTATTTACATATATACATATATCTGTATTATAAAGTATATGATAAAAATATATTTCTGTAGAGGGAAAACTCATTAATTTACATATACGAGAAGGAAAAAATATCCTGCTAATTTTTTTCAAAAAATAAATAAAGCTCAAAAAGACTAAAAGCAATATCTATCAAAATATATATTTAAACGCCATTAAAATAAACATAATTCCTATTTTTCAGGGGGAAATATCTACCCGGGTTGAAGTACCTTGGTGAAAATATGTCTTTAAACTTGGTGGCTATACCTTGATCTCTGTACACGACGAGCTTTTTAGGAATATCAAAAACACACTGTATTCTCCCTTCAGCTGATTTTCATCATTTGACTCTTTTGATTTAAAGCAGCTGAGTCTACGTGTTATGAACTCAAAAAGGGTATTATTATTATTTCTGATTTTGATACATAAAAAATAAATTAAATCAAGGATTGCGCGCCCTTTTTTTGAATTTTGAATATATTACAAGTAGTAACAATTGGTTGGTGATTGTTAAAGTTTGTAAATATATAGTATATCTATATACTTGTTGGCAACAAGGAAAGTACAGAAGGGTAGCTACATATGTTTTTCCAAATTTTTCCTTTCCCTTTTGTCAGTCGAGGTTGCGAGTGAACAAAAAAGCTCGACGTGGTAGTGACACTTAAAAACTTGGGTTTGTATACTTTTATCATTACTAAAAAGTAATATCACGATTTAAAATATAGTTTTTATCATAGGTCATGACTCTGTTTAAGAGCAAATAGGATTGTCACACCTAGCTTTTTGAGATAAATAAAGAGTACAGTGTATACTCCCTTCAGCTATTTTTCATCAGTTGATTCTTTTGATTTAAAGCAGCTGACTATGCGTGTTATTATTGTTGCAATATATATATATATAATATTAAATCAAGGATGGCGCGCCCTTTTTTTGAATTATTGAATATTATACAAGTACTAATTATAGATTTGTATATTGGTAGAATTTATCAATGCATGTATAGTATATATAATTAATAATTAACTCTGCCCAATATTAAAAGGTTGGCAAATAGGAAATTACATAAGGTTAGCTACCAGTTTTGTTTTGTTTTTAATTTGGTTTCCCTTTTAAGTGTCGAAGTTGCGAGTGCACAAAAAAGTTTGTCAATCGTATTTGGGCAGATTCCATTAACGGAAACGATTAAATTTATATCCAAGTCGCTTCAAAAAAGAATGCATGAGTGTATACATTCATCATCATATCAACTTATTTCCAAATGGAATTTAGGTGAGATGCCGGAAAAATAATTATTTTTCTCTGGGACTCTTCCTTCCATGATTTTATTAAATGTCTCCTTGTATCTAAATGCATCATGGGAGTGATGTTTTTATAAATCAAGGAATACATTAGTTATTTAATACTAAATGTATGTATATAGTTCTCTATTGATTTATAAGCTGGTTCGGACAATATTGATCTCGATCCCAAAAAGTATTGGTCCTAGCTTTGTCAATTCTTTAAAGTCCGTTTCTCGATTTTTAAAATCTTGAGAGTGTCTTGGTCTCGACTTTGTGGATTTTCAAAGACTCTGTATCGACTTTCAAAATGTTGATCGATTCTTGGTATCGACTTCCAAAATGGTTTGATGTCAGATAAGAGGGTCTTAAGCCCATCACTACTTTTAGTATCCCACAAAATTACGTTTCAAAATCAGTGTCTATTCATGACATTTTCTTATTCTACACTGGAGATACTGATACTGTCAAAACCGATAATAATATTTAAAATGTATGATAGAATAAATGATTATTCTGTAAACTACACAATTATTTATATATGCATAACTCCATTTGTACATAAGTGTACAGATGAGCATACATTAGGACCTCGAATCTAATACTTGGTGATCGAGTGGCTAGGATATCAAGATTGAGTATCTCTTTTCATTTTGAACTACGTTTGTGAATAATTCATTTCCTTGCATTAGCCACTCTTCCAAAATTGCATTTTCACTCAATTCTTTGATTTATACACTTATGTTCTGATCATTCAGCTACTTAGTGATACAATCTCACCTTAAATATCATTAGAAAGAATAAAAGGTTAGTTGTTTCGAGCAGTGTTCTCATGATACCGACTCCTGTATCAAAATGAATATCGGTATTTCAAAACTTTTTCGACTAAAAATACATGACGAAAATGGACTAACAAAGTCAGCCTCTTCTGGATTTGTTTTTTACATTTTTTTTTTGTTACGTCTTCGAAAGGCCAAATATTATTATTATCATGACGTAATGGTACATACAAATAATCGGTTCAAATACCAATAAACATAGTAGGATATTGTTTTAAATGCGTCAGTAACCCTGTGCAATCATACTTCCTTTGCCTAATAATAGGTCCCCCCAGGGCTGAGAAGATTTGCATATACTTTCCCCCTAAAAAGAGAGAAAAAATAGCCAAAAAAAGTCATCAGTGAACCCTTGGGCTTCAGTTTAGGTTAACTCTTCTATTAAAGCCACCCTAATAGTACCAATATACCAAACAATACTAGTTTCTTTGGCAGTCTGGTATATTCCAGAATCAATTGTCCGTACAGTGTTGCTGTAAATATATATATATATATATATATATATATATATATATCGTACATATGTCAAGGTACAACTGTAGGTATGGACAGTTCCACCTTGAATTACGAACAAAAATCATTTGGTCAGTTTACGGGAAAAATGATTTTGTTCGTAATTCAAGGTTGACGTATGTACGAGATGAATCCATTTTGATTTTGCATCTCTTATACTCTGTATATCAAATCGATTTTGTCCTTTTAAATTAATGTAACGACCCTTGTTTCATTTCATAACCCAAAATAAGTCTTCCTCAATTCTACATATGTTACGCATTTTTAAATATCGTCACTCAAATAAAATTATATTATAAATGGGCATAATTATGACTCGTATGTTGCAGTCACACTTGCTTGTGCGCTTTCACTTATATACAGTTGTAGAAGCATATCTAAATAATTTGATAATGCATTCATATATTAATCATAGCGTTAATATAACTTAATTTAAGGACATTAAAAAATGTGTTACTGACTTTTAATCATATCTTTATACATATAACATCGCATATGTACGTTTTGCAATGCCCCCTTCTAAGAAATTGTTATGATTATATGTACACTAAAGATATGTGTATGTATATCTTTCAACAAGAGTCGAAGAGTAATAAGACTCTTTCTATGTACATCATCTCCGGTAAATAAATCATTTCTTTTCAAATACAATTTGATCAATTTTTAAGAATGTTCTTCCTTCTTGTTGTTGTTGTTGCTGTCTAGGAAAGTATGTTCCCACATAGCACATAGCAATCCTTATCTGTTCTCTCATCCTTTTTAGCCCTCCAAAAACAGAAGGAAAATAACTGGTAACTAGCCAATGACGTCAGCCTCGACAAATATCGAACTATTTGCTATTTTTGTGGTCAGGACCACTTTATCTGAGACCAAGACTTTGAGCAATCGAGATCAATATACGACTCTGAGGAATCGAGACAAACAAAAAAAAAATAGTTGTTTTTTAAAATTAGAAAAAGGAAAATTTGAATGGAATTGCTTTGGTCTTTACAACAAGACGAAGAGGGTGCTTTGAGGAGTTGAGACTTCAATGTTAACATATGTATATCACAGTGTGAAACATTGGGATTGGAAAATTCTACTCCAAAACTATATAGACACAATACTTTGATAAATAATACTTTTTTGAAAGTTATATAATATACATATTATGTAGGGCTTATAGTATTAAATTCCTAGTTGACACGGGTTTAAAGTTTGTCTACATTTTTGGGTCATTTTATATGTATGTACATATATGTACCTAAGTATATCAATCAATACATTAAAATTAAGGTTTTGTGGATAGAAATAGGCCAACAGGGTCAATGTTAAGGATTATTAAAATATAAGGGATATAACATAATACAAATTCATATTTTTATAGTGCATGTCAAAATTTAATCTGTTGAATGATTTCTAAGTATTTAGAATGGATAAACTCAAAAAGAATCAAAATAAGTTATTTTAAAAAGCTTCGCTTTTATATAAATACCTATAATATAATTTTGGGTATTATAATGTCTTGTTGGATCAAGATATTCTTGATTGGGGCTAGAGCTAAGTTGTCCATGATTCCACCTCTGGATTTTAGATTTCAAATCAAGAATCTTTTAAATAATAAGAACATTGTTGGGTAGCAGACCTGGAGAGTCTCGACAGTTGAACAAAAATAAAAATAGTATCGATCTTGGAAACAAACATTCAATTCATTTTAAATATTTGTACGCAGTAGTCATTAAAAATTGTGTTTGCTCATTTGAGCAAGTGTTGTCTCAGCGATAATCATATTTAAGCGAATATTCTTTTCGATGAGTTCCTTGTGAGCGAGCCTCATCTCAGCTACTTTTTTTTTATTTAATACACATTATAACATCAATATTAAATATAACAAAACCTTTCATATAATTAAATAAATCATATTTATTATTTCACTACCCATGTCACCAGAGTTGGACTTAAGTAGTCATAACAAAAAACGAAGTAAAACAAATAATCCATCTCGATTATTTTCCAATTTAACATGTTCGCTAAAGTTTTATTATTTAGAGAAGAGAGCAGTGAGGTGTGAACTTATGACAAACAAATCAATCAAAAATGATTAAATTGATGAAAATATTAAGAGCTGAGTTTTTGAGTAACGGTCATTTTTAATGCAACAACACATTAAAACAGATGTGAAGGGAATTATCCAACAAGTTTTCCCTTTACATAAAACAGTAAAAGCATTACTTCGAACGCCGTCAATCACGTTATGCATATATGTGCACTTATAAATGTGATTTGTCTCTAATTAATCAATGTAAAGAATGAATCATAATGAAATAAATCCCTACAATAATCAGAAGGAGAAGGTTTTATTAATTACTCCTTGATGAACTCTTATTTATGAGTTGTAATTAATGAGATTACTTGTCTTGTTTTGGGGGTAAAGTTGTTTTTTTATTGCATTATGATCTTTTCTGTTGAATGGTATCAAGAAAAAACAAATTAGGTTCCTCATGTTTTTTTGGAATGATGTTTTTTTCACTTTGAAAATGAAAAAATGTATTTTTAGGGTTCAAAATTGTTTCTTTTCAAATGTCTTACAAGAATGGACCCAAATATGAGGCAATTATTGTGTTTTAACTATTTTATAAGTAGATTTTAATCTATCAAAAGTAACAACACCTTGTTTTTTAAAATTTAAGGTTCCTATAAAGCCTTCAAAGTATGTTTATGTTGCTTAATTTTTTTAAAAAAAAAATTCATTTTTATTTAAAAAAAGAATAGAAAAAAGACAGTTGATAATATTGTTATTTTTTTAAATTCCTGTTCATTCTTAATACCATTGTGTTGGAGTAAATATCATCAAGAAGTAAGTAACTTTCACGAACATTTGTTGTAGACTTTAGAAGAAAAAAAAGGCATGATAAAATCATAATCTATCTAGGCACTAATACTTTTTTATTTTAGAAAGTTTTATCCTCCCTAGGCAGAAATATTTTCTGCTTTTCTTCTTCTAAGTCATACAAAAGGGAGCTGATATTGAATAAAGGGACTTTATTCAATAGTGCCATATGCCTTACTTCTACCTTCTCCTCAACTTCTACAATTGTATCCATTTGTCCCGTACTACTCCTGTTATAGCCTTAGATTCTAGATACAAAATTATGTGTCCCATTTCCATTCAATCATAACCGTCGTGTGTATATTCTTGAACAGGGGCACCAAAACCAATTCATTGGTAAGGAGGGAGCAATTTTATAGAAATGGCGTACTATATTAATGACACGCATACCAATCACGCAATCTTTCATAGATATTGTTTTTAAAAAAACTGGAGAGTATGACCCCCTGTATAATCGTCCATGCTTGTGCGTGAGTCTTGTTAACAGTGAGTCTATGTGTTGGTAGTAGGTATGTTGGCACTTAACTACTGGCTTTATGTTCTTCTTCTAGGTAGCTAGAACTTTAGCGATTTTGATCAAATGACATGTAAAATCAAATGTTATGAATGTTTTTTGAATACTAAATGAAAAAAATGAAAAAAACAATACTTTTGTTTTGAGAATGATAGAAAATCAGTTTAGTAAAAGAAAAGTTCAACATGCAAAAACAAAAATAATAAAGAAGAGATAAATTTCATCGAATATATAAAAGCTGAAAATTAGTGTACTTATGTACAAACGTCACACACATATTTTTTTAATGTCTCTTGTTAAATCAAACAAAACCATTTACAACAGATTTAGAAATGTTTTTTATAAATCTACCAGTGTTTTTCAAGCTTAAAAAAAAGAAGAAAGCTCTTGATATTAGTTTTAAATAAACATTGGTGCTTATTAAATTATTAATTTTTTTGTCTTTGCAAATCTTCTCTCAAAGGGCTGTGAGGACTAAATGTGTGGAAGGGAATTTCAATTTCCTTTCTTACAAAATATTTTTTGTGAAGTATAAAAATATTTTGTTGAAAAGCAATGCTTTGTTATCAATTCGTGATTAAAAAAACTGTAAAAGACAATAATGAAATTTGTCTTTTAGCAAAATTAAAATAAAACTGTATGTAGACTTTTAAATACTTTATACGACCCTGTTGATGTTGCTACACACCCACACCCTTATAAAGGGCTCTTGATAGTTTGAAAAGCACATTTATAAACTAAAAATCACATACTAAATTCTTATGCGGCCTGTTTGTATAAAAGCAAACAAGGATACTTTATTTCCTCATCAAAAATTAGTCTTGATTACATTTGTACTCTTTAGTCGATTAATTATTATCTTCTATTATTTTTATTCTTAAATTATTCTAATTTACCCTTCAAATGCACTGCAACTTATATTTAAGGATTGTTCAAATTCCCAGATCTGCAAGGACGTATGGAAGCTTAAGAAATCTCAAAAGCTCTTGGGTGAGTATAGCAGAAATTTGAATTTAAATAACTCATTGACGGTGATATATGTGACACTCCGGCATGAATTCATACAGAAACAGTATTTGTAAAAATTTCAATTTCAAGAAATGTCAAGCTAAAAGGGTAATTTCGTGATAACTAGCAAATGGTCTTAAAAAAATCGAATTGAAAATCATTTTGCATCTGACTTAACTCAAAATCCCGGAGGCAAAATTATTCTTTTATTAAAAAGTAATTAACTTTAAAAAAAAAATGTAGTAATTTGAAATTTTGTAGCATAGATATTACAACAAAAAAAGGAGACATATATTTCTAGGGAAGGACCTTTTTACAAACTTTGTGCCCTTCTTCCTTAGGTTTTTTTTCCCTTTTAAAGTTTAAAATTTGTCAATCTATAAAATATTTATTGAAAAATGACACACTGACATTTATAATAATTTATAAAAGCCCTCTCAACAAGGTTTTTTCACTCCAAAATCATCTCACTTAGTAAGGTATATATTATATATTCTTGTTTTTATTTTTAATGACGTCATCATCCTTTCTTAATTCTCCTGAATAACCCAATATCCATTCAAACTACGTGGTAAAAAATGCTTAAATAAAAAAAGTCACACTAAACACATTTTATGGGAAATAATGACTTTTTTCTCCATTTTAAATAGTAGCAATGTGATCAAATGAATTGAATAAATGTTGCCTTGGGATAAAGGAGTAAAAATAACTTTTTTATTCCTCCCCTTCCTCTACTATTTATTTCTGTCACCTTTGGTGGAGTTTTTAACACCTAACTCATAATAGCCACAAACTGTGTCAATGAGTCATATATAAAACAAGAAAATAATTATATTAAAAATGGAGATATCTCATGGATTTTTATTCATACTACTTTTGTGTTGATGTACTACATATATAGGTAAATATACGGAATATATATGGAGAAACAATCATAACCTCATTATATTATCATATATATATATATATATATATGCTATACTATACTTATAATGTAATTAATAGGACCTTGAAAATAAGCTATCATAAGGGAGAGCCGCTTTCATAATGGCCTCCTCCCCCCCTCCCACTTTTTAAATGTATATACTGCTTATTTGTATATATATATGTACGTGTGTACATTGTTAAAATATAAGAATTGTTTTTAAGAACTGCGTAATACCATAAATATTTTATTATGGGGGGAAGGAATTACTTGTCTATGACGTCATTATATCCTTTACCCATTACTAAGTAAGTAAAAACTCTCTTTTTTTTTCTTCTTTTTTTTTTTGTTCGTTTGCTATTATTTTTTTATAGGCGAAAGGAAAGACCAAAATAGAGAGAGTGCATGAAAAAAAAAATGCTTTTATTGATTTGAAAATGATCCCTTCTGCTTTTTAGATAACTTTTGAATTGAGTCACAAGCAAAACAATGGAAATAAGGATGTTGAAAGTAATGTCGTTACTTTATATATAACAGAGTTACTTATAATAGCCATATGCAAAAAAAAAAAAGAAAAAAAAAAATGTTAGTGCATTACTAACAAACCATTTCTGATTGCTTTGCTCTTTGAATACTGATATAACTTTTAATTAATTGCATGTCAAATTAAATTGAAGAGGTTCACATTTGTTTTAATTTGCTTACAAATTTTGAGTCAAAAATAAAACTGCATTGATTTAAGTAGCGTAGGTTTTAGGGGTGACTTATTACTTTTACTCTTAAGTAACGAGAAACGAGACTTTTATTACTTTTCAAAGTAACTTGCCCAACATTAATAGTAATACATATGTGTCAAGTCAACAAGAAACCAAGCTTATCTCAAATATTTCAAAATGAGTTAGAACTGTACTCATATTCTTGAAGAAGTTCTGTTTCGTTTGTACTAATAGTACATTTCGATCAATTAAATAATGATTTGCAACTTATTTATAGGGAAAAAATACCGGCCACAATTAAGTATAAGAAACATCTGGTGTTTCTGACATTTTAGCTAATATTACTATGATTCATGGTGAGTGAGGATGATAGTGGATGTAGTTGATTCCTAATAGTTCTACAACAGATGAACTGGTTTTAGCCAACTGCACCTAAATAAATCTTTGGGCTATAAAAAAGATGGACGTTCTTTCAAGGGTCATATTGGCTCCTATTGCCGTTGACACATTCGTCCGATTGCTCTATTGGACAGACAATAATCCTTGCTTTCTTGATTAAAAGTGGTATTTCAACAAAAACCGTGCGTAATATGTATGTATATGAACTTAAAAGTGGATTTTCTCCTTCTCCATCTTTGAAAACAAACGTGCATTCTTATTGATTTGAGACGTATATTAGTACGAGTTGTTTTAAAACATAAATGAATCAAATTGGTTCGCATCTCAAACTTGGCTTTCTTAAAAATGTTTGCTTCAAAATTTGTGTTTGAATTCAGTACAAAGAAGAAAGAAAAAAAAAAGACTGGTCTTACGGACCAACACTTTACTCCTCCCAAACAACTTAAACCATAGGTAAAAACCATGCACTGTTTTTGAAAGTAAAGATGGTTAGTAACTTAAAAAAACATTTCTGGGGTGACCCATGAAGATAAATAAACATATTTCTAGTGATAAACTAATATTAATTCTAAAATATAAAATAATATTTAACACTTTTTATAACATTATTAGATTTCTTTGTAATTTCTACTAAAGTGCCTCCCTTATTAAGACAGTGCTTCTCAAATTTTCTTTTATAACTACTAAGGTCATTAATAAAAAAGTCAAATGTATGGGGTAGATCATTAGACAATTTTTTTTTGGTCTTGTTCTCTTATACAAAAAAAAAGAAACATAAATTTTTGGGACACATCTGGCTAATCACAGGGCTGCAACTTTAACACCGTGGTGCATACGTAATTTGAGGAGCAAGGCCTTAGAGATTTGATGTAAACTCAAATAAAATTATGTATATCATCAGTAGCTGTTTTTTAAGTCCTTATTTTTTGTTGCTTTGACCATCCAATAATTTTTTATATATACGTACATACGTAAGCAAATTTTGATCTCTATAAATATCAATACCATTGTCAATATCAGATATACATTCATACATACATTGAGTAACAATCGAAGAGGGCCTTCAAAAATAGCATTTCATAACTCTTCTCTTGGAATTCTCATAATTCTCTCTCCTACATATATATAATATCTATAAAGTCAATACACATAAAAAAAACCCCGACTAAAATGATTTTCTTCAATAATAAAAGCTTATGATTTTAAGTAAGACGCATATTTCTTTTCTTTCCTTAGAGGAGCCCCTTAGACATGCTTTAATAGGTTTTCGTTACAAAATTACTTTTATCTATATATATGTTATATAATGCGTATGTACATTGGATTACGAGTAGAATCCATCTCAAGGAAGTCCGCATAAATCCAATCTGCATTGCTTCTTCACTATAAATTGACTAACATTTGAATGGACAATTGCTTTTTTAACGAGTGAGGGATATTGGGTTTCTTTTGGAAATTGGAAACTATCTATGAATGACAATTATTAAAGACTTTACTTTTCTATCAATGCACATCTAAACTGATAATTTGAATTAATATGCATAAAGGTCCTGATAGGTTGACGAAGAAGTCGTGCTTTTAACTATGTAATGAGTTTGTTGTACTACTATGAGCAAAAAAATACGGGGAATTTTTAAAAGTTATATAAAAGTTTTTGTGTTTGCAGTTGGCACACCTGTTGCTGACATCTCTACCAAATTATACGTCAAAATATACATTAGTGTTTCAGATACGCGTCGTTCTTTTGTGAACAGCTAAAATTGAATTTCTTCGTTTCTTTAAAATGTTTGAAAGATGATGACACAAATGGAATTTAAAGAAATGCTATTGGGTCCAAAAAACTTATAATGAATATTCCAGACTGGTTTCTTTTAAAATTTTGAGAATTCGTGGTTCATTTTTTGAGATACTCAATCTATTACTCAATAAACTGGACCATACCATTTTTAATATTAGTAGCATAAAATATCAATAAAATTTTGTTAACTCTTTAGGAAATTAGATATATATAGATTGGGATACATTTTTAATTTCCCAGTTCGTTCATATTTGTGGTCATGAGCCGGGGTTTATCTTACTTTTATGCAACTTTTATAGAGAAAATAGTATTCCGTATTTTTGTTCTTTTTTAGATTTCTGTTCATTTTTTGTTAGATCCTTGAGAAAGAGTAAACAACATTCTCCCTATATAAGCAAAAAGAATTAAAGAATCTCTGCAAACATTTTGTTAGAATTGACAAGCTGTATTATGCATTTGTTTGTTTTTTTAAAAGCCCTCATCATTCTTTTTAATTCCTCGTAGTGAACACAAAATCTATAAGAGGGACACGTTTTAATACATTAGAAAATAGTCAAAAATACCACAATCATTAACTCCATGGTATTCAAAAGATGTCTCAAGATATACATTTTGTATTTACAAATGACTTAAATTTGATTATCATTATTATTATTATTATTATTACTTTAGCAAATGTACATTGTGTATTTATAAAATGAAATGTTTGAACCTTTTTTTAACGATCCTTGTCTTCAAAATACATGTACTTAGATTCAGTTACACACAGTTATACATATACATATGTAGAAAAACATATAATTGTGAATTTAATTAAATGTATACGAAATAACTTTTGTCAAAGTTCTAGATTCAAAAAATTTAAATGGATTTTTAAAATATTTCTAGGTACAAATGCCTTCAAGCAATATGAGAGAAATGATTTGATTTCTTTGAACTAGAAGGCCATTTATCTAGGTATATTCATGCATGCCTACAAATAAACAATTACTTTTCTTAGAAGCCTTCAATCATAGAGTATAAAGGCAAGACTCAACAATACAACACTTTAACTTTTCACAAAATATAATTGTTGTGAACTCACTCATTTCTCATTCTAGAATTTAAGAAAATATATATTTATACCTGAGAGTGTTAACATATACAAAGTGAACATGAAGTTTGAAATTTTTTTTAAATATTACCCCCTAATTTTTTTTTCCATTTTATCGTGCTAATTAAAACTTTTTAACATTTAAAGATCGCTCCACGTCTTTTATGTATAGAAAATAGACGATTTTTTCTGAAGATTGCATTTTCTTCATTCATTATCATCTAAATGCATCAAGATATGATATTTATTATTTTATAACTTTCTTTAGATAAATAAACAATTTTGGAAATTTGTTACTCCAAAGTTTTCCTAAAATGTATTTTTAGCGATATGTAAGCAAAGAAAATAAAGGGGGGGATGTACCACATATAGCGTGCACATAATCAATTCAACATTAATTGTAACAAAGCACTATACAGTACCATTAAAACTATTTTGATGTTTCATTTAATATTTGTCTTTTTCTTTATAATCAAACATTTATCTACATAGTAATGCTGTTTTATTTCATCGGCTGATTTTTTATTGACTATAGTAAATAATACTCAATAATTGATAGAAACTGAGAGGGCCGAATGGGTATTTGAATTGTGATAAATCCAAGAGCAGTATGATTTTTTTAATAATTGAATATTGAACTACATATTATTGTATTAATATCACTTCAATGATGCAGAGACAACTGAATTAAAATTGGTTATCAAAGTAGTAAACCCAATTGTTATTTTTCTTTACTTCTTTAAACTCAACATTACTTCAACATTTTAGCCATGTCTAGACTTATAATAGCCAAAGAGGTCTCTATGCTTTGCTCCTGGCTGCTTTGAGAAGGTAAGAAACGCATGCCGGCTCCAAAGTGTGGCATAACTTTTGAATGTTCTACTTGTTTTTAGTTGTGTAAAAGAGTACTAAGCACTCGTGATTCCAGAACGTGATTGTCGTGAATTTGAATAGGATGGGATTGAAGGACTATGTCCCCAAATTTCTACAGGGCTATAACAGTACCTCCAAGAGCCCTGACATAAGGTTCCACAGATTCCCAGCCCCCTCCCATAAAGACCTTCAATCAAAGTGGGAGAGGGCTCTTCCAAGATCAAAAGTTGAATAAAAAACCTACACAGATCGTCTAAACAATAACAAAGAATTCAAACATATGTAGTCTACATTTGATAGAGCGTGGCTTCATCACCAAGTCAGTCGATCAGAGATATGGTAGTAGGCGCCAAATCCACAAAGAACTGCAGCAAACTTGTATTGATGATAATGAATGGAAAAATTAATTAATAATTTGCAGGCGGCTGAAAGATGACACTGTTCCATGAGTGTGTCCAAAACTTCCGAATTACTTCTCCTCGCCTCCACCACTGCCAAGATCCACCCAAGCATCAACAAGCAGCTCAAGACTTCAACTTGAAAATGAACGTCAAAAGGCCATGGGGGAAGAAGTAAAAACAGCACAAGAGTTGTTTGAGAAGTTGTCACAGCAGTCACTACCATCAGGATTTACTCTCCGCAAGCTTGAAGACTAAGGTCTTAAAATCGAAGACAAACTCACCTTCAAAGTTTTTCAAGGACATGTCAAGATCAGCAAAGTGTAATCTCCCATTGTCTATGCACAAAATCGCAGGATAAAATCAAATTAGTTACAAAATTACTCAACATAGCTTCTGCCCATCTAGGATTGAAGGAGAATTTGAGCAAAAATGAGGCGTATGAGTCATCATAAACCTGTTTTTAAAGCTCCTAGAGTCCTCAGACTTGGAGCCAGCTCAATCATCAAGGCTGTCTTTCATCACAGAACAAATGAGATTCTCTCCAAAATCAAAGTATTGCACATTTCTATTATATTGGCCTTCATGAATTTCATTATTCCATTTGTATATAATATTTTGTAATTAATTTATTTTTTCATGTTTTTTATTTTTCTTGAATGTACTTGAAATAGATTCAGTGATTCGCTATTGTAGTCACCATATCGATTTGAATATAGTTGAATTAACTACATGGAAATGAATAATTTAAAATATTTCTTTTATTCTTTAAAAAATATATCTGAAATATTTAAAATAGTTATACTAACCATTTCAACAAGTTTTTTCCTGGTGCTATCAATTCAAATTAATGTTATTTATTTTTTAGATTTACTTATGAAAACTTAATTTGTAATCAAACTCCCTTTCCGTATCAATGTTCGATGCATGTAATTGAGATAAAAAAATATTATCCTAATTTTTGATAGAATCGCAAATAAATATAAGATTCATTTCTATCTTTATTTTATAATTTTAGTAGTCTGTTTATTGAATAAAAAATTACTTTTTTCAACTCTGTGATCGAAAAATATTCGTAGACCCTTAAAATTGAGTAAAGTGAGGTTTATTTGATGTTCATCTCCCGTGACCTCATCTAGAAATGTAAAAAAAAGTCATAAGCATTCCATATCTTTATACTTCCATGAAAAATGGGCGGGACACAGAATAAATGGCTTTCCTCCCACTGTTTCTAGATCACATCTGACCCTCTACTTTACTCTGTTTAAGCGTAAATTCCTACCAAAAAGTAACATAAATGACTTTAGAAATTACATATAAATCCCCAAAGACCTCATTTTTCAAGCTAGGCACCTCAAATTTCAAATAAGAGCACAATAATATAGAACTAAGATATTACTATGTTTTTAAAGAAGTGTTCAGAGTATAGGAGACAATGTCCTTAGGGGCTCACTTGACTAGGGAAGGACATATTGCTAATGCGAGAAAGCATGCTCTCAGTTACTGTCTGGCGCCTCTGCATTTTATCTGCTGATAATCATTTGACACAAACAATAGTTACTTACAATTGTAACAAGCTAATGACTCAATGATACTTCTCAGACTCAATTCAAATTGAACATTAAGGTAGTGGACCCAACTCAATTGATATTTTTATTTCCTTCCTAAAAATCAATGCTATCTCAACACCTTGCCCATGTCTACACATCATAGAAATGGTCTCAGTCCAGCCAAAAGTTTCGTAGTCCACTTATGTATACGCGACAGACAAAAGTCTAATAATACATTTATGCAGCTTCTAAAACTTTCGGCTTATAAAATAATTTTAATTCAATAAATATATTTTTCACTATATACTTAATCCTTTCAATTACGTATTTTATTTTCCAAATAACGTCATTTGTTTTATAGGGAGCCTTAATATATATATATATAGATATAGATATAAATAACTCGATAATTTCTTAATAAATAAAGCACTAAATTACTCCCAAATATAAAAAATGCAATCATTTGCTCATGTGTATGGCTGTCACACACTATAGTCGTTGCAAATACAAGGTTATAAATGAGAAATAATTCATACATGTTATACTAATATTGAATGATGACCCAAAATTAGTAATAAACACCATAGACAAAATGACTCAAAAAGGGATAGTAACAACCAAAAGGCTTCTTTTATAAACAGCAGTCGAATTTAATTAGATAGTTTTAACAAAAAAAAACTCACAAATTTTCATTACAAGTCTATAGAGTCAAAATCTAAAATCAATATCATAAGGGCCTTAAGCATTTGAAGATAGAATCCCCGAATGAAATTGAGCAATATCCACAACATTCGAACCAATATTTAAATCTTCTTCTTTTCGCAGATGGACAATATTGAATTATATAGCTAAAAAGGATTTAAAATTAATTTGACACTGGTCAAATTGCTTTCAAAGTAGATGTCAAGCGCCCGATAAGAGTCCTTAACTAAGAAGAAATTGTTCATCTAAGTGTGACAATTTTACTCCAATTTCGAGTAAAAACTCGCTAGAAATACAAGACTCACGGTTGAGCTACATACATAAGTGCGTAGAAGGATTACGAAATCAGCTGAAATACTTCTGCGCCCTACTCCTGCAGTTGTTTTACAGTTGCTTTTGTACAACTATAATGGTGTGTAATCGTACTCGAGCCAAGGAAACACTGGCGAATTGTATCTACACTAACAGAATATTCCTCTATTTTGGCGCATGGTGAATGAGTCAGGAATCACGGAACAATCATAAAATACATATAAGTATTGTGTTATACCTTTTTAAGTAGTCATCCAGAGGGGTTATGGATCCAGGAGTCAAAAGGGGGACGTCCAATGATGAACATATAAGGGGTCTCTGACTACATCTAATTCCAAAAAATAACTTGCAAAGAAATATTTACGCAAGGTGTCTCTCTATGACGACTGTTACAGTTGACAAAGATTTTTTTTATTTTTTTTTTTGGTATTTACAGCTCAACAATTTACATACATTCTGAGAGGAGACAAGAACTCAATTTAAAGTGAAAAAAATATTTTTTTTTAGTTACTTTAATTTAAAATTTAATGATAATTTCAAAGTTTTCACTAAAGGGTCGTCGACATACAGATAAGTGTATAAATCTCTGTGTCATGTGCTTAAAAACGTCTTATTCCAAATGAGTATTCCATTAAAATATGAATCGACTCTAAAACTTTAAAGGCTTTTTATTTATAGAAAATGAATGGCTTACAAAATTAAGAAAGGTTATTTTGTATTTTAATATAAAAAGTATCGAGCAAATGTGTTTTGATCAAGAACAAAAAATATGCTTCATCATCATTTCCATTACTTATTATTGCCATAAACCTCTCATGTTAGATGATGACAATTATAATTTCATATCGAATTAAAGAAGAAATATATAACTTTAATTAAATAAACCGTCTTCAGAGACGTTTTATCTCTAAAGTCATTATACATAAATTTAATTCTTGACAAAAAAGTTCCACTTACATATATGTATATAACAAACCAGTTTGTAAACAAAGAAAAAATTCCAACATTTTAAGTTTGTTGTGAGCAATTTTATAAAGCTTAGAACAAGATACATAAATATTGAAGTTACTCATAAGAACTCAAAACCTTTCTCTTTTTTGTTTTGGTATTGTTATTTTAAAAAATGAGTCTGCATCTTTAACATCCACCAAAA
Organism: Lepeophtheirus nordmannii; assembly: GCA_963680855.1. Taxonomy (NCBI): domain Eukaryota; kingdom Metazoa; phylum Arthropoda; class Copepoda; order Siphonostomatoida; family Caligidae; genus Lepeophtheirus; species Lepeophtheirus nordmannii. The sequence continues at coordinate 17,969,357 of OY804525.1, read as the reverse complement.
AAAAATCAATTTGTTGACCATTCGAGATTTTTTTCTTTCATTTTTGTGCCATATGACATGAAATAAAGATACATGAATTCCAGGCAGTGGAAAATGTTCAAACTTTGTAGCATAGTGCAATAAAATTTCTTTTTCTTTTAATTTGTTTTCTGAACCCCCTTTTACATATAAGAGCTGATTTGAGCCCTTTTTCCATTGTATTAAAAATAATAGCTTCAATTCTTTTGATTTTCCCTTCAAATTCCAATGTTACAACAATTACATATAGCAAGGGATAAGCATTTTGTTGAGGTAAGGAAGAGTCCCTTCAATTACTAGTATCTGGTGCCTCTACATTTTATCTGCTGATAGTTATTTGACAAAAAAAAAAATCAAGGATGATCAAGTCAAGCTTTTTTGTTCACTCGCAACCTCGACTGACAAAAAAGGAAAAGGAAAAATTTGGAAAAACAACTGGTAGCTACCCTTCTGTATTTTCCTTGTTGCCAACTTGTTAATATTTGGCAGAATTTATTATTTAGATATATCTATATATTTATAAATTCTACCAATCACAAACCAATTGTTACTACTTGTAATATATTCAAAATTCAAAAAAAGGGCGCGCAATCCTTGATTTAATATATTTTTTATGCTTCAAAATCATAAATAATAATAATACCCTTTTTGAGTTCATAACACGTAGAGTCAGCTGCTTTAAATCATAAGAGTCAAATGATGAAAATCAGCTGAATGGAGAATACAGTGTGTTTTTGTTATCCCCAAAAAGCTCGTCGTGAATAGCTACATATTTTTTAGTAAGTTCTCACCTCCACGATAGAGAGAAAACTGAATTCAAATGGATCATCAAGGTATTGATACCAACTGATATGCTTCTTCCCTTCATTAAATTCAACATTTTGCCCACACGTCTATTTATATTTGTTGCAAGTTCTTACCTCCACGATAGAGAGAAGAATGAATTCAAAAGGATCATCAATGTAGAGGTACCGAATTATATTTTTATTTTCTTCCTTAAACTTAATCCTTATCAAAATGCTTCTTTTAAAAGTAAAAAAAAAATCTATGTACTAGGGTGCAAGTATCTACTTTCAATGGGATATACAGGCATGTTACAAGCACTTCATCTCACTCAATTTTCTTTATTTTTTAACATTTTCATACGTAGATTATATCATTTACACAGGGACAAACAGAAAATACCAACTAAAAATACTTGCTTTGCCGCCCCTATGCATTTTTTTTATTCTCGAAACAAAATTATTCAGTCAAAGTAGGGAATAAAAAAGTTAAATAATAATATATTTAATTCATTTCACAAGACATTTTGAAGGTTTTAGTATAAATTTATATGTTTTAAAGGCACGAATTGAATAGTCTTTACGCAAAGGTACAAAATTTGATTATTGAACAAAAAAAAAGTAGGACCTCATCTCATGTTACGGCCTTTACTGTTGTCGTAGAGATCAACCATTGAGTGGATTAAACTTTATCCAATCTAAGAGATGGGAGAGTCAATCCTGAGATTCGAAGATAAGAAATCAAATCACATTTTTTTCCCGTATGTTTTAAGTATGTTTTAATTATGTTGGTTTCATACGAGAAGATACACTCAGGGTAGTAGATAGGAAAGGGTTAATGTAGCTGTCTTTTAGACATCAATGATTGTTAGATAGCCTTTAATTTATCTATATAATGTCATTCCATTAGAAGCATAACGAGGACAAGATCTACAAGGGGGCTGTTTTGAGGGTTCGAAAAAAATTGAGAGACGGGTTAGTTTAAGATATTCGGGTATAATTATAAACAAAACAAAAATTCACAAGGAGTTGGGGGCCAAGCCCCATGTCACCCCTCAACCACGTCTTTATCTTTCATGTTTGCATTTGCGTTACTCCCAGCCCTTGTTATTCCAAATTTGAAAATTACATTCGAGCTTGCTTCTTTTTTTTTTTTTTTTTTTTTGTATGCTGAATTTCTAGCATTCTGTATTGTCTATAAATAACCATCAGTTAATTCAATAGTTTTAATCTTCATTTGTAAAAACAAAGAAAAATGACTTATTAAATAAACTAAACGCACCTACAACTTTAAATAAAAAAACTTCGATTAACTCAATACTTAATAAAGAAGGCAAATTCTTTTCATGACCTGAATACACAAATAATATATAGTATATATATATATATTTATACCACGAGACAATCTCACTAACATAACAATTTTACAATGTATTTTTTTTGTCAGCTGTTTATTTATTTATTTTTTACTTCTCTCTGGCCCCTTATTAGATTTCTGAAGAGGCCATTTGATGGTTGAACTCAAATGAGCTCAGATGACGTGGTGTGATCAATTTTCTATTAATATTGAAAAAAAAAAATCTCTTTTCTGAGGAAAGGTTGCGAGATGGAATAAGGATAACTTAAGTAATATTATTTGTAGATATGTATACATCCTAATCTTGTAGTGAAAGAAACAGATTTATGTAGAATCTATTGATATGAAAATCAGATTACATATTATGTACCTTGATTAAAAAAAATATCAGAGGAATAACAAGTATGTTATATATCACAAGATCAGATTGTAAACAGAATAACTATCTAATAATACACGTCTATCCCTGTACACGAATACTCAAATATCCAACACACAAACAAGCAAAGAAACAAAAAATATGAATATATACATATATTCTATGTTTTCTATGCAAACAAACTTTTTCTAATTTCCTTACAACAGGGTTATTAAAGAAGCTGTATTTTTGGGTAGCTATCTATGTCCTATCTATGGTTTTGAGTTTAGATCCGAGTACTACAGAGCTCTAAGGAGATATGTTAATCTATAAAAAAAGTCCTTCATCGAGACAACATATATTAAAGGAAGACACGTCAGGGAGAAAGAAAGAGGACTGTTAGTACCTTTATAAATAATGAACCAAGAATCTGAAAATACGAGCTAAACCGTTTCTTCCTTCAATGATTTTATGTATTTATAAATAAATCTTCCAATGGGTAATCCTTTTATTCATATCTTGAATAATTATAATTTGACAAAATTTCATAATAATAGATAGATAATTAATAATTACTAATCTGTAGGGCTTCATGACGTACACTTCAACACTTCAATAAATCCCTTTATTTTGGTTCCAGGACTCGTGAGACTTGCAAGTTTGCCTTGTTACCGTAGGGGACTTGAATTTGTCAAAATTCAGTACGAGTCCCGAGTCTAAACAGCAAAAAGTATGTACATACAATATGAGGGAGGAGGAAGATCCACTTATTAACGGAATTGAATTCGAGTATAAGGAAGAAGGAAGATGATGTGGAGAAAGAGTTAAATATTTGTGCGAAATGCTTCAAGGAAAAAAAATGTACTTCCAAAATAATGGCAATGTTACTGCAATCACAGAGTGGATTCGACTAGCCTTCAACGACTGTATCCTTTCTAAAATATTCCCTCTATCCCTAGCATTTATTTTAATTGACCCGAGAGCATTAATGAATGAGAATCTTCTCAATGCTATTATCCTTTTCTCAAGATCCAATTGAGAAATGTAGCTATTTATTCGTTCTTTTTTCTTATAACCATATAAATTGTAAATATACCAAAGCGAAAATTTCGAATATAATTATTTTCAAATGTTTTTCATGAGAATTAAATCCCAAAAGACCTATGCTTCTTTTCCCATAAACTATACATCCTAATGCGATTGGTTAGATAGATATATGTATCCATTTATGTATTCAATGGCGTGACTTGCCGAACTCAGATCCCTATTAACAGGGTTATGGACTCGTACCCGTAGGTTTGTCATGATTTCTTAGCCTTTGGACTCGTCTATTTTTTTTCTTTTTTTAATTATTGAACTCAAAAACATGAGCCAAATTAGGGATCTGAATTTGAAATTCCAATTGGACTCATCAAATATAAGATAGTCCACAGCCTTGATTGGTTCTGAAGATGCTGGAATCGATAAAACTTTAACTAACAAATCATGGGTATTTCTCCGTGTATTTCGACCAAAATTGAAGGATATCATTTTCAGTCAATTGCAGTTTTTTTGGATATCCTTAGCATACCAAATTTAGCAAGAATTCTAGTAAATTTTATTCTTGATTAGAATAATAAGGGAACTAACCAGTGGCCTACATTGAGTTGACTCGAATTGATCTTGTACTGCTATGAAATAAACTAACTAATTTTGATATTTTAGACATTACATTTACTTCTGTCATTGTTCCCTCACCTAAAACTAATTTATGACTGTATGCAAAACATGATAGTCGTAGGCAGAAACTCATCAAAAATTAATTGTCTGGTACATTCTCCACAAAGTTTTTCTCATTGTTACTATTATCAAATTGGTCTCTCATTGTAATACTAAATGCCTTTTCTCATGTTTCCAACATGGTCTATAACTACATAGCTTTCTGGAACTTCATCAAATGGTGCATTTAAATATATAAACAGAGCTGTGACATTTTTTGAATCTTTTATACTGGTTTAGGCAGGATCCCTGTGTATAGGATGCATCCCACCTGATATTTTAAGAATATGAGTAGTCACTCCGAAACACAATATAATTCGGTGATCTGAGCACATGTCAACAGTTACAGAAATTGATTTTTCATACATGAGACTAAGAAGCTTAGTTCACTCTTTAACCATTACAACTAATTTAGGTATCCCTCTGTTGATTATTGTTGATTTGAAGATAATGGGAGTGTAAATTGGATCTATGATCTGAATGAACTTTTCAAAATGAGTATTATCCTATGATGTAATCATGTACGATGATGGATTCGTTAATTAACTATCTTTTGTCGTGGTGACGATGGTTGGTATTTTGAAATTGGTCAATAATTATAATTGGCAGTGATAGTTCACGTAGAAGCTATTGCTAGATACTCTAGCAATTTAAATATTAGATTAACATATGCTTATTTGTAGAAGTGATCTACTTATATTCATGAGGGTACCCTTAATAAAAGACCTTTCTCATATCAATCATCATCATGAATAACACAAAACAGATATGAAATTGGCCCCTTTAATTCTTAGTAATACATTTTTAATGACCATCACTGCTTTTTAAAAATTCCTATCAAAGAAGCCTTATAAGTTTGACGTGCCAAAAGTTTCAAATCAACAGCCTACAAAATTCTGCTTCTTCTCTGAGTCAGTGCACACAATTTTATCGTGATTAACATACACAGACTTAATTATATGTAGATGACTATGCAGATATTCATATTACCTTAACAGCAAACAAACTCTCACAAAATCAAACATGAATTCATTTCCTTGCATATTTAATAAAGAACAAGTACTCTTTGTCTATAAATTTTTAATTTCTTCCTCGTTACATCCCCAATATGTTCTACAAGTACTCCCAGTAATACTTAATAATATAACGTATCATCCAGCTAAAGAAGTCATACAATGGGCTCCAAGCAACAGTCAATTTCTCATAGAATAATGACCTATTGCTTTCCTAGGGAGGAGGTCTTTGGAGCATTCCACTTTAATAAAAAGTGTGTATTTTCTTGTTCAATCACGTGTGTATGCTTCTACTTCGAAGGGAATTCCTCATTTTTCTGAAATATTAATAAATTGTTTTTGCTCTTTCCGATTTTGTGAAAAGGGAAATGGGGGAGTTTATAAAATTAAAAGGACAATTTAAAAAAAAAAAAATAATATTCATATTTGTTTCTGAAAAAACCCACTCCTATTACAAAATGGATGAGATGCAATACTGAAAAATATTCTACATGTCCATCGATACACATAACTTGATCTGAAATCTATATTAAGGAGTCATCATCCTTTTAACTCCAGGGTGTCAAAAAAATAAAAATAAAATTGTAAGAGAAAGTCACACCGGGGTTGATCATATGGAAAACAACCCTGAGCCCAAATGGCTGCAATACTATGGAGTTTCAAAAGGTTTCAAAAACACCCTTACAAAACCTAAACTGGATGAGTCAATTGAGACTGCCCAGGGCAATCATAGGCTCAAGAACCAAAGGTATTCTTCTTATTTTTATTATAATAAATGAGTCAAGAGTAGAATATTTATATTTTTGTATAATTATTATTAACACTTTGTTTCGTTTATTGGTTTTTTTGTTTTGTTTTTAAATATTTTTGTTTAGTTCGAAAATATATATATATATATATATATATATATGTCATATAATCATCAGGATTTTTTGTTTGTTTTTTCTTCAAAAAAAAAAAAAAAAAAAATAGAACATGACATCAATTATATAATTAATATAATAATAATTTTAATTCGAAACACAACATTAACAGACAAGTATAGAGTGAAAGAAAGAAAGAAAAAAGTTAAATCACATTTACCCAAAAAAAAAAAAAAAAAAAAATTACAGCAAACATAATATTGATGATATATAAGTAAGTAACACATGGATGATTGAAGGAGACACAATTAAAAGCGATCCTTTTTTTTATATTTTGTATACATATAAATCGGGTGGGTTGGGACTTTCACAGCCATAACAAACTTGCACAATTTTTATAACGAATTATGATGAAGAAGAAGAAGAAGAAGTAATGATTACAATTGACGACATTCTTTTAGAAAGAATAATTAATATTGAGATGTGGCAACATTTATAATAATAGTAATTAAAAAAAAAAAAAAAAAAAAATTAGACACCAATTGACAATAGAACATAGAAACTCAAAGAAATGTAGTTTATATATATATAAATATAGAGGGAGATGAGGGGGGCCGCCGGCCAAAGGGGGTAATATTTTGTGAATTTACAAAAAAAAAAAAAAAAAAAAAAAAAAAAATTTAAGACTTTTCTTGTTCGTACAATTCCATTAAATCAAAATTTTTCATTTAAAAATATATATATATATATTTAATGTATTTAGCTAAATACACATATCTATAAATTAGTTATTTATTTATTTATTATTATTATCACCAGATTTGTATGAATTTTTTGAACAAATTTAAAAAAAAAAAAATCCTTTTTTTCTTTTTCCATTCTTTTGTTTGTTTTTTGTATACAACGATGGATTTCTCCCAAGATTCAAATAATTAATTATAAATAAATATGTATGTATATATATTCACACTCTTAATCATCAGACTGGACCAAATTACATTTTAACTTTGTCTTACTCGAGCACCAATACTTAATATAATTACAAAAATAAAAAGTTTATATAATTTTTCTGTGTCATTTTTTTTGCTCAAAAAATAGTAATTGAAGGGTGGGTGATGGAAGGAGAGAGATAGTGATCGCGATATATGGAGGAGAGAAGAGCCAGCCAGGTGGCGAACATCTAGAGAGATTATACCTATGTTGTTGTGTATGTTGATGTGGATATAGATAATTAATTAATAAATTCACTTTTGATAAGAACTGTGCTGCTCTATGCTGCATTATCAAATATTGAAGGACAGAGAGATAATATTACATGGTAGATTAAATCAAATATATATATATTTATTTTTATTAATGATGAATAATAATAATAATAATAAGCTACTAAGACGTGGCAATGCTCTCTCGAGATAAATGCCCACCAGAGAGATGTGGTGGTGGACCTGAAAGAGATGTTGAAGAGGAGGGGGATGACGAAGAAGGTGGAGAGGAGGAGGAGGAGTTAGCTCCTTGAAATATGACAAATCCTTTGGAGACATATTGATCAATGCTATCGCAAACAATTTTATGTTTCCTTTTTAAATGATAAACACAGTTTTGCTTGTGTGGAAACTTTCGACTACATTTTGAACACTGAAATGCATTTTCCTTTCCGCATTCATATTTTAAATGTCTATTCAGATTGTAGTTCCAATCGTAGGAGCGTTGACAATGAGGACATACATATGTCCGTTTGACACCGTCTTTGGATCTTGGGCTCGCCTTTTCAGGACGGTTAGAAAGGGAAGCCGCTGCTGCTGATGATGATTTTGAGGGATGATGTGATGAGGAGTGATCCTTGGATCTCTTCTTGAGAGAAGTCTTTTTAGTGTCTAAAGAAGAGGAATTAGAGGGAGAGAAGGAAGAGGAGGATGACTTGACAATGTCTGAAGAGGATGGTGAATTATGCATGAGAGCAGACGGAGGTTTGACAGATATTGTTGGACCTTTGTTGTTTGAATGGTATGGAGGACTGGAAGAGGAATTGTCTTCATCCATGGCAGAGTCCTCATTGCTAGTGGGAATGGTCCAATGATGTTGATTGTTCATATGTTGTTGTGACCAATGGAGAGAAGAGGAGTTGGGATGGTGGTTGTGGTGATGATGATGGAGTTGCTGCTGATTGCCCTGCACCTGCTGCTGCTGCTGCTGACTCTGCTGATAGTCATAGGCATCCATTTGCTGTTGCGGAGAGCCGCGATTCAGAATTTGATGATTACCCTGTTGTAACTCTGAATAGATTTGACGATGGTACAGAGCTGAATGAAACTGAGGTGGGAAATACAGAGGATGAGGAAAGGAGGCTGGAGGAGCAGGATGGCCTGGGATATTCTGACGATAGTCATAGATAGAACCCTGCTGTTGCTCACTACTGTCCACCTCAGTTTTGATTGTTTTTTGAGGTGGAGGGGCGGCAGAGTCCATCACATTTGAAGCAGCGGGAGGAGAAGGAGAATACTCCTGTTTCAAGGGATCAGTGGCTTGAATGGAAAGAGGCGGGGGCGTTGGGGTTTTTGCTTTGACTTGGATTGAATTATTGTTGTTGTTATTAACATTACTATTACTGTTCTCATGGTGCTGTGAGGAGGATGTTTTTGACATGGAGAGATCCTCAGCTTCATAAGGATCATCATTCCCAATTCTAGCCAGGGGAGGAATACGATCATTGTTATTGTTATTCTTACTAAGATCAGTTGGCGCTTCCGGAATAGGAAAACGTGGTGAGAGTCGGGGTGAGAGTCTCTGGTCCCGTCCAGAGTATCGATCCGCTTCAGAGCCAGGCGAAATGTCCCTATTACCGGATATCTTTCCATTTTTTGGAGTGGTTGGAGGAACAAGGAAATCAAAGAAGCTATTATCTAGAAGTTTAGGAGTTTTTAAAATCTCCACACCAATGTAGCGCTCAACAACATTCCAATTTGGACTAGGAACAGCAAGGGGTGACTGCTGAAAACTTGCAACATTTTTATTTAAACCTTCATTTTTTGAGATCTGACGACGTAGATGAGAAACACCTCCAACACCAACACCACCGCCGCCACCACCAATCGAGTCCTCATCCTTATCAACTTCCTCTTTGACTCCGGATGAAACACTCAAATCTCTCGGACTATTATCTGAGCCAGGGGTATCACAGGAATTGGAGTCTGAATTAACACTATTGCCCGAATTGATTTTATTTTTAAACATTCTTCTTTTGTGAAGAAGACCGTCACAGGGTGAGCGGAGTCCAATGTCCGAGTCCATAGGTAGCTCTCGAGGAGGTGGAACTGAGACGATGGACGTGGGTGAGAAGGGAATGTCCTTTCCGAGGGTTGACCAATACTCTGCCGTTTTAGGAGTAGTTAAAACCGGTGTTGTCAACATGTCCTCACCACTGCCACCATGACGGGATGAATTATTATTATTATTGTTACAACGAGGAGAGAGCAAGCCTCCAGTAGAGTTCGGCTCAACCTTTGGAGTTGTCAACAAGTCTTCTTGTCTTGAATTATTATTATTAACATTATTAGACGAGGAGGTTGATGAGCCGGAGGTTGCAGGAGGAGGGCCTAAGTCTAATCCAGTCATTTTTGCAGTTGTCACAGACACAATCATTGAGGATATATAATTAGAATTCGAGTTCTTCACTGAAGTAGTAATTGAATTAGATGAAGTAGTGCTAATTGATTCCAAGGATTTTTGACAATCATTCTCAAATAACTGTAAAGAGAAAGAGAGAGAGATAAGAATAAATAAATAAATAAATACCCATTAACTATAAGAAAACAATTCAAATGCATTTATTACAAGATCAAATAAAATGAAATAAATAAATAAATAACGCACTTTCATTACGGGAGTCCCTTCACCCTTGATGAATCAACAATGACTGCTTGAAATATTACTATAATACATATATATTTAGCAAAGAATTACAGCAGTAGTAGTAGTAGTAGAAAGAAGAAGAAGAAAAACGTAGAGAAGGAAGCAAAAATGTATTGCAACTGCTTGCGCTGCTTACTTTAGACGACTCTTAACTCGACTCGAATAAAAGCGTACTGACTGACATGTTGTAAGAGTGAGTTAAAGACACAGGGAGAGAGAGGAAGAGCAATAGGGGGAATATAATTGAGACAGAGAAAACACAATATATATATATATGTATATTATACAGGGTAGTATGTATACATATATATGTGACTGATATTTAGAAAGCCAAAGGCCTAGAGGCATAAGAAGACTGCACACTCTCTTTTTTATTTATTCTTCTTCTTCTTCTATCGCTTTCGATAGAGTTAGAGACCATAAGTAAGCAGAGCAGAGCAGTATTATTAATATAATATTCTTATTAATACACACATTTATTAAAATTACTACGTATCTCTGATATGACTTACTATGTACATATAAAGCAAAAAGCAAAAAAAGAAAAGAAAAAAGATTTCCTCCTCTGAATATACATATACATATGTTGATTCGTTTTTAAGCGCCTTGACGTCATTAGGTGAGGAGAACGAGTTTATACATACATATATATATATATATATATATTATATATATTGTAGAAATTATTAGCATTGCACATAGACATACGACGTACGTACGCTGTTGAAATCTCTTCTTCCTTTAATAAGCATACATACATAGATATATAAAAGGGAAACCTATTATTATGGTAAAAGAGAGGCTGGTGTTACAAGGCCTCCACAAGCTCCTCTTATGAACTTATGTAAGTTGCAGACGGGGAATAGAATATCATCAAAATCATCATGACTTTTCTAGAAATATTTCGCAAACTTCTCTCTGAAAAGATCTTCTCTTAAAAAAGAGGGGAAGGAGGAATAATAAGAGGAGTCAGTCCTTCCTCTTCTTCTTCTTCTTCTTCCCTGAGAGGCAAAGAACCTGGTATGTACATATATTACACCTAAAATAATAAGTAATAGACGTCCCCCCCCCCCCCTCCTGTATTTTACATATACATAGATAATATGTTCCCTCCTAATTATCTTATCAATATTTATGAGCTATTAACAACACACGAGAGTGTGATCAAGTTGTGGACTCTTGAATTATTTTTTTTGTTTTTTTTTAATTGCTGCGCTTAGTAGAGGTAGTAGTTAAAACGTAAATTAGAGAACGGAGTTACGCCAATCAATACAAGGTTTATGATTGGCACTCGTAAATTAATATCCTTTCAAAATTATTTTTAATTTATTTTCCCTTTGTGCCTTTCCTCCAAAACAGAACAAAAAAACAACAAGTGAGTGTCATGGTGGTTCCATAATCCTTCCTTTCCAAGTATAGAACTATTCCTCAATATTCTTGCGAGCTCTTTGTACGTAAATATGTTATTTTCAGTGCAATAATCAATCAACGTTCAAAACAGGCATGAATTAGTAGAGAAAATTATGTATAACTGACAAAAAAGAAGAAAAAAAATGCATTGTATATGTACCTTGTGTTAAAGAAATAATGCCGTGTGTCCTACATATGACTTACCAACAAAAAAGAAAAACGTTTCAAGTCTAAACTAAACTTCTTCATTTCAAAAAAGAAGGATAATCAATTAATAATAATTATGGTATGAGAAACATAAGTAATTTAAAAATAAATTGAGAAGCATTGTCCGTTCCCCAAAATTGATTCATTTTATCGTATATTTTATAACAAGAAGTTTCCTAAACAGTCACTATGTATATTTATTAAAAGACAACAAGAAAGTATTTATATCTCGTAGACAAAAAAAAAACCCACAACAAACTTGGATTGGAGCTGATATGGAGCAATGAAACAACAGTTGAAGGAAAATTGAATATTGACAATTGTACAGAATGGTTATAACAAATAGCATGTACAATTGTTAAACCCAAATACGGCTGAAGGGAACAATAAAATAAAATGTACATTATTGTGAAATAATGGTTATTCAGACTCATAACTGTGGATTCAGAGGATAAAATAAGGAGTATCGTGAATATTTATTTGATTTTGATAAGTAATTAAACTGTTGATTGTTGAAACTAGTGAGATGATGTGGTCGACTTGACCACAAATCTATCTGGCTGTAAAAATCTCTTAATTTAATTATTTATGCATATTTCTTAAGTATTGTCGTGCTAGTAGTTGGAATAGGAAGTTAATGCAGAGTTCATAAATAGGTCTTCCTAAGAAATTGACATTTCTCATTTATTTTTATTTTCTTTAAAAAAAATGAAGAGATACAAAGTATTTAGAAAATGTCGCAACAAGGAAGGAAAAAAAAGGTATGAATTTCATCTCCCACAGGGTAATGATCGTCATCATCATCATCATCACACGTCGGAAGAATTGGACCACCACAATGATGAATGAAATGTACATATACACAATATGTATTTAATTGTGGATCCACTATGAATCTCAATTGAAATTTGTTATTCTTATTATTGTTACTTCAAGCCACACACAAACAACTCCTCCACCCAAGGTACATTTATTTATCTCAATGATAAATTAAAAAATAATTATTATTTTTAAAAGCAGAGCCCACAGTCCCTTAAAACAAAACAAAAAGGGGTAGGAGTAAATATTAATGGTCGGGTAATAGTTGTAGGTGGCGCAAAATGAGCAGTTTGTTTTTAAAAGTATAATTTATATATTGGTGTGTAAAAATTGGGATATAAATGAAAGACATTAATAACAAAAAACTTTGAAAATTTTTGTAATTATGTTAATCAATTAATTAATGTGGGGTATAAAAAGAATGTTTCATTCTTTTTATATTGATGTATGTATAACTTTTTTTATTTAGACACATAGATATTAGGTTGGTCATTTACACCCTATGGGCCCATATGTTCACCCCCTCCCCCCTCCACTTGTTGACAAATTATTCCCCCTATTTGACATATACATCAAGTCAACAAGAAAGCAAGAGTTTGTTTTCAAATATTGAAAAGGAGAAAATCCACTTTTTTTAAGTTTTTTTACTTCATAAATGTAACGGTCAAATATTTAGGAGTCATTTTAAAACCCCTTGCGCATGGTTTTTGCTAAAATGTTTCTTTATATCGAAAGACCAAGGATTATTGTCTATCCAATAAAGCAATGTGATAAATGTTACAACTATACATAGAACCGATACGGTCCCTGAAAGAACATCCATCTATTTCATAGCCCTATAATTCAGTTGCAATTAATGAAGTCATTATTTAATTAATCCAAATATACTATTAATACAAACGAAAGAGAACGTCTTCAACAAGAATATGAGTGCAGTTTACACTCATTTTTGAAATATTTTCTTGTTGACTTGACACATATGTTAGTAAGAAATTGCCACACTACAACAAGGCAGCATTCATACTCAACAAATTAACGTTCAAAAGTCTAGTACAATTGTGGTAGAAGAATTGACAGATAATGAAGAATTGCATCCTATTTTTTTTCATGTTAGGAGTAAAATGACGTCTCCCGATGTATTAATAAATTTTGAGGTTGAGAGAATTGACAAAACACACCTCTGTGATCAGAGTATTTATTAGAAATGAAAAAAAAAAAAAAAAAAAAAAAAAAACTAGATACTTGATTAGATCAATAATTAAAATGACTTATAGATCTATACCACTTTTGCTACTATTTAAGCAATTGATTCCAAGTGTTCGGAGCAGTGGTAAACTTCCACGATTTAGACTTGAATTATACAAATCATCATTGTTCATTGGCTTTATTGGCACTTAAATTTAATTTAATGAGACATTGCACCAATATACATATATACAATATATCAATACAGGGATTGTAGTATAGACCTCTCTTACTAATTGATGATGATTAAAGGAAGCAGAAAAAGTTTCATTAAAAATAGGTACTGTTAGTTATTACTCTTTTAAAAATAGGCATGCTCACGACTCTGTGGATTAATTAATTAATTATATTGAATGGCCCATTTGCTCATTAATACATCGTCTATTTTTTATTTGCCATTTTTAAACTTGTATATTGTTTTAATTACAGACATACAAGCCAAGCAAAAAAATGATTAAGTATCTTGATCATATTACGCATAACATGAATACTTAATAAAATCCATGGTAAATAAGAATTTGTGCTCTAACTCAAACCCGAAAATTATAGAACGATCTACCAGAGACCATTTATATTTTTAATATTTTCCGTCATCCTCCCTTGGTAACCCCCTTTGTATTTGCAATAATTAATAAAACATTGGAATGTTGAAATACTGAATCTACTTAGAAACGAATAAAATCTAAATAATACTTCATCAGCGTTTTATTTTTTATTTTTAAATCGATGATTTAAGTGGGTGTTGTTTTCTTTTCAATCTGCATATGTATGTACCTTATGCATTAGTTCATAAGTAATGACTTCATTCAAAGTTTCTTCATAAAAACGACTTGAATTTTCATTCAAAGGCTTGATTTCGCCTAGAGTCTCACGGATTACAATCATATTAACACTTTTATATATATGTAGGATACAATGTCCCCTTTAGTCCAGATGAGATCAACCTGGGATTCCTTATATATGTGGGTACTAACTGGATTTTTCATTTCAAGATCCTTTTAATAACAAAATCCACCCTTTACGTACATACGCAATAAAAACATGAAATATTAGTTCGTAGCCCCAAACAGTCACGCATGTCTGAGTAACCAATTACCCAGACTCTTTAGACTATTGCTCTATAACTGTCCCATACCTACGGGATTTATTATAACGAATAAGTTAAGGCTATTTACAGCAATATTTTACAACTTGGTCATAATATCCAGCTTCAAAATTGTATATAGACAAGAACGGATTTGTTTCTAGAGCCGAAAATACTCACTGGCAGAATCCCTCCTTTTCCTCATTTCTACATATGATTAAGGACTCGAATTTACACAAAGAGGAGAAGAAGGTGTAAAGTGAAATTTTTTTGACTTCAGTGGAAAAGAATAATTATTTTTTGACTGAATACTAGGGGGCGCATTAACAGAAGATGAAATCTCAAATATCATTCAACTGCGATTTATTCAAAGTTTAAAATTTTGAGCTGTACGACTTGAGTCCGAGCTCAATGACCCGTGAACAGCTTTGTGCAAGTACCCTTCCACCACCAATGTATGTACACATGGACTTGTACTAAAATGTCAGGAAGATGATGACTATAATGGCACTCCTCCTCCCCCCCCCCCCTCCTTCACCTTCAGAAAATAAAATAGAAACATTTACATATAAATGGGATGTATGTATGCATGCAAGCATGTGAGGACCAATTCTTCACCAACGTCACGAAGATCAAAGGCAAAAAGACCGCCGACCGACCTTTCCTTTCATTCGATGTAGTAGTATTTAATTTGTTGACTCATTCCCCAAAATTTGTGTCACAAAAATAATGAGTTCATGATATGATGTATGTACATATATGTAGAAGAGCGATGTTCATCACAGCATACCAGTTTCCTCTCCACTCCAATTGAGATACATACATAATCACAGTCAACTCTCTTTCTAACGAAATCTCCTAAATAGCGGACAAAAAATATAAATAGTATCCCTTGTTTTACTACTATTGTCTTATTTGATTGGATGCCGCTTTGCAGTGAGAGAGGAACTCAAACACGAGTGCCGAGACCTCTAGCGACCAAAAATCCTAGGCACAAAAAAATATTTTTTCTGCCCTTTTTAATGAGGAAAAGGATTTATACAATTCCTGTACTCTGAATATAGTATTCATCAAATTTTCATTCGATGCACTTTTTTTATATTTTAAATGAACTCTGTTACAAAAAAAGTAGTAGTGGCTATTTTCGTGATAAGAAGAAGAAATAATAGCTCTCCAGCCCTTTCGTTGAAAGGGAATGGACTGAATATATGTATATCGTGTATTTCAAAGTATAAATGTTAGACACACACACCGCTAAGCAGCCAACGATTTACATTTACAGAAAAGAGTGCAAAAAAACACAACAACAAAAAACCAGTTTGTCTATCATGGAGTTTTATTATATTAGAGATATGACTGTGTAGTCTGTCTCTCTCTCTCTCTCCCTCTCACTCTCACTATTTCGATCCTCATGTACCCATAATAGAACTACTCTGACAATGTGCATAGTTTGATTTAATATTTTGAGATGGATGGCACTGTATTTGCACTCCAAGGTATCACCTCCGTACCTCTATTATCAAAATAGTACATTTCTATTATATATTTAATAGAATTCCGTTTTAAAGAAATCCTCAAATCAATTTAGAATTGATTTTTAAATATATGGAACGGGGGGTGGGGGGGAAAAACCTCCATCAATGAGAGTTTTTTTGTAAAATGTATTTTTGACCCATTATTTCCCTCTTCATGTTGTCAAACATTGGTTGTTGTTGTTTTTTTTTACTACTTTCTCTTCAAAGGATGTACTTTTTTGATATTGCACTTTATGGAAGTCAGCGAAAATGGTTTTTCTCTTTTTCGACGTTTTAAGCATATTTTAATTTTTTTTTTTAAAAAAGAAAAGAAAATTCATCACATTGATGAGCGGATTTTTTTCTACATTTGATCAAATATTAAAGAAACCAACTCAAAAGAAGCAAAACGAATTTATTAACAAATACTAATACTTTTAAAGTCTGAAATTAGTGTGACTAAGAAACTCTTCATTAAATAGTTGACTAAGGTCATTTAATACCATTTTTTGAATGTAATGTGACCCCCCCCCCTTTATCAGAGTTTTATCAATTTTTTTTCTTCAAAATACCTTGTGCATATGCATTTTCATCAATTTTTTTCTTTTTTTCTAATAATATGTTATGTCTACATATATGTACATTGAAACAAAAAAATGTGAAATTATTTATCTCCTTTTGAATGCAAGTAAAAATAATTTGGAACAAAAATTCACCTCAGATATTTGTATTTTAATTCAAACTTTAACTCCTAATGATGGAATTCAATGAAAAAGAACTATGTTTACATGGTGAAAAAACCCTTATATTTCACCATAGAGCAATTTTGTTACACCACTGAATATATAACATACTATGTATACAATCCATGTCAACATAAAAGCAGATAAAAATTATTTTTATCATTAAAAATGAGTCTGGATTAGCGCTGGCTTTTGTACTCTTCAACAAATGATAATTAAATTCCATTTTCTATAAATGAATAGAATCCCTTTGAATTGCATATGGAGGTCACAAAAATTACTCATCTCATCAATTCAAGACAAATATTAATTTAATCTATTTCAAAAGGGCACATCGGAGGCAAAATAAATTTAATAAACCTTTTGAGGGCTTTAAACTACAGCTAATGGTATCAGAAATTTGAATATTACACATTTTCAAGCTAAAATATTTTTGAAAAAAAAGAAAAAGGACTAAAAGTTCCATTTGTTGCCCCAAAGCTTTTAGGGGATATGAATCAAATTCATCTTTCATTGTATTTTATTTTCACAATGATTTGGCTTACTGATTTTGTACAAATTTTTCGCTATTTTTTTTATATCAATAAGTATTTTCTACGAACATGTATTTTTGAGTAGAAATGACAGTCAATGGTACAACAATTTGCATTTTTGCAACAAAAAATAATGATAAATAAATACTGTTACTGTCGTGTCATTTTTAAAAATATACTTCTCCTTGCTAATTGAATTGAGGGAAAAGAAATGAAAAAATACACTCCTAGGAATGAGGAATGTATAATTTAATAAACTTTTGCATAATATTGCTTTCATGTTGATGCATTTCATAAGCAGAGCAGCCAATGTATCTTTTTAAATACTTCATTTCAAATTTTCAACACTCAAAACGAACAAAAAAAAAGAAGGTAAGTAGTACTAACAACTAAGTACTGCCTGCAACAGGTTTCCAACAACCCAAAAGGAGGACGACACCGACGTACATAGCAACAAGTAGTTTACTTTGTATGTATATATGTATATATATATATATATATATATATATATATATATGTACAACGCCTGCTATTAAAATGTATTGAACAAAAGAGAGCAAAATAAATTAAGAGCAGTAGTAGGCCTACCTACTACCTATCGAGTATATGTATGTATGTATGCAATTGCATGGGGAGATGACGGATTACATAAAGGAATTTCATTCACTTAGTCATCCATTCAAAAGGGAGTTATTTTTGTCGTTGTTGTTTTGTTTTGTTTTAAATTGATTTCATTGATTTGCTCGTCTGTGTCTCAAACCATTCAACAAAACTTTTGGATACAGCAATTACAAGAAGCAAGCTATTCCTTATATACAATATTGAACATCAATGTACCCATCAAAAAGAGAGAAAGTAGTACAACAGACACAAAACCCTTTTATTTGTATCTATGTAGTATTCCAAATTATTCTTTCTAACCATGGAAGGATCCTTCCCTTCATTTACATTCGTAGGTATAGTTAACTCATTCGAGCTATATCAATCTACACGACACTAATAAGGAGAGCTAGGGATGAGGAAAGATCCAGAGCTGAGACGAAAATAGACTGTTGTTAAAAAGTAAGGATTTATAATTGAGGACAGAAGTCCTCTAAGAGTGTTGAACTAACAGATGCACACACTATAGCGAGAAAATGATGAGGGTCTTAGACGGTACAATTTCATACTTCTTAGAGTAAACATTTAGGGCACAAATTTGTTAGTAATAGAATGTATTGTGTGAATACAGATTCAGTTAGAATAAATAAATGGACTGAAAATATCAAGAGCATGATGTTATAATTAAGATAAAATTTCTCTCATTTTTATACGCTTTTGAGCTCTAGATCTGTTTACATACCTCCCTTCCCCCTTCCCCGTCATCTGTTGATTGACCAGACACCACCACAACTCTAAGGCACTGTTAATGCCGTAATAAGAGAGATTTAATTTACCTTTTTTGGAGATATTTTGTGTGTAATAATACAAGTATAAAAAGTCCTATCAATATTGATATTTTTTGTCCAGATTTTTCAATTTTTAAAAATTTATTATATGCAAAATGTGATAAATGATAATAGACAATGGCAAAATAATAGAGACACTGTCCAGTGTGAGTCTTTGTTGATATTTGTAATAATAATAATAAGCTGTAAAAATATATGAAAAGACCCCAAGGAATCGATTTATTATTAACTACCAACCATATATAGCGTGAATCGAAGAACATACACACTAAATATTTATAGCATGGTTTTCATTTTAATTTATCGACTAAAAGTCGATCTTTAACAACTCAACTCGAGTCAAAACAGCCCTACTTTATATTACATAAGGGCTTTGTAACTTTATGTCACTACGATATTACATAATGGCCTATGATTATTTAATTTAAAACAAACAAGGGTTTTAAGCTATAATAATAAATCAATCAGTTGACAATTTTGAAATATGTGTCTCCACATGGGATTCAGACCTGTTTATTTATGATTCAAGTTGAATAAACTCTTTCTCTTAAGTGGGGAAATAAGTGGTGAGGTGTGTTTAGAGCATGGATGGACAACTTTTGTTCACTTATGAGCCAAATTATGTTCCCCAAGACTGACTGCGGGGCAAGAGACCTAGTTATATATTTGCAAAAATTGTATGTATATAATTTCATAAGTATTTTTTTGTAAATTATATGATAATTATAGATTTCAAAGGTCTATTTCGTAGGTTGCCCATGCATGGTTTAGAGGGTTAATAAGTAAAAACAATAGTATGTACTCCTACTACAAAGGAGAACAACAACTCTGCAGAAGCGGAAATTGCTCAGGATTTGTAAGAATAAAACCCCGAAAACTATAGGCATATTAAGGGTTTATCAATGGAGATAATATGTTTGAAGAGGGATCCGACTACTTAATTCAAAAAAAAAAAAAAAGGATTAGATATGATGATAGTCTGCTGTGGGAGATACAGTAACTTTTTCTACAGACTATTTGCGATATATATATTTACAGTTAAATCCCAATAAGAGCAAGACTTATGAAGAGTTCCAACGAAAAGGTTGTTCATATACTTAGTGCATCTAAAAAAATTTAAAAAAAAAGAATGCATACAACAGATAATTAATTACTTGGCTCATAATCAAAAAATATTAGACATAATATTTAGTCTATAAAATCAGTTGTTTTTCTTTGTTTTTGCTAGGGAAGCTTATATGTTTATATGATTATTTTGTTTCATACCATCTCAGGGCCGTAACGGTATAATTATAGAGACTACACTAGATAGAACATGTATTTTCAAAATATGTGGCCCCGTCGTCATCACAAATGTAATAAGCTAGAATGATTTGTATCGAACTCTAGATGATTATATTTCCATTTTTTTGACTAATGAATTATCTTTCATTTTTTATTAATAAATTATTCTCATTCATCCAATAAAGGGGCTACAAATTGCAATTAAAGATTGCAAAAATTCCCGATCATAATTAATGAAAAGAGGAGTATGATAAATTATTCTGTTTGAAAGGCCATGTCAGAGACAAATACAACAATCTCTCATAAATCAAGTGAAAACTCGTAGCATCCCCTCAACTCATCCCAAAAAATGAATAGAAAGCGGATAATTGACTGGAATAGCAAACTAATGTTTGTATGTTGACAGACCATACATGATATAAAAAAAACACGATGTATACTTGAATACTCTTTATTAGTAAATTTGATTAATTCTCTTACTCTTTACCTCTTTCTATAAATATATATATATATATGTATGTATACTTTTGTGATTATTGAAGGGTAACATTAAAAGTTGCCAGAGAGAGTTTGTACTTATGTAAAAAGTTTGTATCACAAAGTTGCCCTTATATGTACGTACGAAGCTGTATATGAACGATTTAAAACAAAAACTAAATCTCTTGAATTACCAAACTCAAAAATATATAACTGTATATTATTGAATCTAGGTATGGGCATTCATATTGGCATTTAAGCTATACATAAAAAAAAAAAAAGGCAATAAAATTAATGGATTGTATGAATTGAATAAAGAAAATCTGCAAACCCTTTTTAAAACAAAGGAATTCTTTTTTAACAACTTAATACAATCCCTAGTACAAGGATTTTATATAACACACAACTCCTAATTAGAGGTTAGAAGGAACAAAAAAACTATAGATTTTTAGGACAGTTAATTATGGAAAAAATAAAATAATATATACGTGTTAAAAAAAACGACGGAAGGTGCCCATAAAATCCAATTAAATTGGCCTTTGAAACAAGTGCGATAATTAGGAATTCATGAAAAACAGGGACTACTCCACAATGTGAACACATATATAGAACTTTATATCATGGAGTTAATTTTTTTTTTTTTTAGAAACAGTAACTTCTAATTTAGAACCAAGAAGCAGCATTCAGAGTTCCTCTCGGTCTGTCATTCACAAAAAATAAGACAAATGGACTGCCTTGATAACAACATCAAACAAAGTTGTTTTGTTTCTCAATGTAACCTTAGCAAAAAAAAAAAAAAAAAAAAAAAGTTGTCATTATACAAGTGAATGTCAGTCGTTTTTGGACATTGTTTATTTTGGAAGAAAGAAAGACAATGCTTTTAAAAATGTGACTTTTTGCAATTGCTTATCTTTTAGACTGTAGAAATGAGAATTAAATTTGGTGGTCGTTTAATTCAAACGGATTTCGCGTGGATCAAAAAATAGTTAATACTAGAACTGGACGCAGTAATATTTTTAAAACATCAATAATTCCTAAATATTTCTTAGCTGTTGATCTGTTGTCTTTGCATCTGTACTGACCATTGATCTATTGGACTCGAATTAAATTTAATCATTCGTAACCAGTAACCAGTTAGATTTGAGTCTTTACTATTTCTCTTATTGAAAAGAAAGGGATAAGAGAAGTAATGAAGAAGTATGGGTATGGAACAGCTCAAAAAAATGGCACCGACAGAATACGAGTCATATTAGGTGCTGGGGAATAATTTAGTCAAATGCAAATGACTAGGAAATGTTAACGGGGAAAAAGAAAAAGTGTATTTTCAAAATAGGCTTTTAGAAAATACTATTTATGTAAATATAAGAATTAATAAGAGTCCATCATTGGAGGAAACTATGATACAGATGCAATTTCTAAATACTTATACATATATAAAATATGAAATATCGTAACACATTTAATATATATATATATGCAATATAGTAAATAAAAAAAACATAATAGTATATCTTAACACAATCATCAAATTTCATAAATCAGACGCATTTTTTTATATTTTAAATAAAATATATATAGTGCATCAATTAAATTAATCCCCTTACAACATTCAAACAAGTTTCAGCTCATAAATAAACTCTTTAAAAAAATCATATATATATTTAGAAAAGATTCTAAATAGATAAATCACTCTGATATCCAACTATGTATTAAATATAAAATTTCTTTTTTATTACATAAACTATGTTTATAACAAAGATAATTTTTTTTTAAAGACAAAGATGATTTCACAACTATTTCCAAGAGTCATTTCTTATGGTCACTGATTGTTTATTTCATGGAGGCAATAGTTATATTTGGGTTTATATCAAAAAACACTAACAAAAGGACGGCATCCAACCATTGCAAAAGTCTATCAACTTTTTACCATAAAATACCTTCACTCAGTTAAGAAAAGAAGGAGTAACAAATTATGGTTTAATCAAATCAGACGTTTAGGAAATTTGAATACTATTGAATGCCAAGTTTCTGCACTAAATAGAACTGTAGAAGAATTTGACGTTTCCCTCTTTTTGTCAACTATTGACCCTTACAATTTTATGGTCGTCAATTTTGAAAGACAAAAAACTAAAATTATAAAAAAATTAACTCACTTTTCATATGCAAATTGTTTTTGTTTTGTTTTTTTTTTTAAAAAGTGTTGATTTCTGCTGTAAGCATCGTCAAAATTGACATTGTCTACAAAAATAACAGCCCAAGTGTTCTACATCGGCTATAAAATGGGACTTATTTTATATATTAAAATATATGATAATCATTTCGTTATTGGAAGTAATATAAACTTGAAGTACATTTTCACTTAGACAAATTAGTATGAATTCAAGAATTATAGGTAGAGTAAGTTTTTAAAATGAAATTTAAACAAAACAAAAAAAAAAAATAATATGAAGAGGCATAATGGGGGGTTTGGTCCAAGTCATAGATAGACACGTACATACAACAAACTTTTTATTATTCATTTGTTTATTGTATACTTTAGATAGAAAGAAAAATGAATGTAAAATACGTAATGAGACAGGACATTTATCTTTAGAAAATGTTTATATATTATTCGGTTTCCTTACACAACTACCCTATATATACAATTATATTTAGTACTCATGGACAAAATATATATAGAAAATAAAATGATTCTCTATTATTGAACATGTTGGGAATAACTAGGTAAGAATAAATAAAAATGCACAAATTCAATTCCCACAGAAATATTTCTTCCTATTCAGGTTACATGGATATAAATTAAAAATATGCATACCTAAATAGATATAACTAACTTCCTTACTATCCAAGAATATATTTTTAAAGGCAATACACCTATAAGTTTAAGCATAAATATATATATATATATAGAACTAAGAAAAAGTAGAAAAAAAATACCCAGTGGAATCTAATGGGAATAACATACCTATGTGGTCAGTTAACACAAAAGCAATTTAGAATAATGTTTGTACTCAAAGGGGTCAGAGGACTAAATTTCTTACTCCTCTACTACTAATGAAATATTATTTTCCCATTACAAATCATACAACTATTTAGTCTCTGCAAATTGCACTTAAAGGATGATAATTAATGACGATTTAAATAATAATAATAATAATCATTGTAAAAGATATATCTTTGAAAGAACATATCAGAGCTGCTTAAAGTCTCAAAAAAGTCCAATTATAGATAATATTCCTCATCAAATAGCTATGAAAACTAAATGATATATAAGGAATTAAAGAGCAGAATCCCTTCCCACAATATATGTACATAGAGAAGTGAAATATCTTAAATGACTAATATAAGAAAACTAAATCGAGAAAAAGGAGAAAAAAAAATTCCTTCCTAGGAGCAGTTTTCATTCACAAAACAATTAACTTTTGTTATCACAAAATCTTTATTTTTATTTTTTGAAAGAATGGAATGTTTGTTTGTAGAGGATATATATATATATATATATAAATACAGAGAGTTCTCCAAATCAACTCATACCCCATGGAATAGTTTAAAAAAAAAAACGACCCTTAAAATAGGTGGAAACGCACTTGCTCACAAGAACTTGAATGACTCTGGCATCATCAGAGTTCTAGGCTAATAAAGTGATATCCTTTGAGAAGGAGTCATCATCAAAGGGAGTCGTCAACCACCTACCAAATGCTCAAAACAGTATCAAACTGTGAGTAGCGAGTGCAAAGCCCACGTAGTTTGAAAAAGTAGTATTACTGTATTAGTATTAAGGGAACTCTCAAATTACATAGATGATTTGACACCATTGGAGTCAAGAGGAAAACTATTTTCATCTCGGGTAAATACCTATTTTTAACTACAAATAGTATTTATTAAACGGCCTTTAATTTCCAACACTTCCCTCGATTTGATAGAGCAAAGAAGGGGAACAACTTTATTTACGTACAATCTAATTGGAACCCCCATTACTGTGTTGTTTTTTTTACAAGTCAATGCAGGAAAACATCGAATTTTGAAGTCAAGATACTCGAACTTAAATACCGTTCAAAAGTTGCTCAAAATTAAAGCATTTACACAAGCCTACACAAAAATGTCAAGTCCATGCAATTTTATGGACAAAAGTAACGACAGACTCTGCATACCTATTTTTATGTGAAAAAATATGGCACAGTTATAGGTGTATAGGTATTGTCTGGAGCAGGTCTAGACCCGTGGGCCGCAAAGCCGTTAATAATTACTGGATTTTTAACATGTTCCTCTCTTTCACAGAAAATAAAACTGCTGATAATAATTATTTAATGTAGGGTCCCTAGGGTTTCAAACTTTTAAAGAAAAGGGGTCACAAAAGGTTGGGAATCACTGTGGTGTAGACACAAAGTAATGCCACGTTGAAGAAGAAGAAGATAAATTTAACTATGAAGCAAAATGAAGAAATTTCTTTATAAAGTAAAGATTGCAGAAAAACAGTTGTTCGCGTGTGACCAAGATTTTTTAGTCATTAGACACAATTTTCTCACTCCTCAAATTGCCTTGTGCAAACAAATTATAGAAATAAATAAGAAAATAATTGTAAAATGTATAGCATTTTTTTTTAATATATTTTCGCTTATTGAATAGCAAATTTCGTTAGAATAGAAATCGACTGTACATATGTATATACAATGTGTGTATATAAAAATCCTTCCTCATTCTTCAAATTGAATATGTTTGAGAAGGGGAGGGGGGGGGGGGGAAACTAGATTTTAATTTGTTTTAATGATTAAAAAAATCAATAATTATATTTAAGCAATTCCAGGATATATACATATACATATATGCATTATTATTATGCATACTCCTCAACGTATAACTTATTTAAAAGGCATACAAATTTATATAAATATATATATATATATGTATTTACTTACATTAAAATAATAATAACATAAACGTATAGCCTCCAGGAAAACATTTTATTTTTCACAAATATCCGTATGTATATATATATATATATATAAATACCTACTTATTTCATGTAGTAATTCCATACAAATAAAAATGCATCTAATATCATTATTAAAATGACAAGGAATTATCTTTCCTTTATTTATATTTTTTTAAATATCAATAATGATTTTTTTTTTATAAATTATATATATTTATTTATATAAATAAATAAAAATTGTCATCATAGAGAAGGAAATGAAATTGATAAAAGAAAAAAAAAAAAAAACAGCAAGTGGTGACTTGGCGATTATTCTTATTATTAGTATTTATCTTTGTGCATGGTATTTATAATAATTTAAATCATATATGGTATTATGACTAGTTAGTTAGTACATATATTATTATATATGAACAAGGAGAAGAGGAGTTGTTTTGAAAAAAAAATCACTCTTCACCCCAAAACGTTCACAAGTATGTATCTACAAAAAATATATTCGATCTATTGCGTTTATTTACTAATCGTGCCTCCTCTTAGGTGATTCAAATTAATGGAAAGTAATATTATAATTATATATTATTATGTTACAATATAGAGTTCAAATATTATGATATTTTATAATGATAATTAATTAAAGTATTTAATTACATATAATAATAATAATAATATGAATCTGAAAGGATTTTTTTCCCCGGTGCATTGAGCACAAATAGCAAAATTATCTTAATATGACTAATTTATTTTGGCAGTGAGCAGTCTTTATTGAATCTTTCAACCTTTTCTCCACTTAAAAGGGGTATAAGCCCAAATGTTTACGACAATTCTCTATTTAATTAGTTGCAATGAGTTTAAGTGGAGAAGAATTAACAGCTGACAAAGAAATGCATGGTTTATTTAGAGGTGGTTTATATCAACAAATGCAGTGGATTGAAAAAAAATTGAACTTATATGATATCAGGAATCAACAAGGCCTAGTTTGATAAACTAGGCACTCATCTTCCTTTTTATATCACTTAAAATACATATTTATTTTATTATTTTTTTAAAATAGAGGAAGAGGTTTTTTTCCCCCTAGTAAATATTTTAGATTAATTAAATGGAAATGCATGCCATTTGAAAGACAGACAATATTTATCAATGTATTGCCATTATTATTATTATTATTATTAAAGCATATATGAAGAATTTGACCAGATTATGCAACCCTTGAATTCAAATCCTGTTTCATTAATTAAATATGCTGCATATTTAAGAATAAAATAATATACCTAATTAATTTGATTACATGATCTTGTGTAAAGACATATGTGAGTACATTTATAATTATGAACTTCCTTTCCCTAACTCCTTTTGATTTAATTTTTAATTAACTTCAAATCAACCTAATTAAAACTGATGCGCTCAATAATGAGTGGATAATTTATACATATGTAGATAATTTCTGAACATTTTTGAGCACCACATTATAAGCAGAAGAAATTATGTCTGCATCATTTTGTATAATACCCTTGTATGTATGTATGTAAGTACGTTCAGAGAAGGTGGTGTCTTGTTGTAAGAAGTTCGGAAGGATAAAGTATAGAAAGAGAAAGTAGAACAACTTATTATAAATGAACAGGGTAGTAGGGGAGCCGACGAAGCAAAATGTATCGAGACTTTTTTTTGTTTTTTTTATTTTTTTGCAATTAGCCCATGATGTTTTTGTATTTATATATATATATATATATACTATGAAATATTTATGAAGATCAAGAGTAAAGGATCCCCCCCTGTGGAGGATAAATAGTGTTTTTGCCTTTTTTATTTTGATAAAGTAAATAAATAAATAAATATTATTATTATTTACGGTTTTTCTTTTAAAAGAGGTTTTTTTTCTTCTTCCCCACCTTGTCCCTAAACTCTCCTCCCCCCCCCCTCTCTCTCCTTAATCCATCAATTTTGTATTTATTTTGACAATGGAATGAATAAATATTTTTCTTCCCTTCATATTTATGTATGTATTTGACCTGAGAAATCTCAAGCAACAAAAAAACACAACAATATGAAGAACATGACTCTACCTCCTAGAGCATACAACCATATACTTCTTCTTAATAAAAACCAATATTTTCTTTAGCAAAAAAAAAAAAAAAAAAAAAAAAACATAATGTGTACGTATAAAAAATCTACATCATCATTCTCCCGGAAAATAATAACATATATTATAAAAATATGACAAAACAATTTTTTTTTGTTGCTTTTTTCATATAATTATTTATTGTTGGTGTTGCAGCGGCGGCGTTGTTTACTATCCTGTTCAAAGTATGTAGGTCCCATTTGTGCAGTCAATAAATGACCATTTATAAGAAGAAAAAAAAAACAAGACAACACCTACATGATGGTACGACGTATGTCCATAGCAGAGAAGTAATAAACCCAATTCATTTATTTACTTATAGGATTAATGTATCTACATATTATGTGTGAGTCACTCTTCTCCTTGTTTAAAAAAAAGAAGACAAAAGTCCTCATAACACCTTCAAAAACCATAGACTTAAGAACACGGATCATACGGAAAAATCATTATTATGATGACTTAAGTCAGATTACCACCAGGGAGCATGAAAAAGGTGTTTGATATCCTTCGAGATGTAAGAATACCCTCCCCCATCATGATTGGAATTGACAGTTTCAACATAGTAATGCAATTTCAACCCCCCAAGAGGTTGGCTAAAATGATTAACATAAAGTTAGCTTAAACTTAAAAAGCCTTAAAAACTTGAGTCCTTGTTGTGACAAAGTCACTTTTTGACTAAAATAATTTTTTTTGCCTCAAATTAAAATAGTAAAAACTGCAAGAAAGACAAAAATATTCAATACCCCCTTTGATCAAATCTACATTAAACTATTTAATTTAGAATATTTGGATATTTTGAAAGCTTTAATCGCCAATAAATACTCTCTTCTCAAAACTATATGTTACACTTTTGCACCAGGATATTTAAACATGTAGAGTTTTCTACCACAAAATGCAAAAATTTAAAGTGTTTTTAGAAAGAGCATATTTCTTTGCTGGTGAAAAATTTTTTGGTAGGAGATTTAAGACAATTTTTTATGCATAAATAGGCTCCACAGAAAGCTCTGGGTCAATCTTCATTTACAAACGATTCTTTATGTGTCACGTCGTCCAAGAGTTTAGAAGGGAATGTGGAACAGGACCGTTTTCATAGCTATATGGAATCTCTAAGCAAACTTCATTCTGTGATATCCTGTACCAATTGTGAAGCTAGACAACTGCCTTGAATGTAGCACATTAGTGTTGTGGTTAACATCTCCTTACTCAAGATCCAGATGAGATCCATACTTTAAAAAAAAAAAAAGAGGACAATTGTGGTTTTGACAGGATCAAGACCTTCAAATATCATGTAAAATGATTGACTCAATTAATTATTTTATTGTGACATCAACGAAGAATGTTGAAATAAGATAGATATTTCCTTCATTAGAGTTTGATTAGGCTCTCCCAAAAACTAGAAATGACCATGATAGGAAGTCAAAACAAAACAATGCCTTCCTCCCCCCCCCCTTCCCTCAATAACAGCAACATATGTTCCTATCTCTGTACAGTGTACATCATATACATATTAATAAATAGGTTCATCACGCAGAGTCACCCCAATTAATTGTATCAAAGAACTAAAAAAAAGAATGTCTGAGCTCATTCTTATAATTTTGAAGAAAAAAAAAAATCATTAGCCAGAAGGCAAGTATGTCAATCATTGCCATCGGGATTTCTTAATAAGACTAAATTATGTATGTCAAACATTAACACGTTAGTAGCATAAATGTTTTAAATCTATTATACAAATCTGTGAGTTTTCTATGCAGAAATTTCTGAAATAAATGTGATGTGATATGTAACATTAAAAGCTGACAGATTTTTTTTTATTATTTTTTTTTTTGCACAAGTCGTACAAAATACTTCTCTTCTCTAATCCCAAATTTGACTATTTAACTATTCATGCACACACGAAAAATAAATAAATACCCCTTCCGAAGCAAACAATATTAATAACACTAGTAGTTAATCATTACGACATCATCATCGTTCGTTCACTACACATATTGTCAGGACTTTGTAAATAGATAACGTAGGTACAAACAGAGGAACCCCGGAACTTGACATACTTTCGGAGTTTGACACTAAATGTCCCTTCTGAGCTTCAATAAAACTTTGGAATCCTCATGTGACTCACTTCGTTCACATGTCACGAGGCATCATTGCTTCGGAGCTAGACATATTCGTTTCTCTTTGTTTCCTTCTGAACGAATTAGCCTCAAGTTCTAAGGGTCCTACTGTACATAAAACAGAGATGGGAATAACGACGTCAGAAGTTATACTGTTACTGTTTTTTTTAAGTAAAGGAGTAACTTATGAATACTAATTACTATTAGTTAAAAAAAAATTTAATAATTATTTGAGTCTCATAATTTCTCATTGTTTCACAAGTCATAAATATTTGAGGTGTGTTTATCTTTGTGAATACAAACAAAACTTTTAATTTACCACATATTAAATCATTTAATTTATCTGTTTTACATTGTTTATAAATGTTGAGTAAAAAAATAGTAAAATTACATTTACGAAAGTAACAGATCCTTATAGGAGGAGAAGGAGGAGGGGTAAGGGATAAATTTCCCACCTCACTCTTCATAAGAGTCAGTCGTCATCAATCCTCTACTTTCACAAGAAAGAAAAAAAAAGAGCTCCAAGGCATGATTAAAGAAGGCTCACTCACCAGCTGCAGCTGCACCACCAGTAGTCAGCTCCATATCATATCATACTTGGACCCTCATCATCATATCTAAAATCATTTTTGAACTGGTTTCTTGATTGTCTGCATTTGTGTGTATGATTGTTCACTCATATATATATATATATATATATATATATAAAGTTGAAACAGGTATTTCTTAAGAATACTTACAAAGATTGTGCACTCCTTAAATATACATATATTGTACATAATATTATAATACGAGTTAGGTATAATATTTACATACAGTTAAACAGGAGCTGAGGAGTTTTGTGTTGTGCTTTTTTGATTATTATTACAAAGTACACATACAAACAACAACAACAACAACAATATACAAGTGTATTTTGCAGGAAAAAAACAAAAGGGTGACATTTTAAAGAATTCGAATCCATGGTCATGATGATGACACTTTTACACATTAATACGCTATTGGAGACGGTCCAATAAGATTATTATTCCTTAGTCGAAACTATCCATGAGTAGTTTGTATGTTTTTTAGCTTTTTTTTGTGTATGTGTATGCTGTTTTCAATGGCTTCAAAGGAGTTTGTGGAAAAGGAGGAAATTTTAAAGATAAAACATGGAATTTCCGCTAACTAAGCAAATGACCTCCACCTTGTACATACATATATGGCTAAATATCAAAATAAATAATAAGAATAGATGAAGTGATATGAGCTTCATATAGTGTATGGAAAAAGTAATAACTAAAGTTGGGTTTACAATACGAAGAGTACGAAGAGGCGTCGCGTCACGAAGCTTCACCAAGAGATACTTTTGCAAACGTTCTCAGGTTTACAATTCACCCAGGGTCAAATCTGAAGTAAACATTGATATATGTACAGCATCAACTGCACCATTACATTACTAAAGAATGGCTCGTACTGATGTAAAAAAGACGAGGTGGTGACGCGCGTTCAAGGACAAAAGTATAATTTTTACTCACGTAAGTGAGCTTGATGAAGCTACGCCTCTCCTTACGTCATATTGTAAGCCCAACGTTATTTGTCACTAAGGACGCACGCTATTGACGGTATGACGCGCAATAGGAAGATATTTTCATTATGCATACCGAAATACCGTGATAGACGGTGTTGAAGTAATCAGCGTGTAAATATTTGATGAAGTTGTAATCAGGAGAGGGCCTCTGATGACGTCAATTGTCTACAGCAACGCATCTTCCGTAATACTAACATAGACTATGTGTATCTACTCTCTATCTATGTAGTTATAAATTACTTATTAGCTGAAAATTAAAAGGGAGAGCAAATAGGGACCACGATTGAAATTTTGTGCTATGCCAAATACTCCTCCTCCTCTTCGTTACTCGTAAAGTAACGGATATGTGAGTTGAAGAAATGTCATTTTATATTTGACTTAATATTTTTAAGCAAATGAGGACAGAAAAATAATTTATAGCTTGCATCTAGAACTATCTAATTTAATTTAAAATTTGCTAAATTAAATGTTTTATTTTGAACAATGAGAAAGGCACAGATGTTTATGAATTTATGACATGAGATAATGAGAGAATGATGACACACGTCACTTAATCATTAAAATTAAAGTTATGCTGTGTAATGGTCTAATGATTCTCTTTTTCTCATATCGAAGTTTTAACAGAAGGGCGAAAAGTAGTCAAATAAGTTATCACACACGTTATTGAAAAAAGTCATCTCATTTATGGATTGCAACTTGTACGCAACATATACATACCACATGAGAATGGAGTCGCTCAACTTTATTTTTACCCTTTTGATAGATAAAAATATGATTTCCCGCAAAGTTTAGAGAAATATTAGGAAGTAGCTCAACGACTCTAAGGGTTTTTCTCCCTCTAAAAAAACAACAACAATGCATTATCTTTTCTTTAAGAATCTTCAAAAACATTCAACTACAGGTTTTTTTTAAGAGTCATAATAGTTTAATAGTCACTTTCTTAGATGAATTAATCATTATTGACATAAATTATCAAAAAGTCAATGCTCACAAAAGATCCTTCCTCCTTTTTTACCATATTTATGTACATAATAAATATGAAAAGAAAATAATTTGAAGATATATCATTTCTGTATCGAGGGAAACAGCGACCAACTTTTTTGACCTCCTACATATGTTCAGTAAACTTATCACGTGTAATGACTGTAAATCCTTCATTTAAAATGTATCATGTATCTTTTCTTTATATTGTAATTTGTACAACATTTTCCAAAGAAATATGTCTATTGGTATCTATATTTTTGTATTAGCCAGAAGCCTGAAATATATGTACTAAAGTAATTTTCTATTCAATAGAACTGCCGCCTTTGCCATATCTCCATTGTATATACCCAATGTGGTTCTTTACATTCTTTAAACGGCGTTTTATACGAACTTCGACAGAGCAAGCAGCTGTTTGAGTGCAATATCTAAACTATCTCTTATTACCATTTGACATTTCAAAAGTGCCCCCCCCCCACTCCCTATTCATTTCTTATTTAATGGTAAAGAGAACAAACTCCAACATCAGCTGTTGAATGCTCACTTAATCAAGCGTATTTGAATACACACCGTCAAGCAATGTACATAAATAATATTTAAATACATAGAGTCAATTCCTTTACTAACGAAAGGGAAGGGGATTTATTCATCTCAACGTATCTCGAAAGGCCCACCATCAACATTGGATATTATTTTGTCAATAGAGAGGTCATTATGTATGGCGGGTCATGAACTACACCGTAGCTATTATTTATATCTCTTATCTTACAAAATATCATTATACAGATTCCCTTGTTCTTTAGCTGATCTCTTGCGCTCAAACAAACTCTACAAATTTGAAAATAAGAGTAAAGCGCACAAGGGAATTTTATATATATATATATATATGTATTTTTGCTCAAAAGATAGCAAATTTCGTTAGAACAGACTTTGCTAAAAAGAGAATCAAATTTTATATACGTGTTTCTATTTATTCAAGAAAATTTACCGGATAAAAAAAACAAAAAATAATAATTAATGATAACATAAATTAATCAATGAACACCTAGAAAAAAAGGAACAACAAGAAGGAACAGTAGGTACAGAAAAACTTAGATTTGAATCACAAACCCTAACTATTCTGTCTGTAAGCAAAACTACATTTTTAAGGTAAAAATAGTAATTATTTACACAAAGAAACATGAAGAGATAATCAAAAAAAGACGGGAGTAAATTCAACAAACTGTAGAAGAGAAATGCACTTTTTTTTTCTCTTTTTTTTTGATCAAAACTTTTATGAAAATATAATAATCATAATAATAATATTTTGGTCTTAAAAAACACTTAAACTATTATTATTGACGACATAAAAAATATTATATAGGTAGATCTTAATCACTACTATAAAGAATTTTTTTTTTTGCCCTGAAGGAAGAAAAATAATACAAAAATTATCCACTAACAAAAAAAAAATATATATATATATATATATATATAAAATATTGCTTCTTCTCCTTTTGAAAAATAACAATTTTGTACCATGAAAAAGAAGAAATTGATGTACATAGATCAATACAGATACATACAGCAACCCATGAAGGGTTGAGCATCACCTGGAGTAACTCTGTTACTCACTCACAATAATAGACACTTCAAAGTAGAACAATGAACTGATCAATAGAATCAATCAGGGTCAATCTCTACCTTAATAACTATAGTTAAAAGGATACATATTAATCAAATCTAAATTCTCAATAATAATATTTAGATAGATAATTATACATGATAGGGCGCCGTAAGTAGAGAAGCAGCAGTTGTTCAAATCAAAAGTATTTCCAATTATTTACGTTGAATCAGAGGGACAATTATCTATACGTAAATGGTGACTTGTACTACTTTTATTTACAAGGTTCTTAATGACATGAAAAATCGTATAACAGCGAAATCTAAATAAATAGTGCTTCTCAAACTGGGGACATGTGACCCGCGGAACAGAGGAATGAACCCTCCTCCTCACTCTTATAAAATAAATAAATAAGTTGCGTGAATTCGCCATTTGAGTAAAACTTACGAAACAGGCCATGATGTAACTTAATAAACATTCCTCGAGGGCACAGAAATCCTGAAACTAGTTACAGTGACCCCGATTGGAACCATAGCCATTAAGAACTTTAGTCAAGGGTTCTATGAAACGTTGCATAAATATGTATAGTGTCATCAATATATGACGTTATATTTATGAAACAGGCCCAATGTTCCAAGGGAGTCACGGTAAGAGTTTTAAAGAACCATCTACACGACTCCATAAATAATAATAACAATAATGTAATAAAGAAATTGTGCGTTTCTTTCATATATATATTTCAACTTCCTGATATTCATTGTCTTTGAAGGACATGCTCCTTGGAATCAAAGTCAACTATGTGGCATAATGGAAATTTGTTTATTTATGAAGATGAAGGGGGTGAAATAGTTTGAGAAGGATATTCATGGTCTAATTTAGCTGTTCTCAAATTAGATCTCAATAGGTAGTATAAATACCCCTACACTATGAAATAAATATTATAACCCAGGGATAATTTGTTCCGCAGATATCAGCCAGATTGTTCGAGACTGTCAGCTCAATTCTGGGTTTTTTTTCTTTCTTTCTTTCTTTTTCAAACAGGTTGTGCACAAATGGAGAAGTACCCCCTACCAGTGAAAAACTGCACATCCTACATACATACAACAAAAGCTGGACTAAACAGTGTATTGTTGTAATATGTTGAGAAGATGAAACAAGTGGTGGTTAGTAGGTATGAAATAACAACAGTGTATCCAAAACACATATTTGTATAGCTTATCTTGAATATTTATACATATTTATCTACTAGATATGAATATATTAATATATATATATATATATATACATACGTAAACAGTGAACAAATGAAACAGAGTTATATTTCTATGATGAAATCAATGAAAACGATTTTTAAAAAAACACTGCTGCTGTGCTCCTACTATCTTCTCACATTCTGTTTTATTATCCACCTCAACAATCTCATTAATTTTACTAGTACGACTAATATTGATACTATTCATTTATGAATAAGCTCATTAAAAAACAAACAAACAAAAAACAATCGTAGTTAATCAAAGCATCGAGCATCTGTAGCAAATATGGGTTGAATCATATATGTATATGACTATTAGGTACAATTAGGGTTGTAAGGGTCCCATAGTTTTAACATACCGTCAAGTTTTATGTTAAATCGTTTAAAAACACCCAAATAGGAACAAAAAGCCGCGTACACTGGATCAGTACCAACTGCTACTAAAAGACGTCATGATCAACGATATCCCCCAGTGACGTCATATTCGATCCACAAAGATTGTTTAAAATACAGCCTTTAATTCAGCTTAATAAATTAATAGTAGTGGCAAAGTATTATTGTGCATGAAAGGTACCTACTTCTTATTCAACAAATACAATAATGAGTAAACTAAATAGCTTTACTATAATATGAGTGATTATGACGTATTGAAGAGGACACACACTTTACAATGAGGGACATTTATCGAGAACAGAGGACGAGGGAGGAATGATTTTAAATCATCTCACGTTTGGAAACAGTGAATTCCCCTAGTATGTATGTAGGACTAGAACCAAATACAAATAAAGCTTCTTGCTGTGTTGTAGAAATTACTTGTGATGACGTAGCAAGACTACAAACAAAAAAAGACGAGACAAAAGATGTCGAATAACTCGATACTCTTAATAATATGTTGGCAGCTAAAGAACCTTCTTCCTGGAGTTCGTATGGAGTTGTCGACAACTTTACATAGGATATTGATCCCTTAGTTAAGGCACAGGGATATTAAACACTCTTCTAAATATTATATATGTATTATGCCTCAGTTGACCTTAAGTTAATAGTACTGCACAAATTGCAGAAAAATGAAAATAAATAATAAGGCTGTGAAGCAAATCAGCAAGCAATGCTTTTTACTATATATATTATGAATATATAAATCTTCTCCCAACAATTATTATTCTTATTATTATTGAAAAATACAAGGAAATCGTTTTAAGATATCGGGAATAATAAAAGCTTTCAAAATATTCCTCCAAGACTCACTCTCTCATGGGTTTGATACATTTGATAAGTACATATTATAAAATATAAATGTATTAGAGGTGCATAAATCTATGCTCTAAATCTTCTTTTAATCAAAAACAGCAAAAAAATATGACTCGTTCCAACCAGTTTTCCTCTAAACAATATTAATATATATAAGTATACCAAAGTAGTTAATTAGTGTACATATTTTTACTCTCTTTAGGTACTACGCAAGTACCATATTTAAAAAGACACATGTCCCCTCCATATGAGCCAAAAATAATAATAATAAAATAACAGCCACCTATTATTGCATTAATATATATATATATATATATATATATATGAAATCAGTAATTTAATTTGCAATATTAATTATTTAATGTGCCAATATATACATAGAAAAAGGGAGACTACACTATATATATACATATATACATAATACAGATGTATAATGTGTGTATTTATAATATCTGAGTATACGAAATAAAAAATATATATAATATCAAGTGTAGGGTAGACATTGTTAGTTACAACATTTGATAATTAGCAATAATAGTACTAGTGGAGAGAGAGGGGGAGAGGAGGTTAGTATTAATTTACTTTTATGAGCATTTCCCAAGAGTCGTAAATCTCGAGGGGAATATCCATTTACGCTAACTACAGTTTGACGAATAGTAGTATGTATATGATACATTATATATATATATATATATATATATATATATATATAAGAAAAAAGAGTGGTCGGAATTGTAGTCATATCAATAATACGATCCAGAGAATCAAAGTATTGCTTTTAAAATATGTATGCTTAGAAGTAAGAGGATTAAGAAAGTGAATTTAATGGCAACTCATTTTGAACAAAGTTGATTCACATCAATATTTCAAAAAAAAAACAAATCAAAAAAAAATATTACAACTATTTTTACTGACTCAGCAGCGCTTGCCTCTGAAATATAAATTGATGACAAGTGTCTTTGGGTCACAAAATATTAAATAAATGCTCATCATTTTATGAAATAATTAAAATTAGTAAACTTCACACGGATCACTTATTCATATTGAAGATCCGGGTGCAAGGTATTTACAATTTACTGCGAATATTATAGGACGAATTTATAAAACTAATCATAAGAAGATGAATGATTATAATTATCATATTAGCATCCTTAGAGTCTAAGGTGGGAACGAGTGACTTAAAGGAAGGAAGGAAACTACAGCCTGCCTATCACTTAATCGTCAACACTGACCATCAATTAATTAATTGCATTCGAGTACTTCTTATGAAAACTAAAACACATTTCCAATTGAAAATGAGCAATAGAATCGACTCGCAAAGCAAGTCAATACAAGGTTTTACTCTATTTCTGTGTGTAAATATATGTAAACACCAGGATGTGATCTTTATTGTAGTACATATTAATATAATTAATATCTCAATCTTTAATCTCCAAAAGGACAAAGAAAAAATGATTGAAAATCAGTTGGTCATATTTGACAATTCATTTTTACAACTGCTGGACTTTAACCTCTCTTCACATAGGAATCTTTCATTCTATATTATTTTATATCTCAACCGTTCCTCCAAATATTTCACCGGTTATTTAATAGTATGAAACTCTTCACTGCTTAATGACAACTAGGAGGAGTCCATAGTCATAGAATAATGGACAGCTAACGGAAAAACACCAAAGAGTTGGGAATGACAGTCTGGGAAATTGCTCACTCAACTTTGTCTTTTAATTAACCTATAGATTCTTCAGTTGAAAAAACAATAATAGTTATAAAGGGAATTGAAGAGAGCATAATGTGACCCCTCCCTTACCGCGACTCTCAGCCTTTCCTAGGCCAAAAAGAGAAAAGAGGTAATAAATAAATGAATACAAATCCACAAGTCATTTGGTTGTTGCCTGATCTATTCTTCACACCAAGAATTGATCGGACACTACTCTTCACTCAAGTCTAACAACTTGACAAGATCAAATTGTTGGAGGAAGGAAGTTCAACCCCCATCAACGTTACCTTATACATATATTATGTACATAAAAAAGCAGAGAAGTCAAGTCGTACAAAAGAATATGTTAGTAGTAAGTATAAGACGACATAGATACATTTCGAAAGATAGGTAGAATACGACATTACTGTACGTATATTTAGAAACAAGGATATTTCTTTACTAATATGTACATATACAAAATTGTTTTGTCCATAAATGAAAAATAGAGTTAATTCAAATATTAAATTACATGGCCACATGTATGTAACTAATAAATATGTGTGTATATAATACTCCAAATTTGATGAAATTACAAAATCAATTGATACATATGTATTACACTACTATATATACGCACAACAGGATATCTATCAATTCATTTAATAATAATAGTTCACAAAACACAAATCACAGCATTATAAATATATTACATATTTATATTTTCAAAAGAGTTTTGTACACTGTTCATTAGTTAGAAACTTTCATTACTTTCAACGTAATGGTAGAATATCATCTTTAATTCGTAAGAAAAAAGAATGGAACTACTTCATTTATAAAGTATAGCGAGAGAGATGCTATTATTATTTATGTAAGTACAACACTGGAGCCATAATTGGATTTGTATATTTTTTTCTCGCATGGAAATAATAATAATAATAATAAGAATAATTCAATCACATTTGACAAATAATGATGAAACTTGCTACAAAACGATCCATTTGTTTCAATAAACAACACAACTCTATTAACAGATCTATCTATTACACACGTAGAGCTACGTGATTTTGTCTTCTTCTTCCTTTCATTGAATGATTCATATATATACATATATATATATAAACCAACTCTTTAATTTTCCCATGCTTTACCTATGAGAAGGAATGTGATGGAATGAAAGGAAATCATCATCAGTTGGATGACAACAACAATAACACAATTAATTACGTATAAGTATGTGTGTTTAAATGTGTTGAATTCCTATAACGATTTCATTTGATGAATCCATATATACATATAATAATATCTTTATTATTTGAATAAGCAGCAACAACAACAATAAAAAACAAAAAAAGGAACTGGAAATTGGAGATTCTATCCATGCTAATTATATCTTCAAAACAATGAACTTTGTTCCATAATTTTTTTAATTTTTTTTTTCATTCTAGTCCTTCTTGTATATATATTTTATATTTTATCACTATGCACATCTAGTAATTATACACCCTATACATATATCTGCTTCATTCAATATCAGTCATTTGTAGGGATAGATGTGTGGTCAAAATGACTCTCTACCTTACTCAAAAAAAAGAAGTTAAAACACAGGAATTTGAGAAGCTGAAATGATGGCTTTGAGAGATTTAAACACATTTACATTTAAAAAAGAAAGAAAAAGTTTGAAAGTTGATTTGTTTTATGTTTTGACTCTCAGACACTTTGAGGAGTCGAAACGACTACGTAGGATTGTTGTTCGAATCCTATCAGTACGTAGCCGGGATACCGATAACTCATTTCATCGAAAAAGTCATTAAATTTCTGTGCTAACTCTTCTAAAAAAAATCAAATCATACTAATGTGAATTTAGTCGAAAAAAGTATTTAAAACAAATACAAAATTAAGTTACAGATACAAAAATATGGACATTATTAGAAACCGACACAAAATCAATATCAAGGACCGCATCGTCACTTTTTAGGGATTAAAAAAAATTAAAGGTTAATTGTAATTATATGGTATTAAAGAATGACTTGAGAGAGAGGTCCTATTTTAATACTCAGATTTAAGGCTCTCAATTGTATCAATTGGCTTGAATAGGATTTTCATTTCTTTTTTAATAAAATAAAAATGTAGTCTAAGCTAGCTAGCAGGCAAATAATAATTTCCTTTGATTTAAAGCAGATGATATCTTTAAAAGGCAAAATATATCATTTTTTGGGAAAAGGAAAACGTTGATTTTATTCGCAATTATTTCTAGTTACAGCCTTATCAAGTCTTCATATTTATAAATAAATAAATAAAAAATGATGAAAAGAGAAAAGGGCTAAGAGTAAAAAACAAGAAATTCTTAAAAATGAATCATATTTTTTTGGTCACATGACACAAAGCCATATAAAGTCATTTTGAAATATACACATGGATAGAAGAGGAAAAAAGAGGAAAATTAATCGATTATTCCAATGGAAAAGAATATGTATTTTGCAACTTCTTATATTATTTTTATTTTTTTCAAAACAGGTTCATAAATGTATAATACACATGATACTTGAAATCCATTTCCCTAATTAGTAGATATAATTAATAATTGCACCAAAAATCCTCATGACGTCATCATTCTAGAGTTCATTTTTCCTTTTTAAAGCTCAATTCCCTTTCCCTTTTTACTATTAAAAGATAAAGTTGATAAATTGAATGAGGATAGCTAAATAATTGTGAAATAATGATTCACCCCTTATTTTCCTTCCACAATACTACACATTATTTACACATTGTCATCAAAAGGAAGGAGTTCTTTTGTTCAATTTGAGATTCAAAATTCATACAAATCATTGGCGTATGTACCCCTTGATACATAAATCACGCCTTTTCCCCCTCATTCAACCAACCATGGTGATCAAACAAAACAATTGCTTGGGGTGTCTACAAGAGCAATTAAGAATGAATAACTATGTATATACATACATACATATGTGCAAAATTCAACAATTAAAAGAGCGCTTCAAAAAAAAAAAAAAAAAAGGGGGGGGGGAAATCCGTTAAAGTGGACACACACGAATTTTCTATCTGGACAAATCATGGTGGTTCAAATCTTTCGTTAGTACAAAGTAGTTGTTGTAACAAACGAAGGAAAAAGGAAGAAAAAAAAAAGATTAAAAATTAGTAAATCCATTAATCAGGAACGTACTTCCGCCGCTAAAGACTTCTAATTGACAATTTTTCAAGTTGGAATTTGATGGATTGAGTCGTTGATAGATACATACAACAAGGAGAAGAAGTTCTTGCTTTACTGACTGCAAAGTGCTCTAATAATAATAATAATTATTATTATACTTGGGTATTATAACAAACAGACACTATATGCTTTGATACAAAATACAAAACAAAAAGACGCCTTTATATTTAGTTCTTTGCAAATCAATATTTAAATGTTAAGTCTCACACACATTGGCAATGTTTTATTTTATTTAAAATGACATATTTTAAAATAAAATAAAACATTGAATGTAGAATAATTCAAAATTGAAGGTCTTGACGTATGAAAAATAAATAACTATCATAATAATAATAATATTAAAAGTCTCAATTTACTTTATATATATTTCCTCTGTGAGGAACTTCCAATAATAACTTTTATAACTTTTGTAAAAAAAAAAAAAAAAATTGGGAGTGAATTTTTACATAAAATATGAGCAAATCCGATTTCCTTCATATCATTATTAATACATTATATTATTTTTCTTCTATTAACTTGAGGTCAACTGAGGAATACTTTATGTATAGGTTGACAAGAAAACAAACAAAAGAAGTGCATATATATATATATATATATATATATTAAAACAATGCTGCCTGCCTGCCTTGTGATTTTGGATTAAATAAGGGATCAAATTTCCCACGTAGAGTTGACAAATCCATTTGAGTTGTACACAAAGCAAAGCTAAAGTACTTTACCCAATACATTGTGTATATATATATATATGGTCATGAAGAAGGCTCTTACCTTTCGATATATCAGGGAATTAAAACTAGTCGAATACCTACTTTTGCTGCTGCACTGGTCAAAAACAATAACAACTTAAGTATATATATATATATATATATATATATATGAAATCTGCTATTTGAAATACTTGAAAGCGATGATACATACGTGCACATGTAGAGGTTTTTTGCCATGTCCAGTTTATTTTCATCAAATCCGTGTTTTGCTTATTTTTTTTAAAGTATAATATTATTAATATACATATTTATAGACATAATTGGCGGTTATATACATAAAAGTGTTTATATATATATATATATATCAAGTGAATGACCTCAAAGCAATAATAACAACAAGACCTACTTTTTTTTTTTATGATTCGAAGAACAATTAACAGTAATTAGAAAAACAATAGAAAAAGAATTCACTCAATATATAACATAGCATAGCTCGACTACATATACATACATACTTAGTAACAAAAGCATCAAGAGCCTTCCTCCTCCTCTCCGAAGCATCATCCTCAATGTCACTCGCCACACTCACTCATTAATAAAACAACTCCTAAAGGGTCACACCTCAAAAAATAAAGCAAAAGTCAGTAGAGGGATAAACGAATAATTAAGAACATCATAGTGTAACACGACAGTGTTTTTGTTTTGTGTGTGTGTGTTTTGTTTCGTGAAAAAGAATCGCCAATATCCACATATATCCATATATATATATGTTCAAAAAGATTCGCGGCTGCACCCAAAAATAATGTATATATATATATATATAAAAAGAGATCGTTGTCTTTTTATATATTTCATAGAAAATATAGGTGCGTTATAAATCATCTCAGGTCACCCTGTATTATTTCTTTTTTTCGTTTTTTTTTTTTTACTGCTAGAAGGTATATACATAGATATTTTACTTTTTTTTTTTTTCAAGACTTTGCATGTATGAAATTAAGGAGAAAAAGTTCGTTCGTTCGTTATTTCACTTGTTCTTGCTTCCGTCACACTTATATATATGTACATATAAGCATACACAATAACAATCAGACAATCTTTACGTATTGCTCCATTATTTTATAAATACTTATTCTACTTATTTAGACGCAAGCAAAAGTTTTGGAAACAAAAGAAGACCATTAATTGTCCCCCCCCCCCAAAAAAAAAAAAAAAAGAAGAAATCGTATTTTGACAAGAAACAAGACAAGTATAATAATAATAATAAAAATAATGGATCATTGTGAGTCGTCCAAAGAGGGGTAAGAGAGATATTTTACATATGTAC
Organism: Lepeophtheirus nordmannii; assembly: GCA_963680855.1. Taxonomy (NCBI): domain Eukaryota; kingdom Metazoa; phylum Arthropoda; class Copepoda; order Siphonostomatoida; family Caligidae; genus Lepeophtheirus; species Lepeophtheirus nordmannii. The sequence goes on along the minus strand of OY804525.1, from coordinate 17,925,762 downwards.
AGCATACATTCATACACTATAAAGTCGTTGTATCATATGTACATATAAGTATCATGCAATGAACTAACTCAGTCATCACCACCACAATATCTAAATAAATAAATATGAAGCCATTGTTTGCAATCCTGGGGCCTAGAGCAAGTGACTTTTTTTGTTTGTTACAAATGAGACTCTGTACCCCGTGTACTACTCATAGTCTATTATACTCATTCTCTATATTTGAGAATTTATAAATTAATAAAGGTATATATGTATATATATATCTTACCTACTGTAGGAAAATATTCAATAATTCCTTCTTTTTTTTAAAAAAAAATCTATGCTAAAAATGGAGCATCTTTTGCTCTGAATATATATTACATTGAGTATTATTTTGACATCTTCACAAACTGTGAATGTCTTAAAATCCCTATAAGGCTGTATTATTATTATTACTATTTGTTACATTTAGACTATAAGCTCACTTTATTTTTACAATGAGCTTTAAATGAGGAACATTTGAGGATATTTATTGGATATATTAGGGAGAAAAAAAAATATCGGTTTTTTTTTGTTGATGAATTATTATCTATTCTTCTTACATGAAAAATCTTTTATTGAATGGAAGATTCGTACCTATGTATGTTGTACAACTTAGGTATACATACACATAGGAAATAGATCATTTAAAACAATTTTTTACTGGTTTTTTTTTTTTCTTCCTTTCCTTATATTTTTTGGGACACCTCAAAAGAAAGGAAATCCCAAGACGAGGGGAGTTGCTTTTTTTATTATTATGATGATGGTCGTACAAGAATCAAAATGCTCCTCCTTCAATAACTTCTTAACTTCTTCCAAGAAAGTGTTTTTACACGGTGCTTTATGTTTTGCTGCTTTTGACTTGAATTTTAAACACTTTACGACTCTTAAATGGAGTATTTCCACCTATTTACATACTCAGAAGGTTTGATCAGAGTAGAATCGAACTGGAACACTTTATCATTTTGAAATAATAGAGTGTTTGAAATACTCAATATTTGAGTCAAAGTTTGTAGTAAATACATAGTTGAGACATCCCTTCAAAAGGTGGTATTATTTTGAGGTAGAATAGGGAAAAGAAAGAAGGATGGATCAAGGGACTGGTATCATGAAATCAAAATAAGGGACTTTTTGTACAGCAATGGTCAAGCAGCGGAATCATTCAAACGGTTATTTAAATATCATGTAAAGAACAGAAACAGGTGACATCTTACAAATAATTAAAAGAGAGATATTCTTACATCCTTAAAGAGATCAATGCCGAACGAATGAACGAAGAGCTCTTCACCCGACGATGACGAGGACAACAACGACTTATATCCCTAGTATTATCATAAGAACGTTGAGGGATTCCATTGCACGGTAAACGAACTAATGGTTGTATGAAGAAATAAAGACCCAGATAATCACGGAATTCTAGAGTCTCTTTATGATATATTAATATTTATATAAATAAGTAACTTGAAAGTTCCTCAAATAAATACTAAATTCGTTAACAAATATTAAACTAATTATTCTTTTTATTTAACAATATTTTTAATATATATATATATGTCACGAAACCTATTGGTCTACACAGGCCATGATCTGTTGAAGCACTACTACCCACATAGTAAGTAACTACTAATGATTACACTCACACATACACATACAGAGAGTCACCATCATGTTCATGTACTTCTTCTATTATTATTTTTTTCTTAGAAACTACTATGTCCAGAAGACGGCAACGAAGAAACAGGCTGATTAGGCAGGGAGGACATCCTTCTATCTCTTCTACTACTACTACTACTACTCTACTCACTATGCGTGCTTCTTCTATAATAAAAAAAAGCAGGCGAGCGCACACACCTTATCCCCCTCCTCTTCTTCTTCTTCTTCTTTGCATACATACAATACACAAGCGCGTCCATGTTGATGCAAACGCGCTTACTACTATTAGTACAAGCAGGTTACTTTAAATCTTTTTTTTTTTTTTTTGAATTTGTTTACTTAGTTATTTGGTATAACAATTTTATCATTTTTATTTTGTTAATATCATCATCACATCACCGTCCTACCTACTCCTCCTTCCCATTTATTATTTAGTACTCACGCCTTTTTCCTCCTTTTTTCATTCCTTCTTTCATTCGTTTTTTTGTATTTCTTTAGCTGCTGCTGTTTGGCTCTCCTCCCGCATGACGTCATTTGCTAATTTTTTAAATTCCCCGCGGTTTTTTTTATGTTTATACATGCTGTTCAAATTACCCACCATTGTGAGAGCTAGATCGTGGGTAGGTGGTGTTTACAGGTGCGTTCATCTGTTACTGTACTCTCATTAATAGTCTGTATTATTTATGATTATGAAGGGTAGACTTTTGGAGATTTGACATGAATTATTTAACAATAAATACCGATTGACTAACATACGCAGAGTCCTGGCATTTTATGAAGACAGGGGTCTTTATACAATGCCATAGAGGGGGACTCCAGGATAGAGTTTAAATCGAGGCTGGGGGTAATGTCTGGTTTAAAAAAGAAGGAAACCTGGCGGTCATATCACATCATTTTTATAAAATGGATCCCACCTATGAGTTGGTTCAGCCCTCCCCCCCCCCTCAATTGAGCATGAGAACATTATTCTGAACCAGGGATGTAATGATGAGGAGAAAAAAGAGGTACGTCTTTTGAAAAATATGGGATATGCAATTGGCGTGAGACTCACGCACATCCGCCTAATCAAACGCCGTACATAGTATTTTGATTGCATTTTTTAAAAACAAATAAACCACAGGTGCTTATAACAAACACTCATGTGTCGTTTAATGCTTTATCTGAAGTCAAGAGATATTTTTGCTGGCATTCACTCTATTTTTCAAAACTTAATAACCCATTTTGAATAGTATCATAGGATTACTTACATTGGCAATAAATTTGTCACACCTCTCTAAATGCTGTGCTCGACCCACCCTTAGCTTGGGAAATTTATATCCAGTTTGTTCCTGGGCCGGGCTCAATGCTCTTGTTGCCCAAGTTCGACAAAACCTGACACTTATACTAAATGAACCTGACCAGTTAAACATTCTATCTAGATTTAATTCTTTATTATGAGGCAATAATTTTAATTTTGGAAAAGGGTTGAATTGGCTAGCTCTGAACGGTAACGGTTTCAAGGAAAATCGAAAAGCCCGAGTAAAAAAGATATTTTATTGAAAAGTGAGTCCCATCCTTTTTGGACACGAGTTATGAATCTAATGTATACAAACATAATTAAATAATAAAGTATCTTCTCACTACTTCTCAGTTTTGTTTCTTGCCCTAGGAGACCTATATTATAAGTGAAGGAAAAGATTTTGAATTAGATTTTAAATCCCATTAAATAAAAATTTTATAGAAACTCCATCGCTTAATCAAGACCGTAGAAAATAGTATATTTTTTCCTTTATGATGATGATGATAGAACGACTTAATCCGTGACTCATCTGAACTTTGAATATCTAAATTATTCTTATTGCTAAGATTATTTGCATATTTTCGACATAAAGTTGTCTTATTTAGTTAAGACAGATGTATTGTGCCTACCCCTTCTCTCCATTTCTTCAAAAGTGTCATATCTATGTGTATATCACTGATAAAACATTTATTTTTTTCTCTCTACTAATATTTTTTTATTCTTCTCGTTCTTAAACGATCAAAGAAAACCTTTTAAAAGTTCATATGTCAATGCTTGAGTGTACTTACGTGGTTTGTACATTAAAGTACTATATTTGTAATGGGTTACAAACGTACTGTACCCACATAAGTGCATAATATATATGTGGCCCATCAACACAAAAATGTGTGCTAGGAGAAAGACAGTCAGGATTGTAAAATAAAATTACGGATTAAGAGTCTTTATTTCATATTTAAAGAATTAACAATCGATCAGTGTAAATGGATCATGGAAAGAACGACATTTTTCAGTCTAGAATAACAACGAAAAGGTTGAGCACAAACATGGAGGGATAGAAATGTAGCAAATGATGTCCAAAAGATTAATTTTGATATACATATTTATCAACCTTATAATCAGTGAAATAATACACAACTGCTTCGCTAATCCATTACTACCAATTACCTTTATATTACATTATCTGTATGGACATATTATAAATTAATGAGATCAGTATCTGATCTGTAGATCCAAAAAATAAATAAAAAGTATCATAAACGCAAACGTAATTGTATCGGCTGTAACTCCCTCGACTTAATTATTATTTACAATCTTGCCAGGTCTGGGAAGGAGGATTTTTCAAAAAAAAATCCTACAAAACAAATGGCATTTGAATTCTTTGACCAATAATTACCTTCCATTTCTTTCAATGCATACTCCAATATCCTTCAGAAGCATTACAAATTGTACTTAAAAATCGCCTAATCAGAATTCGAAATTAATAAAATACTCTTCTATTTGAAAAGTCAAATTAGAGGCAAATTTATACTCATAAATCTAAAGATGGTTTTAGACCAAGGATTCTCAACAAGCAGTCTTTGTACTAAATCTGGAACTGGAATTCATTTTTCACAGTTTTAAACGAACGATAAAACAAAAGAAAAAACATCTAAAATATATTAACTTTAGATGAAACTGGTCAATTCTTTGAGTCTCGAGTCGAATAGTTTGTGAAGGGGTAAAGGACCTGTGTTGTGACGCAAAACAACTCTATAATCATACAATATATTATGTGCTCGTTGGGTATTAGTCGGTAGTCAGTCGATCTATATCATTGGCATCTTGGATGCAGTAAAGATGCGGATAATGATCAAATATTAAGGGATGTTTCCTTTCGGAAAATATCGGAATGGGCTCTGTAACTCTGTTAAATAAACGCTCGTAAGGAAAAATACTCATCCATTTGGTCAGTCGTATATTATAATTTGCCCCAAATTGAAAATTGCTTCTATACTAACGTTCCTGGGCAATCCAAAGTATCCACAATGTTTGAACAAAAGATCCATAATTAACCAAAATGATATGTTGACGAAAACATTTAATACATAATGTACAAAAATATATTTAGATCAGAAATGTCTTTCATTTCCTTTCTTTTGGTTCAAAATTGCTTTTGTGTTGATGGATTTATTGTATAACAATTGTGATATTTAAATCCCAAAGATACTATTCCCTCTTGCATTAAAAAGTTCAAGTATATATAATTATGTTTATACAAAATTGAATTATAAAACAATCTCTTAAATATTGAATTCATTGAGTGGTGATCTTTCAAAAAAAAAAAAAAAAAAAAATTGCACTTAAGGATTGCATTCAATTTTAGCAATCTCATACATATTAAATGTCTATATTCATCAACATTATTGTTAAAGTTTACTTTGTATAATGTGAGATTCATGTTTTGTAACTGTATGCACTATTTTTACAAAATAAAATATTATTTGAAGATATATATAAATTAATTAATTATAGTTGCTACAAGTTATATAGAGAGGTAATCATTTTGTGTTGATTTCCAGATTCAATTCCCTCTTCAAATTCATTTATGCAAACCGTCTATGCATAATCAAATTTATTCTCTTTGTACATATACTTAAAATTAACTAGTAAAGGTAGGATTTCCTAACTTAATCTCGAGAGTCTCTGGTATAGAATAGTTTATATGGAAACAGTTTTTCATAATTGCCAATACCAAGCCTTTAAAAAATCTCTTCACACAACAAGAATTTCGCGTTTTCACATGACATCATCATTGTGAAACAATTTAACTTTATCAGAGTAAAAACCCTTGTTTTTTTAAAATGTCTGAAAATAGCGAATGTCTACCGTGCAATTGGAGGTAACAATGGAACCGACCTATATAAAAGGACTTTACTCTCATTCAAAAATCTATCTTTATTTTTTTTTCCAGACCCTAATAATATGGATTCAAAATCTGTTATTACATCATTATTTATACACATTGAGAGTAAGTAGTCAATAAAGGAATGATTATTATTTGTATGGATAAGATATTTTTAGCAAAATGATCGTTCTTGGCCTATCCTTAATCCATGAGGTATAAAATTAGTTGTAAACGATTTTATAGGCTATTAATTTGACTTGATTCAAGTATCATTGTTTGTCTTTCAAATCAAGTATTGTTCAATACAGATGTTTATTATTATTATTTAAAATAAAGCTACTTGATGAAGGCTCCTTAAGATTTTTGAAGCAAAATTTGCCCACTTCATCTAATAAATATATCAACTCTATGCTCCCAACATGGCTTCGTTTCGATTTAATATACAGTCACTGACTGATATCGTTGAATGTTGAAGCACAAAGTAAACTTCCTAATTTGGTATTCTAAGTATTTTGACTCATATATGTATTTCGTGTGACCCCCGTACGAAATGATAAATTGATTTATTTTGCAATGATAGCTCTCAGCCCAAGGTGTTGATTTGATACACCGGTTTAATAATATCAACAAAGATTGATCGCTCTGAAAGCGTATCATAATAATATAGTACCTTAGATTTCGCAACATATTTTTTTTTTTTTTTTTGTGAAAAAGATTCGATTTCAAGGATATGGGTAAAGTGAATGTAAAGGAAATGTACAAAATTAAGAGAGAGCAAAAAAACTTAGAAGAGTACTCGTTTGAAAATCTGATGTTGTCCCATGACTACTTGAAAACCCTTCTCAGACTTTTTTGAATAATAATAATAATAATAATTAACAATTGCAATAATGAAACAGTCTCATGAGAATTGCAGCTAGGAGTACAATCAGTAACAAGTTCTACATATATACAAGGTATACATATACACAGTTATATAAATTTATACATAAGATATGCAGTAGACATATTTATAACATGCATTTATTCTAAGCATTCTGATGGTGAGAATTTTTTTTGCGAGTGTTTTAAACTGTATGTTAGTAAATTTGACTCAGGAATGAAACATGTGACTGGGGGCTTTAGCTTCCCTATGTTAATTACTCTACGAAAAAAGGCCAACAATTCATCTTTTTCAGGGTGACCAATCCTTTTCTTTTGCTTGGACATTCTTTCTTTCTACACTCTGTCCGGTAACTTTTTTGTAAGTAAAAATTTTTTTAATAAAAGACCAAAATACAAATCAATTTTTACTGTAAAAAAAAAATTTAGTCTTAAATTTATTAATTTTAGAATACATAGTACCTTTAAATTGATCGGATCTAATGTTCTCCTTGTTGGAAATCAAAATATGGTAATCAAGTCTGTTACGATGAGAGGATACTTGGGGGTCGTGCCTTCCCAATAAAGTGATTCGGCTCTGCCTTCTCCTACTCAAATAGGTGTATACACATAATTAAAGATCAATTTTGTCAACTAAAACTGCAGAATGGTTATGTATGCATACATAGCTATACTTATTTTATTATATTTTTTAAAAAATTGTATAATAATTATAGATTTCAAAGGTCTCCGCGGGCTGGATGAAAAGCTTCCACGAGCCAATTTGGCCCGCGGGCTGTAGGTTGCCCATGCATGGGTTAGAGTATTCAGACTATTGGATTCGTGTTCTTAACAATCCTTTGTTTTTTAATTGTACTCTCACCCCTAAAATGAGGAGTACCTCCCTATCTGACCCTAAAAAAAGGACACTGGTGCAGGAATCATTGAACCTCCTGTGATGTGAGACACATGCAATGATTGCTATGTTATGGTAGTCAATTTAGTCCTTAGGAGCAAGATCTCAGTTAGTTTTTTTTGCTAGCGTACACTTCTTTGAGACATCTTGATGCTAAGTCACGTTGATCATGACCATGAAACGATTATAAATGTATGCTTTAGTACCAAGTTCTGTTGCATCCAAGATTTTCAAGGGTCGAGAGAGTAAGATTAGATCTAAACTTGTACTACACAAATACTAATGACACACGATGATTGCTCAATCCTCGTAGTGTTCAAACGGTCTTTTTATAGCTGTGCAATCAGAAAAACGTTACATAAAACAAAAGATAGGAAAATTGCAAACAAATTCCTAATGAGTGTATGTTTGATAATGAAAAAATGTTTAAATAATATACTACATACATATCATGTGCTTCGTCATTGAAATAAAAGCCGAAAAAGTTATATATAACATAGCACCTCGTTGATAATACTTCTATTATTTATGGTTTAAAAAATTGAGAAATTGTTTACGTAAGTACGTGTGTTTAAGAAACATATTATCTAAGTTCTAATCTGTGTTTTGTTTGATTTATTTGTGGTTTTCTCTCTATATAATATATATATATTTTGCTATGTCCATATATTAAAACAGCATATGTGAAACACAAACACATTTCTTCTTAAGATGTACATATTCTTGCAATTACAGTCTTCAAAATGAACTAATTAAATAAACTTATGTACAGTATATGTACAAAATGAAATACCGACACGTTTTTTTTATTATGTATATTAAACTATACAGCTGATTAAGCTTCTGGTTCAAATCCGTGATGTGTCAAATACTCAATTTTTCATCCATGGATATCCCGCAATTTTGAATTATTCACATTTGTGATACGTGAATTTAATACTGCGGATACTATATATTGTGTAAAACAAATATCCTAATTCCCAACCGTATTTTGAAAATGTGGATCTTATGAGTATTCCCTGGTGAACGATATTTCTCTGTAGAACAAAACCTTTTTTTAATAATAACTTCACATGGACGAAAAAAAATAAAAATAAAAGAGTAAAGATCCATCTTGAAAGATGTAGTAAAAAGATATTTTATATTATTTTTGCATGAAATTAAAGGCTTTATTTAGCACTGTTAGAATGATTTGATTTAGGTTAAATATGCACCATTTTATTTGATAAATTGTCGCCATTTTGAAAATAATTCCATTATGCCTCTTTCAAGCAACACTTCTCTCTATTGGTATACAAAAAACTGGGACAGTCAATTTTCACAAGCTTCTATTGAGGTTAATTTTTCTCCAACAAAATTCTCTATGAGTTGCTCCCCTACGGCCAAACTCTATATTTGGACCTGTACTGTCAACAATTGGACCGTTTGAAGGAATTAATGGCTCAGAAGCAGCCAGCTATGGCCAATAGGAAAGGAATTATGTTCCATCAGGATAATGCCAGGCCACACATATCCATAGTGACTCGCCAGAAGTTATGAGAGCTTGTTTGGGAGATTTTTATGCATCGGTTTTATATGTATGTAGTTCAAACCTGGCACCTATATATTAACATCTGTTCCATCTGTCTATGGCAAATGAAGTAATAAGAAAAATGATTACATCTTCCTCCACTTTTACTCCGAAAAGAGAAGTAAATAAGGCCCAAAATTGATGGGTTAATTGTGTCATTTTATGTATTATAATATATTATTTTACAACATGATGTTATTCGAGATCAATAAATCAAGGTTCAGAACACTAATAAAGGATATAAGCTAAATGATCATTAGCGGACCACAAAATGCAAGATATATTTGTGAATAAGATTGGATCAATCAAGGACTGACTTCATATTGATCTTCTTTTTTTTTGGTTTTGAGACCAATGATGATTTCGAAAACCACATGACTGCTATTCAATCACAGTCAGAATTTTCTATTTATCTTTGTATTTCTCAAGCTTTCCTCCAAGAGATAGAAAGAAAATTAGCCCAAAATCAATTGTTACATAGATAATTACATCATTCTTTTTTTAATGGTTAGGAAATCAACTGTTTAACGACTAATTATTGTTATTATTATTTGAGTTGCACAATTCAATGTTCAGAGCACTTACGTGGGGAATGAGTGTGCAAATCAGCAGCTGACAAAAAAAAACACAGGGGTTGTAAATGCTATGGAAACGATACTATTGTTATTCTTATTGTATCTCGCAACCTTTTTTGGTCAATTAGTCCTCATTCTTTCCAATTGTGGAATTATTAAGAAGAGCAAATTTGAGTTAAGCCAATCAACGGTTACAACTCTTTCATTGGCTTAGCTGATGAATGACATTACCTTAATAATTACATAAAATGATCCTTCGTTTAAACTTTAACGTGAACGCGTTCTATTTCTTAGTCATTTCAGAATGACTCAGAATGTATTATCTCAAAGCAATCAATTATCCGTACGTATGTACAAGTTACCTTTTTAATCTTATTGGTCAATAAGGAGCATGATTGAGGAGACACAGAACCATTGTATAAATACATTGTATGTATGTATGTATGTATCTATGAAAACATTCCTCACATGGCTTTAAAGGCCAATTTCACCTTCCCTCCTTCTTTTTACTACTACTTTTATTTATTTTTTTAAATGTATATATTTTGACTGAATCAACTCCTCACCGTGTTTGGCAATTTATTAACCATAACATTGACACACCTTAAATAAAAAAATAAAATGATTTTTTTTTGTATGTTTTGTTTTGAATGGTTTAGTTCAACACATGATGTGTCATAAAAAAAAAAAAAAAACTTTTGAAATTTGGATTTGCATTGTAAACAAAGAAATAAGAGGGATAATCATGTCTAATACATACATACATACATATGTACAAACCTATGTTGTTGTATATACATACAATTACCATAGATTTGTGAATGGATATGAACATAGTAATAAAATATAAACGTAGAAACCCGTATAAATTGCAAGGGATTAAACCATTTCAAGATGAAATGAAAGGAAGATTAGTTTTAATTAGAAAAGGGTTTTTTTAATCTTTCAGTTTGTATTATTTATTAATTTTATTCTTTCTTGGATGGATACATGTGTTCAAAGATGTTCACGAGTCAATTTTTACAAGCCTCATTTGTAGCTACTCGAATCCTTCAACCCGAGATATTATACTATTTTTAAAATTTAACTCCAAGACGATGAAATTTAAGTGTAACTTGAGGCCAAAGTCATGACTACGAGTCACTTCTCTACTCTGATTCAGTCATCATAATTAAAACTCTATCTTATAAAAAGATAAATAAAACTTTAATAATATCTAACTATAATAGTTGACAAATGGAACTACTTGGTGAATATTTTAAATCTTTTCACTTTGAGACTCGAGTTTAGTGTTGATTCTTTTTACTTCAAGTTGGGTTTTATTACATAGACTTACATAACTTTGAATTGAGTCCGTATTCCCATCTCTGATTCAGTCATTGCATCAGTATTAAAACTCAATTCTAAATTTAAAAAAGATGGCGCACTAATAATAATATGATATTGAAATATAGGATAAAGACTCGAATCTGAATTCGCAGTTGAATGATACTCTTCTTACGGCGTTATTCTGCTATTATATGAATTAGCAAATTTTCTACACTTCATCCCTTTCCTTATTAGTGCTATGAATGTTGATTACTTGAACTCGAATCAAATCAAATATCCAAATATTATTGAATAATAGTTCTACCAGCTGAATTTGGGTTTTTTTTCTTTTTGTATTGTTTTTCTTTTTTGGAAGATCTCCTTATTGTAGTCAAGTTTGAATCTTGTCACTACGAGTCGAGTCTAAAGTCGTAGTTAAACGGAACTTGGGTCAAAATGGCTAGAAATGAGTCACCAGCTCGGATTTCTACAAATTATATATATATGACGTACTTGGGTAGATAAATACCTGCGTATTTGCAATGGAGTGATGATTGTAATTAAGGAACTATAGGGCAGTGAATGGAAAAGGTGTTGTGAGAAGGGAAAGGATCCAGATGTAGAAATAATGAGACAATTACTTATGAGCTTAAAGCAATTCTCCTATTACGTATGTATGTATGTATGTTCAAAGGTGGTTCTCTTTAGATGAAATTGATGTAACTAGGATCATTGTTCATTACGTCATTGCTCTATACAAAACAGTTGATTATGTAATTAGAAGATCACACAAAAAAATACACCTAAAGAGGCTTTTGCATATTCCATGAGTTGTTGTATTTGATGCAATGGTTCTAAGGCCCGACTCATAAGGTTTTTTTATAGACTGATATTGATTATTGTGGCTGAAAAAATAAACCAATGACCCATACAATGACTGTTTTTTCTCCTTCTTCAAATGAATCCTTCAAAATAGAGGTAAATAATTACTACACATGAGCTCAACAATGACCACTTTAGCCACTATATAATTTTCTTTATCCCTCACCGTAGCAAAGTAGCTTATCGGCCATGATTTTGAAACATTCTAGAATTTAAAAAATTGTTTGATTCACTTCTACATGAACTTTCAAAAATGACCGACTCGTCAAGCTTTACAGGTACGTTACCCTTTCAAACATTTGGTCTTGTTTTTGTTTGTTGTTCTTCACGAGACACCCATGATGTATTTTGGTCCGACACTCCCAAAAGTTGTGGTCTGGGGTAAGATGGTCTTGGTCCCAACTGTACTTAATTTATTGCAAATTCATAGTATTTGCAATGAGTGATTTTTTTCTTAAAATAATTAACTTTAAGATCAATATTCCTATTGGACTAAACAGTCTTCTACAGCTTTGATCACGTCCAAATTGCGGTGCACTTCATATTTCCATGAGAGCCACTACTTATTTAAATTATAAATATTTTTGTGTTTTTTTTAGTTATACTTTCATTTATTCTAATGACAAAAAAGTTCAATATAAGTGTATGTCTTGTTTGTAAATTTGCATTATTAATGTTAAAAAGTTTAATTATAAAAATACCATTGTATGTTGATGAATAGTATATGCCACTAAATAACAACATAATTATGTAATATGGCTAAGTAATAAGACATATTCACACCCAGCAATCCTCACCATAACTCTCTAAACCCTTCCTCTAAAAAGAATAAGAAAAAAAATTACATATAGTAAAATGCAAATTACTCCACTCTTCCCAACTCTTGGTCCTCTCTATATTTTGTACGTAATAGTAGGTAGGGATATTCAGAGATTAATTCATGACTATATTTGACTCCATTGTTTATGATAAAAAACTAATAAAATCACAATGAATCTCATTAACAATCATGGCCTTCTGCCAGTGTGTTCACTTCAAGTTCAATGCTTCCAAACTCCTCATTTTAATCGTTACTTTTATTGAGGGGAGTGGCCAATCCTACTCCTTTGTTGGGCTAAAGTTACATAAGGTTCATACTAATGTCTAGGTTTTTCAATAGAAATCGAAATTCAAAAACCTGGCATTTTCTTAAACAAAAACTAGGATAAAAAATTGTGAATAATTTACTCTGATTTTCATTCATTTCAAAGTATTGCCCCCCTCCAGTGTTGTAGTCAAAAAGACACCAAGACTTTGAGGCTAAATAGACTAAGTCTATAGCAGGGATGTCAAACTCATTTCACATTGCGGGTCACATACGACCCCTAGGTAACCAAAATATCATCATGTCTTCCCTTTGTTTTGATTTAGAGAACAACAAGGACATTGTTAAATTTAATTAAAAAGTTATTGAACAACACATTTTTTCAAAACATCTCCCAAAATTGTACACACTTTAAGACACTGGTATCGAAAACTATAATAATGAACTTTACATGAATTACATTTAATTAAAAAATTTAATTCATGTCTTTTATGTATTTTTTCAACTTTAAAATTATCCTGTGGGCCTGATTGAACTTCCTTGCGTGCCCGTTCCGGCCTGTGGATCGTATGTTTCATACCCCTGGTCTATAACAAGACTTAATTTATATCAAAATCAGGTCGAGATTACTATTATTATTATTACTTTTTAATAAAATATTGAATCCAATTGCTTTGATTTTGACTGAAAGACCAAAATTTTGATCTTTAAGAGACCAAAAATAGGCACGTACTTAAAGGGGTCAGGACCAGAAAGAACTTCCAAAATTGATGTTGATACAAAAACCAATCTAGGAAACCACATCATTACTGGGAATGTAAATAATATGCAAATGGGGTGTGTAAAATAGAAAGAAAGAGAAAATCAACCTGGTAACTCTGACAATTTGATGAATGTTGAGAGGGAAGCAGCTTGAGCTGTCATGACGTTTTACTGAGCTGAAAGCTGCTGTTCTTCTTTGTATATACAAATGAAGACATCAATAATAAATAATAAATGAGAGGCAAAAAATTAACTGAAATTAATGTCAGGAAATTATATATTTTTAACCAATAATAATTATACGAGGACTTGAGCCCTTTTTTGTTTACATTTTATTTGCTTTATTTACCTTAATGCATGTAATCCTTCATACGAGATCCTTACTTTCAGGTAAATGTTCTCCCCTCAGTAATAAAGGAAAAATGATAACAGCTTTGGAAAACAAAAAGTACTGTTAAAAGTGCCAACTCCTCAAAGTCTCGCACTCGGCATTTTGCATATTATTTACATTCCTAATCATTACCTTCCTCCCCTGGCTCCCTAAATCGGATTGATTCAAATATGGAGGCCATAATATTTAGATTTTTAGATTTCAAACTATGACTGATCACCCTACTTTTATTGCAGAGGAATGAAGTTTCCTTCGACGTCTACTCTAAGTCAAAGAGTCTTAAAATAAAGGAACCCCATCCTTACAATTCAAACCCCCTCTGTGAGCTGCAGTTTTTATTTGATCGGTTTGTATCTTCCTACCTACAGCAATATCATGAGAAATAAATAATTAAATTATTATTCTGATGAGCAGCCACTCCTGTGTGTGTGTGTTTTTTTTTTAAAGATTATCTGATGAGATGAACTCATAGAAATACGTATGCGCTGAGCTCAATTATGTTAGAAGCTTGTTTTCCTCATAATTTTTATAAGTAGATGAGTATAATTTGTAAATTAATCTGTACTATCTATTAGATATCAACATAGGAGGGAGGGTGTGATGACTTTTTGATGAATTAATTATAATTATTCATAAGTGTATAATTATAGGGAACTAATGTTCATAGTTCTAATTGCTTCTATTCTTCTTATATACTACTATGAGTCAAAAATAGCGGGAAATTTGAATTTAATTTTTTGGGGGATTTCAATAGGAATAGATGCTTTTGGTTTTTTTTTTAATTTGACACGACTGTCACTGACATCTGTGATTTCAAATTAAATGTCAGAATAGTCATAAGTGTGTTGGAGATACGCGTCGTCCCTTTGTGAACAGCTCAAATCCAATTTTTCATTTTTTTTAAATGTCTGGAAGATGATGACACAAATGCAAATATGAGGAATGTTGTTGAAACTAAAAAAGTTCTTATAGAATATACCCGACTTTTGAAATTCTGAGAATCCTTGGTTTATTTCTCGAGATACATAACCTAGGGCCAATTTAAGAAAGAGGGGGCTTATTGTAAATTAAAACTAAGCCCCACACAAAATTGTCACAATTGCATACTCAATAGAAATCTTAAAGAATAAAAACTGTTTAGGGTCCACTCAAATTTTTTGGTGGTCTATATTGAACAGTGCCCAGTTATAGCTAAATTAAGGTGCAATAAGTATAAAACATTTCGTTATACCTAAATGCATGGAAAACAAAAACAAAAGCATATATTCAAAACCACAAAAAAATTGATTGATTAGTCAATTACCATGGTTGAAATACCTACTTATAGGAGATTACCTTTACCCCAAAAACTTCCACTTAACTAATAGGTGGTCATGTATTTTTTTTTATTTTTTACAAATCAAAGTCCTGAGAGCAAATATGCTTTTTTTCTTGTTTTGAAAATTGATCAAAGATTTTATATTATTATTTAGAAATTGTGATTTTTGTTTTTCCCTTCTAAGAAGTTTATGTATATATATATATAAATATATGTTTAAAAAAAAATTATTTGCTCCATTAAACACCTTTAAAACTATATATTATATGTAATTTTGAATTTAAGCACTTTTTCAATGACGCAATAGATTTGCAAGACTGGAAGCTCTATAAGATAGGAAATCACTTTTTCCCTCTTCAATTTAATTATTATTTGTTATTAAAAAGAAATATTATTTCTAATCGTATTCATAATGCTTTTTGAGCCAAAAAATGATACAATAGCTCAAATCAAAATATGATACGTTTGAGGTTATAGACAAGGAGGGTCCAAGGGATATGTGCCATTCCCCTGCCCCTCCCCTTGCAAAGACCATTTCAATTATTTGACCATTTTCTGCATTTAAAAGGTTCGCATATCAAAATTGTTTTATTTGTTTTTTTTTGTAAATCTCCTGTATTTAAACAGGCCCCAGTGAAAGTTGAGCCAGACTACCACTGGTTAGTGGGCAAAAGGCCAAGGGTTCAATAGTACGTATGTCTTCAAGTTTATAAACTACTCTGAACACCATAACCTCTACATCAACGGCGTGATTCATTGTTGAGTTTTTTAATTTTCTATGAGTTAAGTACATTTACTTAAAAGTATGGAGAGATGAGCAGATGGTCATGATTAAGAGGGCCCATTGCGGAACTACATGCAGTTGTAAAAAAATATATATACACATCGACAATCAATTTTAATTTTTTTTTTGAAAATTAAACAGAAATATGCGAGCATCTATATAAAATGTTAATGGGAGTGGAATGGATAATGGAGTCTGTTGTTTCAACTCACATTCTTACTTATGTACATACATATGTACACGGAAATAATAAAAGTATCTTGTAAACATTGCAATCTCTAAGGCACAAAAAAAAATCATCATCTTTGAAGTTTTCATAAATGTCTATTTATAAAATACATATTATGTACATGATGTGACCTCGAAGACACAGAATATATATTAAAATATTTTTTGTTTTTCCTTTTTTTTTTATTTTTTTGCAAGGCAAAAATGTCCATAAATATTAAATATAATTATAAATTTATTCATAGTCGTTGATACATAGATCATGCATAGTTTGATGATGCATTCATGGGTTGACAAAGAGTGGCTCTCAAACTTTTCATTCAATTTTATTCATTTCATAAATTTACAAAAAAAAAAATCAAAAAAATCAATGGCTCTCCTTGGTTTTATGATGAATTCATGGGTTGAGAAAGTGGTTCTCAAACTTTGTAACTCCATTATGCCCTAGGTTATAAGTTATCAAATATATTATGATGAGTTATGGCAGTGGTTCTCAAAGTTTTTAATGTTTTTCATTTCATGAATTATTAAATTTCATGGGTCTTCTCTTGATGCAATGGTGCATTCATGGGTTTAAATAGTAGTTCTCAAACTAATCTACTCTAATCAAACTAATTTCATCAATTAATAATAATTTTCTCAGTTTTTTTCTTGATACTACGATGCATGTATGAGTTAAGGCCGTGGTTTTCAAACTTTTTCATCTCATAAATTAACAAACTCCAACGTTCTCCCTTTAGTTTTGCGATGCATTTATGAATTAAAAATAGTGGTTCTCAAACTTTTTAACTTCATTATGTCCCCATTTTATATAAATATACATATATATATACATAAATCCAGGGCTCTCCTCTTGATTCTGTTTCCAATGGCGAGCAATAAAATAAAAGAGTAAAGTGCGGATGAAAAGAACTGTGCATACATGGAAAATTTGCCAAAAGGCATTTCCATAAATAACATTTGGCTCAAAGACCAGGGGAAAAAAAAGGCTAAACAAATAAATAAGTTTATCTACATTTGATTATGAATCATGAATCAGTCAATCTCAACCAAAAATAAAATAATTAGCCTTCATATTTCTCCAATAGCAAAAAGAAGCACCTCATAAAACCATTTATACTATTGATGTCAAGTTCTTTAATAAACTTAATCCTGAATGAATCATGAATAATATACACACTTCTAAAACATTTCATTCAATGACATTATCAGGGAATAATTGAGAAATTATGTAAGGGGTCATGAATAAAATAATAAACCATTAGAGTGGAAATTAAGGATGGCTAATATTTTTTCATTATGAAAGTAAATATCTTCATCAAGAAAAAGAATCAATAAGGAGTTAGTAGGAGTGAGTTAGTTTGTATCAAACTCTTTATTACTTTTAGATTTGTAATGAATTTTAAAACAATTTTTCACAATTGCAATACTTGGAGATGGAAAAACATATTTGTCAAGTCAACATGAAACATAGTTTATCTAAAATATTTCAAAAATGAGAATAAACTGCCCTCATATTCTTGAAGACATTCTCTTTCGTTTGAATTAAATGTAGGTTATTTCGATTAATTAAATAATAACTCCAATAATTGCAACTGTACTATAGGAAAAAACCAACTGCCACTAAGTAAATCTCTGGGGCTATGAAAAATATGAACGTTCTTTCAGGGACCAACTCGGCTCCATATGCAGTTGTAACATTTATCACATTACTTTATTGGATAGATGACAATCCTTGGTTTTTCAATTAAAATTTGACATTTTAGCAAAAACTGTTGCGGTATAGGTCTTAAAATGACTCCAAAATATTTGGCAGTTATATTTATGAAGTAAAAAAACTACTTACAAAAAGTAGATTTTCTCCTTTTCAATATCTGAAAACAAACTTTTTGACTTTTTTGTTGACTTGACACATATGTAAGTAAAAAAAATAAAGGAAATTGGAGTGGAATCTATATGGGTAAAATAAATCAACGTTTAACATATTTTCTAAATTAGTTTTATCAAATTTATTCGATTACAAGAAATATAATTCATTAATTTTTCTTGCGAGGTATTGCACATTCTTGAGTTATTTCATCTTTTTAATTTTTTACAAAGGATTTTTGTAAACCTTTTTTTAATCAGATACGAAATTCTCTGCTAACATATTATTAAAAAAATTGAACACATTTTTGTACAAAAATAAAATTAAAAAAAAAAAAACCCTAGGGAAAAAAAATCTTGGTCACAGGAATAATTAATCATTCATACTAATTTATTTGTTATGAAAAGGATTCCCGACTCACTATGATTTGAAATAGCATTGACATTTAGAACTCCTTAGTTATTTTATACGTATACAATGATTATATAGAACCATTTGAAGAAACTGATGTATACTACTACGTGGCTACTGACAATGATCCACGAGGCTCTGTTATTTTTTTTGTATTTTTTTTGCACAAATGGTATTATTTAATTGAAATTGAATTAACAATGTTCTTGCTCCTATTTTGAAGCAAAAGTATTTGAAAATCCATCTTATGAGTATTCTTAAATTTGAAAGGCTTTTGAATGGGGGTCAAACTTTGAGAGGAACAGGGGCCTCACGGACATTCAAGGATGCTTGTTTGTTGTGTTTTACACCCTCACCAAAATGATGCTGTAATAAAATAGGGACTGTTTTATTACAGAACATCTCATCAACATCAAAAATACTTGTTTCAATTCGGGTTCATGGCTCAGAGTTTGAGAGCAATTAAGTTGCACCATTACCATTATGTATTGGTCTAAATGAATGGACAATTTACCAAATAGTAAACGTTTATTGCAAAGTTATATATATATATATATATAAGGGTGATTAATATAATTGTAATTTGTTTTAGTTAGTGCTATGCATTAGGCATTAATTTGGGGGATATTAGAACACCTTTTGAAAGACACATAATACCATTTATAGAATGTGTTTATTTCAAATGGTGTAATGGTGATATTATGCATATATATATATATATAAATGTTCGTTATTTATTGCAAAAAGTATAATCATACTTTAAATTAGAAGCAGAAGTACACAAAATATAACACTAAGTACCCTTGGAAGCTTGTTTTAGTCAAATAAATTGAACTCAATTCTATGGCAATTTTAATGCAACACCTCATGAAAAATTTTACTTTTTTTCTTTTCAAAATCCTTTGAGTTTGTTATCGTAGCAAATTTGAGTTTTGTATTAATCATTTGTGGGATTTAAGTCTCACATTCTAAGGTATTTGTTGTAGTCCATTTTTGAGTTTGAAAAAGATCATATATAATTCCCCCTGAAAAAAAAAAATATGCATTTGTCAAAATCTCATATTAATATACCATGAACACTTGTTTATACTTTTATTCAAACGAAGTAATTTAGAGACAAATAAATGCAAAGGTCAATAATTTTTCTATTTAGAGAAAAAAAAAATTGTTCGTGATTGAATTTCGCCCAAGATATTTTTTTATTATGTATGGGGTGTGGGGGAAGGAGGGACTTTTTTTTTTTTGTAAACAGAGCAGCTCATTTGAAACGAGAGTAATTGATTTCTTATTCAGTAAAAATTTTATGTCTCTTGACGGTTTTAATTGATTTGAATTTTTTTAATGCAGAGTTTCAATGGTCCAAGCTACAAATGATTTATCGTATGAGCAGTGTTCAAGTCTAAAAATTGTTGGCCTTTTTAAAAAAAATAACTTCAAAGAAATAAAATTATCTCCTACTGACATTGTTTTGTTGGTCAACAGGTCTACATACATCTGTAGTCACAAAATATGAGTCTAATTCCAGGAAACTTGCCACCAATTTCATATCATTCTTCTTTAAATGGTCTGTACATTGAAACATTGAATTTCCTATATTCTGAGATATTTCTATACTATATAAAAGGTAACTAGATCCACTTTCATTGATTGACTATTTCAACCAATCGTCATGTACATATGTATGTACATAAATGAAAAGATCATTTTTAAAAAAATATTCCCTCGACTAACATTTTGACGATATTCAAAAACATTTAAACTACAACTTTTTACCAAAATAAATAAATAATATTTTTTTGTCTCCCTCAAACTTATTATATATGTATGTACACATAGTTATTTATTTACGAAACAGGGGGTTTCAATATATGTATGTAAAGTTTATAAATTCCTCAGTTTTTCTTTGCTCATTCAGTTGTGAAATGATTAATTTATGAGATAATTAAATTTCACTCACAGCAAATATGAAACAAACAAACAAAGTTTTCATTATATTTCTCTGTTACAAAAGCTTCAATGGATATTTTTTTTGAGTGTCATTCGCACCATTCCCTTGAATTACAGACATTTAAATCATTATTACTAATAATAATATCTCTAAATTACTACAAGACACAATATTTTTTCATTAAATAAAAAATATACAACTAAAACTCCATTAACGAATGTTTTAATTTATGAACAAATAGTATTGTAATAATTCCTACTTTGGATTCCAGGACCCTACATCATTGTTGGTATTTGCTAATCGTATAAAACACTACGATCCCACATATCCATTATGTAAAAAGTAAAACCTTGGTTAACAAACGTTCTAATTTACGTACGCACAAGTCCCACGTCATTTCTTCGTGCCTACCTTAGTCATGAGAGGAATGCTTAGACGATTGAATGTTTTGACATCGAGCAAGTTATGTTCGTTAATCGAGGCTCTGCAATGAGTAATTTTGCATCATAATAGGGTAGCAAAAACGTGAAGGAAAAGATTACATAGCATTTCGAATGACAAAGATGGATTAAAATGACTAATCCTCCTAGATGTACATAGAAACATTTTAAGAGGAAAAAACCTCGTGTTTATTTATCCATTCTTCTATTAATTTAATTTTTTTGAGATTTTGAGCTGATATATGTATGTGGCAGATATATGGCTCAAGAGAGGAGACAAATAACATTGTAAAAATTAATCATACTATATGATAATAAAGAAAGGTAAAAAATATTCCTACCTAACAAATGGAGGAGCAAGAAACTTTTTCTGATGAAATCAGTCTGATAAGGCTTTTTAAAACATCATTGAGTTGTTTTAATTGTTTACTAATAACATAAAAAGTAATCACAAGAGTTTGAATGACTTTATGGGTAGACATGTTATACTAAATTAAACTAATTTTTTTTTTTTGCAAATTGATTGCACATACATACTAAGAAGGTAATCAACTCTTTTTTTTTTTTTTTGACCATCAAATTTGTTTCAGTGAGTATGCATGACTTTGAATACTTTTATTAATGTATTTCAACCATCAATGAATCATAAAATTAACTGACCTTGAAAATCTTTCAATACATTTATCACCATTTTTTTGCCTCCCCCCCCCAAAAAAAAAAAAATCAAATCAAATCAAATCAAGAGGAATTATATTTATAAATTTGTGCTAAATTTTTTTGCAACTACTCCATGGTAGCATATTCCCTTGAGCAAGCAATTTGGGTAATCAAAAACAAATGACCTTAAAGTGAACGAGTGATTATGTATTTTGCAAGATAGGATTTTAATTTTTTAAAGGTCTTGGACTCGTCTGGGCTGTAGTTTAATTGTCAAAACCAGTGGCTCTTAAGGTATGAGGCACATCCTTTTACAGACAAATTGAGGGGGGGTTATTAGATATTCAAAATGTATCCTTAGCTTTGTACTCAAGATATGAGTGAATAATAATAAATGCTCTAAAATTGTCTAAGGGTGTTTGAGTGTGCTGCCTCTATAACAGTTTGAGAAACACTGGTCAAGACCCAAATGAAAAAAAAAATAGATTACATTTTTTCACAAAAACAAGATCAAAATGTGTTTCTCTATTTTTTTAAATCTCTTTTTTTTTTAACTTGATCCGATCCCTCATAGTGATGGTCGTCTCAGTCCCCTCTACGTCTTGGTCTCGGGTAAGGGGCTCTTGAAGACAATACTATGACCATAAAATAATCAATCGTATTATGTACATATCATTTGAAAAAAGTGTCAAATGATCTGTGGATTCTAATGTCTACGATAGGGATTGACAAATTTTGTGTTGGATTTCATATGCCTTGTTATTCACTCAGTTTACAATTATATATTTCCTAGATCCCTTGGGTGCAGGGCTTGGGAATTTTTTTTTCCAGAAGAACGGGCATGTTGGTATGTAAGTAAGTAAATAATAATCGAGTCAGAACTTAACAACATACAACCAATAAAACTACATACATATTTTGCAAAATCATTGTTGCGTTTACGATATTGTTCATTTTTTTTTGTGGATTTACAGTTCAGATATTGATACTTTTTTCATAATCCTAGAGATAATATGTAAATATTTAATACTATTAAATAAAGATAAATACGAGATGATAATATATAGATTTATGTGCAAATGTCTAAAAATAATTCATAGAGGAATGGGGCAAACAAAGCAGTTGAGGTCGATGTACATATGTATATGTAGGTAATATATATCGAAATGTTATCTTTAAAACATCACTTATGGTTAGATAGTCTGCAATTTTGTGAATGTATTTTTCTTTTCCATCTTCCTTCTGACGACTCTCTGTTGTTATCTCAGATATCCAACATTTTTGACAATGGGGGAAGGCAGTAATTTGAAGATAACTTTTAGAGTGAATCAAAGAGAACAAGAAACATTTAAAATGTCTTGTAAACTCTATTTGGGGTAAAATGGTTACTCTGACCTCTCTTGCTGCGCAGCCCCTCAAATAATATATATTTTTCTCTTATATTTAAACCCAGCTGTGTTTGTACAAATTCCAATTTGTACAAATTGGAATTTAATAATTTGTTCCAAGACAGATTATGTGTTAGATATTTATGAACGTAATTTGTACTAAAAGAGGGCCACTGTACACTTTTTCCATAATTAATATGTAGACCTATTTATCCGTAGATTTGCAGATGGGCGGAAAAAAGAATTTCGACAAGTATTTAAGTAGTTAAAAATGTCCAGTGTTGGCATGAGGGAAAAATCCATCAGCTTTAAAAAGCACTGATCAAAATGTATGAACAGATATTTGATCTAATTTTTGATATGACCTAAATAAAATGTTTATCTTCAGAGTCTATACTTTTGTAAACTTATCTGAAGAAAAAAAAACGAAACTATAAATTACAATTTTGTTGTATGTGTATATGTAAAAAAAAAAAAAAAAAGTTGCAGACTCTTGTGATTTACAACTCTTTAACAGCATCTAAGAAGCTAATGTTTTTTTTGTCTTTTCTTTCAAATCCCATTTAAAGAATGTTTGACGACGACGATGAACAAGGTAAGTAGAATAACAATAAATAAAAATAAATGTTTCAAATAATTTACTGGAAATAATAATAATAATAACACTTTAATCAGATTATGGAGTTAAATAAATATACAGATAGAGAGATAGAGATAGGAGGGAGGTAGAAGTTGTCTGTGTGAAATGAAAGATACTATCTTTTTAAAAAAGATTTATTAGAATTTGCATATTATTATTGAATCACAACTTATTCATCTCTGATCAAATATGCGATTGAGAACGAATGTCGAAAAATAAATAAGGAGTCCTATTTAATGTATATTATATATATAAAAAAGAAGTGAATTATTTACCCATGAAATAAAATATTTTTTTGAATGATATTAGAGTGCATACAAATTCTAAACCATAAAGAATCATAAATAATAATAATAATAATCGATCCATCAACTCCAGCAAAACAAACAACGAGCAATTCACTCACTCACTCACTCACTTACGAACATATTTTTCTTCCCATACCTTAAAAAACCATTCTGAAACCATGGAATGTCACAATTATTTTATGACTCATTAAACACAAATAAAATGATGATTAAGATTAAATGAATGTCTCTAACAACAAGGGGAAAAAAACATACTTAAGAATCAATTTAATATAATGATTCAGAGTTTCAATGAAATTATATTTCATACGTACCTAGTATATGTATATGTAGGTACTCAAAAAAGGAGCCCCCTTCCGTCAAAGCCTGGTTTTGAGGAGTGTAACTAATAATAAACTTACCTATATTTATGAGCTCTTTGACTCTTGCTTCTGTAAAATAACCATTTGATGACAATAATTAATATTAATTATCCACGTGTTCAGTCACAATATGATAAATCATTATTGGAACAGTATTCGAGTTCAAATAAAGTGAGATTGGCTTTTTGGCTTTTGAAAGTGATCAAACATAACCTAATATTGACGTCCATTAAATAAAATAACATATCTACAAAGAGAATGACTCTATAATTCTTGTTCTGTTAGAGTGAATAGGTGTTTAAGTAAAGTCACTCATCAATCCAAGGCATCACTCAGAATCTATATTCAAAAATGAATATTTTCAAAATATTTTCCAAGTAGAATGTGACCGGAATTTCAAATGGTTTTTTTTTCATAAAACTTACCGATAAGTTATCCTCTGCTAATTTTTTAATATAATATACATACATAGAAATGACAATAATAAAATGAGTTGGTATATTTGATCTAGGTAAGGGATTGGCAGCATGAGGCTCTTTCATGCCCCTTTTCTAGCTCCCTGACAAACAATAAAATTAATAATAATTAAGAATAAATCTTTATAACAACTTTATACCCCAGGGTCTCAAAGATTTAATACTTTTGAGATCAATTATGACTCTTTTTAAATATTTTGAGTTGCCGATCCCTGTTCTAAGTAAACAAAACTCGTAAAAGTATCATTGTACATACCATTCAGGTATTTTCATACAATGTTTGTCAGTATTTAGTACATAATATGTAACAGGAAGATCCTATTTTTGTTTTGTTTTACTAACTATCTATATATGTACAGAGGAAGGTATTGAATACCTCGCAACAAAATATAATTAAATATAATTGCATTGTTGTACTCATAAATGCAAGTATATTTTTCGCATAATAATATATGTTCATTAGTTCTCTACATATTTTTCAAAAGAAGTTGAAAGGATCCTTAGAGCATGAGTCAATCTACGAAACAAAACAACATGAGATGTATACTCTTCATTAGAAAAGTTGTATGTGAATAAACCTTTGTTAAAACTTGATTTAGAACTGAATTCTGCGTCCTTCCCATAGGTCTGAAATGAATATATTTGCCTTTTTACTTGAAGTTATGTAATTGTTCTACTTTTTTTTACACTTTGTTCTATCGTGAATAATGGCAAAGTTGGAATCAAAACACCGTCGAGGTTTTTCAAGCAGGAACACTTAATAAAAAAATTATAAACGTGATAATTATAACGTGAGATTCAAAGTAGTTAAGGTTATTGAGAAGGCTCTTAAAATTGGTGGAGGTGGTTGAAGGGATCGTTATGAGCGTGTGGGATAAATCTTCCCAATAAATCATGGTCATTGCACATGGGTGTCCTAGCTAGTAAATAAAAAAGTACAAGTAGACTACCTCCCCTACTTCTAGAAGCTGAGCTACTACAATGTTCTAGGCTATGCCGTTAGGTAAAGCAAAGCCCTAAAACAAACTCGTGCAAAGATCCATTTTTGTCGCAATTTAGTTGGCCATGAGACGACTTTTTTTCTCTTCTCTAGGGGTGTTGAGTGTTAACTATGTAAAATGTACAGGTAAAAAAATGTCCATACAAATGTGCCTTTCAAGTGACATCTAGCGGGAAAAAAAGTTATTTTGGTGCCGGGGAAACAATTTCCAAATTATCCTTTTGTTTTTAAAAAAACAAACAAGAATTTATTCGAATCTTATTCTAAAGATGGGATTCCCAATCATTCCCGAATCTCTAATGACATGACTTATTTTTGGGAAAACGTGTGTCTAATTCTACTCCACGTCCAAATTTGTGCTTTCTCAAAAAAAACAACAACCATTGACTGTCACAAAAATACAACTTCCGTGCAGAGCATCAAAGAGAATTCAACCCCCATAATGGCTCTCATATCAACAAAAAGAGTGTAGTACAGGAAATAAGAAATGTTAAGACTTACAATTAAGACTATGACTTTTACTAAAAAAAACAAAGAACAAAAAAACCATCTGTTTTGAGACTTTGAACTAAAAAGTTTCAGACAGAAAGTACATTTTTATAATTGAGATTTTGTAAACAACTGCTATAGCATGGGACTACTTGTGTTTTTTTTTGTTTTGTTTTTGGCCCTAGTGCATGGACGTCTTTATATATGGTCCAAATTTTGATTCAAACAATATATTTTTGTTTTTCTAAAACGCCAAAAAAGCTTATTTTGCTATATTGTTTGATAATGTTTTGATAAGGGAAGTTGTAAAACTCAGCTGAGTATCTACACATACAAATAACATTCAAACAGACAATAAAAATATAATTTATATACATACTTTACACATTAAAAAAAATTAAAGAAGATATATAATTTTTACGATTTTCTCCCAAAATACCAGACATTATATCTACAAAAGCTTTCTAAATCATTTAAAATAAAATAATAATAAAAAAAAATACTGTTTATGATTGTATTTTTATTATTTGTTGTGTGGATGTACATAGTATGTAACTTATAAACAGAGTAGTAATGTTTAATTTACGGTTTCATTGATGGAAAATAAACACGTCTGAATGTACAAATATATGTATTTATTTTAAGTTTTTTTTTCTTTTCTTTTTTTTTTAGATAAATAGACTCTTAACTCTTAAGAAAACATTTCCTTTTCTAAAAATAAATAAAACACAATTTAAAGAGCTATAAAATATTAAATAAAAATAATGTACTCCAGTCACACCAAAAACAGTCAAAAGTTATGTCAAAATATATAAAGGGTTTTTCAATAAGTGGAACGCATTTTCTTTTCAAAATAAAATTAAAAGAGTTTGAGATATTAACGAATTTCTTTTTTATATTACAATTATACATTCAATTACAATTAAGTATGGAATTATTCAATTTCGTTTGCATGACCGCCTCGGGCAGGTTTGTAGAAGTTCAATCGTTGAACCTTATTTTCTACCACCCACTTTTTCGTATAAATAAACCGAAATTGTAGGAATTTTGCAATGAATATTTGCTTTAAGCTCCTCGTGTGTTCCTGGCTTGTTGATGGTGACCAATGATTTAGGAAATAGTCCCAAAGGCGTCAAATCATGTGAGTGAGGCAGCTAATTGACTGGTCCATATCTGGAAATAACACGTTCACCGAATTTGATCTTCAATAAATCGATTGTATTGTTTGCTGTGTGGCAGGTAGCACCGTCTTGTTGAAACCATATGCCATTTAAGTTCATACCATTCAATTGGGGCCAACAGTAATGCGTTATCATGACTGGATATCGATTTTCATTCACATTAATGTGGCAATTATTATCATCAACACAAAAGTATTGTTCAACAACAAAAACAACAACAACACTGGCATGAAACCCACACCAAACAGTAAGTTTACAGGATGCAATGGTGTATCATGAAGCACTTGTGATTTTTTGCCCAACCAATAGCGCATATTTTGCTTATTAATAAAACCATGGAGCCAAAAAATAAATTTGCCACAAGCCACTTAAAGTTGCCTTGACCGAACGTGAATTTTGGTAATAAATTTGGATGATTTTCAAAGGCTGCTCAAGGTTGACCTGCTCCATGATGAGTAGAATTGTAAACAAAAAACAAATACAAAAATATGATGTAGTTTGCAGTAGTCCCTAATGAAATAAAAATGCGTCATCCCTATTGAAAAACCCTTTATTATATAAATGAATTATATATGTATATATATTTTACTTTATACAAAATATAAGACTTATGTGTTGTAACAAAAGTCTTACGTTTTGTTGCCTTTTTTTTTTGTTCTTATTAATTTAAATAAATTAGAAAGGTACTTTGAGATAGTTTCTCATGGGAGCTCCATATCTCACAATTATATTATGAAACAACAAAGGTATTTTTTTCAAAAATATTTATTTTAAATAGACTTAAGGCTTAATACTTGTGGCAAGGAATACCTTATCAAAAACCAAGACTTTGAGAAGCAGAGAATTATAAAAAAAATGTTCTTTTTTAGGGAAGTAGAATTTTAATTCAAGTAATTATACTTGGGTCTATCTCTTGACTACAAGATCAAAATAAGAATAAAGTTTGAAGGGATTTTGTTGGGTTCAAAGTTAAGAAAGAAAAAAATAAATATATGAAAAGCACAATTTTCTTACAAGTCGTTACTTTAGTCTAGGATAGGCTATGACTTCGAAACCAAAATCTAAAAGAAGACTTTATGGGAACTTTGAGGGGTCTAGACCAAGAAGAGGAGAAAACATAAAAGAAGATTTAATTGATTTTAAGAAAAGTAAAATTTTCTTCAAAGAAGTTGCATTGGTCAACATAGATAGGTCATGACTACGAGACCGAAAAAGAAAAAAAAAAACGAAGGCCAAGATTTTTTAAAATATGTCTCTCAAGATTAAAATCGATCTCGAGAACTACTTACATAATTACTCTAAGGAAATTAATTTAATGAATAGCGACCTTAAATATTAAAGAAAAAAAAGCCCCAAAAAGCATCTTAAATTATATTCTTTTAAATTAATTATTCATTCTAAAATGTTTGTTTATTTACAACGTTTATTGACTTCTCTCTCTCTCTCATTTGCTGATCTATTTTAAGTATATTCATGTACTTAACTTGTTTCTAACAACATATAAAGTCTTTATAAATAGAATGAGCACAATCAAACTCTTCATTTATACAAAATGCATGTATTTCCATACGATTGTGTCATTACATTGTGACAAGAATATATGTACCTAATTCATTTCTAGGCCTATTTTTAGTTAAATATATGTACAGTTGTCAAAGAAACAGAAACTTTAATCTATTTGAGTTTAAAGGCAGAGCCATCCATGTATAAAATGTATAATTATTATCAGTCGGAGGATTTCAGACTTTGTCTCTCTCTTTATAAGCGTATGCTGTACTCTAAAAATTTACAGAAGAGAAAATCACAAATTGATTTCATTTATGGATAGTTCCTTATTTTTATCTTGTTTAGGGACTAAAAACTGATAATATAGATAATAATTCCTACGATTCTTTGTATGTATGTACAATCTAAAAGACTTGACTGTCCGTAACAAAATAGAAATACAATAATAATACTTTGTGGGGCTTCCAGATCCCTTGTAAAAATGTATGAGTCCTTTTAATCAAGAACAAAAGTTCTCATTTGCTTACTAAGCAGTTATTAATGAAACCAAATAATAAATCATTTGTTTATTTGTCAATGACGTCATGTATATGTCGAGAGTGATTATGTACAATATCATAAATCCCTCAAATAAATAACTATAATCCCTTCCATATATGTACATTTTTTTTACATAGAATAACCGATATAATATGTTATATACGTATGCGTATTTCAATATATATACATATATTGAAATTTGAATTCCATTCTTTACTTATGACGTAAATTACTACATGGATTTGATTCGCGTGCATGCATATCTACCTATTTGATTATGCAATGTCTTGTATGAATACACTAATATAGAGTAAACCAAACACTATTTATAGACAAAATATATATATTGTTTGTTTACATATAACAATGGTACTTATTCCCATAACATCAACAGCTTCTATAGACTCAATAAATATTATTTATTACTTCATTAGTGTTCAAAACATTAATTTGTTGCACTCAAAGTATGTAGTTTTTGGGTGGCTTTAATCATTTTCTTACTATTAAATAGAGCTGCGATGATTCTGTAAAAATAAGGAACTGCAATTCAAGATTCCTTTTCAACCATAGAAGACAAAATCTAGATAAATTTCCAGAATTAACTACAGCCTCTTTCCTCAAATTCATTTTTTCAACCTAGAGATAAACAAAAGCTATCATTAGAGATGCTAAAATTGATGGAATCCAAGTAAGTGCAATTGCCACGCAACATAATGGTATGGTAACACTGAAATACATACTACATATAATTAGTAAAGGCATAACAAATTTACAGATTGCCAACTGACATACTTTATGAGAAATTTATGCTTCCTTGCATGGAGTCCAACAATTTTCACATCTTTAGCTATCATCTTTATGTAAAAACATGTAGACTATATAGAGGTTCTCAAAATTTTTGACTTTCACTACTCCCTAAGGTAATATTTGAGCATCTACGTCACCTTCCTTATTTTAACAAAATGAATTTCACAATTTTTTAATAAAGATACCTACTTCTTGTTGAAAGTCTTTTTGCACACTGAAATTATTCTACACTCCCCTTGGGGCTGCTTTTGCTATGTTTTGTATATTAAATGTAGAGTTTAATATAATATGTGTTGTAAAACGAAATTCATTATTTTTGCACAAAAAATTGAAGGCTTTATTTAGCAAAGTTTGAAGGATCCGATTGAGGTCTAATATGCGCCATTTTATTTGATAACTTATTTCTATTTTGATTTTCTATTATGTCTCTTTCATAGAAACCCTACAGGGAGTAGGGTTTCTATTGGCAAAAAACTGGAACAGTCGATTTTCACAAGCTTCAATTGAGGTACATTTTTCACCAGGAAAATCATTCGTCATGGACAGGAACAGGTGATTAATCACTTAGTTCCAGGCCCGGACTGTAAGGTGGATGCATAAGAACCTTCCAACCAAGCTCTTGGAACTTCTGGCGAGTTGCCATTGATGTGTGTGGCCTGATGGAGCAAATTCCTCTCCTATTGGCCAAATTTTGCCGCTTCTGGGCAATTGATTACTTCAGTTGGTTAAATTGTTCACAGTACATGTCCAAATTAAGTCGTAGGGGAGTAGATCAAAGTGGATTTTCCACCCATTTTTTTGCCAAGATGGGAAAGAGTTTCTATGTGAGAAGCATACATTCAAAATGGCAACAAGTTATCGAACAAAACGGTGGACTCTCGAATCAATGTCTTGATGTTATTTTTATTTCGACCCTTGAAAGTCTTGTCGCACTGTCAAAATCCAAAGCAAATATCTAGATTATAAAAAAAACTTCTTAAAAAAGAAAAAATACATTTGTTCACCAAGCCTGGAAATAGCCTCGGCTCCTTAGTGTGTGACCTGGACCACAGCACTAGTTTCAGTCCTATGTATGGAAGAATCAGCCGACTGCAAGTAATTGTCAAGTCTTTTCTAAAGGAGGAAGCGTTGAGAGTTAGGCAATGAATATTGGTTCATGTTATTGAATGCTTCTTTATTATTTTACGCACTGATAAAGTTTCGCTAGTGACTGGAAAGATCTTTAATTAGATTACAAATTGTATTTGCGTTCTAGAAAATTAAAAATAAAAACAAAACAAATTCTAATTAATTAAAACCTTTTCGCACAAAGCTCTTCATTAATCACCTCATTGGAGACAATAATAATAACAATAGTATATATGTACATACATGCATTCATTTGTAAATAAATCTGAAGAGATATTTAAGGATTGATATCAAATTATAATATGTATGTAAACCCATATTAAATTACTCTGTCTTCACACTCATTTTGCATCACTGATTAAAAAACCTTTTTAAAATTAGATAATTAGCTACGTATATATTTTAGGTGTTGCTCATATTTTATTTCAAGTGTTTTAATTTTGATTAAATTCGAATAGAGTGGAAGTCAAATACATACATACATACAGGCATACACGAGTTGCAGTTTTAGTCATGGA
The DNA here is from genome assembly GCA_963680855.1 of Lepeophtheirus nordmannii. Classification (NCBI taxonomy): domain Eukaryota; kingdom Metazoa; phylum Arthropoda; class Copepoda; order Siphonostomatoida; family Caligidae; genus Lepeophtheirus; species Lepeophtheirus nordmannii. The sequence continues at coordinate 17,893,583 of OY804525.1, read as the reverse complement.
ACTATTAAAATTGGCGTGTGAAGAACACAAAGCAATCTTGAACAAAAATCGATAAAATGAGAAACCACCATTTTACATACATAATTAATGAAAACGCCCCTATAGTTTATATGTAGACATACAATTCCTATCGATAACAAGGAGCTTTAAAGTTAAGTTACTCTGTGATGAGTTGAAATAGCGTCGAATGTTAGCTTCTGGGTGTAATTTCGTAGACTACATACATAAGTCTACAAATTACAAGCATTTTTTTTTGCTATCAATTCATTTAAGTTTTTTGTAGAGATGCAGATCCTAAAACGTAAAGAGGTAAAGCCATTTATCTACGTGGGGATGTAAGTAAATTCAATCCTACCATCAAGTCATTTGGAGGATGACAGGGACTTAAGTATTCTGGAATTGAAACCTATGACCTTCACCTGATTTTAATCATCATTTTACCTAAAAAAAGTTTAGTAGCTAAAGTAGGTCCAAGATATTTGTAATCCAAATTTAAACTCTCTCAAGCGACAACTTGTTGAAGTTTGAAACACTTTCGATTAGAACTATGTACATCCCAAAAATTTATGCGCCCTTTTGAAGCCAGATAGAGGCAACCATGAAAGCTGAAGGCTCTTACATTGATGGAATTTAGTTGTCCCTTTCTAGATAATTATTAAAAACTGCATTTATGTGAAAGTGGTTAATCATTTGAATAAGAGTTGAATCAATTCCAAAATGTGATTTGTAACGATGAATGTTCATGTTCACCCTGTAGTACATATAGTCTAGAGCAGTGGCGTCCAGCCAGTCGATTAATTAATTATTATTATTTATGAGACTTATAGCGTATTTGTGTACTTGATTTAGGTGTCTTTTACATGCAACGTTCAAAATGGGGATGGGAAGAGTAGACGGTGAAGAAGGTGGAATCCGTATTGTATCCATTCTCCAGGATATGAATATGGGTACCATACATGCATATGTACGCGCCTTGTGAGTAAATAAAATGAGAGTAGCAAAATGCGTGAGTTGAAACGGAATAAGTTCATTTGCATATTGACATTTAATTATGTAGGTATCTCGAGAGATAATTGAATTCTTTCTATGCATGGCTGCATGTGAGTATAAATTATAAGAGGTCTAAAGCAACGTAGGCTATATCTTCTCATCATACCTTTATTTTAACTTGGTACATTTGTTCACTAGGTCCCATAGGTGGGCAAAGTCATTTTTCCACCTATATAAGTTTTTGCACATCTTTATTTGAAGAGATTTCTTCATATTCTAAAGCTGACTCTGCTGACAACCTTGTCGTTTATTTGAGAATAGAGGCTAAGTATGAAATTATTTGGCTAAATATCCCACTCTAAAATAAGAGACATCTACATAGAAATAGGTTTTTCAATACTAAGCTAGATTCTAAAAAAAAAGCCTTTGATATGATTTCTCTGAATTAATATCTCCTCTCAAAATATGAGATATCTCTTAGGGGAATCTTTGGGGAAAGGGATTTAAGGTCTCTTCCATCCGACATATCTTAGCCGTTTGCAAGTTTTATTTGCAAATGTTTACCTAAAAGGATTTTTAGATAGATAAAACACTTCCTCAGTTGCAAAATTGCTTTCAAAATTGAATTATTAGTAAATGATATATTTTGGATAAATTTAAGATAGGAAAGATGAAAATATGTCAGAAATGTTGATAGTGACGGATCATCTGAGATGGGGAATATACTACATACTGAGCTTGCTCATTCTGGGCTGTATGTTTAGTATTTTTGCATCTACAAAAATGTAAAAAATTTGAAACTTGATAATTACATAAGTGAAATAACAAAAGATAAAATGATAATCGCAACCTCGATTCTCAAAGGAATTTTTTTTTAAAAACCCATGATCGTCGTTACTCTTTTGTATTTTTCTTCTTGTCAACTTTTTAATTTTGGGCAGAGTTACTATTTTGATAGGCTATACATATAATTAATGGATAAATTCTATCAATATACAAATCAATAGTTACTACCTGTATAATGTTCAAAAATTCAAAAAAAGAGCTCCTTAATTTAATATATTTTTTATATATCAAAATCATAAATAATAATAACATCTTTTTGAGTCCATTATACGTAGAGTCACCTGTTTTAAATTAGAAGAGTCAAATGATGAAAAACATCTTCCAAAAGCTCGTCGTGAATCAGGATTGGCTGATTTAAATCAGCTGATTGAAAAAAAAAATCATTAATTTATATCAATGTCATCATTGAACTTTGGAAAACACTTACTGTTATAATAATTAAATTTTACTATAGTCTTTAGATTTATATTGGATAGAAAAGTGAAGATGACTATTTTCTATTTTTATTAGCAAAATATAATTCTTTTCTGTTGAATGTATTTATATCCGAACAAATAGGGATTATATTTTCCATAATTATTCCATAATGTGTCCGATTAATCACGATTTACACTTGAGTTCATTATCTTATAAAGGAAAATCAATTCGGCTGACTTCTTTGTACTGAGGTAGTTCTTTAATGTTGATTGGACAATTCCATAGAAAGGAAAAACTCTTTCATTTCCTGATGACGAGGCTATAACCGTTGGGAGTTGAGGCATCAACACTCAATAGAAGTCAGGACCTTCGAGCCAGACGTGGTAAACTTGAGGTTTTTTCCCCCCTCTAACTTCAAAATGATAGAAACAAGTTTTTCATCAACATACTCCATAGTGACATTCACTTCTTCTGAACTAAGCATTTTCGTTAAAACACAGCTGAATGAGATTTGGTGATAAACTGTTCATAACTCCCCTCCCATTTTTTCAGCTTGTTTATTGTTTGAAAAACTGATGAGTAATTTACTCCAAATTTATAATGCTGGAGCAATAGTGTATTCTACTAAATCCTTTGCTATGGATTGCAACCGATATCCTTGAGACAATCTGACATTGTATTCCTGGGGCATGACCTAGACACTAACCACCTTCCTCTCGATACCTTGTACCAGCGTAGTGACTATTGTTAAAATATTTAAATACTTGAATCACATGTTTTTTCACATCATCAATCTCAAGGTCATGCATGAGCCAGTAGATTAAGTAGATGTGCTGGACATTCACATGTGTAAGCAAAATGCTTAGGTTCATTTCTTTAACAAAAACCGTATCTTAGTATCATTTGCTGCATTGTCTCTCACGACACTTGATCGAATTTTGTAGAGATTGTTGAATATACATATTCCGCAGTGTGAGATCTCCTGGATGTTCTCTATTGCGTCAACTAAATCAATTTGACAAGTGGATTTTTGTTGGAGTGACACAATTTATGAACATTTGACCAAACATAAATAAATGAAAGACTTACATCATACAGTTTCATTATTTAATTCATCTGCACATTTATATCTAAATTCCTTTTTATACCGAAAATATATTTATCTTTTCTGGATGGATAATTATAGACTGGCTTGTGTATTACTGAACCATCTAGAGACACTGAGACTGCTCAGCAAAACAAAACGGTGAATTTGTAGCAGATATCATCCTTACAATTCTTCCTCGATATTCTTCTTTTGATAGGCTAAACAACTTGAGATAAATTTATCCAAAGTTGTTGTTTTCTTAGACGAAAATGAGTAAGCAGAAGAGGTGTCTTTTTAGTGGTGAAGGAGTCAGATTTGTTGATCAATAATTCCAGAAGAGTCAGGGATGAAGAGGTCGAAAAAAAATAATATTTCATACAAATTATCTTTAAAAAACCATCAAAATCTGCCTCTAATGGATTAATTAGAGTCATTTTAAAAAAAATTCAAAATGATAATTAATTAGTTGAAGAGCGTAAATGCATGTAATTACAAGTCATTTTAAATGGTGCAAATCATCTATGTTTGTTTGATCTTAATGTTGACGGGCCACATACAAGTGTGTGTGTGTGCCTACATAAAAATATTTCCCTCCTTTCATCTCTCTTGGATCTCCTAAAATATAAAATACCATTTTTGTTGTGTGTGTGTGTGTCATTGTAAGAAATGAAAATTATAGTCCTCGTTCATCTTGGACAACTACCAATTTTTTTTTTTTTTTAAATATGTAAAATATACAGAAATATGTATTTGTTTGATAATTGATAATGTTTTTTTACAATGAACACACGCCTGGTCACCTACCTATACACCGTACATACATACATACATATGTACCTATGAAACCCCTTCTTAATTATTTTCTCCATACAGGTATGAGGGTCAGTAACAATAGCAATAATGATAACTGTGATAATATTTACTTATTATTTTCTTAAAAATGAAAACAAAAAAAAAAAAAAAAAATTCATCATCCATCATGAAGTCAAAATCACAATTGTTTTGATTTTGTTCATGTCTCTCTCCCTCTCTCTTGTTATTTTTCTTTCTTTCTTTCTTAAAATGTTAATTATAATTTTGAAAGAGTCAATTTCTGCAGGTATTTCATTTTATTATTCTTTAAAAGAAATCCATCATTTAACTACTATATAGGGTATGTTTTCCTTAATATGCGCCCATTAATTTCCTTATAAACATTATAAAAAGCATCATGTAAAGAGCATTCTGTATGTGACGTCATTATTTGGGAGCCATTTTAAGGGGGATATACACAGCCAAATCAGAGCAAACTAAAAACCCTTTCCTTTATTATTCTACGACAGTTTTCTTTTTTTAAAAAAAAGTCATTAAATGATGTTTCCTTCAAAAGATGAGGGAAAATTTACCCCTTATTTTTTTGGCAGTATGTTTATACAAATGTTTCCTCCAACATGGCGTGCTTTTCGTTAACTGGGATGTTTGTACGTTCAAAAAATTCAAAACTCAGTGTCCACCATTCTTCTTCTAAGGGGAATTTTGAGGAAATGTTGTGTAAAATGAATTCTTAGTATGCACATAGTATGGTTATAGTAATCATTCAACGAGACTTAGTATCAATTTTGTCGTAAAAGACCGTGACGACGAGTGGTGAATCAATCCCCACTCACCAAAATGCTTTTTGTCAATTCGTGATTTAAAGAAACAAACAAAACAAGAATGAAATTCTTCTTTTTATAAAACGAATATATTTGCCTTTTTATATAAAATAATAATGATAAATATAAAAAAAATACATAATGACTTTAACTTTAATATTTTTCTATACATCAGTAGAGGGATATTTTCACAGCTCAACAAGTAAGTTGACCAAATCAACCATCAACTGGCAACAATGCTCTCACCTTTTGAAATAAATTTGGCGCAAAGATTTTTAATTTTAGTACGTGACTCTCAAGTTTTTAAATATTTTCTGACAATTGAGCCTACAAATAAATAAACAAAAAAAACCGTTTCTTGACATTGAATCACATGAAACGAGTGTTACTTACCAGCACTTCTAGCTTACTTTGAGACCTTTATAACTGAGATTCTTGGAAATGGTATGCCTTCTGCTTAGAAAGATCCGTGAGAAATGCATGAGACTTGAGAGCCCTGAGATGACTCAGAGGAACAAGGGGGGGGGGGGACTGGTAGTGAACAATGGTCAGCATAAGAAAAAAAATAGTAGTTACATGGTAATTGTTCAGGGGCACTGGAATGGATTTGCATGTGGGAGGATAAATTATATAGTCTTGAAGTCTCAAGTTTATAATATCAGACTAAAATTATTAAATAACTAGATCCCAAAACTTCTTTCTTTTTTAAAAAAGTAGGTGGCGCCACTGGAGTTGTATATTTAGGTAATGAGGATGCACGACTAACTTTTTGGGATAAACAAAAACACACTGTATTCTCCCTTCAGCTGATTTTCATCAATTGACTCTTATGATTTAAAGCAGCTGACCCTACGTAACGTTATCAACTCAAAAAGGGTATTATTAATATTTATGATTCTAATGCATAAAAAATATATTAAATCAAGGATTGCGCGCCCTTTTTTTGAATTTTGAATATATTACAAGTAGTAACGATTGGTTTGTGATTGGTAGAATTTATAAATACTTAATATATCTAAATAATAAATTCTGCATAATATTAACAAGTTGGCAACAAGGAAAATACAGAAGGTTAGCAGCTACCAGTTGTTTTTCCAAATTTTTCCTTTCCCATTTGTTAGTCGAGGTTGCGAGTGGACAAAAAAGCTCGACGTGATGACGACAGCATTCGTTAGATCTACTTATGTAGGTCTTTGAATACACTTCTTCAAGTTCACTCAACTTGATTATGATAATACAATTTGATATTATGTGCATCGTACGTTAGAGAGATGCATACTAATATCTGTACCCCACTATACATACATACATACATTACATCATAATATAGTAAAAATTCTAAAAGTAAATAGAAAAGAAGAAATGATGCAAGGGTTCAAGCATGTCTCATGGGATGAGACATTATATATATATATATATATATATGTACATATATTGTATATTAGTAAATGGCTACATATATTCCTTTAATGCAAAAGTTACTTAATATTATTTCCCTATAAACTATTTACTTTCATCTCTTATTTATACAAATAACAATAATACATATACCAACAGCTGTCCATAAACAATTTAGACTTGTACATACATGACCTCTAAGGCGTAGCAATGGAATAGGAATGGGCATTTTGCTGAGGTGAAAGAGTGTGCCTGCAATTACTTTCTCATACTTCTTTCATTTTATCTGCTGATTGATATTTGACAATATTTAATAGTACACAACAGCAACATATAATAATTGTAACATGTACTCTAGACCTTCTCAAGTTCTTAACCTTGTTGGAGGTACTGAACCCTACAAGTTTCATACAGGCATTCATAGAACCCTTCGTAGTTGCCAATGATGGCCAAGCAGAGCGTGACGTTGCAAATCATATGTGTGGGGTGGATTTAACCACCGAACTCAAGTTAAGAACCACTGCTTTAGACTCAAAGAGACTGAATTCAAATTGATTACTATAAAGGTAGTGGACTCAACCAATATTTTTTTTGATTACATTTTGGCCTTGTCTATTATCTACAGCATTTGTAGGCAGATATATTTATGTAGCTACAAATCGTCTCTTGAAGGAGTGTGGATTGTTTAATGTGTGTTTTTGTCATTGCTTCTTAATGTGCCTTTGACCCTTAAAGGTCCTTCTCTTCATCACATTAAAGAGTTGACTTGATCCTTAAGAAAGGTTAAGAAGGGCGTATCCTCTAAAATTGCATGAGCCATCGTCGTTCTCTTTCCCTCCAAATCTGTTTGGTTGCAGTTTTTGCTTTTGTCAGAAAATGAAATTGAAAATCAAATGCAAATTGAAATGAATAATAAAGAAGATCAAAATCTAAAGACATTTATGCAAGTAGGCAAAGTTGGCTTCTTAAACAATGGCATCATATTATGAAGAAGTGTACCACTAATTTGAAATCGAGTTATAGGACAAATGAAATCAAACTGCAAATCAAACTGCAAAGTGTTAAAGGACCTAAAACTTATAAAATTATTCTACAAAGTTAATATGTGATTTCTATACACATTCAGAATCACTTTTTAAAAAAATCTTCTCTAAGTACAACCCTCTTAAAATACTCACAAATATTTCTTTAGTTCGAATGTTATGTCAACAGTTCCTATATGAATAAGGCAATTGTTTTTACTTTAAAAATGGAAATACTGTCATTTGTTTAATTCCATATACTCATGATCACCTGTGTGATATATATGGGAGCAAGAAGCCTCTCAGTTCTCAAAGTAACTTTAGAAGCTTACATTACTTTAAGTTATATTTAAAACCACAGCCAGCAACAATTATTTTAAATAGTACTTTCAAATAAGAGATCATTTGAGATGGAATATGATTAGTGACTTTGTGGCCTGATTTAGTATATATGTAGTCTATATTGACTCAAGTCTGGACTTGCAAGTAGATACATACTTTAAATACTTGAGAGTTGACTCCGACTGGTAAGTAGGGTAGACACACATAGGTTACAGTATGTTTAAAAACTAGGCACTATCGTTATCTTATTTTAACAAATGAAGTAGGTATATTGGTTCATTTATTATTAAATCCTGTGTTGGACACACATAAATAAAATCCACGCAGAGGAATGATTAATGATCCTGAATTAATTTTTTTTATTTTTTTATTTTTTTTTGAGAGAGAGAGAGAATTCAAGTCACCGCAAGGAATCTCATTAAAATCTTGTAAGACTTTAAACGTAGTCATTTCAATTTATTAGCTATTACTCCTACATTTTTTCTTCTTCTTCTTCTTCTTGGGAGTAACTGATTCCCATGGATGATCAATGACGTATTATTAAGTATTTACACTCACATTGAGTAGGCATGAAGATAGGCATTGTAAAATGTAATTACGGGGTCTTTGATATCAAAGACGTCAAAAGGACTGCTTTAGTACTGCAGGGGCGTAGATAGCAGAGGGATATATAACAGTGGGGTTTGGTATATGTATATTATACAAAATCTTCCTCCCAAGGCTTCAGAATGAGAGAGAGAGAGAGGGAGAAAAAAAAAAAAGCAAACTAATTTGAACATAAATTGATTTTTTTACTTATGACATATATGAGACAGTACTCAAAATCCAAAGAAATTGGATTACGTTTTTTTATATGTACATAAAAGACATTTTTTTCTGGATTCATTTCTGGATATTAAGAATATAGCTGAGGGAGTGAATGGGTGGCTAAGTCCCCCCCCCCCTTCTCAACATAACAAACACACTAACCCTTTCAAATCCATAAGGTATCAGAAAGTATCTTTAACTGGAATTTTTTTTTTTGAGGTCAGAATGACCATACTAGCCTAATTTGATTTTATAAAAAAATTATAACTCAACCCGTTTCTCACAGAAATTATGGAACACTGCTGTACCTCTGGTTGTGAAGGGAATTTTTTCATCCTTAAAAAAACACGGTTTATCAGGTCTTTTTTCGTATTTATTTTATCTTTATTATGTCCTCAGGTAAATTTATTCATTAGTCTTATTTGACATAAAAATTTGAAAAATCTAAAATAAAAATATATAATATATAACATGTTATGTACATTTTACAGTTGATATTTTATGAAGCAATTTCTGTTGATATATCAATAAAAAAAGCTCCCTTCATACCCAGAGGGACACTTGTGTTCGCAAAAACTTTGACTTGAATAATTTTTATTATAATTCTTGAAGTATATATTAACAAATATATATTAAGAACGAAAAAGTTATTTTGATATAAACATGATTTTTTTGCATGTGTAAAAATCCGTAGCTTTCATTACAGTGAAATATTATAATCAAATGTTTTTATGACTAACTATGAAATATGAATAATAATAGCTTGACATCTTAGCTATCAAACAAAAAAAATAAAACAAAAATCGGTGGACAATGAAGCTCATCAGCGAATTTTGAAATTATGGGACATTGGTGTTCTCTGGGTTGAAAAGAGTTAATTGAAGCATTCTAAAAAAATGCATGTTGTTTCAGGTAAGCACTGTTCGATACTGTGCTTTAGATCTAATAGTCATTTGATTTCATCAATACTAAATGTATATTTAATTTTGAATTTAGTCCTTATATATAAATTCAAATTTTATTATGTAAAGCCAGACATTTTTCTTCAATAAGAGTCCGTTTTTCAGCCTACTACCTGTTGAGAAGGAAGCACAAAGTCAAGCCAGTCAGTTTTGTTTCTTTTCCAAAACAGCTAAAAAAATGATGGATTATGATATTGATACAAAAAGAGTGACAAAATGCCCAAGTGATGTTCTATGAAGACCTTGATTGCTTTTCTTTATTATATATATGCATAGGTTTAAAAATATGACTCGAAAAAAGTCATAGCCTTTGACCCCACTAATACCTTTTTAAAATTTATTTATATATGTACGAAAATTAAAAGCTTGGACACATATGGGGGTGTTTGAGGTTCCAAGGCCTTTTAAAAATTTAGACAAACTTATGCAATTTGAATACTTACTACGTCACTGCTCCAAGTACTTGTTAGGTCTTCTCAAGTATGATCTTTTTTAATAGTCAAACAATTGAACTCTAAACCATAAGGGCAAGGATTTGACTCACAGGATCAGTTTTAGGGATATATGGGTCCTCACGCCCTTAGTGTATCCCTTATTTAAAAAAAAGAGAACACTTTAAAAAAAGTTCCAGCACAGAGAAAAACAAGCTCTGTTCACTTGGAGAGTGATGACTCAGACTTGGTATCATTTAAACTCAGATTCCTCCCTGATTTTGAAACATAATTCCCTAAGCTTTGCTACATTTTCTCTCAAACTCCAAACTATATGGGTTAAGACTTGACTCATACTGTGTGTGCATAGGGGGTGTTTGTAGGAGAAGGGAGATCAATTCTCCCCCTCCCTGTAGATCTTCGATATTCAGTGCATATCATACTCAGTATATAACTACCCAAATTGGACCCCCAATTAAAACAAATTTCCAACTCTGTCAATCAGTATGTGGACCCGGACTTACTCTCATTTAGACTCAAACTCATTTTAGAATAAATAGTTGTTATTTGTTACAATTTGTTAATTTTAGTTTCAGACACGGACTTGACTCAGAGCATGTTGACTCGGACTTGCAATTATTTGTGCTCAGACTGGTCTCAGAATTGTACTCAACGATATTTTATGTACGTTATTTATGTGATGAACACTGCATATTGTTTTATTCGTTCAGACTCGTAGCCAAATTGATGGGATGAGTCTTCAAAGTGGCAGGTGGAACATTTTCTTTCATTTTAGTAGAATTCCTTCTTGTGGGATTTATGTACTTTATCTGCTCGACTACCAGCTGACTGTGTGACTGAGTACTCAATATGACAAAAAAGTCCTTCTTGGTGCGTAGGGACTTGAATACAACTTTGCTATTGACACTAAACTGAGGATTCCTAAGAAATTTCATAAGAACCTTCATTATATATCACTTACATATATTGTCATTTCAATGCGTGTGGATTTTGTCTAATTGTTTCTTCTCTCGTTGTTCTAAACCCGAAGATAACAAAAGACTCGTCAATATTTTTTTATATTTTATTTCTTAAATTTCTTGAATAGTTAAACCCTCATTGCAAAAAAAGTTAGACGAAAGATGCATTGTCTTGTCTGAAAGAAGTTAAAAAAGAAAAAAAAATAGAAAGAAAGAAAGAAAATTATAATTATATTATTGTATGCATGGGATTTGGCTTGTGAAGATTTTTCATGCCTTTTACACACGTTGACGCCTATCTCTTGCTACACATAACGTATTCATCTAGGTACACAATTTGACGACCATCATTCAATGGTTGTATGGTTAGTGGGTGATGAAATGACTCACTCCCCAACAACGACACATTTTTCTGACTTTAAATAAAAAAATAAATCCCTCAGTTATTTATAAAGTTGTCAAACGCGTAATAATATGTTATTTTGTAATATACATATATGTGGGTATTATGGAAATATATTAACTTGTCCTAGTAACAAAATTAATACCTCTATACAAATATTGTGAATTAATGTTAATTTCAAAAATTATAAAAAGTATGTAATTAACTTATTCTAAATACAGAAAACGTAAAAAGAACGATACAAAACGAGTGAAGAGTGTAATATCAAAGCATTACATTAATGGGTGAGAGTAAGAACTAATATATTGGCATATTCAGATTCAGTGCCAGATGGTTGCCAGATTGGACCCCCTCCCTCGTTTGATATTATGAGGGTCTCTTCTTTCGGCTCTGAGCATATGAGAAAATGTTTTATATGAACCTAAGTAATGAGTATCTTTTAATTCACTAAAGTAATACTTCTCAACACTTTAATGCAATGATAGCTAATGATGGTGATCTTGTGCGTCCATTGTTGCATGAAAGGTTCAAATGTCTTTTATATAGTGTATTTATAAGAAGGATTGGAGAATTGAGTTCCGGCATGGAATCATTGGATCTCTCAGCATTTCCTCTTCCAAAAAGGGAAAGAAACAAGTCCAAAAATCACATTGTGGAACCGTATCAACCGTTAAATCATATTTTATTTGATGGTAGGGCTTTTGTCTGCAAGATCGGAGCTAATTCCGGTTCAAGGGATGACAAAAAATACGCAAGTGCTGTTTATGTTGAGATTATTTCATTTTGGAGTATTTGTTCACTTTTTGAGTCTCTTAGCTGATGCTAAATTGTCCTCGTAATTGATTCAATTGTCTTTTCACTTCGAGTTTGAATCAAAAGTCAGAGTTTAGTGAGTTGAGAATTTGTGTGTTAAGCCCTCAATCTCTGATTAATTCATAGCATCAATGATTTGTCTTTTTAAGCATCGAGTCTTTTTATTCAAGTCTGAATCATTTTACTTGGAGCTCAAGTCTTTCTATTTAATGAGACATGCAGACCTATTGTATGAGGACAACTCGAGACCAAGTGTTTGGTAGGAATAGCCTCTATCACTAATGAATTGTAATGAATAATCCCTACAACACAAATACTTGACATCACGTTGAGTCTTGAACTCACTTTCTTGTTGAATCATATTTTAAATGTACATATATATATTCAAAATAAAATAAAAAAGTATCCATTGAACGGGAGTTTCCCTCACTAGAGTCTCTCTTCAGCTCTTATCTCTCTATGCAGTATTTAAAATAATAATAATATTGTATATTTTGTTTGAATAATGTACATATTAGCACAAACAAGTTTCTCAATGTCATTTGCTTCCTTCAAGGTTAGTCGGATAAATATCCAAGAACTGCATGTTTCAGTGGTTACTTTAAAAGGATATATAGTGTTATATTATCCTTCCTCAAACTAATTCTTTAGTTTGTATACTTATTTACATGCACTGGGGATTATTAGAGTGTTAAATATATTTTTTGCAAATACTCTTCACTTGAACACGCAACCTCTGAAGAGAGTCGATGACGTCATGACCATTTTTCCTATTTGTTAAGCTCATACCTAATTAATTAATGGACATTTCATTTCTCATCCTTTCCCTCAAAAATGAAATAGAAAAGCGGCAAGAAATTATAAGTAGTATGCTACTTGACCAATTACATTAGTCTGTACAAGTGCTGCCCTTATTTCCTACGATATAACGATTTAACGATATATATTTGGATTTCAACCAATGGACATTCATAAATTGAATAAACAAGGACTAAGCTTACAAATCAATTGCTGACAATATAAAAACTGTGAAATTGTTGATGTTAATAAAGTAAATGAAGTTTACATCAACGATACATCAACATTCAGAACACTTAGTAGGAGTAAGAGTACTTAGGATATTCGACAGCTGAAAAAGAACTAAAAAGGAATTCTGAGTAGAGCATTGCGTAAAATGGGTTTTTACTACTTAATTTCCTCATCCGTTCCCTTGGTTTTGAGACTGGTCTTGACTCCTTTGAGTCTTGCCCTTGGAATCTAAAAAGAAAATGACAAAAGGTCTCATCATAAGTTTGAATTTAGCCAATGTCGAGACCCGTTCTTCCCAAATGTAAAGCTGTTCTTGACTTCATACAAATAGAAGAGATACCTTAATGCAGTAGATAATAAGACACTACGCTAAATACAACACTAAAACGATGAAGGTCAAAAGACGACAAAAAAAGACATGCATGGAAATGGAGTCACATAACACGAAGTGCATCATTTCTGCTCTAAAGACCCTGCAATGTATGATGATTTTCATTTTAATGAATAGGAAGATTTTGTGACCACAAATGGTATCATCTATTGTTGAAGGAAAGTAATTAAGTACAAAATTAATGAAATCAAAAGGTAAAGATAAGTACTAGCCATTGATCAACATGGTAATTTCCTCTCTATGAAGAAACAATCTCTCTGCTCATAAAAATCCCTTTATTTCGAACAGAAAAAAAGAAGGTTAAGATTTGAGGATTAGAGTAGTACAAAGATAATTTAGCCCATAAAATTGCGTCTAATTAGCAATTCAATCCCAGATGAGAGACTATTTTTATGGATGGATGGATGGATAATAGCACTGTAGGAAATCCTCAGACCATTTTCATAGAACTTTTTCAAATCGCATGTAAGATAAATATGCAATGACTTAGATGTGTACATAATATGTATACTTGAGTTGCATTTCCTAATATCTTATTCTTGTTTTGTTTTTTTGTCCATATGCTTGATTTTGTAGAGTCTCCTTTTACACAAAGAGGTATACATACGTTATGTCTGTAGAATCGATCCGTTTGGAAAGTACAAAAACAAAAAAAACAAAAACAAAATCTAAATGATCAAATTGCATGTGCATAGTCCTACCAACCTTGTTGAAGTTAACTATGCACATAGGTACATAGACTAGGTTGTGCAATCAGTGTATTGGATTTCATTCTCATATCAGGGACACCACCAGTATTTATACATCATGGAGTAAGAACATTTTTGTATTTTGTAAAATACAAACCCTCATCAAAAATGAGTCCTCATTACATATCTGTTTAATACAATTATTTGAATTAATCCATGTGATTGGAAACAAAAATCAAATGAAGACTGACTAGGGATGCTCATTCAACCTTCTTTGAATCAGGGCCCCTGGCTACCCAAAAAAGAGTTAAACCTTTTCATAGTCTATTTTTTAGTCATATATTAATCTACTAAACAGAGATGAGAGGTAGTCTCTAAATTGTTAGTGCAAGTGACTGTCCGTAATTTGATTGTCGTGCTCTCAGATATCTTTTGAACTTGTTTATAGTTGTCTGGTATTTGTGAATGTTTACTCCAATCTATGTAGATATATGACGACTAACAAATTTTGTATAGAATTTTATTAAAGTGCACTTGCCTGCAGTTGAGAATATCCAGGGAATGCTTAATAAATACATAGAATTTGGCACACACACACACAAAAAGGTCGGCACGGAAATAAGTAAGACCATGTAGGTTTTAATATTATTATCCCTCAGCACTCGCAACCTCGACTCACAAAAGGGAAAGGGAAAATTTGGAAAAACAACTAGTAGCTGCTACCCTTCTGTATTTTTGTATATAGTTGCCATATTTTTAATATTGGGCAGAGTTATTATTTAGACATACTATGCATTGATCAATTATACCCATATACAAATCTATTATTGGTACTTGTATAATATTCATTAATTCAAAAAAAGGGCGCGCAATCCTTGATTTAATATAACAAGATCATAAATAACAATAATAATACACTTTTTGAGTTCATAACACGTAGAGTTAGCTGCTTTTAATCAGAAGAGTCATCGGATGAAAATCAGCTAAAGGGAGACTAGAGGGTCTTTTTGTTTATCCCAAAAAGCTCGTTATGCATAGCAAATAGAATCTGACTCAAAAAGGTACATACATTGAAATTACTTTTTTTTTGTTGAGACAATGAGTACAGAAATGGTATACAGTCTAAGATTTTAAGGTGTATTAATAAAATCTCAAGTCCTCAAAATATGGACTTGTGTCGTCAAATCCAATTCCCGTTCTCAGCAACACTCTGAGTAATATTTGTTTTGAATATTTTTCAAGAATAAAAAGAAAAGAAAAAGAACAACATTACCTAAGTGTATGTCACATTCCATATAAATGAGTCATTTTGAGTTAAAAGCCTCCATCCCCACATACATATTTTGGATGAGAGTAAAAGTCAGTATTTATTATCAAAGCATTCCCTTCCTTCTTCTCTTCTCTAAGTGTCATGATAATATAATTGGGGATGTCTCTAAGAAAACAACATGATAGCTAGCATGAGACATAAATATTCATCCTCAATAAATGTTGCTTAAAGCTGAGAATAAGCAGTATATGTATGTATAAGCATATATTATATGTTAACTTAATCAATGTTCATTACTATGTATATATATATATATAGTGTTTCCATTTCCTTTGTTTAGAACTAGGTAAAGATATGTAAACGTACAGCTAACGTGTACATAGCTTCTATAGAAATAATTGAAGCAATAACTCTTAATGTGACTGCAAATTCCCAAAATGCAAAATAAGGTTATTTTTTTGTCTTTAAAGAAAAAGTTTTTCAAAGTAATTTTTTTTGTTGGGGTTGGAAAAAGAAAGAAAGAAAGAAAGAAAGAAAGAAAAGAGTACTAAAAATATTTTAAATTCCTTTACTACAGAATAATAATAGTCATAATATAATTTAAGGAGGAGAAAGTTTGCAAAGAGTTATGTGTGGATGAGTCTCCATCGATTTATTATTGAGCTTAATGTATATAGATTATAAAACATTATGTATTATCCATGTAATAGGAGAAAATGTAACGCTACGGAAAGGTTCCGTGGCATTATTTGAAGAAGAAAAATAATAAAAAAATATTTTTTACATGAGGCTCTGCTGCAACAATGGTGTCACCTATCCTCAATTGGCTCTGGAATAACCAAAATAACATTATTAATATTTTTATAAATTTGGCTATTATCAATAGTCATGGGGTCCTCATCATCAGTCCTCATGGTCTTAAGACTGATTTCAACTCCTAGGAGCCTTTACCTTGTTGTCAAAATTAAGGCATAACTAGATTCATTTTTTTTCTATTGGACTTACTCTCCATCCCTCAAAGTCTTGGTCTTGTCTGGACCTTTACTTTTCATATTCTTTGTCTCCGATAAGGAGGCCTTAATCTGCAAACCTAGCCATCAATTATATCAATAACTTATAGATGATTATTTTTGGTCAGCTACTAATTTAGATGTGCCAGAACCAAATTATTGGTGGCTAATGTAGGATGTACAATAATGACATTGCATATAATTATGATGTAATAACCATGCAATTTTTAAGCTTTTGAAAAAGAGAGGAAAACCCCTTGGGCTCACTGTTATGCAGCCCTAATCCCTCTGCTCTTTGTTCTTATAGATAAGTTCAGAGGTCGTAGCTTCTTTTAACCCGATTTAAATCTCTTGAATTAATTAAATAGAAAAAAATATTGGGAAGAATGACCTAATTGTCTAACTACCATGTAATTTTGTGTCTTTTATCCTTATATACATATGGTACTTATATACAAATATATATATATAAACTTTTGAAAAGTTTAAAATAAAGCAACTAGACTAAATTTTCAATAATTAAATATTATACATATATTGAAAATATACAATAGAGTAAGCTTTGGAGTATGCTTATTTTCCTCATCATCGTCTATCTATAATGAAGTAACTGAAAATTTAATTAAAAAATAATACATTAATTTATAAGTATTTTGAGTAGTTAATAGGGTTTGCAGGCAAATGGTTTGAACATCCATTTTCTAGACTTTAAACAACTAAAATTTACTCGGGTTATTTCGTCAGCTGTTGATTTATCTTCTACGCCTACGGTCTATCACAGGATAATCCTAAAAATGCATATTCAATTCGATTTATATGTTATTAAGGACTGAAAGTCCCTATTGTCGATTAAAAAAGTATTCAATAGTTTGAAAAAATTGTCAAAATGGGCCAATTAATAATTAATTAATTTTATCGGAGTTGATTTTGAGCTTTATATCTTTATCTTTTTGAAAGGAAGATTGAGGGGTTCAATACAAATTGTATAGATGCAAGGGTTCTCATTTTACATATTTCTTGAATGTTTTGTTATTTTTTTAACATAATGCAAACTTTCTTTGACGTCACAGATTACATAATAAACCAAAAGGAACGCCTTTTGGGAGTATATCTGTTGACATAATAGTATATTTAACCACTACTATGAGCAAAAAATACCAGGAAATTTGAATATACGTTTTGTGGGATTCCGATAGGAATAAATTATGTTGTCACTACTGTTAATGAGATCTGTGATTCCAAATTACAAGTCAAAATATTCATGTGTGTTTGAATACGTGTACTTTTGAGGAACATCTAAAATCGAATTCTTCTTTTTTTAAAATGTCTGGTAGATGGCGACCCAAATGGAATTGAGAGAAATGTTGTTGAAACCAAAATAGTTTTAATGAATATCCATGGTTCATTTCTCGAGATACATAACCTAGAACTCAAGAAACCAACCGTTCAACTTTTAATTTTAATAGCATATCCTAACTCAGAACTAATTGCTCTGTAATTATTAAGTTAATACAAATTTTGTAACTGTTTTGAAAATTGGAAAAAAAACCGTATGTACATTTGTACTTTTGAGGGGTATGGAATGAACTTTGATAATAATAATAATTAAATATAGATTTTTTGATTCCCGATATTTTTTACCTCTAGCGGTAAGTGCTGGTAAGAGTAGAACAATAAATTAAAATATCTAAGAGTACATCAAAAGTCAACACCCTCAGTTTTCATCGCCATTGACGAATGACGATATGTCATTACTAGTAACTTATTTGGTTCGAAAGTAAGAATAAAAATCATAGCGGGAATAATTTTGAAGGCTTTTAAGAAAAAGCATTTCCTTCCCCCTCAACAAAAGCTCTGGCTACGCCATATTGCTCTATACCATGGGTGTCAAACTCATTTCACATCGTGGGCCACATAGGACGCCTAGGTAGACGTCGTGGGCCAGACCATTAAAATTATAGCATAGTTAGCTATAAATGACCAAAATATCATTTCTTCCCTTTGTTTTGATTTAAAGAAGAACAAGGACATTGTTCAATTTAACTTAAAATTTATTGAACCACACTTTTATTACAAAACATTTCACAAAATTGCAGAAACTTCAAGTAACTAGAAAATCGAAAATTATAATAATGAACTTTACATGAGACTTATAAAGAAAGACTAACATGCGCCCCTTGCGGATAATTCATGAATTACATTTAATTAAAAAATTTAATCCATGTCTTTTATGTATTTTTCCCACTTTCAAATTATCCGGCAGGCCTGATTGAATTTCCTTGCAGGCCGGTTTCGGCCCGCGGGCTGTATGTTTAACACCCTTGCTCTATACTATTTAAGGATGTGGTTTGTTTGTTTGATTGACACAAATATATTTAGATAAGCCATTGAGTGCTTATTATATTATCGTTATCCCATATAAATTTACAGGGTTTTTGTTGTTGTTGTTGTTGTTGTAGGCTATCTAATTTTCTTCTTCTCATAACCCTTATTAGTATTCTAAAGAGAATTTGCTGGAACTCGAATTAGCTTTTGCTATGCTTAAAACAAAATTAAAATCTACTACAAAAATTGAAAAGACTTAAACAACAGATTTTAAGCTTTTGTTGACTTCGTTTTTTTTTTTTTTATGGTTGAAAGGTTCTGAGATACAATACAAATACACATATATAATAAGAAGAACGTCTTCATAGCCTTTAATTTAACTTCACAGATTTTTTTTTGAATTTTTTTTGATGTTTTTTTTGCAGCTTTACAATCAAATACACGTATATTTTAGAGTCTTTAATTTTTATCTGATGTTTATAACTGCATTGACTGTTTGATTTATGGATTTTTATATATGAAAAAAAAAAAAAAAAAAAAAAATACAGACTTGAATTTTTTGCACATGCGTAGCATCTGATAAATATTTCATACATAGTCTATGTACATATGTATGTACCTACAGCTATGTGTAGTAAGAGTCATCCTTTCTCAAAAAACAAAAAACAAAAAAAAAAAAATGTATAATATCATTTATTTTTATATTTTTTTGAAGGTTTCAAGGCTTGTAAGAGTCCTTATCATTTACGATCATCAAAAGTTTCTGTGTGTGTTTTTTTTCTTATGTGATTTAAATCCTTTGGGTAGCTTTGACTCCAATCATATGTCTATGTCATAATGAAAAAAAAAGTCATCAGTAATTTTTTTTGTGAGCTGTTGATTTATTCACTCAACACACTTATTTGTGTTCTGTACGTTGAATATCTGCAAACAATTGTACATATTTGTCTGGGTCTCCTTCTAATTATTGGATGAAAGGTTGAGAGAGGATCATAATCACTGTTAAACACTCAGACAGTATACAATCATGAAATAGTATCACTCTACAAAGGTCAAATACTGCCAAAGTCATCCAATAACTATTATTTTGGAGGAACAACTAACTAACTATTAACTTTAAATACGTATTAACAAAATATATTTTTCGTCAGTAACAGTTGTATATTTATCTTAGCAATTAAATAGAGAGCTGTTCTATGTACACACTTGGGTAGAATGACGTCACGTAGTACCATAAAATCTATGTACTTTTTGATCTCTATTCCGTCTCTTTCACGAGGAAAGGCTTAGAGATATGTACATTTGTATGTATGTATGTACAATACTAAGGATGACTCATTCCCTGTATCAGTCTTATTGTGAACTTTGATCCTTTGTGCTCAAACTGACTCTGTTGTTGTTGTTGTTGTTAAGCGGTGAACAACACTCCCTTACTATCAAATATACATAATATAGATAGCTCAACGGTATAGAATGTAGAATTGACGTCATTTAGCCCTCAATTAACTTTTTAAAGTCTCTTTTTCATGAAAAGAGAAGGTTGAGTGAGATTTGAGTGAGGATTCCTTTTATATGGACTTAAAAAGGATGTTGTTCCTTACTAACTCTCAATTCATCCATTATTTCTAGAGAGGAGCTCCAATATCGATCACCTTTTTTACGTAGTAGTTGACTCTATCAATCTATTAAATAAATATGAATTTATGCCACTAAAACCTTCATCCATCAGACATTATTTGCTTCTTAAACCAATCAAAATAACTTATTTTTCTTATAAGAAAAAAAAAAAAAAAGATGAAGGCTCATTTGCTTTAATTTACTGCAGATACTGCCAAAGTATTTGCATGAAGGGGGGGGGGGGAAATACCAAAAATATGACATGAACAAAATATAAAGTCACGAATCGATAAGCATCATATGTGGTACAAAAAGCATAAAAGTTAAAAGAACTCTCAATAACAATAATAATTATAATTATGATTAGACTCTATGATGAAAAAAAAAAAAATACTGACATTGAACTGACTTTTGCTGATTATAACATCATCATGCATATGTAAGATCCTCTCAGAAGCAACCACTTATATAAAGGTAGTCAAACATCCATTAGTGTAAGGGTTTTTTACCGATGCTTTTTTATAAATAAAAAAAACTACCTACATATATCTTTGTTTTTTCAAGGAGTTTTTGTTCGATAAGTATTTCGAGCAAAAGTTCGCTAGAAATCTAAGAGTCACGGTAGAGCTACTTAAGTAGTAGCGCGTAGAAGGATTAAGAAACGCCTGAATTCCTTCTGCGCGCTACAACTTGGATGAAAATTTACACACTTAGATGGACGATTTCTTCTTAATTAAGGATTTTTATCGAGCGCTTGACATCTTATTTGAAAGCTGTGGGCCTCAGCTCTTGTATGCATTCCATATTAATCCATTTTAGGTAATATTCAATAAGTTATTTAAGTACAAACGTTTTAACCGACTTTATGGCGTTACTCCCGCACCCTACGCCTCTAGGAGTCCCTTTGGATCAAAACAAAGACTGGAAATGAAATTTGCATTAAATACACAATCGAATCATTATTTTTTAATGCTCAAAACGAGAATTCTTCTATGTTTAAATGGAAGTTGAAGTTGGAAAATGAGCCAAAAAAGATATAAAAGCAGGGACCGATTTCTCAAAAACTGTCCGACTCTTGAAAAAAAAAATTACAGATTTGAAATCAACGTGTTAAACTGAACAACTTTTACATTACTTATACTCCTTAGGATTTTTGACTGTTGACCAGTGTAATTCCCTTTCTCATTAGTGGAAGTTCGTTTCTATGTATGCATGACCCCATATCTCATAGAAAGCCACGAAGATTGGGTATTATTTATGTTGGCAACTTTAAAGAGTGCATTTAAATAAATAAAAAAAAAATGAATTAAATTGAATTGAAAAACATCAATTCATGGGCTATGATCTGTACCCTAATACCTATTTGTAAGTATATTTCGAATTTTTTCTTCTTCACTCTAAAGAAATAAAAAAATCCTTAACAGTATTGAAAAACTGACCATGAGACGATCTAGCTCCATGGCTCCTAGAAACATTTAATCTCCTTACTCAGCGTCCCTTGTTATTTAAATAATCTCTAGCTACAAGGAAACTCAATAAATAAAAAAATAGTATAACTAGTGTTGTGGCTAAAAAAAGTACCTCCTTAACCATGGGAAGAGCAAAAAAAAAAATGTGCATTTTTTGTCTTAAAAAAAGGAAAACTTGAATCTAATAGCTTTGGTCTTGATTACAAAACGCAGTCATTAAGGAGTTAAAAATCAAGGCTTTAAGGGCTTCAAATTGAGCCCTTTTTAAACTATTGCATATTCAGAGTACTCTATCACTAAGATATACACAAGGGACTTTTAATAACTTCAACACTCGTAACAGTGCAATTTGTCCCTTTTCAAAGGATCTCGTTAGAAAGAGAATTGCTTGTATATATATATATATATATATTAAATGCATACATGATTAGATGAGTCCTTGTTCCGTATGCACATCGATATATACGTACATACATATATACATGTAGGTCTCTCAGTATATTCAAGTATCTGTACATATGCGTAAATAAACAATCGGTTATTTTATGTATGTTGTATGTGTTAAGCAATTGCCTATTGAAAAAAAAACACAAATAAAGATTTTAAACTCTGATTATAATTGTTTATTTCCTACAAGTCTTGATGATGATATCACTATCTTGAGTTGTTTTGTGTATACATATTGTCTATATATGTAATTGATACTGAGTGAGTTATTCTTGTTGGAAGTATAGTTGATTATATGTACAAACTGAAATATTTAGCAATCCTCATGGCATCTCGCAATCTCCTCCTCCCACAAAAAAAAAAAAGAGACAGACAAAATGCTTAGAATCATTTTGAACGATGTATTTTATGTCTAGGGCTAGTACAACAGCTAATTTGAGCGCAATTAGTCAACATATTTTATAAGGAGTCACAAAATTATTTTAAAAAAAGCTATGAAACACGTGATCCATAATCTGGCTACAAAAAATAGGCTATCACGTCATTGCTAGGAGTCAGTTATTAGCTCAGTCAAACGTCATGACAGCTCAAGCTGCTTCCCTCTCAACATTCATTAAATTGTCAGGGCTACCAGGTTGATATTCTCTTTCTTTTTATTTCACACACACCATTTGCATATTATTTATATTCCTAGTCATTGCAGCCATGCTGGAAGAGTTTTTATACAATTATGACGCTTTGAGTTTATTTGTGATCCAAACTACTTGCAGAACTAAATAACACAACCTCATTTTTCAAAAAGTGTACCATACATATATTAGTCCCTATTGTTCTCTTGTCACTGACATCACTATGCATTTACATTTATGAACATTGTTGTTTAGCCTCCGAGTTAACTAATACTTTTCCATGGATATTATATTCTTTCCCAAATATCCTCTTTCTTTGCGAGTTCCTAACCGATCCGAAACAAAATTAACCTTTAGGAATCTATTATCTATTAATTTAATTTTATCCACAACATCTCTACTTCTCTTAGGTATCAAATTGTATTCAGTACATGTTCTTCGATTTGATTTTACATTATTAAAAATGAGCCAATTCATAAAGATTCCCTAAGATATATATGTGAAAATGTGCGTCATTTAATTTAATAAATATGTATAGTAACTATTTTCTCTAAAGAGGGCATCGTTGCTTTGATTCATGAATCAATATGTGAAACTATTCTATATGTACATACATACCTCAAAATTGACATCTTTCAATACGTTAAAATTCGTTTTTAAGCCAAGAAGATATCCCCCGACAAACTAGAAATCGTTACATTTTCTTTTTTTTATAGCTTTGGTAGGGACGAAAAGAAATATAAAATGAATATATATTGTGGGAATGTTACCATTGCGAAAAAATGACCTCGAGTATATAATTTTTTTTTGACCATTTTTTTCAATATTTTAGGCCAAAAATGTACAATGATCATTTTATTTTATTTCCCAGGTCAGTTACATATCATAGTGTCATATATATATATATATATATGTATATATATATATATTTATGTATATTTGATTACTTTTGAGTAAAATAATTACATCTGCTATGATATTGACCTTAAAAGGACTCCATTAAATATATATATATAATCTAGATTTAAATTTAAACTCAAATGATTTATCCTTAACCCATGTGTAATCCCCGTCTACTTAATAGAGAATTGTAAGAGCTCAACAGGACTTGAGGACTTGACAGTTGACGTCATTGGCTAAATAATAGTTAATTTTAGATTTTTTGTTTGCCTCTTTTAGAAAGGTTGAGGAATGATGCTTGGCTCAGATAGGTAGATATTTGACACATGAATGACAGCACTATATTATATTTTTGCCACATATGCAAAAATCTATACACATAGTGTAAGGATGTATATATGTATGCACAGGTTAAACTTTAGTCTACGAGGAAAAATTATACATAGCGTGATGTGAAAGAGATTTGTTTCTAAGGTGGAAAAGCTTGAAAAATAACCATTGCCAATGTGTGTCTATGTAGTCGGATGGCTCTCGTATCTTTTGAGATGATACTCGACAAACAATCAGAGGCATCTATCTAAATTATCATTTATTAAAAGTCCAAAAAACGTGGCCAATTAAGCCTCTTCCTTTCTGAGGTCTACTACATAGCTACATATGAGAGTACTCTTTTCAGTATGACAAAAAAACAATATCTGAATAGACAGAAAAAGAAGGATCTTCAAATCGCTCGCAATTTGAGGATTTACTGCTTATATAAATATATGCATAATTACATATATATTTCACTCATAGAGCTATTAACACATTATTTTAAAGTTCCAGAGTCTTCATATTCTGTAAACATGACCTTTTTTTTTAAAGAGTATCAATAGAATTCGGCATAGACGTATGTATGTAACTTAGAAGTGTTCTTCTAAGCCTCTCTGTTTTATAGTTAAAGTATAATTTATATATATATATATATATGTTTGAATGGTCACTGAGTATAGTACATTTAATTATTTCAAAGGATAGATTGACAAGGCAGATATGTAAATACAAATGAAACTTATTTGTTGGAGGTTCTCACACCTTAATAATTTTGGAAAAAGGATTTGTACTTCCTAGAATGCTAAAATGCTCTCTCTCTCTCTGAAAAGGTTCAAAGTTTAAATTGTACATTAAAATGTGGTTTCATGTTTTAGACCTTAGAATTTTTCTCTTCCAGAAGGTTGCAATTTACAATTCTGTATATATTTTTTTTGATGTTTTAATACCTATCAACCGACTGACATGGAAGCAACAAGGATACTTTTCATTAAAAAGAATGAGAAAATAATGATATATAATAAATCAAAAACGTTTAAAAGTCATCCTTTGATTTTACAGTTGTATTTTCACATTTGATTCCAAGACTCTACAAAAAACATTTGACAACTTTAAAGAATGCGAGCAAAATTTTGCTGAGTCATTTTTTTTTTTTTTTTGGACATAACCGCATTTTTCTATAAGCCTATTTATACACCAAATTTTGAATGAGTCTCCTCTACTACCCGATTTGATTAATTAATAAGTTAATTTGAATATTCTCTTGGAATGAGGATAAACTATGAATACGAACATATGTTTATAAATAGAAAATGAAATAGAAATGACTGAATATTTGACCTTACACCAGAGCGTTTCCTATAAGGAAAGATACATTTTGCTCATAGTAACTTGGCAACATTGGAACACACCTGTTTTTGTGTGACATATTAGTCAAAATAGACTAACAATTTGAATGTAAACTTATAACTCTCTACAACATATGGTAAAACATAATTAAATGAAAAAAAGATAAGGTCACGCTTCAAAATACAGTCAGAAAGCAAATAAATATCTTTGAATGTTTAATTAAAGCAACACCTCCTCCTCCTGTCGAGATAAAGTAAAATGATGTAATATAGTTTTAAAACTCCTGGGTCATTGTAGTATGTATGCTTGCTTGTTTACAGAATGATAAGAAAGTATGCATGACTAAGAGTCGACTACATGGCTAAACTTATCTCAACAATCTTGTTTGAACTAATGAATAAAAACCTGACCATACGAATGAGTAGAAAAATTATTGTAGGAACGCAAGGAATCTGTTTAATTTATCACATCTGAAATAAAATAATAAAAATACTTAATACATACTTAATAGTCGTAATGAACGAGCCAAAACGCTTTCTTTCTACCACTCTAGTAAAGGAATGATAAATTATGAAGTTACAAATGTACGTGTTTCTTGGACTAGGAGGGCAGATGTACGGATATAATATGTATAAGGATATCATAGTTGTCTTAACTTTGCAGTTCATCTCAAGGGTCCTCGTTCGGCAGTTTGATGGGGACTCTATCAAATCCAGATCTTTCTTTTTGACTACTTTAAAATGCTCTTTTATTTTAAACAATGAACTCCCTTCAACGAAATAAGGAAGAGCCGTTGGAATGTACATAATTGACGTCATTGGCTATCTATTCGTTATAATAGTTTTGGGCCTTTTTTTCTTGATGAGAGGGATCGTGGTTAGAATCCAGTACTTATCTACCTCCGTTTGGCAGACCCAGTGTACATACTTAAAGTCTTTAAAAAATCCTAATAAAAAAGAAGAACCAACAAACATTTACCTAATTTATTCATTTACATATTTTTGAAAAACAAGCAAACCCAGCTGCGTGAGAGTAGTAATAAAAACCAATTAGTCATCACATCAAATACTGTCTGCATAATTGAATTTATATTTTGAAGACGCACATGATTCCCCCATTCTGTGAGTTTGCAAATCAAATACGACCCCCGACATCCTCTGGATATGTACCTAAGTATCTTGATATTAACAAATCCAATGTGTGTCTTTTGATCAGCTATTGATTTATTTTTTTATTTTTTCCTACATTATATTACTTTAATGGTAGCCTGAAAGGAACGCCATGTTGGAGGTATGGTAGTTGTACAATGTAGGTACATTTATAGTTATTAAAATAATGGGTAAATTTCCTCTCAAAAAGTCTGAAGGAAACATTATTTAATGACTTGTAAAAAGAAACTTTTGTAGAATAATAGTTTGTTTGTTTAAATTTGGTTAAAATTAAAGATGGATCCAAAATAAAGACGTCACATACAAACATCGTGCTTTTTATATAGTTATACAAGAAAATTAATCGGCACATATTAAGGAAAACATAATGCATATACATAGTAGTTAAATGATGGATTTCTTTTGAAGAAAAATAAAACTTAACTTGACAAAATTATATATGATATTATTTTGAGAAATTTTTTGAGGAGTATCAAAGTCCACAAACTTCTCATTAAAGTACATACACACATAGCATTGTGAGGAAGAACAATGTGTAGAGTGCAAAATTGCCTTGTAACTTGATCAACATACATACATACATACTTGTCAAAGTAATTTGAGTTATTTATGCATGCCTTGTCAATGAACAAATTACATCTTTTTTTTCTATGTACATATCTATTTACAGAATATGTACACATCACCCACTCTTTGAATTATAATAACAATTACATATATTGTGTATAATTACTCTCAGGTTGACAGCTCCATCAATGAAAGTGAACTAAATTTAGACAATTGCTACTCGACGCTTATAAATATGCTGTTAAATACATAGTTTGCATTATTGAAATACTTTGGTTCCTCCCTCCCTCTCTCCTCTCCTTAATGGACCACAAATGTAGGCGAATGCAAGTTTTTTTTTTTTTTTTTTTTTTTTTATAGACAATAAAAATACACAAATTTTTAAAGATGTAAGAAAGCTTAACTGATTTTTTTTTCTGTTTGAAAGCTGTGTTTACACACGTGCATTTTCTCGCAACAATGTGGTCCATGCCACAATCAGAATTGGACTTGTCATGGATAATTAAGATTATAATTTCGAATTTACTTACTATCATGGTTGTGAGGAAATGAAAAAGAGCTCAGGAGGAAGCGGTGGGGATTTCGTATCCCACCAATGTAATAATATATACTAAGTGAAATTATAAATTATCTACTCACATAATTAAATTCGTAGCCCAATTACTCCAAATATTTCAAGATTACTCCTTTCTTGAAAGACGTTAATACTATTGTTAAACAAAAGGGTACTTTTTTATAACTCCATTCTATTTGTTATATTTTCCTTTTAAAAAACAAGGTACTTTATTTCTCAATAACCCTCATGAAAGATTTATTGTGGATCTCTTTACATGGTGTCCTTAAAAATGATGTCCTTTCATTATTGAGGGGAAACGTTCAAAATGTTGAAAACGAGCTTTAATTTAAGATATTAGACCCCATTTATCCTTCGAAATCCTTGTGAGTTGTTCACAAAATCATTATATACGAGTCCTAGTCACTCGATTCTATTCAATTTGTAACGGATGTAGCGTAAAATTAGAAGTTAGTCCTCAATGTGGCTCAAGTCCCTAACCTCCTAATATCATGTGCTCATTTTCCTCTTAGATTGAGTAATTTGATCTGGTTAAATCAAAATGCAAAGAACGGATAATGAGGATAAGTAAGGATCTTATTTATCTAAATTAATATGTGGACAACTTATGTTTTATTTGAGCTATTTGCTCATTAAGATCCTAAGAATCAAATGATGTGTGAAAGATAATGCTCATAAATTGATGAAGACCTTTTACTTCATAAAGAATAATGACTCACTATTTGAAGGATAATGTATCCAGATACTAAAAAAACCCGGAAATTTTTTCACATTAGTGTTTTTTAGAATAGTGAGTCAAGTAAGGGGGAAACTTGCACCCAATCACGGACAGCGCTCAAATGACTTAACATTCAAAATGTATATAAACTCAAATTGACTGACTAAGTTCCTTTGTATAATACATACTTAATCTTTATTCCTGTAAAACATTTGAATAAGTGACCATAATACTGTTAAATTTCTAAATGGTATTCAATATTCCGATTGGATCTATAAATCAATGAATTCATTTCATACTTATTTGATGACAGCATGTCTTTAGTCACAAATAAGCTCCACTTTTGTTGAAAACTAAAGTGAAATCACCAATCACATACATAATCCAAATTAAAAACGAGTATCCGAACTTGAAGAATAAGTTGTAACTATCAGTTCGAGACATATCAGCATTAGAGTAATTCGTTAATTAATGATGAGAAACATCAACAATGTCAGAAAAATACTCGAAATTTAACTGAATGCTTCATTTTTAAATATGAGTTCAATATCATTTGATGATAATAAGTAATTTTAATGGTCACAAGAAGCTGAATGGATTTTAGTGTCCCTGTCTTAGGTGTGATGAGTTTTGAACATTTTTGGGGCCAGTGAAGCAACGAAACTTTGCAATAAATTAGGGGCATTCTCTGAATAGGAAATGGGCACTCGGTACGTATATCACTTGCTAATGAAGTTACTTATAATGTTAAGTAACATTCATATCAGAAAATTGCTCATGAACTGTCTGAATCTTGATTTTTAAAAATAAATTACCAACCTTTCAATGGAATCAATTATGAAGGCCACAAGAATCCGGATGCATCAGTCAACATAAAATGATACAAAGCGTCCTTTAACTCAATGTATGATCTTTATTCATCTGGTCGATGGATAATACATTTGAAAAATTAAAATTAAAAGTAGAATCGTGGAACTCAATCATCTCGGCAACTCAACATTTTCAGAGTTTGACACAAAATGTCGAGAAAACTTTACCTCTCTCCTAAAACAAAACTTCAGAATATAGTTTGTGTTTTCGTCAGAAGTAGCTAGTTGGTGTTGATTCGGAACTCAACTGTATCACTTTTCTAATCAGGTGAAGCTGGAATTTGACCATAAGCAACGAAACAAAGTAAGGCAAGGGGCATTGCTAGCAATGTAAATCATATGCAATTCGGGCGTGTGATAAAAAAGTGGAGTTGGCTCTTCAAACAGGTCTTTTTGTTTTCCGAAGCTGTTATCATTTTTTTCCCTTAAGAAGGTACCATCAACTTTACCTCAACATAATGTTTTACAAGTAAAGAACAGTCTGCAAAGATTATATCATGGTGAGGAACAAAGGAAAAATTAAAAAATGGTTATCATTCATTGAGGTGAATGGAGTTAATGATATTTGTGAATATAATAATTAATCTGGAGTAACGTATTGTAATGTTTGTGGTTTGATGTTTTCATTTGTATACATATATAAAGGAAAATAGCAGCTTGTAGCTCAGTAAAACGTCATGACAGCTCAAGCTGCTTCCCCCCCCCCCCCCTCGACAATCATTAAATTGTCAGGGTTGCCAGGTTGATTTTCTCTTTCTTTTTTTATTACAAGCCCGAATTGCATATGATTAGGAATGTAAATCATATGCAATTCGGGCGTGTTATAAAAAAAGAAAGAGAAAATCAACCTGGCAACCCTGACAATTTAATGAATGTCGAGGGGGAAAGCAGCTTGAGCTGTCATGACGTTTTACTGAGCTACAAGCTGCTATTCTCCATTATATATACAACAATAAATAATAACATAGATGAGAGGCAGAAAATTAACTGAAATTAATGTCAGGAAATTATATATTTTTAACTAATAATAATATTACGAGGACTTGAGCCCTTTTTGTTTACAATTTATTTGCTTTATTAACCTTAATGTATGTATTCCTTCATGCGACATCTTTACTATCAGGTAGATGTTCTCCCCTCAGAAATAAAGGAAAAATGATAACAGCTTCGGAAAATAAAAAGACTTGTTTGAAGAGCCAACTCCACTTTTTTATCACACGCCCGAATTGCATATGATTTACATTCCTACATATGATTTACATTCCTAGGCATTGCCCCTCCCTCTTCACTTTAACCTGGACACTAACAATGAATTTCACGTGAGTGTGGTGTCATGAATAGGAATGGGCATTTTGTTGAGGTGAGAGAGAGAGAGAGTACCTGACATTACTATCTGGTGCCTCTATGTATATTTCATCTGCTGATTGTTATTTGAGAAAATTAAATGATACTCAATAGCTACTTAGAATTTAGGCAAGCTAAAGACTCAACGGTACAGAGAAGACTGAACTCATATTGATTATCAAGGTACTGACTGATTTCCCCCCCCCCCCATCCTTAACCCTTTCAAACCCGTAAGGTATCAGAAAGTATTTTTAACTGGAAGTCCTGCTTTTGGAGATCAGAATGACATTACTCACCTACTTTG
This sequence comes from Lepeophtheirus nordmannii, assembly GCA_963680855.1. Classification (NCBI taxonomy): domain Eukaryota; kingdom Metazoa; phylum Arthropoda; class Copepoda; order Siphonostomatoida; family Caligidae; genus Lepeophtheirus; species Lepeophtheirus nordmannii. Next base: position 17,862,471 of record OY804525.1, on the reverse strand, counting down.
ATATTATAAAAAAAAATATAACTCAACCCGTTTCTTTAAGAGACTATGGGACACTGGTGTCCCTCTGGGTGTGAAGGGAATTTTTTCTTCTTTAAAAATACACGGTTTGTTAGTAATTGTTTCGTGTTTATTTTATCTTTAGATAAATTTATTCTTTATTCTTATATTCAACTTCACAAAAACATTTTATATAAATAATATATCATATGTTATGTACATTTTACAAGTGATACTTTATGATACATTAATAAACAACTCCCTTCACACCCAAAGGGACACTTGTGTCCCAAAGAACTTTGACTTGAACAATTTCTAATGTATGAGTTAGAACTAAAAGATATTTTAAACTTATAACTTACTTATATTAACAAATATTTGATTAACAAATAATTTCCTTGAAGAACGAAAAAGTTATTTTGGTTTAAACATGGATTAAACATGATTTCAGTACCTTGAAAAATAATCAAATCAAATTTTTTTGATGACTTACTATGAAATATGAATAATAGCTTGACATCTTAGCTATCAAACAAAACAAAAAAAAGAAATCATAAATCAGTGGACAATGGAGCACATTTTGAATTTCCTCTAGGTTGGAACTTATTAAACTCAATGCATTTTCAACATTTTGCACGTGTAAAGTCATCAATGTGAACATGACTTGTGACGTTCATTTGCATAAAACTGTACCCTCCTCACTTTTGAAAGGGATGGAGTGATCCTAAATTTGGTGTATATATATGTATATTATAAGGACTCATACGCCAAAAATCAATTTTAAAAGATCCCTTTTAATTTCATTTAGTAAAAAAGAGAACATCTGCACGTAAATTTTGTTTTGTTTTTTTTGGTTCTAAATGCCAATAATTTATAGTTATAGTGAATATAAGTACCTACATATTTTTGGATTTTTTTTTTCAGGTCCCTAATAACAGTATAGTTTTATCCAAACATATGTTTATGTAGTTATATGTATATGCATATATATATTATCTTAAATATATCTTAATATATATATAGAATCAATACTTACATACAATAATGACTAATTTTTTATTTTATTTTGATTTTACATATATACATATTTTTAATATCATTAGATTTAATAGGAGTCTATGTACAATTCCATGCAAAAAAAATAAATAATGAAAATATCAAAATTAAAAATCTTTCTATAGATCTTATCATTTCACAACTTTTCATCTTTTTTAAAATACGGATTTTCCTATAAACAAATGATCCTTTGGAAAAAATAATAATTGACTGAAAAAAACTGGCATTACCCTCAAGTGTATGTAAGTTATGACCCAGTGCAAATAAATGTATGTAGCATACATATGTATGTATGTCTGATATTATTTCAGAACACGTTCTGTTAGAAAACCTACCTATTCTAACAGTATACAACTTAGAAATAAATTGCCAATGTACAAAAATTTTTTATAATTATGAATTGAAAATCCCCCTCCAAAATTCCCTATTTTTTTATTATTTATGAGTCATGAAATAGGTAGAGTAGAAACTTTATGATTCGAATACCTTCAAACTCAAAAAGAGAAATTACTCCAAATGAGCCGATCTGAAGTAGAGCAGACTCCTCCTTTGAACAAAAATTTAAAAGTATTTTATTTTGTTAAAAGTACTTATTAAATATTAGAACTGTAGTGGTCCATAACTTTGTATGTAAAATCAGTTTCAAAGTTATGTATCCACAAATTTATACTGTTAAATATTGAAAGCAAAGTTTTAAAAATACTAATTAATAATTTATTTTCATTATATTTAAGTAGTTATAAAGTTTCAAATCAAAATGAGACTCTCAACATTTATATGTATGTTCAAGTGTAATGCCCGTTTTGTAACTGATAACTATTTAAATAATTTGTTAAATAGTTTCATTTATAGTTTATTGTTTGCAAATATAATAAGTTATGTAGAACTATAAATAAAGACACTAAGACGATAAAACGTAGGGGAAACAGAGACATTTACAAAATAATAATGTATTTAACATGACATCTTATTCTGAGAATAGGGAACTGATTATTTGATTAAATATATCATAAATTGAAAGGTCTGACTCTTTAGACTATATTTTAAAATGAAAAAGGCATTTTTTTTTTCATAGTAATATTGAAGAAACGTCATTTAAGTCCCTACATTCTCTAAAACAAAGATTATTTTATGATACTTGTTTGTATATACATAAATGATGACATTACATGCGTGATGAGATCATCTTTCCAGGGAACGGTTTTTTGCGTCCGGTTCGAACGCGTCCTTAGTATTTAAAACACGGAGGGCACGTCAAAATTTTGAGACCGATACAAACCTATTAAATTTTGAGAGTCGTAAACAGTAGTTATGAGAAGTTGACCTTTATAATATGAGAGATATAACGTAATTCTCAAATCTGAGACACAGTATTAAGTAAATAAATTGAATTGGACGTATCAAAATCAATTAGGGGAATTCACACTATAGTCCGATGTGTCTATATAATGTAAAAATCGATTTCATTAACATTTAAAGGCATTTAAAGCTTGTTGCTTGCTCATCACTATTTAAAACTTGTATATTAAGAGTATTATACGTCTTTAGACTGATGAAATGAGAATCAGTATTTCAGATGTTGAGTCTACAAAATACAATTTAGGCACAGTATCCTATACACTGTGTTGATTTTGTAAAGTAATTAATTATTCTATTGGCTCATAAAGTCTCTCATAATTAATCAATTATTATTAACCAAAAATCTTGGAAAGGTCTCCAATCTTGGTCATTCTTGAAATAAAAGATAACTTCGTTTATCAAAGATAAAATTACCAATTCGTGGATCATTAAACAAGAAAAAAATCTTCGATTTTGATCAATTTGCTGAAAGAAAAAAGAAGCTTTTTTGCTTTTTGAAATTGACAAGGACTCTAATTTTTAGAAATCAGACACTTCTGACCACCCATTAATGTGAAGGAATTATAGTCGGAGCAGAATCTGTGCTACTATTACTGACATCTGTGCCAAATTACACAGTACAAAATACTCATTAGGGACTGAGATACACGTCATTGTGTAAACAACTAAAATAATCGAATTTTTCGTCTTTCTTAAAATGTCTGAAAAATGACGACATAAATACAAATTAGAAATTTTTTGTTGAAACCAAAAAAGTTTATATTCCAGACTTTTGAAATTTTGAGAATCCATGGTTTATTTCTCGAGATACAATACCAAATAACTCAATAGACCGACCATCCAACTATTAATTTTAATTGCAATTCTAAACTCAAAACTTATTGTTCTGTAATTATTAAGTTAATACCAATTTTGCAACTGTTTTGAAAATTGGAAAAAAACGTATGTATATTTGTACATTTAAGGGGAATGAAATTAATTTTGATGATTTTTTTGATTCCAAATATTTTTTGCCTATAGTAAGTGGAAATCGAGTCTCATTCCCAAGCAGCAACAGAAAGAGTCTTGCATATATCATATGTCTAGGAATGTAAATAATATGCAAAATGCCGAGTGCGAGACTTTGTGGAGTTGGCTCTTGGAACAGGTCTTTTTGTTTTCCAAAGCTGTTATCATTTTCCCTTTATTACTGAGGGGAGAACATCTACCTGATAGTAAAGATCTCCTCACATGAAGGAATACATGCATTAAGGTTAATAAAGCAAATAAAATGTACACAAAAAGGGCTCAAGTCCTCGTATAATTAATTATTAGTTAAAAATATATAATTTCCTGACATTAATTTCAGTTAATTTTCTGCCTCTCATCTATGGTATACATACATAATGTTATTATTTATTATAGATGTCTTCATTTGTATATGTAAAGGAGAATAGCAGCTTGAGGCTCAGTAAGACGTCATGACAGCTCAAGCTGCTTCCCTCTCAACATTCATTAAATTGTCAGAGTTACCAGGTTGATGATTTTCTCTTTCTTTTTATTTTACACACCCCATTTGCATATTATTTACATTCCTACCTATGAGTATGTATGTATATACATTCTGATTTCTCACTTCGTATAACTTTATTTCTAAATTTTAGGATACCGAGAAACTCTGAGCTGAAATACAAAATATAGTAAATACTTTGAAATTTAACTAAATTATTGAATAGTCTATGAAAGATAATAAAAAATCACTTTATTGGAAATATACTTGTACTAAGAACGTGCAAATGTTAATTTAAACCTTGTTCAATTGATATACATATACTTTTTAAAACATTTGGGTAATAATTAAGACCCATATAGAAAGGGAAACACCCTTTACCAAATTTTATAAGACATTTCATAGTATCATAAATTATGCTCCAAAATACAAGAATCAAAAATTGTGAAAAAAAAGTCATCAAGAATTCGAAACATTTAGGTACTTTACTGCGACTCATTTTCGTTGATTCACTTTATATGTAATTTGCAGCCTTTTACTCTAATGAATTACATAAAAGAAGCTGTTATTAGCAAATATTATGTACTTAAGTGAGAGATATCTCTAGAATGTCAATTAGGATTAAAATCCTAATCAATTCTGAAATCCCAGGAAAGAGAAAAGTCCACATATGACGAACAAAATATGATCCTTTGTTTTAATTTCTTTCAAGGCAAAGAAGCATGAATAAATGTCTTTTCTTTTTGTTCTTTGGATTCCATCTCCAATAATTAAGTATCGCTCCAAAATACTTCATATGTACGTATTTAAAAACTATTTGCAATAATGAAATTACATATTCACAATATGAATAGAAGTTGTATAATACAATGGTGAAGAAGAAGAAAAAAACCCTCTCTGTCCATTGTTGACATGACGCGATGCATACCTATCATTATTTATTTTTGTTTTGTGTGTAGGAAGTCTTCAAATTGTAAAAATAATTTACATCCATACATGAATTTACATCGATATACTGTATGGACATTATATATAATATAATATACTATGTAGTTAAAATAACCTCTTTCTTCTTCAAATAATAGTGGAAATTGTAGTAGGATCAGCCAAGTCTTTATAAATTGCTTTCATTTGAGTAGGTAACCAGTTAAATCAAGATATGCATAGATTAAACAATGAAATGTAAATACTCTTCACGCACAGCTCATAAACATTCTTAAAAAAATAACAATTTGAATGTGACTCTACATATAAATACATACAAGGATCAATGCTGCTTTGCAATGACCCTCATAGATTTGTCTCAAGGAATTATTTTTAAATCAATTTAAAGTCAGTCATCATACTTAATTATCACCTTGGATACCTTGGTGACACTTGATTTGAAACTGACTTGGAAGAGGAAAGGAATTGAACTCAATCTAGTCTCGAGTCGGAAACATCAACTACTTTTGACTCGGGCTCATGGTCAGAAACTAAAGACTCGACTTGAGCCTGTCTCCTTCCTAAGACGCACTATATTAGCCTTTTCATGACTATAGCTTAAGTGCACCCCCTGCCCAAATTTTGCATCTTGAAGGCTACCCATAGGCCCTGTTGTGGGCAGTAAAAAACATTTTCCAATCACCTTTATAAATCATACATATAATGTATGTTAAAAGTGTTATTTATTTTTGCTAGTAATAACAGAAGCAATATATGTTTTTGCGAGACTAGAGGTATAACATATAATGTATTTTTATTGTTAAAGAATGATTCGTCCCTAATTTAATCCTCTTTTTATTGATGAGGCCCCTTCTAATGTTTATTTATCTATGGCTAATAACTTTTTAAAAAGACTCTTGGTGAAAAATAAAGATTCGACTTGGACTCGTAAACAACACTACTTGCAGATGGTCGTTTAGGATAAAGACATTTGTTTTGAATCCACATTTAATCTTTTTTCCCAAAAGGGCAATGCATAATATCACCCTAGTCAGGAAAACTGATAATTAATTAGTTAGTTAATATTGAGTTGCAATGATCGATTATAATAAATTACTAAATACTTTAGAGCATGCATGGGCAATCTACGGCCCAAGGGCCAAATCTGGCCCGCGGAAGCTTTTCATCCGGCCCGCGGAGACCTTTGAAATTTATAATTGTCATATAATTTAAAGAAAATTATTATAAAATAAGTATAACTATGTATGCATATATATTTTTTGCGGGTATATAATTAGGGCTCTTGGCCCGTAGTCAGTCTTGAACAAAGGTTGCCCATCCATGCTTTAGAACATCCTATAATGTAACAATTTTACAGAAAAGATAGAAATTGATATAATTTTATCCATAGTTTCCTTTTTTTTTCTCTCGATTAAAACCTTGCCTTGTCCTTAGGATTCACTAATTGATTGTGTGCCTCAGACACCCAGTTACTAAATACTACGTAGCTGAGGTAGAATGCACTATAGTATGTAGCAGGTACATTGATATTTTGCATTATTTTAATTTAAAAAAAGGTTCCAAAATAATAAGGCTATGGTACAAAATTTAAAACTTTGCTTCTGTTTGATTTCTGGCGGTAGATTTATGATTGCTACTAAGCCAAATAAAAAAACCCCTAAATAATACACAATCTATTGGGCGGCCTTAAAAATGAATAACACACTAGAGATGTGAAAAAGGGCAAATTCCCGGCGAGCGTAAATTAAAAGTATACATATATATATGTAACCTGGAAAAATGTTATGCTTTTCTATATTTTTCTTCTCTAATTCACACAAGCTACAATAAGACAACATTTTTTTTTTTTTGAATTTTCAAGGCAGAGGAATGATTTCCTATAATGTTTATTTCAATCAATATAATTTCTTTTGAAGTCTACGAATTTTTTTTGCAGAAAAACAAAATAAATATAAGAATAAAATGCAAGACTCTTCAAGGTGAATATTCCTTGCCTTAACCATATGTGTTATTTCTCAGAATACATTTAATTTTTCATAGGTTGTAGATCATTTTTTATCCATAAAAATTATGAAAATTTGAAATCATTTTGATGATTTATTCCGGGAAAATTTAGCTTGCAGAATAAGCAAAGTTAATTATGTACATTTAAAAAAAATGGACTATGAAATTAAATTATGTTCTTACGTACTCAAACATATTTAACTGTTCTATTCTGATTTAATTATGCTCAAAATTAGCATATAGGTTAATTAAGGCATATTAATTTACAAAATGTACATTTTATACTTACATATTGACTGGAGAAGTACGTTTATAAGTATAATCTAAAGGCATTTCTTGCACAAATTATCAGAGCCAATTTGTAGAAACTGAAACAAAATTTGTTGAAAAACCCAATACACTCTGGCTCTTGCTAAATGACATTTTAGCTATTGTTATTCAGTGATGATTTCCTCAAAATCTCATTGTGCACCCTTTGACTTTAAAGCAACGAAGAGGGAACATTTTATATATCTTTTAACGCATCTTTAGATTAAAACCATCTTCAACAGATTTTGTTAGACTTTATGAAAAACACACATAATTTATATTTCTTTTTTTTTTCAAAATGCAACTTTGAAAAGTTGTCTAGGCACAAGGGCGAGAAGCTTCCTTTTTTTGCAATGTATTTGGTTTTACAAGTAAAAAGCCTGGATAAAGTTGATTAAAAATCATGTATGTAGTATAACTAAAAGTACACAAATACACACGTAAATTTCTCAAGAGATTCATCACTTGTTTGTTTTCTCCAACTATTTACCTACATTGTGTAGTACAATTGTGTAAAAAAAAAAAAAAAGAAGCAGTATTACACTTGTCTTTACCATTCTCTAGAGGATTTTTTTTTCCATACGCCATCGCCTATATATAATATTTATTATATTAGGGTTCACTGTACCCATGGAAAGAGAGTTTTCCTTAATTCGTTAAATTAATTTAATGTTCAATATCTTTTCTTCTACATATGTTATGTACATAGAGATAATTGATTCCATGTAGGTATTGTATTTATTTTCAAAATGACTCAACATTCAAAATACATATGTACATACATAAAAAAGCACATTTTTTAAAATGTGCTTTTAGCGTGTACATTTTGCAAAAGAGCATTAGGCATCAACGTGTCTAACAATTGCCTTGTTTTGCCAAAATGTGATGCATAATTGTATGTACATACTTATTTAGGTATAAAGGCTTGAACGTAATTAAATTGTTTTTCTATGGACATAGTACATATGACATACTTAGAACGTCAAGAAAAGGAATTATCGATAATGTAAGACAAAAGTATTCGGGGGGAAAACCTGGGATTACTACTCCATGAACATAAGTCAGTAGCTGACAATTTTCTACTTCTCTTACCCTTTATTATCTCTGTTGTGAACAAGGTTCATGGGTTGAACCCAAATTATCTCTTGCTCTTCAGTTGTAAACAACTCCCTACAATTAAAATTAAATGAAGAATAGGTCACGAGTTGGAAAGAAGAATTGGCCTCGTGTCTACCAAAGGATTTTGTTCCTTTTGTCTCTTATTTTTTTAATAGGAAAGGTTGCTCGATAGAATAAAGATAATAATACCCTGAGGAGAGAGAGCAAAAAAGAGTCCCTGGAAATGTTGGGAGATCTTTGAAAAATTCCTCTTTAGGAGGTGACGACATTCCAGATTGTCTTTGCCATGGGGCATAGTGGCCTTTCAAAATGTAGTGGAACACATTTTATTCGCCAGAAGCGTATTAGTGCGAACTGCTTCTGTGGAATCTCTATATGACACCAAAAGTCCCCATTATATTTCATTGAGTTGAAGTTGGATGCTGACATCTTTGCATACACGTAATGTCTCAGGATTGTGATCTACGTACACAAGCACTCTATCCCATTGAACACTTTGTTGAATCACTCAAAAGTTGTTCCTGGTCACTAACTGAATAGGTCTCATTCATTGGCGCTGGAACCATAGGGATCCCTCTCCCCACTCTATGGAAAAATGAGATTTTGAAATATAGTTATAAAAGAAATTTGGTCATAGATAAACTTGAGATTCCAAATTATAAAACTTGGCATACTCACTAACAAATCTAATCTGCCCTCATCTGGTAGCCCCTCTCATACACCTCTAGAAGAGGGGCCTCGTAATTTTTGAGAGATAGATAGAACAATAAACATAAGGTAAATAAAATAAAAAGATACATTAGAAAAAGACTTAATGTGGATGATAAGGGAGCTCAAATCCAGGGATTCATATCTGTGTATTCCCTGAAATGATTTAAATTTAACTTCGGTGCTGTATGTCATCAATTTCCATGGATTTTCTTTCCGAATTCTTAAACTAACTAAGGGATCCTGGATGAGCAGGTAATTAGAGCACATCTCACCATATAAAATTTTATGTTTCAGAAGCGTCAAACTTTCATATGTTATGGCCAATCTACAGCCATGTTTATCAAGGGATATTTAATTTGAGTCACACATAAACCAGTAATTCTATAGATAGTCAATAAACTATAGCCATTGTATAATTTAACAGCATGAATCCCCAATCATCCACTCTCACTTTTTAACAAGAACATCCATGATGTTTGATTAGACAATAATTCGGCTTAAAATATGTTGAATTCAACCTTCTAATTAAATTTAAAAAAAAACGCAACTGGCATTTAATCAATGTGTAAAAAATGTGTAATCTTGACAATAAGAGCAGAGTTTAATCAATCATTTTAGCATCTATGAACAAATTTATGGATCTTCAAGAAAAAATATAATATGATACCATTTTTAAGTTGACACGTTACACATCTTTACTTCATTTTTTTTTATAAAACAATAATATGGTCAAATCAACATTTATATAGACAGAGCTCCTTTTTGGCTCAATGGGTTTGTTAAGGAGCAAGCAAAATGGGCTATTGGTCAAGCAATAATACACACATATGCTTCATGAGACACCATTGCATCCCGAAGAACTTACTGTTTGATGTGGGTTTCATGCCGGTGGTCGTGTTTATCTTTGTTAATGATAATAATTGCCACATATCCGTGAATGGAAATCGATATCGATCCAGGATAATTTTTGGTCCCAATTGGATGATATAGACTTAAATGACATGTGGTTTCAAGACAAGACAGGAAACAACACAATCGATCTAGAGGGAAATGCGTCGCTCTTATTGAAAAACCCTTTATATATATTTTATGAAAGAACGTTTTAATTGCAATTGTAGTCAAATGCGATTTATAAATATTTATAATCTATTTTGTATTGATTTTAAATTGAGGTAAATGATTAAAAAAAAACACCATCAAAACACTACCTTACAGAGTAACATCAGCAGAGTATTGAAGGATTTTTAAAGTAGTGGCTTGAGTTGATATGCATAGTTATTATTATATGTATTTGTTGTTTTTGCCCTCGTTATTTTGATGCTTCCACATTAGCACATATATTCAAAATATGTTTGCTAATGTACATCTAAAAAAAAAAAAAAAATGGGGAAAAAAACAAGAACTAAATATTGCCTCAATTTATGTAGAAGTAAAAATGTGTTGCTAACAACTATGCATCCAGGGATTTCCCATCATTAGCGATAATTTGATTAATAGGTAAATTAAATTTGACCCTTTCCTTTACAAATGATTAATGTATTATTTTTTAAACTTGTCAATGACGTCAATTGTGGAGAGTATTCTGCGAAAATTAATACTACAATGTATAGTCATATATGTATGTTTATACATAATTTGGAAAGACGAAGTTGATTGTCATAGTTGATTGCTAGTATTATAATTATAGAGCATTAATTTTAAAACCAAGGCATTAAAGCTATTATAATTAATTTTATTTATTCATTATTTTTGGTCTGATATGAAATATAATTAATGACTATTTGGAGTTTTATATAGTTATGACATAAATGAGAATAAATAGGCATATGATTAGATAATTTGATGAAGCAATGTCTATGAATTGTTTTAACGTCTGTTTCTTTAAACAAACTCTATGGATAAAATAAATAAAAAGTTCCTCTTCACAATATCCTTCCTTCATACTGCGTTTTGACAAAGGACTCTTGTGCTTAAAACTCTCACTAACAAAGTACATACATATAAAGGCTCAAACCTATGCTACAGTTCTGCAGTGCAATAATATAATAGCTCGTATTAGGGGTATTTTATCTGTTGGTTAAATGCTCGGAGTCCAAAATTGATGAGCTTGACTTCTATAAAATAAATGTGGTTATAAGAGATTTGACCATGCCCTTGTCACCAGCGGAAAGTTACCCCATCAGACCACTAAAAGTCAAACTACATTCCATGACAATCATTGTAGTTAGTATAAAGTCATTTCTCTAAGGGTAAATAGTCTATAGCAGGGGTGTCAAACTCATTTCACATCGCAGGCCACATACGATCCAAAGGTAGACGTCGTGGGCTAGACCATTAAAGTTATAGCATACTTAGCTATAAATAACCAAAATATCATTTCTTCCCTTTGTTTTGATTTAAAGAAGAACTAGGACATTGTTAAATTTAACTAAAATTTATTGAACAACACTTTTACAAAACATTTTACGAAATTGCAGAAACTTTAAGTAACTGGTATCGAAAATTATGATAATGGACTTTACGTGAGATTACATGAGACTTATAAAGAAAGACTAACATGCACCCTTAGCAGATAATTTATTAACTACATTTAATTAAAAAATTTAATTTATGTCTTTTATGCATTTTTTCTACTTTCAAATTATCCTGCAGGCCTAATTGAACCTCCTTGCGGGCCAGTTCTGGCCTGCAAGCCGTATATTTGACACCCTTGGTCTATGGAAACGTCACTAAAGTGACAAAAATTGACCCTTTCAGAGTGCCAGAAGCAGAGACAACAATTTCTACCAATCATATGCAGATATTACCCAGATTGTAAACGGAGCACTGTGTGTCCAAAAAGCTCTTCCTATACAAGTGTTTCACAATCTAGCATTCTCACTCTGTCACAGAGTACCCATTTTTAGGTTTTTCTAGATGATATCTTGAGTCTTTGATTTCCAGTGGATTTTTGCTGGAAATTGAATGAGAATTTACACATTTAGATGGACGATTTCTTATTAGTTAAGGATTCTTATCTCGTTTGAAAGCTATGGTGCTCAGCTCTTGAGTGTATTCCTTATTAATCCATTTTATGTAATATTCAAGGAGTTATTTAAGGATTTGGTAGACTCTTAGGCTTATTCCAGCACCCTATGCCCCTAGGATTCCCTTTAGGTCAAAACAAAGACTGAAATTGGAATATGCATTGAATACACCAGTGGATCATTATTTTTTAAAGTACAAAATAAGTATCCTTGTAGGCTTAAATTGAAGTTGAAGTTGGAAAAGGAGTCAAATTAGCTCAAAAAATTAAGGTTCGATTTCTCGAAAATCGTCAAACTCTCGAATTTTTTTTTATAGATTTGAAATTAGCGCGCAAAAACTGAAAAATAACTTAAATTATACTTATACCCCTTAGAATTTTTGACATTTACAATTTGTTGACTTATGTAATTAAAAAAATCTGGGAGACCCCTGTTGGTGCATGTAAATCGCCCTAAGCGATATTTTTGTCTTATATGTATTTTTTATTAAAAAAGTATAGAAATATTTGTACTGACTTTGGGGAACAAAAAATATGAAAATTATGACAACACTAATTTGTACACAATATACATATAGAATGAATTGAAAAATAGTTGTCCCAGGAACAAATCAATATTTGTGTTTATGCATAACTTCACTATAATTGTTTTTTTTATATAAAGAATAAGTTATTTACAGTCTACTTAATTAATTATTCATTGAACAGTTGTTTATTTTATTTTTTTACAAACATTTATAGGCCAATAGACAAAACAAATATTATTCAAAATGATGTTATTGTCTCGATGTACCTATAAATGTTTGTAAAAAAAAAATATATATATATATACATACATTTATATTTAGAAAGCCTTTGTTCAAGCAATAGAAATCTTAATAACAATAACCTTGGAACATCATTAGTCTCTTTATATATATATTTTTGCAATTGCTTTAATGCCGATCTTTGTTTCCTTATGAGTCATGTATGTTTTTTTTTAACTTGAATCATCTTTTCATAAAAATTGTATTGAGGTCAAATAAAGAAAGAAAAAAGCATTTGGACATTTTTGTTGTATAAATAAAATATTGTCTTGACACAAACATATGACAACAAGGGTCTAATTAATTTGATCATTAAAAAAAAAAAAAAGAATCACTAATGCCAATTTTAATTAATATTTGCAATGATCACTGAGAGGTGCAAAGATAGTCATGGAGAAATGAAGTATATTTATGTAATGTGTGAAGACACATTATTTTGTAAGAAAAAACTAATGCTTGAGCTTAAAGATAATTTAAAAAAAAAATCATTAGTTTAATTACAAAATGTGTCTTCACACATCAACTAAATATGCCTTTCTCCATGACTAAAGCTATCTATACATCTTTCAGTACTAGCACCTTAAAAAGATCCTAGAAATACTTCCTTTGTTAGAATTTATTCTATAAAATAGACTTTTTCCATGAGATACTTATTTCTAAATTCTATTACTGATATTTGTCACTTAATTAATTACGAGCCCCGCTATTTAGGCTCACATTTTAACACTAATAATAATAAATAATTATTTAGCTATTTTCCTTCGAATTACTCTATAAATCATTTACATGACAATAATAAACTGTGACGTACTTCAAAATAAAGGAGAAAAAAAGATCCACTAAATAATATTTACTTGTCTATTTACTTGAGTGACCGAATTTTAATTTTAATTTAAGTATTTTATATGATAATGACTTAAATATCAAATTGCGCGGCTTTGTATGACTCAAGCTTCAAAAAAGATGAATTTTCAAAAAATTCAGACTTAAATACATTATCAATATTACCGGGGTACAGAATAATTTTGAGGCTAAAGGTTATTTTTTTAACCTTGGTTATTTCTTATGAGGTAAAAATGGCTACAAAAAAAATGAAGTTTTTTCCTTCTTCTTCTTCTTTAAATCCCAAGATCTTTTTATGATCCTACTACAAATTTAATAAAAAAAATATTCAAAAAAGACTTTCCTCAATAAATTCTTAGAACTTTCACAAATATGCCATACATATAAAACAATATTTTTTTAATTAAAGGAACGGAGTTACAAAATACAAAATTATTATTATTAAAAAAAAAGTGACTTTTTTCTCTAGAAAATATACAATTAATTAATTAATTAATGTCGTTATATAAAAATATATTTACACACCTTTAAGAAAATTTTCGTCTCTCTCCTTAATAGACTATTTAATTAAAGGTATAAAAGTAAGATCCGGCTCGTAAAGAAAATAAGTAAGTTTTGTCTGTTACTATCGTATTAAAAAAAATCAATTCTACTCCATTTATTTAGCTGTCGATTTTGTTGATTTATCCTGTCGCATACAAATTCTTTGAATGGCTCTAATTTGTTGAGCTCGAATGGTCTCTTATTACTACATCATTTGTAAAAATATACCATCACATAGATACAAAATAGTAAAGAATAGAATTAAAAATGAATAACTTAGTAAACTAACTACCAGTAAATTTCGTGTTCTTTGTCTTTTTCCTTTCGAAGAATGGCTCTGACTGCTATAAATGTTTCATAATGACCGCAGCTTTTGGTGATTTCAGGAAGATTAGACATCGTTCAATAATATTTAGTATCTATCGTCTGAGTTTCAAATAAAGACCCTGTTTTTTACTTTGTTGAATAAGTCAAGTTTTATTGTAGTTAAATAACATTTGCTGGAGGTTGTAATTTTCTGCTTTAATTGGAAGAAAAGCACATGGAATGTTTGCACAAGCTTTTAATGACAATGCTTCAACTGATAAATTATGTAGAAAATGGTTTTGACGTTTAAAAAATGGTGATTCAGCATTGGAGACAAGCCTCACTCTTTGACAGACAAAAAAATAGAAGACAAAGAATTGGAGGCATTACTCAATAAAGATCCGAGTCAAACTCCTTCGGAGTTAAACGACAAGCTGTTATCTATTGATCAAAATCCGTTGGTAGTATTCACTAGCAAAAAGGCAAAAAAAAAAAAAAACCGAACTAATTTGTACACCAAATAGTTTGATGGAAAATATAATTGTCTAAAAAAAGTTTAGTCTTTAAACTTATCCACACAAAATTTGTGATGCATTCCCAATTTCATAGAGTCTCTATTTAATTATTATTATTAATAATAGTACTCGTAGTCAGCTGATTTTATAAAAAAATTATGAATTGGCATTTCTTTGTTGTTTTATATATACCAACTGTTCATTCAAAGACTCTTATATGAAGATTATTATATGATAATCAACTTTGTTACTGTCCATGTAGCACTGATACAGTATTTCAAGTTCTTGATCCGATACTTTTACCACTATAAAATAATTTTTTTTAGATAAATAACGATAAAATATTGAATGAAATCCGCCTTTCACATGTCAAATGTCAAAGTTTAGTCAGGTTATGTGATTTACCAAGTTGTGATCGGTAGAATTCTCAATAAATCATATGAATATTTATCTTTGAGCACAAACGTGTTGTTATCTATTATGATATTTGACCCTTGATTAAAAAATAAGTAATGAAATAACCCTGGCGTGCGAATATATCTACTAATGGAAACTTAAAAATAAATTTCCCCCATTTACTATTCTTTTCGTTTTCCAATTTCATTTAAAGTCATATGATATGTGTTTTTCATTTCTCTTTATAAATTGACTCATTGGGGAAGGGGGAATTCCCACTTAGTTAAGAGGCCTCTAAGTATGTATTTAAAATTTAGATGAAAAGTTTGCTTAATTTAATTTTTTTGGAGAATTATGAGGGAAACATTGTTTAGTTTTTAAATAGTACATTTTTTGCACGAAATTTAAATTTTAAATAAAACAATCTTCGCTTCATAAATCAACTCATTTGAGGTAGTCTAATATTTCATCTTTTAAAGCCCTCGATGAAATTAGAACCAGCACAATTGTTCAATGACCAAGTGGATGAAGGGTTAACTAAATATGCTTTTTATATATTAATTCAGGTGTTAGTCAAAGGGGCATCTCTCGCATCATCTTCCTCTGGCGCTAGCCCAGTCAATTATAACACCGATTGTTATTGATAAATGAGTCAATTATGATAAAATAATTTCATTGTAAAAATAACAAGGGATTTGAAAAATGAATACCTGTAAATATGAGAACTGGTAGTCAGTAGTGGGGAGATGGTGAGGAAGCAGGAGGCGAATGTCTCGGGACCTTTAACATTAAAAGACCCATTTTTGCACTTTTATTTTATTTATGAGTTGTTTTTATGAGTTATTTCTACTTCCAGCAATATAGTATTTCTACTTCCAGCAACTAAGTAATAGTGGTGTAGAAGGGGTCTGCCTACAAGCCCTTGGCACTGCTGTTAGTAGAGTTTTCAATGAACAAAAAGAAAAGAAGTTAAAAAATAAGGTGATTGATCATTAGTAATTTGGTTTTCGAGATCGGTCTTAAGACCAATTTTTGGTAGTCTCATTTCGGTCTTCACCCTTCAAAGTCTTAGTAACGGTCCTCACAGCTTCGGTATTGGTCTTGATCCTTTAAACTTTTGATCTCGACCTCGATTTAGACTCTTAAAATCTTAGGATTTGGCTAAAAAATAATCGTAAATAAAGGTATTTTCTAACTTAAAATAGTTTTTAATCTCTGATTAAAAATGAGGCCACTGGAATTATCTAATAAAAACAAAATTGACTCAGACTTGATGATACTCGAGTCTAAAAAGGTGTTATCATGCATATTTCAATCTAACATAAAGAAATATGCAATCAAAAGACGATTTGTTTTAATAACTTGTTATTGGGTTGGATTAGAGCTAAAATAAGTATAGGAAGAATGTAGCTTATTTAGTATCTACATACAACACTCTAATTTTTACAATTTTGCTGTATTCAGTTAATAGGATCTTGACTCAGTCTAGACTTTCAAACTCTTGGTTTCGAGTAAACCAGTCTCAATTACATCATTATTGATCATTAATGAATCATTGCCGACGGTGGAAAAGTATTTATTGGGCTTTTCAGTCATATATATATATATTATTCAAATAAATGTTTATAAATATAAACATTTTGTAATTTATATTCCATTTCTGATATTAATAGCCAATTAACTTTTGAAGAACTACACACTGCAAAAAAAACCCCAAAAAAAATCCATAAACAAACAGCTCCTTAAATTAAGATACTCAGAAATAATAATAATTAAAATTGGTAAATAGGGCATTTAATTAAAAAAATAAAACGTATTTACAGTTCCCCAAAACCTAATTTAGTATAGTCATGAATATAGCTACACATTTATTTGTCAACTGGAATTGAAGTATGTATTAAAACATTAGCGAATGGAATGAATCCATTTCAATAGAAAATGTACAAAGCATTTTTTTTCATAAAAAATAAAAAAGAGTCCATGGTTCAAACCTTTGTATGTAGCAGTATAAATTTTGAGTTACAGTAATATCTCAGATTGTGAACACTTGAATTTAAATAATACTTGTGATTACAGGAGGGCCAAGAGCCCGTCTTTCATCAGACTAGAACACTTTGAAACACCAAACTACGACCCATAGTTTCAATTTACCTATTTGTGGTGCCTTTGCATTGGTTTCATTTGATTTCGTATCTCATTGTATGATTTTTTATGATAAACGTGAGTTTGTTTTTATTATTTCCGTTATTTATTGATAGTAGTTGGTTTAGATCATCCTGGTTCTCAAATAGAAAGTCTTTTATTTCCATGTACGCGTAAAAGTAAGACAGTTGATCGTTCAACTTGAGTTCCTAAAGTCATTTCTCGAACAAATCCTTTAAACTCTTCACTACAATTTGTGACAGGGATTTTGAGTTCAGTCTCAGAAGTAAATATATGTACAAGGCTCTGGGAATCCTACTATTATTATTGAAATGAGTATGAACACTTCATCTCTGGACTTTTTTTCTCAGAAGACTCAGGAGAGTGTCCCTTAAAGCACCGGATTTCGAGCATTATAATCCATCATTAATTTTTTTTTATAAATACTGAAAGGGCAGTTTCATTTCAATAAGATACCTCAGGCACCACCATGTTTGTCATGCCCTAACGAGGCAATTATTATGCGTTAAACAAAGCAAAAGCACAAGGATATTATGCCTAATATAGGTAATTTGAATTCATTTGTTAAGACATGAAATACTGGCATGTTGTTGCTTTTTAGGATTTCGATATTTTTCAGTGCATCTTATGAACAATAAACATCATTTAGTATGTAACTAATTATATTTATTGACAAAGTTCATAATGACAAATTTGATCAAATTATATCTATATAACATTCTGACCGAATGTACTTTAGATAGGGAAGTCAGGGTATACTTACAGTTTTTACCTTAGATTATTTTTTAAAAAATGTTTGGAGTCTTGATATTGATTTTTAATCCATAAAAACAGATTTACATGTATGTTGATTACAGTGGCGCCCATTCAGCCAAAGTTTAGACTTTGCAAAATCTGGGGACTAAGCTAAAATACACATCCACTTTTCCATATAATTTTAATTTATCAAGAAATTGTTTTAGCACAAAGCTGAGTACACCCTTGGCATACCCAATTGACACAATTGGTTGACTAGGAATTGGGATTTGGGTAAAAGAAAAAAACTTTTCGAGCAGATTAGAAGGGATATAAATATGAGGCCTTAAACTTTCAAATGGGTTATAGATAGAGATGGGAATAATGGCGTTAGAAGTAACTTTTTTGCATTTTGAGTAACGGAGTAACTTGTCTATTACTTTCCCTTCCATGATGAGTCTCATCAACAGCCACGATTACTCCGTACATCATGCATTTCTTAAGTATGCTTTGCTCTGATAATAATTATAAGCTTTTCATTTAGTACATGTTAAATTAAATTAGAAAAGTCTAGATTCAAACTATTATTTTACTGTGTGTGTGTTTTCTTTTTTGTTCATGGAAGTTACTTTTAAGTTACTTGTAAGTAGTTGCATATATTCTTGAGCAATGACGTTACTTTTTTGGTGAATAAATAACTAGTAATTAATTGGTAATTGTCAATTAACGAGCTTCTTAATTAAAAGTTATAATAAGAAAAGTCAAAAATTATTCTGCTTAGCCATGAACTATGAATTTACACCAAACTTTGGTGTTATTGGCTAATATTATGTATATATTGTTCAACTTTGACTTTATTAATAAATAGTTCAACTAAAAAAGGATTGGTATTTGTATCAATAATAGTCATAATATAAAAACAACAACTTAAGATTACAAACTTTTAACACGTCTCGATTAATTAGCAATAAAGCTTGTTTTAAAGTCATATTCATTGGAACAGCATTTAGATTAAAGCTATCAAAGCAATTATTGCTACAAATCCTGTTTAATTATTATTTTAATCAAATAATGCTTAAAATTTGAAATGTAAAATATCAATAAATATATATAAATATCGAGCATAAATGGGCTTAAGTATTAAAATGATACTAATTATAAGATGTGCAATTTAGTAAGTGACTCAACATGTACTTATGATTACACAGAAAGAATCAGTTTACACATGTGTAACAGAGTGTGTGTCATGGCGTCAGATACATACAGTTAAAGTGTACAGTTAATTGTCAAACTACAAAATGATTTTGGTTTTTGTGGATTATGGGTTCTCTGTATCTTCCTGGAAAAAAGGTTGTGAGGTACAATAAAGAAAAAGTTGTGGTTGGGAGACAAAGTTCATGTTGACATGGAATTAAATTATTATTGAAAAAAAAATAGAGTAGAAAAAACTTTTACATAGGGATTGGCTTTAAAAAATGAAAAAAAAAAAAAAAAACATTGGTGCAAGGATTTCTATACAGTTAAAATTTGGTTGTTATTCCTTCATTCAAGATGGCTGAATTCTATGAGGATGACGTCACATGAAAATGCTCTACCATGATTTGTGGATATTTAATGAGTATAGAATCATGTTTTTACAAATTTTATTTCGTCTTATTTGAGAAAAGTTTGATTAGGTGTACAATTGTAAAGTTTTTTAACTGACGTCACTTATTATGTATGCATTAAATTGGGGACAATGTTGTTTAACATCTAGTTATTTATCATCCACTCAGTATACATTGACAAATAAATGTGATACGACTTGGGGAAAGATATATGAAGGAGGTGTCCATCATGGAAGATTTTCTCGGCACAGTATATTGAGAGAAACTCCAGGCCCTGCCTATTTTGCAAAGTGTAATATATTTGAAGTATTTATAATTGAAGTTCTATAATTCAACATATGAGAAAGTACACTGAAGCTCAAGCTAGACGAGTTTTGAAGGACGATGGTTTCAATACCCATCAAAACCTTTGGTCAAAAAATGGGCTTCAACATTTTTTAGAGATACAGTGCCTCGAACAAAATTCAAGGAAATGCGTCAATTCTTGAAATTTGACATACAAACGATGAGACCTGAAATTTGCTCATATATCTGAAATTTGCTCATATATCTGAAATTTGCTCATATATCTGAAGTATGGAATATATCTGAAATTTGTTCATATATCTGAAGTATGGAATATATCTGAAATTTGCTCATATATCTGAAATTTGCTCATATATCTGAAATTTGCTCATATATCTGAAATTTGCTCATATATCTGAAATTTGCTCATATATCTGAAATTTGCTCATATATCTGAAATTTGCTCATATATCTGAAATTTGCTCATATATCTGAAATTTGCTCATATATCTGAAATTTGCTCATATATCTGAAATTTGCTCATATATCTGAAATTTGCTCATATATCTGAAATTTGCTCATATATCTGAAATTTGCTCATATATCTGAAATTTGCTCATATATCTGAAATTTGCTCATATATCTGAAATTTGCTCATATATCTGAAATTTGCTCATATATCTGAAATTTGCTCATATATCTGAAATTTGCTCATATATCTGAAATTTGCTCATATATCTGAAATTTGCTCATATATCTGAAGTATGGAATATATTTATTGAATATTGTATAGCTTTATATCAGG
The DNA here is from genome assembly GCA_963680855.1 of Lepeophtheirus nordmannii. Classification (NCBI taxonomy): domain Eukaryota; kingdom Metazoa; phylum Arthropoda; class Copepoda; order Siphonostomatoida; family Caligidae; genus Lepeophtheirus; species Lepeophtheirus nordmannii. Next base: position 17,841,453 of record OY804525.1, on the reverse strand, counting down.
CAAATCAGAACATCACTCTTGATAAAGAACACTTCTCTTCAAAATGCAGATGACCATTTCAACAAACCATGGGGAATCAGCCAGACAAATTATTTTAGACTGCTGCTGATGCAGAAAAAAAGGTGAATGCATTTCCTTATCTGGTAAAGGATGAGTTTAGGCATGAAAATCCGCCTTTAGCTTCTTATGTTGCTCTCAAATTGATGGAACGCGATTACAGATAATAATTTTTAACATCTCTGAAGTTAGCAAAACACTTGAAAGAAAAAACAAACATAAGTATTGTTCGACAATGAATGGAGGTCGTAGAAAAATTCCCCCTCAAACGAAAGACCGACTCAGTGAAACCAATTGGTCTTAAAAATGAAGATACAGTATTAAGAATCTACTAATTTAAGAAAAACAAGATGGTATTTATTCTCAGCTAATGTCACAGTACAGTTGAAATCGTAAGTGGACATAAGAAGAAACTAGAAACAGGAAAATAATATATACTTGACCAAATGGCTCGTAACTATTCAACAAGATGCCCATCAAGACGTTGGTCTATTCATGTATCAATACCCGGAAATTGTATACAACAAGGGAAAAAAATTAACCGCTACAATTTTAATCTTGAGTTGGCAGAAAAATTGACTGATCATTTGAAAAATGTATGTAAATAAAGCAGACGTTACAGAAGATTTTGAAGATATTTTGGAAGAAATTACCTCCACATACAAAATAACCAAATAAACGAAAGCAACTTCAAATTCGATAATGTAAAAAGCAATAAAACATGTCATGACTTGCATAAAAATGTAAAAAGTAAGTGCGTGCATAATTTACTGCATTGACAAAACAAAATTGTTATTAGTAAACTGTATGCATTAAATTTAAATAAATCGTAGCGTCAACTAAATTAAATTACCTATTCGACATCGTTTTATAATATATTCAAAATGACTCCTTGTCCATTAAAGGTATGTTAATTAAATGTGAAAGAACTTTATTTTATCCATTTGGGGGTTCCATGGTTATGTAATTTAAGAACTTTTATTCTCATTTTTTTAACTTGGGAAAAAATTATACTGTCGACAACTTGAGCCGACTTCTGATCATTCAAAAACTTCTATAAATCAACTCAACGATATGAGTCAAATCCCTAAGATCTGCACAGATCTACAAGGAGTTACAGGATTTTACTCATCCTTTATTTTCTGGTCTATCTAAATTTGTACCAGGAAATATTTTTGTGTTAGAGTGTCTTGTTTGTAACAGTTGTAATCATTCCCCCACCACATTGACTATTACATTCTTGATTTCATTATTTATGCAATCTTCAGAACGTGTGGGTTTTTTTGTTTTTGTTTTGTTTTTCAAGCTGTATTGTTTATATAAACAAAAGATGGCATTGCAATTGAAAAAAAAATAATAATAAATTTTATTTATTATTACCATTCAAGAGAAGTCATATGTTGTCTTTTTTTTTTTTTTTTCATTTGTATTATTATTTCTTTACCTATTTGACATACTTAATGCTTGCTTGATCTTTACATTTTATTACATATAGTCATTTTCAATCAGCCTTGTAAGAAAAATACTTAAATATTTTATATTGCTCATTTAAGGGCAAGGGTGAAAGTCACATTTCAACGTTGGGGAACGATAAACAGTAGAATTTTAGAAAATAGTGTGTGTTTTATTTTCATCGTTCTGAAAGTACGCCATCTTGTTTGGGTCAGCACACAATCAAATATTTACAGAATAAAAACCCTTTCCCTTTCCTTTTATTTTTTTTCATATTTAATAAATGAAGTCAATAGAAAAAGTTTCCTTACTAATTTGTTTTTTTGGGGGAAGATTTGTAGGGTTATTTTATAAGAGTTGTAGTTTCAAAATGGTTTCCCTACTGAAAGTAGTCTAACACGTCCGTGTAAATGTTCTATAACTCCAGGTGGTGACATGGGATGAGTATGTACATATTCTAGGATCATGACGTAATAGACACGTAGCTATTCAAAAAGTCATTTTTACCAATAGTTCAAGTCTCAAGTCTTTGAGATCGATCCCCTCCCAGTCGAGTTGTGAATTTTGCCTGAAAGTGTATTTTAATGAGGCCTATCTAGTTGGGGTTTATGTACAAATTTTCAGCTTTACATTCTACAACAAAATAAAAAATGGTTCTTAAGAAATACTCATAATGATATAAATTTAAAATAAAGGATATTTGTTGAGTCACGAGTCTTTTTACTTTGAGAGGGAGTATGTTCCCGTAGCTCTGATTAGCCTAGTCATTGGATGAAGTTTATAACTCAACTATAAAACAAGATGAAGGGTGATTCAATTTATTAATATTAATTATAATTTTATGTACAGGAAAATTGGGACTCTATAGTCGTTGTCAATTCTGAAAAAAATAGTTTACTGAGACTCTTATGTGCAAATTGCCCGCTTTGAAATACACGATACACATTATTTTGAAGGGGTTTCAAAACGTTTATCAAGCTCTGCTCTGCAAATGTATCTATCATAGTATCATCTACATCTATACTTTAGCCAAATCCTCGGAAAGTAGAATTGTATATCCCTAATAAAGATTTATCCAAGAGTTCAAAATAATGATGCCCATGGATGGGCATTTTATTGAGGTGAGAATGTGTGTTCTCCATCACTACTATTATCTGGTACTCCTGCTTCATTTTTTTGGCTGATTCTTATTTGATCAAATTAAATAGCACTGTATAATAACTGAGAATGGATGGACATTTGAATTGTCATTAATTTGCACTTTATTTAGTCTGATTTTCTAATAAAAGGGAATTAAACAACTTATAACGTAATTGTTGCCAGATGTCGCTTCTACGATACAGATCTCCCGGAATATAAATTGATTATGAAGATAATCGGGGACTCAAATGATATATAAAAACTATCTCAATAGACTGCCCATTTCTAAATGGATGACATTGTCTGCCAACTACCCATTATTTGTAGGGCTTTTGAGACATGTAAGGAAGATTGTCATGTGAGATCTTTACCATTCATTCCATAAGGAGATAAATATCTTGCTATTATTATCATTGATTCAAACACAATTTAATTTATTCATTCGATTGAAATGATCCTTATCCAATTCTTCGTGTTTCTTGGATATCATTAAGCAAATGAGGCGTAGATTACCAATTCAACTTGTAATAAATCATAATAAATTAAAAAAAAAAAGCGATCGTGTTTCGTTCATGCTTAGAATATAATTTATATGCATGAGATTCTTACGTCATACATTGGTACGAACATACATACATATTCCTATTGCATATGTATTGTTCTATTAAATACATATATGGTTATTTCTAAGCAGTATTATTTATTTGTTTTTCCACGTTTAAGCATTGCCTGTCAAGCCCTTAGTTCATGCTTTGACAAGTGTGAGTCATCCACGGACCATTGTTTATTTATGTATTACACATTCACAGTGTACACAAAGGGAAACAGGATCAGGATCTCTATTTTTTCTCTTACCTTCTCCTTGACGTGTCAAATTTCCATCACTTTGATACAATAAATCCTCGTATAAATGAGCTGAATCTCTATTAAATAAAAATATGTTTAGCTCAGAGCTTTTTTTTTATATTATAAAAACTAATTTTTATTTAATTCAGACACATTGGTTCTCTACATAGGTATGTAGTTTCAAAAGGCCTTTTACATAGTATATACATACGTGTTTTAGTCGAAACCAGGGATTAGTAACCTTTTGGGAAGATAGGTACTAGTTATTTTTGCTGTTTGAGTAGACTATATGTAAGTAATACAAATAATCTTTTTTGAGCTCAAATCCCTGTGTCAAAAAACAAAACAAAACCCTGTCTTTTATGAAGGCTTAATAAAAGGTAAGGAGGAAACACCTCTCAAGAGTCAGAGAATGTAGAACTCCAATCTACAGGTTGAATGGTTATCATTAAAGATCAGAGGTGTAATATTTTATAAGTGAAAAAATGTGTGATTTTTCATAAAATATAATATATGAAACATATTTAAAATTTTGTCAAAGAAATATATTTTTCAAAAAAAGAATAAGGAGGGGCATTGAGGGTCAATGTATATATTTTTGTTTCACCTAAATATACAAATTCCTTTCGGCATTAACACACAAAGGAATATGTACAACTAATAAAACATGACAATAATCTAGATTGTGCCTTTTAACACACACAAAAAGTTAAAGTAAAAACTAAAGGTTTGTAACGATTCAGTCCAAATACTCTGCAAATGGAAATAATACATAGTTTAAACCACTTACAAGACAAACATCATAAAATCCAATTGATTCCTCTAATACATAATAGAAATACATATTTCGACTTATTTATCACTGTCATTTGACTACCGTTTATGTCAATGATCTGTCAAAGTAAACAAGTGAGTTTTCATTACTTCTTATCATCACTGCATATACTCTGTTTGTCACAAACAAGGACTTTGTTCGTCTATACAATTGTATGTAGGTGTGTATTAACGAAGTTCATGCTACCTTAAAATACAAATAAATATATATTTTTTTTGTCAAATCATTACCTCACAGAGTTTGTTCTACCAATGATGAACAAAATCTCTTATAGTTTAGTAATTGAAGAGATTCAAAACAATGCAACGTAGTAGTAGGGAAAAATAATGAGATTTTGTTTTTTAACTGCATTGAAAGTTGCATAGTGCACAATTTTCTCATCTCATAGTTTAGTAATTTGTGCATTGTCCAAGCATTTATATGTACACGCATATTCCACAGATATGGTTGTATGTACATATATGAATGCATGCGTGTGTTTTTTTTATGTCTATGAAAGTATATGCATACATACTTTTAAATACGAACAACGATAAAAACCGTCATGGAAATGTATGTAACGTAATTTATTTATGGCAAGTCCTTTGAATATTTATAGGATATTCATAGATACCAGATATTTGTAGTGTTCATTCTCTACCTTCAAAAGGGTAGAGCTCTTGTCAACTCTCTATTACAAGGAGTGGGCTCAGAGCAAAAGTGTCAAAAGTGGAATGAATATTACCCTTTGTTTTGAGGGCTCTAGAAAAATTCATTCAAAGGATATTGATATATGTAATTACAAACATTTTTAAGGAACTTCATGAAGTGTCTTTAAAAATGAAAAAGAAAGCAAGACCATTTAACACAACTTGATGCCAAAGAACTCATAGGTATTTGAATATATTCAAAATAATAGATGCTGGAAATTTCTATGAAATAAATTGACTTTACGATTAATTTTGTCTTTGATCGTCGAGGGACGTAATTGGAGAGAAATATTTTATTCTTGTAAAATAATTCAATGACTATACTATTTAAATGTGCAATTCTCTAATAAAATGTAAGTGCTTAGGGTCTGATATATGCATGATAAAGAGATAAATTTTCACGACGAGCCTTTTTGTGCACTCGCAACCTCAACCCTTAAAATGGATATGAAAAATTTGAAGAAAAAAAACAACTGGTAGATGATGCCCTCCTCTATTTTCTCTCCTTGTTGCCAACTTTTTAATACTGAGCAGAGTTATTATTTGGATATACTTTACATTGATAAATTTTATCACTATACAAATCAATCTTTAATACTTGTATTATATTCAGTAATTCAAAAAAAGGGCGCGCAATCCTTGATTAAATATATGTATTGTACACCCTTTTTGAGTTCATAACACGTTTATATTAAAAAGCTAGTTGTGATTGGGTTGACTGTAAAGATTTAAGTTCTTTTAATTCTCAGTCACATAATGACACCCAAGTTGAGTATCTTATTTGATTTTAAAGAAATAAATGTTTGTTTGTTTGTTTGTTTTATGAAGTTTGGCTGCTTATGCTCCCTGTGATGAACGACTTCTAATATACTTACGTCATGTGAAAATCAATTTATTGAGTATTTTTGTATATCATGTTACTACTCCGTGATTTAAATATCTTAATATATCAATATTTGGAATATTTGAAATACTCGCTGGTTGTTAAGTAATACTTTTGAAAAGAATCACTCTCTCGAAAATAGAAGAGAGGTTTTCAACCACTGATTTAGAAAATAGATGCCAGGATGATTACATCATTTCTGTACGTCCTTAAGCAACAATTTGTTTACTTGCGTAATCTTGATACGAAATAATTTCCTCAGATTCCAAATCCAGATATTTCAATCAAGGAACTGATCAAGAAATACTCAATAATAAGACTCTTAAAATACACTTATCCATTTTAACGTTCTTAGCACATATGTTCCTAACACGTGTTTTGAGGTAGAATCGGCGATTAAAGTTTTCAAAATGAGGTTGTCACAGTTAATTATGTTATGTACACTTTATGATACTAAAACTAATTGAATTTTTTCCTTACTAGAACTATCATAGCCGTGATTTTGAAGGCTATGCAACAATGTATGTAGGTTACTATTTAATTCCTTTTTATGCTTGAAAAGTAATTTTCTTTCTATTACTTTAATCACAATTTGATATCAATTTCTAATAAAATAAATTAAAAATGCAGATTTTGATAAAGATTATGATTCTCATTTCTCGGAAACTGTACTTGAGTGAGATTCCGAGAAACAACTCTTGGATGAGGTAATCAATAATAACTACTCTGAAATAACATATGAGTAATTTATTATTAAGAAGAAAGCATAAATTTTAGAGAGTTATTCTACCCATAGATCCATGAAAGATTGAAAACGTTCACTTGTTTGGAAAGATATTTGTACTCAGAATTACGAGTTACTTGCATAAGAAATACTTTGTTGAAATATGTATAAATTTACTTGTAAAACATCTAAGGAAAGCTCATCTATAATTAGTAAGCTTTTTTTAAATAAAAGCATGAGGCATCTTTAGAAGCATCATAAATTAAGGAATCCCAAATACAATCATTGGAAATATCTTTTAACAAAATCACAGAATGAAAAAAACGTAGAGGGAAAAGGAACTACCTTAAATATTATTAATGGAGTAATATTCAATCATTCTGATGTTTTCATTGGACGTCTTTTTTTTGTAACTGCACATCATTTGCAGAAAATCAATCGTTGAAAACATTAATAGCAACCTTTCTCAGTCATGAATATAAATATAACTAAATTGCCCAGAAAAAGGGACTTATAGACATTTTGAGATTGCTAACCTGTCAGGTCAATGTACTTAACACATACACATAATGTTGCCAAGTTTCTGGTTCAAATATAAACTCATTGAGAATAACACTAATTCTAATATACGAGTTTCGTAAAAAAAATATATTTATTCAAAGAAATAGTTTTAAATGATGTACAATTTAATATAAGTTAGCATAGAGTAAGTGTTGGTTTGTTTGAACACACATCAGGGTCAGGAAGGAGGACTAGGGAGGAGACACGGTGTGCTAAGGATAACTTGACACAAAAAATGACTTTAACTATGTTTTGTTGGTCTCTAAGGTTGCCCAAGGTGGCTGGAGGTGGATTTGAAGGCTAAGGAGATCGAATTTGAGGTTGTCTTTCAAGTCAAAAGTTTCAAGAAATGGTCGATGTAGGGAGTTTGTGTGGGATCAAATGTACTTCACGGGATCAATTGAGATCACTGGAGACTTTTTTGATGTTCCACTTATTATTCTAATTTTATGACAAAATGTTTTGAGCTGCTGTTTTAAGGCTAATATATATATATATATATATATATATAAAATTCCCGTCATCACAAAAGCAAATAACGATGATTGTTCTCAAAAATGAATTTTAATAACATAATTTTGTATTCATTCTATTCATAAATTATTCTAATTAAGCCATTAAAAGTGCCAATAGCTACACCTAAATGTTAGAAGAAGAAAAAAAAACGTTGTCACAATAAAAGAAATTATTCGATTTTTATATGAAAGACCAGATGGAAGCCAACTAGCCTTCCATAAATCCAATGAAGTCTCTAGACAGTAGCTATACATATATCTCAACCCATGCCAGACATTTAAGTTATAAAGTTCAAAATTGAATGCAAATAATATTATGTCAATAAAGTTATTGAACTGTTTATATTTATAAAGTAAACAAATATATCTATATATGAATTTTGTTCATGACCTTATTTTATCTACTTAAGTAGTACTACGATATATCTTTGTGTATCCAAGGGTATCTTTAGCTATATAATATAATACTGTTCCTCTCTCAATTTTTTTTTTACTTTCAAGAGTACATTACTGAATTTATGACCTTCAAAATATTAAATACAAATCAAAAAGAATCACTCAAATGACTCTTAAGATTCCTTTTTATGGCGGATGGCAAGAAAGGATATCTGCCATCCACGTATGTACATTCTACGGTGTGGGAGCATTAAGAATCGGTAAGTTGTTTGTTTAAGACCACTTATCCAAAACTAAGACTTTTAGGAAGCAAATATCCCCAGAAAAGTTATTGCTTTTTGGTTGTTTCTTTGTTATTTGTCTGAACAATGGGACTAGTCTGTTGAAGGTTTGACTCATATAAAATATCGAAAACCGACTAATGAATAGATTTTTTCCCCTATAAATTAACCGTTGAGACGCCAGTTTAAATTACCACAGAAAGGCCACAAAGTGGCCACTACATAATTTGTTTCATCTCACTAGTAGGAAATTAATCATCAGCCCGGATTTTGATGAATTATTTACATCCTAAAATCTTTTTCCTGAAAAATTTTAAAATACGAATTCATTTTTATTTGATTGTTTATTTGAGCACCCAGGCATGGGTTTTTAATTTTGTAACAATTCAAAGGGACGATCATATACCTTTAATCATATTGACACTGTGAGAGTGAAAATATAAATCAAAAGCTAAAGGACTTTATAAAGTGGCTGCAGTTGTAACCATGACAGTTTTCAAGGTGTTGAATAATTTAAAAAATAATTGTTTCATATTTAATTTTAGGAAAAAGTTATGGATTTCAATACTCTAATATATGCAAACCAAAAAAAATAAAATAATAATAATATTAATAATTTACATTCTATGTTACCATAATATGTAGCAGATCTTTTTAAAATTTCAATATGCTTAATAAATTTTTTAGAATATTCTATTTTCTATTGTATGCCTTGAATACAATAATATGCACAAACCTGAAGAAATAGATTATGTTTATACATAATATCATGTTTTATCGATATACATAGAAAAATAACAAAGCAAAAAATTGCAAATAATTTTTCATAAACAAACTACAAAGTATTAAAGATTATATATATTGTTACATGGAAACTCATTATAGCCTAATCTCTCTGTTACCAATCCCCCATAGAGGTATGCTCGCTATTCCTATAGTTGTATTCATAAAGAAGCTGAATCTAATAATGGAATTTTATCATATAAGAGAAGAATATAAACACTATAGCTAGTTAGATATAGGTGCTGCCTCTGTTTTTGGCTATATACTTCTGGGCTCTGCCTATTTACTATACATATATATATATATATATATATATATGTCTAAAAAAATCAAAACTTAAATATCTTATTAAACAGTATCTAAATAGTTTAACAATTCTTTAATCAAGAGCCCTAAAGTTGTGACTTAACTTTTGAAAATAGAATAAAGCATACAAGTTCTGTAACTTTGAATATAATTCAAGGTCGATTTTGGAGTTTTCTGGAGTTGAGTTAGATAAGACAGGCTCAGGTCAAGTCATTTATTTATTATGAGAGACTCCAAGTCAATTAATTAATTATAATTATCAAATCCATGCGAATATATTTAACTTATGTTAAATATATTTTGTATAATTATTATCATAATTTTTCGTATTTATCTGCTAGACAAAGATTCAAGCATCTATCAATATGTCTTTTGTGGTTTTGTAACTGCATACTCTCATTTGAATTTGTATTAATGTTGAAATGCGCTCTCCTTAAATGGATAGCCATTAATTACCTTTTGTTTATCTAATATATTTGATTTACTACAGTATATAATAAACTTTAAAGTTTTTTTTATTGCTCCTGGGTACTAATGGTTTATTTATATTAGCTTTTGAGTAAAAAACAAAAACAAAACAAAAAAAACAAGAAAATGGGTATTTTACTCCGAAAAAAACGTGCTTTTATGACTTACATATATTATTATATACAAATTGAATTTTCGACGTCATTTGTATGGGTGTGTGTCTTTTAATGATTCTGAGCTGTTCACGAGTTATGTTTTTTTAATTTGAATCAAGTCTTGAATTTAAGTTCAAATGAAGTCTGAAGTAGTTGCAGTTTTTAGTACTACTCAAGTTTAATTATAGTCACGAGTCCGAGCCCTCGGCTCACTCTTGTAAAGGGCACATTGAAATAGTTTTAATAAAGTTTTTCAATGACTGATTTTAAGCTCCATGGTAAGAAAGAAATCAGCCCTAATAAAAAACCTTAGAAGCCATGTTGTTCTTATTTCATCCAAGGTATATGTAGTTACATACATTGAATGAATTCAATAAATAAATATTAAAGGCGGCCAGGAACATCAATCTCATTTGATAATGAAGAGTATCCTCACTTCATTCATCATGAATAAACGGACTCTCATTAAAAACACATCAATCCGAAGTGCATTATGAGAACAAGGTGAAGGGATCCAGTGCAAATCACCTCGAATAGTATTCATCTAAGAACTTCATTCCATCTCTTTACATGTATAACGCCCCAGGCAAAAAGCTTTATACTTATTGACTTACTTATTTATGCATTAACGATAATCTAAAATGGCGAGTTCATGGAAATCTCACGTTTCAATTTCTTTCTATTCAATTTAGGATGTTTTACAAGTAGTATTCAATTGTACAAGGATATTGTACAAGTTGCAATTTGTTCGTTTCAAAACGTTTTTGTTTAATTATAACACGGGCCATTTTGACTGATGCAGTCATTTCATTTTCATATGACTCATATAGGTATTACCTATTTTCCTTTGATTCAATTTGTGAGATTCAAAGTGTGTGGCCCCTTGTTCATTCATTTGTTTGAAAGCCTATCAAACTAATGGTAACATGATCCAAAATAAAAGATGTAGGCTATGTCGTGTTAGCTTTAGTGAGGTGCGATTTGAAGGATTAAAAAGACTAATTTGAGGTTGCCTTTGAAGTCAAAAGTTTCTTGAAATAGTGAAATAAGGGCTTTGGATGAGGTCAAGTGATCTAAGGCACGCCGTTTTAAAGCTAGTATATAATACATAATCAGAGTGCTAAATTAATTTATTTAAATGAGTAAACATTGAAATTTAATTAAGTTATACATCCTTTAGTTTTCAAAGACATATAATAAACGTCTAAGGAGACGTACATGATATGTACATACATATAGGCAGTTGGCAATCCGTGCAATGTTCAAATAAGGAGAAAATAAATGTCTTGAAATAACAGATGTTTAATACACACTTTACTTATCTCAATTATCATAAGGAACAAATTAACACTCAAATGCTCCAAGTTCCTTTTTTCTCTCTACACATATAATTTTCATGTCTCGTTCTTGCAATTTAACTTTATGTACATACAAACATATGTAAATAATAGATAATTTAATGACCAACATGTTTTTTTGTTTTTGGTTAAGGATTAGTTATATATTTTTTTTGCAATACGACCTGTCTGTCTTTATCTATCTTTTCCAATTAATTATTTTACATGAGGATTCGAGTCTGGTTTTCTTTGTTTTTCTTCAAATATTTCTGTCAAAGTCATGAGGCATCTCTAATGTCTAATCTTTTAATTCATTATTCATATACACCCATAGATAATTTTATTATTTATGCTTTTTTTTGCTAATTGTATCACATATTCCCTCAAGATACTGAATGTTTTATTTTGTTTATAACTTTCCATTAGAGCTCCTTGCTTTGGGAATAAATAATTATTGGTGTTTTCTGCTAAAACGTGATCTATTAAAATAACAAATATTTTCAAAAATTTAACTTTTACTGCTTCAGTGATACAAATATACTACGTATATTTAGAACAGTGATACGAATATTAAACTATGTGTTTAACAAAGCATTGTCTAAATTGTGTGCTTTTTAAAAGTTTTTGGAGTTATAAATAATGAAACAAACAAAATATATAAAATAAAAGCCAATAAAAATTAAAACAACTTTCCTTAGTTGTATGAATACATATAAATAATGACTGCTATTATTATTGTTTAAAACGGTATTAGATAATTTCTGCTTGTTGAAAAGTGTATTCCGTTGTTGTTAACATACTTAATTGAAATTTTTATTATAAAAGTACAAAATGCTTAGAGACAAACTTGAGACTTTCAATTTCAAGGATCAAAAACATTTGATTTTGACTCAAAAAAAGTTGCTTAATGTATATTAATGTATCATTAACACAACAGGTTTTTTTTACAAGTCATGTCTTATACAACAAGCAAATTCTACATTAAAGAGGTTCAATATTCAAATAGTTATTGGGATAATTTTTAACTCATGAAAATTACTTATGTATTGATAATGTTTAGAGATGTGAAAAATACTGAAATCCCGGTGAGCGTAAAAAACACGCCTGAGATAAATTCATAAAAAATGACTACTCCTAAAGATGGTGTATCATGTATCCACTCCTGGTCAGTTGATATCATTTGAGTTTTTAAAAGACTAATTCACAAAAGCACAAATACTTTGCAGGTTACCAACATTCACTTTTTTAAAATAAAATTACACTTCCTGGCATTCCACTGGTGTATAAATTTCAATTGGACTTAAGAGTCGAAATTAGCCACTTATAGCTGATCTTGTTAATTTTGTACATACAATTGTGACGTGTCAACATAAAATCAGGCTGATATATTTGTAAAAAATTATTAACTATAGTTTATGACTTATTCAGTTTTTTTTTTTTTGCAATTTAACTATTATATTTAAATTGATGTAGCCATTGTCTAGTGACACATACCCGCTGTTGATGCAAAACGATGATTGTTAGAGAGAGAAAAGGAATATGTATAAATTTGGTATGACTGAAATTCAATATTCCTTGACAAAAATGGTTTAGATTGTCTTTGAGTCAATAAAATCCGACTTCTAAAGCAACAAATTTTATAGAAAAGGCCTCATGTTAAATACTAAGATTCCTGTCTATGAAGATGAAATATTTAGTTAGAAATTAAGACATATCCGTTTTTTCTCAATTTCTTCCTTTTTTATGCCAGTGTTTTTTTATGTTGACGTGTCACAATATTACCCTTTTTTACTTTTTGCCTCCATTGTCGTCACTAGTTTCAATATTCAGGCTAATAAAATAAATAATTGAATAGCTGTATCTACAATACTTGTTGTACCTTGTGAAATGATACCTACAAAGGTGTGTCTACGGTGTGTTTTCACTATTTCCTGTGCTTTGGGGCAAAATATGAAAGTTTGGAAGTACAATTCACGCATTTATGTTTGTAAATGTAAATATACATATATTTATGACTTTATATGGAACATATATATATATATTTGTGTGTATACGCAAAGAGTGCTTGAGTTAAAAGCTAGAATCCTTGGAATTAAAGCAAATAAATAGGACTTTGAGTCACAGTAATAAAAGTTTTTTGAGAGTTTTTCTGTTAATTGTTTGTTTTGGATGTGGTTATCAATTATGTTTATTATTATTGATGAATCATTATTATCTATACTACTTAGTTCATTGCATCATAAACCGATTTACTATTATTAATAATGATAGATTAGAATGGCTGAAAAGTATCTCATGGCCAATATATATATTTAACAAATTCTTGCTTCATTATTTGTTAAGTAACTTGAATTTTTTTTAAATTTATAATTAATACTAGAGTCACCCAGTGTCATTGTGACATTAACATAAGTCTAATTACTAACAGCAGAACATGTTAATTGCCCGTTTCATGGAGTGGTAAAATATCTTTCTTTCTTTTATTCATGTCTTCAGACAATCTCATAAAATACATTGAGATTGTAAAAACAAATAAATATGTATAATAGCTAGGGATAGCCATTTTATTAAGGCAAGATATCAGTGGCACCAGAATCATAGGGGCTTATGGCCTAAACCTTTTTTGAAAAGTGAGGTTTTGGGATCTTGATCTAGTTAATTAATAGTTTTGGTCATAAATTAACTTGAGACGTTACAATTATATAATTTGCCCATTTACAAATCCATTCAGGCGCCGCAGCGAGTGAGTGTGTCCACAATTACTACTCTGGTACCTCTGTTTCATTTTATTGGCTAGTTGTTAGTGGGGACTATGTATACTAAATAATACTCCATTACAGATATAAACTGAAAGGAGGGAAGATCATTTGAATTGTCACAAATCCAGGAGAAGGGGCTCATTTAATTCCATATGATTTGTTTCTACCTTTTTTTAGAGATGTATTTCATAAGAAATAGTATTGTGATAACAGAGAGAAGAATATGTATCCATGATTTTCAAACATAGGCTTATAGAATGAAAATGAGATGAGAAATGTAGAAAGTATGTTCACTCATCATCTTAATTCTTAAAAATCTTGAAAAATCTCCTTCTATAGAACTACAAAAACTTGTTGAGAAGCCAAGATTTTGGGGTACCTGTAGGCATCTTCTCATTACTCAGCTCAGTACCTACATGATAAATTTACAAATAAGGAGATATTGCTCACTATATCACAAATTTTGTGGAAACCGGTCTCATATGGAAAAAGACATTTAAAGCAACTTATTAATGAATGGAAGCTAAAAGTGTCTTTTTTGAAGAAAAAAAAAAAGGAAGGAAAGTGACTTGATACACATTTGCTCTCATATTTGATAGTTTGAGCAATTTTGATTTAAAAAAAAAATAAAACATTTGTCATCGAAAAATGAGCTTATTAAAATATGGCTGTTTGAGACTATTAATTATATTTATAAATAGTAATGTAATCCATTTAATAAATACCTTTTTCATCCTTGCCAAAAAAAAAAAAAATCCCTATTTAATAGACCAACATATATTTGTATGTACCTAACTATGTATGTATGTATATATGTAGGAGAAAACATCGTAAATCTTGCAAATATGTATCTACTTTTTTGCTGACTTAATTCAATATTATTTAACCTAGATTAGATTGCAGATAATTACTAATATACTATGGGCAAAAAATATCGGGAATTTGGTTATAAATCAAAAAATCTTTATTAAATAATCAATATTCATTTCATTCTCTTCAAAGTCCTCTCCCTCTCGATGCAATACACATATGCCAATGTTTTTTCTCATTTTCAAAACAGTCTTCATATTGAGCAAATATTGCAAAAAAAAAAAAGAAGTTTTCAAAACCATTTTGTGGTTCATGGGTACAACTAGGGGGTATCTGATCCACTTCGAATCTCTAACTATGAACCACCAAATGGATTTGAAAACTTTTTTCTGTTGCAATATTATTTAGTGACATAATATCTACAACTTTGATTTCAATGAATTTTTGCTAGGTTTAATAATTGCAACTTTTAATCAGACATTTAAAAAAAAAAAGAAGAAAAATTTGATTTTAGCTCTTCACAAAAGAACGATACGTCTCTCAAACACTACTGAATATTTTGACGTGTAATTATTGAGTGCAAATGTCAGTGATAGTAGTGCGAGCTTATTAAAAAAAAAGTTTTATCCCTATCGCAATTCCACAAAAATCAAATTGCATTTTCCTGGTATTTTTTGCCCATATTAGTACTATCTATTGGACGAGACAATGTAATTTAATAACAAATATATTTTCTTCTAATAAGAGCATGAGCATGAAATTCGGAAATACCAATGTTAAGTTCTACTCAATAAGCATGTATGCATATATTCCTAGGATAGATAAATATATCCATGTATGGTTGTCTAGGAAAAGAAAAGCACATTACTTAAAAAAACAAAAGTTTTACTTAAATATCAATTATACCTATAAATAAAAGTTGTTCTTTAATTAGATATTTTTACGGTTATATACTTTTTTTATATTCAAATAGTATAGAGAGACATATTAGACAAGTAGTCCTTGAGGTTGTCATACTGGATTATGATTTGTAATTTAGTTTTTATACAATGTATAAATATCTCTGCATACCAATTATAATCCGAGTGGCTCATTGACAAAGGTATCTATTATATATGTTTAAGTATGTATTATTTGAGGGATAAAGTTTCAAATTAAGCTCTTTTATATATATATACATAATAGGTGTAGTAAAATAAAAGGCGAAATTTTCACGGGCAAGATCCACTATGAGGTGATCCCCTACGACCAAGGTCTTAAATCAGACTTTTGCTCAACAATTGAACCGTTTGAAGGAATCAATTGCACAGAAGCGGACAGCTTTGCCCAATAAAAGAGGAATTGTCTCCCATCAGGACACACATCGATAGTCCTCAAATTAATAATAATTAAGCATTTTATAACATGAACCAATATTCATTGCCTAATTCTCAACTCTTACTCCTTTAGAAATGACCTGAAATTAACTTGTAGTCTGTTGATTATTCCATACATAGGACTGAAACTAGTGCTGTGGCCCATGTCACACTCTAAGGAACCGAGGCTATTTCCAGGCTTGGTGAACAAATGTATTTTTTCTTTTTTGAGAAGTTTTTTTTATAATCTAGATATTTGCTTTGGATTTTGACAGCGCGACCAAGACTTTCAAGGGTCGAAATAAAAATAACATCAAGACATTGATTCGAGATTCCACCGTTTTGTTCGATAACTTGTTGCCGTTTTGAATGTATGCTTCTCACATAGAAACTCTTTCCTCTCTTGGCAAAAAAAAATGGGAGGAAAATCCACTATGAGCTACTCCCCTACGACTTAATTTGGACATGTACTGTGAACAATTGAACCAACTGAAGGAATCAATTTCCCAGAAACGGCAAAATTTAGCCAATAGGAGAGGAATTTGCTCCATCAGGCCACACACATCAATAGCGACTCGCCAGAAGTTCCAAGAGCTTGGTTGGAAGGTTCTTATGCATCCACATTAAAGTCCAGGCCTGGAACTAAGTGATTAATCACCTGTTCCTGTCCATGACGAAATATTTTGCTGGTGAAAAATTAGCTCAAATAGATGCTTGTGAAAATCGACTGTTACAGTTTTTTCTATTCCAATAAGGAAAGGGTTTGTATAAAAGAGGCATAATGGAATTACCTGCTAATATTTGTTAGGGGTAGCCTATTTTAGAGAGTAGGAAATTAAAAAAAATATTTTTCTAAAAAAATAAAAATTATAATGGATTTCACAAAATTTAGCATTTTATGAAGTTCTTGATACTCTAACCCCCCTCTCTCTCTAGCTGTGCCACCCATTTATAATTTGATACTAGTGATCCCTCCCTCGTCTTGGATCCCTAAATAAGAAACAAACACTTTTAATCCGAGATGAGAATAATCCCTATTTTGAAAGTCTAATTAGAGTCCAAAGTTTTGGGTATCGTGTCTCAAATCTTTTGCACAAGTCAATTCCAAGATACTTTAATATTTTTATCAAGTTCTCATATGTTTTGTAGCTCATTTCAAGTCCAGTCTTTGTAAATATCTAATGATCCCTGTATGTATTATCTGAAAATACTCCCATGATTTCTGAAATTGTAAAATGCTCTACTTGCCTCCAATTGAGGATGTCCATGGTCAGGTAATGCTTATTAAATATGTACAGTAAGTATATAAATACCCCTTGAGACTTTTCCCTCATACAAAGCACTATCAAGAGTAATTTATAACTAAGAGAAAAAAAAGTAGTAATTGATAGAAAGTTTAGTCAAAATAGTTCCAAGAATATTTTCGAGTCTTTGCCCTGAAGTTCAAGTCTCTAGTCGTCTTTGTTGACGAGGTCGAATCTGGCTCAGGTCTTGACGCTATGGAGTCGAGTTCAAGTGGAGTCTACTTTCAGTAGTCCAAGTGTAGAAGAGCTCTGCTCGAAACAGATGCTCGGAAACGCTTTTTAATCCGACGTATAACTGTTTAAGATATTTCCTAATTGATCACTTTTTTATGTATAATATTTACATTATACATAATACTATATAGGTACATATATATTTATATTTATAAAATATGCCTGAATATAAAAAGAGGAGGAGGAGGAGGAAGGAGGGACAAAGAGACTGGGCCATGATTATCTAGGTCATAAATTTGTATCTTTCAATAACAAATTCTACAAATCATATATACATACATATATATATTATTTTATTTTTACTTTATTTGTAATTTTCCCATTCAGACTCAAAGGCAATGACCGGAGATTGTATTCATATCCCACAATCCTTCCTTCAAAGAGAAATATTAATAATAATAAAAAGGGCCTAAATTCAGTTAGTCGTAGTAAGCCCAGTATTACAAACTTTTTCACAGATTCACAAGTCCACGTTTTAGAAGGCCACATAGGGGAAGAGAAGTAGCAAGTGGGATATGCCCATGACAAGAGTCAAAGAAGGTACGTTATATGTGATAGATGATTGACATACTGGGGCTAGGTAGAGCTAACCTTCTATGTTTCATTTTTAATACATCGTGTATTCCGGACTCAGTCAGTATCCTTCTCCATTTGTACATATATACAATTCATTATGAAATAGAGTGAAGTTTGCAGCACGAAGAGTCTCAATCTGTTCTGAAACACATAGTCCAGTACATCCACAGAACCAATTAACGATCACTCTTCGAGGTATGTAGATTCCAATTGAAGTATTTACGTACATGATACTTTTTTTTTAAAACAAACAAACAAACAAATGATACGTCATAATTAAATGAGCATCCCTTGAACGTCAAACCCCCCTTTCATGGTTGAGTCTTCACTGATAATATATATATTTTTCTATCACTAAAGTTTTAGATATATTCCGTAGAAAAAAAATTGTTAATCCTTATTCTTATTACCTTAATTAACTCTCCAAATATCAAATGGTTTACCATGTATGGTCACAGAGAGTATCATCATTTAATGTCTTCTTTATTATCAATGTTGATTAAGAAAATGAATATGATAAACTAACGATTTTTTTCTTCTTATTTTATTTTTTTTTGTAATTGTGTAAATAAAGTTTTAATAGTTGAATGAGCAAACAATATTATCAAATCTTTGCCTTCCTTAGAGCCATAGAGGAAAAAAAAAACAATCAAAAATAAGTTCCTTTAAACAATGGATGTGTATGTACTCGACTACATATATCTCATCTCCAGACGAGTACAGTTCAGATTGATTAAAGAGCAACTCACTGACTCGCTATTTACTGGAACGGGGTCCGCTTCGTAGATAAACTGGTTCTTTGTAAAAAGAAAAGGTAGGGGATCCTGGAGGAACGGATTTGAATCCCGCTCCACGATTTGCTTTGAAATCCCCTCATGGTCAGTCTCGCCCTAAAGCTACAGATCGGGATGAATGTCAACATTCTTGAAGTAATGCATCCCTAAATATTATGTATGTAGTAACAACCTCCAATCAAATAATATGTAGGCATGCACTTAAAATTGTAAAGCCTATATAAACACATAGATAGATAGATGGCTATGACTTTTAATACTAAAGAGTCTTATTTCTACCTGTCTATGTAATTTGACTAAATGACAAATAAAACAATTAAAAATCTCCGAACCAGAAAACTTTACAGACATGATTTAGATTTATACCTATACATACATATATGTCATGGAACAACAAAGGAAGTTTATGTCGCTGTTTATGATTATTATTGAAACAAACGTATTTGCCATGATTTCTTTTATGTATCACTACACACAGATGTACATATATTTATAACGAGTAAGGTGGAACTTATACATAATAATAGAGAACAAAATACCATTGTTGTTCCTTTAGGAACCATTCCCATCATGAGTGCCGATGGATTTTTAATCAAAGGACAAAGGAATGTCATAGTAGTAATAACAATCTCACAGAGAGAGATAGAGAGAGTAAAATAATTAAATCAATAAATTAATTTGGAAGACTAATTACTTCTCAAATATTTTTATTACATATATATATGTACATCCTGGCTGTTTGATTGATTTTCCTTAGAGGAAAACTTTAAAGCTATGTTTTCGTGGATATAATTTAATAGAAAAAGGGGTTTTGTGAAAGGTAATCTACAAAGAGCAGACTCCTTTCAACCTAATAAAGAATTGCTCCATCATACAGGAAAACTAAAGTTTAGAGAGAAGGATTTTAAGAGCATTCATATATGTAAAACTTGACTTATTTGCCTAGAGAGCCAGATATTAAAAAGTGAGGCAGATACAAGTAATAAAGTCATATCTCCATTTTTATACAAATCTGTTTCATGTCAAAAATCTAATTTTTTTATACATACTGTTATCATATTAGTATACTTTCATAGACAGAGAGGTAAATGCTGCGTTTTTGACTGACGTCATAGATTCCATACTTCATTCAAGTGAGGATGCCATATTGAGAGATTGGTTGGGACAAATACACACATAAAATGATTAAATAAAATGAACAAAATTCCAATAAATGAATACAAATCATATGGAAACTATGGATTCAGTTTAGTTTATATGAAATGCAACTGAATACCATTGACAAAACAGTGATATTTGAATTAAATCATTGGGATACAAATCCCTATGCAGTGCCTCTACTTTTAAAATTAAGCTTGTTGTGAATCAATTTGGAGTCAAAAGTGTTGAGTAATGTGTGGAAAATATAAAATCCTTGCTGATCTAAAAGCTATTTAAGCTATTGACCACACTATGTTAATTTATATCATGAGGGTCTGATATATCTATATGCAATGAATAGAGATATATTTTTCATAATCTCTATAAAGGTTCAAGACTTTTTATTTCGTGGATCCCATGGTAGTGATTCACTATTCTTATATAGGTGTAGGATTTTATTTCTACAGCTAAAAGTTGATTGTGTATGTTTCTTTCTTTCAAAATGGCCCTTGCACTTCCACGGCATTCAACTAAATAGCCATATACGCTATAATTGCATGTAGATACAGTTTAGATTTTAATTTATATTCATTAAATATCAGGGATAAAAGATTATTTATAACATTTAATGAGTTCTGAGCCTTCTTAGTCTACATATAGATAGACACTTTTACTCACAAGTGTATCTCATACCTGTTTCTATGTGTTTTGCTTCCAAAATACGGATTTGTACTCATGTTTAAATATATATTTATTAGTCTATGTAAGTAGTAAATATAATATTATCACCGGAGGCATTCCTTGATTGATTTCCCTACATACATATCATTTGACAGCTTCTGATTGAAGTCTAAAAATATATCTACCTAAGTTCTCAGTTTTTTGTTTGTTATTTTAAGAGTATATATATATAATTTAGAGTAAAGGGCTTTGCATGCATACAATTTGGAAATTTGCCTATATATCCCCACGGAAACAATTTGCAGATAACTTTTCATTTTGTTTGTTAAAGGTGACGTTTTATCAGCTGATATATACATACAATCAATACCTATATTATACCTCCAGCATAACTGTAAACAGTCTCATATTACAAAAAAAAAATTCCAATTTTTTTTTTTACTCATTTATTTTTTTGCAAGTTTGATCCTTATTTGTATTTTTGCATTTGAGCAAATATTTATATAGTTCATTAGTGGTTGAGAGCAACTCTTTATATATTATCAATTAGTAGGTACTATGTATATATGTAGAACAAATCCTAATATTATTTTATTTAATTAATTTAAAACCATATTATTATTTGAATATGTAACATAATATTAATATGAAATTCCTCTACACAAAAGCTTGAAAAAAAAAAAGAATTTTTCTCGTCATAAAAGATGAGTCTGGATTACATTTCTGTTCTTAAATTAACTCATTAATTAAGGGTATCTTCCATATTAATTAATACATTACTTTGATAAATTCTTCACAAAGACACCTCAAATTGAAGATAAATGTTACATAAAAAAATCTGCTCATAATTTATGTATCTTCAACGTAAAACTCCATATCAGAGCCAAAATTAGGATCATCAATCAAATAACATTTATTGTGTATCTCAACCCCTTTTAGAAATTTAACTCTAAAGACCATAACTGACCAAAATATCATGTCAATGACTAAAAGTGTAAGATTGTATATACAATTTTATAAAGTAAAAAATACAGAAATTGGCGAATTATTATTTATTATTTTGTTCCTGATCTCAATTGTACCTTTCCCTTGACATTTGCTTTTAACAAAAATACTCAGTTGATAGTAAGTCAATTCTTTCCAACTAAGGGACTATTAATTGTAGGGAGTTGTCGTCCCTACTTGTTAAATAATAAAAAAAAAACGTCATTGGGAAATGTTGCAAAAATAAAAACATCAATTTTCTTTTTTATAGAGGGGTGCTTTGATATTTTATAGGCATTTAAATAGGTTTCCTGCTTAAAAAAATATTTGAGAAAACCTGTACAAGACTTTGAAGGATCCAGACTCAAAAATAAAAATCTTAATTGAGTAGCTTTGGTCTAGATCTGATGAGGAGACTGAGTTTTTGAATTCGAGTTTAAAGTGTATAATTTCAAGTCTAAAAGTGTTTTTAAGTCGCAGTTTCAATGAGACTTACGATAAGTGCATCCCAAGCTGTGTTTTTGAGGATTAAGAGCAATGCTTGTATCACGATGAGCTTTTTGGGAATAACAAAAACACATTCTATTCTCCCTTTAGCTGATTTTCATCATTTGACTCTTTTGATTTAAAGCAGCTGACTCTACGTGCTATGAACTCACAAAGGGTATTATTATTATTATTTATGATTTTGATTTGTATAAAGTATAATAAATCAAGGATTGCGCGCCCTTTTTTTGAACTTCTGAATAATAAACAAGTGTTAAAGATTGATTTGTATATTTATATAATTTATCAATATATAGTATATCTAAATAACAACTCTGCCCAATATTAAAAAGTTGGCAACAAGGAAATTTCAGAAGACTAGCTACCACTTGTTTTCCAAATTTTTCCTACCCCTTTTGTGAGTTGAGGTTGCGAATGAACAAAAAAGCTCGTCGTGTATGATGATTTGAAAGGAGACAAAGACAAGATATTCAAAAAATGGACATGACACCATCTATAAATCTAATTAGGTAGTTATAGGAATCCTTGTGACTTCAAAAAAAAAATAATGATCGAAAAACCAATGGCTCAAGTCAAATGCAAAAAAAAAAGCATCGAATATGTACTGTTACTTCCATGGAAATGCTCCAACTTCAGTTAGGAACATTGAGGGCATGACATGCAATTTTTAATTTTTTTAAACTGTAAGAGCTATTAGGAGGTGCTGTAGGTGCCATGTGCATACAGTATAGCCCTTAATTTATTAAAGCTTTAGTTAAAAATATACAATTAAAATTAATGATAATGCAATCTTACATGTTTTTTTGTTTTTCTTTTTTTAAAAGTACTTTTGTTTGATTAAAAATAATGTATTCCAAGATATGTTAGCTCCTGGAAGAAAAAAAAATGTTAAGGGGTATCTTTTCCTGGCCTTATATGTTGATCATACATATTTCATTTTTTATTTTTAATTCATATCGACTATCAAAAACATTCATACGTCATGTCATTAAATTTTAAATCGTTTTTAATGTAGGTGACGTCATCATTTTTGAAGTCGGCCATTTTTTTTAAAGCCATAATATATGTATACGCATTTAAAACACCTTATAATCTAGCATTTCTTGATCAAAGTATTGTTTCTTGATTTGAATACATTGATATACTAATATTTGAGGACTGAGGGAAGAATTTTCTCTCATTTTCAAACTACTATAACTTTTTTGTAAGGGAGATTTCTAAGTAAAGAAGAAATAAAACTGGAAAGAAGATTAGGCAATTCGGCACATTTATGGCTAAATCAGAAGTATTACTTAATATAATTATGCATTGACAAACATTCAGCGGAATGAATAAATGCATTTATTCATGTAAAAAGTTTTGACGGTTCAACTAAACAAGTCTTAGCAAGTTTTTGAATATTCCGACAATAATAAACCAGAGTTTTAGAAAACAGCCAAAATATGTAGGATATTTAAGTGTTTTTCACACTGTGTGAATGTTTTTCAAATCTTTTTTATTATTATTATTATTATTTTACATCACTTCATTGGAAAAATAAGAAGAAGCATGTTCTTGGATAATGGAGTCAACATTATTCAAAGCAGCGGTTTTTAATCGTCTTGTAAACATACACATCGTAAACCAACACAAAGAAAGAGCAGGAAGGAAAAATTATTTATGCGGGGGCCCAGCTATTCATTTATTATCTGGGAAGGTCGCTCTTCCACACTTTGAAAACCCCGGCTTTAACAATAATCAATTTTCTGAGCCTATAAATCAAATTGCATCAGAAATATGTTAACTTGTATGGAACGAACATACTATTGAGTCAAAAAAGTACAGATTTTTACCTTTGAGAAAAGGATTTTTTTTGTAGACATTTAATGACTGCAGTTAAATAAATGTTTTATTACCTTCCATTGCATCAATAATAATAATTGGCTAAGAAAATAAAAACTTTCAAATTGACGATCTCATCTAATTTTTTTAAAAATTGGATAATAGTAAAAGTTATTAAAATTGCAAAATGGATACTTGTCATGTCTACTACATAGAAATGCAGCAAGTGAAATGACTTTACCTGTCTTGAAATGAGCGAAAACGTATTTGAGAGATCAATCAGAACAAATCCCCCGTCTAAGCAACTAACTGATTCCTCATATTCACAAAGATTTAGTTGACAAAATTAATTTGACTCAGGTCGTAGAGGATTTCATTGATGTCAAAATGAAGTTGATATGTTGGACACCTCATAATATAAATAATGAATATCTAAAGGTTATTTTACTAGATGAAAATAGTAATATATTAACACAAAATAAGTTCACGTTTATATACTACATATACTGCCCTAAAAGCTTTATCTCAATATTAAAACTCCAAAATGCTTTTCAAAAATGTCTTGAGTGAAGACAAAACATCATTCCCTAGTTGATCACATTTTAATTTGCCATAGTTGTAATAATACACTTTGAATTACGTAATGTGGGAAATTGTCATTCGAACTCTGAATTGAATATTTTTTTGAGTCATTTATGCGGGAAATTGTTGCTTATAAACAGAAATGCAATGTTTTGGGCATGAATTAGAATGAGTTAGAATTTGAATATGCTTCTTCTGTGTCTGTCAGCCCAATCAATGGTGACTATTGATCCTTGATGAGTGACTCAAACCCCCTTCTCCAATATCAAAACCGTCTTAAACTTAACACATAAATAAGATAACGCTTCCAGAACAGGAAATATATCTCACTACCAGTTACAACTCCAACCACTTTGCTAATATATTATATAAACTCATAAAGTTGTAACAACACTACATACATACAGTCATGGTAACTAATTATACGTATGATTCTACCTGGTTATCAAGAGATAAAGACATCAATGACTGAGTCCATTTCTAACTGCTACATGCCGTACTCAAGGCGACGATTAAATGCATCAAGTCAAGATTATGCCTCTGTCATAGATACCTTTTAACAAATTATTCAATATTATATGTAGGTAGTTAATTTATTTAAGTACGAGCAAGATAATCAAATAATTGTTGCAAAAGTGTTCGATGGATCTAAAAGCCCTTCGGCTTTTATCAGAAATACTTTTTGCAAGCAAATTAAATTTGCATATATAATCATATAAGTACTACTTATACAAATATTATATATGTATATTTTGTCCAGATTAAAGGATAAATAAGCAGTGGCGTAAATGGTCATCTTGGTTTATTTGGTAAATAGAAAATCATTTGAGCATATGTAAGGTAATTCTTATATATTGAATATAGCCATTTACGTGGCTACGATTTCATCAATTCAAAATGAAATACTTTTTATTCAATATTTAAGTATAAACTCAAATTTGATAGCCACACTCCACATAGTTATTGAATCAAGACCAAGACTTTGAAAAGAGGCAAGACCAATACAAATCCAAGAATTTGAAAGACCAAGATCAGAACAATTCCAAAAGGGTTTGTGGAGACGAGATTAAAATCCTCAAAAATCGGTATGGAAATTGATCTTGAAATCAAGAGTGATCTTAGGAACTGCATCATTGATACATGGAGCCCCTGGTGCATAAAATTAAGTCAATCATCTCCTAAAGACGTCAAAGATTACCTGCATAAGCAAAGTTATTAAAAAATCCAGTTGTATAGAGTCAAGGTTTCATAAAATATATAATATGTACGCATTTTAATTATATTTTTTGTATGTGTGTATATTTGAATATAGAAATCTTGGTGTTATTTTTTTTTTTTTTGTTAACTATTGCCCTAATTTTAAGTGCAAATACTTGTCTACACACAATTTGCGGTTTAGAGCGGTTATAATAGAGTATAAATCAAGTAATTTTCTTTGTCTACTTCCTTGCAAAATTTAACAATTTTTTTTTTTCTTTTTTTTTTAAAAAAAACTTGTTTTGCAAATTGTCAGTTACAATTTTTTATCAAACTCTCCAAAAACTATATACAAACAAGGTATAAAAAAGTTTCCAACTTTTTTTGTAAAAATAATAATCTTTTGGTAGAGCTTTGGCACAAATAATTATAATTAGAATCAATGAATAACTTTGTGCGTGAAAGAAATTTGAATCAACCATACTCATACAATTTCAGAAGGAAAACATTCAGTAAAAAAACAACTGTAGAAGAAATATTTAAATGTCAGACATACTTCTTTGTCAAACAACGACTAGTTACACGTTATTAAAAACGAATAAAATTTCAATAACCTCATTTATGTAAAACAAATCATCAAGTTATTGCAAAGTGCAGAAATCTTCAGTTTCAGATCGTAGATTTGTCAGACATGGAACCCTTTTGAGAGCAAGGAGAATTTGAATTAGAACTCCCAGATTTTCAATTTACTTTACCAATATTCGTATTTCAAGTTAAATGTTTCTCGATAATAATACAGTTTTACCGAGCATTTTGACAAATAATATCAGAAATATATACATATGTTAGACTTTATGCAGATTTAACAGATCAAAATAACTTTTAATATAAGCCCATCTCAAGAGGTTAGTGCTTTAAAATATACGCATAAAGCAGGGTTTTAAATATTAATATGTATATTATTTCAGTGATTTTTTTATTATTAAGGTTGGTAAAGAGTTTACTAATATGAGAAACAAAATCCGGGAAATTGAAATTTAACTTTTAAGGAATTCTAATCCGGATATAAGTTTTTATTTTTTAAGTTTGCTCGACTGTCTCTGACATCTGCGCCAAATTACACGTCTAAATGTTCATTATTGTTTGATATATGTGTCCTTTTGTGAACAGCTCAAATCGAGCTTTTCGTTTTATTTAATGTCTAAGAATTGGTGACTAAAATTCAATTTAAAGCAATGTTGTGTAAAAGTTAATATGAATACTCCCGGTTGAATTTTGATGAAATTTTGAGAATCTGTGGTTTATTTCTCGAGATACATAACCTATTACTCAAGAAACCGACCATCCGTTTTTTAATTTTAATAGCATATCTATACTCAGCAATTATTGTTTTGTAATTATTGACTTAATAAACATTTTGTATCTGTTTTGAAAATTAGAAAAAACATCGGCTATGTGCATTGAAGGGGGGGGGGGGGCTACATTTGAGGGGGATAACATGAATTTTGATGATTAGATACAGATTTTTAATGCCCATAGTATTACTTTAAAAATAATACAGATTTTGTTTTTTTTAGTGACAAATTATAAAGGAATACATTTCAATTGTCAACTTCATCTGAGCATGAATTGTATGTATCCTGAACAAAAATAACTACTTGAAGCCCGAGCTACTCAAAAATACTTTGAGGAATAAAACCTGATCTTCAGCAATGATATAATTATTTAATTCGCATTCTTCTAAACGTAGTCCTTGAATCTTTTGAAACAGGTTCAACAAAATGGTAAATACTGAAGTGGAGAGGCTTTTAATTAACCCATAAAGTTATGTACGTTGGCAAAATCAAAGTGGAGTTCACAAATCAATCCCCATATTTTATTATCTGTATCCCCAGTGATAAGCCTTTAAATCGTGAATACCCATTTATAAAATGAACAAAATACTACAATTTGAAATTCGATCCCCTTATAAGTTAAGGATCATTTACTAAGTTTTCTATGTATATACATATATGTATAGTAAGTTTGTTCAACATCAAAATATATCCACTATGAGGAAATTTGGTTATACTTTTCTTAAGTACTTATATATAAAAGCAATTAAAACAAAGGGAACCAAAATATTCGCGCCAAAACGACTTAGTTCAAATCTATAAATAGATCCATTCAACAACTATTTATAGCTTTTCATACCATATCCTGTATTTTAGAGGATTTCTATGTCTGTAGATATGTGTCAAGTCAACAAGAAATCCAGTTTATCTGAAGTATTTCAAAAATGAGTTAGAACTGCACTCATATTCTTGAAGACATTATCTTTCGTTTTTATTAATAGGTTATTTGGATTAATTAAATAACTACTCCAATAATAATTGCAACTGTATTATAGGAAAAAAAACCCGGGCACAATCAAGAATAAAAAAAACATCTGGTATTTCTGACTATGTAGTTACAATTACTATGATTCATAGTGAGCATGATAGCGGATGTAGTTGATTCTTAATAGTTCTGAAACAGATTTTGGCCAACTGCAACTAAAACAATCTCTGGGACTATGAAAAAGATGGACGTTCTTTCACGGACCATATCGGCTCTCTGTGCAGTCGACACATTTATCAAATTGATCTATTGGATGGACAACAATCCTTGTTTTCTCGATTAAAAGTGACGTTTTAGCAAAAACCGTGCGGTATAGGTCTTAAAATGACTCCTAAATATTTGACCGTTATATTTATCAAGCAAAAAAAACTTAAAGGTGGATTACCTTCTTTTGAATATTTGTAAGCAAACTTGCTTTCTTGTTGACTTGACGCATATTTCAAGTACAAAATCTTTCAGACCCTTTTTCTTACAATACTATTTTCAACTTTTTTTTTCAGCATTTGCTTGTCCAAAAACCTTTCATATAAATATTTGCATATTATATTTACACACAAATATAGTTGCTAGATAGACAACAAAGAAGAACAAGGGAGGAATGTCTAAAGAGACTCATTAATATCATAGTTAGTAAACGAAGGAGATTCTTTGGCATTGTCCATATATTTGTGATACTAATGATTATAAATTAAAATGATATTTTTTTTTATTTTTAAATCAATGCAGGGATTTGGCATACAACCAGGAACTCCATGGTCAAAAATAAGCACCTCACGTTTACAATTATGGGTTTCTCCCTCCCCCCCCCCCTCTCCTCATTTTAGACATTATTTCAATGTTAATATTAATGACTATAGATATAAGTTGTATATACGTATGTACAGGTTATACATACATATTTAGAATGAGAATAAATTTCAAAGATATCATGTATGTAAATATGGATAATGGTTCTCCTGAGCCTGTTCTGCAATTACATTTAGTTAATTGATAATTAATTATTCATGAAGTCTGCTAAATATTGACACTCGTTTCACCTTTTTTTTTCTTTGCTTCAATGAAG
Source organism: Lepeophtheirus nordmannii (assembly GCA_963680855.1). Taxonomy (NCBI): domain Eukaryota; kingdom Metazoa; phylum Arthropoda; class Copepoda; order Siphonostomatoida; family Caligidae; genus Lepeophtheirus; species Lepeophtheirus nordmannii. The sequence goes on along the minus strand of OY804525.1, from coordinate 17,811,839 downwards.
ACAGTCATTTGCACTAGACTGCTACTGCTAAATGTATTGAAGAATGCAAATACCCTCAAGAAAATAAAAAACAACCGTACAATTTGGTTACAGTGAAAGTTTGATACTTGATTAGAGAAGGAGGGGGGGGGGGGAGGCCCCGAAGGAGGCCAAGGATCTTTGAATTAATAATATTTTCTCTATACCTTCTCAAGTTCAATATAGAAATGAAATAAGCAAGTTCAATATGGGAACAAATAACAAAAAACAATATTCAGGAAATTTAACATAATAATAAATTTTATAATTAATGAAAATTAAAAAATTGGATTGAGCAAGGGACTGTACGGCCCACGTCTTAAAATTTTGTGAATTGAAAACTGTTCTTCATTCAAAACATATTCAATCCTGGAGTAGACTGGATCATACTCAATTACATGTACAACTGGCCCTCCATATATATACATCCTTTGCTTATCTTAAGCATTCATGCACCCACTCCAATGCTGTATCTTTTTGAAAACTTACTCATTTCACCTCATGATGAACAAGCCCCAAGGCTTGACCAATACATCCAATAACATGAACATTGGCTCCTTTAGGGACTGTTGCTGCAAATGTAGAACATCTGCTTCCCCGTGGTGAACGACTCATTGGTCTTGAAATATGAAGATTAAACTTAGTCTCGTCCATAGACAAGATTGGTAAATTTAGAGACTGATAGGAAAGTAGGCATTCAACAAAATCTTTACGTTTATTCCCATATTGAACTTGAAATGGTATAGATTTAAATTGCAGAATAAATTTCAGTATATACGGGCATATACAGTGATCATTCGACTCATGAAAACCTCGAAATTTGAGCAATGATTTTTTTCTTTCTCTCATTTTGATATGTAAATAACTTTTTTCGTTCCGTTAGTCTTTTAAAGAAAAAAAAATCATTAATTTCAAATAAATCAAAATAGATTTATCAAAAAAAATCTAAGGAGATTCTATCAACAACAACAGAAGAAGGCCGGATTTTATTGCAAATAAACCGTCAAACGGATCAAATATTGGCGATAAAGAACGAGAAAGAAATGAACCATATACATACTAACTAACTTGACATTTCAAGCAACGCTTCTTTAGTTTTTGACAATTTACCTATGCAAGGTTGTAGAACGATACTATATATACAAATATTAAAGGAATTCACTCAGGGAGCCGTACTTTAGAGAAATATTATTACCATTCGACATTTTTTCTGCAAAATCCTTTAAAAAAAACCGCAAATTACAATGTGAACGACATATTTTTTTAATAATAATCAAAAATGAACATAGTTTTGCTATTTCTAAAAACTACAAAATTTAAAGTATTCTTTTTACATTTATGATATTTATGCCGTTATTAAAATATATATATATATATATATATTTAAACAGATCCATCCAAATATAATTATTTATGAACTTACTTCAAATGAGCGATTTTTGTGTAGTAAGGAATGAAATCATTTGAATTGAAAATATGGAGCAAATTAATGGTAGTCCCACTGCTTAACTTACAAGCTTCTTTACAAATGTATGTATGTATATATGTATGAGTAACTTACTCTAAAGGAATTAGGTTTGTTAATTGAGAAATCATACAAGCGTAATTGAAGAAAAAAAAAAGAAGTCTTCTCAAAGGATGATTGCTGTACTTTTAATTGTGACAAAAAACTATCAAAATCTTTAATATTAAATGTATATGCTTACAGCTAATATTTTAAATCTTAATTAGATAGAGATATAAGGATGATTATCTTTTAATAATTCAAATTAATAAATATATTTTAAAAATGTTAACAAATACTCAATTAGAAAATCAAATCCTTCTCTTATCATCTAAGGCTTATACAAAGATATAATTAAATATAGACATATATTCAAAACTAAGTAGGTAGATAAAGATATATATAGACAGTAGGGATTGTATGGTTACTCTATTTAGGGTATTTGCCTATTTGCTACAACCATATATTGTCTTTAAAATGGTGAATTAAATTCCTGGACTAAACCATGAATCATATATAATGTATATTTGGAAAAAAAATTTTTAATTTTATTGACACAATGGTCCTATTATTATTTTTTATTTTGCAGTAACCAGAAAATGGAGTAAACAATTGATTCATTGCCTGATTCTCAAACAAAACAATACAAAATAAATTATTATCAACACACAACACGAGTGGGTAGATAAGGGTCATTTAAAAAATAACAATAATAGGTAGATCTTTATAAGTGTGTCATCTTGTGACATGGTCTCAATTGAGGAATGATCTGTAGAGTGTATCTAGTTGTATGCTCAAATAGAGTAGAGTCTCCACATACGAGTGAGTGATCAAACACATGAATTCCTTGAGGTAGTATAAGTATTTATTATATATTTGAGTGAGGGGCCTTGAAAGTACATAATATGTGAAAATCCCTTTACAACTCATTTTGTTACAAATGAATTAAGGATATGAAAAAAGAAGGAAAATTTGACTCAAAAATATAATTTTTTGTCTACACTAATAGTTAATTTATTGACTTCACTATGTAAATTTGAATATACTATAATTATGTATAAACACATTTTAAATACATATTAGGGTGTGGAGTGTAATTAAGAGAGGTAGGCACTTGATAAACAATTAACAATGTCTAAGTCATTATTATTGTGATATTCAAATTTCCCTTCATCTCAAAGAAACATTTATTCCCTTTCAAATTCTGTTGTTTGCCCTTCTTTTAAAATGACCGTCTTCCACAATGATGAAGTGACGTGTGAAATCACACGTTAGTTCAATTGTTGGGGAGAATGACGTAAGCAATTGTAAGTATGTGGCTAATTTAGGGAGTTTTCTTATCTTTTCTTTTTGGAGAAAAGGTTTAAGAGATACAATAAGGATCTCATCTTGATTAATTTATTGTAATTACTTGACAAAAAACCTTGACTCTTTTTCTTTTATATATGAGAATTGCAGATTATTCGGCTTATCAAAGATCTGTTCTGTATATATGTATATATATATATATATCTTCAAGGCATGGAATAAGTACCAAATAAAACAATAGATGCATAGTACATAAGATGCCTTATTTGTCAATATATATATGTATGTACTTATAGGTAAAAATGAAAACTTCAAAATGGAATTGAATCAAACAAGTTTGACGAACAATACAAAAAAAAAAAAAAAAGAAAAAAAAAATGACTACTCAAAACTTTTCTTATGAGTTGGGAAAAATAAAAGAAAAAGAAATCTGAAAATGAAATAATATCCGTATCTAATGAGGATATGGGATGGACTTTTGAAAGGTATTATCAGGTTATTGTATATATGCATATTGCCTACAAGATCTACAGGCCTTAAATTTGATTGCTGCATGAATGAGCACATTACAGAGTTCTCTCTTGTAAATCCCTTTATTCAAGATCATAAAAGAAAAAAAAAGAAGACCGTGGTCTTCATAAGACAGTGAGACTCAAGCATTGAGAGCAAAACTTTGAGTAATCAAAATTGAGCCCTTCAAAAATGGATCTTGGTTTGTGAGTAGGGGTGCCTTCATATTTACTAACAATTTATTGTCTATATGTAAAGTAACGTGTTGATGGGAACTTGCACTCGTTCAAATGAACACCCATCAATTTGAAGAGAATGTGAATACTTAAATATCTTTTTAAATGAATTTCCTTTTTTCAAGATAATAAAAATATCATGAAACTTCTAAATGCATTTTAAGAGGGGTAATTAATTGATATTGATGATGAGGAAAAGAGCGCCTTCTTGGGAGGTCTTGATATTTATGGACAAGCAAGTTCAGTTCTAATTTTGTACAACTATGTACATACATGATAGTTGAATGCCAGGATTTGTCATAAAGCCATGGATTTAAAAAAATTGCAAAATTAAAATATACTTCATATTTAGCGTAGGAGAAATTATCCTTATTCAAGGAAGATTTCATATAACAAAACCGGTTCTAATGATTGCTTCTGCAATCAAAATTCATAAATTTAATACCATTCTTCATTTTGTCTACCACGAGTTATAGTGTACATTGTTATCGTTTGTTAAAAATATGATTTTTGGCATAATTGAAACGTATTTGTATTTGCCTTAGTAGCCATCACTCTGTATCAAAAATGTGATATGGTAACTAATATCACCTTTTTGAAAAGGTGACCAGTCCATATCTCACAACAAGAATTTTACACTTATTGCCACACTTTGTCTCCAGGTCCACAGGCTCTATAAATGAGATCAAAGTGTCTTAGATCACAAGAATCTGACTGATTCTTGCATTAGTGCTCTAGTCTAAAGGTACATTGTTGGGCCTTTTTGGAGTAGGTCTTGAGTGGTTCTTGGTATCAGCCATAATACGAATACTAATATTTTCCTATTCGTCTAGATAAAAAAACATCTTGACCACAAATCTAGACTAAAGAAAAGCAACTTACCGTCAATCCAAAATATCATAAATTAAATTGAAAAGGAGTTGTCAAAAACATTTGTTAGTGTCTCATAATGAAGGGTATTGCTGTGATTATTTCTTCTTAGATACAAATTGACACCCCCTCGTTGACAAGTATTAGGATAAGGGGGGGGGGGAGAATGACCCTATCTCCTTCTTGCCATATATTAGACGTTCCCAAGGAGCCTATTTACAAGAAATTAGTGTCTCCTAATAGTATAAAACGATTATATTTCCGTCTTTTTAGTGACTTCATAAAAAAAAAAAATTAAAATCCATTAGACACAATTTCAAAACAAGCTCATATCACATCATAAATAAGAGTCTTTACTTTATTTTGAGGCACTCCCAAGTGCAGAATTTGTTTTTAATTGAGTCATTAATATCTCTAATTGCGATCAAAGTTGAGAAGCTGCAAGTTTCATTGTCTGGAATAGGCATGAAGGAGCCATTGAGGAGCTAAGGTTCCGTAGGGTCACTTCCTTTTTAGGGGAAAAATAAATTATAACTATTTGTATGTTTATTCCTCACATGCCTACTAGGTATGTACATAATGGTATTAGGTACATGCTACTTGAATACCATTTTGTAGTATTGGTATTACTCAAGTGCATGCCAATTAAAAAGTGAGTTTTGCTATCATATTGAAAGTTAAGATACTTATCAGTTTTTCGCAACGTTTTTATGTACATATATACAAGAGTATATATTTTTCTTGTTTTCTACGTCAGGTTGGTATTCCAAGAAGAGGAAGAAGAAGAAGAAGAAGGAGAAAGTTCATAGTACATATTATTGAAATATGAAAATGAACAAGGGCTACTCCAATATGCCTTTTCCCATCCCCCATGTCTCTTCTTTCCTCCTCCTCCTCCTCCTCATATGTAGATCATGACCTTCTTCTAATGACGAATAATTGCAAAAATTTTTTTTGACTCTTTTGTATTGTTAAAGAAGCTCCATCTCCATGAGGGCTTTACTTTCTAAATCTGTCTGCCAATTCCTTGTACCTAGTACAACGTATGTATGTACACATATCAAAAACTTTTTATTATTTTATTATTATTATTATTAAAAAAGGAAAAAAAAAATCCATCGGCTCAAATTACCAAATAAAGAAAGAACCATTCATATATCTACCTAAATATATACATTATACATACATACATACATATATCGGTCAATAGATTTTAATAGAAGTCCATCATCTATGTATGACTTCTTCCCTATAGACAAAAATACTTAATGCAATATAAATACATACATAAACCGGATTTGAAAGTAAAAAAGGTTTTTATTAGTGTTGAGACTTGGTCCGAGACCAAAGTTTTTTGTGTTTTTTTTTGCACGAGATCCCCCCCCCCTCTAGGTCGATTTGAAGCAGTATGCTTGGTATTTTCGTATATCAGGGAGAGGAGGGAATAAAATGTATTCATTCTATTTAATCAGTCCCTGGATCAGAACATTTTACGATTGGATCACATTCAAATGAGTCATTCGACGAAGATCTTTCCATGACGTCATTCCTTCTATACTAATTTATTTTGTAGATAAATATTTTTAGACTCATAGGCCTAAGCATGGAATGGGATGTAATTATCCTCAAATGGATCCATTATTTTAACGATTGGCTCACATGAAAATGAGTAGCTTCATGTGATATTTTACAGGACATCATTCTTTATAAGCCAATTTAGGCCAATATTTCGGTTCAAATTGCTGGTCAGAGAGCATGGGACGAAATTTAATCATCCCTTAACGGTTATTTAATCTTACTATATATGGAAGAGCATTTTATAGATAAATACACATCGATATGTTTATGTGTAGAACTCTACTTAACGTCATTATTATAATTCTCCTCAATTGAAGTCATCTAATTCTATTCATTAAAATATTATTTCAATTAGATCCAAGTTTTGTATCATGAGACGGATTAAAAAACAAAGGTTTTTTGGAAACAATCAAAAGCAGTCTAAATACCAAAGTGGGTCAGCCCAAAATAAATAAATAGTAATAATGATTAAAACAGACCGGTTCAGAATGCTCGGACTGAATGGCAGCACTAACTTTTATGGTATGGAAAAGGTATGATAAAGGGAAAAAAATCAAATTTGAAATTTCGCCTCATTTAAAAAAATTTTTTTAATGCATTTAAATGCATCAAATATTAAGTATTCCTGAACAAAATAATAATAATAATAATTTAAGTTTTGATTATAGTCCTTGAAAAAAAAAAAACTATGTAAAGATGAGGAATATATAAGAAAAAAAAAAAGATGTTATTTTCTTGAGTTAACAATTAATTTTTTTAAGGGTTATTCCTCTCATATCAAGATATCTACATACATAATTACAAAGGTCTGAGAGCACAGTACTACCCTTGAGTACGAGCAAATTTTATGTGTCAGAAAAGTCTTTTAAAGTAGAGTTAAATACATATAATACATACGTATACTTGTATGGGAATATAAATTTTAATAATGCGTTCAAATCAGCTACAAAAACTGTCTAAACGAACAGTTTTAACATAAGGGTGAAGTATATCTGTATGGCTAAGAGGAAAAAAAAGGTGAACTTTACGCAAAGAGCTTTCAAATTTGAAACAAATGTACTACTCAACATGAATCTACAATTAAAATACTGACTTTTTACATAATAAATTATCTTTTGACAAAATATAATTTAAATTCATAAATGACATAGAGTATTAACATCCAGTGCTCATAGTAATAATTTATATTTTAATTAAAGTCTACGTATTGTACATTAAGGTTTTTGCCTAAAAGATATATTTAAGGTCTGTTCCAACGAATTCAATGGGTAAATGAAGTACATTACTATCACATTAGAATCACATATTGAATCATTCTTGAAGTACCTTTAAACAATCGAACTTTTTCAAGGAACGTGGGACAGGACGGATTTAAATGCCTATGCTGATTTGTTATTTCATCCTAAGAGTATTTGAGATGGTTTTTTTGAGCTAACAAAATTGAAAACAGTTAGTTTGAAATTCCAGCTTACCAAGTGTCTCACAATTCAAGGTATTACTACTCTACAACAATGCCTCTAATTATTTGCAACATTTGTGTGTAGGAAATGCTTCTAATTCCAAATTAGCTGAGATTTGACTGCTGTCAAATTATTATCTACACATCTCTAGTGGTAAGAAGCTGTCACTATGGCTCTTAGCATCAGTGTTCTCTGATTATGTGATTTAGGATTTGTTGATCTTTCTAGAGTGACTATCATGTATCCCTCACTGACGTTATTCCAAATTAAAGTTGGGAAATTGAGAAATACTCATACTCAAAACTGAGGGAGATCCCTTATGTGATTTGGATTGAGTACCTTTTTATAATTGAGTTTCAAGAATCTGAATGTTATCACATCAGTGTAGATGTTAAAGATTTGTGTTTTGTAATCTAAATTGAATATGGGAAGTCCTTAGCCAAAAGAGTCACAATTTAAGTGCCTTCTTGTCTAAAGTACAAACTTATATAAAAAAAGTGTTTTTTATACAAAATCTATAAAACCAAAAAGAGCTCAGAGCTCAGGTATAAGTGGTGTAGTTTGCTTTACTCATTTGTGGGGGGCAAACATCACTGCATGGTACTATTTTTGATGGATAGAGTTACTACCATTGTCTCTTATCACAAAACTTGAATGTTTCTTCCATATAATTAATTTGTTCATTCAAGGGTTGAGATCTAGACTTTTAAAGGGTTGAGATTTTCAAAAATTGCTCTCGAAAGAAGAGTGACTAGAGTCAGAAATATAGGACTAACAATCATTCAAAACTTCACTCACTGAATAAATACCTCGTATTTCAAGGTATTACTGTATGTATAAAATATAAAGATTCATGAGAGAAAATTGCTTCAAAAATCCTTAGCACTAGATACATACCTTTGACGATTTTGCAATGCATAAGATTTTGAGTGGAATTTTTATTTTTATTTATTGATGAAGTTTTCACTCTGAATATTTTTTTTTTGTTTTTTTTTTGTTTTCATATAAAAAATTTATATTTATGCATATTTTTTTTAAACCATGAGTGGTTGTGCATACATTGATATAGGAATTAGTACATATTAGTGATGCATCGAATACTCACATTTCCATTCGCTAATTATTTGCATATTAGAAATCTTTGCATTCAATTCCTCTTCTCTCTTGATGAAATTGGAAAAAATATAATTCGTCAACATAAGGAGTTGGTATGATTTAGCCAAGGGGAAAGGGGACTGTAACCCTCTCCCCCCCCCCCTTCTGTGTAAAATATTTTGAAGGGGGCGCATCGTTTAGTGGGCGCCAAATTCAAAAATTATTATTTTTTTAAATACTAAAAACAAGGTCAAAAAATATCTATTCTAATAAAAGTAGAAGAAATGGGAAAGAAAAATAAGTAAATATGTTGTCTAGGAGCACTAATACCTACACATGTCCCCCCCCCCTTAGAAAAAGTTGAGCCAAACTTCTTTCGGTGATGTGTTAGAGCACATTGGGGAGAGACACTTCAGGATCCCTTGGCTAGGGTTCGGATCTGGAAAGAGGAACTAACCATGATGGATCAAATGTTAAAAGAAATTCATGACAACGATATGTGATGTGACATCGGTGCGTTTTGATTTCTTTCAGAGGGTGAGTCAAAAACAGTGGTGTCAAATGGGTAGGGTAGTGTAGAGCTGTTAGTATAAGTTTGCTTCCAGAGACCATTTATATGTTTTTATAAAACTGATGGAAAAACTCTTTGTGTTCATATCACATCTATGTCCATGAAAGTTGTCATAATTTAGCTTAGCTGAAAAACATTTATAACTCCCTGAAATGGGGTTCCTTCAAGGGTTTTTGTATCCTAATTACTAATTGTTTGTGATTATCACACTCTAACAAGGGTGCGTGTGTACTATAGAAGTAGCAAAGGAGTTGATTTAAAATCTATTGACGGATCCATAAACTCACTTGGGGTTGAGTGAATATATGTAGAAAAGTTTGTAATGTCCCATTTAGTCCAGATTTTATTTCAACTCAAAAAGCTTTTAATATAATAGACTTAACAGTTTACTGAAACATTACGTATTCTTTGCATTAGAGTCTCATTCAGCTCTGAAACAAATTGTCACGTATATTCACGGAACCAATTATCAATTATTATTATTATTATTATTCGTGGTTATTGTTATGTCCTTTTCTGTACAAAAAGTCTGGAAGGAGTGACTGGGAGCATGATGAAATGGATCTGCCCTCTACGACTTTTATATCTAGGTCCTTTTTTGAATATTCTATTTTGAATATTGATCAAATTTTGGTTTTTTATATCTGATCAGAGTGATTTTTCAATTGACTGTCCCTTCAAACCACTGCTGCCTCATACTATGATGTAGAAGTGATTGCAGTCCATCAGAAGCAAATTTATAAATTGACATACATATACTCAAACACAAAATTTAGAATGTTGACGTTCACCGTTTTCCGGATTTTGTAGATACTCGGCACATCACTACAAATTATGTAGTACATACAATCTATACGAATTTCAAGATTGTAATGTAGTTGTACATATAGGCCAATTGTATGTAGTACCCTGTTACTCTAGTATCCACATCCATTTTACCTGAGCGATTTCTTTTGTTGGTAAAATACATATAGGTACTTAATATATGTACACAGATTTAGGAACACAAAATATGTTACTTTTCGGCAATTTCTTTTTCTCGTTTTATATCTGTATTAAATAATTACGCAATTATTTCATTATGAAAGGATGACTAAGTATTAATATAACTGTACTTAATTAAGCACATGATATATTACTTATATATATATATACAATTTGTGACCCGTCAACATAAAAGTAAGCAAGAAGTATTTTATACATATATCTACATACTCAAAAATGAGTCATTTGTTATGTACCCATAACTAGTTATTTGTGCTAGTAGAACCAAGTTAAAGGTACAACGAGATTTTCTTCTATAAAGTTACATGTGTATCTTACATACATATATTATTCATTTATGTTCTTCATAAAATATGATTTTAAACTTTTTTTTTTCTTCTTTTCCTTAATAGCTCAATGGAAGACGAAATTTTAAACATATTTTGCTTCACAGACATTTATACGTGAGATCGATCATAACGTCAGAAATCGACGTACATACAAAAATTAACACATAAAAAGCCTCACATAAACGGGTTTAACATTTTTAACTTTAAAAGTTTCTGAGGATTTCAAAAATGTACTTAATACCTGTAGGTTTGTAGGTGAAAGTTAGGAGGAGATGTGCGTGGAACTTTTTCTCGTCTACTGTTTTGTATACTTTAGGATATATAAATGTAGCTACTTTAGTGCTCTTCCACTAATTAATGAATTACCTTCCTTACTAAATATCTCAATAACCATTTATGGTATTTGGTATTCATTGTTTTCTTGCATTTGTATTTTATAATATATTTTGGTATATCCTTCAGAAGCGCTGTAATTTGCACTTAAAGGTTGCAAAAAACCCTCGTGGCAAATTAAATAATACATTGTAGATTAATAATTATTAATATTAATTTTATGTGAGGGCAATAGAGTCGTATATGTGGTCTAGACCAGTAATATGCAGTCCTTGGACCACACCTGATAAGCAAAAAGTGACAATTTTGTCATTTTGTACTTATGTAAAATCAAGGTTTTATCAAATACCGTTTTATAGAGGTGTTTTTTTTCTTCCGATTTTTGAGTTGGATAAAGTTTATTTGGGCATTAAATTAAATAATATGCCAATTCACGAGACTCACATTGGGTATTTGGTTCATTCAACTCCGAAAGCCTACCCTTAAATCCTTTAAACTTCTCAGTTCTAAGACATCAAATTTATATGATGGTAATTCAAATAGAGAATTTTGAGATTGATTTTATGTTGACTCACCATACAGTAAATGCCTCAAGTAAACAGGACTAATTTGTACGAAATCCCGATTGAATTAACATCCTACGTACTGACAAGGATGAACAAAAATGTTTTTTATTTTTTTTTATTTTTTTGTTCGTTCTTTTGATCCTATCAGTGTGTATGTAGTTAAAGGATAAGGGGAATTTATACCTCGTGTCTCCACAAGAGTCTTCATTTCTCCCCTAATCTTATAGAAGGATCAACTTTTGTTGTTGTTTTGTCTTTCATTAACAGCAACATGTAGACAATTCGTATCAAAAAAATTAATAAGAAATTGTCAAAACATGAGGAGCATCCAAATGGTCTTTAAATGCTATCTCTCTCAGATAATGATTCAATTAGTGAAGATCTTAGAAGTGAAGGTAAACATTAAGCTTCATCGATAGGAGATGTCATCTTCTTTTTCTTCTTTAAAGTTGTTGAAAAGTTCATTGATAAATCAATGATTAATTGACTAAATATTTACAAAGATGGATTTTGAATCTTTTGAACATGTTTTGTGGATTCATTTAAGGATAGCATCAGGTTTTCAGTTCTGAAAACACAGGAATAAATAGATTGAAAAGAACAAAAAAAAAAAAAACTAGACAAGAGATGAAGTTTTTATTATATTAGTGATGTGGCTCTCAAAGGTGGCTTTCAAGGTCTTACTGCCATTTTCTGAAGGCCTTAATCTAATCCATGTCTCAGTTTCAAGACCAAAATCAAAGGAACTTAATTAAAATTAAAACAAAGATACATTTTTTTACTTTGGTCTATATCTTTTCAAGTTCAATATGAGAATAAGCGAGTTCAATATGGGAATAAATAATAAAAAACAATATTTTAGTAAATTTAACATAATAATAAATTTTATAATTAATGAAAATTAAAAAATAAGACTGAGCAAGGGACTGTAAGGCCCACGTCTTAAAATTTTGTGAATTGAAAACTTTCCTTCATTCAAAACATATTCAACCCTGGAGCAGGCCGGAGGATTATCAATTACATGTACTACTACTAAATCCTTTGCTTTTCTTAAGCATTCATGCACCCACTCCAATGCTGTATCCTTTTGAAAACTTACTCATTTCACCTCATGATGAACAAGCCCCAAGGCTTGACCAATACATCCAATAACATAAACATTGGCCCCTTTGGAGGCTGTTGCAAATGAAAAGCATCTGCTTCCCCGTAGTGAACGACTCATTGATCTTGAAATATGGATATTAAAGTTAGTCTCAACCATAAACAAGATTAGTAAATTTTGAGACTGAAATCTTTACGTTTATTCCCATATTGAACTTGCTTGTTCCCAAGTTTTGATAATGTCTTCGTCTTGAGTGAAATGATCATGACCAAAAATACTGCATTATGTATAAAATAAACGTCTCGTTTCCACTTATATGTTTTGAATCAATCCCAGGGAATTATTTGTGAAAAATCACTAAACACATTTTGATCTATAAAATGTCTTATTTGTGCAAAAATATCTAGTAGATTTTGTGAGAAGGAAAGAAAAATGCTGGTGCGGAGAGGTTGTTATAATAAGAAGATTTTGATATCAGATGAGTGAGTGACGTATTTATGATACAGCACTCCAAAATATTGCAAAATGAGCCTGTGGATATATTTATGTACATATAATCTTGCCACCCCAACAATAAAATGAGTGTTATAAAACTTTATTTATCCATAGTATCCGTATAGTTGTTACATATAATAACTATTTGCATCCGTGAGAAAATTAAATAATTTTTAAATACTTTTTTACCAGGTTATATTTATAACCTGTAACCATAAACGATTGTTTTTATTAATTTAGTATTTAACAATAAAAAATACAACTTAAATTGTTATTATGTTTGCCTTTGACGTACCAGGAATAAAATCTATATGGAATATGGAGGTATGTACTATCAAAGTTTTTAGGAGGTTACGTAAGCTCATAAAGTCGACCAGCTGACAAATAAAAGAAGAATATTGGATCCATCCATAAATATTATAAATTTCATTCTACTGATGATGGTCAGATTATAAACTGCTAATATTATGAAAATATAGAAACGAGGATAGAATCGATGTAATACTTTCTTACTTTCGAAAATTTGAGAAAAAGTCGGGGCTATGTATAAACAACAAGAAGACCTGTATTCTTCCCCTTGGTCTCTGGTTTCCTAATGAAAAGCTTGCCATTGCTAACTGTTCAGTAAAAAGTAAAATAGTCGTGCTTGGGATTGAATACAATAGACATGGTGACTCCAAAACTAATTGGAGTTCGCTTAATACAGTTGTCATGAAAAAGATTATTAGATGGAGAGGGTTAAACCTGCAGAGCCGTATCGATCTATACAATATGTATATTATACCATTAGTTTTATATAAAGCGACGTCCCTCCCAAGATTAGCAGAACAAGCTATTAACGAAGAAAGTCATTGGCTGTCCAAACTTTTTCACAAATCCTACATCCCTGCTCTTTGTAGGCAAAAACATCTACTGGGTGGGGGTCTTGTTCTTTTGCCAAGAATTTTGTCTAAGATTTATAAGAAGATTTTGGTAGATCTTACTGATAATTCGTCATTGGAATGGAGATCATCGGTGTCTAGTTCTCCGTTACTTAAATGGCTTTTAATGGGTTCTAATTTGTCAAATGAGTTAATTGATTCCTTATCCCCTGTCTGGGCAGCTGTCCATAGAATAATATGGAAGGGCCAGCCTATATTCGACTCCAATACAACTGTGGATATTATACGCCAGAATAGCTCAAAGAAATTTTATTTTGCAAACCTCATGGACCCAATTGCTTTGGAACGGGAAGCTTTATCAAAAAATATTTTAACAATTCATGATATTCCAAAGAATTCGATTTTCGACTGTGGTAAATTTATGTTCCCACTAAAAAGGGCAGCTAAATTTCACTTATCGCACCGCCCTTGGCATTTAAAATTTGAAACTTGCTCATCTGTTGTGGTTGAAGCTAACAAAATTTGTGACCAATACTTAAGGCTCCTTGACCTCCCAGAAACGTGGCGAGGCCGAATTTTAAGATCGGTAACTGGAATAACAGATGCTCATAAATTTACTGCACAGTTCCAAATATCGTCAGGTTGTATATATTTCAACACTCCCTGTAAGGACTGTGGAATGATTTACAATTCAGTAATCCACGCATTTAGTAATTGTCAAGCGTTGAGGATATTGAAACAATTTATATTGCTGAATTTAAAGGGAAGCACCGATAAAATCGTCACCCCAGTCCTATTATTCGGCCTAACATTGAAAAAAGTTAATGTCCCTACTAAAACAAAGGCAATGGAGCATGCAATTTTAAATTGCAAGGCACTTATTGGCTCAAAACTGACATCCTCTGAGTTTTTGAAAGTTGAACAGTTGCGAGTCATTCTTATTGCGGCTGCTTCGCGTTACTTTGCGTTCTCCCTCAAGATACCGGATGATAACGCCACTTCATGGAGGTATGCTGGAGATTTGGTAAAATATCACCCATCTCAATCTGGAAGATATGCCGAAGTCATAAAGAATATAATTCGAAATTTTAAAAAATTTAGGAAATCTTATACAACTTAATTTATTTTTAGTATAGTTGCTTTATTTATTAGTTTATTCACTTCTTTATTAACAAAATACTAGATTTTAATACTTGCCGTCTCTGATTGTTATTATTTTTATTTGTTCTTTTTTGATTTTTGTTTTATTGTTGTTGGACCTCTATTTCTAGAAAAGTAATTATAAATTATAATATTTATTTATGTCTGTAATATGATGTAACTTTTCTGGAATTAATAAAGGGAAGAAAAAAAAAAAAAAAAAAAAAAAACGAGGAAAACATATAAATATTCAATGTAATATGTTGTAAACTGTTTCTCCTTATATTAGAGCTCTGAGAAAGGATCGGCTTACCTCAAGTTAGCTGTTCTTCAGCTATACCCACCTCCTCTTGCATTTGGGAGGAAAGGTTGCAAGATACACTAAATATATATCATAATTTGAATATGAGTATATGAGTCATGACAAGCTTTTTGGGATAAACAAAAACACACTGTACTCTCCCTTCAGCTGTTTTTTATCAGTTGACTCTTTTGATTTAAAGGAGCTGACTCTACGTGTTATGAACTCAAAAAGGGTAGTATTATTATTATTTATGATTTTTATTAAAAAAAAAAAGTATATTAAATCAAGGATTGCGCGCCCTTTTTTTGAATTATTGAGTATTATACAAGTATCAACGATTGATTTGTATATTGGTATAATTTATCTAAATAATAACTCTGACCAATATTAAGCAACAAGGAAAATATAGAAGAGTAGCTACCAGTTGTTTTTTTCAAATTTTCTTCTTTCCCTTTTATGAGTCGAGGTTGTGAGTGGTCACCAAAACTTGTCGTGTATTACAACAACAACTACTACTAACGAATCCTATCAAATATTATAGCTATTTTTATGTCCATTTGGCTATAAATGTACGGACATACATTTAGAGCTCAACATATTATCTATAAATACTTATATGTACATAATATGGTAATGTAATTGATTATAGCAATAAAATGACCCCAAAATGCCTGTTTTTCAAATTAAGTAGTAACCAAAGCCAACGACAACAGCAAGAACAACAAAAAGGAATGTTTTGAGAGATAATGCATCTAAAATAAGGATTGCATTTGTCATGGATATGCATGTAAAATGATTGTATAAATTATAGGGTTGAGGTTGGCTCAAGTTGGCTTACAACTCTGTATACATGTATTCAAAATGTGGTAATGGGACTAGTTGTTGTTGTTTTTTTTCAAATTTTGTCTATTTCCTTTGTGAATCGAGGTTGCGAGTGGACAATACAACTCGTCGTGTGTACCTTTGGTGATTGTCACTGTGTATACTTAAAGCTAAATGACTTATATCCGTTCTTATTCTCTTATTTTATCAATTGGTAATCATAACTCAGACGCACACCCAATTTGAATCACCTTCTTGAACTTTCTTCTATAAATATAAAGAGTTCTTGTAAAAAAGTTCCATTTCAAAAAATAGCAATCTATTAAAATACATAGGTGGGAATGAGCCATTAGTGCAAGAAAGAGACAGTATGTAATTAAGCTGTTATACATAGGTGCCACGTAAATAAAAAGCTTCAACAATTAACGCTGTTAATTAGTGGAAACGAGTCTTTAGTAAAGGAGATCAAATAGGTTGAGAAGCCCCTTGGACAATTCACTGTGAATTCATTCAATACAGAGAGAGAGAGGGGCTCTGCTATAGAAGAATAGAGTTTCAATTGATTGATGTAGGGCCTTTTATTATACAATAATAAATATTAATATCAAAAATAATCTCGTGAAATGAGTATTGAAAAAGTATTGAAAAGCTTTATTCGATAATATAATCTTCTACGCATTTATCTTCCTATATACAGTATGAAATATTTACTCTAGAAATTAAATATATATATAGGTTAGATATTTTACGAGTCAATTGCTTCTACATGTACTATGTACAAGTATCTAATTGTATGCTTCAAATATCTAAGTCAATATTATATCAAGTCAATTATGTTTTATGTTTTTACGTTCTTGTGCATGTATGTATGTATGATAATTTATCACTCAAATAGTTTATGTATGTACATATGTACATACGAACAAAAGTTGAGACAAGTGTTGCATTTTTTTTCTTTTAAAAAAATAGGCAATAATTGCCTTGTTTATCAATAGCATGGCAAATATTGACAAATAGACAATATTTTTAGATACTTTGAAGACATAAATAGTAGATATGGGAAAAATGTTGAGATAAAGTTGAACTTCAGGAAGGAAAGAAGAACATCAATTTGAATTCAGTTTTTTCTGTATCGTAGAGTCTATATAGGGCTTGCTACAATTACACAGGTAAACAAATTTGAACTTTCAAAAGTTCTAATGGGTATAAGTATAATAAAAGTTATTCAGTTTTTCTCGTTGATTTCCAATCTGTTTTTTTTTCGAAAGTCCAAAGGTTCTTGAGAAATAGCACCCTACTTTTGAGCTAATTAGACCCATTTTCCAACTTCAACTTCAATTTAAGCCTAGAATTATACAAATTTTGAGCATTAAAAAATGATGATAGCCTAATGTTTTTTATGCAAATTCAATTTCCAGTCTTTGTTTAGTAGCGCACAGAAGGATTATGAAATCAGATGAAATCCTTCTAAGCGCAAATACTTAAGACCGTGAGTCTTAAATTTCTAGAGAATTTTTGCTCGAAATTGGATGGAAATGTACACATCTTAGATAATGATTCTTATCCGACGCATGATGACATCTATAAGCTCTTTAATGCATTCCTTATTAATCAATTTCATATAACATTCAAGGAGTTATTTAAACACAAAAGATTTGACCGACTTTTGGGCCTACTCCGGCACCCTACGATCCTAGGAGTCATTTAAGGTCAAAACAAAGACTGGAAATGGAATTTGCACTAAAAACACTAGCCAATCATCTTTTTTAATGCTCAAAATGTGTTTTCTTCTAGACTTAAATTGAAGTTAAGTTGGAAAATGGGCCAAAAAAGCTAAAAAAGTTGGGTTCTATTCCTCGAAAAAAAAAATTACATATTTGAAATCAGCGTGCAAAAGTGAATAACTTTTATTATACTTGTACCCCTTAAGATTTTTGACTATTGACCACTGTATTTCGCAACTATTATTTAATATTGTCAGATAACAATCAGAAAATAAAATGCAAAGGCACCAGATAGTAATTGCAGGCAATCTCTCTTACTTCTACAAAATGCCCACCATGTTATGGAGTGTTTTCACATGACGTCACCATTTTAGAAGTCGGCCATTTTGTTCTCCCGCTTCCAGCTTGAAAATATACTCTCTAAACTCTTGCCAGCTTTTGAGGGTTCTACTTTTCTTGCTCATAGAACTAACGTTAGTTAGTTCAAACTACTCTATTATGGAATATAAAAGCTGTTATAAGGTTGAGAAAAATGTGTCATGTACCTGCGGATTTTGGGCCTTTCTTTCCAGTTCCTTTTTCTATGTTTAAGGCTGCGATATACAGTAAAGATAACTACTTATTATCCTATTTCGTGTTTTGAACGGTGATTGGTTGAATTTCAATAAGATCTTGTTCGACTGTGTACAATTTGATACTATTAAAATGAAGAATCATTTCACATTTGGAAAGGATTGGCTAAATGTCCTTCCAGCTGATTTTTGGCCTTCCTTTTTTGGGGGGATGAAAAGGTTGGCAGATATGATAAAGAATATCACATCATAATACAAAACCAAATGTATCGTTTTCATGTATCTGGACCGATATACATACATTTATTGAACTCAAATTTTACTCTCTACCAAAAAAACCTATTGTCTCTCGGTGACAATTCCAGATACTAAAATGTGGGTTAAAAATAAGTTAAAATATCATTCAACTTTACTGTGATGCAAAATACTTTTTTGTTTAAGTATTTCTAGTCTCAAATTCATCTAAAACAAAAAATACAAATTTCTCATTCGTCTAAAGCAGGGGTGTAAAACTCATTTCACATCGCGTGCCACATACGACCTCTAAGTAGTCGTCGTGGGCCGGACCACTAAAATTATAGAATACTTAGCAGATAATTGATGAACTACATTTAATTAAAAAATTTAATCCATGTCTTTTATGTACTTTTTCCATTTTCAAATAATCCTGCGTTCCGGTTCTGGCCTGCGGGCCGTATGTTTGACACCCTTGGTCTAAAGTAAATAAGACTCAGTAGTTTACGACATCAAAAAGACCACAAAATATCTCTAGCCCTCAGAAGATAAATAAATTTTATTAGACAAATATATAATTGGGATCCTTGCAAAACAATAAAGACTCAATTTCTAAAGGATACTCAAAACCTGTCACTCAAAAACATTTTTTATGCACCATCAAGTTTGTCTCTTATTAAGGAAGTTTAGAAGTTTTTTTCTTTATTTTTTACAGTCATTACATTTTTTGGTGAGTTTTAAATTGAATAATTCTGTTTAGTGATATTTACTACATATATCAACAACAATTATGCTTCAACCTGGTGTTCCTTTTACATTAGTCAACAAAAATTATTTGTTGACTGACACAGGTTTTACCTTTTATCCTCAAAAACATAAAAAAATTTAGCTCAATAATTTTATTTTTGTGACCATTTGTTAAATAAATACCACAAAATCTCATCATTGTTCTAATACATTATTTTTCTCTAAATTATTTTAAATCGTTAATATTTTTTTAAAATAAGTTGTTTTTGAAAGTATTTATTTCAGATAAATAATTTGTCTTTCATTAACCAGAAATTAATTATTTCCAGCGTCAAAAATGAAAAAGATATTAAAGAAATTATCATTTTTCAGCATTCAATATGAATTGATACTTTTATGAAGCCACTTGCTTCCTTATCTTACAAATATAGTTTCAATATGTGTTAGCACACGAAAATCACAATTTAGTAAGAATGATCCTGTGGTCACACAAAAACAAAATTATTGAGCTATTAGTGTTATCACATCTGTGACGATACATAGAAATATTGAATTTCAGCGATTTCTTAGTTGTTGCAATTTTCGGCAATTTTTTTCTAGCTATAAGTATATTTACGTATATATATATATATATATATATAATATGTATATATGTGTCAAGTCAACAAGAAACCAAGTTTATCTGAAATATATCAAAAATTAGTATGAACTGCACTCATATTTTTGAAAACATTTCATTTCGTTTGTATTAATAGGTTATTTCAATTAATTAAATAATGACTCCAATATTTGCAGTTGTATTACAGGAAAGTAATATCCGCCAAAATAAGAATAAAAAACACTTGGTATTTATAGCTACATATGTTGTTACTATTAAAAGATTCATGGTGAGCATGATAGTGGATGTAGTTGATTCTTAATAGTTCTACAACAGATGAACTGGCTTTAGACAACTACAACTAAATAAATATCTGGGGCCATGAAAAAGAGGTAAGTTCTTTCAGGGACCATATCGGCTCCTTGCCCAGTCATAACATTTATCCGATTGCTCTATTGGATAGACAATAATCCTTGCTTTCTTGATGTAAAATTACATTTCAGCAAAAAATATACGCAATAGGTCCTAAAATGACTCCTAAACATTTGACCATCCTATTTATGAAGTAAAAAAAGCTACTTAAAAGTGGATTTTCTCCTTTTCAATATATGAAAACTAACTTGCTTTCTTGTTGACTTGACACATATATACTTTGAACATGGAATATATAACTTTTTCGATATCAAATTGCATATATATATATATATATATATATATATATATATGTATATTTGAAATGTAGAGAGATATCTGAGATTGAAATGTTGTAATCTAAGACCAGAAAAAATAGAGATGATGTTTAATATCATATCTTAAGTCATAACTTTTTATGTAGATACATGACAGTCCATAATAACTATTTCACCCCTCCTACTGATTTTAAAACTATTACTCAAATTAACTCTTCCAGGAAAGAGTTATTAATATATAGTAAGAATAATCAATAATTTATAGATCCACCACAGATAGAAATGAAATACATGTATGTACACATATATTGTATATAATATTATACATTGATACTGGGATTGATTGCCTAAGAGATATAGAGTCTATTTATTTATAATGAAAGACAGACAGGAGAGATATCAATTTGTTTAATATGTACATATTTGTTGATCCACCGATTTTCTCATATGTTTTAGGTATCAAATTTTTTGCGTCGTTGATTCATAGAGGGGTTACAAATAAATGCGTTGTTGGTTGTTTATTTGAATTATTTTATTTGATAGTATATGCATGCATGGATCTCTCTATAAATATATATATTTATAGGTCTATGTATGTTTGTATATTTTTCACGTCTAAAATAAAGCAACATATACGGATACTAAAACCCCTTCAATCCATACTTAAATGTTTGTTTTTCTCAACATTAAATTAATGAAATGTCACATTAACTAATAGAATGGATTTATGCACCATTAAAAATTCAAAATCATGTTCCAACTCACGTCAAAAGTAATTAATAAATAGAAATTTGTTGATATTTTATATTGATTAATAGTAATTAATTACAGGGGTCAACAAATTTGAAATGTCAAAAATCCTAAAGGGTATAAGTATAATAAAAATTGTTCAATTTTGCACACTAATTTCAAATCTATAATTATTTTTTTTCGGGCGTTTGACGGTTTCCGTGAAATTGGAGCCTTGATTGAGCTTTTTGAGCCCATTTTCAAACTCAATTTGTGCATTAAAAAATAATGATAAAAATAATTAAAAAATAGTGTTTTAGATACAAATTACATTTTGAGTCTTTATTTTGACCTAAAGGCATAAGCGGTGAGAGTAGGACCAAAAGTCGGCCAAAATGTTTGTACTTAAACAGCCCGTTGAATATTACATGAAATGGACTATTGAGGAATGCATATAAGATCTGAGACCCACAGCTTTCAAACGAGATGTCAAGCGCCCGATAAGACTCTTTAACCGAGAAGAAATTGCCCACCATCTAAAACTGTAAATTTTAATTCAATATCGAGCAAAAATTCACTAGAAATCAATGACTCACAGTAGAGCTACTAAAAAACAATCCCTAATAGACTCAAGTAGTACTTTAGCTGTGATTTCGCAATCCCTCTGCATGCTACTACTTAAGTAGATCTAAGGTGAGTCTTAGATTTCTAATCTCTCGAGAGAAAAATCAGGTTTATTATTATAGACTGGATATCACTTAGTTATAATAAACATGATAATTTTAAACATAAATTTCTGGGGGAATCTCCTTCAAATTTTGCACCTTAGTATATATATATATATAATCTAAAAATTAGCAACAAAAAAAAATTAACTGACTCGTAACACTTTCTAATTATGACGTAATTGACAAATTTTCAATGAGCTACCTTGAATGATAACGTAATGGACGTTAGCAACTCTTATGTAACTTTTATTGTCAGCTTATGATATATTCACTCATTTTGATCCTTTTTAATATTTTGAACCTTGATATCTTGACACTGAATTATTTCTTATTAAGCAATGATTATCCTTATTATTAAATAAGGAATGTCTTAAACCCTGGAGGAGTGACGTAATTGACTAATGCTACTCAGGCAAAGATATAATTTTGGCCCTTTTTTCTTTGACTTTTTGGAGGATTGCTTCGTGAATTAATGAGGCAAAGTCATGAAAGTTGCGTAGTAATCCTCAATTCATTTCTAAACCTTTACTCCTCCTAAATTAAAAAGAAAAAAAGCCCAATATGAATTATCAAGTCAATAAAAATAGCGTAATGAGACAAAGAGCAACTTTTTGTACAAATTCACCCATCTTAAAGTTGACTTTTGAGTCCGCTAGAGGTCCTGTTATCGATGTTACAATCAATAATGCAACTTCCATGTATTCACCTTGCAAATTACAATCGAAATTGTGAAGGACAAAAAAATACATAAGTACTTTTATTTATCATTTGAAAAGAGATTTATAAAAATAGTTGCTTAACAGTGGCTGAAGAGTTTTCAATTACATGGAAATGTTCTTGATACTGAACTTATATGCAATGGCTTGACTCATCAACATAGTACAGGAAAAGTACTCAAATGAATAATCATATGAATTGATTAAGAAATTCGTTTGCAATCGTACCTTGATTCAATACAAATTCAATCAAAGTTTGGTCAAAGGAAAAATAGCCAGGAACTTACGAAAAAAGGTTCATTTCATAAGTTTAAATGTCAACATTTATTCAGAACATTATTCAATAGGATAAAAATTTTTTTTTTGGATTACTATTTTAAGCACATGAAATTTGTCAATTAAAAGCACATTTATAATTTTGATGATACTAAATGAAGTAATTTTCAAAATTTCTTTTTTTGCAGATATTTTGTTACTGCAGACATTTATTTATGCATTATTTGCATCTATTGCTAAGTGTTTGCTACCTACAGTTTGCATCAAACATTGCATTAAAAATATATAATATAATAAACTTGAGGCTGGAGCCAAAGTTTAATGTAAATACATACAAAAAAAAAAGGTAAAAGTAAAAGACATAAAAACACTAAAATTTCGAAATTTAACTTTATATTTACATTTTAAATGTAATGAATGACCTGAGAGAAAAAAAGAGGAAAAAGCTCGGTGGTGAAAGTTTAAAATTTTATATGTAGAGATGGTCATTTTGTAGAGGTGGGAGAGCGTGTTTGTATTTACTATCTGATATCTCTACATTTTATTGGCTTATTTGCTTATTTGACAATATTAAGTAATGCTCAATAACTGATAGAAACTGAGAGGACAAAAGGGAATTTGAATAGTTATCATTTCAAATTGATTTCATGATAATCAGAGATTGAACTACTTTTAATTGTAGCAAGTCCTTGCCTCAACGAATCAGGAAATTTTGATTATCAAAGTAGGAGTATCAACTGATATTTTTCCTTTCTTCCTTAAGCTCAAGTTTGTTCCAACACTTTGCCCATGTCTAGTTATAAGCTATTACCTTGCATTGACCGTGCATAGTAGGAATATTTTCACGTCTACACATAATTTAATTTGAGTTCTACAAATCAATTAACAAAACACGAATAAGAAGGAAGAGAATACCAATTGAGAAGTAACAAAAAAAATATAGAAGCTGATTATATTTTTTATAGATTATCATATAGATGCCCCTGTCCAGTGTTCTGAGCGTGTATTGGTTGAGCTGTGTACACTATTAAATGAAGAATAGTGAAACAATTGGGGAAGGAATAGATTAATAACCATTTTTTCTTTCTTTTTCTTCTTTTGAAGATGAAAGGTTGAGAGAGTAACTAAAGATCACATTCTGTGATGCCAGTGGAATTATTAAAATATGTAATTATATTTCGTCAGATTATAGCACATTATGTATGCATGTATGTAAATAAATATCATGTTTTTACATCAATTACATAGTTATTGAAGCTGCACTGCTTATCCAAATTGAGGACCTCATAATTGAGGGCTTGTACATACATATATTCAATACTCCCCCCCCTCCCTCAAGTTGATTCACTGTTGCAATAATATTACATTAATTGAGTTTAATTTAATAATTAAAGATCCTCTTGGAGTTGTGGTGTGAATGATGTCATTGTATGTAAATACACAAAATTTCTTACATCTATGTATATTTGTCAATGTGGAGCGGACAATTCCTTTCATTTATGAATAATCCTGCACACATTTTTTCTCTGGAGATGAGCAAATGTTGCAAATACATGGGTATAAGCGGTTTGCAGATAGAAAAGCTGTCTATACATACAAGTCATTTTGTACGAGTTCTAATCAAGTTTTGAGTCTTTGAGCTCAAGTCTAATGCTTTTAACTTTGAGTCCGTGTTGAGTCTGAAGTCGTAATTAAGTAATACTTATAAAAGTTGAATCCAAGTTTGAGTCTCCGTTGTGCATTTGCTATGAGTTTGAGTCAAGTCTCCAATTCATCCGGGTTTTTTTTTCATACTTAGTTCAAATCATATAAATGAGACTTTGATTCAAAGTTTTCAACTCTTCAAAGTACCTAGTTTAAAAGAACAAAACAAAATGAAAATGAAACCTAATATCAAACTTCCCTATCCTCATCTACAAAATGGTTCTAGTTCCCCTGGTTGAAAGATACCTTTCAAGATTGATTCTTTGTGTGGTATTTATTATATTGTGTACAAGGCGGGACTTGTAAGAAGTTGTAACTTGTAGGAACAAACAGATTCTATAAGTTGATACAACAACAACAAAAATGAAATAAAGAATTTACAAAACTCTTTTGTGAATCGAGGAGTATTACAATGCAATGATTAAAATTCCATTAAATATTGGATATATTAAAATGATTAATTGATAGGTATCCTACTATGGCAAATAAGAAGATAATAATTATCATTGAGCCCACGGTTCTTTGACTTGCAAATATGCAAGTCATAACAGAGTAATTTTAACAAACTTAAAATGGAATGATGGCGTCATTAATTGGTACTAATGAAAAAGAACTAATTAATACTTGATCAATGCTCAAAAGGAATGTTTTATATATATATATATATATATATATTATATTATATTTATATAAGCCACAGGACGAGCTTTTTGGGATAAACAAAAACACACTGTATTCTCCCTTCAGATATGTGTTTCATCAGTTGGCTCTTTTGATTTAAAGAAGCTGACTCTACGTATTATAAACTCAAAAAGGGTATTATTTGTATTTATGATTTTGATGTATAAAAAATATATTTAATCAAGGATTGCGCGCCTTTTTTTTGAATTTTTGAACATTATACAAGTATTAACGATTGATTTGTATATTGGTATAATTTATCAAATTATAGTATATCGAACTAATAACTCCTCTACCCAATATTAAAAAGTTGGCAACAAGGAAAATACAAAAGGGGGTAGCTACCAGTTTTTTTTTTTTTTTTAATTTTCCTTTTCTCTTTTGAGAGTCGAGGTTGTGAGTGACCAAAAAAAATCGACGTGCCATGCCCGTTACCATACAGCCAATGAATAAAAACTATTATGACGTCATTAAGTCTATTTTCTATTTCAATCTGGTTTTTTTTATATGACAGGGGGTTTTCTATCGTTCTTTTTATGTACCACATATTATTATTATTATTATATAATGGTTGTAATAAATTAAAACAAAACAAACACAAAGAACACAATTGATATATATATATATAAACATAAAACATAAATTTATGATATGAAAACCTGCACTCTAAGTCATGCCCCAATAATTATCATGGCGACATCCGTTTTTGTTTTTTGAATTGGGAGGGGTGCTTCTACATAGAGCTTATGCTCTAATATATATTATACACACAGGGAGAGAGAGACTGTTAGTATAGTAGTATTCAAATAAATCAAATAAGCATGTTTGTACAGCAAGAGAGTAGTAGGAGGTGGGAGAGATTCACATACTACATACATACGTAGGGACGAGTCCATGAACGGAGTAACGTATAATTATAATTATCATTCTTTTTTCAGCCATGTTTGTTTGAATGATATCACAATAAAAAAAAGTTGTAGACTAATATTATATTATATATATTCGAATAAAAGTTCAACGGTTGTCATTAAATTTGACAGTATATTACAGAGGTACAAACATAGTACATAGTTATGTAGGATTCGTAATTCTTTATTAAATCATTACTAGTCCCCTCAACCACAGGGCATCTACATATTATGAACAAAAGAGAGTCCCTTGAAAGGAAAGGAAATATATATATGTATATTTATAAATGTATATTTATGTTCTTATAAAGGGTTATAAACCAGTCATTATATATATATGAATAAAAAGAAATGAAAGACAATTTTACATTGTTTAAGGGAACAGAAAAACATGTAGGTATAGGTTGCGTGCTCTCTGGATGAAAATAAACTTCCGATTTATGTGCAACATATGTAAATCAGCCCATATATAATTTCATCCAATTAAATGGGATGAAAAAGGAATCCTGATTGCAATTTTTTTAATCTATCCTCCTTAAAAAAAGAAATAAAAAAGATAATCAACTCCTTGTTAGTCAACACCTCCGCGCTCTATTCTTCATTTGATAGTATATTCACACCTTAACCCTAATTTACTCAAAGTTTAAGAACAATAATATGAAGTAAGATTGGATGAATTGACAGAAAATATAACCAATGATGTGAAAAAAGAGTCATTACAGCCTGTCCGCAAAGGACCATTGTTGGCCATCTGGTAACATTTTTCTTCTATAATCTGCTTCCCTCCCTCTTTTTCTTTTTTTTCCTGTCATACTCAGTTGTTTTCAATTCAAAACGAATTCTATTCCAAATTATCTGATAGTCAGCCAATTTTTCCCAAATGTGGGAGTACTATTAATCAAATACTAGGAAATTGTTCACACCTGAACAATAGCTAATTCGTGATATACCAATCAATAATAAAAATACTAACAAGGATCATGCCAATGAACCAGAAAATTAACAACTGACAAAAATCATATTTGAGCTATTGATGTTTTAGGGATGGATAACACTCTGTGGTATTCATAGTATCCCAAAATTTCTTTATTTGTAATCGACAATGTGTCTCACTTTAATCCCAATTAGGAAGTAAGTCAACTTAGTCATGAGTTATGGTCCATATGAACTGATATTCAAAAATTTCACAAATATGTATATTCGAAAGCAAGCCTACAAAATGTGTAAGCACTACATGTGGGATCAACTTATAATCTTGAGAAGCGTTCATGTTAAGAACTTATAATTCACTATTTTGCAAGTGGTTCATTTGAAAAGAAATAACGCCTCAGTTTTTTATTAGTTCTGAAGTAAAAATGTAGCCATATTATCGTACTGTTAAATAAAGGATTAACTCCAATTGTGGAAAGAATCGCTTTTTTGTTTGTTTTTCTTTTTGAGAACTATTGAAAGAGTTTTCAGAGTAGATATTTTAAATTTAATCTAAGTCTTGCTTATTAAATTTACTTCAACTAACAGACCTAATTTTTGATGGTTCCAAAACCTTCTTAGGGGGTGCATATTTTACAAAATAGTAGTTGATATTTTGAGGATATAATTGTGCATTACCTAATGATACATTTTTTAGCTAAATTTAGCTAAAAATCGAACAATCTGGCAATACTGGGTAGGAGCACGAAGTATATACCTAGATATGAAGAAATGATAGAGTTACAAAATGCTTTATAGCAAGAAATAGAGAGATAAATGAGAATTGCATCCCACACTCTAAAATCACATTTAACCTTGAATTACTGAGCAAGGGTATGTCGCAAAGCATGATAACTAACTGAGATATCACAAAGTATGTAGGTACAACTTAGAGTGATTAAATTGTATCATAACTTTACTTTTTATTATGTGGACAGGGAAATTTATATTATAAATTACATGTATATAGGCAAAATACTATTCCACGTAATTAATGTGACTTTGTTGCATTACTATTAACAGCTCTGATTATAAGTTATGCATTTTATACTTATTTATCTACATCTGTCCAGGCATGTCCATAAAATTCCTCATTTCTACTCAAACATATGTAGTTAATGATATCTTATGAGTCTAATTTCAGTGGGTTTACATCTTATGTATGTACAAGTTGGAATTACTACGACATAACCAAAAATGAGATGAAGCAGTTTAAATATCCACAGAACTAATTGGATTTGTGATGATTATAATTAATTATATCACAAAGAAATCTTACCAAAAAAGTCAGGGACTTCTACTCAAGACTTGAATTTGAGTCACACTTCAGTCTCAATAAACTATGACTTCTGAATCGACTAAAAGTAAAAAGATTTACAACTTGACTTAGACTCAAAAAGTCAAAGTCTCGAAACTTTTTGACTCCAACTCAGACGTTAAACTACGACTTCATAACCAACACGGACTCGAAGTGAAAAGAATCACAACCCGACTTGAAATCGAGACTTGACTCGAACTCGGTCAAAATGACTTGTGAGCAGCACTGAATTAGTTAGTGCCCAATTGAAATGGTTGATATTATAATAACCAAATAAGACATTATGTGACAAGTATAAACGCCCCACAATTTGCTTGTAGAGTAAAATCTACATTTGTTTATTCAATGCAGAATATGAAAGTGACACTTTAATACATTTAAAGCCTTAAAAACAGTGTAAATGTACATATTTTTTTACAAAAATAAATACATATTTACTTCATGTCCATGAGAGTGACAGGAACGTTTTGTTTCATTCTTATAAAATGTATTAAAAATTTGCAAAAAGGATGTGGCCATCCGTAGTAAAAGAGAGAAAAATCTCATTAATTATGAATTAAATCAAGTGTGTCATAGTAAAATGTCTTTAGCAGAATACAAAGAAAATGGCTTATGTCTTCTTTATCAAAATAGAATGGTGCTTGCAACATCAATATATGTACATCGAATCATAGGGAGGTACAAACACATTTCCATTCCATTTTGTAAGCAACAAGATGCAATCATTTTTGATACGTACATATTATTTATGTATTCTCAATATTTATGAGTAATACAAAATATGTACAGGGAATGATTGGATATAATTAGTATGCAGAGGAAACAAGTACGGCCTCAACGATGTTTGAGACAAGTAGCATATATGTACAAAGGCATTATGGCTTACAAAATCTTTCCCTTAATATATATTTTCTCACTCTCCTACACGGACGGACAGAGGTGTACCAGAGCAAAACTGCAGCTCCATTATTTATCTTTTTTTGCATTTTGACAATGTTTCTTATCCCAATTCATAGGGATATAATTAAAATTTCCAGACCTGGAGGAGAAAAAAGACTAGAGAGGATTGCAACTGGCCATTTTTATCAATATCAAAAAAAGCAACAGTCAGAAAAACTCCTACCACATGTCTACAATTTAAAATAATTATTATTGACAAAAAAATCAGACATTTGTGTCAACTATTCTTTGATGTATGTACTATATTTAATAAAATCTTATATTCAGGAGACAAAGTACATCATTTTTCATAATGGAGTCAGTTTTTCATTGTTTTTGCTGTAACGTAAAGCATTTGAATGATTAATTATCTATTTTTTTCCTATCACTGGATTTAATTAATTAAAATTCAAAGCTTACTCGTTGAGGGAAATATTTGAGGAAGTCTAAATTTCATTACAAAGGGATTAGGTGCAATTGTTTGCGTATTGTTTATTCTACTAGATTATTTAATATCTACAAGGCCTTGAATTGGCCTTGAGTGTCCGTGCACCCACTAAAGTGAAGTGATTTTATTTAATTTAAATAAAACTGAATGGTGATTTATGTATAAGTAAAAAATTAATTATTTATTACTTTAAAAAATTACTTAGGTCCATGTAACTTTCTTTATTCCTTAATGAAACACGATTTTTTTAAGCTGTTGTAACCCTCTCCGGCTACAAGGACAGTTATTATTAATATTTAACTTATTGCATTCAAATACAATTTTTCGAAAAAACTATTGACTCGTTTAGTCTATAAATAAATTCAATGAACTACAAATCGATGTTTTATTTAAAATCTTACTCCAATCTGCTCCCAATCATTGAACCAGAAGCAAAAAAGTATTACAACCCTCCTTGGTCTCCCCCACTGATTCAAATCCTGTAAATGAGGTTTTTCTATGTATGTTTTCAAAAGATTTCTGGATCTTAAAAATCTCTTTATTTGTCCAGACTTTTAATGTATATATATAAATAAGCATTAAAAGATGGGGCTTAAGACAATACTTATTTGAGGTAGAGTTCTTAAATGTACACGTGCATAAATATTGTTAATCAATAAAGACAATTACAAATTTGCAATCGACAATATGTCTCACTCCAATTCCAATTGGTAAGTAAGTCAACTTGCATCATAGTTTCGGAAATATATTCGATATATATTCGAAATATATGCGTACAAAATATGCTCACAATACATGTGGGATCAAACAATAATCTACAGAAACACCCGTGTTAAGAGCAAATAATTCACTATTTTTTAAGAGGGTCATTTGAACTCCTAAATGAAATAATTAATTGACAACTCCTTCTATGCACAATTTGTATCTTTACAAACAAAGAAATGCTTCTTTTTTTTTGTAAAGATGACTTTTTGGACTCTGAAATAATTATGTAGCAATTGATTTTGAATGTTTTTTTGTACACTTCCTACTTTTTACAATAGTCAATCAAATTCAGTCTAAATAGTATTCAGATAAATTTTTATTTTCTCCATGGCTCAATCAAAAACTTTTTCCATTCCTGTGTCTCCTTTTTTTTTATCATCTTAGTATTGAGGGATTTAATTTAACAAACATACACTGATTGGACTTGTAGATTTCGTTTAGACACTGTTTAAAGTGGATACCCCTGATTTTGCCTGTTATAAATGTTCTGATAATTGATTTACTGTACACAAGTTAATTATCTACCGTTAAACATTAATATCCCTTACCATAGACTGTTTTCAATGACGTCACAGATTGCCATGTTGGGGGCATATATATTTATTAAAACTAATTTCCAAAAACAAAAAAACTTTAGAAAACTTCTTGAAATTTCTTTAAAAATGAAAAAGATACAAATTTCTGTATATATCACAACTTGATGACCAAAGGCAAACAGTGATATTTGAGTAAACACTGAAAAACCCTATAAAATGGCTAGACTTTTACGATTATTTTAAATTCCAAATGGATTAGGGACTTAAAAGGAAGAATGATTGGAAAAATTTTTGTTGACTACACTACATAAACGAGAATGTACAATGATGAAATGGCATATTTTTAAAACATATTATTAGGATCTGAGATATACATAATACAGATAAAGATATTTTTGATAGACGGACAAGTTCTACGTCCTTGTATTTGTCAGCCTTATTGTGACAGCCAAATGGCAGAGTAGAGCCATGCACTACTTTCCTTCATGTTAAAGAAACAAGGGTTTTAGTATCATACAGTTTGATTGTTTATGCCCCAAAAATGGTCGACTTCACCAATGATGACGTCACGTAAAAGCGCTCTATTAAATTCAAAATAGCTCAACAGTGACGTAGTTGAATATCTATCAGTTAATTTGGGATCTTTTTTCTTTCTCTTTTTATATGAAAGGTTGAGAGGTACAAAGAAGATTGTCATGCGTTGTTGTAGCTACATATTAGAAGAAACTCTGGTTTAACGAGGGTGCAACTTTGTAAAACTCCGAGGCTAGATAATGAAATAGTCAATTTAACGTAAATTTACTCCAGTCAAAATGAAATCATCATGACAATTATCAAATCATGATTTACAGATCAATTGTCTACATTAGGGGCTTTCAAACTCTACATTAATCTTTTGATGTACATATATATATATATATATATATAGGAAACAGCAAATGGTTTATATTATATACCTTTTGTTTAGTCACACCTAGAAGAAAATCATGAATCAAAGAGTATGCATTACTCCACACAACCTTGCTTATAATCCCTGTTTCTCCAGGATGCATGTGACTACCTATTTGTGGCCCCCAAACTTAATGATTTTCATCAATTTTGACCAAAAATTGCTAGAAATCAAAGACTCCGGGTAGAGATACTAAAACACAAGTGCAATGGACTGAAGTAGTAGCACGCAGAAGGATTGTGAAATCAGTTGAGAGGAACAAAATTCAAAAGCATTGATCTCCTATTTAATTACATGGCAACGCCAAAGAAAGAG
The DNA here is from genome assembly GCA_963680855.1 of Lepeophtheirus nordmannii. NCBI lineage: Eukaryota > Metazoa > Arthropoda > Copepoda > Siphonostomatoida > Caligidae > Lepeophtheirus > Lepeophtheirus nordmannii. Next base: position 17,779,167 of record OY804525.1, on the reverse strand, counting down.
TGGGATCGCATGGCAATGTATATCAAATGAAAGGAAATGCATACAATTAATCCATTTTTTTTAATATTCAACAAATTATTAAAGTACAAACGATTTGGTCGACCTTAAAGGCTTACTCCCACCCCCTAGGATCCCCCTTAAGTCAAAATAAAGACTCTAAATAGAATTTGCATTAAAAACACTAGCGGATCATTGTTTTTAAAATCATGATCGTGTGTAACTTACGAGGATCTGTTATTAATTTCTCTGTGCTGATTTATTTTACTAAGACAGGTTTCAGATAGTTGTAGATGACGAGTAATGAAATAAACTCTTTGAATACTTTTAGTTACCTACCTATTATGCTTGAAACAGAAATTTGAATTTGATTTTTTGGATATGGATTACTGAAATCATGTACATCTTTTAAATCTAATTGAAAAGTTTCATATTTAGATGTTTGATGGGGTTGCGTGATCAATTGTCGTGGTTTTTTTACGATTAATACTTTTTTACAAATAATACATATAATAATTATACACAGGATGTACTATTAGCAAATATACTTATCATTGATTTTAAAAAAATGTCCTGTTACAAATTGTAAACATTTGTTCGAGGATGCCGTTTGAAGAAAGTTCCATCTCCATTATTGATAAGGGCATAAAAAACTTTGAGCCTTTGAAAAAGTTCTCTAAGACCACAAAGAAAATTTCCCTTCCTCATAATAAAATCAAAGTGATACCTTTGGACTTTATTTTAGACTTTAGAGCAGTCACGCATCTGAATCTAACAAGGAATAAAATCCAAGATATTCCAAGTGAGTTTGGGAAATTGATTCAACTAAAGTATCTGAATTTATCAGGAAATAGAATTGAAAAACTACCCTCAAGTATTGGGAATTTAATTGAGCTTCTTTACTTTGATTTATCAGAGAATGAATTAAAGGATCTACCTCAGAGCTTTTTTGGACTAAGTAATTTAAATCATTTATATCTCTCTGACAACCAAATATCCGTGCTTCCAAAGGATTTAGGGAAGTTAAAGGAGCTTAAAGTTTTAGCACTTAGGTAAGGAATAAATTATAATTATTGCCAATATCCTTGCAAAGGACTTATTATTTATTCTCCATTAGAGACAATTCAATATCTGAAATCGACTTGGATCTTTATAGAGAACTTGATGCATTGGTTGAGCTTCATCTTCAAGGCAATAAACTTAGTTACCTTCCTCCAAACATGATTAGTTTATGTCCAAACAAACGATCTGGATTAAGTATATTTTATTTGAGTGGTAATCCCTGGATTTTCCCAATACAAGAGATTCTGGATGATAAATACTACGAGCTGGATATTCTTCTTCGGTACTGTGAAAGTCCAGCCTATAAAATTATATATGGAAAAAGGAAGCGTACATAAGCATTTAAAAAATACACTCATGGACACGAACTTATGGATGTATAAACATTGTTTAGTTTATGTTTAAAGGCAAACATGTGGGAACATAAAACTCTGAGTTAATTTGACAAAAAATGACTTTTAATAGACAATCAAAAATCTATTGTCTACGTACTGCTTCATTGTTTTAGAAATATCCAACTGTATGAGGGTATACACCAAAAAGTGAGGGAAATAATTTTTTTTTTAAACTTGTGATTACATTAAATTGAGACATACGTGTTATAGTTGAATTGTCTTTAATTTATAATTTGTACTTAAGAGTTCATTTTCATATATGTAAAATAAAGACTCGTTGATGAGTTTAAATGGGATTGTGCTAAATTTAGAGGAAAAAATTGCACGTTTTTACTCGTGTCAGCTTGTTTAGCGAGTATTATTTGAGTGACACACATTTCAAAGAGTAATTATGATCATTTTTCTTACGATTTTTTTAAGTGAGTTTTTCAATTTAAAACATTGTAAGATAGCATCAATAACTTCGTTGTTAGATATAGCCCGACCTTTCATGAACTATCTTCGTTGTTGTAGAAGAATATGCCATCTTCATGACATTGGATCAAAAATATAAACTCCAAACCATGCATTATCTGTATCATGTGTGTCTATCAAGGACACAATCTTGAATTCAGGAAAGAAGATGAAAAGTCAGTTTAAAGGTTTGAGAATTTGACCACAACCTGGTTTGAAAATGACACAAGGGTAATCAAAATTTTCAAAATTAAAGTAAACTATGAGAACGGCAGAAAAATTCACAATTTATTCATCGAGAATTGTCACACAGACCTTTAAAAACAGTTAAATTGAAGAAAAATATGTGATTTACACTAGGTATTGAGAGATTTCAATTTTTTTTATACATATTTTCTTCTGTGATAGCCATAAAAATTGAAAAAAAGGTGCCCCTCCCAATATAAACATGTTGAAGCGCCCTCTATGTTTGCAACATACTTACTATACATCAAAACTCAACCCTACTTAAATTTAATGTTGTTTTGAAATGTAATATTAGAAACAACATTCACAAAAAGGCATTTTAATGTTACTTTAAATATTTTATTAATATACGTAATGTTAGTACAAACAAAAAGTGCAATATAATTTTCTGTGTAAGCAAACAATAGTTAAATGTTTGTAGCACATTTTCTTATTCTTTGCATCAGAGTTTAGCACTAGAATACATATGTAATATATAAATACAATAAGTTATCACTTAAAACGAGAACAAATATAGTCCATACATTGTATCATGATGTGGCCAAACATGTCGCAGCTTATAAAAAAACCGTATTGTCCAGTCCTGGTTTAAACAATAAGAGGATTTTGCAGTCGCTGTCAATTTATACATTAAACTTTGAGCTAATGAGTGACTGAATGGTATTCAAAAACCGATTAGTTTGGACACCATAAATATGTACATAATTAAAATTATAACACGAGCTTTTTTGTGCACTCGCAACCTCGACTCTTAAAAGAGAAAAGACAAATATGAAAAAACAACTGGTAGTTGCTACACGTCGAGCTTTTTTGTCCACTCGCAACCTCGACTGACAAAAGGGAAAGGAAAAATTTGGAAAAACATATGGTAGCTGTTACCCTTCTGTATTTTCCTTGTTGCCAACTTTACAATATTGGACAAAGTTATTATTTGGATATACTATATATTGATAAATTCTACCAATATACAAATCGATCCTTAATACTTGTATTATATTCAAAAATTCAAAAAAAGAGCGCGTAATCCTTGATTTAATATATATTTTATAACCTTTTTGAGTTCATAACACGTAGAGATAGCGGCTTTAAGTCAGAAGCATCAACTGATGAAAAACAGTTGAAAGAAGAATACAGTGTATTGCTGTTGATTTTAAAAAGCTCGTCATGCATTTACCTATGTGATCTGTTTTATTGGGTCTCTCAACCTCTCCTTCAAAAAAAGAAAGGAAAAGACGGTAAATTAATTGGTATTCAGCCAATGTTGTTCATTTTCCCATATTGAGCCCCCTTATCAGAGCTCATTTGAATCCAACATTCAGAACATTAAGAAGGAACATACAATTATATCCACTAAATATCAACAATTTAATATATATTTAATTTATATTTAATTCTTTCTAAAATATGTCATGAAAATAAAATAATGAAATTCACCATTTATTTTTTCATCAACTATGACATTATTTATTGAAACACGAACATACTATTATGTACAAACATAAATAAATAGTTAAAAGGAAATTTGTATTGTCTATCTAATTTAAATTTAATTTAATTTAATTTTTTTTATGACCTCTAAAATCTTACAACAAATATTAGAATATAACAATTAACAAAAGCTAAGTGATAAAAATATTTGCAATAATCTAAGAATTCAATGAGTTCAATATTGCAATAATTAAATTTTAAAGGAGCATTTAAAAGGCCATAAAATGTGAGACAAGGGAATAAAATCATAATTTTATTCTCTAAAAATCTCCTTTTTAGATGGAGCCTTGGCATGTCTGATCTAAGAAGCAAATTAAATGTGTCATTTAATTTAACATTCCATGATGTTCCGTGGAGCCAGGAAATCCTTAAAGAAAAGACTGCATAATCTACCGTAGTGGTTCTTAACCTGGGTTCGATCGAACCCCAGGGGATCCTTGGTTTGGTTTACTTCAGTTCAGTAAAATTACAAGGACTGTCTGGAGTGAAATGGTAATGACGTATTTATATTTCATATATTTATTGACCAGTTATTCAAGTTTAAAATTGTTTTAACAATTTGGTTCAAACTGCATAATCGTTATTTCATGAAAGAGCTGGACTTAATAAGACTAGCCTTTTTTCCTGGTTATTAAATTCGTTTGTATACGTTATTTTTAATATGACTGATGCTCATGATTTCCAGTACACATTTTCAAAGAATTGCTTGTAGGATTATAAAATATTGAATAACTCCAAAGAAAAATAATAAACTATTTGTTCATAGTATCCTTCTTTCAGGATATTGAAATATGTGAAGTTCCACCAGTTTTTGAAAACAAACCAAGATACCTTTTTTGGTAAAGATAGTGACTTAACACTGTAATAGTTTTGTCTAATTTTTCCTGATAAATACCCTTTGCCAAAACTGTGGCTCATTAAATATCACGTTCAGCCATATCACTTGTTGCTTTACTCATTCTGACCCAGATTATTCCTCTGTTAAAATATATATCAACATAGTTCCCAAATGTCCACATTGAGCATTAACCAATCATAGCTCAGACTCAAAATGCAAAAGAGCTGAAGACTCAACCTAGCAACTCTGACTCAAGTGCCACTTATGTAAGTTTCATTCAACTGAGAGACTTCGGAGCCGACTCAGACTCCAAGCTACAAACGTAAAACTTGACTTTAACTCAAGTTCAAAATTCCGGAACATGCCTTGGACTCGTACTAAAGGAATCACAGAGAGCATGGGACTGACTCGAGCTGCATTTTAGTTGTATCGAACTGCGGCTTTAGTTTCCTGAATAGCTCTGCTAGGATTTATGTACGTAGAATATTTTGAAAAAGATTCCTCTCTACTAACTGCGTGACATTTTCTTTATCTTTATTTGAAGAAAAGGCTGAGTAGGGGGTCCATTGATAAATGTGTGTATCATAGTATCCCTATTCTGGTCATCATTCACTCATAAAAGATTATATTTCATACCAACTTTATATGACACCCCTTATGTATGTACACCAAAATTTCAAACCATTTCTTTTTTTTAATAATTATAAACCTACAGCCTTTTGTGCTACCCTACACATGCCCTAAAATTGTACAATATTCAGCATTATTTTGAACAGTGTCGATTTTTTTTAGAGTTGGTATGAATGCAAACGAGTGCGTGGCTATAAATGGTATGCCCAACAATAACAATCTGTTAGTGAATATCCATTAAATGCAAACAACTACAAAGTATGGTATTAATTATATAATATTTCCAATAAACATATATATATACATAGTAAGGGCAATTATCTATTTACTTACTTAAAGAATTTCGATGGTTTAGTGATGTAAAAAAAGAAGCCAATACTGCCACGCAAAAGATGATATAAAAAAATATGGTAACACTGAGGAACATCATGTCAGCTGATTTGCTCTAGACTCATTAAGTATAAGGAAGGGAAACTGCAACTACTTTGCTTTTCTATCCCAAAGCAACTATTATTAAATCTATTTAAGCACATTACTGCTATTTAAAACAGGGAAAAAAGTCTTTACCACCCATAATATGTTAATTTTGTGAGACCTTTTTATTGCATAGAGTATGATTTTTGGCATTGTCAAATCAATTATTATGTTAAAAAATAATGAATCGACCTAATGGATGTGTCTTCTAACGATAATTAAGAAAGAATGATGACAGCTTTCAAAGAAACAAATACTATCATTATACAGTTTACCAACTGAGAAAATTTTGATGTAAAAAATGTTTATTGAGAGAGTTCTTTTTTCATAACTATATATTTACATATAGACCTTCTCCCTGGGCCAATGGGCCTCTTTTTTTGTTTTGAGATCTTGATTTACTCAATTTCTAGACCCAGTGGCTCGATAACGTAAATTTAAAAGGAATGTTCAAACTTAAAATCAACATAAATTAAGGTTATAAATCTCCACTTTAAAAAACGCTCGGTGATACATCTATAGATTTTTGTTTCATCAACTTGTAAGTGCTGTGTCTACTCAAATTCTCGATGATATTTTCATTATATACTTTAATTTCAGACATTGATACTCATGAAGCAATGGATAACAATAATTAGATGTTTTAAAAAATGGATGCATGCTGAAACGATAGGATCATTAATGATGAGAGAGAATTGAAGGGTTCAATTGAATCAGAAAATGAAATTTATATTTCCTTTATAATTTCTATAAAGATTTGGGTATACATGTTTGATAGTCAGAATTAGACGTTAAATGATAAATTAATTATTATTAAATTTGTTAAACTCAATCTATTTCTTGAACAAATGATTGTGAAGACAAATAATCCCTAGTCATGGATTTCATAGTACAAAATTGAATTATAATATCGTATTATAATACATAAGGGATACATATGTAATTAACTGAAGGAATTATCTTTATCTGGGTTCATAAAAATTGAAAAATGTTGTCCAGGACCAAATGAATCCTTAAGAAATAATCTATCTAATTAAGTATATTAAATTATTGAAAGTCAGCCATAAATAAACCCTCGAACGGTCCGGTTAATTTGCTTTGTGGATATCCCAGTCTCGTTATTGCTACAAACAAACATTTCATTCTTTTTGTATGAGCCCCAAAGTTGAATTTTATTAGTAAAACTATTTAATCCTCCTATAGTACAACCCAGACTGATCCAATCCGTACAAAGTGGGATATTTCTGTGTATAGTTTATCATTAAATACATTTTTGAAATATGCATAATAACTTGGTTTTTTGTATGCAGATAACTTGTCATTGATACATATATCTAATCTATAACATATATTTTTTTTATCTCAAGTGTGTGTTTTGTTATTTGAAAATGCTTAAATTAACTGATTCATTGAAGTCCTGAACTTCGGTTCTAAACAATGTCAAAATTTTCGACTGTTGCACTCAAAAGATTTACATCCAATACATGTATACAAGGGCGTTGGAACTATATGAGCCATTTTCCCCCACCCATTTTTTGAAAAAATGAAGTTTTGTCATCTATATAGTTATATATTAGTTGACGTCATAAATAAACTTGAGACGTCATAGTGATAGAATTTGGCTTACAAATCCATTCCAGTGTCGCTCTATGTATGTCTTTGGGTACAATAGTAGAGGAGTAGCCTCCTTCAATGAATAACCTCGATTCTCTTCTACAATACGTATGTCGAATTATCACTATTGATGGAGGAATATGAAAAAATAACAAGGAAAGGTTTCATGATTATCAATATGTGAAATCATTTTCACATATCTGGCCTCCAACACAAAAATCGATTACAATCCCCTCGGACATCACCTCAGAAAACTATTCAGCTTTTTGTTGATAATAATAATTAATTAACGTGTCTAGCTACTTAATTATAAGGATTTCCATCGAATGGCCGTTAATTTATCTCTAGGAAAACTTTTTGGCAGTTTTGAATAAAGAATACCTGACACAGATATAGCTCGTAATCCAAGGATTAGTTTTCTGCTACTAAGACGTCTATATCAATATATATCCTTTCCTTCTATGTCTAAATTACTCCTCAAAAGTTAAGCTTTTAATTTAAACTGCACAGAATATTCTTTAACTTTATATATATTCAAAAAAATTCAGACCAAAATGTGCACAAGAAATTGCAAAAACAATTTTAAAACCATTTAAGTTTTTAAACATGTACTTACCAAGGTACATGAAATAGTTTTAAATTAAATATTTCCATGATGAGGTTTTTATGCGACGTTGCAGACTATTTGACTCACTTTGGATTACTTTTTTTCATTGTATGAAAATACTTTATAAAAACTTTTCAAGAATGAGACAAAAGTTTTTTATAACTTAAGAATAAAATATGTATTAAATGACTATGATCTTCTTATTCGTGTTTAAAGCTTCTTTTAAAAATGACTTCAATAAATTTAAATTTGTCAACAAAGTCATTATTAAAATAAGAAAAATATGTTTTTCCAGATCCATTTAATTATTTACTCACTTCTTATAATTTGTTTTGGAATCACTTTTTGCTTCCCTATCAAAAGAATGAGGGGAAAAAAGGCTTAAAATCAGTTGATTGTCAGTCATTTCTTCCCAACTGTGGAATTATTTGTCATAAAATGATTATAATAAATTGCTCAAATCTGAACTAGAGGAAATTGGTGTTCAGCCCATCTTTTACGTTCAAAGCACTCATAATTTGAAGAAAAGTAGAAGAATCAACAGCAACACCGTGGTAATATTAAAAAATTATAACTTTTATCTCAAAGTGAAAAGGTTATTATTGGCTAACATACAACGTTATGTTTCTATAATATGACAACAAAAACAAAAAACTCCAATTGAACCATTCTACAAAATATAAGTTTGCCAACAAGAGTGTCACGTCGAGCTTTTTTGTCCACTCGCAACCTCGACTCACAAAAGGGAAAGGAAAAATTTGGAAAAACAACTGGTAACGGCTACCCTTCTGTAATTTCCTTGTTACCAACTTTTTAATATTGGGCAGAACTATTATTTAGATATACTAACCATTTATAAATTCTATCAATATACAAATCAATTGTTAATAACTTGTAATATATTCAAAATTCAAAAAAAGGGCGGGCAATTCAATATATTTTCTATATATCAACATCATAAATAATAATAATTATAACACCCATTGTGAGCTCATAACACGTAGAGTCAACTGCTTTAAATCAAATGAGTCAAATGATGAAAATCAGCTGAAGGGAGAATACAGTATGTTTTTGTTTATCTCAAAAAGCTCGTCCTGTGTATTTATGAGAATTAGGGGGGATTTTTTTTCTTCACCTCAACAGTTGGTGTGCTCTTTGTGTTTGTTGTCTAATATACATATTTTTTAATATTACAAGGGCTCTAAAGCATCAAGTATTTGAGAGCCCCTGGTACAAGACAAAAATGCGTATTTTTAATACCTACATAACATATGTACATATGTTTTATTGAAACTCTTAATACCTAACCATGGTTATACGTAACTAACAATAATAATAAAGGTTACTATAGAAGGTTATCTCATAATACTTTGAAGTAGTAGACTATTATGGAGAAGTGTTACCTGTTACTACATATATGGATGTATGTGATTAAATAATATCCTATTTTAGCCCTGAAGACGAATACTCCTTGCCTTCAATTGTGTAATTATAAAACTTCCTTTGAAACTGTTTTGAGTGCATGTTAAGTTCGCTCTACATAATTGACCCACAAATAAAATTGAATTTTCATGGTATTTCGAGTTGTGGAAAGAGCAGTGGAATCCTAGTACAAAAATAATGGCCCTAAAAACAAGATTCAGAATTATTATGGATGACGTTTCAAATCACATGGATCCATCAATCAATTAAGAATAAAAGGAGAAAAAACTCTTCTCCAGCAAGATGATACTCAACGAATTTGATATACCTTAGGAAAAAACAGTTTATCAACATTATAACATCCCTTCTAATGAAAGTATAAAAGAGGGAGAGACAATAATATATAAGTTCGCAGTGTGAGAATGTGTGTTCTCTGATAAGGTGTAGATAAGGTGTAGTTTGGACACAAGACTGAGTCATTGATAGATAGAGTTGTAAATCTTATAAATTGTACTGGTATGTACAAAAAAGAAAGAGAAAATCAACGATTTAGCCCTAACCTATCGATGAATGTTTTACTAAGCGACAAACCGCTATTCCCCTCTATATTAAGATAAAGGCATAGATTACAAAATGTGAATGAGGGAATACGTAGATGAAAGAAAATGAAATAGGATTTATATTTTAGAAAATTATAAATTTTTAGCTAATATGTCCTAAACTAATAACTATTACGAAGAATCGAACTTTAGCCCCTTTCTGATGAAATTGTACTTGCTTTAATAATCAAAAAGCTTGTTTTCTTTTCGACTGCAAACCTTAAGAATAAGGAGGTTAATTTGAATAACTGCCTGAGACCCCTTTCTCCGGCAAAGTAGCTAAATTTGTGGCGCATTAAATCAATCACTTTTGTATTTCTTTTTGAATACTAGATTGAAGCAATAAAATAGGATGCAATTAGGAAACATGTTTTTCCTTTAAGACTTTTAATGAGTTCAATACCAAATAAATGCTCAAATGAGCACAAAATACTTTCAACTCGAAATAAAATCGACTAATTTATTAAAAGTTATCTCTCTGGCTAACTTTTTTAATTTGAATCCTCTCATTTTCCACTATCAGATTCATGCAATTTTGATAGCACAAATATAGACATGACTACCAATTGAATCAGCAGCAAATGTCTTGAAGTCACATGACATAAAAAGAAATAAGTGCTTTTCATGTAAGGGTTGCAATTAACATACTAAATATTTGAAAAAAAAAAAAGAAATACGAAAAGGTGGATATTGCAAATACTAAAAATATCTCAGAAAAATCAATACAAAATGTTTACCGTCTACCATTGACCTAATGATAGACTTTTGAATGAAAGTACAACCTTTATTTTATAGGAAAAATAATCATCGAACTCGGAACAAAGTATTTTATTCATTTGGAAATTCGGTAGGCTGTACGCAGGAGTCATCAGAACCAAAAGATATTTTGATAGTAGGAATTTCAGTTGAGTAGAATTGACTGTTCATCGTCAGAAATTAAAATTTACTGCACATTTCTATTCAGCTATTGAAAAATAATTGTGAACACCTTTTGCCACTTTTAATCAAGGATTTTTTCTTATGAATGTGTCATAGGTATTCTTAAGTTTTAAGCCACTTAGCTCCCTTAGAATCCTCCTCCCACTATATCCCCATACAGATTGGATACACTTTGACAGAACTGAAATGCTGGACAGCAAGGCAGCAATTTGTGTGAAGGATTTTTTTATTCGGGTCAAAATGAACGACTCATACCGAATTTTTTTCTTCAGAAAATGAAAGGTTGATGGAAAAAGTCTAAACGACTCTAAGGAGGAACCTTCTAGGAATTATTTTTATAGAATCTACGTATAGTTCAAAGAGGTTTAAATTTTTTTTTTTTTTTTTTGAATTTATTCCATGTTGGAACTTGACAACTGCTTTATATATTCGTATCAAATAGGACCTGAAAGCTCTTTTATAGGTAATAAGTGTTCTTCAAAAAATATCATTTTTTGTAAGTTCCAATTATGTAATTATGATATTTGGTATAATTTATCATACATAGATTACATAGTGGATCTTTTATCCTAATAAAATGACGTAAGAAAACCATGTAACTAATAAAGTCCTCTCACCATTGGAGATGTTTATTTTTATCAATATATGTGTTTAATTACTTAAGGAAATCCTCAATGCATTTCTTATCGGTGTATACATATGTATATGGTATGTTAACATATTATAAACGTGAGACACTTTTTAAAAGTCTATGAAATGGACTTATTTTACAGCCTAAATTAAGGACTGATACAACCCCACAGTTTATATATATTTTCGTGCTTGTAGTGGGATAAAACCATGGTTATGGTTAAAGTTAGGACTCATAAAATTCAAATGTACATAGATCATTATATTATCAGCAAGAAGAGGTTGAGTTCAACAAGAAATGATCGTAATTGGCAAGAACAGTTGGAAAAGGAACTGAGTTCCTTTATTTGTTTCGTAGGTTTTTTCTTATTTATATTATAAATAAGCTTTTTTGTGCAGTTTGCAACCTCGACTCTCAAAAGGGAATGGAAAAATTTAAATGGTAGCTATCCTTCTGTATTTTTCTTGTTGACAACTTTTTAATCTTTCGCAGAGTTATTATTTAAAGGTACTAAAACGTAAATAAATTATACTTATGTACAAATCAATTGTTGATGGTTATATAATATTCATAAATTCAAAAAAAGGGTCCGCAAATATAAAAGTCGTAAATAATAATAATACTCTTTCAGATTTCATAGCACGTAGAGTCAGTTGCTTTAAATCAGAAGAGCTAACAGATGAAAAACAGCTGAAGGGAGAGTACATAGTATTTTTGTTTTTTCCAAAAAACACGTCGTGATTAGTACTAAAATATCTTTTTTTGGCTTATCGAACCCATGAAAAACAAAAAACAAAAATCTATCAATATTTGTACAAGTTCAAAGTTGTTTGTAGATGTACTTACAAATTTGGTATGAATCTAATTTGAAATTCACTTCGAGAGCTCTAAACACATTTGTCTAAGGTATTCTAAAATCGAGAAATTTGTGTTGCTATGTTAGTTTAAAGATTCCTGTCTTTCTATTCTAGGAAAAAGAAGAAGTGGAAGGGGAGAAGAGCTTTCTTTTCATATTTTTCTCAAAGGAGACATTCGTGGAAATGAAAGAGTTGCTAGCTATATATTCTTTTAAAGTATTTACCATGTAACTTTTATTATATAACCTGAAGGGATTTTTATTAATTAATGCGTAATATATTATACATGATATATATTGTGGTGATTCAGAGCTCTTCACATCTCCTTTTTACGAGTACAAGTCTTGAGTCGAAGTCGAGTCTTCGGTCTTGAGACACAAGCCTGAGTCAAGTCTCGTATTTCTGAATCGATTTCAAGTCAAGTCTTTTATTCCTTGCAGTCATCATCAACAACAAACTAATACTCAAAAAAGAAAGCATAGGAGGTGCTAAGGGTGTTGAAAGGTTTAGTAATGCAGATTGGAGCAAAAGTAAATCTTAAATCTTTCACAGAGGGATTTGTAATACGTACAACTAGTATAAGAGAGGTAAATCTATTATTGGAAGTGCTTCTTTGATCCCATTTGTGGCATTTTTTTAAAAAAACAAAAACGTTGGCTGATTGAAAATAGCTGATTCATATTATCATTACGAATATTTATTTTCTATTGGGATTCATAAAGTTCTTAATTCAGTCATCATCAATATTAAAATTCAGTTGTGTAAAAATGGCGAAATAATAAAAATTATGAAATAAAAAGTGTTGGTGAGTCTTATTCAAATCTGAATGTTTTCGATGCGAAAACATTTCATTGTCGAGTCGTGAGTCTTTTTACTTTGAGTTCGAGTCAAATTGCAAGTCAAAGTTTAATTAAAGTTATAGTGACTCGAGTCTAAGTCCTTAGTTCTGTCTTTTACAAAAATATACCTACTGTTAATTTTTCTGCTACTCTTATTAGTGTTTTGAATGTTGATAGGTTGAACCTGAGTTAATTCTTATAAAAATGCTCTCAACTATTGTTATTGAAGAATAGTTTAAAAGTTGAGAAGAGTTGTCCAACTTTGTACCATCTGTCTACTTTTTTCCTCTTTCCCTTTAAATAAAAAGGTTAAGATGTAAAGTGTAGATCATATATAATGATATTTAGACAAAAAAATTACTCAGTTGTTCTATCCTTCTTATTTCCTTTCCAACCGATCATCCAGAGTGAAATCGTATTCATTCAAAGTCTTCAAGGAAGGACATGTAGGACTTAATCACGTCCTATTATCTTACTTCAATCTTGTATTTAGATCTCATAGATATTGTTGATTCAAAAACCTTTTGAAAAACATGATTTAAGAACAGAAGACCTGCACTCAAATCCCAAGTATCTCGAAAGCTCAAGGAATCTCCCGCATATTGATAATAGATTCTTGGTCCTGGAAAATATCAGTAAAATATTATATAACATTCAATACTTTGGGGGGGAGGTGATAAGTCAAATGTTAAAACAATATGTAAGCATAGGGCAGGTCGGTTTTAAAGAGCTCGGTCAGTGAATGAAGCAATTGTTTTCGGTTTTGCCTAATTGTAATTGTGATACAGTGTAGTGCATTCCATTAAAAATGAACTATTCAAGTGTAAAACGTCTCTCCTAACTTTTGTGAAACTTATGTTCTGTAAGAAATCAATGGATTTATTGAAACGGAATTCTTAAAAAGTTGCTCCGATAATTTCAGTTTGAACTGTTGGATTTTATTGTGATCTTATTCAACTTTAAATTAATGTATTGATTTCTTTTAGATGCGCCAAATGTATTGCTTCGTTTTTGTCTGATTTTTTTAAAAGGTAATTATGACTATTTTCAATGCCTATTCTAGTCCGTTGTATTATTTTAAAACTTTATTTACTACAGAGTTGGAGTCACAAAATATCCAACCGACTTTACAACCCTGACATTAACCCTCACCCCTAAAAACAGCAACGATCGGATCACGTATTTCTCTGTTTTGGAAATCAGAATGTAGCCACCCTCAATTAGACATATTATCAACTAGTCATTGTCTATTTCTTTGGTCCAAACTTATTTAATTTATTTTATCAGATCCTTTTTATTTGTTGGCTTTTTGTCTATAATATTATTTTTTAAATGGTTCTAAAGATTAAACAGATAGATCAAAATATTGAGCGATTCATAGTCTATGGCAAGAAGAATTAACTGGCATGAATATTTCACATTCATCCACACTCATGCTAAGTTTAATCTTTTGCTTTAACATTTTCTAGAATTTTGAGCCAATGAATAATTTGAGTAATACATATGGGAAATCATGCATTATTTGGGGCTGTAAAGAAGTAGGGATCTTTACCAGAGACCTTGAATTAATATCCCAAGAGATCCAATGAGATTAAATTTCATAAAGAAAAGTTTTAGAGACCTAAACTTTTTTGAATTGATGGCATGAACATCAAGAAGTCCACAATGTCGGGGCCATAACCTGAACTGCAGTATATCAGTCATGATATATTTGATTTTAACATGAACTATACAAACAAAAACCACGACAAGACCAAGACTTTGAGGGATCAGAACCAAGAGAACAAAATTTGTTGTTGAAAAAAATAATTTTAAAGTTGTTGCTTGGATCTTGATCATGATAATGAGACCAAGACTTTGAGGTGTATAGACGATACCAAGATCTTCAAAAATCAGTTGTAAGACCAAATTCAATCTCAAAAACCACGTCACTACTCTCAACCTTATCTTGGTATAAATTTAATTCAAAACTTTGATAAGTCTATAATAGATGTACTATAGGTATATAAACAACATTGATATCCACAAAATATCTACAATTCCTTTGTAACTTTTTGTTAGCAGTTCATTTTCTATTTCTATTGTCCTTATTTATAAGTGTTCCGAACGTTAAATGACTTAAATCCTAAAGCAGCTGTTAAAATTATTTAGTGTTAAATGAAGATAAATAGTCCCATGATTGGGAAGTTTTTATTTTTTCGACCACTTAATTTCAGATCTTTTTTTTTACTTATGGAGAAAAGTTTAAAAGACACAATGAAAATGCCGAATTGAAAGTCAATAAAAAAATGATTCTCACAAGTTATTTAACTACATGTCTAATTAATATTTTGATCATTTATTAACAAATCGTTGAAAAAATAAATATACACAGGGTTTTTTTACACTACTAATCCATTATATATTATATATGATTTCCCAACAATTTATAAGTTGCATTTCTAGGGTTTAACTCTAATTAAAATATTGATATAGAATATCAATTACGTCTAATCCTAAAATGACACTTCCTACTCTTTTCACTGAATGTAATTTGGTATTACACTAGTTAAAACATTTATTTATCCATTCATATATATTCCATGATCTAGTGCTAAGGTTCTTTAGCCTGGCTTGTCCTTGAAATTGTCTATTTTTGTTATGCACAACTTTCCTATGTACAGCACCATATTATATTCAGTTCCTTTAAAATCCTGAATATAACGAACGCGTATTTTTTTGAATTTCAAATCTGCAAAAAGAATAAAAAATAAACTAAAAATTCATTCATTTCAATGTTGGAAGTAAATGACGTTACGTCCTGATTTTAAAATAAATACTTGTACTTTAAAAACCTTTTTATTGAGCATTTCTATGTAGATTGTATTACTGATCCTGATTGATTTGAATATTTTGAATTAGACTATATAGAAACTATTTTTTTTTCTAGCCCAGAAGTCAGAAACCTACACTCTTTTGAAACTTTTATTTTGAAGGTAGTTAATTTTTTAAATCATGTATCATGTAACACCGAGGCTGGGCACAAAGCTAATTAAAATGTGTAAAAGGCTGTACAATTGCCGTTAATTATATTATATATCATACGCAATTAAAACCCTTAGTCTAGTCACTCAATCTAGTCATCTCAATGAAGTCTATTACAATTACATAAATACTTGCCTATCAATGAAAATGTAATGAAATGCTATGGCGTGTATTCTAAATGAGTTAATTTTTCGAGAAAATTAGGATCAACGTTTTTATTAGACTTCCTTTACTCACGTATGTATATCAAGAACAATTTTCTTAGCCGTACATAGTCGATAATTTGATGAAATTCGTTGATACTCAAACTATTTCGTGAGATCTCCTTAAAAATGGGACACCCTACTACAGGTTATTAATGTTTTTAAATGGGCTCTCAAATGTGTTTTCGATTAAATCAATATATTGTTCTTATTCAGATGGTATTAATATGTGTTCAATTTATTAAATCACTATTTTAACAGCTAATAGAATTGAAACGAATCCATATTATGAGCGTTTAGTAAAACCTCATAGACCCATGAAAAATTAATGCATACGATGTAAAACATAAATACTTAGGACTAAGCATATCACAAGTTCATGTCTTGCACTATTATAATAATATACAACTAAATACATTCAAGAGTGCGCAATTGAATCAAGAATTTGACAAGTTTTACAGGAATAAATATAAAGTATTTTGTAATTTAGCAAACAGATCACAGTAATCAGCGGAGAGGTATTCACTTTTCATTTAATCAAAGGTATCCCTTTAAAGGGAATCTTAGTTAGCAACAAATATATATAATATAAAGACTATGTATCTATGTATATGAAGTATATCTCTCTTATATATTTTTTTTGTGGCATAGAAAGTGGTAAGAACATAACATGATGAAGAGAAGAGAACGCAAGTTTTTGAGCAGAAATTACAAAAGGAACTCTACCCATGTTCCTGCTCATTCCGTTGTTACATATCCATATTGATGTTTCTAACAAAAGCTATATTAATATAATTACTAAGGATTTGTAAATAAGTAATGTTAAATAAAACCCTTCGACACTACTTAGTTATCAGTGACTAGGCATAAAGTAGTATTAAATATATTTAATTTATTTCTGAATGACCTGTACACATCCATACATAGTCCATAATTTATAAATCATAATAGATATAATTTAGCAGGAATTCAATTAAATAAAAGGGAGAGGAAAGGAAAGAAGGAAAGAGAGTTATGAAAAAGGATTTTGTATTTTACAGGTGGCAGCCATGTTTGAGTGAAGCGCCGGCCAGCTGCTTCATGGAGTGAACCACGTATGAAGTTGTGCTTGGATACTACTGCACTACCTACAGTGAAAATAGTTGAATTTCCTTTTCTTAGGTTAGTGTTGTAAGGTTATTGAGCCGTGGATTTGCTTCGATAAGATACAAGGGTTTGAAAGTATGAGCAAGGACTTTGCTTTGGATCTCGTGGCAGGTGGTGTGTCCGCTGCCATATCCAAGACCATCGTTGCTCCCTTGGAGCGTGTCAAAATTCTTCTTCAAATCCAAGATGCATCCAAGTACATTCCTAAAGATCAACGCTACAATGGGATCGTTGACTGTTTTCGTCGAGTCAATGCAGAGCAGGGATTCTTGTCCTTCTGGCGTGGAAATGTCGTGAACGTGGTTCGATACTTCCCCACCCAAGCCTTTAATTTTGCATTTAAGGATAAATATCAAAAGTTGTTTTTGGATGGAGTGGACAAAAAGGACTTTTGGAGGTTCTTTGGAGGAAATTTAGCCTCTGGAGGCGCTGCAGGAGCAACGTCACTCTTCATCGTCTATCCCTTGGACTTTGCACGTACTCGTCTTGGTGCAGACGTTGGAAAAGCTGCAGCGGATCGTGAATTCAAGGGCCTTTTCGACTGCATTAGTAAATGCTATAAAGCTGAAGGTCTCATCCGTGGATTGTATCCAGGTTTCCTTTCCTCTGTTCAGGGAATTATCGTTTATCGAGCTATTTATTTCGGTGCCTATGATACATGCAAGCAAATGATTGATAATCCCTCATTCGGTACCAAATTTGCCATCGCTCAAACTGTGGCAGCATGCTCCGTTTCAATTGCCTATCCTTTTGACACTGTTCGTCGTAGATTGATGATGATGTCTGGAGAAGGTGAAAAAATGTACACCGGCACTGTGGATTGTTGGAAAAAAATAGTGAAGCAAGAAGGATCCACGGCTCTGTTCAAAGGAAATTTTACCAACGTTCTTAGATCTATTGGATGTGCCTTGGTTCTTGTTCTCTATGATGAAATCATTGTTGTTCTTAAGGATGCAACTTAGTTTTCTTGTTTGTCTGGAAGTCAATGTAGTCTGGCATTTATGTCTATGTTCTTTAGAAAAGAATTGTGATAGATTCCTGTAATAATTATTTTTATAATATTTAAAAAAGTTCAATCATGTTATTGCCAATCGCTAATTTCATTTTTCTGCTTACATCAATCCCTTTTTAACATAATGCCAATAAACTCATAAGTTCGTGAAAATTGTCAATCTTACTGTAATTCATTTCCGATGTCTTGAGAAAAGATATGAAGCCAGACAATCTCTTAATGTTGAACGGAAATAAGAGTAAAGAGACTTTATTTTATTTAAAAAAGATAGTTATTTTAAGACAATGTAATTTCTTCATTTCAATGATTGGAAGTCGTTCGTATTAATAATTATAAATAGACATATTTGAATATTATCGGGAATAGAACGTAATTTTCAAATCCTGGATAACTGCAAGACATGGGAGGAAAATGTGAATAATAAATTGCTGTCTTTCTTATCATCAGTAATGCCCGAAAGAGACACCTCATTTTTATAGGGAGACACAACCGCTTCGTTTGCTTAACACTATTTATATCATTGGGCTGGAGGTGCATTGTAGGTCTATTAAATTCGTATCAATGTCTGAACTCCGAAAATGAAAATAAAATGTATTTTGAATGCAAGGAAAGTAATTGTATCAGGTATAACTTATAAACCCTCTCGACGTAATTATCTACAATATTGCTAAGTCTGCTTTAGAATATTTATGTAAGATTTGCTCCCTTGATGTAAGTTAAATCTTATTCATATAAAATAAAATGAATATCCCTACAAACACAAGGTCAAAATATAATCATTTCTAAAGTATAAATAAATTTTTGAATAACTTAAGCAAAATTGTTTATTCTTAAGTGTTCATTTATATTTTAAAAATGTGTTAACATATTTTTAAGAAGCTTTGGAGAGATGAAACTGAGTCACACAGTAAATATTATTATTATTATCAAAATTTTCCCATTTCAAGGTAAGTTTAAGGTCATAGATCTTTAGAAATCACTTATTTAAGTTGAATTGATGTTTGTATACTAAATTACGTGCCATATCTGTGCAATGAAAGTTTTCGTTTGTAAGGTTCTTATATACAATCGAGTAGAGAATCTAGTAGCAGTTTAATTAAACTTAAGTGAGACATGAGTCTATATCGTGAGTATGAGTCCTTAGGTTGCCTCAATTTTGAAGTTTTTTAAATGGAGTCCTAGTCAGGCCTCGAGACTTAAGGTTCGAATCTAAAGTCTTTAACTTCGAGTCCGAGTTGAGTGTGAAGTCAAAGTTGAATGAAACTTAAGTACAACTCGAATTTGAGTCCTCATACCTAGCCAAGTCGCCCCCTTATTCACACGGTTCTGAAATTTAGTAAGTTTCAAAACAGAATCCCAAATGAGCCATGAATTGAAAATTATAATTAATCAAGATGTATAACATGTTTAAATCCTACTTATTTCAAATTTTTTTGCTGAGCCATCCTTGTTCTTCTAATTTTGACTAGCTTTTTAGCATCAATCAATATACTCTGTGATACTTTTCAGAGTTGTTAATACCTCTAACATATTTATACTTTTGCATCTATTTAAAATAACTTGTTATTAATTTTAATTGAAAGAAATTTTCATCATAATAATATTATTATTATTTTTGTATACATAAGTTGTATCTCATATATTAATTACTCATAATCTTAAAATTTCTTCTACTTCTTATTAATGGAATCTTAACGGTTTCAAAATTAGAAATGAAATATTATTTTAATTGCCATTTCTTACAATTTTATAACTAATATGCATCAATACATATAACATATACTTATGCTGATGAATAATGATGTATTGATACGTACAATTACGGATCATGAGTTGAGAATGATAAGAGTAGGTTTCGTGATAAATACTCATATCTAATTCCGGCAAAATATATCAATTGCACTTCATTATAAATACCTATATATATATACTCAACTCAGCCTTTTGTCCGAATTGTATGAGTCTGGGTTTTGTCTTAATTTACGCAAGAATAATGAAAAAGGTCAGGTTGAATTGGTGTATAGCACAGACACACGTCTTGTATGTACAAAAAGTCGGGTATTTTGTGATCTCTCAACACACAAGCAAGCAAGTAGGATTTTTCTCACCAAAAATACGTCTGAATTACGATTTGTACTCTTCAACTGATTAATACTCTTCCATTTCTATTTGTTAAATCATTCTGATTAAAATTTGTTTAAAAGTCGCAAAAATTCATCGTCACAATTTTCGAAAAGCCATCTTAGAGATCACATGAATCAGTTGAAGTCTCTTGACTGGAAAGATTAATATTCCTGGATATCTCAGCCGATCCCAGAAATTTGAATATATGGTAAAACCCAATATTGATCAAAATATGCCAATGAAATGGTTAAATTATTGGGATTTTCCCTTTCTTTTTTATCTTTGTTCACTATTACTTTTGTGCTAGTGCACTGCTTAATATCTGGGCAACCAATTTCTCCGACCATTTAGTATATTATTGTATTTTAAACTACAACATTGTTTTTATAGAGGCTGAAAGTTTTTCATAACATAAATAATTAATGATAGATAGTCTATTAATTCCATTGCGTCATTTTACCCTCGTCCATCCATAAGATGTTTGTTATTGAAAACTAAAAGCTTTTAAGACTCTTGGTAAACATTCTATAATCCCTTTATAATATAGTAATTGCTCTTGTATATATTTAAACTTTATCTGATAACTTTCATGTTATATATTCTATGCCTATGTTTGCTGCATCATTAGGTTTGTACTCTTTGAGTTATTTAGAAAAGTGTTTCACAATTGACTAAAATGTATTACATTTTAATTGATTGCATTTTATTTTTTTTTTATTAAAAATGAGAAACTCATTGTTCAAATATTATTTTGTAGTAAGTCTTAATATTTAATTTAATTTAGGATTAAAGGGAACTTTTTTTTTTTGACGGATTTGCATCAAAATCTGTAATTTACATTACAGCTGCATAATTCATAGAATAATGCATCAATTCACTTATTTAGTTTATATAATAATATGCAGAATACTGTTACTTCTAGATATTAATTACTCACAAAAATCATCGAAGAAAAATATTTTGTTAAAAAATATAACATTTTCTTGTAACTATGTGTTATAACTAATAATAATAATAAAAATTATCCGTCTAAATAGAAGACATTTATTATAATAAATACCAATGGCATTATAAATCTGTAAATAGGAATCGATGATAATTATAAAAAATGAGATCAGTTTCCAAGAAATTGAATTCAAATGAACGTGATCATAATTATTAGGTATTTTTTATAAATACAAATATTATGTGGTATATTATGAGTATGACTTGTAGGTCTGGGGCCTAATATAAACTGTAGATACATATATATATATATATATCGAGAGAGAGAGAGAGTTTGCACGTGACGTAATCATAGTGGAAGCCGGCCATCTTGAGAGAGAAGACATTATTTCATAAACGTCCATATTTTAAAACAATAATTAATAAAATCCCCTGTTTCTTTAAGACAATGGAAAATAGTGAATGAATGTACTTTGTCAATCGGATGTCACAATAGGAACTGCAAAGAAAAAGGATTTAGATCTTGTTCGACTCTCTTTCTCTCCATTTCTGTATATTTCAAATCCTAATAATATGTTATACGTATTTAAATGCCTAGTGTAGTCAATAAACTATCTATTACTTTAGCAAGGGTAATATTTCCTCTAACTATTCTACTTTGCTAATCCCTTATCCAACCAGATTAATTTTAATTGTAAAAGTCTAGCCATTGCAAAAAAATGTCCCAGTTTTTTTGTTTATTTTGTGTGGCATCATATAGGTTGTGTTAAGTATTAATATATTTTTTCTTGAAAATTTATTCATTATATTCAAGTAATGGATCAACTCTTTACATAGTATTGATGATGTAATCTGCAACGTCATTAAAAACACTCTATTTTAGAGGCATGGGAGAATTGAAACATGGAATGTTTGAAAGTTGAAATATTCTACCATTTTCCTTGAATTACAAACAAGGTAAAGCCATGAAGTTTCCACCAAATATGATTCATTTGATGCTCAGTCTTGTGTAGAAACATCAATTAAGTTCAAAACTTTTACTATGAGATATATTAGGAAAAAGGTTTGTTTTACAGATAATATAAAAAAGTATTTATTTTTGTAGTATCGCGGTCAAATTATCTATAATTATGTACAAACTCAAGTCTTATCATTAGATATCAATGGTTATCATCAAAACAATCTATTTTAGGAGTAAATTGACTTCAAAAATATCTTTTTTTGCCTTGTTGAGCCCATGAAAAACAAAAAAACGAATCGTTAACCAATATCTATGTGTAATGGAGTGGTTCAAGAGGTTTTCTTTATATGTACTAAAAGGGGACAGTTGAATCAGCAGTCCCTTCTTTTTTATAAACTAAAGATGGAATAAGCTGTAAATATGAAGGCAAAAAAAGAAACGTCTCTTTTCAATTCTAATATCTGTAGATGCTCAAGAAATTAGCAATAGAGAGGGATAAGACGCAAAATTGTGAGGAACAAACCGAATCCTCTAAAATGGAATTTTTGCTCCCAATACAAATTATATCAATAATAATTATTATTAGAAACAGTATTGAAATTATAGTATAAACTTGCAAATAATTCCAATTTTCATGAATCAAAAGTGATAATTCAATTTAAATGCACTATTTTCAGATTGAAATTTGGGTGTCTCAACCGGGTCTAGGAAAATTCCTCCACATCAATTCATCGATAGGCAAATTTATTAAGGATCAATTCATCGATGGAAAAAGTCATCGACTTTTTTCTCCCTCCAATGAATACTTTCAACAGCCTAGGGTAAGTTCGTGTATACCTATTGCTGCCTCTGGTTAGATGAACTAACTTTATATTATAATTTGTTGTTTCCTGTTTGAGTTCTTCTTCACATTCCTCAAGTTCACATCCTTCGGAAATTATTTTAAATCTAATTAAATTTGAAATAAAATAAACCGTATTCTAGACCCTTGTTTTTTCTCCGTTCGATTTGCAAAATATAAAAATAAATCTAATTTACGGTTTTTGTAAGAGTTTCAAAGTTGGTTGTCGTACATTTTTGGAAATACAAGTTCTAAATATGACATTAAAATAATAATTTTTGCTATTTTATGCACAGAATTTCTTTATAAAACCTTATTCAGGTCGGTGTTCATGTGAAAAACCCTGCCAAAACAAATTTACTCTAAGCTGTTGAAAGTATTCATTGGGAGAAAAAAGTCAATGAATTTACCTATTGATGAATTGATGTCGATGAATTTACCAGAAACCGCCGATTGAAACAATGAGCAACTTCTCACTCAAAAAAATTACTTATCACCAACAACTTTGCTTGAATTTTACTATAAATTGTTGAGTAAAAGTTTGGGAAATGTCGAACCCAAATCATCTCAGAGCCATTGAGCAAAAAAAAAAAGCGAAAAGGGTTTCAAATATATCCAGTCTCCCCTTTAGTTATTTTCATCTCAAAATAAAATCTTTAAATTGGAGGACCATGGCTTTTTAAGATGTAATGATAATCATTAATTAATGATCAAGCTCTTGATTTGATATAATTGAAACTAAATATAAATACTAGTTTCTTGCAAATAATTTATTTATTTTTATTCGTTTGCCTCATCCATTCCAGGATGAAGTAGTTATTTAAATCATTACTATTTGGGTCAAATTCATCCATTAGGAGTCAATATGCAAAAAGTAAAATTACTCTAATGGATATTCAAATAAATAAATTGCAATATTCATAGGTATTTTATTACTAGTTAGTCCTATCTAGTTCTCATTTGGATACACTTTTAATATCGATTTAAACAATATATTAGGTATTTGAGGCCTTTCTTTCTTTTTCTTTTTGGAGGAAAGGTTGAGAGATAATATATGAATGCCAGCTATGAATTGGCTCCCACTTCCTACTTGCAAGTAAAACTTTCTGTTCCATTCATTTTATTATGAACAATGATCTAGAATACTTTTAAATCAGGGATGCAGATAGGATTTTCAAACTGAGGGGGACCATGTAAGGGTCTCACTACTTAAACAATATTCCTCCCTATCCTCATAACAATATTTCTGTAAATGCATCCCTCGTTTAGGGATTCAACAAAACACTCGCTACAAGTATTATATTAAATACACATCACATACATAATATATTGAACGACACTAGTAAATGTGAAGTGTCTCAAGAAAACAATCAATTTACAATTCATCTCTTTATTTATTTTATATTTTTACGAGTTTTTTTTTTGTTTTTGTTTTTTAACAATTCATCATCATTGATAATTACGGGTTTTTGTTTTTTCTTTCACATGAGTATGTTTTGAGTGAACTTTATATGAAATAGTTTTAAATAAATTTATAAAATCCATCACTCCTTTAATAGGTACAGATAATTAATTAAAGGTTTGAAGAAAGAGTAGAGACCCTATTGTCTGATACGATGTAATAAAAAGGAAGGTAACATTAAGAGACATGCATGAAGTCAGCTGATATGATGTCGACACTTTCATGAAAAGAGAGGGAATGGAGAGGCTGTTATTATGTATTTAGCTGTTATATCCCAAAACAGCTTTTAAAAAAAGATGTACAGTGATTCCTCGCTATATCGCGCTTCACCTTTCGTTGCTTCGCGGAATTTTTTGCAGTGAATCCTGATTGGCTCACAGGTGTTACTGTTGTCTAGAAGTGAAAAAAAGTTAATGCTGATTTTTCATTAGATCAATGCCAACAATTTTCGTTCCTCTACATTCTGCCAAATTTACGCTTGCAATTTTTCTCCGTGACAAAACCCAAAATGTCAAAGAAACGTTCTATACCGACAAAGGGGCCTCCAGACGCGCCAAGAGGCCGAGGAATTTTATTGCTGAAAAAATAAAGCTGACTACTTCGCGGATTTCACCGATCGCGGGTTATCTTTGGAACGTTTCCCCCGCGATAAACGAGGGTTCACTGTATATAATTCAGCTTGGCAGCTGAAACAATTTTGAATTGAAAAAATCTGTCTGCTCGATGAGCTTTTTGGCATAAACAAAAACACACTGTATTCTTCCTTCAGCTGATTTTCATCATTTGACTCTTTTAATTTAAAGCAGCTGACTCTATGTGTTATGAACTCATAAGGGTATTATGATTTTTTATGTATAAAAAATATATTAAATCAAGGATTGCCTGCCCTTTATTTGAATTATTGAATAATAAACATGTATGAACGATTGATTTGAAGTAAAAAATGCTCTCTGTCTGAATATTTTTTTTACAATTCTACTGAAAATATAGTCGCAGTAGTGAAAACTATGCTTTACCTTGATTGAAGGCAAAAAAAACCTTTGATAAACAATTTTTTTTAACATACAGTTTTCGAAAAAAAATTCGGATTTGTTGTGATTTTTCATAAAAACACAATGTTCAAGAATGTTTTTAGCTATCAAAAAATTAATTTGATAATTATTTCTTTATATTTAAAAAAATAATCTAATATGTACCAATTTAGTTTCAAAATTTATTTAATCAAAATATTAAAAAATAGAATAAAAAAAGTATGTTTTTTATTTAAAAAAACAAAAAACTTTTGTTTTTTAGATATTCATTTCACTTAGAGTATTATTTACAAATAACGTTTAATAAATTCTTCAATTAATCATTGTTTATTTTTTTTTATTTTTTTATAAAAATGTAAAATATAAGTATTTTACATGAGAAAGGAAATTCATTAATTTTAACATGCAAGTTTTCAACGTTTTTCTTCTCATATAGATGTTTTTATTCTTGCAATAGTTTGTAAATTAGTTAAAAATATATATTTAGTATTTACAACACTTGTTTAATCTAAACTTAGATACTTTTATACCATACATTTTACCACAAAAGAATAGCAATAATATACTAAGTGGTTTGTAAATATAAAATATATTTGTATGTATATACAGATTCATTTAACATCTAATTTTATGACTTAAAAGGCCTTTTGTAGTGAACAAATATTTATTTAGACTTCAAAAAACCTTCATTGTATCTATATTTTAGTCAAGAACATAATTTGTAAAACATAAATTTATTGAAGTATGAAATAAAGATTAATTAGCAGACTTGGCTAAACTATAATTAAGTAAAAAAAAAAAAAAAAAACATTTGATGATTTGAAAGTTTCCATCATTTGAAATTTTAACTAATAATATTTGATATAATGTCAAAGAGTCAAATAGTAGTAAATTCCTTATTTCTATCCATTTAAAAAGTTTTTTAGTTCCTATAATTGTAGTTGGAGCAGAAACAGTCCTTTGTAGCTGTGATGCCTCAGTATGAAAAACTCAAGACTGATATAATTTTTGTATTTATCATTCAAAGGCTGAATCCGGAAAGTGAACAAATTACTATTTTAATTTCGGAAGATTGAATCCAGACGAAATAAAAAAAATCTGTGGCATAACTTGAAGGTAGTTAGAATCACTACAAATAATCAAATTTCTCTGCCATACCAACTGAAATACTCAAGAAAAAATAGATTTTTAAAGCCATTTTGAGTTTTGTTTGTCAGGTTATTCCCAAATGAGGATATGGAGGAAAGCAAAAATCTTACAATTTTGACCAACTCCATAAAAGAACAAAGGCTGAAAAATGGAATATCTACAAGCATTCTGGCATGGACTCAATTTCTATTCATAGCCAAGATGCTTTGATTCAGGTTAAAAAAGAAATGACGTACCTTAAAGCTACTCAAGATTGCCCAAAGACTCTCCAAAGATTGGTAAATTCTCTAGACAGTCGTCAATCATTTTCAGCTGAAGGAAAAAGAGTATTCAGATATATACACGACCGTTTGTAACCAAATCTTGAGATCTTATTTAATATTACATATAATAATTTGATATGAAAAGCCACTGGCTATTTGATAGTTTTAAGAACTCTTATTCGATAGCCACCTACAACAGATATAATTGACTCTGCAAAATCAACATTGCGTTCAAGATACTGATTATTTTATTCTCTATAGTTCAGATAGTGATACTAGTTTCATAAGCCTACAGTATGTTGATATTCATAATATAAAGGCCATGAATGGATTAACGAAGCCTCCAAACCGACAATGAGATCGATGTATACCTATGTACATACACATATATAATATCAAAATTTATCTCTTTAACCTTATTGATGATTACATATATTTTATTATTTCAAATTCACTTGACAAAATTAATACCAAATTTGAAAATATGTATTTATTGCTCATGACTAGCCTACGTACAACTGCCGATATTTAAAATGAATAAAATACTTTGTCCCAAGATTGATTTCAATCTACTTAATAAAATAAATACCCTTTTACATTTTGGTCGAGACTTCCTATGGGGAGTATGAAACTGGTTTTATAAGTTTTAGGACCTGATAACATCAAAGTAGCAATAATATTTAGTCATATAGCATACTGATAAAGCTTACATATATATGCTATGTTTTAACTTCAATAAGTCATTTTCCTTTGTTAATTAATCCTGTAAAATAATGACAGAGAGTCACAGGATCTGTGGGCAACGTGAATAAAGGGTTGATGAAACAAGGAATAAACACAAACCACTTCCACAGATGCTCAGTACATTGAAACAAACAAAAATAAATGGTTCTGTGGTGAATACCTCTCAATACGTCACAGGACTATGTTACATAAATATGTACTACAATGTTTTTTCCGATTTTCAGAACTGTTAACAAAAAATTTATTAAGTCAATCATTACAAAACTATCACTGCTGAGTGTAGATATGCTACTATTAACTTTAAAAATGGGACGGTCCGTTGTAATGAGTAATAGGTTATGTATCTCGCAAAATAGAGAAGAGATTCTCAACTTTTTTGGTTTCAACGACATTTATTTAAATTGCATTTTTGACATTTTGACAAGTTTTTACTATTCTTTTTGAAAGTCGAGGTTCCGATTGGACGAAGAAACTATCTGTCTAGTCGTGATAAATGGACTCCTTTGATTGTTGCTTTGCTTTTTGTTATAGAGTAGTAGTGTACCACGAACTGGAATGACTTTTTACTCTTCTTCACTATTATTAAGGATATTATCTATTAATCATTTCCATCCATTGTTTCAAGGATGTACGAGCATGTTTTACAAAAGAGTGACTTCAAATAACAACAACCCGGAATAGATGGTTTTTTTTTTTTTGCTATTATGTCTGATTGATATGTCATGCAAGGGAATGGAATTCATTTTTGTAAGCCTTTAACATATTAATTTTAGGATATTTTCATAAATATAAATAATACACAGGTGGATATAAAATATATAAAAGTATATAAGCTAATGATAGCTTAAGGATGTGAGGGAATTGCTTTATAATCTAGGAGCTCTTGATTTATGATGTGAAGAGATCCCGGGATGATTCTCCCCATGTACCTATCTACCTATGTAGTCCTAAGGGATTTATATGTATGTTCATACAATTTTGTACTCAAAACGTAGTGATTACATGGGCTACCATGTATGTATATACTACCTCATGACATATCATTACTATATAATTAACTTTGTGGATTTATGAAAAATGAATAATAGGCTCATCCTTACAATAAGGAAACTCATTCAAGGATTACAATAACTCTGAAAGAGCCAATAAGGAAAATATTTCCTTCTTCAAGTATTGAGGAATGGACCTACTTATTTGTCTATCTTCTAAAGATAATATTAGGATTGTATCAAGTCACAAATGGAGCTAGCATGAATTCCCTTCATATTCCCCCATATTGAAAAACGGACTTTATCAAAAATTAAATATCTACATAGAGTAAAAAAAATAATTCTATATTTGAGCAATACTGATAGACTTAATTTCAAAATCTATTGTTTCCTTCAAGTAGAAAAATATAACTGTGTAGATAAGTATTATTACAAATATATAATGTTGATCTTTTGGAATACGAGTAGGAGGAGGATATAATTCTTTCCAAAATACTGTTCGTATCTCTTAAAAAGATTTTCATGAGATGGTATAGAAATATAATATAAAATCAATACACCCTTTAATTCCCGAAATAATTCAATATTTTCCATAAACTATAGTATTAACATATATAGACAAAAACTATCCACTTTAAAATTCATCAGCAGAAATCAATTGATTTTTACATCAAGGGATGTGAAATCTAATTTTGAACTCTTTATCTTTTATCTATAGCTAGTGAGAGAAGCACTTTTTCATGTACATCAAATCACAATTTACCTAGATATGAATGTGGAATCCTTTGAAAGTTCTAAGGTGTTGTTGGCTTTATATATTTTTGCTTTAATACTGTCGGTACATCGAGATCGAAGATGATTGATTAGTATTCATTCATATATAGAGCGTTTCAGATGACGTCATCATTATGAAGACGGCGGCCATTTTGAAGACATAAATGACCAAGTTATCTAAGAATAAACAGTCTTGCCCCTTTTGATTAAGAAAAATAGGGGATTTGGATCTCATAATCCAACATAAAGATTCAAATTTTACAATCTACCAAAACTCTAGAAATTTTATTTACTATGTAGATCCAATATGCCTAATATGTTTTCAAATTTCTCAAGTCATCAGCAGTGTACAAAGGACTCAGGGTATATATATGTAGTTTGTTATATCAAAGTAGTGGACTTTTAAAGTATTTACAGAATCTATAGTATGTATTTTGAACCGCAAGGGTCACGAAATTTCCATACTCCTCAGCAGACAAAAAGGTGATCTTAAATATAAACTGAACTCTAATTGAGATCCTTGGAAAAATATGACAACTCCATATCATGGGAGGGAACCTTCATTATGTAGTTTAATTGTATTCAAATATCTCTGGGCTTCTTTGGTGTAAGATTAGTTGGAAACTATGACACAGTTTTTTTGTCTGTAAAGCCATTTGATGACGTTTTCGTCAAGACTATTTTGAAAGTTGAACCATTTAGTTATGTAACTACATATAATATATTAATAATTATTAATATGTAATAACTATTTATCTAACATGACGTCACCTTAAGCCAGCTCTTCTTCTTCTTTATTTACTTTTTAAAACTTTTTTTTAGGAAGCCATACTGAGATATTAGTTCAAAACCACAAATAGACACCATCAGTATAAGAGGGGAAGGAGGAACAATCTCTCTTTAATTGTTAGATTAGTGATAAGGTTCTTAATATGGATGTCCAAAACAATCTTCACACCAATTTTTAAAATGCTTCATCTCTGTTTTGACCACTTAAAGCCTTGATCTCAATCCCCCAAAGCCTTAGTGCCGTGATCAAAAAACACAAGCAACAAGATTAAAAAAAAAGTTTAAAGAATTATTTTTACCTTTGATTTCGATCCCTTAAAGTCTTGGCATCCTTCTTGGTCTCTATTTCTCAAGGTTTGGGATTTGAAGGAGATGGTTTTTGATCACAACACTGGGTTAGATATCTGAATACATATATCAATAGAATATATTCAATTAACAATAATAGAATGACTCTCTATTTGAGTTAGGCACAAGTCAAGTTATACATATATTACATATATAACCTCTTAAAAAGATAATAAAATTAGAATAATATCAAAATGATGCACGATTTTCTCCTTCTTATTTTTTTTTTTTAAGGTATCAATCAAAGTAATAAATCAAACGTGACATGAAAATTGAGTATATGAGTTAGTAGATTGTTACCTTAATGTATGTATACAAAAAGCATGGACTCTAATCTTTTTTTATTGCATTTGATTGGTTAGTTGGTTGTTTTATAATGAATTGTTATGAATCTATTATTGTAATAATCATAATTGAGGCAATTACATAAATATTCAACTCTTGATGACATTTAATTATGAAAGAATGGGATTAAATTGTTGTTTGGCCTACTCCTTAGTTCATCCGTAATAATAATAATAATAATTTCAAGTTATCATTACTTGATTTAGTAAATGAAATAATTAAAACGAGGTATTTACAATAAGCATAAACACATAGTAAAATAGTTATATAATTTATTCCAAATGGAAACACGGGATATCAGTTTTGATTTCAATATGGTTATAATTAGGAATGTAAATAATATGCAAATCGGGCTTGTAAGAAAAAAGAAAGAGAAAATCATCAACCTGGTAACTCTGACAATTTGATGAATGTTGAGAGGGAAGCAGCTTGAGCTGTCATAACGTTTTACTGAGCTACATGCTGCTATTCTCCATTATTTATGTATACAAATGAAGACATCAATAATAAATAATAACATCATGTATACCATAGATGAGAGGCATAAAATTAACTGAAATTAATCTCAGGAAATTATGTATTTTTAACAAATAATAATTATACGAGGACTTGAGCCCTTTATGTTTACATTTTATTTGCTTTATTAACCTTAATGCATGTATTCCTTCATGCAAGACATTTACTATCAGGTAAATGTTATCCCCTCAGTAATAAAGGAAAAATGAAGCAGCTTTGGAAAACAAAGAGACCTGTTTGAAGAGCCAACTCCACAAAGTCTCGCACTCAGCATTTTGCATATTATTTACATTCCTAGTTATAATATAATTATATATAAACCTTCTCTTCAAATTAGGATCGGAAGTACACTCCCATTTGCTAAGTTTCAAATTACTAATTCATAATTATAAAATATTCAAAAACATTTAACAGTTTATCATTCGATAAAATTCCTAAATGATTTTTTGGATCTCTATTTGTGTTTTTGAGACTTTCAAGATGCATTCCAAGTCATGATACTATCATAAATTTATGACATACATAGTTAAGTATTTATTATGAAATAAGTCAAAATCCTCTCCGTTTTTTGATATGGAGCATGTCAACATCAATATAAACTTGCATGAAAAGAAAGAAATTAAGAAATTTCCAATTATTTTTACATCATAGTAAACGATCATATAATCTTTTTATTGGCAATTATGCGCCCTTATGTCTACTACAAAGTAGTTTTAATCAGATTATTTATAAATATGATAGCTAAGGATCTGAGTTTTTGATGAGGTTTCTCATCTAAAGTCTCATGCCTTAGAAATCATAATATAGAATAGACACATCATTCAATTTTGTCTCATAACTATCTACACTTATCGTTTTACATCAAGAGTGCTGCGTCGTGTGATCAAACAATGATTGCATAGTTAATTTTAATGGTCGAAAATACAAGCTTCATTATAGGATTTATATCACATATCTTGAGGTTTAAAATAAAATAATGAAAATAAAATTAAATTAAACTTAAAATAAGCTTCATTTTCCCGTACATATTTCAAAATAGACCCGTATGCAAAAGTTTTTTGTAAATAAAACTATATATTATATATTTATTTACTGCTTGTTATTGATGATTATATCTATTACTATTTTACATACAAAATTAGTTGTGATGTGGTTTAATGTTGTCTTAAAACATAGGTATTGATATTAAGGCACAACCTTTCTTCTACTACTAATCGGATTTTAAACGATCATATATCCCCAGATTATCCCTTCTCAAATGCATAGTATTTGACGAATTAAATGGATGATGATGATATTTTATGCCTTGAAAATGCAGGAGGTGCAAACTTATTCTCTGATTTACATAAACTTGAAATAAATTGAATGCCTACATATATAATTTTGTATAAGTACTTACACAAAGCCTAAGGCTTTTAATGAGGAAAAGAAGAAGAAGATGAAATGAAGACGAAAACCATTCAACCCTAAGGAAATTATTGCACTAATCGAATAATTAAATGCAGCATCAAAGCTGTGAATCTTCATTCTCCTTAGAGGTTGGTATTGCAAAGTTTAAAAATCCTTCAATGGTTCATACTGTTGGAGTACAATTCGTCAAGTATTTTAGTATTTCGTCAGAGTTATACATTTTTTTAATGAATTTTCATTTGAATTTGTGTCATCCGTGTGTTTTTTTATCAATAATTTTTCAATTCGTCTTTGAGTCTCTTTTTTATTTTGTTCAGAAGGGAAAAGTGTTATTTTAGTCAGACGAAACACTCAAAGAAATAGTTTTGTCTCGTCTTTATCCGTCTGAAAAATACAATATTGGACAAATACATTTCGTCTAGGCCTGGTTGATAAAATTAACACTGCTTAGAATCTAGATTTGAAGACTCGGATGTGTAAAAAGTGACTCTTGAACAGCACTAATTGGCTTAAAAGGAACATGTTTTTTGGACCATTTTTGTTTTTTCGATTTATAAGCTGTATAAATTGGCTATTTGAACCTAGGAGTAATAAAAAAAAGTCTTTAATCTTTATTACTTTCATGGTGCTATTAATCAAAGTTGTTAAATAAGCAATTGGTATAAATCGGCTATCAATTTTAGCAGATTGCATCTCAATATATGAAGATACAAACGCTAAGTGTGGACATACTGTTCAAAATCACGCAGCATATTTACTTTGGCATGTCCTTGACAATTTATCAAATATTTATAAATAGAAAAGTATTTTATAATCCTCCTATTATAACTTATTATTATTATTATCCAAGATTTTATACTTGGTTTGTTATTTTTTGTCATCAGGAATAATATAAGGCTTGACTCAAGCTTGTCTCTCAAAATTTATTTCCCTAAAATAGTAGTCATAATTCTCTGAAAATTAATGATAGTTAATTATTTGTAAAAAACAAAATAAAAAAAACTTGCAGAATAAGCTTTGTGGCCACACTGGCCGTATATAAAATAAAACTAAACCGACAATTTTCAAGAAGAAAAATGTCATTAATTTGATTTAATTTCAAAAATATTAGAAATAATCTGCATTGCTACGGTAGTTATGAAGAAAATTATATAGCTGCCAAAATGACCATGTTTGAACTTTTGTTTGATTATTTTTATTGAGATGGATAAACCGGCTATAGAGTATTTAATCCATTAATATTCATTATCAGCCCCAAATCCATAACCATTTCACAACAAGAACAAAATTATATGAAATAGATAATGATTTTATATATATATTACTTATTATTAAATTGGTATTGTTAATATCTTTACATTACTCGTTACTACGTAAAGCAGGGGTGTCAAACTCGTATTATTCGTGATGCCACGCTCTCCTTGGTCTTGATACCTACAATGTGTGTGTTCGACGAATGAATTTATGGAACTTGTGGGGTTCAGGACCTCCAACAAGGTTAAGAATCATTGGTTTAGACCTTATATAAATTATGAACCTTCATACAAGGTTATTTAGCTCAAGGCTTGACCTTGCATTAAGACTCACATTTCCCAATGTCCATTTTGCCATCCTTCAGGCCAAGACATTTTTACATGGATCGATATAACTGGATATCAAAATTTATTCAAAGTATGGACTTAAATATTGAATATCTTACCGGTTGAGAAACACTGCTATAGATGGAATATTCGTCCTTGTCAAGACCTCATATATAGGAATGTAAAAAATATGCAAAAATGATTTTGTGGAGTTGGCACTTCGAGCAGTACTCTTTGTTTTCCAAAGCTGTTATCATTTTTCCATTATTATTAAGACTTCCAGTCGAAAGGAGCAGAAGCATTTAGGTTAATAAAGCAAATACAATGTTAACAAAAAAGGGTCCTCGTAATAAATATTAGTTTATGGCTTATTAGTTAAAAATATATAATTTTCTGATATTAATTTGAGTTAATTTTCTGCTTCTCATCTATGGTATACATACATAATGTTATTATTTATTATTAATGTCTTCATTTGTATATATAATGGAGAATAGAAGCTTGTCGCTCAGTAAAACATCATGACAGCTCAAGCTGCTTCCCTCTCAACATTAATCAAATTGTCAGAGTTACCAGGTTGATGATTTTCTCTCTCTTTTTATTTTACACACCCCATTTGCATATTATTTACATTCCTACTCATATAAATTCTAAATTTACAGACAAGGCTGTTTAGTCCAGGGGCTCTCAACTCGCGTGGATACTAGCGTCCTTAAAAATACTATGACAGGAATATACAACTTATCTATTGCCAACATTGTGATCAAATAGACACCTTTTTTGAGCTAATTTCATCATGAGTATTCTTAATAGGATGACAGATGCTATAATGCAGTAGTAGGTTCACCTATCTAATTACAGTACAGCAGAGAGCCTTAATCACTCGAAAAGGTAAAATGATCAATTGATATATATATATGCTGCAATAATATTATTCACCTCAATAATGTTTGGACACATACTACAGCATAAAACACATAAAAACAATAACAAACAATTAATGCGCCTGGCTTTCATTCTATATTATTTGATGGACGTGTACACATAAATATATACTTATATGTACTTTATCTACATACAAATGACGTCATACTTGAAAAAAGCCTATCTCGGTCCTTGAACATAATTTATAATTATTGCATTTGTAAAAAAGAAATAAAGAAAGAAAGAACGAAAAAGTTTTTCCTCATTACGTGTGAATTGACAGATGAAAATACATTGTTTCCCTATTGAGTTATTGATGCTTTAATCTTAATATTAATGATGATGGTTCTATTCGCAGTTGTAGGTATACAAAATACCATTCATGGGCTCAGTTAAAGTGATACTTTATTAGTATCTTTCACAGTTTTTACGTCTCCTCATTTTGCTACCTTCCCCATATTTACAACAATTCTACATCTTTACATAATATGTATGTATATCCGGCATGGTCTCCTCCGAAAGAAGAAGATGGAATGTTTTAAACATGACATAAGGCCCAACACTTTAATAAAAAAAAATCAACATTTTTTTTTCAAAATATAAAAAAATAATCACTTTTTTTTTAATCAAGCCTCAACATTTAATAATAAAAATAAAAAATTATTCATGTCCCCTCCAGTTGAAAGATCACATCCGCGTTCCTGGTTCACTTATTTCTTAAATTTCAATCTAGTTTATACAATTATAATTACTATTATTATTATTACAGAAAATAATTACAATTGAATGATATTTAGTTTGTGAGTGATTCGTAAGTAGTTTCTTAGTTTAATTCATTCCTAAAGGGCCAACAGTTCGTCACGTATTACTACTCATGCAGGAAGCATTTGCTTTGTTACAACTCGAGACATATTAACACGGACCTACGTAGTAGCAAATCTCAAGTCCTTGAGCTTCATTGAACTTGAGAGTC
The DNA here is from genome assembly GCA_963680855.1 of Lepeophtheirus nordmannii. Classification (NCBI taxonomy): domain Eukaryota; kingdom Metazoa; phylum Arthropoda; class Copepoda; order Siphonostomatoida; family Caligidae; genus Lepeophtheirus; species Lepeophtheirus nordmannii. Next base: position 17,742,523 of record OY804525.1, on the reverse strand, counting down.
TTCTCCTTTCGAGATCGAAATAAAGTGTTTAATAAAGTGTGAGTATGACTTTAGTCCGAGCTGTGAGTCAACCTCTGATTCAGTCCTCATCATCAATATTAAAATTCATGTATAGAAAAAGGAATAGATGGCGCTTAAGTAAAAATTTGAAAACATGGAGACTTAAGGGGAATCTCAAGCCTCGAGTATTAATAGTCAAACATGAATCCTTTAAGTTATAGTTTGTCTCTAATCATGAGGCTTTTTCATTTAAAGTCTGAATTGATTCAGAACAGTGAATGTATGTATAAGTTTCTAAACTGATAGTCCTCCAATCGCAACATTTGAAGAACTGCATTCAAATGGATTTTGTAGAAGAATTAAAAACTAAAAGTGTATTTATAAATAAATTCAATTGGCAACAAACAAATGTAAGTACGTTGAACTAAATTGTGGCGTGTCTACATACGTCGAACCAAATCCCAGTAATTGAGGTAAAAGCAAAAAGTGTTGCTATTGTTCCCCTTTCTCCCTATCTAATTTGTAAAAATTAAATAAACAAATAAAAAGTACTAATTTATTAGTTCCTAGAACCTACTTCATTTGTATAGAATTAATACGTCATTTCAAAACTAAAAATAGATTTTTGTATTATGCATTCTTTCTTAATGTAATAATGACATCATAATTAGAATATTAAGTTTTTATGAATAGAAACACAAAAGCTTACAAAATGTACAAAAGTAAAATAAATGACTCTATATAAACGAATGAATACACCTGTTTGCTAAGTTAATTTGACTTTAGTTATTGTCATCTTCTGCTCCTTATTGATGAAAAAAATCAAATATGAAAAGTTTTAGCCTTCAATGGCCATTTTTGTAATTTATTTAGGCATTTGAAATTTCAAAAAGGATATTTTTTCGATCCAAAAATAGCCATTTTCAAATGTTTTCAGCGGTCTCAATTGCGTAGGTTTCAATAGACTTATTTTCTTCTTCAAGGGATACAGAAAAATATACTCCTGACTCTTCATTTTTATTTAATGATGAAGAACAAATAATTTGAAATTTTTAGCCAACAGTACTCAAATGCAAGTGCCCTGAAACATATGAAATCCCTAAAGCAAATGTATGGATACAAAGATGGTCAACAAAGGATAAGTTCGAAATTAATTTAGTAGAAAAATAAATTCAATATTATAATTAAAGATTGAATCAAGTATCAAACTTAGATTCTAAGACCATGAAGGACTTTTAATACTCGTTATACATATCTTGGATAGTGTTGTATTCAATGCTCATCATATTTCATTTCTTAGATGACATCCCTATCAATTATGGGTAAAGCTGTACTCAAGTTGGCTGTTAGAAACGCCCTTGCATAATATTACGCAATGAATTCGTAATATAACCTCTTATTTAAAAGAAGCCGTGTTGAACTTTGGAATATAATCCCTCATTACTTCTAGTTTCATGTACAGCCAATATATTTGGTAGGATGTTTTGGTTCCATTTGCTTTGAATTTATATTAACAATTTACTCTTCACATTAAAATTTCCAAGTAAAACATCTAAAAACATCAGCCCTCGTTCAACGGTGTCCTTTAACTTCTAAGGGGATAACAAAAGCAATGATTTTTACCATTTGGTCTGAAGTTATTGAAAGGCTGGCTTAGAAATAGGTATTTAGGAAATATTTAGGATTTGCTGTTTTTAAATTATGACTGAACTCCTTCATTTTAGATGTGAATGAATTGTATCATATATATTTTTGTTTCTTGCTATCTGTAAGAAAGTGGAACTAAATAATATATTCCACTACTATGTAAATGAATTTTAAGAAAATCCGCTCTCTCAAATGACCTTAAAATGCAAAACAGACTGTTTCATATATATGTTCATATTTTGATTGAAATGAACAAATGTAAGGGTCAAGATAAATAATCACAAAGGTAAACAACACTGCAAAGTCAAGTTATTGACAAGGCTGAGATCAAGACTTTTAGGGACGGAAGTCAATACTCTCTGAAAAAATTTATAAATCCAGAGAGGAACTACATCTTCTCATAGGAACAAAAGTATATTCATAGATTTATGGAATCATCACTATGAGACTATGATGAATCCAGATAATGGGAGTCATTTATGGAAATCATAGAATAAAAAGTAGAAAAAAAGGAACTTATTTTTGTAAATTAGTTGATCCTTTGACCCATGAATTAATGCATCCTTCTTTCAAGCTCCGTAGAATCGAGGTGTTACTCATTTCAGAGCTGTAGTAAGTAAGCGAGTAAGAGGGATTCTTTAAGTATATCCATTGCTTTGCTATTTTTTGTAGAATAATCCGATGTCTTATCATAAAAACTACATTTTAAATCAGAAAATTACTTTTTTGCGACAATAAACTGACAAAGCCACGGTTTTAAGAGTCAAAAACAAGGCTTTAAGGGTGAGACCAAGGGCAGGGTATTAAGGGCCGAGATTAAAACGAGTTCCAAAAACACTAAAAGTTGTCTTGAGAACCACATCATTAGTAAACAAAAAAATAGGACTTTCTTTTCTAAATCCCAACACAAAATTCTTCTTCGACAACATATGAATTTAGAATTGACTACTCTATTTCAAGAATTTAGAATTGAAATCAGAATAAAAAAGATCCATGATATATTGGATGCAATTATCTTGACTCGTGGTTGTCGTCAGGAATCTACTATACATTTTTTGGGTTTATTACCTGAGCCAAAATGAAATCTAACCATTATCTACTATTATCTATTTACAAAGAGAATATCCCAAGTGGCCCTTCCGATGACGTGGACCCTCTAGCACAAATTATTTCGTGTAATATATGGAATGCACATATCATCGATTCTATTATAAAAAGTGAATATCAAATAACTGTAAAATGTGCTGAAACGAGTATTTTTAAGAAAAAGTAATTTTTGGAGTAGGAATTTTATACAGGTTTTTACGAGTCAATTTCAATTTTGAATAACATGTTCTTACATCATAAAATTATAATTAAAATGTAATTCGGCGCTTACCACTCCCCCCCCCCCCCCTCAAATTAAAAGTAGTTAATTACCTAACTATTTAAATATGTAATATAAATAAATCAACAATCTACATCTATAAATACAATCAAGTCATGACATAATAAATATTCAAAGTTTTCAAATGAATGATTTTGAAGAAAAAAAAAAAATCTGCAGGCTCTAAAATTAATTTTGATGTTTACTTCATGTTTTTTTAATCAGAAAAAAAAAGTATTGCAATTAATTGTAGATATTTCATTCATTAAAAGTAAGACCACTGACTAATTAGCTTCAGGCACTCTCTGCTTTAATGATAAACATCGATTGATAAAATATCAAAAATACTTAAGTTACTCAAATGTATGCATGCATTGGTTTGTGAGACAACCACAAACAAATACAAATATGCATAGTACAGTAATAGCCTGAATACATGAAGTACTTGTAATCCAAAACAAATTCTGTTGTTTTTATATTGACTTTTAGGGAAAAAATAAAAAAAGAAGTTTTGGAAAATTGCAATGAAAAATCTTAGCCACGGCCCAGGTTTATAGCGACTCATCTTTATCAAAAAAAAAAAGCATTTTAAAGACGGTCGAGAAGCTATCAAAGACTAGCCTCGTTCTAGACAGCCTCCGACCTCTAACACCAAGGATAACATGAAAAAAGTAAAGGAAAGTGTGCTATAAAATCAATATGTGTGATTTAAAGAGGCAGCACGAGACCCTTGACATCTTCTCGTGAGTCTGTACCTTTGATTTAAGTCAAACATTTGGGCATGAGACGCGTCAACTGATTCCCTATAAATATTTTCTAAGTCTTTTAACTAGTCGGAGTACGAAATTCCGTTGGAAGCACAAAATTTGAGGCAATTATTATCATTATTCATTTCAAAATTCTTGGCACTCTACTCAGGTGAAATAACATAACTGACTGCTTATAAGAAAGCTGGTTGACAAATTGTGCTCATTTCTTGCTTAGAAATTAAGTACAGTCCTACCTATTTAATCAAAACAAAACAAAAAACTATAACACAGGCAATTTAAGTGACTATTTCTAGGCACTTTATTGTCACAAAGTATACACTCAGGAATGTGAAATAAATATGTAGCCTTCATCTGATTTATGAGACTGAATTTTGCTCCAATATGACCTTTTAAATAAAATAATGTATTGAGGAATTTCTACGACTTTTATGTGCAATTTTGGGTGCCTTTAAAGGATTCTTAAGAATAATAATTTATACATAAAAATGAAAGATAATTGATTAGTTGAAGAATACAATATGTAAAAAAAGACTCATTTTTGAATAGACAAATTATTCTTTGCTTGCTTTTGAGCTAAGGGATCGTAAAACACTCAAAACTTAAATTCCAAGTATCAAAATCAGCTTTGGAAATAAAAAAAAAAGAAGATTTCTGAAAACATATACATATAGTTATTATTTAGGCTACAAAAGATGTCCATATCACTAATTTCTAAGTAGTGATACATACATCATTTAAATGATGTTGATAAATGAATTTAAATCATTTCAACTTGACGCAGAAAAACCAATTAGTGTCATTATTTATCAAATTGATAGACCTTATCATTTCGAAATAACATTAAATTTTGATTCATAGACTTTGATAAATCTGTATTTCCCCTTCACTCCCTCCCTCCCCACACACTCACTCATCTATCATGCCCAATCAAAAATCTGATTGTATAAATTATACTTTAGCTAATTCTTACTTTTTTGCTAATTTCATTTGCCAAAAAAGATTAAATGATTTATTCAATAAATTAACGGAATACATATTTTTAATCATAAATTATATTATCCACTATAAAACTATAAAAAGTATCATTTGAATGCCTCTTCCGAGTATTTATGAAGTCACGTACAAATGTACAGACTCCATGATAGCTAATGTAAAAAATTATTTATTTTCTATATATCATCATTTAAAATAATTTCCAAAAATATATTACAGTTATCGCCCAGAAAAAAAAACCTTGATTAAATTTATTCAATATATGAGATGACTTGGACAGTTTTTTTTTTTTTTTTTGCAAAAATGAAATTAATTTGTGAATGGTTTTATAGAGGATAGACCTTTCTATTTCGTCCATGATGATATTTCGAATGTACACCCTATGTAAAATTGTATTTCTGTCTAAAAAGGTCTATTTTTAATGAATCGACTATTCTTACTCTGTTTAGTCCAAAGTACAGTATTTCATTTCGAGACTCTACCAAGTATATCCACCTTATACCAGAGCTAGAGACTCACTTACTATATAAGTCTCATTAAACGGTGACTTTAGACTCGACTCAGACTCAAGGGCAAACATTTGATAAGGAAGCAAAAAAAACAAAAAACAACAACAACAAAGACTGAGTTATATACAAATAAATTGCCTATCATTTGATGGCAATTTTTCAATAATGTGCCGTATCACAAGTGTTTTGCATCATTGTCCAATACCATAAATGAATTATCTATTGCACTTGCTTACTAAACGTTAAGCAGGACGAGCTATTTTGTACACACGCAACCTCGACTCTCAAAAGGAAAAGAAAGAATTTAGAAAAACAACCGGTATCAAGCCTTCTGTATTATCCTAGTTGCCAACTTTTTAATAATGGGCAGAGCTATAAATCAAAATATTAAGCTGATGAAAAACAGCTGAAGGGAGAGTACAGTGTGTTTTTGTTTATCCCAAAAAGCTTGTCGTGAATAATGACATCTTCCTATTCCTTCCAAATATGTATTGTCATTGTTTATTAGTCTATGACGTTGGACATGAAGAAGGTTTGGATTCTTAACTCTGCATAAATATTTAATAGTACTGAGATAAGTCATGAAAATGATTTGTCGTCATCTCGTGAACTTAGTAAGTTAATATTCTACATATTGATTTTTTAATTAGACGAAGAAGCAACGTAAAGATGGGACATTGAGGTTGAGTTAACAAACACAGTAGATCGAATATATTTTTACTTACACACAAATAATTATATGTTACTTTAGTTTAAATATTTGATAAGCCCTATAGGGGTCTTTAGAATAACTAATTCCTAGCATCTTGGCATCAATCCAAGACATCAAATTGAAAATGGAGACTTGCGGTACAAAATAATTACTCTGCCGCATCAAAAATATCAATAATAACTATTATTGCTGTAATTAGTATCTTTACACATTTTTGATAGATCATTAATGTATATCTCTCAGCACACTTGTATCACAATGGAGAAGAAACTGCTATTATCCTTTTTTAGTTCTCTCCACTCTAATAAAAAGAGATGTTGTTCACTATTGGGCTTTATTTGATACTTCAGTCAGAGTTTTTTGTGGGGGCAATATCAAATGACTTCGATGATAGATACTGTCAAATCCTATTAGATGAGCATGATCGTATATCAATGTACTCGAGGAATTTCTTAATGGGATCCACTTATAGATGGCCAAATGGAACTATTCCCTATCACATAAGTCCTAATTTCACTTCAACAGAGAAAAACCTTATTCAAAAGGCTATGCAGGACATTGAAGAAGTCTCTTGCATCAAGTTTGTTGAGCATTCAATTCAAGCTCATTGGGTCAATATATTCACAGGTGGAAGAGGCTGCTATTCCAACCTGGGATTCCATCCCTTCCGAATGCACCATCGAGTTCACTTGGCTCAAAATGATCACTGCATGCAAAAAGGAACCATATCCCATGAATTGCTTCATACCCTAGGCTTTGCTCATGAACACACGAGGCCGGATCGTGACGAGTATTTGGAAATTGATTGGAGTATCATTCCAGTCCCCATGAGAAACAATTGGTTTCGAGCAGGTGGTGTGAATGAAAATCCTTTGCCCGGGATTTGTAATGGGAATAATGTGTCGTCATTGAGTGATTGCTATTCTGGATTCAGAACAGACACTTTTGGTATTGAGTATGACTATGGATCCGTTATGCACTATAGTTTAAGGGCTGGCTCACCTCATGGTGAAACTGTGATGAGAGCGCTAAGGGACATACCAAAGGATATTCAAATTGGACAAAGAGTGGGTCTCTCCACCTTGGATATCAAAAAAGTTAATACTGCATATCCCTGCTGAGTTTCGAGAGATCAATTCTCATTTACGTTGTCCATCGATCAGTTACAAATTGTGGTATATATTAATAAGTATATTTGTGAAGGTAACTTTTTTATATAAATGATTCCTTGGTCATAAATTGAAAAAAGTGCCATGAGTCAATTATATTTAATCAGACTACTATCATTTTTTGTTAAAATCTGTAAAAATACCTGTTAATGATTAATTAAATTCTGCTTTTTAAATTATATTTATTAATTGATTTGATTAATTAAATATGAGCCGTGCATGCTTAAATTTGATACTTCAATTCAGAACTAATTAGAATATACTAATGAATTGTCAAGTCTCACGTCGTGACTCTTGGTGTAAAAAGGTTAAAATTTTACATAAAGAAACTCAAACCCTTAGCTACCATAAAAAAAACTCCATTAATAATATTTTTCAGATTGAAAGGTGCATATTGATCCATAAAAAATCCTTTGACCAGTGATGAATTTCTCCTTCCTTCATTCTAGATCGCTGTTATGTTGACATGTACCACTTGTACATTTCTTGAATTAAATTCAACTAATTTAACTTTCAACGATGGTTCATTGGCTATAATGCATTTTAATTAGTCCATTAAACTGTATGTTTTTTTTGTTTGTTTTTTTTGTTTTTCAACATTATCACATTTTTATGTCTATTATGTATTGTTAAAAGATAAGTCGATGTTGTTTTAAAAAATAGACTAGTCCGGGATTACTTATAGATTATCCTTTAGTTTTTAATTTTACCCATTACTTCCCTTACGTACTTATAAGTACGTGATTCAAGGGTGACCTTGAAGCATTATTACGTTGCAGTTTGAAGTGGTAGAAGTTTATGAAATCAAGGAAAGGAAAAATACACGATTGAATAACATTACTTCAATTTACATAAAGTCTGAACTCTTACTAGTTGCACAAAGATTGTCGTTGGAACAAGGTGATCCACTTTATCAGTGGAACAAATTAATTATTTTTTCTTTATTTTTTGTTATTTGTACTAAATTTAGTATCCTACACATCAATAATTTGAAGTATTTTATGATTTTGATATGACTCATGACGTCTTAGTTCAAGTTTTTTGGGAGAATTCGTGCAATTTTTTCGATAATAAGGGTGCTTCTTTTACAGTTTGAAAGATAATTAATCATTAATAATGATTTCAATTTATTATTGGTTAACTCAGCACAACGAGTTTTTTTGTGCACTCGCAACCTCAACTCTCAAAAGGGAAAGGAAAAATTTGAAAAAACAACTGATAGCTGCTACCCTTCTGTATCTTTCTTGTTGCCAAATTATTAAATTTGGGCAGAGTTATTATTTAGATATACTATACATTGATAAATTCTACCAATATAGAAATCAATCGTTAATACTTACATAATGTTCAAAAATTCAAAAAAAGGGCGCGTAATCCTTGATTTAATATATCATATATAAAATATCAAAATCATAAATAAAAGTAATACCCTTTTTGAGTTGATAGCACGTAGAGTCAGCTGTTTTAAGTCAGTAGGGTCAACTGATGAAAAACAGTTGAAGGCAGAATTAAAAAAAGCAGGAGTACCAAGCGTTTTTTTTTCCTTTTCTAATCACAAAAGTCCCATCCCTAGTCCACACGTAGAACTTTTTTGTTCACTCGCAGCCTCGACTCTCAAAAGAGAAAGGAAAAATTTGGAAAAACAACTGGTAGCTACCCTTTTGTATTTTCCTTGTTGCCAACTTGTCAATATTTGGCAGAATTTATTATTTAGATATATTTAATATTTATAAATTCTTCCAATCACAAACCAATCGTTACTACTTGTAACATATTTAAAATTCAAAAAAAGGGCGCGTAATCCTTGATTTGATATATTTTTTATACATCAAATTCAAATATAATTATAATACCCTCTACGAGTTCATAACATGAAAAAAAAAAAGATTCTCGGGCCTATATTAAACAAATTTTATGTGGATATATAAAAAAAAAAATTGTTAACAAATTTTTATTTTGTTTTTCAGATATATGTATAACTAAAAAATGGTTAAACAAGTCAACTTTAAAGGTTGTACACCTTAAAATAAGAATTTTATAGGGCTTTACTTCTCGGAGAAGTAAGGAGTTAAGTACTACGCCACGACTAGCAATTATAAAATGCTGACTCTCTTATAATAGTTATCTTTTATTAAAAGTAAGTTACAGCTTTTCAGAAAAGGGATTTCCTAGGAAGCCTAATTTTTAGTAAGAATTTTCTAATAGAGTTAATACTCCATATATATGACATAACAACTCCAATAAGATATATTTATACGTACATCTAAGGATTTTTTCATTACCTCAGAGGCTTTAACGAGTATAACTTGATTGAATAGAAATAATAAATACGTATAATATACTTGATCGGATATCTATAAATAAATAAATATAATCTAAACGTTTTACTCTGAATACTCATTACTAATGATTTTGACTTGTAGATCATAGATTATGAGAAATAAACATCAAATTACATTTCTTTCTCCATCCCTACCCTGATACTTTAAGAATCAGGCTGTTTAACTCATGTCAGCTTCTTCTCTTCATATCTCTATATAATTAATAGGCATTTTAATGTTTGTTCAGCTAAATTCAAATTAAATCTTGTTAAAGTGTAAATACATATTATTATGTCATCATCTATTACATACAGAAATAGTCCAACAATTGATAAAAATGACGTATGATGCAGAATGGAGCTTTCATAATTTGGCTGTATTACCTGTTCCAGAAGGCTATTTGAGTCCTGAAAAGTTAGCTATAAAGACTATACTACATAAAATAAAAACTACAAATGATTTTTTTAAACATTTGAATACAAAAAAGTTTAATTATAAAAAGCGATAGAAACCCTCTACATAGTGAAAGGTCTCAGCCAACTGACATATTATTATTGAAATTGTGATTTTTTTTATGTACATACCAATATGTAGTTTGTAGGAGGCTCTGGGATGCTCGAACTAGAGTCGAACTAACCTTTATTAAACTGGGACGTGAGATTCGAACCTCAGTGAATAGAATATGGACTTACTTGCAACTCAATGTTAAATGATTCAGACTTGAAGAAGAAGAAGACTCGAAGTTTGAGACTTACAAAAAGTCCTTTATTTGTCTGATATGATGATTGAATCAAAGCTGAGACCTGACTCGTACTCACTACTTCAACTCGAGTTGAACTAAATAGTATCAAACTAAGACTTCAGACTTGATATGAAAGGACATTTCATCCAAAAAGAGAAAGAATCAAAGGCTTAAATCCACTTGATAGAAACTCAATTTCCCCTCCTCCCCTCTCGAATAATTTTATCATTTAGTAATATAAGTAAATTATTTTACAGGTTAATACGAGTTAGTTCAGTTTCAGTCAATCAACATTTAAATCATATGTAAGGAACAAAAGAATATAAAAAATCAACAACAGCTGAAAAATACAGTGTAAACCTGTATGACCGTTCGCAACTCACTTGGAATTGAGCTCAAAGACTCAAAACTTGACTTGTTTGTAAAAATGATTAATAAACAATACTGCCAGAGCGTGCAATAGTTATTGCACGAGTCCTCATTTTCGGATAACGACGAGTTGGCGGAAGATCGAGTATCAAAGTTGTGACAATTTTTTCAACTTTTTATTTCGACTTTTCAAAAATTTTGAATTTTCAGGGGCTTTAGTAATGGAAGTTATATAGGGATTTTTTCCAACAGAACACTGCAGACTTTAATTTTTTTCTTCTTCAATTGACTGTTTTTCAAGGTTCAAGCTACAATTTTTTTTAGTTTCATTGGCGATAAAATATTCATTTTTGACTTTAAAAATTTGTGATATAAAATGAGTTTAATTTGTTGTACTTTTGAACACTAATTAAGCCCCAGTTAAGCATTTTAATATTTTGTTTATCAAATGGTCAAATTTCCTTAAAATTTATTGATATACAGATCAGTTAAATCAAGTACCAAATTAATTAATTCCCCAAAAGTAATGATGGTTGTGTCATAAGGTGAAAAGGTCTTTTATTTTCAGCCAATTTTTTAGCCAAGAAAAAGTACAATAACTCCTTGTTTATTCACTCAATGCATATTCTCTATGGTAAGAACAAAATCCTACAATCAACAAACATCGTTTGTTGCATAACTATGTACAATATACATACATATATCAAATTAAGTGCATTTTATTGAATCGACCCTGAACTCCTTTAATTAATTAAAACTTTATGGAGTGTGAACGTGTGATTTCTTCAATTTAAAGACTCACAAATCAATCAGTGTCAAGCATTTGCTCGTAAAAAAAACCCTTCTACCTATTTAAAATAATTTATTGTTGCCGCCATCTATCTTCCATTAAACTATTAAGTATGGAGAGGACTAGCGTTCAGGAGTCAAGGTGATGACGTAACATGGAAAATCTTCTTTCTTTCTTTCTTTCTTTTTAAGAGTCAAACAAAAGAACCGTTGTTGAGTTGTAAAAGAATTAAATTAACCTTTCATCACATACTTTCAGGGTCAATGGAGATATTTGATGTTTTGGTATTTATTCTTTGTTTGATTAACAATGGAAGTGATATTTTGAAACATTTCCTGAGAACAAAAAAGGATACAATGTCCTTCATAACCATTTGGTTCCATATATATATATATCAATTGAAAAAATAGGCATTAATGAGAAAAGTAGTTGATGCTCTTGTCCTAAACTTCCTTGTTGTATCGGACTAGAGCAGGGTCGTTAAAAATTGACAAATTTGAAAAGGCAAAAAAAAGACTAAACATTCCCAGTGCTCACTTTTTAATTTGAAAACAATATAAATATATTAACTACATACTTTGATTTCAAACCAAAGTTTGGTTAAAATGAAGAATTCCATTTTGTTGAGTCCTTTTCCTCGAAGTTTTTCAATTTACCACTATGGTCAAAAAATATGGGGAATCAAAAAATCTTTATTTAATCATCAAAATTCATGTGCATACGTTTTTTTTTTCAATTTTCAAAACAGTTACAAAAATTGTACTAAGTCCCTAATTACAAAACAATAACTGCTGAGTTTAGATATGCTATAAAAAAATAAAATTTGGAGGGTCGGTTTCTTGAGTAAGAGGTTATGTATCTCGAAAAATGAACCACAGACTCTCCAAATTTCAAAAAGATAGTGCATGGAATATTCCATTTTGATTTTAATAACATTTCTCTAAATTACATGTTGGTCATCATCTTTCAGACACTTTTAAAAAATCGAAAAATTGGATTTTAGCTCTTCACAAAAGAATACAACATATCTCAAACACACATGAATGTCTTGACGTGTAATTAGGCACGGACATCTGTGACAGGTGTGTCAACTTTAAAAAAATCTTTTCCATATCGGAATCCCAAAAAAATTAATGTCAAATTTCCCGGTATTTTTTTAAAATTTATTATCTAATTATATAATTCATTTATTTAATCAGCAACCATAATGAGTACATTATATTTGATGGAGAAAAACTCTAGAGTGAAAACTATTGATCAAATCTAGCCATCGAAGAAAGGAATACTCTACTACTATGGGCAAAAAATATCGGGAATCAAATTTTTAATTTATTTAATTTTCAAAATTCATTTCATCATTCCCCCCCCCCCCCACCCAAAAAAAAAAAAAGAAAAAGAAAAGAAGAATACTGCCTTAAATATTCATTTTGGTTTTAAATATATTTCTCTAAATTGCATTTTCAGTCATCATCTTTGAGACATTTAGAAAAAAAAAACGAAAAATTCGATTTTAGCACTTCACAAAAGGACGACGCGTATCCATAACACTAATGAATATTTTGGCGGTTAATTTGAAATCGTAGATGGCAGTGATAGTGATGCCAGCTTAAAAACGAAAAAAAAAACAATTATTCCCATCGGAATCTCCCTAAAAATAAATTCAAATATCCCGGGATATTTTTTGCTCACAGTAGTATTTACTTTTACACTTTATTATTGTTACAAATATTCATCAGTCAGGTTCATTGTTTAGGATCTTTAGTCTATAAAACTTGCTTTTTTGTATGATACCCAAGAATTATTCTATTACATACCCCACTCCTCCGCCCCCCCCCCCCATGCATTTGATCATTTATCACATTATGCATAAATTAAAAGCTATTAAATAAATAAATACACGTCAAAACATTTATAATTAAATATTGAATATTTAAACAAAATGATTTATAAAGGATCAGAAAAAAAAATTGCATATTGTATTTTGTTAGAAAAAGTAGTATATTTACAAAACATCACGTGTTATTTAATAATAATAAACATAATTAATCAAATTCATGGATTAGCTAATCAAGTCTCTGGTGGGACATGCTCTAATTTACATTAATTTAATATCCACGATAGTATTAATAATATTAACTGCGATGAGGAAAATAATATATAATAATTTATACAGAATTTTCTTTGGCTGCATTGCGGCTGCAAATTTATGCTCATTCGCCAATTCTTCCCAACTCTGAAAATACATTTCTTCATGATTTAATGTTAACAAAACGGCTCTTAACTGAATAAATAATAGCTAATTCAAGCTCAATCAATGTTCATTCAGAAGAGTCATAAGGGAGAAGATAATTTTTTTAAAATCAAGACTTGACAAACAAAAACAAAAGGACTTGTATTCGATGCTCTTCAGCCTCGTCTGAGGCCATTCATTCATAAATAAACAATGCTGCATTTGAAAGGATGAGTGAGACGTCATTGACTATTCTGAACAAACGGAATGGATTGAGTAGTTTGCCCTTGAACGAACATGCATGACTTAATTTCAATTATTTGACTAAGAGTATATTCAGAGTAAAGAGAGAAGAGTAGTAATACTCCGTGCATCCGGATTTGATCCATCCGGCTATAGTACAATTTTTTTTTTAATTTTAAGAGACTCGTATAAAATGACACACGTAAAGAGAATGTGTTTGTAAGACAGCCAGGTATTTCCAGATTTAGAGGGTTCGGTAAATTCCTGGAATTGACCGGACTCTTTGGGTATGCAATACAAAAGAGCATTGGTGCCTAATTGGAATCTATGTACATAAATTGATGATGTTATTCATATGAGAAAAGTATTTACGCATCAATCCAAAAATAAGCATATTAAGTTATTACCTTTGATTTAATTTGTAGTCAATTAATACTCATGTCATGATTAATGTCCAAAAGAAGGAAAATTGATCTAGAATCATACTACAAAGGGTTAAGATCAAAACGTGATCAAAAATATGAATGTTCATTGTATACATTGCATGTATGCAAATACTTTTCAAACAGTCCATATATGTAAATGTATTAAATATAACTTCATCTCATGAGTACCTCGGATTGACAAATAATAATCACTTTATACGTTACTACCATGAGCAATAAATACCAGGAAATTTGAATTTATTGTTTGAGGAGATGTTTCTGTCTTTAAGTGAGCACAACCGTCACTGACATTTGTATTAAATTATACGTTAAAATATTCCTCAGTATTTGAGATACACGTCCTTTTGTGAAGAGCTAAAATCGATTTTTTCCGTTCTTAAAAAAGTCTGAAAAGTGATGACTAAAATGGAATTTAAAGAAACGTTGTGTAAATCAAAAAAGTTACAATGAATATTTTCATAATGTATTCTTTTGAAATTGTAAGAATCTGTGCTTTATTTCTCGAGATACATAACCCATTACTCGAGATATCGACCATCCAATTTTTAATTTTAATAACAAATCTAAACTCAGCAGTTATTGTTTTGTAATTAGGGACTGAATATATATTTTGTAGTTGTTTTAGAAAATTGAAAAGAAACGGTAGCACAATTGCAAAGGATCGGAACTACTTTTAAGGGGGATGAAACCAAGATTTTTGATTCCCGATATTTTATGCCCATGGTCTTAAATCCATTTATCAGTGTATTTACAAAGAAATAACTGTTTTTTAGGGGGGAGAAACATCATAGATTCCTAGATGTGAATAAACCAAACAGTATCATCATTTATCAATGTCTTCTTGCTACATTTATACGTATGGCAATAATCTACTCAATAGTATTAAATTTTAAAATATTCTTTTGAATTCAATCTATACATATATAAAAACTGTCTGCAAGTCTCATGAATCCCTTATTGCATATACTTATATTTGCATACATTAACACTAGGGCATGCCTGATAAAACACCTAAATGCTTTTAATACATTCATACCTACGTACATATGTATTATATATTTGCATAAGAATCCCATTGATGACAATAGGTAATTGATTAGCTCTTGATTTTCTCAAGGTATGTAAGGGATGTCTTGTATGAATGTACTTATCATAATGGTAGGTATAAATGGGTCAGTCATTATAATCCATGGAAAAAATCGATTAATATCACGTGCGAGATTTTTATTGGTTGACAATCTGAACAGTATTTTGTGATGTCCATTCCAGCTCTCATTTTTCCTTTATTACTACTGAGGGGTGAACATCTACCTGATAGGAAGGATCTTGCATGATCTTTATAGCACGTGTACTACTCCGCGGAATTTCAATAAATTACCTATTGGAGTGAATCGTTGATAATGAATGTGAAAATGTTTGGAGTTACGAGAGGGATTCCAGGTAATTCTCAGTTCATCATCAAAGAGTTCTACATTACCTCTATGGACCACTTCAAATCCCTCGTTTTCTACTATGAGTAGGCAATGGCTCTAAGGATGAAGCCTCCGTCCATTAGAGTTGTCATTGCACTATGCAAAGTTGACAAATGCTCAAATGATCAGCTTAAAATACAATAAGTATCAAATGTTATAAATTAAAACAATAACTTCAAAATAAGTATTAATTATATTAACTATAGGATTTATGATTTTTGGGATATTTCCCTGGATTCTTCTATTTATGGGATAATTTCACTATGATTTACTGTAAATCTCCAATTTTGATGGAGTCCGAGCTCCATTTGATAACCATCAAATCCCACATGATATCCTCCGTCAGACTTGACATTTTTGGGACGTTTATGCTCTTCACTGTATTCAAAACCGTTAAGACGTCACAGTTTACGATAGGATTTTTAAAAATGTATAATTAAAGAACTTGCTATCGCAGATTATGGATTTTGTTGACATTTACCTCAGTTTTATGTATTCCTTATTCCATCTCAATCCAATCCTGACATTTACTTTTGAGTGATTCAAGTGTAGTATCATGAGATTGATGGTGAAAATATCCTTTCCCTCAACTTATATCTTAATTTTGAACACTTTAATTCTTCACTTTGTGGCTCCATTGACTATGTGATGACGTAATAAGAAGGAACGAATTTTTCAGTATAAAGTTTCATGAACGTGACAAAATTTGGATGGGATGTTGGATAAAAAAACAAATTTCTGGGTCTTATTGGTATTGAAATTAAAAATAAAAGTCTTCAATTACGTTTTTTGAATAATTTGCTTTATATATTTCGTAATTATGACTTTGAACGTGTTGTATAATGCTTAAATGTCTTAAGGCTTCTGTTCCAAATTCATTTAGATGGAATTTCACTAACCTGAGATCCCAGTTATAGCTTTAAAAATAATTTTTATATCCATTATCAGCAATCAATAATTTTACACTAACTCGAAAATATAATTCATTGACTATTCCTTTATGTATGAATTTATTAAATTGTTAAATGTTTATTAATTTTGTATTTTTCATACTATGTCTTTAAAAAGTATATATTAGATTTTTCCTTCATTTTTTAAATTTGAAGTTATTACTGATGAAAAAACTAATATCTTAAGCGGTATTCATATCAACATATTCATTTGAGGCTTGATCTTATTTTGAGTTGAAATTATTTTGTGCTAATTTGAGTATACTTATATATAACTTATGTATTTATTTAGTTTCGAATTCATTAATTAAAAAGCTTAAAAGATTAATAAAGCAAGTACAATGTCAACAGAAAAGGGCTAAAGTTCGATTCTTCGTAATAGTTATTAGTTTACGACTTATTAGCTAAAAATATATAATTTTCTAAAGTATAAATTTTCTTTCATCTTCTTATTCCCTCATTCACATTTTATAATCTATGTCTTCATCTCTTGTAGCTTAGTAAAACGTCATGACAGCTAAAGTTTCCCCCTCTTTCAAACATTCATCAAATTGTCAGGGCTGACTTTCTCTTTCGTGTTTTAAATACCGGAAGTGCATAAGATTTACAACTCTAGTCATAAGTAAGTAAGTAAAATAATTTGTTCAAATTTTATAAAAAATCCAAGCACCATCTACATAATTCTACATTGAAAAGACGGTTAAGCAATTTAATTTGTAATATTATACTACGTTAAGTAAAAACATTAATATGAGTTCTTTTAGCATTTATAATGTCAAGTTATTTGGACTACAGAGGCAGTCTCTTACAGTGATAAACAATGATACAGATGACTATGTGACGATGACCTTCTAAACCATTACAAACTGTAGAATAAAGTAATCATTTATTTTGACAAGAAAAACTTCTTTTTCATGGCCTGGATGATTTCTCAAAGCGGATATTTCAACTTGGTCTCAATATAACAATCTCAGTTAAGATTGACTTGAGAAACAGTTTAAGGACGTGATTTAGGATTATAAGCTAAGCCTTGTAGCCTTTTTTTTTTTGCAAAGGGAAAGTTTGAAGGATAAAATAGTAGGTACGTTAAAGGATTTGACTTTTGTAGAGCGCGATGAAAAGAGTGAAACTTAAGGTACAATTGATTTAATACGTTTGTTAGCATTTAGTGTCTATTTTATGATTTTCTGAGGGGACAATCTATTATTAGTCTTACTGCCCAAAGAATGAGGATCTTCCATAATTAAAAATAGCAATAGGTGTACATTTAAGCTATAATCATATTATGCATTTTGAACACAATCAACAACAAGTGTAAGCAGAAGTTATTTAATTGTTTTTGCAAGGAGAAGAAGATGTTTCCTCCTCAACGATCTAACAATGAATGAATAATAATAATAATAAAAAGAACAGAATTACGAACCCTTTTTTCGTTTTCTAATTATAAAAAAGTGCATTTATTCTCTTCTACAAAAGTTCCATTCCAAGATATGTATCACATACCGTGTAAAGTTTTCCATCTCTTCATTTTCTTCCTACCTCTTTACATATTAGGAACTTGTGTAGTAGATACATATAGATGCATTATCATCCATAACTATCAACAATAACCGGAATGTGTTAGATCAAATAAGGTAATGAATTAATGTATTTATTATATAAAGACATACATAAATATATACATATGTAGATAGTTAATTCTAAGTCCATAATTGATGGTCACAAATTGACATTTATGGGTTTTATTAAAAATAAATAAATATACACATACCTATTACTACATAAAGGTACCTACTATGATGCTATAAATACAACTCAGCCTGCATTTGGTAACAATAATTCAATCAGAATGCAAAGTGGATAGGAATTAATTCCAAAACGAGAATTGGAAAAGAATAAAATATAGGAAGATGGGTGCTATACCTACTCAAATGTATGTATATTTAGATATGCACCTATAATCCATGGGTTTTTATTATTCGTAAAAAATATTAAATGATGTGAATATTAAGTAATGTTATTTCACATACATAATGCCTTGACAATACTCTCTCAACCTTTCCTCCTACCAAAAAAACAGAGTAACAAAAGAGACACACTGATCAGGTATGAGCAAACTAAGAAAGACTTCATGGCTACAAAATGGTGCAAATTGACTAGGTTATACTTTTAAACAAACAAACAAAGGAGTAAATATCACTCATACAGCCACACGTTATCAGCCAATAAGGATTGAGCATATTTTATTCAAATTTATATACACAAAATCTTGTGACACTGAGACAAGGCTATTATCACGACGAGTTTTTTGAAATAAATAAAAATACTATGTATGTATTCTCCCTTAAGCTGTTTTTCATATGTTGACTCTTCTGTTTTAAAGGAGCTGACTCTAGCTCAAAAAGATTATTATTTATGGTTTTTATTTAAATAAAGTATATTAAATCAAGGATTGCGCACCCTTTTGTTGAACTATTGAGTATTATACAAGTATTCACGATTGATTTGTATATTGGTATAATTTATAAATATATAGTATATCTAAATAATAACTCTGCCCAATATTAAAAAGTTTGCAACTAGGAAATTACAGAAGGGTAGCAGCTACTAGTTTTTTTTCTTCAAATTTTCCCTTTGCCTTTTGAGAGTCGAGGTTGTGAGTGGTCAAAAAAGCTTGTCGTGTTTTACAACAACAACTACTACTAACGAATCCTATCAAATATTATAGCTATTTTTATGTCCATTTGGCTATAAATGTACGGACATACATTTAGAGCTCAACATATTATCTATAAATACATATATGTACAAAATATGGTAATGTAATTGATTATAGCAATAAAATGACCCCAAAATACCTGTTTTTCAAATTAAGTAGTAACCAAAGCCAACAACAACAGCAAGAACAACAAAAAGGAATGTTTTGAGAGATAATGCATCTAAAATAAGGATTGCATTTGTCATGGATATGTATATAAAATGATTGTATAAATTATAGGGTTGAGATTGGCTCAAGGTGGCTTACAGCTCTATATAGATGTAATTCAAAATGTGGTAATGGGATTGTTAAAGGAAATATTTCTAAAATGTGAATTATCTGTGTATGAAAATTCGAATAAGATACCATTACTGGTCAGGTCAGTTAAGAAGTCAAGAAGGGGCAGAGGGACTTTGAAGTAAATGAAGGACAGAGGAGAGGGATTTTTTGTATCAGCCTTCAGCAGAGTGACATCAATTCAGTTTAAACTAAGGTGTTATAAAGTCCAAGGACGTAGCTGACACTCAGTTTTCTCTCAATTTAATGTATTAAAATGTTTTTGTGAGGTCAAAGTATAGAAGCTGTCATATCTAAATGGCCCATCTTGCTTTTACGCCCTCACTATTCTTTTCTCACCTTCCAATGATGCCATAGTTCAAAGTGGAAGCAGATAGGGGAAAAAATACTTTCAAACTACAGATGTATAATATGTTTTGTTTTTTTAAATACAGATAAATATTCTTCCATTGATGCAAATGGCACAGTAGGGGACTCGGACGTTAGTCTCATTAAACTGCGAATTTAATTCCAATCCGGGTCCCAATTTAAGAACTTTAGATTTGATTTGGGTTAAGCCTCATTAAAACTACGACATCAGAGTAGCTCAAGGACTTGACTGACCCCTTGAACCCATACAAAATGACTCGTAAATATAAATATGTTATACGTGGGTACATATGCACTAAGTTAGTTAGTAAACAAAATAAATATTGCAGTCAATTCAAAATTCTTGTCACGGAGTCATAGCAATACTGCAAATCCACAATGATCAAACACAAGTCATGTGCCCATCAGGATTTGCTTAGAACTTTTGATTAATTTAATATTATGCTGTTTGTTCGGGGTTTTTTTTTTCTGCATTATCATTGATCATTCCTCCCAAATAACAGCGCACCATTGCCAAGCCATATGTTGTTCAAATATGTGCATATATTAATTACTTGATGAATAGTAATGAATTTTCAGTTAGATAATTTGTCATATTTTTTATTTTTTTGGACATATCATTATCAAGTATGAAATATAGTTCCACAAAGAGAAAAATAAATATGTACATATATAAATATAAATATTTGACAACAAAACATGCTGCAATCAACTATGTACAATAAAAACTTCCTTGAAATGAGCAAAGAAATATTGTTCAGCCCTCTTGTACATATTTAGCTGACCATCTCCGTTCCTCATTATAATGTTCCAATGGATTTGATTTTTAAGGAGGATAGTAATAGACATGTGTTGCAAACTGAGTTTTGACTATATAGGGAGAGGCGTTTTAAAAGCTTGTACTAAAGGCATATTTTGTCAAGGTAACCTGCATGAATAAAAATCCTCTGGATTTTTTAAGAAATGTTATTTAACAAATTATTTAATTAAATATTTAAAATATTTGTGTACTGACCCTATTTAAAAAAAAGGTTGAAATCACTCCTTTGAGTTCATTTATTATTTGTGATTCCACATGGGTGTATCCATGCAAATATCTAAATTGTTTAGGAAATAAATTATATTGAAATTGTCACTTTTACATATGCGATTTAATTCATGAACTTGACAGAGTATCCTTATGATCAGACAAATCTATAGCTTTTCAAGTTCAACATGGGAATAAACGCAGTGATTTTGTTGAATGCTTACTTTCCTATCAGTCTCGAAATTTACCAATCTTGTTGATGCACGATACTAACTTTAATCTCAAGATATTTCAAGATCGATGGGTCGTTTACTACGTAGAAGCAGATGCTTTACATTTGCAGCAGGCTTGAAAGGGGCCAATGTTCATGTTATTGGATATATTGGTCAAGCCTTGGGGCTTGTCATCATGAGGTGAAACGAGGAAGTTTCAAAAAGGAACCAGCAATGGAGTGGGTGCATGAATGCTTAAGATAAGCAAAGGATGTATATGGAGGGCCAATAGTACTTGGTATTGATAATTATGCTCCGGTCTACTCCTGGATTGAATATGTTTTGAATGAAGAAGAGTTTTCAACTCACAAAATTTTAAGACTTGGGCCTGTCAGTCCTATGCTCAATCCAATTTCCTGAATATTGTTTTTTATTATTTATTCCCATATTGAACTTGCTTATTCCCAAATTGAACTTGAAAAGGTATATACCATCAATAAGGTCGAAATTTGTATTATTTATTAATTACCTAATGAAGCCTATTTAGTAATAGGTTAAAATCCCTACCGTTTAGCAACAAAAGTTTTCTTGCAGCCCTTGACAAATATTTTTAGTTAGAAAGACAAAGACTCATTATCTTAACATTCTTCAAGATGTGTAATAAATATATGTAAAAGAAAAACACGGATTGCATGACACCCCGTGAATAAATATTTTGGCCCCAAGTACCCCTTTTCAATTTTTAAGGTGTCTATAAGTCTCAAGTCGCGATTTCAAGTCACCAATTTAGGCTATTAAACGGGATGAGGGATTTCAGTCTACTTCTAATAGACTCTATATCACTTATGTTGTTCCCTTAGATTGAATTAAATATAAAATATATGCACATGTAGGGAAAGGTTTCGAGATGTCTTACTCAATGTTAACATATTGATTAAATGATTAGTCACAATCTGTTAAATTTATTCATTTTACATTTTTTTTTCTCGACAAAAACATACATATTTCAATAGTAAAGAATCAGATATATTTATACAAAGAACAAATCATTGTTGATCTGAGAGGCGTAGAATTCAATTTATTGTGAGCTATTATCCAACACAAAGATAAAAGGCTTTGAATTATTGATTAGTTGTTCTTTTATTCTAATCATATATTATATTAGTAATAATAATAATAAAAATAATAAAATATGTTCAAAAACCATCAACCATTCGAGATTGTTTCCATGTGATTCAACCACCATTCCGCGGTTTCCTATACTTAGATCATTATCAACCCCTTTTCTCGCATATATGTACATATTATGTACAAGATACGTAGGTATAGGGTTAAGAATAGGCTTTAATCTTTCATTCGATATCACGGAATTATAGTTTTCCGTATTAGATTGGTGGGTATCAATATGTGGAACAGTGGAACCTTGTGGTACGAGTAGCTTTAGTAAGTATGACTTGAATATTTTTCAAAACGAGGCTTTCAGTATTTTTTTTTGTCTTAGTGTAGGAGGAGAATAAAGGAATGTAAATTGTGTGTGCATACAAAGTCAAATAAAACTCAATAGGATTTTTTTTTACAAAATGAATATTTTGGGGTATTTTGAATGGAATTTCTCATTTTCCATGATTGATTCTGCTGAGAGTTATTGATTTGGATGTCGAGTATTTTTGAATACGAGGAACTGATCGTAAACACAAGTATACCTGCTTCATCATCATGTACATATATGAGATTCACTCATTGTAACCTTTCATTGATGTATTATCAATGATCCACGCTCTTGTATGTTAGTTTTTATGTAGTTACAGATATCCTTTGTAGATAGCACTTATCTTTTTTTATATTTAAGTTGTAGTTAGCCTTTTTGCCTGACGTCAGAAATTGTAGATAGAATACATCAAAAGGGTATAATTGTTCATATATTATGTACCATATATAGTAGTGATGTTGTTCTCAAGTTGTGTGAATTATTTTTGATGTACTTAATTGTGTCTTGGTCTCAACTCCTCATTAGTCTTGGTCTAGCCTCATTCCGGCTCTTGAAAGCCTTGTCATAAGGAAGATCAAAGCAATTCAATTACAGTTTTTTGTTTATAAAAAACAAACACAAGATTATTTAGTATCTTGATCAGAGTCTAGATCGTGCCTTCTTTTTCAGCTTCCCAAAGTCTTGGTCTTAATTAAGAGGTATGATCTTGACCAAATGGCTAGCATGTAGTTATTATTAATAGTAAAAATATTGAATAATAAACTAACTGTTCAACTTAACCAAATAGAAAAAAGGGATTTATATATTCTTTTAAAATTGGGCTCTTGATGCCTTTTCTAAAATGACCGACTTTCAGAACTAGAACATCACGTTGTTCTATTCTATTGAAGGAAACTTTACACATGGAATCATGCTTTATGTTTGCTTACAACTTCTTACTCAATATCAAAAACTAAATGATTTTTTTTTTTGCATGAATGAATAAAAGAATACACGTCTAATAAAAAATTCATCATGTGTAAAAAGTCATTTAAATATGTATGTATACATGTATACCAACTCCAATTTCTTACCCACAACTATATGTAGATAGACACAACAGAGATGAAGGACTATCTGTTGAGATAGAATTGAGTTTATGGAAGGAAATACAAATAACGATTGGTACGTTTACTGTGATAACCCATTTGAATTCATTTTCTTCTATATTCTTGAGGTGAGAGCTTGCTACAAATATAAGTAGTCAAGTTTCTAATTAATTATTAAAAAATCATGGCAAAATGTTGAGATGTAGTTGAGTTTATGGAAGGAAAGAAAAATATCAATTGGTCCCAAAACCTTCTTATTCAATTTGAATTCAGTCTTCTCAGTATCGTCTATACCTTTTCAAGTTCAATATGGGAATAAGCAAGTTCAATATGAGAATAAATAATAAAAAACAATATTCAGGAAATTGGATTGAGCATAGGACTGACAGGCCCAAGTCTTAAAATTTTGTGAGTTGAAAACTCTTCTTCATTCAAAACATATTCAATCCAGGAGTAGACCGGAGCATAATTATCAATACCAAGTACTATTGGCCCTCCATATACATCCTTTGCTTATCTTAAGCATTCATGCACCCACTCCATTGCTGGTTCCTTTTTGAAACTTCCTCGTTTCACCTCATGATGACAAGCCCCAAGGCTTGACCAATATATCCAATAACATGAACATTGGCCCCTTTAAAGCCTGTTGCAAATGTAGAGCATCTGCTTCTACGTAGTAAACGACCCATTGATCTTGAAATATGGAGATTAAAGTTAGTCTCGTGCATCAACAAGATTGGTAAATTTCGAGACTGATAGGAAAGTAAGCTTTCAACAAAATCACTACGTTTATTCCCTTATTGAACTTGCTTATTCCCATGTTGAACTTGAAAAGGTATAGAGCTTGCTACAATTATAAGTAGTTTAATTTCTGGATTTATGACAATGATTTATGACAAAGAGTTCCCTTTCGTCCTCTTTGTTTTTATTAGTCATTGTGTATTATTTAATAATCTACTTCAGTCCTCTAAGTTTACATCAGTACTTGAGTATTCTTTCATATTGTCAAATGGCAATCAGCATATAAAATCCAGAGTCACCAGATAGTAATTTCGGACCTTTGAAATCATGCCATGAAAAGTGCGCCGTTCCTTTTCCTGGATTCTGAAAATTCGAATTCCCTCTCGTCCTCTTTGTTTTTAACAGTCATTGTGTATTATTTAATATTGTCAAATAAGAATCAGACGATAAAATGGAACAGAGGTACCAGATAGTAGTAATTGGAGTTAGACTCACTCAATCACAACAAAATGCCCATCCTCAGATGTATACTATTAAATGATGGGTAATAGATTATGAAATGGAATTGTGCATGGTTACCATATTGAGGATTTGTAAACCGGGTCATCCCTAGTTATTACTACCAAACAGAATGACGAAATAGCATATAAATCTTTTTTCTTATTTTTTTTTAATAGATTAATGACGAATACTGTGCAATGAATAATTATAATTGTTGCATTATACATAATTTGCATCATTTTTGCCATTAAGTTATGTTTTTTTTTTAAATATATATATTTATATATATAGTAGTTAATTGATGTGCAAATGCATTTACGAGGCTCTTGTCTGTTTTTTAGTACAGTATAACTCAATTATAAGTTTTCTAGTCACAATGAGTTTATGTTTATACATTTTACTTAGAGAAAAGGTAACACAAATTACTTCTGTACATAATATAAGCATCTACTCACGGAATTCACCTGTAAGAAAGAAGAACGTACCCATGGAATGGGTGTCAATGCATCAATGAATGTCATAAATTAGGTACATAAAATACCCGATTTGAAGTGTCTTACTTCTTAATCTATGCTTATAATCTATTATCTTATACCTACGACATTTGTAATTAATTCTATTTTATTTATGCTTTACCGTATGTTCAACAAATTATTTTATTTCGGCTCTTTTGAAAAGATCTACAATGAGGTGAATGTGAGGAACTAGTGCCTTAAAAACAAATGCAAAACAATACCATAAAAAATATTGTATTTATCTAAAAAAAAAAATGACTTGATAACAAATGTGACTAATTTTTAGTTTTGAAAAAACACACAGAACCTAAACAAAACGTACATTTCTATACAATTTACAATGGAATTTTATTATCATTTAATAAATACAGTGTGCTACAATTTATATATAATAAACTTTCCTAAAGTGTTGAGTTTTTTTTTTTTTTTTTTTTTTTGAGTTATTACATCTTCAAGATATTTTTTTTTTAGGCAATTAAAAAATAGAAATTTTTCTCAAAAACATAGACTGGGATGTTGTTTTAGATCTAAAATCGTAAAATTTACACATTGATCATTTTAAAACTTGCTTCAAAAGTTTTAAAATCGATTTTAAAACCTATTTTGTTGTTTTTAGAAGTGTGTATACGAAGGTATTTAAAAAAAAAGTTTAAAATTAAAAAAAAAAGGAAAAAAGTGAGAAGAATACAAATTTTCGTTTAAAAAAAATGAAGAAGGTGACAGAACATTTCCATAAAAAGACCCCACATTTTTAAAACAAGATTCTAAATAATAAAAATCAATTTAACTTTTGTTTGAAAAAAACAAACAAGACTTATAAATACAAAAAAAATTACACTTGCAATCCCACCCACTTTGAAGATTTTATAATCATCCTTTTTAAGTTCACAACCATATATTGACAAGCCAAATACATATAGACACTTTGAAAACCATTAATTTATGCCAATTAATACTTAAATTTTTTCCCTCAAAGACATAATTCACATTTTTTTTAAACAAAATCAAAAGGTTTTTTTTATTCCACCTAACCAAGTGTGACCTGAGCAGAGGTCACACTATACAAAAATAATTTTTCACTCTCTCCCTTGTTACTGTTATTTATTTATTTTTGGACCCAGACAATTGATATAATTTAAGACATTTAACAACTTCTAAATGTTATAACTTACATGATTAAAAAAAAAAACATTAGATAACTTATGGCCAGAAGCAAAAAAACTAGAAGTAATTACCAGTTATAAAAATAATCAAATACCTTACCATTGTTCCCCGTTACATACATCAATGAATCAACCAACAATTTTAAAAATTATTTATAACAAAGCTGTTTTGCTATAGTGAGGAAGAAAACTATAGAGTGGCCACCTTTGGGCCGTTGTGTGACTATTTTGATTGGGATTTTAAGAGTTAATTTTAAACAATAATTAAACGATTATGTCATGGGAATTAATGAAATAAAAAGTCTATGTGCTTTATTCAACAAAGAATCATTCAATATTTATAATTGATCTCAAGAAAATTTCAAAGATGTCTTAAAGCCCAGACAGATGAATTGCTTAGCTATGGTGATGAAGAGAAAAAGGCAAGAGCACTTGCTATCAATCACTCAAAATATCGTCAAAAATCAAAATTGTTAATACTAAATACTCGTTAATCAAGGATGATATTGAATATAGGATGATCAACCGTCTTATTTTGTCTGAAGTAATGCAATTTGTATTAAAAACACTTTTTTTCCTCTAAGAGACGACTTTTTTACATAATTCATAATTCACCTAGCTTCACTTTTCGTAAGAAAGAAAAAATTGCATATGTGACTATGAAAAATAATAAATGTTAGAAACATGTCATTATTTTTATTTTGTCTCAAAACCCATCCTCGGAAAAGAGTATGAAAAAAAGGCCCACAATCAGTTGGTAGTACCTAGCCAATTTTTCCCTGCTGTGAAATAATTCTTTATTTAATAGTATGTAATTGTTCATAACTCATAACAACAGATAATTTGATTACCGGGTAAAGAAGTTGAAAAATCAACAGCTGAAACAAAATATTTAGTAATTTTTTGTCTGTTTGTGAGATAACGCCGTAGTAACCTAGCTAAATTTAAATAACTCAA
Source organism: Lepeophtheirus nordmannii (assembly GCA_963680855.1). Taxonomy (NCBI): domain Eukaryota; kingdom Metazoa; phylum Arthropoda; class Copepoda; order Siphonostomatoida; family Caligidae; genus Lepeophtheirus; species Lepeophtheirus nordmannii. The sequence continues at coordinate 17,714,677 of OY804525.1, read as the reverse complement.
TGGCTACATTTGTCAGGGAGGAGGGTTGTTGTTTCGTAGCTCAGAAGCTGATCCTACCATGCTAACTTCATTGTTTCATCACGTCCTTCTTTCATTACTTCGGTCGGAACATGTACCCTCTTCACATTCAATCCAAGGTATATTTTCATTCATGAAATGTCTGGTTTTAATGTAGAACAAATAGTTGATAATTCCTTATCTCTACATATTATAGCACTATGGGCAAAAAAAATAATAATTTAATTTTTCGTTTTTTAAAGTATCTGAAAGATGATGACTCAAATGTAATTTAAAGAAACGTTGTTCCAACCAAAGAAGCTCAAGTTTTATTTTGTAATTTTGAGAATTTGCTATCTATTTATCCACATACATAGCCTATTACTCAAGAAATCGACCCTCTGATTTTAAATTTAATATCATATCTAAAATCAACAGTTATTGTTTTGTAATTATCGACTTAATTGACACATAGGATGCTCGAGGGGGATGAAATAAATTTGGATGATTAAATAAAGATTTTTTGATTCCCCATATTTTTGGGCTTGAAACTCGTGTAAAATAAAGTGTGTGCTGTGTTTACTTATAAGCATTCTATACTTTTACATTTCTTATGCATTATAGGTACAACCTGTTGTTGACACTTATAAATGCAACCTAACTTTCTATTCATACTGAGGAATAGTTCTAAGAAAATTATCCAAAAGGTTTTGGATTAAGTACATGCATTTTTAGAAACTTATTGGTGTGTCTTTTTTTGTGTATGTGTCTTTGGATTTGAATGTCTTACTATGCTAATATGTAATTATTAAGTGGTAATTATTTTACCTTGGAGAGTGAACAAATTTTATAATAATGAACTTTCTTGAAAATTACAGTTGGACAGGCTACAATTTTGCATCTTCTGAGTAAGAAAATAGATGCTCAGTTACATCATGTTTGTTGCTACCAAAATTCCTTAGAAATAATTATTTATAAATTCATATAAATACTATATATTATGACGTTTTCTTTGTGGCAGAATATAGGAAATGAAATGGGTCATTGATTTGGGTTTTTTTCCCTTTAAGTAGTATTCATAATTATTCAAGAATCAAAAACACAAACTTACAAACTAAAAGGGTGTAAAAAAACCCGAAGATGATTATTATTGGTTATTTAATAGAAGGTCTAGTTTTAATTAAGCCGAATACATCATCACGTTTTTTCATGCACACGCAACAAACAAACTAAAGCTTTTCTATTCCTCACCATTTACTTTTTTGTTTGTTTGCTTTTATATTCAATTAGTGTTGGGGCATGTAATACTCGTGTATGTAGGTAAAATGGGAACCAACTTAATTTAGGGGAGATCAGGGAGCGTTGAAAGACACGGTTTTTCCTATAATCACACTGACTATGTAATGACATTCCCACTACCCGTTCTATAGTTAATACATTCCTTATTAATCCATTTCATGTATTTGAGTACAAACATTTTGGCCATCTTTTGGACCTACTCCCGCCGCCTATGCCCCTAGGAGTCCCTTTAGGTCAGAACAAAAACTGGAAATGAAATTTTCATTAAATACACTAGCAAATCAACATTTTTTAATGCACAAAATGAGTATCCTTCTAGGCTTAAATTCAAGTTGAAGTTGGAAAATGGGCCAAATTAGCTCAAAAAGTAGGGTTCAATTTTTCAAAAACCGTCGGACTCTCGAGAAAAAAAAAATTAAAGATTCTAAATTAGTGTGCAAAATTGAATAACTTTTATTATACTTATATCCATTAGGATTTTTGACTGTTGACCAGTGTGATCAATAACTTGATAGAAACCGAGAGGACTAGAGCAAACTTAAATTGTCAAAAATACAAGAGAAAAATCTTTTTTCTTTTTTTTTCTAAATAATCAGGAATTAATCTATTTATTATTTTAGCAAGTTTTTTCTTCAATGATACAGAGGAGTTAAATCAAAATTGACCGACTTTTTCTGTTTACACCTTAAAAACAGTTCCATATGAAACGTAAAAGTTAGAACTGTAAATCCTAAGCATATTTTCTTGTGTGATGCTATTTTTTTTTGGTTGGCAATCAGTACAATTTTTTTTTATTATATTGATATGTCGTCATTATTCCTTAATTATCAAGGGGAAAAGAAGATGTAGCAATAATCACGTGTATTTGAGTAATACACGCCGTCTACAAATAATAATTAATCAATAAAATACATAATCGAGGGAACTTGGAATCCTAGATGAAATATAGTATAAGTTTAAGGATAAGAGAAGAAATGATGATATAGTAAAACGTCATGATAGCTGACGCTGCTCTCCTCCAAAACATTCATCAAATTGTCAGGGATACCAGGTCAAATTTTGCTTTTCTTTTTTTTTTTTTTTTTTTTTACATAATTTGGCCATTCGATTTTGTACTTTAATAACATATCTAATTATTCACCTTGTAAGAAATTTGTAACTGTTTTGAGAATTGAAAAAAATGTAGGCACGTGTGCATTGCATCGGGAGGAGGGGGGGGGGGGGGTGGAATGAAATGAATTCTGATGATGAAATAAAGATTTTTTGACTCCTGATATTTTTTGCCCACAGTAGTGTATAAATCATCTCCTTAATGAAATTTAAGGGAATTTATAAGTGCTGTTAACCGGTACAAAAGAGGCAGTTGAATCAAATGAATTAATATGAATTTGTTAGAATACTTATATATTTCAATAAAAGATGAACATGTCTACAAATCTGTCTTTGATCAAATGTGATATTACATATTGGGTGCATTGTTTACAGATATTATTAGAGAGGAGAACCAAAGACTTTCTAATGAGGTTAAAAATCACGCTTGAGATGGCGTCATAAATAAATTACACTGGTCGACTGTCAAAAATCCTTAGAGGCAAAAGTATGTATAATATAAAAGTTATTCAATTTTGCACGTTGATTTCAAATATGTAAAAAAAATTTTTTCGAAAGTCTGACAGTTTTCGAGAAATCGGATCCTATTTTTTGAGCTTTTTTGACCCATTCAACTTCAGTTTAAGCCTAGAGGGATTTTGTACATTAAAAAATGATGATTCGTAATGATTTTAATGCATATTACAATTTCAGTCTTTGTTTTGATCTAAAGGAACTCCTGTGGGCGTAGGACGCGGGAGTAGGCTCAAAAGTTGGCCAAATCCTTTGTACTTAAATAAATCCTTTATTATTACATGTAATGGGTTAATAAAGAATGCATACAAGAGATGAGATCCACAGCTTTCAAACGAGATGTCAATGTCCGATAAAACTCCTTGATTAAGAAGAAATATGAGTAAACTTTCATTCCATTTTGGGGAAAAATTAGCTAGAAATCCAAAACTCACGGTAGAGCTACTTAATTAGTAGCGCACAAAAGGATTTCAGCTGGTTTCTTAATCCCAGCTAAAAAAGTAAGGGTCTGATTTCTCGAAAAACCGTTGGACTCTCGAAAAAAAAAATTACAGATTTACAATCAGTGTGCATAACTAAATAACTTTTATAATACTTATACCCCTTAGGATTATTGAAAGTTCAAATTTGTTGACTTTTTTTTATAAGGGAGGGGAGGGAAGCTGCTCCTATGCTTTTGCTGTTTGATTTCAAAGCAGCTTCTTTTTTTTAAAAAAAAATTCATTTGGTCATATCCCTACAAAAACGGAGAAGGAACTTATTATTCCTCATAAAACATGTATTTTGAAGTACCTTTTCATTGCCAAGGGTATGATTGAGACAATTTTACCTTATTTGTCATGTGTCAAAGCTTATTAATTTGATATATCATATGTCTTCCACGAAAATTAAAGATAAATGATGGCATCTTTCAAGTTAAAAATGCTCGTTGTAAAGTTTCATGCGTACAAATTTGACTTTTTAAATCTAAACCATTTCCAACCAATTGACACAAAATGTGCTTCTACTCCTCCTCATCCCCACCATTGACTCTAAGTAAGTGTGTAAGCATGCAAACAACAGTCCCGCCCCCATTCCATTTGATACGATCAATTTGCATAATATATATGTACTTTTGAGAAATGACACACGTTGTCAAACGATTTAATCGAGTATGAATTCGGAATTACCTTGACAAATTGCATGAATGTTATTATGCATAACACTTAAGCACACATGTGAACATAGCCAATTAAAAAGAAGGACCTCCCATAAGTCAATCGACCATTTGTGAGATTGTTTCAGGGCTATCAAGGATTAATATACCATGCCTGTACTATTGTATATTATGATTTTTATCAATTATTATAAACATCGTAATTAGAAGCAAGGTCATGCTTAGAAATGGTCTTTAAATATATGTATAGGATGTTGGTTATTAATTAACTTTTGAAACTTACTTACAAACATATATACATTCGATACACGAATTCCGAGTATTTCCTTCCTCTACGTAGATATTTATAGCCCTATATATAATAAGTCTTCTTATGCAACAAAAACAACCAAATGTGTGGTATTTCTTTCTAAAACAAAAATAACATCTCTCAATCTTTCCTAAGAAAATAGAAGGAAAAATCCCCGTAACATTATTAGTCGATAACGTCACTCATAAAAACCTATTGATAGAATGAAGTATTATATAATTATTTATTTTTTTTGGGGAAATCAACGGGTGACAAAGAAAATTCAGTCCTAATACATGAGTTAATGGGGAGGGTATCATCCTTAAAATAACTCTGTACCTTGCAATACGAATAAGAAAGTCAATCCAAAACAGTCTAGGATCTTGCTTATGGTAAATATAAATATATGAACCACCATTGGAATTCAAGGATCAACGTGTCGATATAGTCAGAAAAAGTTGAATGGTTCTTGTATCAGTGGCTTAGTTCAAGGCAAGAAGGGTTGACTTTTTTGGTAGGAGTGATTCGAGCGTAAATGAACAGCTCAAAATGCTACAACCTTCTACACCATATATGTTATCTCGAAAATACAAGATATTAATACGGTTGAAAAATGCCCTTTATAAGGAGTAACATTTGTGTATGAGAGAAGTGCTCGTAATCCAATAAGAGCTTGTCTCTTTGTTCAATTACGGTAGGGATCACCGTATCAAGACACAAAAAGCTGAATGATTTTTTTTTTTTGCATTCGTACCCATTCTCAATGGGAAAAATGTTGAGATTGAGTTGAGTTTTAAGAAGAAAAGAAAGTATCAGTTGGGTCCACTACCCTAATGATGATCAATTTGAATTCAGTCTTCTCTCTATCGTTGAGGTGATAACTTGCTACAGTTATAAGTAGCTATTGTGTATTATTTAATATTGTCAAATAACAATCAGCAGATAAAATGCAGAGGCATTAGATGGTAATTGAGAGCATATTTTCTTACCTAAACGAAATGTCCATCCCTAATCATGAAATAGCAAGGATTAGCGTCTTTTTTTTAGGCTAAGTTAGCTAGGGAATGTAAAAAAAATGGACGACCTTCCCCTTCCTAGTACAAATTTCAAACATGAAGACTTATTGCATAAGGTTCTTTTGAAATGAGTCATGGGTGTTAGTTAGCGGGGGGATACATCCCTTACCAGGATTTTTAGTGAAAGAATGACATAAACGCAGACTTCAGAGTTGAAAGGAACAAAATAATTTGAGTTTAAATTGATTTTTTATACATATATTAGTGGATATAGAACTACGATTTCCCCAATACTAAATACAGGGATCTGAATTCATGTTTTACATACAAATCCAAAGATCGTAAGGTGAAGTCAGGGGCTTTCTAAGGAGACTATGAATCAATTTTTTCCAGTATAACCCGTTTTGAGAAGAGTTCAAAATTCAAGAGAGTTTTGTTTATTTTCTACAAAAGCCTCTGAATGAGTTGTTATTTCTATATAAATAGAGATGAAATGTCAAAATGGTATTGTGTTTTTTTTTTAATGCAAAAGTATACTTTTAAAATCACTACCTTACAAAAATCATAGTCTTAATTCCTCTGATTTCCTTTTTATTATTTATTTATGTAGAACTAAAGTCTTGGACAACTTTGGAAGGAGGAATGAAGGGGGGGGGGCGTTTAAGTCCCCAAAGTCTCTAACAAAACTTTGAAAAACTGCTGTTATAGGTAGAGTCTGAATAAGTAATGAATCATCCCCCCCCCCTCCCCCTCTCAAGGAGTGACTAAAGTGGGAAAAATTTGCATTCGATCAAAGATATGAACCAAATTCAAAACAGGCACTCACCAACCAAGATGCCTGAAATACGCATTAGTTACAGGTATAGATAAACATCAAAGCTCTTCCTCAAATCCGTAAAATCAATATCTACTAATCACCTTAAAAATGCATTTTTTGTATGCAATGGTTCAAGCCATTCGTAATTGAAGGAAATGGAGATTAGTTCTGTGTCATGGTTTTCAATATATGTACACTGTTATTATTCATTGCAAGTTTTGAATCATTATAGACTGACGTGCTCAAGGCTATCATCTTCTCTATTCTCTATTGTGTACATCGTTCACAATATATTTATGTATGTTCATATGTTTACTGGACATTTCATAAATTTGTAGGTAAATAATGATGGGATGTCAACAATTCTTTCATGTGTTTGTGAATTAGTGAGTCGTATGAAACTCACTCATAAAAAATAACCATTGAACCATTTTGTATTCCTATCTTTATGGGTTGTCTCTCACTCTTAATAATTTGCGGTTGTTCATTATCATATATATATATACCAAATGGGTAGTCTTCAAATGTCCATACTTGGTGAATGATAAACTTCATTTATATATTCAAACATGGGGTACATACATACATACATACAAGTTGGTCAATAATAATAAAAATACCACAGGTTCCTTCATATTTAAATACATAAAATAATACTTATTATGTCTTTGCAAATTTTAAAGACAATTGCACCTCAAAAAAATAAAAATAATAAATCACACAACCCTCTATAGGACAATTTTTATGTCAGTAATAATATGTACATCTGATAACGAGGCACTTGGATTGTGAGATTCAAGTGTCTTTATTTGTACAACTTACGTTCCCTTATTTAAGCATGGTTTTCTCATTATTGCAACCTTTTCTAGGAAAAGACAGTTTGTTTATGTCATTTTTGGCATGAAATTTTGCAATTTTATGAAGTCCAGCAAAAAAAAAAATCCTTCAAAAAAAAAGACACTCTATAATTGTATACATTAGACCTGGGATCTTCAACCTTTTTCCATGAGCATATAGGACACATTGGTAGTCTAAATACTTAATTTAAGGTCGGTATTATTAATTTGTATTCTATATCTAAGCATTATCAAGGATCAACTGCAGTTCAAGGGCTGCAGGTTGAAAAGGGGAATAATTTGATTGAGCTTGCTCATTCTGAGATGTATGTATTTTTTTTGTTTACATATCCAATTACATTTTAAACTAACATAAACAATAGACTCGGTTGATAAAATAATTAACGATAAATGTGGAAACTCAGAAACAAAAATTTGTCAAAAATCTGTAAAATAAACCATGAAAACGGATATAAATTAATGGAAATGTATCTAAATATGTTTTGTTCAATCCCTCTGCAGAAATACTACTATGAGTAAAAAATATCCCGGGTAATCTGAGTTTAGTTCTATTGGTATTCCGATAGGGACAAATGATTTTGTTTTTGATTTGTCACTATTGTCACTGACATCCAAATTACACGTCATAATATTCATGAGTCTTTGAGACACAGATCCTTCTGTGAACAGCTAAAATCGAATTTTCCGTTTCTTAAAATGTCTCAAAGATGATGACTAAAATGTAATTTAGAGAAATGTTGTTTAACAAAAATCAAAAAAGTTACAATAAATATTCCAGACTCTATTCTTTTGAAATTTATAGAATCTGTGGTTTATTTCCCGTGGACACATAACCCATAACTCAAGAAACTATTTAATTTTAATTACATATCTAAACTCAGCAGTTATTGTTCTGTAATAATAATAATTATTGACTTAATAATACAAACTTAGTTTAACTGAAGACTATATTCTTTTGAAATTTATGGAATCTGTGGTTTATTTCTCGTGGAAACATAACCTATTACTATCAAGAAACCGACCATCCGATTTTAAATTTAATAGCATATTAAAGCTCAACTGTTATTGTTATTGTCGTCAATTATCGACTTAATTAGCACATGCATCAATTAAATAAAGATTTTTTGATTTCCCATATTTTTTGCCCATACTATATAGTACTGCCAAATAAGAACTACAACGAACCTGAAAAGGATGATGTCCATGTTCATTTTCATAATGATTGAACTTTTGAAACAGTGTTTCATTCAACCCGTTGAGATGTATTGAGCTGCTACCTAAATAGCATCATCTATCTAGGTCTGTAGACTATTTAATTAGTTAAATGGAACAGAGGAAAGTAACACGTGGATTAAGAAAATATGCTGTGTTTTTTTTTTTGTGTGTGTGTATTTTAATTGAGGAATTGTTATGCTACATACATAGATAAGTACATACAAAACTTTAATTACAACTTTATTATCTTAGAGCTTACCCCTTCCTCGTACATACCTGGGATTTTAACTCTCTCCTGACATAATTACGAGCATGTTTGTAGTTACATACATTTGTGTACGATAGAGTAATGAGAAGAAGAAGAAAAAAAAATGAGATTGATATTTGAAGGTGGAAAAGGTGAAATGAATTATTTTTCAAACTACATATATGTAGACAAAGAATTGATGTTGGAGTTTACTTTTATATATATATGAATCTTAATGAACTTTAAAAAGTCCAAAATGATAATTAAATTTTCACACTTCATCTTGTGTGGTGATGAAAGGGGTGGGAGAGAGAGAGAGAGAGAGAGGGTTCAGAGACAATTAATACCCTACCTTAATAGAGTCTAAAACAACTTCGATCTTGAGAGGAAGAGAAAAACTTCCATCTTTTTTTAAAAGACATTTATGATATGTGAGCATAATACATATACAAAATAATTATGATGGATGTGTTATGACACTACCGCTCCACTTTTTGTGTAGACTAGGGATGGAAAAAAAGAAAAGAAGAAAAGAGGTCATTCTGGTGAGAGTAAAAACCCCTCAGCCTGAGATATGTATCTTAAAACATATGGTAACACTGAGAGTCAGGATATATGCTCTTCAATTAAAAGGAGGAAGGGAAACTTGCTCCTACATTTTTGCTGTTTCATTTCAATGTAGTTTTTATTTCATTCATTTGGTCACGTTGATACGAAACCTGTGAAAAAAGGCACTGAAATGTGTATATAAGTTATGTGTCCTTTTTGATTGCCAAGGATATAATGATTTAAACAATTTAAACTCAAAAGTAGTCCCTGATGTAATGCACATTTACCAATGTTTTTTTCCAATTTTCAAAACAGTTGCAAATTTTGAAATAAGTCAATAATTACAGAACTACAGATATGATATTAAATTAAAAATTCCATAAATTCCATTTTAGTCATCATCTTTCAGACATTAAAAAAAAAACAATAAAAATTTGATTTGAGCCATTCACAGAAGAACACGTATGTCAAAATATTCTAATGAATATTTTGACGTGTAATTTGGCAAAGATATCAATGACAGTAGTGCCAATTTAAAAACAAAAATAATATTTTTCGTTATCATAATCCCACCCAAATTAAATTCAAATTTCCTGGTATTTTATTGTGTGCTTTTCATTTACGTTTGTAAAAAACAACAACTTATTTTATATAAAAAATTATATTTAACCATATAGCATTAGCCTCATGCCTCAAAATTAGTTTGAAGAATAAGGTTTCTGAACCTTAACAAGTAATTCCTCAAATTATTGCTGTAGCTATGTGACTTTTTTAGCTGAAGATTCATGCTAAAACAAAACAAAATGAAACGTATTATCATAAAACAAAAGTTATTTAGTCTATTATTAAATACAACATAGACTTTTGATTTTTTTTTTCGCCCTATATCCAGTGTGTTTATAGAACCAAAATTTTTGTTTAAAACAAACTTTTACAGAAACTCAAACCCTACTATAAAATTGTTTAAGAAAATGAATTTTCGGGTAGAAAAATTGATAGCCCATGTACATATGTTTGTATTACAAAAGCTGGTAAAAGGTCAATTAGTAATATATGAATTTATAAATTTTACAAATTATAACATTATATAGGTATTTTTATTTTTTTCGTATTTAACGATTTAGCAAAACATATTTTGAGTGATAATGTGTTTTTTATATTGGATGCTTTATATTCGATATATATACTGCTCCTAATTCTATGCTATTTAAGCAGCCAGCTATAGAAGTTAGTCCAAATTGATGATAATATATCCTTCGACTTGTTTAGAAATCAATACACGACATTTGAGCATGTGAATTGATTCCCACATTAAATGCAAGGAGAAACAAAGTACCCATAAATCAATATTATAAATTGAATTGAGTTGCATTGCATGGATCTATAAGGGATATCAAAATTAAGCTATCTTTTTACAATTTTATTTATCTCATGTCAATATTATATGAACAACTTTTTTTATACATCATATAGGGGCATACATATGTACATGGATCATAATTAATCAAATGACATGAGTTGATACAACCATTTATGTACATAAGGAGTACACCTAACGCATTTTATCTCATGGAAAATAAGGAATAATGCATTTTTAATGCAAGGAAGAATCTATGATTAAATGTGTGCTATTAAATATAGTGTAGAGGCATGTATTAAATGGACCATGTGAATGCAAACAAGTTAGTCCATAAAGTTCAGTTATGTACACAAATTCACAATGATCCTTTGTGTGCACTCTCAACCTCGACTCTCATAGGGGAAAGGATAAATTTGAAAAATAATATCACATATACTGGCTAAACTTTTATTTTTTTGTTGCCAACTTTTTAATTTTGATAAGCTCTACATGAATAAATTATACCAATATATATACAAGTTTATAATTAGTATATTACACATGATTAAAAAATTCAAAAAAGGGCGCAAAATCACTCTATAGTTATCTTCATTTTATTTATCAATCTTTTCTCCCAAAAAATATTTTTTAAAAAACGAATGTAACTGATATTTGTGAGCCAATTCTTCCCATCTGTATAAATATTACCCATTTAGTGTTGGAAGAGAATTGTTCTCAGCTCTTAACATCAGCTAATTTCTGTTCTACCAATCAACGTTGAGAACAATAATAAAGGGCATGAAAAGTATCTATAAAATCGACAGCTGATAAAATAATACTTTTATATTTTGAATTACGAGCAACATCCCTGTCAAAGAAGTGAGCTTGTCAACTGAAAAAAAAAAAAGTGGGAAAAAAAAAGATTTAAATTTGGCCTCAGCAGAATAAATGAACTATAAGAAACTAAATAGTTTTTTGTATCAATGTTCTATGTGATGTGGAAAAACCTGGAGCAAGAGAACATTTTGTACGAAAATATGGGATAATTTTTTTAATAGAAAAACCTTTAAGATCTATCTCGAAATGAAGTAATTTATTCATTCTAAATATTGACAGTTGTAAGCGGTAATCATAAAAAATAAAAAATATTTTTGAATATCTTGGTGATTAGAATGTAATTCTGTAATCTGAGATAATAATGGTAGGGTAGACCATATGAACGTTGAAACCTAAAGGAGTTATGAAAAAAATATACAAATTCACAGCTATTTAATGATTATTGATGTCCAAAAGATCCTAAAAAATGTATATCAAGCTCATTAATAGTTATGGTACAACTTTATATTATTTGCCCATAAATAATACTATTTATAACCATGATGCTATCGATATCAATTTACATTGTAGGCTTATAAAATTAGTATCTCTATCTGAGCTGAAGATCCAGAAAATAAAATAAACAGCATCGTGAACATCAATCATTAATTGTCATATATATATATATACATATAGGATAATTGTACTGGTTAATCCTTCGACTTATCTATTTACAATCTAGCCAATGTCTTTTCGGAGAAGTGTGGGTTTTAGGATCACTCTGAGCATGTATGCAAAAATAAGGACGTCATCCTTAAGATTTATAAGAATAAAAAGATATAAATGACACTTAAATAGCCTCGTATAGTCTGAAACCGTCACTCTAGCGAGGAAACTATGTACTTTGTAGTAATGAGATCAAAATAATAACTACCGTAAACACCCACGTATAGGACGATACCATGTATAGGACGTAGTGGATATTTGACTCTAAAAACGATGGAAAAACTTATAATAAAAGTATCCGTGGATAAGACGCACCTGGGTTTTTAGGTCAATTTCTTTAGAAAAAAAAACACGTTCTATACGCGGGTATTTACGGTGCATCAAAACTTTGATGGATTGGCATTAAGGCGAGGTGAAGGGTTTAGAGAACTAATACGTAGAGTTTGGGGAACTGGGACTCCGGTAAGATCAACTCTTTGAAGAATTAATACCCTTTAGTTTATTTACGATTGTTTGTGGGCTTGACAAGGAGAACAAGACTTGAAAAAAAAAAGTTAAGACCTTAAGGAGTCGCAACCAAGACCGATCATTACATTTACAAACCAATTAAAGGCCTCACTTCTCAACATCTACATCAAAACCACAGTGTTCACAAATCACTCATTCAACCAACTACTGTCACACAATCCGAAAAAGTATTATTCTTCATAAGATGCACATAAACTGCATTTTGTTAAAGAGAAAAGGTAGCAATGTAATTTTTATATTGTATAAATGCCCTCAGATACAAACAAGTTTGAAAAGCACTGCATGAAATCAATATTAAACCCAATATTGAAAAGGCTTATAAAAGTGATCAAATCATTTGAAAATCTACCTATTTAGTAAATAGATGCAATAGAATGAAATCGTTAATCAAAATAAGATCACGTACATAATTTGAAAAAAAAAAAAAAGACGAGAAATTCTTTTATGTACATTTACATTTATAAGTGTGAGGGATTTTTTTTTTTTTTTTAGATTCAAGCAATCAATTATTTTGAATAATAAATGTATAAAAAATGGACAAAATATATCTGAAGGATGTTAACATATCCTCAGGAGCATGTAAATAAGTACCTTTAAAAACAATAATTATTGCACATAGTCCTTTTTTTAACAAATTTAAAATAAAAATAAATACTAATCATGTGGTAATGAGAGAAAAATGAGTACCTTAAAGTCAAAATAGAAGGAACTACAAAGCAGGGGGCTATGATTAGTTCATATTGTTATGTTTACTATGCATTATGCAGATACATCCTATAATTTTCCTTACTGCTTTAATATTATCATGCCTATTATTTAGTTAGAGAACTAAATAGTATGCATGGATAAACGTTGAAACAACTGACACACTATTAAACTGATTAAATTAATTGTAATTAAATTTGCCGACAACCTTCATAAATTCAAGTGTTTTTTTTTTTTTTTACAGCACAATATAATAATGGAATGGACCACGTTGTTAGTGCTGAAATATATTTTAATATTAGTTATTTACGTACATATGTGTATCCACATAAAATACACTTTAATTTTGATCTCTTTAGATGCCATAAAAAATAGTCATCAAATATATTAATATATGCAGGCCTGATAACAACACCTGACATATAAGTACTTTATGCACATTCCTGCCTCTTGATTGTTTATTATGCACAATAATGATATTGTGAACATTTGGATTAAGTAGCTACTCGAGTCTTCAGTTCCATGACGAGCTTCTTTCTTCACTCGCAACCTTGACTCACAAAAGGGAAAGGACAAATTTGGATAAGGGTTACTTATTATTTAGATATACTATACATACATTGATAAATTCTACCAATAAAGAAATCAATAGTTAGCAAATACTTGTATTTTATTCAAAAATTCAAAAAAAGGGCGCGCAATCCTAGATTAAATATATTATTATCCATCAAAATCATAAATAATAATAATAATACCCATTTTAAGCTCATAACACGTAGAGTCAGCTGCTTAAAACCATAAGAGTCAACTGATGAAAATCAGCTGAAGAAAGAATGCAGTGTGTTTTGTGTTTATCCCAATAAGCTCGTCATGTTCTTTTACAGGAAGTTCGAGTCGTGTGTGTTATGTACTGTATCTTATACAAATCAGTCCTTTAGCTTGAATTCTAAAGGCATATTAAAATTATGTCATGTAATGAAGGAAACAGATTGAGTCTTTTAGAAACGAGTCGTATTTAAGTTGAATCTTTTATGGAGTAACTTCCAGAGTCCGAGTATAGTTGTGGATCTTTTCAACTAAGAGTTCGAATCGAATCCCTAGCTCGGATACGTGACTCACTTGAAACTTTCAATTTGTTATAAATTCATTAATAAGGTACAAGTGTTTTTTGTATCAAATAGACGTCATTTGACCACATTCAAATTGAGTAGAATATCTTATTTAAGTGTTTTTTGAAGGTAGCCAACAGGGTTTTTATTGGACTGGCTTCAATTTGTTCACGCTACACATTAAAATACGTTTTGTTTTCAAATGATGATACACCCTAAAGGATCTCCCCTCATATAAACCTTCCTATCATAGCTTCAAAGTATTGCAATAAAATATAATTTAATTTTTGTTTACTTAAATGCTACTAAAAGAAGTCATTAAAGTCATTAAAGCACTTTCAGGATGCATGTACACCATCTGATATCAATGCAATGATGATTTATAATCTATATATAGAACATATGTTACATCACGGCTATTAGAGCTTGTAGGCAATTCTATATGTAAGTAGTGTCTTCAATTTGTCATAGTACCCCATTAAAATTTGTTTAGTTTTAAATTACTCTTAAACTATCCCCAATATACCTACATAATAACAATGTAGTCGAACCTATTTTGAATTAGTTTAAAATTTCTTTCATCAAACATAATCACTTATGGAAATACTCAAAAGATTTTTAGAGGGATAATACAAATTTCTTAAGTCAATCTTCACAAACATTTTTTGCGTATTCATCCTTTTAAAAAAAATACTTAGATACTTTTCCCATGGCTCTAATAACAAGTCCTTTTTCTCAAATATAAAGAAATCTGTACCTATGAAATTTACACAATTGCATAATTTAATGTGAATTAATTGCAAAAAAGTTAAATATTTTTGCCAACTTTTCTTAAGAGATATTTGATAGAAACGGATTTTGGAAGGGAGTAAAAGTTATTTTTGAGGCTACAATATTTTTATAACAATGAAAATATATTTTTAATTACTTTGGTTGTTCCTTCATTGTATCATTTTAATTAATTATTGATTCCTTTGCTATCAGTAGATATTTTTTATAAAAATTCAAAACTCACTCATGAAGGAGAAATTTGAGATTTTTGTAATATTTGACCAGGTTTTTATTTTTTTTTTTTTCCTCAAAACTGTTGCAATATTTGATAGATCACATTCAAATACAATTTCTGAAAGAATGACTATAAATAAATTCAACTGATACTGAACAGATGCAAGTATGCTTTGGTATATTTCACTCAAACCTGCTCCTGGGGATTACGCCAGAAGCAAAAAGTGTTGCAACTTTTCACAGTCTCCCTTGTAAATATATGTATACGTCTATTTGAAGGTATTTAATTTATTTATGAATAGATTTGGTTATGTAAGTAAATAATTGTTTATTGAATCCCTGAACTGTAATCAACTGATTTAGCAAAAAAAATAAGATAAAAAAAATTTCCGTGGTGAATGATAGACACATAAACATAAATCCATAAGATTTAAGTAATTCTTAAGTCATGGGTGAAAAGAGTTCCTTTACAAATAAGCATGATTGATTTGATACAAGGATATAGCACTTTCTTTACATGTTTTCTGATACTATTTTTGTCTATTTTGTTAAGAAGGAATTACTTACAATTAGGGCCATTCTTTATAAAAGTACTAACAACTTGTGAAAAGGTTTGTATCTATATAATTAGTGTAACTATTCTACCACACATTCAAAGGTAATGGTCCTCAACCTTTGACCCCCAGACCGTATGTGGCCCTTGGATATGTTTATAAATATAATTATGTGGTCCTCATATTATCTATGGTGAAAGCCAAATTGGCCTTTACAAGGGAAAGGTTGAAAACTCTTGTTGGAAGGCATTTTCAAAATATAAATATTTATGAAAAATGAAAGTTGCATTTTGTATTTACTATGATTTAATGGTCCCGATTTGAAGTTTAGATGTAAAAAGAAATATATCCAGTTTATTTTTTGGGCGAAATATTTTAAAAAGTTAGCATAAGATGCTTATGAATATACATTAAATCCCACAATTTTCGAATGCACGGTCTTATCATACTAAAATAAAGAAAAATACTATTCTTTGTGTCTTATTTTATTTATAATTTTTGATAAATACGTAATATTATTAACTACCTTCATCAATCAATTTATGAACCGGAGACGTTAGTTGGGAAGGCTGCATGGAACTACTTCTCCCCCCCCCCCACCCCAAATGTTAGAAATATTATAAAAATCTTACAATTATTTTTCCTTCTTTAATCATTTAATTTCTTGTTTGATTCATCATCAATTTGAAGATCATAAATTTTTTAACCTCCATTCAAAGTTTTGAAGTATCGAAAATTCCATGTTGTCTCAGCTACGTCCCTGGTGTGAATCCATCTTAAAATGAAAACATAAAATACAAATATCGTCAGCTGTAATACTTTTTTTTTCTTTTTAATGATTTGAAGATTGATTGGTTAAATTCGAATTAACACTTTTTAGTAACAATGCTCAATTATTAAATGAAGAATAATTTAG
Source organism: Lepeophtheirus nordmannii (assembly GCA_963680855.1). Classification (NCBI taxonomy): domain Eukaryota; kingdom Metazoa; phylum Arthropoda; class Copepoda; order Siphonostomatoida; family Caligidae; genus Lepeophtheirus; species Lepeophtheirus nordmannii. Next base: position 17,697,914 of record OY804525.1, on the reverse strand, counting down.
TTCAATCAGTTTGGAGTATGTGAATAACTACCACTTCAAGATCACTCTGTGTGTGTGAGGGGGGGAGGGGGGAGTCTCCTTCTTTTTTATGGAGGAAAGGTTGAGAGATAAATTAAAGATCCGATTGTGATAGAGCTCCCCGAATTATAATTATACTCATTCCCAAATATCTCAAGAAATATATCCTATTATAATATTAGTGATGTACTCGTCTCAATATTAGCAGTTCAGTTCGACTCGATACAAAAACAACCAACCAGGCTTTGGGATCGTAGATTTAAAAAATTAAATTATTTGTGATCAAACATGAATCCGTTTATAATGATATTTTTTTATAGGCTTAATTTATGTACATACTCGCAAATTCAAAACTCAATTAAGACACAACCAAGTTAAGTTTTTAAATGATAATTTAATTTATACCGATTAATTAATGACACAGAGTCTTTATCTCACTTTTTCAAATATTGCAATTAATTAAATGTATTATAGAAATACATTTAATTAATTACTTGTATTGTCAAAAAGATGTTATTTTTAAGGATACTGGATGTCTTCCTCTCATGTATGAATAATAATCAACCTAGAGTGTTGATATAACTGAATATGGGTTTAATGATATATTTAACTTCATTTCGATTAAAATGATAAAAAATACACCATTTATACCGTGATCAAGAGACCATGCTTCTTATTTTATAACTTATTTTAGTTAAATTAACAAACTATAAAAAATATTTAAAGAAAATTTCCATAAAATCTATTTTCCGTGACATAAAGGAAGATCAAATAAATAAGAAAAAAATAATATACCGCGTATTACCCGCATTCTTTTCTTCTTCTTTCTTTCATTTGGTATTTATTATATTTAGCATTCATTGCAACATTATACAAAGTTATTATAAGGATTTTGATTTTCCATTTAAGATTTTATTTTTTACTTTATAATTGAAAATTTCAATACAAATTTCCCCTGTAACTTAAATTGATCTTGCTTTGTCCGTTTGATGACGTCATTCAAGATCAATTTTTTTTGTTTATTTATTTTATTTTTTAAACTTCTCTGTATTTAGAATTAGGGTCCTCAAATTCGAACCAACTCAAAAATAATAATAACTCTTTTAGTAAACATTTTAGTTTGTTTAAAAAGAAAAATATACTTTTACATAATTTATACAGTAATTAGCAATTGGAGTGATTAGAGGTAACTTTTAGTTAGGGTAAGGATTTGATTACTTTAGGACGAATAACTTTTTAGAGTGTGAAAGTAAACAACAACTAATCGACCAAAAAAAATAAGAATGTTTTGATGGTTATTTACGCATATCTTTATGCTTTTGGTTATCTGTCAAAACTAGGCATGTAAGTTGTTTTTTTTTTCTTTTCTTTTTTTTATAAGAATGATGTTGTTAATAGACATAATCTAATTCGAGATATAGTAAATAATCTAGAAATAAGTGAGTATCTAACATGAGAAATGAGAATGTATTTAAACCATAATTGGCAGACTTACATCACATTAATTTAAATCCTATTTTGATAATTATAAACCATGGCCACTGGAATGATCAAAAACAAAAACAAAACAGAAAATGAAGACTTCATGAACAAGTTTTATGATTAAAGTACATTTCTATAAGTTAGAACAAATTTAAAAAATTGCTTATTTGGCATAATTAATAACTTTAGAAGGCGAACTTTTAATCAAAATACCAGAGATTTTTTTTTTAAGTTGTATTATAAATAATATAATTAAACATTTTGGTTTAAATTTAAATCTTTGGACAAAGGACTCTAGTACTAATACCCATTATAATATAATTTTCAAAATCATTTAAAAAGTGGGGAAAAAGTCTGAATAAAATAATTATAATAGTTTAAAAGAACGAAAAAATATGGATAATAGAATACTTAAAAATTACCTTTAGAAACTATTATAAAAAAACATCAACAAATTTCTAAAAAAAGAAATAATAGGTCTTTAGTGATTTCTATTATATGTAAGGCCTTTAGATAAGTCCATGAGTCAGGTTCATTGATGCAAATTATATCCGCCGCCCATGACCAATTTAAGTTCCCATGGTTTGGAACTTTCAACTCGAGGGCTCAATATCTTGCAGCAAAAGCAATTAGAACAGGCCTAACATCTTCTTCGTTTATTGGTTCGCCAATGGTGATTTTATGGGCTCTTAGTGCTTTAACATTTCAAATAGCATGTTCTAGAGCCTTGCTCTTATTTTTCAGATTCTTTTTTCCATTGTGATATCCAAACAGTAAAATTGGTCTTTCATTTAAACCCCTCATATTTAAAATTAAAAATGTCCTCATAATTCCAAGTGCTGAACAGTCAACGAAGGTGTGGGTTATGGTATAATATACGTTCAAAATACCTGTTTTGAAGTAATTAGGTATCAGTTAGATATCTAAACCAGACCTCATACTTTATTAGTAACATAAATTATAAGGATTGGGTATAAAAGTATGGGTATATCAAGTTTCACAATCTAGGAGTCTGACACACGGATTTTCACCCGTTCAGACGCCAATTAGGTATTGACATAGACGTAGGCAAAATGTTTAGATAGCGTTGACTTTAAAGATGGAAAGAAAAGTATCAGTTGGGTTCCACTACCACCATGACCAATTTGAATTTAGTCTTCCCTGTATCTATGAGTCTAGGACTTGCCTCAACTATAAGGAGTTATTGTGTATTATTTAATATTGTCAAATAACAATCAGCAGATAAAATGCAAAATTACAAAATAGTAATTGCGGGCACACTCTCTCACCTCAACAAAATGTCCATCCCTAAGTATTGTGTTAATTAATACTAATCGTTACGGATTTAAATAGCTACTCAATATGACAAAAAAAAATTGTTTTAAAAGTACTCAGAACATATGGTTCTTAACTCTTTTCAAGCTACGATCCAGTGTTACTTACATCAGCAAGACTAGAAGAATTCTATTTGTAAATGAAAGTTTTTAATTATGTTTATTATTAGATAAAATACTTTTTTTTAATATTTCCTTTGACTAAACAATATTTTTCTCTTCCTGGCGAATTAAGAACAAAATTAAAAAAAGTGACATAATGAAGACCATACGAAATGTAACACAACAAAATGAATTTTTTTTTAAATGGCAGACGAAATTGACTGTGTTACTACAATGCCTCAGAGCTCTTTTATGACAGTAGATATTCATACAATTCTCCTACTATGACTATATTAAGGATTTCTCTTGGGATGTTTTTAAACTATCAATGACATTTCCTGAATATTTGTACTACTGTCACGATAGACTAACACATATTTGGAGAGCCCTGTTTATAAATGGGTAGAATTGATGAAATCTTTGAATATTTTTAAAATGTTTAAAAATTTTACACTGAATTAACTTTAAAGTTAAAAAAATATATAAACACACAAATCTGATTTAAACTAAAGTTCAGCCAATATGGATTTTTTGAAAAATAAAAAGTTTAAGACATAGCATAGTACGTATACTCTTTTATCGTTAGTGTAGACCCTATTTTCTCTGGATTCATACTTGGAAATATTCCTTAGGAGGCTTATACTTTCAAACTACAAATCAGTTTTTATAATTTGGAAATTATATACAAATATATTGCCAATAATTAATAAGCAAACTTTTGCATATTACTCACTATTCTCAAAAAAGCAATAATTGGTTGAGCCCCTATTTAATAGACAGTATTCATATCTCAAGTCACATTATATCTCTTGTTATTGTCTAGTCATACTTATTCATTTCCCTTAGGTGCACTTATTAGGAACAGAGATATTCATTTATATCCATATCAATAAATAGAATCTACTGACCAAAACATATTGAAGTGCTTCCATCCTTGATACCTTTATAAATATGCATGACCTTAGACCTCAGATGAAATAAATCAAATCGTGGCATTGTCATTAGATGTCCATATTTGTATATGGTTATCTTTATCAAAGAGATTACACATTAGATATTTATTATGGCTATTAAGGTACAAAATAAAGCCAATAGTCTGGGCTGTCCTACGAACAAAGCAAATACTTGAATTTCGAATGATATTTATAGAAAATTTAATTTCAAACAATTTAAAAGAACGAAACATTAGACACAATTAGATTCTACTCGTAAAAAATGCTTAGTTATCTACTACTGTATGGGTAAATACTGCAAGCAATAACCGATTTTGAGGAGGTGAATTGTTCGAAATAAAATGCCGTTTAATTTAAATATTTAGACTACTGTTATGAGCAAAAAATATCGGGAAATTTGAATTTATCTTTATTTGTAACTGTCCTGAAAATTGGGGGAGGGAGGTGGGGGGACTACTTATGAGAGGGATGAAATGAATTTTGATGATTAAATAAAGATTTTGCCCATAGTAGTATATTGATCTGTTCCTTTCTGTAATATTTTTTAGACCGGGGTATTCCATCCTTTGAACAATATTCCTAATTATGAAGATCATCACCCTTTGCTGCTTCAATACGAGTTCTATTAAGTCCAGGAAGTTTATTCCAATACTTTAAAGTGCCGTTGTTAGTCTTCATAAAGTCTGATTTAAATCTCATGTATCTTTGAAGATGGATCGTTCCTTTTTTCCACGACTCCTCAGAGATTATAGCATATCCAATCCACTTCTCCATTTGGTTCATGTAGGTAATCAATTCCTGTTGTTCACTTAATTCAAAATTATTCAAAGTAAAGAAAATCTTATTTGTACGAAGCATGATGATTAAAACCATATATTATATATATAGAGAGAGAGTGGTAGAAATTACTGATTGTTAAAAAACAATATCCTTTTCTAAATAGAGTAATTAAGATAAGTATTAGTACATATTAATGTATATAGCAGCACTCCGAAAAGTCTGGTTAATTATTTCCATGTATTTCTCTGACCCTTATCATCCAGACTTTTGGAGATTATAGTCAGTGCTATGAACCAATATTTAATTCTTTTTGCATGGTGGATTTTGATAAGGAATGATAAGCCATGGTATAGCTATACCCAGACTAAACAGAGTATTTCTATACCTCTTATCAGATTTATCATTTTAATATTGTTTGTAGTAAATTCTTAAATTAAAATTGACGGAGTAACAGAGTTCAAGCGATTCTGTGTTCAAATGACAGCTCTTTTGAGATGAATTTGCACTTAAATGACTGCAAATCCGATTCTAAGATGCATCTAAGTTTGTACTCGCGTACTCCAACTAGTAGCATAGTTGGTTAAATTATATAGTTTTTTCTAATTTATTTAGTGGCTTTGGGACCTCAAACTCCCCATCCTCAAATTTCTTTTAATATTTAATACAAATACATAAATAATTAATAAAAGGGCAAGAGCAGAGTCATAGGCCATTAATTTTGTGATACACTACATTTAAAGTACATCTTCATTTCTATAATAATAATAAAATCATAGAACTCCACTTTGACATTTAGACACTCTTTTGGTAAAATAATAACTCAATCATCTTTATAAGCTTTGATAAAAAATAGACAAATACTGGCTCGAACTTTAAGCTCTCCCTGCAACAGATTTGCTGGAAAAATAATTCATAACGAAGGGGGGAAAATGTCCGACTACATACACGATATGAAAATTGAATTTCGTATTTTCAGATTGAATGAAGAACCATGGGTCATTGAGCATTGAATAAACCGTAAAATTGATGGATATATTACATTAATAAAAGTCAAGCTATGTTCAAGTTATTTTGGTACCTTTAAGACTCAAGCCTGGTGATGATTCCAGGCTTTCTTATGATGACTTACTTCCTTCCAGTTAAAATCCTGGAGGGGATGAATCTTCCAATCTTTCCTCTTACCTATTTACACACTCTCTCATAGGGATATGGATGAGCTGGGGGCTGGAAGGAAATACATGGACAAAGCAAGGCAATTTCTATTATATATATATTTGGTTGTTTTGTATCAAAGACAAACTTCAAATTACATATTTTGGCAACATATTATTATAGGATATTTATCCGTTTATAAATATTTAATATACTACATACATAAATGAACTTGATTTGACAATAACAAATGAACATATATTTTAATATTTTAAGTTGAATGAGCATAGTTTGCTATACTCTGCACCCAAATGGGTAATTTTTAATCTTTTTAAAATCTTGATTCCACACAAAAGATCTAAGGTATTTATCTACAGCAATTAACCTTAATAATAGATGCAAATATATTTGCATGACGGTCTATTTATTGAGGCCATAACTTTAAAAAAAAAGTTGTAGATACAAAGGAGTAGGAAAAAATCCCTTTTACATATTTATTATGATAAGCCTCTCATAAACTTAGACAATATTATTATTCTTATTCTTGTTATTATTATATTAATAGCCTTGACCTTAAGCATATAAATAACCAAAATAATGAAACTCTTTGATGATATATATTTTTTTTGATATTTTTAGCCCTATTTCAAAATCATTAAAGGGATTTTGTAATGGGTTATTTGCACATTTTAATGTTTGTTATTTATTTATTTTGTAGTGTTTAATGAGATGATTAAAGTATAATTTATGCATATAAATGTTATTCTTTTAGCTTAGCATTTATGGATAAAGTTGATTAATTTTTCATTTAAAAAAACAACAAAAAAAAAAAAAAAACAATCATTCATACATTTGATATTTATGTATTTTTTAAATATCTCAAAATGAATATATTAATAGTCAGTCTATGTATGTAATTGGTCTTTAAAAAGAAGCTCTCCGAGCAGGGGCTCTCAAACTCAGGGAATACAGTTCCTTATGGATCCACGAGCAGAATTTGTGGGGACAATGCACGGATTCGTAACGAGTTGAATATAGTTGTGATGTTATTTCCAGTTATATTTTATTTTTATTCATATTTTTGAAGGAGATTGTCTCTGCATGCAAAGAGATGAAGAGCCGTGGGAAGTTTGTTGTTTCATTCAATGCAAAGAATGCAGTTTGAAGACCTCCTGTCTTAGATTGATTAATTCATCACTTTCTTTGCCAGAATAATATTTGTGAAAATTATCCATATAAGTAGTCAATATAAAAATGAGTTGATTTGTGGGTTCTAAAAAAGGACAAAGATTAGTAATATTTTTAGAGGACTACCTGATACTCTCTTTACATGACTTAAAGCACTTGTTCTGCACCTTAATTTAAATACATTTCAACGGGTTGAAAAACCCCGGCTGAGCGAGTGTGGCTTACGTCTTTTGAGTAAAACTGAATTTACATTGATACACTATATTAGGACTTAAAGCCTTCGCTATTTAATAGGAAGTGACTTGATTTAAAGTGTATTTGCTTAGAATTTCATTAAAATGTATTTGTCGATCTTAAGCATATGATTGGATTATTTGACAGGAAGAATATAGATGAAATGGAAGGTTCTGTTGAATCTAATTACGAGAGATCCCTTGAACACAACGCTAATTTGTTCGTCAAGAAGCAATGCAGTCGAGTTCCGAATCAATTTTCTCTAAGAAATAACTTAAATTCCTTAAACAACAAAGTCAACTAGACAAGCCAAGAAAAATGTATTTTGTCTACAAAAGTCACATAAGCCGGATTCTTAAGTTGAGTTCGAGCTCTAAAGGAAAGTTTTCCTGACATTTTGTATGTAACTCCGAGTACGTTCAGTACTGAGGCTGTCAAATTTCAAAAATCAACTATTGTTGTTTTTTGGGGGTCGGTATGACAAGATCAAAAGATTTAAAGTGGGAGACTAAGATTTTGAGGAGAGTCGAGATCGAGACAATGTCAAGAAGTTCAACATTACTAATAGGTAACATATATTCCTACTGATACTTGAGCATTTAATTTACGTGCCACTCATGCCATAAAATGTATCATATCCCGAAGTCACTTGTAAATTGCAGTGTCTTCATTCTTAATTTTACGGTTGTCTGCCTTTAATTTTCTATCTATTTCTTTTAGAGTATCATAATTAAAATTATTTCATATTTATCAGGTATATTAAATGTTCATTTTATGAAATTCTTCTTTTTTTTATCATTGACCTCTTCACGTTTGACCTTCATACTTATACCTAAGTATACCTATGTGTGTGTAGTTATACATTGTAAATAGGTATATTAATTCATATAATATGATAATTGAATTTCAAATTGTTTTTCTATATCTAAGGCCTCAGTTACTGAGTCACGAATGAGATTACTTTGAGGCAATGAGTTTCCTTCTTTTAAGGAGAGAGAGAGAATTTACACAGGGTTAATCAATTTAATGATAAACAAAGAGGTTGAAATTTAATATTTGGAACAATTTTTGATACATTCTCCATTATTATAAAACAACTATTCATAATGCAATGTTTGACTCTAACTTGTGTGGTAATTTAGAGTATTGACATAAATGAATATTATGACTTGAAACACTGTCAAGATTTGTATATCAGTGTAAAGTTTGTTGATGTTCATTATTTTGTAACCCATTCGATCACAGTGTTTGGTGAAAATATTCCTTTAAGCACAATTTGAATTACATTAATATAAGCAATTAAACAAAAAGGCTGTCTGAGGAAATATACAAACCCAAGGTATCCTGGGTCAGATTCAGTCATACAGCTTAATCGCCATGGCTCACACACTAACTAATATGTTATCTGTGATGATGACCAAACTAAAAATTGATTTTCCAGAAAGACGATATAAATCTGGTCACAATCGGACGAATGGTTCAAGTATCAGTTGTAGTATTAACACAGTTACGAGATGCGGCAGGTCCAGAAGAGGAGCTGTTTCAGGCGGAGTGCTAAGACAACATGTACAGTGATGTTTAAGTGATGCATACAGGTAACCGATCCGTTCAGACGTTCAAAAAAGCCAGAGAACACAACATCCAACATCTAAAATATGCCCTACAAGACAAATTCCCAGAAACTACTAACTGCTTTGATATCCTTCTCAACCTCTCCCTGTACCCACACGGAACGATTGGTAAGTAAAAGCAAATGTGATAACTTATAATGTATATTAGGAAGTCCAATCTACAGCATATCGGGAGTATGTAGAAATAGCCATCTAAAAAATCCTTAGTCATTTTGGCAAGGAAATCAGCGGTGAGGATAAGTTGGCTCCAGCCACAGCCCCACTCATTGATGCAGCAGTTGTGCAAAGAAATGCCCTCTCTGTAATGACAGCAGTTCGGGGTTATAAAGGCTTCAACTTCTTAACAAATTGCGAAGTTCTTACAAGAGATTTCAGCAAAATTTACCACAAGTAGGTTAAACTAGCTAAAATAGCTTTTGTGATCCCTGTGTGCCAGCAGAGAGATGCTTCTCTCTGCAGAACCGAAACAAAACAGTGCTATACAGTCGCCTGGGAGAGAACAAAGTAATAAGACAAATGCGCACTTGCTACCTTCGATTGATGCAGATTTCATTGCAGCAAAAATGCGTAGAAAGTAGGCTATGATGACCATTAAAAAACATGAAACTATACATTGACGTGCCTTCATATCATTCTTACATAGTTTGTATATCATTTTAAGCCAAAAATAGAGATAAATAAACTTTGAAACGCTTATTTATATAATATAGGTTTATTTTAATTTGACGACAATTATCAGCTAGAGATGTCGTTCTTAATATTGGTCTATGTCTATATTTCATCTATGTAAAAAAAATTTTATAGATTTGAAATTTGCGATGCAAAACTGAACAACTTTTATTATTCTTATACTCCTTAGGATTTTTAACTGTTGACCAGTGTAGGTTATAGACGATGAAGAAATGTCATGTAATTTTGCTATGAATATAAAATATTTATTAAGTAAAATCACAGGGGCATACAATTATAAGTTCAAGAGAGAGGGAGGGGAGTCAGTTTAAAGCAAATGACTTCACAAATTAAAGTCACGACAATCACACAGTTTTTCATTGCTATTGTGTTTTCAAAAAATGGAATAATGGCCTTCTATCCCTTGAACCTTTGTAAAATAAGAATAATATTTGACATATTTTGATGTTTTCCCTTTCGATCACAAATTAATACTCAAAAATAAAGCGCCCTCTTTTGATCCATTGAGTAATCAATGCTCATTTTCCTCATTATCACACCGCAGTCCGTACTTACCTCTATTAAAACGGATAAAAGGCTTGACTCTCATGTAAGTCTAGATAGTGCTTTTAAAAAAGAGCAACCTAATGGAACTACTTACATTACACGTAGGTAATTACTCGTTTTCATCATTCCTTATGGGTCTAATAAACGATTTATTGGGTTTTTTGAGGTTAATTCCATGTTATGAACTGTAGTTTAAATGTACATTAAATTTTAATTGCTAACTCATTTAAAGTCTTCATGTGTAATATTTAATGTTCTGAGTGTTTCATTTTTTGCTTCTTCACGATAATTATCCTCAACTAATTTTAATTATATAATTATAATATTAAATGGGTATTATAATTTATCAGAGTATGAAAGTAATTAATTTGCAGGAGGTATTAAAAAGTGGATACAGAGGAATGAATATATATAATTTTCAAGTTGTTTATTCTAGAGTGCAAACACTTTTAGGAAGTTTATATGTAAGTTGAAAAGCTTTATGTTCGTTTATTTTTACAAGATCTCATTTTAAAATGACCCATTTGAGGCCCATTTAAAGGAAACAAACGATTGGCTTGAAAAGAGTGGAATGCTCCATAAATCAAATTCATTGTACATATTGTGTGCACTCAAATTAGTTGGGGGGAAGGAAAAGGTCAGATCCTCATTCGAGTTCATCTCATCCAAATCCGACTCACGTTCGAGTTCACATGCTCCGAATCCATAAGGTTCTAAGTCTACAATCTTTTGAATCAAATCCGAGATTTTATATATATTCTGTGACTTAGTTCATAGGATTTCGAGTCTACATGTTTATAGCTCTGAAGTGGTAATTATCAAATATAATTATATTCATCGGCACTATCTGCACAAATTTAAGGTTTTATTTTGCATAGCTACAAACCTAAACTCAAAAAATATCTATTGTCTATCATTACAATTATATAAGATAAAAGTTAAGAAGTATCTGTTCAGTGTTCAAATTGACAGCTACTCTTTGACAAATCTGAATTCAAATGAGTACAAGACTCACATGGACTCAAATCCAAGTAAAGTCCGAGCCAATATGGTTCCATGTCCAATGTCTCATAAAAACAATTCTTGTCCGGATTCAAAAACAACAACAACTTTTGAAAAAAAAAGTACTATTTGGTACTTGAATATAAACTCATATTTGAAGTTAACATTTAATTTATCTTCAAAATAATTTCCTTTTCAAGCGGAGAGGAATAATCGAATCACAGAATTGAAATTACCAACTAAAACTCGAGTCAGACTTTAAACTCATAACTCGAGTTAATATATTTCATTTAGAGGATTCTCGTCTTCTCGAATTAAAATATTTGAAATAAGCTACTGAGTTGCTATAATGGAACTCGTAAATAACTTGAGAACGATTTGTGTATTTGGCTCAAATAGAGAACTTCAGTCACCTTACTCAAGTCATTCGACTTGGGTCACATGTTTGACTTGAGACTAGTGACTTGAGTCCTTTTGATTATAGAGCACTCATCTCTATTTGCCATCTTGTATTTATACTCTAAAATTATGAATCTAATAAAAAATGTACAAAAAACTAACTGCAGATTATTAAAGAATTTGTCAAATACTTTGTGTAAAAAGCAAAATAAAAATATTTATCAACAAGAAAAAAAATGGAGTTCATTCTTTCCCTTTCTGCTCCTCCACCCCCTCATTATATAATTATATGCTTAAAATAATATACTAAACATTGAATTTTTTTAATAAAATATATTTAATAAAAAATAATTTAAAAAATTATCTACAAAAAAGTAACTTAAATATTTTTAAAACAATTGCATTTAAAAAATATTTTATCTTACACATGTTAAATTATTGTTAAAGTGAGTTGAAATAATCTTTTGATGATCTGTGATGGTTAGAATTCCTAGGTGAAAACCATAAACCAAGCTCTATTACAATGCATTTAACAGCATGTACAAGATTTTAAATATATATACATATATACTTTTTTTTGTGTTTTTCACCTCCACTTCCCGTAGAGATAAATTAATGTTGATACTTTTGCATGGATGCGTTTGCTAATTTTTATTTTGCTTATTTATCTGCAGATAAATGAAAGGGATTGAGATGAATCATTGCGGTTATTTCAAGGATATTTCCAATGAAAAGAAATATTCTTAATTGATTCAATCAACATAGACCCTTAAAAGGAAACCCATCCTCTTCTACTCAATTAAGCAATGGGCCTTAAAAAGCAACCAATGGATTCCAAATAGAGCATGGTGTACAAAAAGTTGCTATAAATTTGTTTTATAGATATGTGTTGGGTGCGTCAACACAAAAGCATTATTGAATCCACATAAAGAAAACGAGATTTTCCAATTTTTTTTTTTTTTTTACTATTTAGGATTGAGATACTCTGGACTCTTAGCTATAATCTAAAGCAGTGGTTCTCAACCTTTTGACCTTCATATTGTATAGAAATACAGTGCAACAAATGAATAATCAACAACTTCATTAGTAGAAGTTATATCTATTTAAAGTTTGGTTAGTGTATGCCTCTATTTACGCCCTCAAATAGCAAATATTACCCCAGATTATGTATCCCTGATCTAGAGATTTTATGATATTTTATTTGACTCCTATTTTTTGAAGCCAATTTTGTAGCTACATTCTCAATATATATATATATATATATATATATATATATAAATTTTTTTTCTTAATATGTAAAAATATTTTTTGACTTATTTTTGCATTTATCACTCTAACAAATGATTGGGCATACATTTTCAGAACTGAGCATATCTCTAAAATTTTAAATATTACATGCAAAATGGTAACAAACGTTAATGGAAGTGAATTGAAACGTAGAGCAATTTGGGCTAGAGACTGATATCTCCTTAATGGCTGATACTTACGGACTAAAATTCAGCTCACGTTATTTTCTTATATATATTTTAAATATACATATATTCATATAATGTACACTTTCTTGATATTAAAAATGTACAAATATATATATATATATATATATATATATATATATATATATATATATATATATATATATATAATCTCATTAAAATTCGGGAAATCAAAACTTATAATATTTGCAAAGGTGATTCATAATGGTTTAGGCAAAATAAATGCATGGGGATAGACTTAATTACTTACTTACTTATTTCCATTGTTTATGGACATTGTCTTAAAATAATAATAATAATAATAAATTTAGGCGTTTGATTTAAGGTATGGTTAAGTTACTAAAATGGTCAATTTAGGTGTCATTAATGGGTATTGGATGATGAGGAAGAAGAGAGAGGTAGGTGTAGGTGCTTTTATGGTTGTAGCTTTGTGATGTACCGAAATTATTGGACTGTCAAAGCTTCCCTACATATTTGAGCGTTTAACTTTTATAATAAGTGACGTATCCATCGTGTATTAGTGATGACGTCACATTATGAAGTATGACACATGTATTTTTCCATGGATATTGATGAAACGGCTCAATATTATTGACATCAACTGCTCAAGGTCCCAAAGGCTCCTGAAATTAAATATAATATGTATATATATATATATAAATTTATTTATGGAATCTGCAAAGGTCATTATTTCCCCCCTCCCTCATATCTGAAAGCCTTTAAATGTAAATTCAAAAAGCACGTCACTATACAACTTTGGTATGACATCATAAAAGCGATGTTTGCTCATTTGTAACGACAATGGAATGAAAATATCGATCTAAATCAAAGGTTTAGCTCATGTGAACGAGAAAAATAAAATTTTCTAAATGAACTCGTCTAGACTAATATTGTTTCCAGGTTCACTTCCAAAAAAATAAACAATACGCTTGCACCAATCCAAAATAAAATTAATCCTAAGATAGTCTTTTTTTTTCAAATGGGTTTTTTCAGCCAGATAACCATAGCCATTATCCTAGACCAATGACTTTTAAACTTCTTTACTCTATTTACCGTTAAGTACACTATTTACAGGATCTGAATAAGCAATTATTCATCCTTTTTCCTGGTCTGAAAACGGTACCAAGTGACTTAAGCAAAGGAAATTTGGATCCTCTGATCCAGTATATATTTTAATAAGTAATTATCCCTCCTTTTCCCTGTTCTAAAAGCTTAACTAACAATGCAACTGCATTTAACAAATGTACTGAGAGACAGTGATTGTATGTAAATCAAGGTATGCACTTTTTATACATATTAAATAAAGGTTAGTCAATTGTATGTACATACATAATATATGTTTAAATGAGCTGCTTAAGTAGCCAGGAGATCGCTAAGTTATTATATTTTTGCACGTATTTTCTGATGAATCATATATCATAATTAGAATAATATCTTTATTATTCGCATTGTTGTTGTTGTTGTTGTTTTTGCAAAGTAATTCTAATTGGCCTTTAAAAGATATATATATATATATATGAATTGAAACGTATACTGATTGTGTTTTTTTGTAGATTCATTGTTATTGTTGTTGTTGTTTTTTAATGCATACATAAATGAAAGAGGCCTTTCAATGGCTCCTTATTGAAGAGTTATTTTGTATAAATATATTTTAATACAATGGATTTTTGGGATTATTCAAATCTCTTATGTGGGATTAGAAGTGAATTTTTCAATTGTATTATTATAATTATTATTGGTTACTTGGAATATTCAATACGGTTGCGAACGTAATAGATTTAAATATTGTCAAATATATTGATATATTTCATCATTTTCTGAGGATAAGGAATCAATACATTCTTCTACTCTATGTCATGGTTACATATGAAGGGGTAATTGTCATTCAATTTCTTTTGACATGAAAAATGAGTGCAAAAAACACATGATTGATATATGTGAGTATTTTTTAATTATAATTTAAACCCTTTCCCTTCTTTTTCCTTTAGTTCCTAAATTTATTTTTAAATACTTATTTGACGTTTCTTAATATAAACTACATTGTACAAAAGGTTATATCTCTAACTATAGATAAAAAATTAAATTTTTTGAAGGAAATTGGCAGATAAATAATTGTTAAAATAAGTATCTCATTATTAAAAATGGAAATAAATATATTAAAAGAGAGGAAAATTACTGCGTTTTACGCCAATTTCCTTTACAATTATACGATTTAAGTCTCAAAACGCATTATTTAACGATTGATAACAAATATTTACGAATTTGAGCATTTATACAAAATCATTTTATGGGTACTTTAAAGCCATGTTCCTCATTACTTCTACCTCCTATGTACTGATAATAAAAAAGCATATTTTATCTAAAAATAGATAGTCTAAATTTATACTTGTTTGAGAAATCCAAGTAAGATTAATTGAATTTACTAAATTAGCTAATTTTTACCAGTGAGCTATTTATTTTTACGGACAGTCTTTATAACATTTTTTTGTAGATATTTTTTTATTTAACTTTAATTTATAACAAAATAATTTGAGTTTTTTATTTCTCAAACAAAAACATACTACATTATTCAATTTTCCACCGAGAGAAGTCACAAGATTTACTCTCAGTTTTTTTAATTTTGAATATTTTTCAATAAAACTTGAACAACTAAGTAGCTGAAATGTATATCTGTCACAATTTTTTTAATAAATTGAATTGTAAAGTCTCTATTTAATAATGTTATTCATCCTTGAACTTTTTCTTAACGTTAGCAAAAAAAAACCACGATGGATCAAGATAAAACTCTAATTTTTCTCAAAAACTGTACACGTTAAATAAAGTTATCCATCTGGAAACGTAAAATCTAGACTATATGGAGTATGAAAATGGTTTTAAAAGTTTCGGATCCCCCAATTCAAAATTAATTCCCGGTTTTTAACACTGTGTCAATGAAACTACTTGATATGAAATATTGACGACTTATTCTCAAGACTTTCGAACAAGTTGAAATTTGATCCTTCAAGTCCTTCTTCACAACTTTGAAATGGACCAAAGATTGAATTCATGGAGTTCCTTTGGAGTGTCATCAATAAAACTTGTATTGGAGTACTGGGTAATAGCTTAGATAAATAACATTCTCACCTCACTAACTCCAAAAGAATTATGAAATTTCAACCCTCTAGCCTGACTCAAATGATACTTTCCTTCTAGGAGAAGAGGCTTTTTGTTTCTTATTATTCTTGTATAAGGAAACATTTTATTTATATGAAATTAGGTTTAAACTTAAAAAGCCTTAAAAATTATATTTTTTTTTTTTAAAGTTGGGAACCAAGGACTCCCTAGCGTCGATGGCCCTGTTTACGTTTTATATATTCGAAATACATGGAAGGAAGGAAAGAAATTCAACTTAAAATGACTTCTTATTATTTAATAATTATTAATAATATAAACATCTTGAGGTCAACAAAGTCACACCTTTGACTATATTACTAACGATTATCTTTAAGCAAAAAATTATACTTGATAGGGACATGAGACGTCTTCTATTGACCTTATATTAGATATTCAAATTTGCTATTAACAAATTTGAATCATATATGGTATATGTACATCCAGGCAGTCAATAAAGTATGTGAAATAAATGACAATTTCTTTTATTTTTGGCAAACGTGACTCCATTAGCATTGTACAGGTACATACTTTAAAGCCATGCTCATTATGTACATACTGATAATAAAAATACAAATTGATCCTTTATTCATATGTTTGTAACATCATTCTTATGGGTATGTAAAATGCACTCATAATGGGCCTTTTATCTACCTATGTACATACCATACATACTTACAATAAATACCTTATTTCAAATAGGAATGTTGTTTACTTTTCAAGGCTCACAGGGACCTTCTGCACCTCGGCGATACCCAATGCATCTATATAGAAATGTGTACACTGTATTTGGTTGTCAACACTTGATTTTTCTATGATTGTACTTCCCTTGCCCTTACTCAACAACCAATAACAACTGCATTGATTGGTTCTTCTTGAAGTAGCTTTTGTTAAATTTGGAACAACTCTCAACTTTTATATAAATAAGCAAATATTCTACCAGAGTTAGAAAGAGCTGTCAATGTAGTTACTACTTATGGATTTGAGGCCCTTTTTCTGTTTCTTTTTGTAAAAAGAAAGGTTGCGAGATGCAATGCAAGTAACGATATGCTGAATCATGAAGTCTTTGTATGATGTTTACCTAACTATGTATATATATATATATATATATATATATATATATATATATATATATATATATATATATATATATATAGTATGTAGATACTTTTAATCATTCTGACATCATAAAGTCATAAATTAATACATGCATACATATTTATGAACAAAATGCGTAGATATTCCTATTCACAAGAAACATTATCTCTGAGCAATTATCACATCATTCATTTTATAAATATATATATATAAATAAACGTTACAAAATAACAATGACTTCATTCTCATTTCTTTTTGTAGATTCGTATCTATGTGATACGTATGTATAGGGTAGAAAGTTGATTCATTTTATACATGATTCAGGGCCGTTAGAATAGGGGTAACTTTTACCCCTTCAAAGCTGTAAAACTTCCTCCCATCTAATGAGAGAAATTAAAGTAATGGAGAGCAATTAGTTAGTAGGTGACCAATGGCGTCATTCACTTTAACTCTAGAATACGGTGTTATCCGTATTGTGTCTTGCAACATTTCTTCGGAAGAATGAAAGAAAGAAAAGTCTCAAAATCAGTCGATTGTTGATCACTTTCCCTAGCTTTTGAACTGGACCATTCTACAAATAAAGGATTAAAGGAACTATTTAAAGTTGTAAAGGAACTAATTCATGAAGAAAGTGATGCGGCGACGACTACATAATCTCTTTGTATACAATTTTACTGGCTACGAATATTTTCTCTGATTTAGGTCCCGGGGCCGTCATGAATTACTACATAACTAACTATGTAACTTCCGTGAATTTACCATATTATTTAAAACAGCAATTACATTAATGGGCTAGCTTTGCCTCATATTAGTCTTCTGAACGTGGATTTGTTGAACTCCGAATTAGCTCTTGTGAACTCTTGTGAATAATTCCTAATTAATCAATGAAGGATAGCCTTAGATATGATAACAGCTATTAGGAATCTGAGAGGTAATATCTCGAAACGTCACCAAGATATGCAACTTTCATTGAGAAATATTGCAGATATTCTCTCAGTTTAAAAAAAAAAAGTAATTCAGACCCTTGCTTTTGAACCTATAACCGAGAGGTCACCATGGGGAAGATAAAGGAAAACTGGCGACTGGAATATCTTTTTTATTACAAAGGATCTCCTTAATTATAAAAAAGATACCCAAGGTAGATACAAAACATGGGCATAGGATAGGGTGGCCATGGAACCATGGCTCTTCTCCTAATCTTTGAAAAAAATAAAAAAATGAAGAGTTGTGAAACTACTGTTACATTAGTAAGTAACGACTTTTTTGTAATAATAGTCCTCCACTCAAGAATTGGCTCCTCATCCCTTGATACAAAACTATTACCACTTAGGTGCAATAGCACGTTAACACAAGGATGTGGATCCGATACCACAATTGATGTGTTAAAATATGTACGTAGACTACAAAAAATTTACAATTAGGAAATATTTTCTGACTACCAATCCATATATTTTGTTGAAGGAAAGGTTGAGAGATGTAATAACGATCAGATCGTGTCCAAGTACGGCGAGTTTTTTGAGATAAACTCAAAACACACTGTATTCCTCCTTCTCATCAGTTGACTCTTCTGATTTAAATCATCTGACTCTACGTGTTACGAACTTAAAAATGATATTATTGTTATTTATGATTTTGATATATAAAAAAGTATATTCAATCAAGGATTGCGCGCTCTTTTTTTGAATGTTATACAAGTATTAACGATTGATTCATTTATTGGTTGAATTTATCAATGTAGCGTATATCTAAATAACAGCTCTGTCCAATATTAAAATGTTGGCATGAAGGAAAATACAAAAGGATAGCACCTACCAGTTGTTTTTCCAAATTTTTCCTTTCCCTTTTGAGAGTCGAGATTGCGAGTGAACAAAAAAAGCTCGTCGTGAAGTCGAAGTACCCCTATTTTTACCTGACGGGATCGAACTATTTTTGAACCGAAACAACACTAGTCGTAATTTTTTTTTTTTTTAAATAACATTCATTAAGTAGGTTTTTAGGGGATGGAACGGACAAATCTTATATTTTATAAAATATAATTTTATATTTATTTAATTACTCAGTAATTAGATAATATCAATTATAATTCGATAACTTAAAATATTGGAGGGAGTCTATGTATTTTAAATGCTTTAAGGGATCCTTAAATAAAGAATAAAGATACAAATAACCTTTATTATTGATGTAAATTGTATTATTTAAAAAAATATAAAGTTTTATGTACATAATGTTTGAAAAAAAAGGGATTATTGTGACCTTCAAGCACAAAATAACTCCATAAAAGCATTTGTAATCATTCTAATTCCAACCCAATACCCTATACTATGTATCTATAGAGTTACATAGTCTTCTTATTGACCCCATCTTTTGTATATAATCATATCTACTATTAGAGTAAATATTTCAAAAATAAAAAGTATTAAAAAAAATATCAATTTATATCCAAGACTCTACCAAAGGTATTTTAATTGACTCTCCTTGATTAATTTTGAAAAGAAGAAGAAGAAGAAGAAGAAGGATATTTTCTTCAAACCACCTTCTTAGACTTATTCGTCATCATTGCTTACACTATGGGGACCATTCAGGAACAATATGTGTGCTCTAAGGAGTCGTCATTTTTAAGTCCCAAAGATGGAGCTGTTTGCCTATTTTCATTTGTTTTTAATGCACATATATAATTTGTTGTCAGTTCAACAGATTTGTATTATATTTATGAAATATATATGTATGTATCACAGAAATTTTCCTCATAGAAAGAGATAGAAAAAAAGAGTCTATGACATTTACTCTCCCACCAAATTCATTTACCACACGTTAACGGTGTCACACTTGAATATGTCTAATTGTGAAAGTTGCATATCTTTGCACATAGATTATACGAGCTTGTTTGTAGCAAATAATGGTAAATATATTATCTACTTGTGTAATTAAAGTTATGCAGATATTAAACCATGCAAATCTTTTGCATCTTCCGAGAAACTATGACCATTGTCCATTTTTTTTTTTCTTTTTTGATATTTTAAATACTTATAATATACTATATATTCATTAGTTTTTCTAATTATCATAATAATAAGGAAAACTAGGCACTTTGGTGAAATTTAAATATACTTCATATATTATATTTTTATAGAAAACTATTGTAATTATATGTATTATGTAATGTGAAAGTACAGTAATTAAATAGATGAGTTCGAATGGAAATTAAATATTTTTATATTTGAATATGATTCATCCCTTTGGGGAAAATATAAAAATTCGCTTCTTTACAGAAATACAAAGGAGTAGACATGGGAAGAGGTTAAAATAGTGCGGAGTTTAAGGAAGAAAAGAAAAAAACTGTTGGTACGTCTACATTTATAACCAGTTTGAATTCAGTCTTCTCTGTATCATTGAGGCTACAGTTATAAAGCTTCTGTTTATTAATACAATCTGTTTATTGGATTTCGAATTATTCAAAAACACATTAATTATCTCGATTTCTATCAGTATTTGACTATTATTAAATATTATCAAATAGCAATCAGTCGATACAATGCATACATAGGTACCATATTGTAATTGTGAGCACGTTCATCTAAATCAACATTTGCCAATCCCTAGTTATAGGCATTAGAAATACTCAGGTTTAAAGTGACAACTTTCACTTCAAGTACTTTTGAGACATCCTTTTATGTTTAACATAAACATTTGACTAGGGACTGCATTTACCCAAATGTGATATGTACTTAGATATTTAAAAAAAACAAAAAAACTTTGATATTTTATGTAAAGTAAGAATATGGATTCAAAGGGATTGATACAACACGTCAAATATTCATTTGCGTGTGTACGTATTTCAAAGAATGAAAACCGATTTCATCTGCCATGGAAAAGGCTTGTATTTGTTTTTGAATGCATGCTTTTAACAAACAAAAAAAATGAATCAGATACCTTTGATTAATCAATAATTAAATGCTTCACTTTTCCCCAAGTCAAAGCATCAGAAAAAAAATATATATTTGCTATATACAAATGTAACCTACTTCAATGTTTGCAAATTTGATTTTTGTAATCTATAAAATTTGACTGATTATAAAGGTATAACTAAGATAACTAAAATTTTGAAGGTGAATCATATAAAGAAATTCAATAAATGCATAGTTTTTGAAAACCTTTGAGAATGATCCGATGGACTTGATAAAGCCATGAATGAATAAATACTTCTTTTAAAAATGAAAAAAATACACGATAACAAATTTGAATCAATAATAATTAATTATTAATTGATTGGAAGGCTCTTTGTAGGATTTTCATTCATTCCTGTATAGTGATGAGCAATAGTGGAAAATATTAGGTAGTTAGTTGATTAGGGGATCCCTTTTCTATTTAAGATCATCATTGACAATATTAATTCTTATTATATATTAAAGCATATTCAAGGGGCGTAGGTTGAAAATACTTGTAGTGGAGTAATAAGTTAGTTTTTTGTACATGTTACTCCATTGAAAATTTTGAAAAGTCCCCCTCATCCCCATAAAAAGTAACTTTGTACAAAGTAATATAGTTAAATTACATATTATTCTTTGGTGAAGTATCGATATTGTATTTCTTGTTACTAGGTAAAGTAATGAAGTTACAATATGTTCCTAAGTAACGTAGCACATTCACTGTTAGAAATATTCTAATTCAATAATGACATGGGATATATGTAAATTTGATACAAGCTGTTTTGAAAAAATACAACAAAAATTAAAATTTGCTTATTGAAGGTGTCATCAATATTAATATCATCAAATTGCTCAACTTCACTTATAAATTGGTCCTGAATCCCCTGGTCATCATGTAAGATCCCAAGGAACCCTAAATGTCTTCTTAAAACATTCCACATCTCAAAATAAGTAATTAAACAATTGATTATTCCTACTGATAACTTATTGGTATTGTCAACTAGTGATGAGATGATGTGGTCTTCAAGATCGGTCTTGACCTCGGGACCAATTTTTGAAGCTCTAAGTCTTGTCTATATCTCGAATCCTCAGTGTCTGTGTAACAAAACACAAACTAAAGCAAATTCCCATTTAAAAAAAAAACGAGAAATTTTTACTTGAAAGTTTTGGTCTTTTATTTTGGGTATAGTGGTCTTGACCGCAGAAATATCGGCCAGTGCTCAAGGCTACAAAATTGTATTGAAAGTGAAGAAGTTGTTGCGGGTTATCCAGTTCATTGTTGTTATGATATTGAATCAATTAAGACAAATGTATCTTCATTGAATAATCATTTATTATCAGCCAGATCCCCGAAAGTGGGAAGGAAAAATGAACCAAAATAACCCTAGGCACGTCATATCACCCTTACCAACTGTTGGACATTATTTTATTTTGTATCTATTTACAGCTGAAAAAGATATAACTCAAGTTCAACCCATCAACATTTTGAGCCCTCAAATAAGTACACGTGGAGTATCAAAAACGGGAATCGACGAAAAAATACAGAGTAGATTTTTATGTTGGTGGACTATCATTGTATTGGAGCCTTTAAATCATAACAATCACCACTTTTATTTTTATTTTGATTGACAAATTAAAGATTTTATAAGAATATTACAACACATTTGAATAATTTAAAAAGGTAAATACTTACTATAAATGTAAACGTAGGTTTAAATTTTATAAAATAAATTTATTGAAATATATACTTTTTTATATCACCTAAAACTGAATTCAATAACCACTTTTCATAAGGTATGAACTACCCTGGTATAATATTGCAATACACTTCAAATAATCGCGTAGGGATCACTGGTTGAGAATCATTGTTTTAAATGGTCGTAATTTTAACTCACTCATAAACAAAGTTTTTTTTTTACTACGGACACAGCACAATAATTAATACATGGGTAATCGTGTTGTGATCTACCTATTTAGGAAGGTATGTATCATGGTCAAAAAAAAGGGTGGAGAGATTATCCAGGGAGGTACTGGGTTGGAGTAACTAATGACCATCTCATTACATGAAAAAAGGTAAAAAAAAACAACACCGAATTTATAGCTTGTAATTAGACATGTTCATTTCATTAGCATCATGATACGCTATTTGAAGAAAAAGTATTACTAAATATTATTTTTTTTAGTCCCTCATTACACAACAGGGTTAAAACATCAAAAGATATCTCTCATATATTAAAATTTTATTAATTTACTCTCTTAAACTATTTACTATTCGAAAGAAAGTTTCCCTCCATCAGTTAATTACTGGATATTTACATAATTGATCAATTAACTGAAATTTGTGCATCCAACAATGGAATACTTTTCTGGCACAAAGAGACTTGAAATATATATATATCTATATATTTAGGTGCCGTTGAACTCGAACTTAGGAGAACCTCTCAATTTGGTTCGAGAATTGAGGTAATTTTATTTATGATGTGTTTACTAATGTTGGGAGTCGGTTTGGAAATTATGTACTCATCCAGGATTGGTTTTGGGGAGATATTCTGCTAACAAGTTCGGTTGAGAGTATAAGTTCCCTTTTGATCAGTCATATATAAAAATGTCGGTCCAAATCGAACTTTTAATAGAACTTCAATGTGTGTGTATTGAATGGAACAAGCCTCTAGGGGGTTTTATAGTGAATTAAAATCTAAATTCTCATATTATGATACACAAATTAGAGTCCATTTCTTCTTCTTCTTTTTTTTAGTCTATTGAAGTCACTTTAAAAAATTTCAGTCAGTGGGTCCCAGACTGCAGTCTCGACGGAAATATTGCTCTGAACATGTTTAGATGCAATGTGTTAAGACCGAGAAACTGAGAAAGAAAAAACTCCCATATATGAGTCTCAACACTATGTAATGTTTAAAATAGAAGAATGCTTTGTGTGGCTAATGTTTTTTGGCTTACAGATGGAAAGAAATGCACAGTCAGTCACAGATTGACAATATTCAATTGGAGCTATAAGAGAGGTTTCGAGATGGGTAAAAATATTTGAATTCATACTAAATACGGGCCATATATGAGGAAACAAGGCTCCTAGGTTTGAGATATCATACTTGTGCTCTACAAATGTTCATTTTCTACTAATTCATCACTCATTATAATTCAAAGTTCAATGCTCTCACCTTAATTAATTATGTACATGCATAAACGAGGTTATTTTAATATTATAATGAACAACAACATATTATGTACATACCTATATAGAACCCCTGTATTTAATTTCTAAAATATATAATAATTCGTTTAATTATATCAAAAATCTCTTTAATTATAGGTATCTGTCTAAGCAGCCCTATATCATAATTACATACATACAATTGTAAAGCAATATCTTAGACTACGAGCAACATCCGTGCCAGAAAAGTCCTCGTTCTCCTAAAATATTTATAGGTCAAAAGGAAGAATAAAGTTTTCTTCACTCTATTCACCCTAGTTGCAGGAAACTGAAGGATACTCATATTATATAGTCTAAGCTTACTTCAGTACTCATAAAAGTCTTGCTATGGGTGATAGGCAGACATGTGCAAAATGTTGAGAGAGTCTTGTGAGTTTAAGGAAGGAAAGAAAAGTATCAGTTGGGCCCAGTACCTTGATACTCAATTTGAATTAATTATAATTCTATATATATAAGTCTATATATATAGAGCTTGCCTCAATTATCAGTAGCTTTTGTATATTATTTAATATTGTCAAATAACAATTAGCAGATACAATGCACCAAATAGTAATTGGAGACACGTGAATTCACTTCAACATAATGCCCCTCCCTTGTGATAAGTACAGTTATACTCCATAGACTCGGGCAAATTGTTTCCATGGATATATTGGACTGTTCAAACATATTAGTTCAACAAACTATTGTTTGTTTCTACTGGAATCTAAATATGTATGTACATTTAATACTTTAAATATACATACCTAGATATCAAGAGAAACAATTAAGGCTCTTGTTATTCAGATAAAACCGTACTTTAGCGAAATCTATTAATCTTTTTATCAAAATCATGTGCAAAATCATCTTACTGACTAATTATATTAGAGTAATTTCTATAAATAGTTGATATGAGACATTGACTTAAATATAATTGAGTAATGTCGTTTATATTCATCAAAATATTCTCACACAACTTGCTTGATTATTCTGCAAGTTTAAAGGACAAAAAAAGCAACTATTCACTAGTTAGAAATTAATTAATAATAATTTTATTCGTCAACAGGGATGGTAAGTTATAGATTTTCTCTTTATATGTATATAATATTTATAACTAGAAAAAAAAATTTTTTTTTCTTAGTTACCATTCTTTAGAGTCAACGTGGTTAATTCAAAATGTATTGCTTGATCTATGTGAATACCCTAGTAAAATTTCTGGCTTCCACACAAACAAAAAAAAAAAGAGTTTGACCTTTTTTCTTTTGGAAGGGGTCTTCACTCCACGTTATCAAATTCTAACTTAAATTATGTTTATAAACTTGGCTCACACACTAAGAATCTTTCAACATTATAAATACATAGCCACATATTTCTGTATGTATTATCCTTGTCTTTATAATAATATGTAATAATAAAAATCCAAGCCTTTGAACATATATACATTCATATCTATAAATCAATTACTTACACTTTGGTATGTTTTAAGGAAATTTATATAATATATATATATATATATATATATATATATCTTGATGGATTTTAATGACTTAGAATGTGGGAATCATCAATAAAAAGGTTTGCAAAAAAAAAATAGGAAATGAAACTATGTAATGTGAAAAAAAAAAAAAAAAAAACCATTGGTCATTGTTTGTGTTTAAGTATTTAGTCATATTTATTTCTCTACTTTCATAATTGTATGAAGTATCGTGTTTGCAAAAAAAAAAAAAATCCATAGACACATAGGTTTAATTAATCATAATCATAAATCAAATTTGTTTATTTTGCAGCAATTGCTTATTTTGTTATCCCCTTGTTATTTCAATCTTACACCTGTGGACTCTTATACATAGACAGTGTTGTATTCAAGTCAGGAACACCGGAAATAATTCATATCTCGTAATTGAGAGGAGAGCAGTTGTATAAAAATATATAATTGGGCAGCTTATCATCTTTTACTTTTCATAAGTGGGGATCAATAGCCCTGTCCCCCTCCTTTTTTCTGTTCTGGTGCCACTGATTTTAGTCCACAGGCTCCTATTCAAGTCAAGTACGAGCCCATAAAATATTTTTTTAAATATACTTTTTTAAATCCTATGTAACTCCTATCAATATAGCTATGAGCCCCAATGAGGCAAATTTGTATGACCCTTCATTAAAACTTTTTAAAGTACAGTTGAAGTTGAGCTTATACAACTCTGTGTTCAAATGACAGATGCTCTAAAAGGAGTTCTGAGCCCAAATGACTTCAAGTTTAAATGAACATGCTTTACATAGTCCATATGATTTCGAGCTCTCCTTAAGTCCAAGTTCACAAGCTCTGAGTTCGCGTCATGTTATGATTACAAGTCTACATGTTCCAAGTCCATAAAAAAAAATACTCGAGTAGCCAACTAACACCTGTATAGCTAAAGTTCTTTACAATGGAGTATTGAGGATTAGTCTTAGACCAAATGCTCAATCCAATCCTACAAGTCAAGTCCGTAAAAAATGACTCGAGTACTAGACATAGATAATTAATTATTACATACTCTGTCGATAAAGGATTTTCAGGATAGGAGCATTCTGAGCTTCTTACTTAAATAATAACATGACTATTACAGTTTGATCTGTTCACAAAAAGTTATCGACTTTTCAAAAAAAAAACATTTATAAATAACTCTAAATGTCTTTATAACCACAGACTTTATTTGTATCATTTATAAATTGCAAGGAAGTGCGAATACATATGTATTTCCCAAAGCTGACTTCTCAGTTCAAAAGTCAAACTTTTATGTATACGACATTAAGAACTTAAGGACTATATACATATTCATTACACATGTATACATACAAATACAGCAATTCATTGCAATGACTATGATATTTATAAGCACAAAGTATGTAGAACCATTTATTCAAATAAAGTAATATAGCAACAGTTATGGTTAATATAATTAGATGTTCACCTCTTTGGTTTTTTTTTTTTTTAAATAAATATAAATTGTATTTGAACTCTGTTTGTATCGTTGCTCTGAGTTTTATTACAAAGTATTTTGAGCATTTCGACTCCAATCGTAAAAAAAAAAAGTTTTAAAAAATGAACATCTCGTTTATATTCAAAGTTTATTGCATAGTACTTAAGTAACAAAAAAATAAACTATGTGTTGAAGGCAATTAAGTCTATCTTTATAAAGTATCATTGAAACAACTTTAGGTTTTTGTGTAGCTCGTTCATGAAAAATTGTAGTAACATGCATATAAAATGAAGAAAAAAATGATTTTCAGCCCATAGATAGACAGATATCTTCATATAGGTAATCGTTGACTCTCTGTAATGCTTAACAAAAAAGATTCCAAGTCTCACATGCATCACACATCCATATATTTTTGTCTAAAAAAAAAACAAAATGGCTTCATTTACATAATTAGCGATCATAGTTCCATTATAATCCGCTGGAGGGCTTCCTCTTTATCATAAATAAGGGGTCTTTATTAAGTACTCGGTAGAGCTGTTTTATATGAGTCTTTGAGCTTGGTCGAGTCCTCAAATAGAGTTTCCTAGTCTCTTTAACTCACATAAGTCTGCAATAGCAGTTTATTGAGACTTCCATAAGTATGGGAATCGAATCCGAGTCGGGAGTGTACAAGTTTGCTAATTTAGTCATGATGTGTAAATAGTGAAGTCGAGACATGGGATACAACTACCTTGCAAAATCAATTTTGTGTTTACCATACTTTGTATTAAATTTTAAAGATCCACTAATAGCGATGCTATGTTGGTATATAAATTAACTACCCTACAATACATGGATACTGATGATTGGGAATGGGCATTTTGTTGAGGTGAGAGAGGGTGGTGCCTTTGTACTTTATCTGCTGATTGTTATTTGACAATATTAAATAATACACAATAGCTACTGATAGGCACAACGATACAGAGAAGACTAAATTCAAAGTGATTACCCACCTGATATTTATCTTTCCTTCCTTAAAATCAACTCTATTTCAACATTTTGCCCATGTATAATGATGATATAAGGGTGATGAGTCAACCAAGGAAGTGCGTCACTAACTGGTAATGAAGTGGGTGCATAATATTTATAGGGAAAGATATCCTTGTGTCATCACTGATGGTTGCATAGATTGCAGTTTTTTTTATATTATTTTTTCCTCATATTTTGTTGACTTTCCGTTATTTTGTCGTTATTAGGTATATCAGATTCAAAAACTAAGTTTATCATAGATGGAACGTATATTTCGAATGGCATTTGTTGATATTTCCACTAAATAAATCACTTGGGTTCCGAAATGATATACTCAGATTTTTTCTTGTAAAAGAAAGTACCTTTAGTTGTATTTTTCTTCCACAAACCTTTTTGCATCAATATTAAAAATTCATTCAAACAAAGGGTCCACGACCTTTCAGAGTGAGAGGGTTAGATTAACTAGGATCATGTTAATAAATATGTATATTAAAAATAAATATTGTTGAACTTAAGCCACTTTGTCAAAAAAAAAAAAAAAAAAAAAACTTGCCTAATTTTGAAGACTTAATGAACGATTAAAATTTAACAAATGAATCATTTTTTTTATAATCTGTAATCCTATAATCCTTTACAATACTTAATTATGATAAATATTTTTGAAGGGCTAAATGAAAACATTAATTGCAGGCCCTAAACCGAGGATGGCTCCATCTCTTAGGTAACAATAATTGTAATTATTATTATTAATAATGTATGGTTATGAGTCTCAAACCTTCGAGACTTGTTCAAATTCAAATCCTTTAACTTCGATTTCGAAGAGTCAAAAGTCCTAGTTTAATAAGACTTATATATGACTCTCAAGCTTCTTATCTCTGCTACGTGACTCCAACTGTTGTTTCAATTTGTAGAGGAAGTGAGCTATTTTTTCTCAAATGAACGTGATCCGACCCTCAATTCTAAATTGAAATGAAGCTTTTATCCATCACAAGGAGTATGGATTGGATTTTTAAACTTTCACGTTCTCAAATCCACCTCCAGCCCCTTTCACTATTGCCAACAGTGATCCCCACATTGTCTTCATTTTTAGAAACTGAAAAACAGCTGTTATCGATAGATATAGAGACTTTATTAAAGCCCCCTCTTCCGGTACAAATTTGCATGGACTATAATAAACTTCAACAGTGGGTCCCTTTTCTATCAATGACCTCATTCATTTAAAAACCATTCAGGCTAAAGAATTGAAACATCATATCTGACCATTTTATTGGATGATATATTCAAAAATCCAGTCAAAAATTAAAATAAATCAATTTTTTATTAGAAACAAAAATGAATTTTTATTTTGTGAACTATTGATTTTTTTGTGCTCGTTATATCATGCATTTTGAATGCTCCCAGGAATAAAAAAAGTACTGCCTATACATATATGTATGTAACTATGCATATTTATTTGATGATATGTTATTTTTCTCTATGTACATACATATGTACTATGTAAAGTATGTTCTTTCAAGAACTTGCTGAATCAGTGACTTTAATTCTTCAAGGATTACATAGAAAAACTCTTATATGAATGTATATATGTACATACATTGTACATACATGTTATGTTCTAATGATGTTATCATTAGCTAAAACATCATGAGTAATTCTATTGTACATACATATATTTACAATATGTCAAACAGTCAGGGCTATAGACTGTTTGAATCCTGACTACTGTAGACTCTCATAGCTAATTCCTTTCACACGTAATTAGAGGATTTTATCACTAAAGTCCAATCGAGTCTAAAGCAAGGACGATAAAATCCATTTATAAGTGGTTTTAATAAAAGAAATGACCTCAATTATGACACATTAATCACGCAACTATTCATTAACATTGTTTTTATAAAAAATGGAGGTGAACAATGTCTTCCTTCCTCTATTCTTCACTCTGTTCTGGCGCCCATGATCAGCAGTTAATTGGAGTTAAGTGGAAGTAAAGTTAAAGTTCCGATCTCTACGCTTTAAATGAGTCTATTTGTACGATTTTTATAGGCTCAATTTATTGTTTAATAAGACTGTTATCGAGTCCGAGTCCTCAGCTCTGCTGCAAAAAGGATCGTGAAATAAAAAGTTTTTTTCATAAAGACCATTTACAGATACGAATATATGTATAGGTACAAATCCTTCCAGATACTTAATAATAATGATGTAAGGACTCGGCTATTTGTGATTGATGTACATACATACATAGATTAATGATATGTATGTATATGTTATATGTACATACAAATCCTATTTGATTATCTAACAAATCACCTATGAACAACACGGACACAATAAGTATGAATAGTCTCATTTATAGTATAATATGTACATATGTACTCACATAAATAAGTTGTTTGTAGCTCTGTAAATATCAAGTTTCCCTGAATACATTTTGAGTTCCTTTTTTTAAGAATTCAAAAAGTTACAAAAGGAAAGATTTTAATAGTATTTTAACTATTCTCATATCTATCTCTCAAACTACGAGGGTCGTTCTTACATACATATATATATATATATATATATATACGTACATACATCTCTTGGACCTCACAGACATTAAATTTCCCCCCCCCTCTCTCTCTCTCTCTATGCATCCAACATTCTTTATAAATCATATCTACAGACAAAGCTGCTTTAATTATCATACTCAGCATCAAATCTCCTTACTAAGAGGTTCTATGTTTGTAGAACCAGCATAAAAAAGACTGTATTCATTCTCTCTTTGTAGGTGTGGAATTGGTTATAAGATTGCAAAAAAAAAAAAAAAAGAAGAAGAAGAAGCATGTCTGCCCATGCAATGTGTCCTTTTATTCATATCCGTATATATATATGTCCATCTTGATTAGATTGGTTTTACCTCCATGAATTTATTTTTGTACACATATTTTTAAATGTATGAGATCTTCCTTTTGGTTTATTAGATATTACTCACATAATATTAAGTTGGGTTTTTTTTTCTTTCTTTCTTTCTTTTAACGCAAAAAGGTGGTTTTTATAACATGTAACATGGTTCTTTCATTTAAATTGTTTTTCCTACGTACATATTATATACAAATTTAAAGTCATAGACTCATTTCCTTATTTAGCCAAATCACGACTCGAATTTAAAATCTGTACTAGACTACATTTCGGATAGTCTTTCCCTTTACTCATTGGTTGTTCATTCGGTTTATGGATATACTTTAGACTTTACGTAGCTCTGAGACTGAAAGCATAATGATGGAGCAGAAGAGAGTTGTATGTTTTGATACTAGGAAAATTCCCCGAAGTAGAAAATTATAGCATCATTTTTGTCATTTCAACAATGTAGTTATGGACTGCATATTATGTGGATTGTTCGGCAAAGAACAAATTTGAATTACCTATACAGGGTGTCAGATAACTACTTCTTAATTACTTACTTTTAAATTGAACCTACCTGGCGGAATTTTCAGAAATCTACAATTCCTGAAAAGGAAAAATAAAGTTTTGCTTAAATGGCAGAGGTACATAAATACTTTCAATTATAAAATAATGATAGACAATTAGATATATGTATATTGCTGTATTCTTCTGAATGAAACTATTAAATACGTCAATAGACAAAAAAGGATTGTGCTTTCACCAGAATGCCCTAAATTTGATAAGGAGCAATTATCCGTATAAAAAGATTAAAAAATCAATAGAACAAAAAATAATTGAAATTTCACCTAATTGCAAAGAAGTAACTCAATCAAATCTACTCCGAATTTTTGCTGACAATTTATTGACCTTCAGGTAGATTTGTAATAGAAATAAAACACGAGGGAATCAGTTCACAAGAAATTAATCTTATATAAGAATTATTATTTTGAAATTTGTATAAGTTATTCATTATTTTGTACATCATGCTATGATTTCCTCGAGGAGTTTTCCATTTTTGGGAGTTTTCTCCTTCGGGGAATTTTCTTATTCTGGAAATTTTCCACCTCCGGGAATTTTCCTAGTACCGAATGAGGATCAGAGGTAGTGGGCTATTATGATAATATTAGCTTTGATATGATCTATAAAATACAGTTGGTGTGACAATTTGGACCATTCAGGTGATCAAAAAGGGTGTAAATGAAGGTAATAACTCCTTAGAAGTAATCTATTGAAAATAGTTACCCAGAAAGACCAGAAATTGAAAGAATTTGTGAAGAAGGCATTTACTTTCAAGTGTTGGAAACTGTTGCACTCTTCTGATAATTAAAGTTTCCAAGACAGACCCTTGATTTGCCAAAAACATTTAAACTCCTAAGTGACTCTTTCCATATGTTCTACAGGTCGCTGTAGTGACTTAAAGAACTTAGATTTGATATCATCTTTAAAGATTTTTTTTTCTACCTAATTCCCAGGTCCAATGGACTACCTACATATTTTGTGTGGGACTATTTTGAATCACAGATCAACAGAAAGAGTCAACACCACGGAGGTTTTGCTGATGACCTTCATCAAAAAGATGGTACTAAAAGCATGGAAAACATTTATATCCTGACTCATGAATTGCCTGTAATTGCAGATGACAAAGATTACTTACATTAGATAATCTCAAATAAATATTACATTAAAACGTTTTTTTAGCCAACTTATAGCTTTTAGTAAATTGAGAATTGAGACTTTTTAATTCAAATTTTAGGCTAGAGCATACATACCTTTGATATTTAGGGGCTTTGTTTCACTAACTTGGAAATCCCCCAAAACTTGATAAGAATATTTAAGTATACACATAAGTCTCATTGATAGGGATATTTCCAAAAAAAAATATATATATATTCCTCTAAATTGTCAAAACTAATTTTGATTAATTTTATTTTATTTATTGTGTGCAAACAATTTCCAATTTTTATATGAAATCATCAGACTTAGAACATATGAATACTCAGATTTGATCAGAACTCGGATATAGATAGATAGCTCATAGACACTTATTTAAGAGGCATAATGATGATCCTCAAGTAACTTCCATATATTATAAACAATTATAAACTTAATTGGAGTTTTTTGTCAAAAACATATTCTGTAGTTAAACATAGTAAAGGATGATTAATTAGAATGATTCACTCAAATTTGATAGTCACGAGACTCCTTCAAGGGAATGTACATATGCTACAACTAAATTATTAATTCCTTGACCTGAAGTACTAGGTATGCATGTGTTGTATCTATAATTTGGAAAAAATCAGTAATAAATTACACATTAGTAATAGAAACATCTTTTAAGTTGCATGTTTGTATGTTCATACAAATATATCCTATGTCATGAAGTAGACACGCAATAGAAACAAATAATCATTTTCATTCTACCTAGTGATAAGTTGGGAAGAACGTTTGTTCGATTAAACGAATGCATAAAGTAAAGACTACTTAGGGATATCATTGCTGATTGCCAAAATGGAAATTGTGTCCCGTTTCTTCCAATTTGCGTGTATAAAGTTAAGTGAGAGTCACACAACTCCACAAGGTGCTCATTTAATTACTACTAGAATTGTGGGAAAAAAGAGCCCTAAGACGGCATAAATCATATGATAACACTGAGAAGCATCAATAAAGAAAGGGAATGAAGAAACAGTAATAATTTTGCTGATATACCCAAAAGTAGCCTTTATTTATTCTATTTGAGCACATTGTTATGAAAAAATTCCTCATAAAATATGTATTTTGAAGAGCCTTTTCATTGGAAAGGATATTAGGATTTAGGCAACTCATTTGCTCTGTCAAAGCTTATCGAATTAATGTATAATGTGTATTAGGCAGTCCCTTTTTTGGGTCAATTCGTTAATTTGTCCGCACCAAGGGATTGTCTGCTGCCGATTGATTAAAAAAAAAAGAAGGGAATTGAGGAGTTTTAGACTTCAAAGTCTATTTTTGTGACGTCTCAAGCCATTTGAAGTTTGAAAAAGGGTCTTTTTAAAGGAGAATTAGCTATTTTCAAAGGGCTTGAATTTATAGTAGTCAGACCCAAAAATTTCTGAACCTCCTTTGAGATATCATTTTTCAAAGAAAATTTTTGATGCAAGCTGGCAAATGACATCCTCTTATCGTTTTGGGATTACAAGTTGGCCTAGAAGGGGAACAAATTGGTTTTCACAGTTTTTCTTTATAAAACTACCCTAAAATTTCGATTACCATTTTTATTTATTTTATAGTTTTTTGTATAAAGAACTCTCCATTTCAAGTCAAAATTTGCATTGATTGCAATTTATGGCATATTTTCTTGTTAATGCAACAATGAATCATTTGAGCTAAAATCAATACTAATATTTTATTTAGATATTCTACTAAACTAAAATATTCATACTAATTAAAATATTATTTTTTCAGATAAATGCATATTTTAAGGGGAAAATGTGCCATAAATTACAACCAATGCTAACTTTGATTTAAATTTTACACACTTGTCCATTCTGTTACTTCGTAAATAGCGCCTCAAGTCACTCTCATGGTTGTCAACTTATCACTATTTAAAAAAAAAATAGTACCTTATAGTATCTGATTATTAAGTTCGAACCCTGATTCGTATCTAGAAATGGAGGGACTCGAGTCAACCTTATATCTTACTAAAACTCTGTCTTCAGACTCGACTCAGAGTCAAAAAGACACTACTCGAGACTTGACTCAGACTCATATCAAAAAAAAAAAAAACGATTTGAAGCATCAACATTTTGAATACCCTACCTATAAATCTCTCTGGTCAGGTGATCTGTCAGGTTCTGTAATGAGCTGTATAGTAAGAGCCCATGACAGCTCTAGAAAAGACATTTGATGCAAGGAACGTCTTATTATTTATTTGATTAATTAAAAAGAAGTGGAATTTTTGGAATTTTCGTTCATTCTTAAAGAATGTTATTTTTGTTGAGGTAAATGTTAAGTAGATAGATATACATATAAGCAACAATAGTCCTATTTTCATAAATTTTATATTATCTAACATCATAAAAAAACTGTGACATTCAAAATAAATAGTATCTTTGTCATTATGAGTAACTCAACTGGGTCGTAAAAAAAATAAATGATGTACAGATACAATTATGTAGGTAAATAGAGTCCAATGTCTTTCGGGGAGCTGTCTTTCATCCGAGTTCCACTGACAAAGGTACAATTCCTGGTTGTCAACGTATCACATTATTCAACTTGTATAACAATAAGGTCCTTCACTGCATTCATTTTAAAGAATATAAGGAGATTTACCCTGTACTATGGGCAAAAAATATCAGGAATCAAAAATCTTTATTGAATCATCAAAATTAATTTTTATCTCTCTCAAAAATAGCCCACAATGCAATGCACATGTGTCCACTTAAGAACAAAAACATATGTATATCCCTATTGGAATCCCAAAAAATTGCATACATTCAAATTTCCCGGTATTTTTTGCCCATAGTAGTACTTATTCATTTTCCAATTGGAGTACTTGGGTTAAATAGAAAGAATTATTTCGAAAGGCTGGTGTTGAAGCAGAGGGGGATAATTTAACATCCTTTCTATAGATAAAAACCTAGGTCACAGCTAATGGAGGTACACCTCTGAAGCTTCCTTAATCTATACTAAATCATTATTGAACTAGGATGGTTTTAACCAATACAACTTCATTGCAAAATCAATGTTGCCTTTTTCGATACTCTGCACTTTGTTGGGTCTGTAGGAGACGTTATATCCAAATGTTCTGAGAAAATGGGATATCTATTTCGATCATAGGGACGAAAAAAATAATTATTAGTGTTGTCTTAATTTGCAATGAAGTCTATTTACGCATATTATATGGATGGAAATATATCATTGGGATATTCTTGGTGTTTAAATAGCCAGCATTAGCAGTAATTATGTTCCTTAGAGTGTCACACCTTAAAATAGATGGAAAAGAGCCTTAGTCGTCTTACGTTCAGGGGATTATTCTCAGACGAGGGTAGATAAAAAAAAACCCTGCTAAAGAAATGAAATTAAACTCAAATAAGATGTGTTTATACACTCATAAATATACAAATTGAATAACACTTTAAAGCAAAAATATATAGCAAAAGGATTCACTGGCTATAGGGGCTCACTAAAGGTACTCCAGTGGGTCTAGCAAGTCATTTAATGTTTTTTTCATCAAGGTTTTTAACTTTCTACGAGATTTGAGACATTTGATGTATAAAAAATCAAAAAAACAACTTTTAATTTTAATATAGTGTTTTCTATTTCCTATTATTTACAAACTATATATTAGTATTATTAAATAATAAGAAATTTACCTTGATTTACCAAAAAAAAAACTTGTTTTCATTTTATTGTTATATTTAATTACAATAACCAAAGGTTAAAAAGTTGAATAAAAAAAGAAATGGAACACAAGAAGTTTAAAATAGTATAATGCTTCTTCATTGCTTGTGATTGGCATAAATATCAAAAGAAATAATATAAATGCATTTATGGATAATTTATTCAAGTTATAGGTAAATGGAGATATGTGAAGACATTTGCACCTCTACTATGCAGAAAGATCTTATAGGCTTAAAATATATATTTGACAATCTAAATAACTATGTATTATATTGTATCAATATTAAAACTCAACCAATTATTTGGGGTTAAAAAACTAATAACCGATTAATCGGTCCATTTTTTTTTCTATGTAGTAACCATCGTGTTTTGAGTAAAAATCAAGACACAGAAGCCCAAGAATGGCCCCTTTATAATTTTCCTCATCAATGTTGATCATCTTCCAAGATTTTCATAAATTAATTCCCACTATTTTTCATACAATGATCTTTAAGCTATGGATTAAGTTTTATTTTATTGATGGCGGATCTGGCCTCAGATAGGATTATATGCAAGTTTTTAAGTATTAAAAAAATAGTTAAAAAGATATGTCACATATCTTGTTTGGATCAAAAATATACATAAGGATTGAAAAAAATCTTTCAAAAATGGTTGATTTTGACACGTTTCTCTTTTTAATGGTTAAGTTATTTTAAACTTTTAATCTCATATTTTAACGGAAAATTTTTTTGATTTCGTAATTTATTTTATTTTTTAGGAAATCAAATATGAGTAATTATAATCAATAACTTTGACTGATTATTCTCAAAACTAAGGTAATTAAATCAGAAATAAAAAAATCTTTATTTATTCATCAAAATTCATTTTTCTCCCTCTCAAAGATATCCGGCTCCCCCTCCCCTCCCCCGATGCTATGTTCATGTGCCAACGTTTTTTCCACTTTTCAAAACAGTTACAAAACTTTTATTAAGCCAATAGTTAAAAAACAATAACTGCTGAGTTTTTGAAGCTGGTATCAAAATTAAAAATTGGATGGTCGGTTTATTGATAATAATAGGTTATATATCTCGAGAAATAAACCACAGATTCTCAAAATTTCAAAAGAATATTACAATCTGGAATATTCATTGTAACTTTTTTGGTTTCAACAACAACATTCCTCTAAATTGCATTTTATTTTTATTTTTTCAGACATTTTAAAAAACGAAAAATTCGATTTGATCTGTTCACAAAAGGACGACGCGTATCTCAAACATTTATGAATATTTTGACGTGTAATTTAGCACAAATGTCAATGACAGTAATGTTAACTTAAAAAAAACAAAAATAGTTCAAATTTTCCGGTATTTTTTGCTCATAGTAGCGTATAAAATATATGGGTACCGAATGTTTCAAATATGATACTTTTCACAGACAAAAAGTTTCTTCATTTTGTTTCTCTTTTTCAAGGAATTTTCTTTACAGGAAAAAGTGGTGAAGGAGGACCCTTGTTAGTTTTTCTAAAAAAAAATATGAATGAACGTTACATTATATATAAATAGATTTATATAAAAAATCAATCCCTCACTGGTTGTCAAGTCCCTTCATCATTCGTCTCTACATTTTTTTCATTCTTTCGAGGAAAGGCTTTACATATGTATATCTTAGGTTTGTATTTAGCTACGTTAAAATGAAGCACGAATGTTCGTGAAGGAAAAAAAAGAGTTTTTCATTTGCATTATTCTAAACATGTTTTTATACCAATTCCGTTCCTCATCATTAACTACCTTAGAGGGACTTATGCATAAAGTAAAAAAAAAAAAAGTAAGAAGAAGAAGAAATAAATATATATGCTGATGCCTTCTTAATATGTTATTAAATATGCATTAAAAAATTATACGTATGTAGAATGTTTTTTTAATTTTTTTTTTTTTGGTACCTCTGTGTTATACATGAATTAAGTGTAATCACTGATGAATTATACCTTTGTAAGAAGAGGTCCTTAAGGTTAATCAAAGGATTCTATGGGACTCTCACCCGTACTTATCTACCTCACACTACTTGTGATGAGACCAGAGCTGTTATTTAAGTCACATATGCATAAATATTGTATCTCTCAAAAGTCTTTTTTGGAAAAAGATGAGACAGAAAAACTTGAAATTATGTATATGCTTGGCAATGTCTTTGAATTAGGATTGACTAACTAGTCAATGGTGGTTTGATCAAATATCATATTCTGTTGAAATTATGCTTTTTTAAGCCAGT
This sequence comes from Lepeophtheirus nordmannii, assembly GCA_963680855.1. Taxonomy (NCBI): domain Eukaryota; kingdom Metazoa; phylum Arthropoda; class Copepoda; order Siphonostomatoida; family Caligidae; genus Lepeophtheirus; species Lepeophtheirus nordmannii. The sequence goes on along the minus strand of OY804525.1, from coordinate 17,659,033 downwards.
CACGAGGATGAAAAAATTTAAAATTATAGGTACTCTTTGTAATATCTTAGAGAATCTGTAGAGAGAAGTTGTAGCAATTTGTATAACGGGCTTATCTAATGTGCTGATTTCATTACTGTAGGCATATATGAATAACTTCAATCATTATGTTTGTTTATAAGTAGGGATGGACATTTTGTTGAGGTGAAAAAGCATGCCTACAATTACCATCTGGTGCCTCTACCTTTTATCTGCTGATTGTTATTTGACAATAGCAGATAATATACAATAACTACTTATATGTATAGCTGTAACTAATACAGGAAAGATTGAATTCAAATTTACGTTGAAGGTAGGAGTACCAACTGATATTTTTCTTTCCTTCCTTAAACTCAACTTTATCACAACATTTTGCCAATGTCTGGACTGTAAATCGTAAAATGACGTCTTTAACGTGACTCACTCTGAAGTTTTATTAATGCAATAGAGAGTATTTATTTAAAGCATGACAAAATTTACTTTAAGCAAATTCCATGTCAAATGTACACACCTGCAGGGTATCTTCATCAATGATTTTGATAATTTCCGGTGAGGATATTTTGTCTAACAAAGGAATACCCTGTGTGAAGTTTTAGATTCGGAGCTTAAAAGGGATCATTTTGGTAGTCCCTCGAATTTAGCCTCCCCTCCCCCCTATTGAAAGATATTCAAACTTCAGTAGGGCCAAAGGAGTTAGATATGAGACGATCGATTTGAAAAGATTTAGCTTTCAACTCTTTACCAGAGCTTTAATCCGATTTTAAATTCAATAGTAGCAATGGAAATATCATGGCAAAATATTCAAATCGGCAAACTGCATTTTAACCTGCCCATGCCTAACTAAAAGGCAAAAAATTTAGAGTGGGATCGTCATGAAATCACCGTCACTCGGGGCCACAATTGAAAGAGATCCCATTCGTCGTAAGGATATTCTGAGAGATCTTGGAAATCAAAGCAAAATAGTACGGATTTAAGTATGCTTCAAGTGATAATTGGATAAAAAAGAACTTGTATATAGATATATATGTCTGGGACCCGATCATCCCATAACATATAACCGGATAGGCTCCTATATGAACTAGATCTTTTTTTGTGTATTAAAATAAAACAAATTTCAATAACATTCAATAGAATACTTTTAAAATATTAACATTTTTTATATTAAGAATATTTTTGCCTCCACCCCTGGATTTTCGATTGAAACACAGGAGTTGTTGATGTTTCGGGGATTCCCTAGTGCTGAGGAGTGACTAAAGTCTGATTCCAGAGCAATTGCTATCAAGATGTACGGATGTCATTACTTTAAATGCTCATCAAATAGCTTCATGGTTGAATTATTAGATTTTATCATCATGAATCTATTTTTTATTTTTTTTTCATTTTTTTTCCTTTTGTAAGCACTCAGTGGGAGGTATTGTGACTGTAACTTTTGATTGCAAAATATTTATATGTGCAAAAATAATATCCACGCAAAAATGTACGCATATCCGTAATGATAGTGTATTTCTTGAAGGTAAGGTACATTACATATTGTACTTATATATATCCCACTTTTAAACATTCTGCAATGGATAGAAAAGTACATAGAAATTAGTAGAAATTTGAGTGTGTGTTTGATAAATATGAACTTGTGGGGAATTAGATTTAAAAACAGTACTTTTTAAATTGTGAGGGGCATCCCATAACAAGAATTGTTTTAAAACAAATATCTCTCTGATGGTTTTGCTTTCCAAAAAAGATATTTTTAATTTACAAAATATCTTATTTTATTTTAGAAAAGATATTTCCATTTTTTTTAAATATAACTTGGATCTTGGGGTGAAGATGCTTAGCTTCCTTAAAGAAAGATGACACTTATATATAGTCCTTTTTTTTTCCTTTTTTTTTTTTTTTTTTGGAGGACAAATTAGGGGTAAAGAGAACACTTGGTCATAAAACTATCATCACTTTATTGCTCAGATTTCCCTTTAAAAAGTTAAAAAAAGGAAGGCTCAAAATCAGCTAGTAATTAATTATTTACTTAATTCTCTTCAACTTTTTGACTATTCTCAATTTAATAACATGTATAATGTAATCACAACTTAACACGATTTAAATTTGAGTTTAACAAATTAGCATTTAGAATAGAAAAAATTAATAGCTGATAAAAAAGTACAAAAAAGTTTTTGATGACTGGTTGTGAACAGGGGCTCCCAATGCAATTCATAAGTGTCTTGGTTTGTTTCTTTAAATGAAAATACATTTTGATGATACCAAAATCATGCAACTTTTCACTGTTATTGACGCTTAAAAAAAGTGAAAGGGGACATCTTCGATTGAAATCGAGGAAAATGTAATCAAACAACGAAAAAAATCCCTAGTATTTAATAAAGAGCAGACCAACATTTTGAGAGAGTAACATAATTGGCTCACTTACCAATTATAGTTTTGGTCCATTCTTCCTTCTTTTTCTTTTTTGAAAGGGGGGAAAGGTTGATAAATGTAATGAGGATTACTCTGTCTTTGCTCTAAATGATTACATTTAAGATTATCAAGTATTACTAAGGGGGAGAAGATGTAATCCTTAGCTGCTGCAGTAAAAGGATTAAGACTTGAAATTGTGAGATATAGATATAAATATTTCTATTTATAGACGTATCTAGGTAAATATCCCTAATTAACTTGAATGTAATTTGCAAGCTCATTCTACTTTGATTCATAATATTATACATTGTATCACCGAAGTGATACAATGTAAACAATAATTAAACATACGTGTGCTTATGTTAAGAATACTTGGAATCATGCAATGGTAGATACTACTCATTTTTGCATATATGTAGAATTGAATGCATGGATCAAGAATTAAAAAAAAAAAAATCCATAATTATCAAGGCCTGTGTAAGGGGGTATTTGGAAAAGTGAGTGGAAAGAAGAATTGAGTATAATAAATAGACTCCTGTCCAGAGGCTCATTTGATTCTTTTTATTTTATCAAATTTGAGCTACAAGCTCAAATATATGATGGTATTGATATCCTTTTTGACTATAAATGATGAAGGGTAGGCAAACTTTTGACTAGTGTTCTTCTAAGACCACTTAGCCTGAGACCAATACTTTAAAGGAATGAGTTCAAGAGATGTTTTTAAAGTAGTCGTACTTTTAAGAAAATAAATTTTTTAACCTATGTACATGCTTTTTTTGGTTCTGTCTACACAAAGAGTAGTGGCCTGTCATGGGAGTAAGTTACATTATGAAAGGGGATGGATAATTGAGAAGTGTCTAGTTCTTATAGACAAAAAGATCAATTTCTTGGCAAAATAAAAAAAAAAGTATAAAAAAACATTCTGAAGGAGACACACATTTCGTAAATCTCTATCTTTTATTGAGGAGGCAATATTTAACATCTCGAGCCAAGCCGCCACTGAGGAAGACCAAGACCTTTAAAAACAAGTTAAAAAGCATCGAAGGGTCTGTCGGCTGACATTGGAGTCATCAGTCTCCCATTTCAAATGACCCAGATTAGTATAACAGAATGATATACGATACTTGATAACAATAAATAACAGCTGTATCTGAGGGTACGCCTAGTCCGAGTACGCCGCTAATAGACGTACTCATACTGCTCAATGATTGTAGCTATTTAAGCTCCTATAGGGAGAATAATAAAGTCAGATATAAACCAACCTTATTCTCATTATTATTGTATCCGTATCCAACAGGGTCGATACTGAGATGAAAGCAAGACCTTAAAAAAAGAAGATTCTATTAAACATGACTACTTTTGTATATAATGTACAAATTTGAGTGTACAAAAACAGAGAGGCACTTTATATTTTCGTCTTTTTGGTTTAAATTTGTATTAGAGTGTTTGTCTGGCACAAGTTAAGATCTCTAATTAATTATTATTATAAAGATGTAATGAGTCGCCATATGTGTCAAGTCAACAAGAAACCAAGTTTATCTGAAATATTTCAAAAATGAGTGTGAACTGTACTCATATTCTTGAAGACATTCTCTATTGTTTGTATTAATAGGTTATTTGGATTAAGTAAATAATACTAACAACTATATTATAGGAAAAAACCAACTGCCACTAAATAAATCTCTGGGGCTATAAAAAATGACATTGGGCGTATCTTTTCCACATCTATCAACCAAATTATTTCAAATATTTGAGACACCTAAAAATAGGTATGTATACGTAAAATTAGCAAAATATGAAGGATCTATAAACAAATGAGTAGCTTTTATTTGTATTTATATTCTCTATGGTAAAAAAGTATATATAGTAAACATGATTGTTGAGCCATTAGACTGGAGATAAGTTCTTTTTTTAAAACTTTAAATGAACAGAGTGAAATTCAAATTTCCCGGTATTTTTTTGCTCATAGTAGTATTTATATGTTTATTTCAACTCCTGTTTGTTTATTTTTTTTAATAAATCGATTTAGTTACGTCAAGTTAGATATAAGACATCCTTTACTTTACCTTCTACAAACTCATGCAAATGTATTTTCAATTCTAAGTTAAAATGCCAATGCATGAGAAAACTTTTAGAGAGTGGATTTGTCAATGCTACTTCCTAGGATCCTCGTAAATTCAAATGTACATATTAAAACTGATATTCCCCATTGAATGAAATTCATTAGGGAACTTCATTTGCATAACTTGAGTTGAAACAAAAGGATATATTATTTTATAAATGGCTTGATGGCTCCTTTGTCTTTGGCCATTATATGCACTATTTAAGGAGACCCAAAATATGCTCATAAAACGCGTGGGTTATCAGAAGGAGCCGAAGAATCAAATTATTAATTTCGAAGAACAATGAGAAGTATTTATTAGGTGCTCAATTTTTGATATCGACTACATATGTTGTAGACTTCCTATTTGAAATGATGTGTGCCAAATGATTATATATGTAATTTTGAGGAGGAATTAATAAATGATTCAAAATTAAGTGTGATTTGAAAAGTATAAACACTGAATCTGAACCTGAAGACAACTATTTTTTTTTGTTTCTTTTTAAACGTGATACATACAATTGAGTGGAATGATATTAAAATTAATTGACTTTCATTATAAATGGTATAAATGAGACATTTTCTACGTGTATAAAGTTAAGGATTGTTGCTCGTGTGGGAACAATGGATAGTTCAAGGTATTATTATCTTAATTGTATACCTCAACCATTCCTTTAAAAAGAAAATTTTAAAAACAACACTCCCAAGGATGGTCGGTCCTTTGACAATTATTCTTTCAAGCTGAGAAAATAAATTCTTCATTTATTGTAAGGAATAGCTCACAGATTGACAAGAACCAAATAAAATGTTTAGAAAACTAATAACGCACAAGAAATGTAAATAAATCCACATTTGACAATAATATCCAGAATACATTTTCATGTAAAGGGAATAATTCCGTGTTCTGAAGTGAAACTAAGATAATATCCCATTATACCCCAGAAACAAAAATGGTGTACAAGTAGTCGACTCAAAACGTTTTTTGTTTTTTTTCAAATGGATAACACGGCGTTATCATGTTGCTATATAAATGGTAAACTTGCCATCTGTCGATCCGCATTCCTGTTTTAAATATTCATATACTGAACTCGAATGATTTCTTTTTATCATGACTGATTATAACTGCACTATTAAATACAGATTAGTGCAACAGTTGGAAGGAATGACGTCGATTGGTCAAGTACAAACTAATTTCGACCTATTCGTTTGTATCACTTAAGGTTGAGAGCTGCGTTGAAGGTTTGATTCTCATACATGAACTTGAAGTGACTCACTTCAAAACAGTTATCAATCAATAGTTTACACATCGAAAATGTCTGAAATTTGGAACGGGAAATAATTAATCTTTAAGGATGAACAAAAAATTTGTATTGAGAAGTTCTTCCATCCTTTCAAGCTCTGCTACGAAGCTTATTAGACGATTTTCCTCCATTTATTGTTACAATTCAGCATCTTTACGATGAATTAGGACCGTATCGAGAATCCCAGATATATTTATGCAGATCCTTTCACGAGAAGTCCCTTTTATCCAAGTTGATTTGTGTTAAGCCCCTAAATATATGACTACGCACAATAATATTAAATAAATAAAAAGGTCAAGTTGAAATAACAAATAGAGTCATGGATCCCTTTTGACAAGTTGTATGCGTAAGTTTTATGTATTAATGCAAAAGGTCTTGTGTATTTAGACATGCATATTTATTATGGGTATATATTTTTCTGAGATATTTATGGGTTAGCTTCCATAAATAAGGTTCCTGATCTCTCCTTCTTTGTGTGTCATAGAGCCTTTAACATATGGTTGAATCCTTTGTTTTTTTCCATTTTGTAGAGGTAGCTACCCTGACATTTGTAGCTTGAGGTTAAGCCTGACATCCAGATGAGGAGTCAGGCTACTACAATATCTATTTAGATCAAAGGTGCAAATAGAAAAAAGACGATTACAATACACTTGATGAATGAGTACTGTAATGGACATCCAATCCTAATATTACATTTTGACAAAATATTTTATGTATAGCAACTTACCTACCATTTTTGTGACTCTTCCAAAAGAGTCAACTATTTAACTCTTGTACATAGTCTCACACGTTGAACCTCCTGCCTTCTATAAAATAGTTGAAGGCCCATTTGGTCTACGAGCACATATTATGTTCGTAGTACAAATGTATGTTTGTACAGTTATACTTCTACCTATGAATATTGCAGGCACCAAATACACCTGTTATTCAATTAGAATAACAAGGCATTTGATTGATAACAAATAGACAAATTGTTTTAGTTAAGCATATATATATATATATATATATGTATCAAAGCCTGTATTTCATACTATCAAGGGGACTCCACAACCTCCGATTTAAATGAAATTTGGTGAGCTGAAAGATAATATAGAAGCTAATGAGTCAGCAGAGTATTGCCAAACAGGTCTAGGAAAATTTATCGACTTTTTTATCCCAATGAATACTTTCAACAGCATGGAGTAAATTTCTGTATACCGATTGCTGCCTCTGGTTAGATGAATTAGCTTTTAATTATAACTTGTCGTTTCCTATTTGAGTGCTTCTTTACATTACTCAAGTTCACATCATTCGGAAATTATTTTAAATCTAATTAACTTTGATAGAAATAAATCTTATTGTAAATCATTGTTTTTACTTTGTTCAATTCGCAAAATCTAAAAATCAATCTAATTGACAGTTTTTGTAAGAGTTTCAAAGTTGGTAGTCGTATATTTTTGGAAATACAAGTCCTAAATATGTAATTAGAATAATAACTTTTGCTACCTCATGAAAAAATTTCTTTATATAATCTTAATCTGGTCGGTTTTCATGTGAAAAACCCTGGCAAAATAAATTTACTCTAAGTTGTTGAAAGTATTATTTGGGAGAAAAAAGTCAGTGAATTTACAAATTGATGAATTGATCGTGGATGAATTTACCTATCGATGAATTGATGGTTAATTAATTGATCGATGAATTTACCGGACACCTTGCCAAACAACCGAGTAAAATAAACTCAATTTTTTTCATACAAATAAACAAATCACTCCACGAACTTAGAACGACCCTGCTCAACCATCCACAGAATCTCGAAAGAGCTCTCAATCTCCCATTCAATGAATAGATAAGATACAAGACAGAACTGTAGATCATTACATAATAATAAGGGATCATCCCCTAAAGTCCATATCTATAATTTCATTTATATAAAATGTTCTCTCAGTATGAATTCAGTTTGGAGTGTGTCACATTTTTAAGTAGCAACTCTGAGTCATTTTGGTTTTTTTTCTCACTCTCTGAGGCAGATAGAGACTATCAAAATCTTTTAATCACATTAAATCCAACTTCATATTTATATAATAATAATAAAAAGAACAGGCGAGTAATTTTATCACTAAAGACTCAAAGGTGTTGACCTATGACCGGGGTCAAACGTTTTCAATTACGACCATAATAGCCATGGAACAATGGAGTTTACGGAATCTCTTAATATGTATGAACATATATACAGTAGACCTTTAACACATACAGAATATAAATAAATACCATTATATATGTAGATTGAGGGGAGGGAGACATTCGAGCAAGGCACTTTTGTAGGTATGATTATGAAATGATTAGTATCAAAAGATTTTTTCCATAAAAAAAACAAATGAGCGTCTATGTACTAACAAAAAATCTAATTTATCTAATGAAGGAAAATATCAATGCATTTCTTGGCAGAAAAAAAAGTACATGAGCTTATCTTAAATACAAAAGATTAAAAAAAAAAAAGAAAAATACTACTACAAAAGTGGTTTGGATCGGACATTCTTTTAACCTTTTCTTTATTACTATTTTCCTCATCTTTATATTGAATTATTTATTTTTGTTTACATACATACAAAGTCCATGAATAATAATAATAATAATAATAATTAAAATTTTGCAAATATTCACTCAATGTCTGGAGTTGAATAACAACTCTGATTGTAACATATGTATATGTACCTTAATATTTAAGTTTATTCTGGCTAATTTATGCATATATGTAGTATTTTATATCAAATCTTATGATAAATAACCCGACCCCACCCGAAAAAAAAAAGTTTTTTGATTATGTTTCTGTATTGTTTTTAAAATTAGTTATTATTTTTGCATCCTATATGCAAAAATACATTCACAACTTCCAATAAAGTATAATTGATTATTGCTATGTATGTATAGTTTAAAATATGGATTTAGGAATGTTTGCTTTTGTACGTATGTCAGTTTAATGTAAGTTGTAATATATATGTCTGCAGTTTTATATAGATTATATCCATAGATAGACAAAAATTTAATAGTAGTTTCTTTTGTACAGTAAGCAAAAATCTCTTGCAAAAAAATTGTATTTTTTTTTTTTTAAATTAACAACTATAGATGGAAAAAGATGAGTATAAAATAAATAAACAAATAGACACAATGCATATTAGAAAGGAGTCTCAATGTGAATGTGGTGCACATCTGATGATCATCAAAGACAGCTGTTGTCCTTGTAAACAATTCACCATTCCAATTGAATTACACTTAATTACATAATGTATCTCTTCGAATTGTTTAATATTTTGGTTGACTACCTAATTCGGATCAACAAATTAAAAATAATTTGGAAAAGTTTAACATTATTTTTTCTTCAAAAATCTCTCCATAACCTGATCCCCCCAAAAGGAATTCTTGATCAGTAAAATAATTATTAAAATTTAGTGAAAAAACAGTTTTAGTTTTTTACTTTGAGAACTGAGGAACACAGTTTTTTCTCCCTCATTTTCTTCAATTAGATCATTTATCTATTATTATGAATGAATACTCACACAGTCCCATTGTTTCAAAGATTATTAACCCAGAGTTACTCAAACCCTATGTGTATAAAAATGTAATCAAGTGCTTACATCTCAATTGTCAAAGAATAATTGTTTTGAGTTCAATAAAAATAAAACACAAGTTCAAATAACGATATTTTAGCAAAAATTGAAATGAAGCTAAATATTTAGTATTTAACTATGATGTGCATAGATAAAATACCATATACAATTTTTGACGTCATCAAGAACCCGTTTATTCTTCTTTTTGGAGACAAAGAGGTAAGACTGGACCGGACTTGAATCAACGGTCCTCAAATAGGACGGATTCAACACTGATTAAAGATATTCTCCTTTTAACCCAGATTAGAGATTAGTTTGAGATTTGCTATAGGTCAATTTTCCATCGAAAACTTTATTCAGTATATTGCTTTGGGACCGATTACTCTAGTTTTTGGCGACTGGACTTGATTCCAAAATAGGACCAGAATTAAAGGTATACCGCATGTATTCCAAATTCGAATACTCTGTGATCAAACAGTCTGTTATATCTGGGGAATCCATTGCGGAATTCTCTTTGAGATATCGTTGTATTATTATTTATTACTGGGGATGGGAATTTTGTTGAGGTGAGAGAGTGTACAATAGCAATTACTATCTGGTGCTTCTGTATTTTATCTGCAGATGGTTATTTGACAGTACTTATAGTTGTTTCAAGCTCTTTACTCAACGATATAGACAACGATATTGAATTAGAATTGACAAACAAGGTAGTGGATCGATCTGATATTTTTCTTTACCTCATTAAACTCAACTCTATTTCAACATTTTGCCCGTGTCTATTTATTACTTACATACATTGATAAAAGAATTTGTTCCACACTGATGGGTGAAATCAAATTAAGGAGAAGATGATTTTTTTCCTCCGTCTTTTTTATTCAAGGAGGAATTCTCTCTGACTCTGAGAGGTGCGGTAATCCTTTTTATTATTATTCTATAATTCCAAAGTATGTTTGTACACATGAAATTATGTGCTTAGGGAAATGATTGATGCGGAGGAAAAGAGGAAGAAGTTGATAGAAGCATGTATGTTTGAATGACTGACTGACAATGATTATTTTTAATAATAATAAAAATAGGAAAGTCGTGTGACAGTTGAAACGGAACAATTAGTTTAAAACTTGTCAAAAAGAAAAAGAATCCAAATGTGTAGATATATGTAAGTAGGTAATAATTATCATATTAAAAATAAGTCCATTAAGTGATTATGCTGAATGTTACTTTTGACGCCCATCCGTAGATTTGATCCTTATTTTGGCCAAATGTATCTCTCTCTCTCTCAACCTCTTCTCTAACAATGGAGAGAAGGAAAATTGGCCCGAAATCAATTATTATATATATATATAATTAGCCAATTATGTACATTCTTACTTAGTTTTGGTCTATTTTTTAATTAATATTTGGGATTGGTTGTTAACATTAGTTAATTTGAGTTGATTACATCAAGGTTCAGAACATGAGTATGGAATCAATAATTAATAGTTAATTTGTTTCGTTGAATTTTCATGTTTAGTGGGATAACCCCGTGAGCTCCATTCAAAAGATGATTAAAGATCACATATCAGGAGAGCAGGAAATGGCTAAACATAGATGTCGGAGTGTAGGGTTTTTAAAAAAAAGTAAAAATTTGGGATCCACTATTCACAATAGATTGTTTTAACGTGACGTCATCATTCTGAAGGTCAGCCATCTTGTTATGAGACAACATCGAACAAATTTTATAACACTAATAATCCCTTTTCCTAAAAATACAATAGATGATGCAAGATGATCTCGAATGTTCCTTCCAGACTCCAAGGAATTAATTCGAGAATTTCAAATCAAATATCAAATCAATATCAAAATATCTAATTTTCTAAGCAAGGACTTAGTTTGGACAGCTCATCTACGCATATTTCACACTTAGGAGAGCAATATCTCTCAATTAAGGGCAATTTTTCCAACGAGGTAGGGTTCCCTTATGAGTTTCATGAAGTTTGTCTATTTTTTTGTTCATCAGCTATACTTCCAAGACGGTTTCCTTTTCGCACGTCGAGTTTTTTTGTCCACTCGCAACCTCGACTCACAAAAAGGAAAGGAAAAATTTGGAAAAACAACTGGTAGCAGCTACCTTTCTGTAATTTCCTTTTTGCCAACTTTTTAATATTTGGCAGAGTTATAATTTAGATATACTAAACATTTATATATTCTATCAATATACAAACCAATAGTTAATACTTGTGTATCAAAACTACAAAAAAAGGGCGCGCAATTTAATATATTTTAAATTATTTAATAATTTACCCTTTACGAGTTCATAACACGTAACATCAGCTGCTTTATATCAAAAGAGCCAAATGATGAAAATCACAGTGTGTTTTTGTTTATCCCAAAAAGCTCGTCGTGTCGGTCGTTTATGTAAACTGTGACGTCAGTGAAGTCGTATACATATATCTATATATGTGAATATTTTTTACCTTGAGACATATGTATGTATATGTTATTTGCTGATTATCATCAAAACTAAACAAAAACAACAAAAACAGATTTTAAAGCACATAAGTCATAAATATGTAGACTCTTAAAAAAATGCATATATTTAAAATTTATGCAAATGAAACAGTCATTTATTTATTTCTGTGGAAGAAAGAAAAATCTTTCAAATGCATTTTTTTTGTTCTATTAAGCCAACAGCAACGAAAAAAATAAAATAAAATGCAATTTTTCTCTTCAAATCATATGCATCCGCCTAATTTACTATAAGGCAATATGAGCATATTGATAGATTGCATTTCTAAGCTAAAGTCATTTCTTATGTAGTAGTAGGTATGCTACTTATAACAGGAGGGGAAATGGCTTTTAAAAAAAAACATTATTCAATGTTTAATAATAATGGAAAATCAATAAACGTTATGAGTGTTTTTGTATTATTATTTACATATCTGTTTATATCCAGTTATATGTATGTATATACATAGACACAATGCACTCTCAAGTCCTACTGGGAGTTTATACTCATATGCTCTCTTGATTAAAAAAAAAAATACTAACATTTATAAATGAATCGTATTTTATAAATATTTTATTTGCGATTTAATTCATTTTCAATCTTCATGAATATTTAAAGAGATACGCAATAGATTGAATAGATGAGTATGGAACTGACTCATCTGCGTAAAATATCAATAAAGGCTAGATCCTCCACAGCTGTCATTTGTGTTCTAGACTTATAACTTTGAATTTCACTTTTAAACTCTAATTCTAAACCCCAAAATGATTGTAATTACTAAATCTACCTTGAACTTCATGAAACCATGATTTGTCAGCACTTATTCCTGATTCATACATTGGTTTATAATGCATTATTATTATTATAATTGAAATTGGTACTATTGTATTCTATGTATCTTTCTAAATTTTGACTAAATAATCAGTGCTCCAAAAAGAATACATTTCTGTTAATCAGAGCCATTAGGGTCCTTGCAGTTTTTTTTCATATAATGACAAAATATAAAGATTTTGTTCCACAAAATCTGTATTTTTTTATATTAAAAATGATATCAAAATGGGCTAAAAGTAACGAAACAAAAATATTCAATTATAAAAATGTAATGAAATAATCACCTGCATAAGTCGTCAAGCATTAAGAGCTCAGCTGCCGCTGATTATTATTTATATTTTGCTTCATATTAGTGCCCATAACCTTGACGTAAATCTTTTTTAAATTATAAATATCACTTCTATTAAATAAAAAATTGTTCAATCGCACTTTAGGGATAGTGAAAATGGTAAAAATGTGGAAGAAGGACTCATTCCTTGCGCATTAAAAAGCCACGCCATAGTAGATGTCATAAAACATATGGTAACACTGAGAGGCATAATGCTGTTGAACCTTCAGTTTATGGCATAAATAAAGGAGATGTAATTATTTTGCATTGTATCTCAAAGCCTCTTTTATTTAATCCATTAGGAAAAACCGCTTGGGTGACAAAACAAAATAAAAAGAGGTTGCTCTTCCTAAAAGGAGTATTTGTATGCATTTGTACTCATCTCTAATGTCAAAACATATTTACTTAATGGATGTGTACACTATGGGTATTGAGAAACAATTGATAGCTTTAAAAACAAAAACAAATATGTATGTAAGAAAGTTTCCCAGCTGACATGAATTTGGAGTGATTGAACTCAGCCAGGAAGGACTCTTTCATATATCTAGTAATTGACTAACTACTAATTAATTTCGAGTCTTTCTTTGTTATTATTGAGGAGGAAAGGTTGAGAGAGGCAGAATAGGAATGTCTTATTGATTTATTTGTTTGTCTCAATTTGTAAAATAATGATTTCAATATTATTTAAAGTTTATCTATCCGTCAGTCAAAAATTGTAAAGTACATACATTTATATTAACTAATCACAAGGTACACTTGAACTCCCTAATGAAGGAAATGCAATCTAACCCATGATGACTAATGTTGGCACGTAGACATTGCCCATCATTAAAAAGGAACATCAAAAATGATATTTTTTCTTTATGGTCATGATATTCGTTTTCATTTGAGCACAGTTCATAGCGTTCCTTAATGAGCTGTAGAAATGAAAATATTTGCAACGTGAGAGTAGATGCTCATTTCTTTCTTCATGTGTGCCGCATTGTATTTTATGGAACACTTTATGGGACATATGGGATTTTTAGGACTCTATATTTTTTATATCTCCGTGACTGACAAGTTTCATGGACTTTTTTCTTCTAATTGATTATTCACAATAGGACGTTCAAAAGACAAAATATGATTGAAATCAGTTAACTAATTACGTCATTCCTTCCAACAATTAAACAGTTCTTTAGCTCGTAGTAGCCACTTGTTTGTTCATAGCTTAGCAGTAAGTTAATTTGAGTTCAAGTAAATCAAATTTCCGGGCATTAATCAAGGGCATATTCACATATGTCATAGACGGTTTGATACAGTAATCTCCCGCTTAAGTACGCATCCGTTTAAGTACGCATCCCAGAAAAGTACGCAAAAATTTCTCAAAAAACTTTGGTTCAACTTTTTTTTATTTCAAACGAAAAACGAAAAATCAGTAACAAACTGCAGCCTGATGAAATATACATTGCAATATGTAGTATTTATTCATTGCTCATCATGTCGTGCAAAGTTAGCTGGCGCATGTTTTCCATCTTCTTTTGCTTGACTCGCAATGTCACCTGCCTCAGTTTTTGTTGAAAGCTCTCAAATGTGATTTTTATCTTGTCATAATCATCCCCTGCTTGTTCCTGCAAGACTGGACACAGCAACTGATCTTCAATCTCGAGAACTTTGTTATAAAGCTGATCAAAGCCATGAAATACAACGCTATTGGTGACAGGTTCACCATCACAAGCATTGCTTGGGCCAGCCTCATCGTCAGTGTCAGCATCTTCGCCAGACTGCACTGCCGCCAATGCCGTGTTTACGTCTTCCAACAGAGCCTCTGAATATTCTTCGTTCTTCTCGTCATCGATGTGCATAAATTCGTCAAGCTCGTCATTGTCAATTGCAATATCTAAAGCCCTAAAGCTAAGTAACAATTCGGGTATGAAGTCGGGCTCTTCATCAACTCCTCCTGCCATTGGAGTTAGCAGTTGGGCCTTGTTGAAGGAGTTTCTTATTGATGTGTCTGATATGAATTCCCATGCTTGCTTTACATAGTGAGCGGCATCCAGTAAATGAGCTGTAATGTTTACACGCATCACTGCATACTGCGACACAAAACTGTTAAGTACGCACCTCCCGCATAAGTACGCAAAGCCACCTCTAGATCAAGTTGCGTACTTAAGCGGGAGATTACTGTACATCAAAGTAAGACCCTGTTGGGAGTAAATAGTTGATCCTTATTCGCTAAAATGAACAAATTTAGAGAGTATCAAATGTTTGTTTTTTAAAAAAAAAAAAGAAAAATTACTGTTAATTTATTTCGATGAAATGGCTTTATTTGTACAATTCACGTTGTTCCGAATGGGGATTAGTGAACACGAAAAATAGGATATACTTGGAGAAAAATACACGCTCCATAGACAAGTAATAGTTATTTCTTACACTACCTAAAAGTCTAATGATGTTGTAACAACATATTTTTAATTTATATAATTAAGAGAGAGGGGGATTTAAATCACGGTAAAGATCGAATTCCTTTTATTTCTCAGTCCCATTGTGACTTTCATCCAAAGCATTTCAGTCAATCACTACTTTTCTAAGTCTAAAAGAATTTGTGTTCGTATGAAATTTAGTTGCTGCTCTCTTCTCTAAAATGGACGACTTCAACAATGATGACGTCACGTGAAAACGCGAAATATAAACACAAAGCCTTTGTAGGTTAAAATTTTGAAATCAATACAGCCCTAGGTTAATGATAGCACATAATACTTGAGAGTAATTTTCTTGACTCAGTAAAAAAAAAGTTCCAAACCTAATTATTATGCGTATTAAATGATAGAATATTTTTTTTAAATTATGTTTCATTGTTCTTTTAAGGAAAAAAAACCCTTCAAAATGTTGGATAAATGTATATAGAACCACTTAATATTCTGACTTCCTTGTGATACAAAGCACTTATAAAAATATTACAAGGGAAAATAATAAAAGATTCGAAAAATTGATGACCCTTTTTTAAAAAGAATAATATAAGGTCAAAAAAAAAAAATAATATCTACAAGAAACTTCTTGATATTAATGTACCTATGTATACGTAATATGTATCTAAGGGGAAGAAGTAACCGGCATTCCACGGAGTTATTTGTTAAATGTATGTACATACATATTATTTAAAACGTGATTCACTCATGGTTTGTTTCGAAAACAAAAGCATTGTGTCATTTTATATATTATGTATGTATATATATAAACACACATCAAAAATTGAGTTAACAAAAAATGGGGGAAATAAGAGGAAGAGGAGATTTAATATTCACTTTTTAAAGGGTAGAAATCCGAAACAAAGCTACTAAATCAATCATTTCCATAGAGAAATACAAACATAGGAATCCAAACAGGGATTGTTATCACTCACAAATGATGTTTATGGGATGCTCAAGGAATGATGCCGTCACATTTGTTTTTGAATAATAATAATGTTATTGTGTAACTAACTTCAATTTGAATATACAGCAATACCCTATAATAGCTTCAGACTATTTCAGACCTTCAGTGCTACAAACTAATATGTATAAGGGAGATTTTATTACTAAAAGGTGTAAAACACTATGCTATAGTGTGACCCAGACTGATCCCATTTCAACCTAACAGGGTAATTAATAGGAATGTAAATCATATGCAATTCGGGCTTGTAATAAAAAAAGAAAGAGAAAATCAACCTGGCAACACTGACGGAATAATGAATGTCGAGGGGGGAAGCAGCTTGAGCTGTCATGACGTTTTACTGAGCTACAAGCTGCTATTCTCCTTTATATATACAACAATAAATAATAACATAGATGAGAGGCACAAAATTAACTGAAATTAAAGTCAGGAAATTATATATTTTTAACTAATAATAATTATACGAGGACTTGAGCCCTTTGCGTTTACATTTTATTTGCTTTATTAACCTTAAATCATGTATTCCTTCATGCGAGATCTTTACTATCAGGTAGATGTTCTCCCCTCAGATATAAAGGAAAGATGATAACAGCATTGGAAAACAAAAAGACCTGTTTGAAGAGCCAACTCCACTTTTTTATCACACGCCCGAATTGCATATGATTTACATTCCTAGTAATTAAATTAATATCTAGAGATGGAGAAATTGTCGAGCGATATTAAAAGGCGTGCGATTACTATTTAAATATATATGTATATTAAGAGTTCCATCCAAGCTTTTCTCGCGTTTTTGTCAACTCGCAACCTCAACATTAAAAAGAAAGAGGTAGAAATGAGGATGAATAATAGTGTTGTCATGTTATGGTACCCTTGAGCCAGATAAGAAGAAGTATTAATACCCGCAGTATGAGTTCATAATGAGTAGTGTCATTTGCTTTAAATCAGTAAAGAGTCAATTGATGAAAGCAGCTGAAGTGATAATAACGCACTGAACAGTACATACATTTGTTTATCTCAACAAGCTGATGTTTGGTTCATTGCTCTCATTTAACGCAAATCAATTTGAAACAAATTTTCCATCTCTAAATGTATATCTATTACCCCTTTTCCATGCTGCATGTATTGTTCAACTACACCGAATAGCCAATTGAACGACCCCTTTATTTATCTTTTTTTTCCCCGCTATGATTAAAAATCCTAGGAATGACGTCATTTTCATATACATTTTTATTAAACATAACTTTTTTTTCTTTTTTCTTTTTCCACAAGGAATCAAGGACTTAAATATATAGCAAAATATAAACAGACGTTGCAAATCTGTTTATTTTTTTAAGGCTAGTAGATAATACAGTAACATTATCATTATCAATGCATTGGTAACTAATTGCATAGTCGTTTTAATTAATTAAACCATATAATTAATGATTCAAAATAATTAGTAAATATGTTGTACATATATGATGAGAGGTAAAAATTATACGAGGAAAAAAATATTCTAATGTTCTATAAAATAAAATGGATACGTACAGAGTTGAATACTCAAGATACTGAAAATTTCATTTTTTTTTTATTATTATTATTATCATTCAAATCAAGGTAAAAATAGTTATATAATTATACTATAATACCTTGGATTTCGATTATTTCACTCTTTTCCTCTGTAGTATGATCATACTTAAAGGAACGTTCTCATCTTTATTTCCATTGTCTCTTTCAGATTCATTGTCACCATAACTACTACCTTGAGGTCTACGCATTGCCTTATTCCTCTAAATAAAAAGTCCCTTTTGAACTCTTCTTCAAAATCATTTATGGAAGTCCATTTTAGTGTATTTATAATTGCATTTTATTTGTCCCATTTTGAATTTACAAATTAAGTAAATTGCTTATTAGCAGACCATGTCAAGATTATAATTAATGAAGTCGCAAGGATTACAATGGATAAAACTACTACTTTCTTAAGTATACAGTTTCCTTCATGATACTGCGTATCTTATTTTAGAGATCCACAATTACTCTAATCCCGTACTAATTTCATAATCCCATAATATGCGGATACAGATACTAATATAAAAGTAATGGATAGGAATGGGTGAACCTTTTAGTAATGTTTTAAACTGTTGATGAGGTTGTTTGAATTTTTGTATTTCATTCCTAGTCACTCCATGTTTGAGTCACATCTATTGCCTTACCCCCTTTGGTATCTCCTATTTGAAAATGATGCAACATTCAAAATATCTAGGTATGTATCATTCATAAATATGAATGTATATAATATGCAAAACGCCGCGTGCGAGATTTTGTGGAGTTGGCACTTTGAACAGTTCTTGTTGTTTTCCCAAGATGTTATCATTTTTCCAATATTACTGAGGGGAGAACATCTACTGGATAGTAAAGATCTCGCATGAAGGGATACATGCATTAAGTTTAATAAAGCAAATAAAATGTAAACAAAAAGGGCTCAAGTCCTCGTATAATTATTATTAGTTAAAAATATATAATTTCCTGACATTAATTTCAGTTAATTTTCTGCCTCTCATCTGTGGTATACATAATGTTATTATTTACTATTGATGTCTCATTTGTATATATAAAAGAGAATAGAAGCTTGTAGCTCAGTAAAACGTCATAACAGCTCAAGCTGCTTCCCTCTCAATATTCATCAAATTGTCAGAGTTACCAGATTGATTTTCTCTTTCTTTTTATTTTACACACCCCATTTGCATATTATTTACATTCCTATTCATAACGACTAGAAATGTAAATCATATGCAAATTGCGCATGTAATAAAAAAGTGGAGTTGGCTCTTCAAACAGGTCTTTTTGTTTTCCGAAGCTGTTATCATTTTTTTTTTTTACCTTAGGAAGGTAACATCAACTTTACCTCAATATAATATTTTACAAGAAAAGAACAGTCTGCAAAGGTTATATCATGGAGAGGAACAAAGGAAAAATTAAAAAATGGATATCATTCATTGAGGAGAATGATTGAGTTAATGATGTTTGTGAATATAATAATGAATCTGGAGTAACGTATTATAATGTTTGTGGTTTGATGTTTTCATTTGTATACATATATAAAGGAAAATAGCAGCTTGTAGCTCAGTAAAACTCAAGCTGCTTCCCCCCTCAACATTTATTAAATTGTCAGGGTTGCCAGGTTGATTTTCTCTTTCTTTTTTTCTTTTTTATATTTGCATATAATTTACATTCCTAATAATCACTGTGTGCCGCTTGTGTTGGATCAGTTCTAGTACTGAATTCCTCATCGATCTTTCCGCTTCCTCTTTCCAGTGGGTACAAAGACAAAATCAAAAAAAAAGCACTAGGTCTGAAAAGCATTTGAAGTCTATTTTGTTTTTGACTCCACTGAAAAGAGGGAGCGAAAAAGAAGAAAAAAGATCGATGAGGAATTCAGTCCTAGAACTGATCCAACTCTATCGGTGTCACTCCGGATGTTCAAGAAGATGAATAAAATGCTTCGTTTCAAGATTCATATTAGTCTTTTTTAAGAAAATAAAGACCATTTACCCTTATTTTCGTTCAACATTTGAAACTGTCCTGCTCCATCTTTGCTAATTAGTTTTACTTCTTTTTTTCTTTCTACAGTTTGGAACAATGTAAGGTTTAAATAATAATTTAATTCTTAATTTTAAACGTATTAAAAGTATCGATTTTTTCCAAGAAAGATTCAACCGCTTCATCGTTATGCTACTGATATGAGTTCAATTCATTTTATATAGCTATTTTCTACGCAGTCTTGCAACTTTTTCCATAAAATTTCTTTCAATTAGATTATTTTAGATCCTATTTTCACTTACCATTATGTCAATGATTATAACCCTTGACCTGATGTACTCTATAATCAAAACTGAATTAGATCACAAAAAGGTATATAATTATTTTAGCATCAGTATTCTACAGAGTGTAAGAGTTTATAGATTTTTTTTTTCTAAAATAGCTAAAGCAGGGGTGGTCAACTATTGCTGCATGAACCAAAAAGTGAATCATTACATGGTCTGAAACAAGGAAACTAACCAAATGAATTTATAAGGGGTAACATAAAAACCTTGCAAGCTAAATATACATCAATCGGGCAAATTAAGGTGCATAAAGTGATAAACCAAAAGAAAGCAGTGGCAGCTTAACAACGAATCATTTCCCCTGCTAAAAAAATTTCTTACATATTTTAACATTTACATAACATATTTGAGTTATTGTTATTTCATTTGTTATGTGTGTCTGCGTTATAATTCTGAATTCTCAAAGTAAATTTCATTGAGAGTCGTCACTGAATGATTTACATACGTACTTGTATCTCTTTGGACCATATACAAAAGACCCTTAGTCTCTAGTCACATTAGCCAATAAGTTGAAAATGCTTTGACTCTTTTGTATAGACTATAGAGGGGATCCTTGATTTGCGAGTTTAATCCGTTGCAAAAGGATTGTTTCTAATCCTAATCAATATTCCTTCCAAGAACCAATGGAAAATTGTTTAATTTGCTCAAGATCCTAAGTCAGTGGTTTCTAACCCCTGTGCCGCGGCACAATAATGTGTGACGGCATAAATACTGGTATGCCGCGAAGAGATAATAGTTGGAAGACATTTAATTTCTTAATCATGATGACAGCGGTCAGTTCAAAATTGGTGAATTTCTGGAATCTAAAGTTAGAATAAGCTGCAGTCTTAATATTAAGATAAAGTAAAGAAGCACCAGCATTACTGTTCTACTGATATCCACCATTATTGTTCTATACCAGTTACTAAATACAGAATATGTTGTGTCTATGTGAATAAAAATTATCCTTATGTGTTCTTCTTTGTTTTTTTATTATTTTATAGCAAAAAGTCTTTATGTGTATATAATATTTATTTTTTTGTGATAAGTGTGTGCTCAACAGTGAGCCGCAATTTTAAAAAAGGTTGAGAACCACTGCCCTAAGTATTCAAATATATTAATTTTATTATGTTTAACTTTAAATTTGTACAATTGACATTCCTTAATTTCAAACACAAATAACAGTCATTAAAATAATTATCACTTTTCACAATCTATGACTTAATTTACACTTTTTAAGGTTTTTTTTTTTTTCACTAGGAACTTATCCAAAGATTTTGTCAACATTTTGTGAAAATATGGCATTATGTTGTCGTTGAACAGATTCATCCTTTGCACAGTAACTACTTGACAATTTGTCAATTTTTGATTCTTTTCAATTAGCATTTGAGATTCCAATAAAATTATCCAAACAAATACCCAAATAAGGCCACTTTTGCCACAGCGAGACAAATTTCACTACCATAGTAATGGATATGAGTTATCTGTCAACATTTTGAGAAGTGGCATTCTATAATAATTTCTCTTCGGATAATTTTCAAAATGTTTCCTGAGAACAGTTGCTGAGAAAACTATGGAAGAGGACAAAGTTTGGTTGAAAATAATCTCTTATCTGAGATATATCTTCACCTTGAAAAGGCAAAGCAAGCAGTTAGGAGTTCATAATATTGGTAAATATTATTTCAAAGATGTAACGAAAGTTATTTGTGGATGTTAATAAAGGGCCTTAATTAGAGTAGAAAAGTTTTATCACGAAATTGTCAATCTATGATATTTTTATCTTTGCTTCTATTATTTCCATCATTGTAATATCTAGTGAATGGGCAGGAGCTGTACAAAGAATTGTTCGGTCTAGGACTCCAATATTTGGCACTTATGGGCCTATTGATATCCTCCAGCAAAACTGTCACACGAAAACATTCCTGGACCTGTAAAAAAATTGAGAGGATTGTCCTGTTTGAAAGCTTCCTTACCTTAGACGATGCAAATGTGGTGAATTTGTATCCCTTTCGAATCTCTTTCAGACATTTCAAAACTTTTATTTTTATCATAAAACAAAGCAAAAAAAAACATTAAAAAAATGTAAAACCATGTGTAAAGTAGTCAAATGATTGTTTATTTTTGTTTACCACTATCATTAAATATATTCAACCTTTTTCTTCTATGCTTTATACCACTTAAAAAAGGGTTTCTTCACCTCCTTGTCAGTTTTTGTTTTATTACATATGTAAGTTTTGTATTAATGCTTTGATTGTATGTATTTGATTTTGAGGTCTTTAAAGGAAAAATAATAATTTTAAGTACATACAATGTTAAATAATGTTTTTATAAGAATATATGTACATGTATATAATATATTAATATATAAAGACCTTGCTAGTGGGGGGAAGGGGGGGGGTGGAGAATAAAAAAAAAGATGGATTCACTTTAGTTTTATTGATGACGAGTGTGGCCATACATATATAGAATTCCCTGCTAGTTTTTAGCTTTTTTAATAATAAATGAGAGATGAGAGTTTGTAGTGATGTCACGTGTATGTATGTATGTACCTTAAATCACATTGACTGTTTGTGGGTCAGAAATATTAATTAAGTGTGAAAGAACTTTTATCAAATGGCTGTTTCAGTGATCAGATTTATGTTTTGAAGGGTTAAGTACATAATTAACAATTTTAAATCTTTTCTTTTTAATAAATAAAAGTTCATTTTAAAAAAATTGTAAATTTTTTTAGGGAAATAATATGAATTTAAAACTGCTTTAAATCCATACAGCCCGAGTACCTATGTACATGTCACTTAATGAAATCAAAGCTACAAATTCAAGTGGTAAGTAAAAGTACCTATATGTACGTTCAAAGTATATATGATGCATTGACGCACGGGCAAGCGGGGAACTACATATGTTGTATGTATAGTTAATATAATAATGATTTCAAAGTGTTCTAAGTCGTCAGTTTGCATATGTGCGAGAATTGAGGTACATCATCAGGTGTAGAATACGTTTGTCATATTCTTTTTCTATTATTTTTATTACTTTGAGGCACTACTTTGAAGCACTTGATTTCCTACCTATCTACCTAGGTTCACATAAATACAACCTTATTTATTTATGTATATTTAGGTGAATGTATCTTCATATTTATCAGTGATTTTTTTTTCTCTATGTAATGTAAACATTCAAACACATATTAAGTTGTACATATAAGACACACACACACATATACTGTGAGAGTGGAGGAAAGGCATTGATTCATCCAGGAAGGTAAGTGATTGATAAAACACACTTTATTAACACAATAAACATAAGGAAAAAAGTAACTACAAGAGAACTTGAGGCTATATTTTAGTTATTATATGAATCTATGTAGGGCTAACCTATAAAAACATAAAGAACTAATTGTATATAGAGATAAAAGTAGGATTTGAACATTTCAACATTCAAAATACCATATATTTCATACAAAAAGGTAATTCATGTTCTTGTAGGTACATGTTTTAATAGTAATATCGCTTCATTTAGTCCATATTTTGTTGTAGAGTGGCTTTCATTTCAAGACTTTTTTGTTGTTGTTGTTGATAAAATCCACTATTTCCATGCTAATCCAATAAAATGATGCGAGTTTATAGCCTTTGAAGTTTGCAACAGTTTGGATTTGAAATGTTTGTCATTTTTGCATAATCAATTATGGCCTCGGACTGCTCGAGATATTGCTATATAAAGACATGTATCCATCCCAAAATTTTGACGTCCATTCCATCCTATATAAATCCGAATTAAACGCAAAAACTGTCCAATGCAAAGAACAAACTTTACTCAGTTGCCTAATCATAAGTAGATGTCATAATGAGACGTTTATTTACAATATAACTCGGCCATTTTCCTGGTATAAATATCAAATTTGTATGAAAATAATAAATACTTTGACTAAGTTTTAATTACGATGTCAGAATAATTGGAAACTTGTGAATTTGTTAGTCACAGTACCTACATAGATTTAACCATGATTAAAGGTACCTAAAGTTTTACTCAACGAATCTAATTGAACTTAATCATAATATGAGTAGATAAATGTGATACTATGTACGGGGTGCTTTAAAACTTGAAACTTTGTCAAGGACCGATTTTAGAGGGACAGAACGAGATTGGTTTAATGTTCCATATTAAGGACCTATACAGCTCTAGCCTGATGTTAGACCTGATAATATATTGAATCTTAGATCTTATATATCCTTTTTTATCAATGTGAATGATCATAGTACAAGTATATTCAACATTTGTGCCTCAATTGTAATTGAAAACTGTATGTACACATTAAACTATGATATAAATAATTATGAAACTTTTGTAGGGTTAGTGAGTTTATTTAATTCAAAATGTTTAGTTATGTACGTATATGTCCCGATCGATTGAACTAGGATACGAGGTTCAAAGAGATTGACTATTCGTACAAAAAAAGAAACAATTTTGTATTTTAAGAATCCCTCACACATTTGAATATATTGAGATGGATAGTTATTCGAACTACAATAGGACAATGCTGTAATTTTATATTTATACCTACTACTCAAAACAAAAAATACCGGGAAATTTGAATTTAATTTTTTGGGATTCTGATAGGGATAAACGTTCTTCTTTTTAAATTGTGTCACACCTGTGTCTGGCATCTGTGATTCCAAATTACACACCAAAATATTCAATAGTGTTTGAGATCCGTGTCCTTTTGTGATCAACACATATCGATTTTTTCCTTTTTTTAAAAAATGTCTTAAAGATGATGACACAAATGCAATTTGAAGAAATGTTCTACGAACCCAAAAAGTTACAATAAATATTTCAGATAGTATTCTTTTGAAATTTTGATAATTTGTCGTTTATTTCGTGAGGTATCTAACCTATCGCCATCTGACTGTTAATTTAATAGCATATCTAAACCCAGCAGTTATTGTTTTGTAATTATTATTGACTTGATAAAAATTTTATAGCTGTTTAGAAAATTCAAAAAAAATGTTGCTAAAGGTGCATTGCATCGAGGGGCTACTTTTGAGGGGGATGAAATGAATTGATGATTAAATGAAGATTCGTTTGATTCCCGATATATTTTTCCCTCAGTAGTAGATCTCCTAGAGTTTTTAAAAAGATAAACATAGGTAGACACAACTTCCATCAGTTTCCATCGCCTCTCTAAGATTAGTCTTTCATTCATTCCTGTAGACCATGGGTTCCCAACTGATGGGTCGTGTCGCAACTACTTCAGAGATCTTTAAAATGCGTATGTCCCTCATTTTCACAGAAAATATAAGGAAATTGAACTTGCTGACTCATTAGAAGAGAGTTCCTGGGACTTCAAAACTTTCAAAATGTGGGTACTCAAAGGTTGGGAGCCACTGCAATAGATAATTATTTCTTGGAGCGAAAGTTCATAGGATTTTCAGAGAGACAAATTGTCTTACTTTTTAAAATAAACGAAGGAAGAAAATGTTTATATAGTACTGAATGAATGTATGTACTTTGTATAAAAATGATGCATAGACCCATAAAAAAACAAGGCTATGAAAATAAAATGGTTTGTTAACGCCCCATAAAGTTTGGGCAATTACTGATTGACTCAACAATGGGGATTGGATCAATTATTTTTTTACATACATATGTATGATAATATGTAAAGTAAGGGTAAATGGAAGCTTTCAACACCATTGAAAAAAAAAAAATAATATCAGTTAGAAGTTCTATTTTTGGCAAAGGCATGAAATGAAATGAATCAGCTTGTGTATGTAAGTAATATATATATATACGTAATGTTATGTATATTTTTAAGGCCAAAAATTAAAAATTCTAATTAAAGAAATAATTAATTTTTCTTAAAAAAGTTAATGATTCTTATTGCTCTCAATATTTTTTTGTTCTTCTCTCTCACACTAATTGCTTAGGTATACATACATATATGTATTATGTACATAGAAATATATTTTAGTCTGGGAACTTCAATTTCAAATCAAGACAGCCATGAATTACTGCATGAGTATGTATTACTTTATATATCTTAGAGCAGTTAAGAGAGGGAGCTAATTTTTACATTGCAATTCATTTTGAATTGCTTATTATTTCGCAATATTTGCTGAGTCACTTTTCAAACAAACATTGACTAGAGCATGAATGGGATTCGGATTCGTATGACTCATACATAAACAGCACAGCACAACTAACGCTAGTCACAACAGCCATCAAAATATTTTAGATTTAATATTTTTCATGAATATATAATATGGAAGTTGTTTTTTGTATCAAATCTGTTTATTTGTTGATTTTTGAGTATTGAAAAGTTCTAAGACAACTTTCGTGTAAGAAACCACTAGAAAATAAACTTTTTTTTTCTGCTGAAATGAATGTTGATCATTATCTAAAGTGTGTTTCTATTGTTATATGAGCAAAATATTTTTATGAGTTTTTTTATGAGAACATCACTTTTTCCATGGATAAAGTCATGTAATGTCAAAAAGTACATTATGTATTTAAGGACTTTGTTTCGGGATGCCTCAAATTTGTATATTTTAGGTAAACTATTAAATTTTGATCATTCATTTTTTAAAGGGTATTATACTTTTAAAAGAACAAAAGTTCAGTCGCAATATTGATTGGATTTAATTTGTTTGAGACAGAAATTGTATATAATTATTGTATTTAAAAAAAAGTAACAAATGCGGGGGTTTTTAAATGGGTGACTTAACTAAGGCAGATAGCACCTCTTTATTTCATCTCTAATTCTTTTTTTCCTACTAATGAAGAAATCCGAAAAATCAACTAGACAATTATATGTCATTTTCTTCTTCTTTTTTTTTCTTTTTTTTTTTTTTTTGCTAATATTTACTTGGAACATTCGAGTAGGAGAATAATTTGAGTTAAACAAATCAGCGCTCAGAAAAAGAGCCAAGAGTAGAAAAATCGGCAGCTACAAAAAAAAATATATACAGAGTATGTTTTGAGGACATCAATGTGTCCCTAAATTATATAGTTGCTCATATGTAACAATCAATCAATCAAATATCGTATGATTATATCAACATTGAGTAAACTTGCTCCTCCATAGAAAATTGAAATCAAATCAATATACATAAATGTATTATCAAAAAAATGTTGGGAAATAATAAAAATAAAAGGAATTTACCCTTTGATGAGTTTGATTAACATTTTCCCTTAAATGCATTGACATTAAGGATTATTATGCAAAAGAAATAGCCAAGAATTATTTTGACTCCTGCTACGGGAAGTGATGAAAAAGAAAGAGAGTTGCAGTTTCTTCTGTAGAAACCGTATTGCAAAAAAAAAGAAACAAAAAAAATTATGAAATTTATACACACTTATGACCATTCTATGGTTTCATATATAAATATATATATACATATATATATATGGTGATGTTAGTAAAAACCGGTATGGTTATATACATATGTACATATAATAGGCATGCCCCATTCCTTGAGGTTGTTTTTTTCTTCGTTGTATGTATGTACCTTTCAAAGGATTTTATGGCCCTATAGGAAGAAAAAAGGTTAAAAACATCCTTTTTTTTCTTATTATTTCTGTGTTCTTTTTTTGTTTTTTTGTGTCTGTTTTTATGAGCGTGGAAGGGATCGAGGGAAATAAGAGTTTGGAGGTAGAAGAATGATGAGAAAAAGAAGTTCATAGGAGAAGGAAATGGATACAAACTCATTTCTCATCTTCCTTTAAGATTTTTAATTACAGAGATAAATTATCATTATGTTTTTGTTGTTTTTTAATACTTGAAGTATCTACGAGGTCAAATATAACTTTGTTAGAAACAAATCGATGGGAGATTCTATGTACATACAAAGGTAAACACATCTTTCATTGATTCCCTTCCAATAAAAAAACAAGACATGATCATATAATGTACCTATTTCATTCTTAGATAACAAATGTTTTAGACACCCTGTGTGCTCATTTACAATAGGGATGATGCCCTGCAAATTCGTAGAGACCTACCTCAATCCCCGTTGCTTACCCTTTTACAAAGACATTACCCTACGCAAGAACACTGCGTCATTTAACATGTCGTTTTGGTCGAGTCTTTGAGCTCAAGTTCTTCACTCAGTCAATTTGTAAGTCTTTTGTTGACTCCAACTTGAAAGTTGCAACAGATTATTGAGGCCCGAGTCATGAAATTTAATCCCCATAGAGTCTTCATCATTAATAATAATAATAATTATTATTATTATTATTAAATATATAAGGCCCTTAAAGAACATCCTTTGAAATAAAGGATGTTTCTGAGTCTCAGACCTCTATATAATCTTACTATTCAAATCTGAATATTTTTTAACTTTGAGTCCAAGGCTGTAAACCGTTGATTAGTGATACTTTGCATAAGATTCTATTTGTGAGACTCCAGCTCTGATTCAGTCATCACATTCAAATTCGTCCATGTAAAAAAAAAAGGTATAGTGTTTATATAAATAAGAATTTAACAATAAATGTTTGTGGGACTCAAGCCCCAAGTCTGAATCTTAAGTTCGAGTCTAGTCTGAAGTTGAACTAACGAGCAACTCAATAGTACAAATCCTCAACTCTGGGACACGGATGTCTGAACAATTCAGCTTATTGGAACAAAATTGATGAATATGAACACGTAATGGTTATAGGAGACTTTGACGAAATAGATGGGATTAGTGTGTGCCTTTAAAATAATGATTTAATCAAGACATAAAGTCCAATAATTAATTAACCCTTCACAGTGAAGAAACAATATCTCAGTTACTTTGGATTTATATGCATTAAAGACCATTAAACCATAGACCCTTAGACTATAGAACACATACGTTAGAACTGTTTTGCTTTTTGTAACTAAGTAGATACGTAGATAATAAAAACTTATCTGATGATGGGTTGTAGGCACTTTATAATAAATAAGCAAGCTCCAGGACAGTTTTGAATTACCCACAAGAGCTTCATTGAAAGGGATGTTACTCGTAATATGAGATTTTACTCTAGTAAATTGAGTTATACACACATTGTATATTTCATGTTCTGTTTTGACAAAAAAGCAATTTTGATCATAAATCAAGAAAAGAAGATATTCCATATTTATTTTGGAATATCTATATATTTTTGCACAAATAACTATAAATATTTAAAATTTTATTAAGAACTTTTGCTCAATAATGGGCTGTACTATACTCCAACTTTTAGAATGTGTTGAGACACTCCATAATGTTAGCCATAGGCCTAACCTTCATGTGATTTATGAGACTTTATTTAGCTTTGATAGGATCTTTAAAAAAACCTTTGACCAGGAATCCAAAGGATGAATCATAATACGTATTTTAATAATAGAAATTGAATTTTTAGTTTCAAAAAGATGGATTTTTAAAACAAATCCTTCTATCTTGTTTTTGTGTTGATGGGTCATATATGCACTTATATTATATGCTTGTTTTAGGAAGTAAGATGGATATGCATGAGTTAGAATCCTACATAGAGTCCTTAAAGTCCTTTTTTGGAGAATAGGACTGACTCTCCTTTTATTTCCGTTAAGGCCGAATAATTTAAAATAAATATTTAATGAAGGGAGCTAATTGATTAAGGAATCACTAAAATATCCTTCCAAGTGATGGAAAAGAACAAGAGAGAAACAATCCTCGTAATGTAATGTAAGCACGAATGACTTAGATATGAGCCCACAAATCCTCTTCTGATTCAATCATGATGAGGAAAAATATGGTTATAATCATGTTTCTCTGTGTAATTCAATGAATAATGATTATTATTTATATGTAGAATGTACATACAACCATAGGTAGGGTAATGCAGAGCAGAAGGACTTGTCGTGACCTTCATTCTTTAATCCCTCTAAGGTCATTCTTGAAACCTGATATTTGTATTATTATTTTTTTTATTTTTTCGTTTACTTTTATTATAAATGTTGTTTTTTCACAATATTTTATTTATTGTGCGTTGAAGATTTCTTTGGAGTCAAAAAATTAACTTTTAATTAATGACGGGATCCTTTCTGCTCTAATTAATTACACTTTTATATATATATATACATATATATGAGCAGGAAACATGCCATCCACAAATTATACAAAACATGACAAATCAAAAACTAATCAGAGTTGTATGTTATTGCAACTTTATATAAGAAAATACGAGCTCAAACGTTCAATGTTCAGAAGAAGAAGTAGCAAATAAATTGACAGCTAATTGATAAAAGAATCCGTAGAGTTTATCTACAAAATTGACACTTTAGCATTGGAATAATGCCATAGCGATCATAAATCAAAGTCAAAGTTTGGCAGTTTGGAATAGTTGAGCCGGAGCAGATTTAAGAAACAACAACTTACTACTCTGATCAAAAAATGCCAGAAAATTTGATTGATTTTTTTTTGGGGGGGGGGGTGATTCTAATAGAAATAGATGGTGTATTTTTTTTTTAAGTTGGCAATACTGTCACTGACATTTGTACCAAATTACACGTCAATATATTCATTAATCTTTGAGATACGCGTCGTCCTTTTGTAAAGTAATTTTTCGTCTTTGTTAAACTGTCTGGAAAATGATGACAGATATGCAAATTAGAGAAATGTTGTTGAAACAAAAAGATTTTTTATATTCTAGACTTTTGAAATTTTGAGGATCCATAAGTTTATTTCTCGAGATACATAACCTATTATTCAATAAATCTACTATCCAATGTTTAATTTTGATAACATATCTACAACAACAACAGTTATTGCTTTGTAATTATTGTCTTCATTGACACATGGGATGGGACTACTTTTGAGGGGAATGAAAAAAAATTGATGGTTAAATAAAGATTTTTGGTCCATAGCAGTGTATGTCTGCTCCATAAGTTCAGACGAGGAAAAGGGGTAATGGATATAATTGTAACACTCTCACGAGTCGGAATTCCATGAACCTGGGTTTGACTTTCCACCAAGAGTACAATTTTTCATTTCACTAATAAAATTCAACATTTAAAAATATATATTTCATAGCCATAAGAGTCTGCTATACATATACAT
This sequence comes from Lepeophtheirus nordmannii, assembly GCA_963680855.1. Lineage (NCBI taxonomy): Eukaryota > Metazoa > Arthropoda > Copepoda > Siphonostomatoida > Caligidae > Lepeophtheirus > Lepeophtheirus nordmannii. The sequence continues at coordinate 17,627,693 of OY804525.1, read as the reverse complement.
ACAAAGAACCAAATCTGTCCAAAGTATTCCTGCATATTCAAATTTGAAATAACTAAATGATTTGATATCCAAAAACAAATGTATGTATGTATATATCCCGTGAGCATCTTTAAAAGTGTCTCTATCCCTCTTATCAGATGACTTTATCATCTCAGTCTTGCACGGCAAGCCCTCGTCTCTTTGCATATTTTCTTTCTCCATAGCAGAGATAATATAATTAATTAATCATAGTATAGTATGACATCGATCAATTATTTGCAACAGATACAAAAGTTGTTTTTGTTGTTGTTGTTGTTATTTTCATGTTTGTCATTGACTTTTTTTGTAAATGTAACTATTACATGCATATACTATTATTATATTGATATAAAGTTGAGATAAATTCTTACTAAAGCAAGTGATCTCATTATTAAACCCCTATATGTAGATTTACTCTGCTAGAAGCAGATGGATCTACACATACATATATATATTTACTTACATGCATAGGCATATCCTAGGCAGTCAGTGAATACATAAATGAAGTACATTATTTTTTTGTCAAAGAAATTCTATGATTCATAATTATATTTGAGACTTTGAAGTAGGTCCTTTTACCTCCCCTTTGTTCGTCCATCGATTTTCCTGGGGTCAGTTCCAATGGAATTGTGTAAAGACTATTATATCCTATATGTGTACTTCAACTGTATTATTATATGTATACAAGGAACAGCATCATCACTCCCCATATTCTAGAGTAGACAAATGCATTTCTTACAAAGGCTTCCTTACTAAAAATAAGTAGAATTACATAGGGGACATCCTTAAAGGACATTTGCAGTTTCGAGAGTATTTTTGACTCATCCTCCTCTTGCTATATTAAAACTGTAACATGTTCTAATGTTTTAGAAAATAAGTATTCGATTCTAGGCAGTTCCATGGAGTATATAATCAATCGAGATTCATTTGTATTAAGCTTCCTTGTCTTTTGACTGTCTTCAAACATCGTCATTGAACGTGTGTCCTTCCTAGCCCCTCAGATGTTGTGAAATTTGCAATTATATACAAATATAAAGAAATGAAATGAACAGAATAGTAGGCACGAATTCAATAACCGAGAGGCAGAGTCTACTCGGATTTTACTTTGATAAATCTTTTGAAACGTAACAAGAGTGTTCTTCAACTCACAAATCTTTCTGTTTAGTTTTACATATGAAATTTCTATATGAAATGTTCATAAATGTTAGACAGAATGGATTTTAAAGAGTAATATTTTCATTCATTATTTCCAATGGAGCAGTTTTCCGTGACGTCATCATTTAATACATCGGCCATTTTGAATGGAGCAACCAAAACCAAATTAACTTAGAATAAAAAATCTTTGTTAATATGTACATGCAACAGTTTATTTCTTTTTTAACTTTCCTAGCTATTAAATTTAAAAATTACTTGAGGTTTTATGAACGTTTGTCAACTAAACATATACCTCCAAGATGGCGTTACTTTTGAAGGTTATTGATGCAAACTGAGGCTTTTTTTTTAAATCTATTCAATGATAACTTTAAAAGAGTTTTTTCTTGATAATATCTCAACAATTAAAGGATAGGAAACTAATCTGTCGTCAATCAATCATCAGCATCAAGAGCATTAATAAGATTGTTAACGCTTTGAAAATACCATTTTGGTTATTAGTAGAAGGCAAACACCCTGATACTTACTTGAAATTAAAAATTTATATATGCAGTGTCGAATTTATTACTTAGTTATGACTTGAGTATAGCAACTTGATTAAATTGTTTTTAGGTCTACAGTCATATAAAAAAGTTGCTTTTCAAGTCAATGAGTCAGGAATGATTTCTTTTATATTATTAACTTGAAGATGATCTCCTAGGGGGGAAGCAACTAATTGCTTATGGGATTTGAGAGAGAGAATGAGTCTTTATAAAACACTAACTAACTAATAAGTGATAAGATTACGTGAGCGGAAACTTTGCAGAAAAAAAATCTAATTTAAAAAATTATGTAAATTTGAATGCAATTTAAAATGATATTCTCCTAAATATTCATCATCATATTTTTCTAAGCTTTATTTATGTGTTAAAGAGCAGAATGATATTTTCTGTCTCATAGACAAAGATAAATTAATTAATTGTTTGCTTTTTTTCTCTGTCGAGTATGAGTTTTATTAATTATAGGTAACAATTATGCATGTAGATTTAATCGTGTTGCCACGTGAAGTAACTAGGTACACTAAACATTGATAAATTCTATCAAGATAGAAAGCTATCGTTAATACTTGTATAATATTCAAAAAAAAAAAAGAGTCTGCAATCCTTGATTTAATATATTTTTACCATATATATATATATATCAAAATGATATATAATAATAATACCCTTTGTGAGGTCATAACACGTAGAGTCAACTGCTTTAAATAAGAAGAGTCAACTGATGAAAAACAGCTGAGGGGAGAATGGATATGTAGTAGTTTTGCTTATTTCAAAAAGCTCGACTTGATAATGGATATAAATATATATACAAATATAATTAATAAACTCGTCACAAGTCACATTGGCATGTTTGACATTTTAATAATATATTTTTGTATTTTTTGGGGGAAAAGGTTTTGAGGGAGTCGACTTGAAAGGGACTCCGTTTCTTCCTCAAAGTATTGAATTGAAGAAGTAAATAATATTCCTATGATAATTACATACATAAATGACAAGTCCTTAATGCTCATCTACCTATTTCTATGTATATATATTGTCATTTCCCAATTTATAAAATATATTAATGGACAAGACAGTCAAAATTGAATAGTCTATTTATTTGTCTATTCCTCGACTAGAATTCTCAATGATCCCCGTCACGTTTTGACTTACGTATTCCACTTATTCGTAACAACTTTATCAATATTATTTCAGGGCAGAATGAGTCACCAAAATGTTACTGCTTTATATACATATATTATGCATACTATATATATGTACACACTTTGATTACTACACAATAAAGCTCTGTAAACTCATATCCCTTATATTTTGTGAACATACATACATACATATATGTAATATATTCAAACCTATAATAAAAGTGTAGGAATGAATATGCGCATGTTATGTATGTATATGAGATATTTATTGCTTCAATGAATTTTTGACATTTTGATAAGCATACTATGTTATAATAATATATCTACATAAATATAATATGTCGAAAGACTTTCTGTATTATGGAAATTTAATCAAACATTATAATCTACAAAAGCTGTTCTTTCTTTTTTTGTTATTACTTTGTAATTTGAAAAAAAAAACTATAGAATATTAAGTCCCCATATTGCAAAAAAAAAAAGTTAAAATAAATAAAATGTAAAAATTCATATCCGTGGGTTCATTATATATAGGAATGTAAAAAATATGCAAAATGACGCGTGTGAGATTTTGTGAAGTTGGCTCTTCGAAGAATAATTTTTGTTTTCCAATGCTGTTATAATTTTTCCTTTATTACTACTGAGGGGAGAACATCTACTTGATAGTAAAGATCTTGCATGAGGGAATATATGCATTAAAGTTAATAAAGGAAATAAAATGTAAACAAAAATGGCTCAAGTCCTCGTATAATTATTATTAGTTAAAAATATATAATTTCCTGCCTCTCATCTGTGGTATACATATTGTTATTATTTATTATTGATGTCCTCATTTGCATATATAAAAGAGAGTAGCAGCTCGTAGCTCAGTAATACGTCATGACAGCTCAAACTGCTTCCCTCTCAACATTCATCAAATTGTCAGAGTTACCAGGTTGATGATTTTCTCTCTCTTTTTATTTTACACAACCCATTTACATATTATTTACATTCTTAATTATATCTTTGGCACAATTAACCCATGTGTGAATATAATCACAAAATATGGGAGGTTTATGAGCAAAAAACAGGTAAGTACTTATATTAGTGATGTATTGAATATTATAGCATCCGAGCAATTATAGATTTTGATTGAAGAGCGTAAGGAAATTTATAATGTTCATATTTGCATTTTTTTTAAACATTATTCCACTCAACACTTTTAATCTACACAAACAAACAAACACTTGCATTCACTAAATGTCTATATTTTAGGGATATCAACATTCGCAAATTTCATGTATGTTGTTCCTGGCTTTTACATTGACATCCTTATATTCAAAATTTCTATGTAGATATTTGATACATCACCATTTACTGTTTTAAAATAACAGAAAAAAAAATATATGTACATATATACAGAAACACTTGTATTTTGGAAATATTATAGTAAAATCCGCAAATTTCTAAATGTTGTTATATACATATTATTAGCAAGGATTGATTCAATTTTCTTTTCTACAATCAGCATATTTTTGGTCTTAGGAAAATTCGCCAAAATGATCGTTGCAAAGATTTTAAAATATGTGTTAAGTCAACAAGAAACCAAGTTTATCTTAAATATATCAAAAATGAGTTAGAGGTGATATCATATTCTTGAAGACATTCTCTTTAGTTCTTATTAATATTTCGATTAATTAAATAATGACTCCAATAATTGCAACTGCATTATACGAAAAAAATAACGCCCACAATCAAGAATAAAAAACACCTGGTGTTTCTGACTATATAGTAGTTACTATTACTATGATCCATGGTGAGCATGAGAGCGGATGTAGTTGATCCATAATAGTTCGACAACAGATGAACTGTCAATTGCAACTAAATAAATCTCTGGGGCTATGAAAAAGATGGACGTTCTTTCAGGGACCATATCGGCTCTATGTGAAGTCGACACATTTATCCGATTGCTCTATTAGATAGACAATAATCTTTGGTTTCTCAATTAAGAGTGATATTTTAAACAAAACCGTGCACAATAGGTCTTAAAATGACTCTTAAATATTTGGCCGTTATATTTATGAAGTAAAAAAACTTAAAAGTGGATTTTCTTTTTTTCAATATTTGAAAACAAACTTGATTTGACACATATATGAATGTACATTTTTTAAATATTCTTGAAATTTGACTATTTTTATATGCCAATAATCTGAGGGAAGATAGTGGATGCCAGAATGATCCTTCTATTTAAGTACTTTGACTATTATTCTATTCCAGTATGAAATAATGTCTTCAAATCCTAAATATTAGCATACATAATAAGATAGTCAAATCAAGGAACACGGAACAAGATCTACAAATGCTCAATAATAAGGTTCTTAAAATACATGTAGATTTTATTGATGATCATACAAAATATGTCGCTCTAAAGAGTTTCAATCTTTAAATCTTGACTTGAAAAGTAGGTCACTCCTTCCTTAGCCACTTATCGACTTTTTTTTATTTTTTATCTAAGTATGTTTATAATGTAAATAATGCCTCCTTATCATTCACTCAAAACGTCAAAAGGCCCCCATTTTTATTATCCTTATTACGTTTATCAGTTGTGTGTCAAAAAGGAATATATGTCTAGATACATATTCAACAATGTAACAATGGCCTTACTTCCTTATATAGAGCCATTCTTCGTAAAAGTATGTAGTTGAAAAGCATCGGTGAGAATATCTTTAATTCATACATGTATGTACATATATGTATATATTAATATACTATGAGTTTGAACTTCATTTTTTTTACTCTTCTGATGAAGTTAATTGATTTTTGACTTAAAGATTGCAGAATTACAATTAAAAAATATATTAGATAATATGCGTTTTAAATGTTCATATATGTACATAGTTGTAACCTTTCAACACAAAAAGCAGGCAAGCACGATTTTTATCAGAAATGAGTCTGAACCTCATTTGTAGTCTTTCAAATTGATGATTATCTATCTGCAAATTATACTAAAATGTCACGAAAATCCCACATCACAATTAAAGATTACTCTATGTATATGTATAATATTTGAATGACCAAATGGACACAAAATAACGTTTAATTCCTCAAATGTTGAAAGTTAGAACCTAGATACTGGACCAGAGATGCAGTCAGGGAAGTCATTTGCCTTATAAAAAATATAATATAACATTTGTGAACAAGGCTGGAAAAATACTTTCTAATAGTCATCCGACAGACTAAAATAGCTTTGCTCCCGATTATAGCAAGCGTTTTTAGGTATCCACATATTCGAATATATAGGCAATGATTGACCTAAATATACTCATAGGAAGCTTAAATTTGTAAAGTCAAAAAAATATATAGAAATTTGAAATTCTATAGATTTTTGTTGACACATCCAATACCTATAAATAGGTACATGAATTAAAAAATCTGTCCAACTGTTCTTTAAATTCAAAATAATTAATTACGTTTATTTGGAGTTCTCTAAAGACGAAAGTACTGGTCTGGGTTGGAATGTCCCCTTGCTTGAAGGATCTAAGTCTGCTTTCAGCAAGATAGCCCAAAACTTATTATTTTGAGAGTACCATTGAGACATGTTATCCTTAGCAGCCCTATCCCCTTCTCATTCTTTGACTTCTCCATAAAGGGGCAGGTCGAGAGTAAGGTACACTCAATCTCCAGGAATGAGTGGCAAGTGTAGTCACTAGAAAAATCGATGGCTACCAAATGAATTAATAAATTTTCAGGATTGTGGTAAAGGCTCTTTTTACAGTAGTAATAAATTAATAGAGCAGAGAAATCAACAGCTGACACACAAAAATAACTAGGAATTATTAATTTTGCAGGGATGCCATTGTGGTCCATTTATTCAGTGACACTATGACACATACTCAACATTTGATGTATCGATCTATATATTGACAAGAAGTCATTTGATTGATGGTTTTTTTTTGTTCGTTTTTTTTTTTTTTTTTTGATAAATACGAACGAAAAGTTATTGAGTCGAATGACCTAATAATGTATTCTGAAGAGATTTCATCTTTTCCCTTTCAGATATATGTAGGTAACTATAGATAGAGATGCATGAAATATATGCCTTTATATGCATAAAAAAGAATAGAATGATCCATATGGGAGGTTTAAAGTAAGGTATTAGAGTCCATTGTTGAGTTAAAAAAGGGTTTACTTACCTCTAAGGTGGAGAATTTATGTAAATTCTCTGTTATCCATAAATATAATTTCATTTATAATTTATTTTGAATACAACCACAAATCTAACTTAATTAAATAAAAGAGTATAAAACTGCAAAAAAAAAAAAACCCTGATTAATACCAAGTAATTAAACTACTACAAGGAAAGTGAGTCAACAATTTACCAAATTTACCAAAAGATAATTTATTAATAATTGTAATAATAATAATTATTATACCATTTTAAAATAAAGAATCAGATAGGAAATCACTTTTAAGGTCTTATTTTCTATCATGACTATCCAAAAACATTGTTTAGATCTACTTACTACTGCCTTCCCCTCTCCGAGCCTCGTGAATCGTACATCAATATTATCTACCTACAAAATTGGTAATAAAGGGGTACCTCAGTACTCGCACGACTCACAAATCGAACAATAAGGCACTGTATTAAAAAATACAAACTTTCAAAAGTTTATCTAAAGTAGTACAAAATAGCAGAACAAGAACTATTTTTCTCATTCTGTAGAATTGTGAAAAAAGAGAGATTCCCTGTAAGCCTTTCTGACCCTTTTTAACGATTCAGTTCTTAACCAGAGTTTTAGTATGAATAATTATTATTGGTTAATCTATAGAAAATTTCATTTACAATTTGTTGTTAACTTTGACCAAGTCACAACATAAACTTGAAAAAAGAAGAATCTCATGAATCACGTGTCATTTCTATTGGGATGGAGATTCTCCAATCAGCCATCAACTAGCTCTTTAACTCTTTCAAATTTGAAGGACTTTACTCTCAAGAATAGATCATATGGATTAATTCATAACATTTGAACTGTACTACCTTGTTTCAAAAATCACTCAAGTTGACCAGGCCTGTATCTTTCTACCTACAAAAATAAAAGAAACCCGAAATAAACTAATATTCATTTAATAGGAGAAACTCATTTGTAGGTTCCAACAAGAAGATTTGCCAAGAGGGTTACAACTGATACAATGACTATTGACGTTGCGTTCAAGAGTGCAACTAACTTAATTCCTTTTCTGTATACACAGTTCAGATACAGATACCAACGTATCCTTAGCCTATGTACAATACGTCGACACCAATCATTTTTAAGATAATAAATAATGATAGACAATGGAAGCAAGAATGAATCTGTGGTCAGTTTCTGACAATGAAAATATCGTTTTATTCACTGCAATATTTAAAATGTATATTTTACATGACTACTGCGTAGAGAATTAGATATTTAAAATGGATAAAAAATTTTGTTCCAGGAACAATAATGTTACTTTTGTATAAAATAAAGATTCAACAAGAGCAAATTAGAGTTCAAACAGTCCACGTTTAGAACCCTTCGTATAATAATGGGGAGCCCATACAAAATAATGTCATTTTTGTGGGGGGAAAGGCCGTGAGATCCATAGCATTTAGATAGCTTTGAAAGTGATATTAGAAATAGACATACCAGAAGCCCACTTTTAAAGGGAATATTAAGAAGTATAAATCGCGAAGAGTTTGTAAGGATTATTATTCATACCCTTAAAGTATTTAAAATGTATGTAAATGCATACATTACAATATATGTATAGTGTAGGGATAAAGCCTCATTAAATATGTAGAGACACCTGACTCCATAAGCCTTCCTTCATGACTTCATCCCTTTCGGAAATAGGAAGAGGAGTATTTACATACATATTATATTTGTATATGTAGATATGTAAATATCCACCTATATATGAGTTGTTCTCATTCATGTATGTATGTATATGTGCTTATATCGACGTGATCTCATTTTTTTATTGAGTCAAAGTGGCTCGAGTCCCCATTTATATATATATATATATATTTACACATTTGTACAATATGCATTCAGAAATAAGATAATTACAACATCCTCGTAAAGACTCCATTTGTTTCTTCATAATAATACATAAAGTTCAATCATTTCAAAGTAAATAAACAAACTTTAAAATCATCTCGAAGAAAAAGTCATCCATACATGGATATCTACTGATACATACATATATGACTATAAACAGCCAGTCTATGTAGGTCAATCGCATGTGCATTACGGCGACCCGTTTTCTTACAAATTGTACACGGCATGTAAATAGTTACCACCTACCATTTCGTACAAGTGAAATCCGTACGTGCTTTGCTCGTCTACATAATGTAGAGTGAATAGATTTGTATGTATGTATATAAATAAAATATCTGTGGCCTGTCAACATAAAAACAAGCTAAAAATGACTTTTTCTCTAAAGTAAGTCGGGATTACATACTGTGTTTTTTTACACTAAAAAATTATATTCCATTTCTAGATGAAAACTCTTCGGATTCATCCTTCAGAGACGTTACAAATTGGACTTAAAGATTGCAAAAAGTTTACAGTCATGATTTAAAAGTAAAGAGTATGATAGATTTCACCTATTTAAAAGGCCTTATCGGAGCAAATAAAGGCTCTAAACTATAGGAAATATTATTGGGTATCTCAGCCCATTCCATAAATTTGACTCTAAATCCCTTAATTGACTGAAATATTTACCTGGAATTGTTGGGTGTTTCAATTAATGAACTAAAATATACACAAGGAACCTTACTTTTCATGCATTATGATCAAGATTGCTTTTTTGTACTATGTACTTTTGACATTTCTGTAATAAATTTGTTTTGAAAAAAAATATATAAGCCCTAGCGCTTGAGGCATAAAAATCAATATTCTATAATCTGAACAACCTTTTTTATTTAATCAGAGAACCTTTTTGTTTTATCACTACTCAAGGAGTTTTGATCAATATTATACATTTTTTTTTTAAATTACTTATAAGGACCTAGAATCCTCAAAGTTCCAGCAATATCTATTGCAAAAATCATAGTTTTTTAAGTTATCAATTGTGTATAAAATAGGCCCACATGTCATATTATAGCACATTCAAATTATAACTCCACATATTTCCATTTTCTAAAATGAACTATGATTATGATAAAACTCTCATATTTATCTGTGTAGATTGATCCTCTCCAAACTGTTCTGATAATTGGTTCCGGGGATCCACTGGACCGTTAGAGACTGTCATTTTATTCTTTTTGTATATGATATGTAAATGGGGGATTTTCTATGAAGGACTACATATATAACAAATATACTGTAGCGAAACTGATCGAACTAAATGTCGTATTGATATTTGTTCTATGCCTAATTGCTATTTTAACTTGGTTCATTATGAAAAAAGTTGAATATCCCTGGTTTACCTTTGCTGTACATGTAAAACCTTCAAAGAGGTAAAGAGGATTTCCAACTCATGGGGCGAATAAAGTTTCTTTTTGTAAAGTTGTTTTCATTCCTTTGTTATTCTTTTTCCACCCGAGTCGCACCTTCAAGAATCAATTAATTTACTTTAATTCATTAATGAAGAAGTAAAATAACCTTCAAAACAAGTCAATGTTAAATTATTATTATTATATGCATGTCGAGCCTAACTATCATACAACCATGCGATCCAATCAATAGTCAAAACAAGTTTTGACTAATATATGGTCAAAGTTACATTTACAAAGTTGAGGATCGGATATCAAAGTTTTTGATCAATACAGCAAGGCACCAAATAGTCATTGGTGCATTTTGTGAATACAAACGTTTTTTTGTTGTTGTTTCTTTGAGAGAAAAGGCCACAAAAGATTTGTAATTCTCACCACAGCTTTAACTTTAGTGGCCATTTTACTCTTCCAAAAAGCAAGGTGAAGTGATATTCCATTTGAATTCAAATTACACATACAGAGTATCTTGAGATGGGAGAGAGCCACGGAGGAGCTGTTCTAAAACCAAATTTGATTCATGATAAAATTTAAAGCATAATATGCACTTGATTTATGAGTCAGTTTTTATCTTACTACCAAAAATACAAATCATGAAAGTGGTTTGAAATCTTATTTGTTTAACATTCGTAGTTTTTAGGTTGTCATTTCCATAATAGCCATTAAAGCAGGGATTCCCAACTTGTACTTGAAGTGTGTGTGTGTGAGTTCCGTACAAAATAATTTAAGGATTTTGTAAATGATTTTTCCAGTATCTTTCAAAAAAAAACATATAGGAAAAGGAAATTGGTGGTAGTAAGACTTTGGTTTGGTCCCTTAGATGAGTAAAGTTAAAAAAAGAGAAGATTCTTGAGGGTCAAAACGTTGGAAACCACTGATCTAAGAGTTTGTTGCAGGTAAAGTATTGTGAGTCGATGGAGTCTTAGCAAATGTATTTTTCTAAAAGGACTTTAGATATTTAGATATTTACAGTGACTAAAAAACTATTATTATTATTGGATTGATTAATGACTTATTCATTATGAATGATTATCTGATCTGATAAATATATTAATTGAGTTTAAGGGTGAGATAATGAATTTTGGATTCATATTACAACATATTATATAGAGAGCCTCTCAATTTCCCACTACCGCCTTCTTGTATCTGCTCTGGTATATATCAGAGCAGATACAAAAAGGTAATTTAATGTGTTATTGTGTATCATAGTAGCAAATAAAACACATCTGTGCATATTCAAGTTTCTAGGATGGTCCATGGAAATAAATAAACATATTCTTAGTCATAAATTAATAGTAACTCATTTCTAATTTCTAGAAAATTATAAGAAAGTAGAGACATAGTAGCTGGTCTCTTCCATTGAGAGACCACTGGTAAACATGTATATATTGGTATATTGTAACACTGGATTTTAGGACAGATAAGTATTGATTGGAAACCAAAGCTGAAAGGATCATACCTAGCAATGTAAATGATATGCAAATGGGGTGTGTAAAATAAAAAGAGAGAGAAAATCATCATCAACCTGGTAACTCTGACAATTTGATGAATGTTGAGAGGGAAGCAACTTGAGCTGTCATGACGTCTTACTGAGCTACAAGCTTCTATTCACTTTTATATATACAAATGAAGACATCAATAGTAAATAATAGATGAGAGGCAGAAAATTAACTGAAATTAATGTCAAGAAATTATAAATTTTTAACAATCAAGTCCCTATTTTTGAAGATCAAGTTCTAGATAAAGCCTCAAGTTAATAAAGCTCAAATAGGAGTCAAGTCTCAAGTTAATATTTTAGACAAGTATTAAGTTAAAAATCACATTCGAATGACCTCATCATCTCAAATCCTGTCCTTTATAGTTGTACATAGAATATTGAAGTCAAAATAATCAAATTATAACTATGGAGTAGCGTGAGTGTTTAAGGGCACATTGAGTATGAGGGCTTAACTCTGATGAACTCAAATGATCTTAAAAAATTAAAATCAGGAACAACACTTCTATTTTCAATATAGATTTGTATACAAATTGAGGAAATTTCGACTCGATGTAAGTTCAAATTAAAAAAATATTTGTGAGTATTTTGATATATTTTTCATAGATTGAAATTATATTTTTTTTAAATTCCTCATGGAAGGATGTAAACTTGCGGGTATTTCCAGAAATTATCACCACTTATTTTATTCTGTTACAATTGATTAGAAACAGTTTTTTGTTTTTTTCCTACTTGTTTTTTTATAATTGAACAAACAATTATCTATCAGTATAATTAGTTTCAACTGTTTTCATTTATGTATGTAGCTCTTATTTTCCCTCTCCTTTTTTTTTTTTTTTTTTTTAATTGAAAGTTTTAATTTTAATTAAAATAATTACCAAAATTGTAATTACAATATACACACATAAATACTCAAGTCCTGAAAGAAATTTAAAAGAAAAAATAACAACAAAGCAGCTCTAAAGGATTGTATACGTATATAAAACTGATGTGTCAAGGTGTTTACTCCGAGACTTAAAAATCTCACTTCATTAAAGAGATTCATCTAATGTCTTCAGTTCAAATGACTCATCATTGGGGATGAAAAAAGAAGAAAAAAATTTCATTCATATTTAACTTGAGACGGAAGGATATTTCAACATATTAAGCAATTAAAAGATGTGACAATAATTTACCTTATGTATTCATAGGTTCTGTGTTCATGTCACTTCTGAATCCATGGGGTTGGTTCTGAGTCAAGGGTTTTTTTTTTGTTTGATTTTTTTTTTTTTGGTATATTGATATTTATAATTTGTTAAACTACTTCTTCTCCCATAAATATGGCTACGAAGTCTGAATGAGGAAAATCCGTATAAAACATATGGATATTTAGTTGAAGAGTAACAAGGAATTGACAAGGAATGATGTGTATCAATGACAAACACACATAGCGAGACGAGTCATAGTTCAAAAGACTCCAATTGCGGATATACAAGTCTCATTAATACTCATTAAGAACTGAAAATATTCAAATTTGAATTTTACGACTTGAGGTGAGGGATGTGATTATCGAGATTAGTCTTGATGTTAAGAACAGTTTTTCTGTTAGCCGAAATTTACTGGATTTTAGCCGGTAAAATCTGCTGATGTCCAGCATTTTGTAACCCCTTTCGTCACAGTGCCTCGTGAAATATCCCTTTACGTACAATTTAATTTGCATTAAAATAAGTAACTTTCACGTGTCATTTCAACCTATTCACCCATTAGAGGCGATAGGTTAATATATTAAGCCTATTGCTGCAGATTTCATGCGTAGAAAGGAGGCTAAAGTGATCAATACAAAACATTATACTCTACACTGACATGCCTTAATATCATTTTTATATAGCCTGCAAATTATTTCATTATCAATTTAAGCTTATTGAATTTAGATAATAATTGACTGGAATTGAAAATATTTGTCCGGTAAATTAAAGATCTGCCCGTCACGTTGTCCGTTGCCAATTTTTTCTAGCGAAAACCCTGGTTTAAACATCTTGGGTTCATTGTCAAAAACATGTTTAATGCAACCTCACAATGAAAGAAAATCATTTTCTAAATAAAAACAAGATCTTTTTTTTCTTTCCTTGATTTCAACATAGCCACATTTTTCCTTCAAAGTGATTGATATCAGTTCCCACAAGTTTTCTTCTTATCTGGTCATCCACTAACTAACTTGAGACTTGAGATTAACGAATAAGAATCCTTTACTTATAATTATTATTTTCTTCATAAATTTCCAACCTGATGCAATGGCTGAATCAGAGCTGATTTGAGCCCTACTTGGTCTTAAGACTCATCAAACTACGACTTCAGGCACAATAAGGCCTCAAAATAAATAAAAAACAAAAAAACTAGAGATTTGTTTGGAAGACTCGAAACTTGACACAGATTCATGAAAGGATTTTCCACAGGCTTCAAGTCTGGTCCATAAGTCCGAGTCCATAAGTTTAAACTCGTATACGACTATCGCTCTGCAAATGACATTCTTTATAATTGAGTCATGTGGACAAGGATACACAAGATTATAAAAAAAAAATGAATAATAATAATAATAATTATGAGGGAGTGCTTCTTCTTCCCATCCCTTGAAACTTTCCCATCTTAGGTACCTATATGTAATAAATAATATGTGTACTCATAAAATGGGTCAAGAAATAGTTGTACATCGAAGGTGCAAGGCAGAGTCTCTAGGCCATAAACATGTATAAGAATAAGAAAGTAAAGTTTACTCTTACTTATTATGTACATATTATAGATATGGAAAAAAAAACTTTTAAATTACCAAGAGTCATTTTTCACATAAATAATTTACATACGTAGATAGATAGACTTTACTTTTTTTTATTTTTTGCCTAACAAAAAGTGCATTATGCAAAATTTACAACGACTCGAGTATAATAATTATTATTATATTGCATAAGACCCACATATGTATACACATACATAATTAAGTGTGATCTTTTCCATGTTGCTGTAAATATAAATAAACAAATTAAAACAAAACAAAAATAAAGAATGTAAAAAAATGATTTTTAATTAACGTTTAACGTTGCAACCGACTTTTGATAAATAAGAAACTAAATAATATGTATTTAATAGGAATTTAAAAGAAAGATTTATAATTTTTTGTTCCAGGAGGAAACATTTAAATTATTCATCCGGATTGTATCCGTATGGGGATGGCAGTAGACGATGAGGACGAAGAACTACATCAAAAGCTTTTCACATCCCCAATAAGCAACAAAACAAAGGTCAAATATCATTATGAGAGCAATGGAGGCTCCCGAATCAACTTTGATTTGGAGGCACTCAAACAACATTGCAGTATTAATAGTGTGAGCGGAATTGGAGGACGAATGAATGTTTCAAATCGGAAGCATAGTATCAGTTCCGAAGAGTCGTTGAGTGACTATGAAGAACTGGGATTTGGTCAAAGAGGAGGATCTCTAGGACTCTGCTCCAGGTCAGCAGTAGTCACATATATAACTTCATAGCGTGCTATGTACCTTAATAGTAATCCATTGAGAAGGGCTTTTCAAACCCTCGGGTGTGCTCCATAAAGAAAAGGGGGGATAATTACTCATTCAAACCCTATAAAATCAGAATTTCAATGTTTTTAAAAGGCATTGAGATCTGTGGCTTTAAATATTTGTTGAGGCTTTTAATACAACATAAAATAAATGCATATAAAGACTAATAGTGGGATTTAAGACTGTGATTTGTTTGAGGCAGAGCTTTTAAAGATATGCTCACAATTACTAAAAATCATGGCCTAGAACTTCAGTAAGAGCTTTCATGGTTCTTTTGATTTAATAATAACACAACTATTTTTAAGGTTTGGTAGTAAATATTGGCTTCTATTTTGAGCAGGATAAGTTTGCGTAAAAAATGATTCCTCATTAAGGAAACTGTCTGACATCACGCTATAAAATTTGAATGTGTTAAATAACCGTATATGTGTATGCTATTGATAATATAAATCCACTTATCTTCAAATTATTTTGACCATTGAAATTCAGATACTTGAGAGAGGGGGGGGATGATTCTAGGAACTCCCGTTTCAAATTTTGGTCAAATGTATCCTCCAGATATTCACGCTATCTACTGAAAAGTCGAAAGTTATTTTATTTTTGAGAGGCAAATTCCTAACCTGCCCCCATTTCAATTAGTTTTTTATTTATTTTTTTAAATGAAAACTCCCATTGTTTAAGTAAGGAGTTGTTCAAATCCTTAAAATGCAAGGCAAAAAGTAAGTTTGAGAAGTACAGCAAACGAGATAGAAAAAAACAAACAAAGAAATGACAAGACAAGATACACAAAATGAGACTGAGCCATTGCCTCATTAAATGGAGTACGACGGTCAAAAATCCTCAATGGATGACGTCAAATTTGTTCGGCATAAAATTTAGTTAGTTTAGTTTGAATATAATTATGTATATAGAGAAATACTCTACTTAGTTCCATTTTCCTAGAGTTTGATGTTTCATGTCAAGGACTTTTAGTAAAAAAAAAAACCATCATTTATATGCAAAAAGAATAAAATTTTAGTTTGTGGTACGGACAGTCTTGAAAAATCAATTACTCAAACCGTTTGAAATTATTGCTATAACCCTAGCAATTAAAAGTATTACCCCCTTCCCTAATTGAATACATGCTGTGGGCATAAGATTTAAAATCATGCCAACAAATCCAATTGAATCCCCTTTGACTCTTGTACTAAGTAAGGCAGTTCATAAGGTTTTTATTTTCTTTGATATGAATTTATCAGAATCACGTTGAAGTGCATTACATTAATAGTGACTACTACTATGAAATTAAATAGACATTTGATCATTGAATTTATCTACAGGAAATTGACGAGTAAAATTTAGACTTAGCAACGCTTCTAGATATAAAAATATCTAACCATTTTATTTCTTTTAAATACTAACTATTCAATAAAATGAATAATCAATATGCAAAAATACATGAATATATGTATGTGAACTGCTTAAGGAAAAAGCAAATGGGTTCTGCTCTCATTTATAAGAAATTATGTTTCATCTCTGGTAATAAAATATTAAGAAAAATTCATAGAAAAATGACAAGAATTTGAATTATATTATTTACATATGACGATAACTAGAACAATAATTTGATTCGTTAATTCATGAATGAGATCAGTAAATCCAAGGGTTTTTGTTAGTTAATTCTAAGAACTAATGTCAAGGATTGATAGGTTGAGTGAACATACATATTTTAAATACAGTTTATTGGTCGAAAACTTTTGTACTAATATATATGAATTTAATTCATCCATTTGATAAAACATCATTGGCGATAGCAAAAAATCCTATAAAGACCTGATCATTTTTTTTTCAAAAATCTTTAATACATGGAAATTTAAAGAATTGGAATAAATAAATTAATTAATATTATCAGAGACTTTGAAGAAATAAATCTATTGATTCTTAGATGATTTATTAACTGATGCGTCAATGTCAGGGGTGCAGATAAGAATTTTAAACTTGGGAAAGGAGAATTCTTGAAATATGTATTTGAGATAGAGGAATTGAGGTGTTGCAAAAAGCAATCTTGAACACAAATAAATAAAAGTATAGAAATATCCTATTTTACTTCGTAAATATAAATCTTTCGGTCAGTTATGAGTTTTATATTAAAAATTCTGGGGGGGGGGGGGGGGGGGGGAAATTGAGATAGTCAAGAAATTGGGATGGAAAGCCCATGTCATAATTAATTCCTTATCTTTCATTAAGCCTATAAAAATAGTATGGTATAGATTAAAATACACTTTCAATAGGAACAGTAGAGATAATTTGGTTTAGAGCCTTCATTTGTGAGACTTTATTTGACTCTCATAAAAGTCAAATCAAATTGTGTATTTTTAAACTGTGAGGGGGGATTTTTGTGACCTATAAGTGCATTTTGCATTGCCTTTCAAGGCTTTATCTGTATAGTTTATAAATAAAAATGGAAAACATTAATTAGTAGAGGAATGTATGTAAGTAAATATATAAAATCTAGACTCATTTTTGTGAAAAATGATTCTTGCTTGTTTTTGTGCTGACAGGCAAATATTATTTGAACAATTATTGCATTGCGTGTATCAATGTTGTTATTGTTATTGTTTTTTTGGCATAAAGACAAGTTCTTTAGCATCTTTGATTACAATTTTTTTATTCTTTTTAACCTTTTCATGGGTTTAAGGAATTTTGCGAGCAAAAAAAAAATCCATCCATAAAATTCAGAAATTGCCTTCAAGAAAGATTTTATTTTTGCAAAATCAAATGCAAATTTTAAATATGGGTTTTATATTTCATGTGAGATCATTCAATTCTGTGAAAAAGCAGTTTTAATGACTAAACGTTCTCTAAATAACACCTTGTTTATTCATTATTTATTTTAAACTACAACAAAAAACAACTTCATTATGTAAATGGTTTTAAAGGATTTATTTAGTAGATGTAATGTTGTATCAAATTAATTTCGTTATTATTGAAGAAAAATTACTTAAGATTAAATTCTCAAACCATAGTAACCCCTTGGAAACAAATTATTTTGTACGTAAAATACAAATTCAAGAAATACATATAATTTGCAATAGGTAAACTGTGAAAAAAGTTTATAAACGTAATTATTAAATCAACTTCGGGGAATTTGTTCCTTCAAAAAAAACATATTGGAGTCACATCAATACTGCTCTTTATGTAACATAGTAACACAAAATATAATATGAGGCATTAACACTTCAAATCAGCTTCTAAATGCATATATTACGTTCAAATGTTTTCAAGCTAGAGGTAAAGAAGTAAATAAATATCTTATGCATTGAATAGATTTAAAAAAACAAGTTGAATTTTGTATGTACAAGCAGATTGAACAGAGATTACAATGAATCTCTATCATATATGACTATGAAAAGTCCAAGGCTTACATACAACTATGGGCAAAAACTAGCGGGAAGTTTCAATTTAATTTTTTGGGAGATTCCGATAAGGAAAGGTGTATTGTTTTTTTTTTAAGCTGACACACCTGTCACTGACATTTGTGTCAAATTACACGACAAAATATTCATGTGTGTTTGAGATACGCGTCGTTCTTTTGTCAATAGCTAAAATCGAATTATTCGTTTTTTAAAATGTCTTAAAGATGATGACATAAATACAATTTAGAGAGTTGTTGTTGAAATCAAAAAAGTTACAATGAATATTCAAGACCCTAGCCTTTTAAAATTTTGAGAGTTCGTTGTTATTTTCTCGAGATACATGGCTTATTACTCAATTTTAAATTTAATAACCTATATTCTAAACTCGGTAGTTATTACTCTGTAATTATGGACTTAATAATACAACTTATGTAACTGTCTTAAAAATTGGAAAAATGTTACCAAAGATGCATTGCATTAGAGGGGGGGGACTACTTTTGAGGGAGATGAAATAAATTATGATTAAATAAAGATTTCTGATTCCGGATATTTATCTAAATAATTTTGGTAAATTTTTGTTTAAAACAAATCACAGCCAAAAAAAACAAAAAATATCATTTTTTGTTTTAAATCATCTTTTTGAATGAAAAAATGAATGAAATAAATTGACAAAGTTGTGAGTAAGAGTTTTTTACAATATATAAAAATTTAAGGATGAAAAAGGACTTTAATCATGTGGTCATATCATAAAAACTATTAATTTAAGTGAGCATTTTGTATGTTAATTCTGTGATGATCAGTTGACATTCAATTGCTGAATTTATTCGCGTGTAAATGTTGCAACCATAAGTACATTCATTTTACTGTTTTTTGAAACTCGGTCCATTAGAGGATTGAGTTTGGTTGAAAATATCTTTATATTTAAAGAGCGTTTTAATATTATGTAATTATAATTAAGCAAAATTTCTATTTAAAAAAATATTTAAGAAACTTCATATCGTGGCTTTAAAACTATATGTACATAATTTATATTAGTTTTAGCTTCTATGCAAGGGCATTTATTCCCTAAGAATTTGCGTGTGAAATGTTTTTTCGTAAGACATATAACCCATTACGTACTACTCCTTAATTCTTAACAGTTACTTGTCTATTTCAGAACTAATATTTCCTTAATTAAATAATGATAGAGCACATATATATACTTATAACACATCAATCAAAAAACTGAAGAAAATAAACATGGAAGACATCTACCCAGTAGATGTCTCATTTGACGTGTAGAACATTACATGTAATATAAATATGATATATTTATATTTATTATATGTATGTATGTATGTACATCAAATGAGTCTGACATATTTACGTACAAATACGTAATCGACTTGTCTATATCCCCTCAGGTCAAAAAGATATCGTGTGAAACTCTCTGAGATTTAACTTCTTCATTTATGTACATATGTAGTATAGCCTAGAACCTTACTCATCAATATTGAATTCACCTGCATCATCTCCCTTAATGCATAAATACATTCATACCTATATACATATACTATATATGAAGGTATTTGAACCATTTCTCACCAACTTAATTAGTATCTCAATGGATATAACTGGAACAACTAATTATATATTATATAGATTGCTTCTTCAGTCCAAATAGTTTGCAAACATGATGCTATATATATATATATATATATATATATATATCTTGTAGCAAGATATCTCTGTACATAATTGGTATATTTTTACACATACTCAATCAGGTTTAGTCAAAGGTTGGAGAGAGAAGAAACCCTCTGAGTGTAGTTATGTACACTTATAGATAAACAAGTAGGAGTCGATTTTTATTCCAAGGAGATTATCATTAACAAAATTTGCTAGCCAAGACCCGATTTGTTTTTGTTTTTTTTTCAACTTTAAACACTCATATCTCTATTGATACTCATGAAGCTATTGGCTTGAAAATTTTGCATAGACTTGAGTCTTATAAGTTTAAACAAAGATGTAAAATGAATTAAATCTGGGGTAATAAAATTTTAAAAAAATATATGATGATTTCTTTTTAAATCAGAGGGACTGGTTTGAGTGAGTGAATTCATTAGATTTCATAGCTACACGGGCACTTGACATCGTAATTACTGTGTAGATAAATTTGTTGTCTCAATTTATGGGAAGGAGAGAGTGGAGAGGTAATTTGATTTTTCCTCGCATATGTACATCACGATTCATAGCATCTTCTCAACAAGGGAAAATGGGCAAAAAAAATTAGAATAAATGTGGCGGAGTAGAATGAATGTAGGGATGAGATCCAAGGAGCTTCATAGTATTAAGTAAAAAAAATGATAGTTTTTTGTTTTTGTATACGACCATGGGGTAAAAAATATCAGGAAATTAAAAAGCTTTATTTAATCATCAAAATGCATCTCATCTCCATCAAAAATAGTCATGTTATACGTCCTCCCCCCCTCCTTCAACTCCTGTTAAGAGTTGTGAATAATTTCCTTCTATTAAATGAAGAAAAAGGGCCCAACGATTGAGTAAAATTGGCCACCTACACGCCAACTGATTTTGAACCCTATTTCCTTTCCGAGGAAAGGTTGTGAGATACATTAGAAATAGCATTTTTGTTGTTAATAGCGGAATAGTACCATGATAGAGAGCGTTTTCTCATGACGTCATGAGTCTGAAAGTCAGACATTTTAAAGACAATTTAAAATTTGATGTATAATAATAACGTTATACCCATTATATCAACAATTTACCTACTACAAAGCGTCACTTTCGGTTATTTATCCACTCTGAGATGTCATTGAAAACGCTTTATAATAATAGTTAATGATCAAAGATTAGAAAACATGAATCCTAGTACCATTTCATTGGGGCAGCCTTTAATTCATTTATCTATGACAACAATAAATTATATACTAATGTATCTAGCAATATGTATGTATAGTTATAAAGATGTGTGATTTATTTGTCAGATGGAAGTACGTCAATTAATATTTATAGATCATATTTCTTGAAGTTTTAATCTGTACTTCAATATAACTGATAATATGCATGATATAAAAATAAATTTGGCAAGAAAAGGATCTTGTTCCAAGTAATGGATCTGGATACGAGGGTGAGAGCGATTTAGGGAAATTGTTTGGTCTTATTTTTATACGGGCCCCTGCATTGCAACAAATGCAATTTGATAGGGAGTTGATTGCAGTAAACGAAGTCTACTACGTCTCCTAGAGATTGTTATTACACTCAGAATGAAGGGAAGATACATCAATTATAGCTAAAAAAAAATTTTTACCATTTTCATAAAGGAATTACCATTTAATCATGAAAACACAAATGATGTCATTCAAGAAATTTGCGTCAGAAATGAAACCAAAATTGAATCTATATATTGTATTTCCCAAACTTTCTTTCAGAAAGAGAGAAAACAAAAAACCCAGAATTAATTGGTAGACTGTCAATTGCGTCATTCTCTCACATTGTTGGACTATTTTCAATTTAGTAGGGATGTGTTCACAACTTAACCAGATAGTATATGCCACTCGAGTAGAAACTTAGTAGAAATCAACAACATCACAGAGAGATAGTTGACAAAAGAAAAATAAATAAATAATCATGTCATTGATTGGGCTATGGTGCTGCTGCTGCCCTCAATTTCAATTTGAAAACCTTTCCAATCACATTCAATCTTATGTCACAACCGTTTTCTGGCTCCTTCTTATATCTTTGAACGTTGATTCCTCAAGGTTGAGTACGATTTTGTTAAATAACAAACATAGTTCTATTATTAAACAAAGTGTTTTCATGTAACGACGTCCTTGTGAGTGTCCGCCATTTTGGAAGAATAAAAGCACATGTTTCAGTTGGATTCAGTGTCAAGTTGTCTTGAAGAGCAATACAAACTCCCATTTCAGAGGGATTTAACCATTAAATATAAATATCCCTGGTTTTAGCTTTATTTTTATTTTTTTTCACTAACATTTCCTTTAGATTTTATTGGAAATGAGCTCAATTTTATTCAAAAACTATAGCTATTTCAGTTTGTTATATGTGACGATCTATAGATAATTAATATCCCAGCAGTTGGTTAGAAACACTCCACTAGCAAACACTCATCATGTTAAATTGAGCTCAATCAAACTGAGGCTAAAAGTTTGTTGATTTATAGATTGATATTTGAAATTTTTAATCGATTTTTAAGTGAAGTATTCAAAATTTGATACTACTTGGAATTCCAGCATTTGTAACTCATGAATTCATGCATAGAAAAGAAAAAAGGAAATTCCTGTACAATGAAGCAACTTTTACTTCATATAGAAAAAAGAACACTCAAAGTTATTGTTGCAGTATCTTAGTGAAAAAATATTAAATGACTATCATTCTATTCCCCCCCCCCCGTCTTTTTTTAAAGGTTAATTACATTTAAAAAACATTTATTTTGGGTTCTATGGAGAATTTGAATTTAAGTCAGACTGCAAAATAGTTTTGAATAGAATTTCAAGTCTTCTATTTGCTATCATTAGTAATTATATGATAATGAACTTATTACTATGAAATTAGACATTTTGATCCTTGTTTTTAATCTCTTTTTGAACCTCAGTTCCTTAAGAATTAGCATCATCAAATATAAAATTGCAAATCGTTTAAGGAGAATAATCACATTATACTACTATGAGCAAAAAAAAATTTTATAAAAAAATTTGAATTTAATTTTTTAAAGAACTTTGATAGGGGTCAATGTTTCTGCTCTTAAGTTAACACACCTGTTACTGACATCTGTGACAAATTAACCGTCAAAATATGCATTCCCCTTTGAGAATCGTGTCCTTTTGTGAGCTGCTAAAATCGAATTTATCCTTTATTCGAATGTCTGAAAGTTGATGATGACTCAAATGCAATTTAGAGTAATGTTGTGTAAACCCAAAAAGTTGCAATCTATATTCCAAACGCTATTCTTTTAAAATTTTGAGAGTTTGTATTTATTTTCTCGAGATACATGGCCTATTACTCAATTTAAAATTTAATGGCCTATCTATGTAAGCTCAGAGGTTATTGTTCTGTAATTATGGACTTAATGTATTTGATATCAACAGGAGGGTGTGATGACTCTTTGATGAATTAATTATAATTATTCATAAGTGTATAATTATAGGGAAATGTACATGGTTCCAATTGCTCCTATTCTTCAGATATACTACTCTGAATCAAAAATAGCGGGATTGAATTCAAATTATATCTCGTTAATCCATTAATACCCCTACTATTCTATTAAGAATTTGTTATAATTAGGAA
Source organism: Lepeophtheirus nordmannii (assembly GCA_963680855.1). Taxonomy (NCBI): domain Eukaryota; kingdom Metazoa; phylum Arthropoda; class Copepoda; order Siphonostomatoida; family Caligidae; genus Lepeophtheirus; species Lepeophtheirus nordmannii. The sequence goes on along the minus strand of OY804525.1, from coordinate 17,603,605 downwards.
TGTAAATAATATGCAATCAATGTTCAGAACAATGTATAACAGAGGTGTTAACTTCGAGACTGGAGTCCAGACTTCAAGTCTTCCCCCTCCCCCTTCAATCCAAAAAACAAAATTTGAATTTAATTGCTAGGGGGATTCAGGTAGGGATAAGTGCTTTTGTTTTTTCACTAACTGTTTGAGATTGTTTTCCTATTTTGAATAGATCAAATCGAATTTTTTGTTTTTGTTTTAAAATGTCTGAAAGATGATGATGCAATTTAGAGAAATGTCGTGGAAACCCAAAAAGTTGCAATGTATATTGAGGAACGCTGGTTTTTTTTTCTCTCGAAATATATAACCTATAACTCAAGAAAAACTCACCCTTCGATTTTAAATTTAATAGCCTATAATCTAAACTCAGCAGTCATTGTTCTGTAATTATGAACTTAATAATACGAATTTTGCAACTGTTTTGAAAAATGGAAAAAAATGTTGACTATTTTTGAAGGGGGTTGAAAAATAAATTTTGATGATTCAATAAAAGTTTTTTGATTCCCACTTATTTTTGGCTTATAGTATTATATATATAGGAAGGATTTCTATAGGTCAATATGCTCCATCCTTATAGGAAATGAAGAGAGATGTACATTTATGATCAATAATGATTAATATTAATTATTACGAATAATAATATAATCAAATAAACCTGTCAAAGGGGAATATGAATCAAACAAAAGAATAATCTGATGATGACTACTACATACTACAAATACCAATTGTAAGGAGCTGAAGGATGATAATAATGACTTTTGATGAAAATCAATTACCCGTAGGGTACTTCGAGCAACCCACCTATGCATTAGTACATGGGTTCCCTTCTACCCAATCGCATTATTCCATATACCTATTCAAAAAGAAGAAAAAAAAACTTAAAAAGGGGTCGTCAAATAAATACTTAGAAATGCGTCATGCGTTGAAGCATTGAATGATGAGGCTATTCTGCCCACCAACTGAGAATGGGCTGATCATCATAAGTCAAAATGACTTCTTCTTCTTCATCCTTTATAACATGTATTTGGTATTCTTTTTTTTTTTTCTTTTTTCTAAAGAGCCTGACTCTAAAGGAACTACTACAATGTACATCATCATATAATTGAAATAAACATTCTTAATACATACATAATATTTTTGTATCTCTAATTACAGACCCAAGGCATCCAATTCCACAACATCGTATGACTATAACAAAAACATTAATAATAGGTAAGTAATGAAATAAGAATAATAATAACAATAAAGAGACCATTAATTTGTTTGTTAGGAAATCCTAAAGGGCTGAGTCATTTAGAATTTGTACTTTATGCAAGTAAATTTATTTATTTACATACATAATTGTGAATTTAATTCCATAATTGATACATACATGTATAAATTTGATCAAATAACCAGAGAAAGGGTAGGGTAGAGCGAGATCATTTCGGTATTAGTATTTTTTATTTGTTTTTTTAATCAATAGGGCACATGAGAAAACTAACAAAGGGAGTCATTGCCACAAGATGGCATAATATAGGCTCAATGACGTCATTTTTAGACCAGTCAATATCTAAATATGTCAATGCTTATAAAAATAGTAAATATTTAAATCTAGTCTAAATTAAGAAATTTGGCCAACTATTCTCTTGTATAAAAGCTATATAAAGTTTTAATGAACGAAATCAATTGGCAAATGATGCAGGAAGCTTTAAAAATTCAGACTTTTTCCCCAGATCTATAACAGGGACGGAATGAAACGTGGGATTGAATAGATTTTAAAACTATTATTAATATGTTTTCAATGTCTTATAAAAGCCACTTAAAGCCTTAAAAACCTATTTTTGCGAGTCTGAATGGGAATGGGAGAGGAAATTACATAAAAATATAATTCAAAATCATTAAAAAATGATAATTATTGAACATTAAAAAAGATACAAGGAGGTTTGATTCCTGCTAAAATTTTGTTTAAGATGAGTAAAAGGTAATTTAGAAGGTATCTTTCGCAAAAAGAAAATATTGACTTCAACGAAAAAATGATCACTTTGTATAAATTAACATTCATTGATAAACTAATTATAATATTAAATAATATGAGTAAGAAAAGGAAGTTATAAATTATCAAGTGAGCTCATTTGCATATTACTTTCTTTTTCTAAAATTATCTTTTATCCACAAAAAAAGAAATAAAAAAATTGACTATGACTTTGCAAAAAATGTAAATTCATTTCATGAATTTGATGTTATATATGTTATTATTATTTTTTTTAAATCGGTTTTGTAATTTTTAGCTGATTTAAAAAGTTGATGAATATGAAATAGCCTCATGCTAAAGCTATTTCGAAATATAACAAAAGTTAATATTTTGTGTAAAAGGCTTATTTGTTATTCTTATACAATATTTTAATAAAATAAATAAAACTTACTCTTTAACGTAACATATATAACAAACTATTCCCGCTCTAGCCTATATTTAGAATTTCTTCTTAATGGTGCAGTTTGACCAATGGTGTAGCTAGGAAGACAGTCGAGGGACATGTTTGATACTGCTCTCTGGGGGCCAATGTTATCATTAATATATATACTGCAAGGGAGGGAGTACTGGTGAAAATGGTTACTTTCCTTTGTAAAAAATCAGAATTTATAATGATTTAGGCGTCATGAGTCTGTCAAAAATCAGACTGTGTACCCAAGTATGACCAAGGTTGTCTTGGCCATTATCTTCCTAGATAGTAAAAATATTATTAGCTCATTTGGCCTACATTTTACAGAATTGAAACCAGCGCATACAAAATCCTTTGGGATGAGAAAGAAATTGAGAACCGTTTACAGAGAAATGTTTTCAATGACTCAAGTAAAGAGATTCAAGATGCAATCAAGGAAGAAAATCTTGAAGCCATCATCAAAGTAAGTTAGGAGCAGACTCACAATGTTCAAAGCTTGTTATTATTATTTTATTTTTTTTTCAGATTCTAAATGAGAAACCAGAGAACTTTAGACATCATCTCCTTCTTTGGGCCTCCTGGAAAGGGAAAATCAATTTAGTCAAATTTCTTTTGGATCAAAAGGCCAATCCCAATACCACAGACCTGGATGGTCGTACCTGCCTTCATCTAGCCGCATGTAGTGGGGACCTCGAAACACTAAGAACTCTTCTTTCCTCACCCGAAATCAATGTGAACTCCTTTGATAAGCAACATCAAGCCACACCGCTCTTTTGTGCTGCTCTCTCCTCCAATACGGAGGCCATACGTAGCTTAATCGCATCTGGATGTGACATTAATGCAGGACTTCACGAGCATGGCTCCACAGCTCTTCATTGTGCTGTCAAAGCCAATGCCGTTGAAAATGTCAGGCTCCTTCTTGAAAGTGGAGCAGTTCCGAATAACGTGCTTCTATTTAGTGAGACTCCTCTTCACACAGCTGCTTCCATGGGCTATGGAGAAGTTGTCAAGCTTCTCATAGAGAATGGAGCCTGTTTGGAGGTCCTTATGGGAACCCTTAAAATGACAGCCCTTCATTTAGCAGCTCAAGAAGGGAATGCAGACTGTGTTAAATATTTGGTGGAGGGTGGTGCTAACATTGACATTCGTAATGGCCGAGGACAGTCTGCCCTGCATTTAGCAGCCTTATCTCAGTCTCCTGAGACGGTTGAACTACTACTTAAATCAGGTATTTCTTAGTTAGAGAATTACTACTAATGATAACTTCTAAGGATAACTCATCTTTATGCGTTAAAAATCCCTAGATTTTTAAATAGCGTGACGTATTGTGTAATTTTATGAACCAACTAATGTTTGAACTCCTTACTTTTAAACATTGAATAATGTTTCTATTCAAAAGGAAAGAATTTTGAGACTGTTAATGTCGCTTTTTTATGAAGGAAAAATTTAATTAATCATAGATGAAACGTATTTTAGATATGTACAACAGTCTCTACTTAACGGGGCAATTTCTTTTTATAAATAAATTAAAATGTTCTAGCAACAAAGACCTCCTTAATTTGTAAATAGAGAATTGTTAGGATTGTAGGATAATAATATGCTGAGTCTTTAGTAAATTAAGTCCTTAAAATTCCATGTTGCACAATTTAAATATAAGAAATTTGTATGTATGTGTGCATATTACCTAGAGCTCGACCGATATTAGAAATTATCTAATTGAGTATGACAATATTTAAAAAAATATGCAAAATACAACAATAGTCCACTTGGTTCGGACTCGATCAGACTGAGTCATTGACATCACATGAAAAACAAAAACAAAGAGAAGTTTTCTACTGGCATAGTTTAGCATAATTGGACAAATATAGATCTTAAATCTTATTTGTGCTATATACATTCATTTTGGAACAGGAGCAATTGATACAGTTGTGATATCCTTTTTAGTCCCGATTCCATCAGTCTGGGTTTCGCCTTTGTAAGGTTTCATTCCAAGATTCTTTCAATTATTTAGGTGCAAAATGGACTTTTAAACTAGAAACAGTATAAAAACAAACATGCTCGCCACCCTCATGCCAACTGAAACCCTGTTTTTGATAAAATTCATCCTTTATATACATGCAAAAATACCTAACTTGAAATGTTAGTTTGTAGCACTGAAAATCTTGAAAAGTACAGATTGAAACAGCCCATAATTTCCTTTAAAAAATAAAAAAGAGCAATAGCCAAAAAAAAAAAAAAAATTCGGCTTATTAGTGGGCCCCTAAAATATGTAGACACCTGAGCTTCATCCCAGGTGTGCACTTGTATTAAAGTTGCCTTCCCAGTATCTATGTATACAGAACCCATTGTCCGAACTGTTGGAAGGGCATTGCTGAATATTCAAATTGAAATAACTACGTGTATATTTAATTTTAAATGTGACGTCATCATCCATTTAGCCTCCCTTGCGGAACATACCCATTTTATTTCGTGAAGTCATTGGCTCAACCTTTCATACATCTTATTGCCTTTATTTTAATATTTATTTTTAACTGGGTATTTTCAATGGATGATTATGTCATATTTGTTTTCTGTTTGTTTGTTTTTAAATGGTACATAGTTATTTCAGTTTGAATATACCTCGTTTATGAAGTACAGATTCAATCATTTCGAGTTTAATTCGGATTCAAATGGTCATACATATCTGTGAAACCAATTAATTACCCGTACTTTCTGACGTATTAAATTTGATGTAAGTCTTATATAATAGTCTCATTGAATTCCATTTCTTTAATAGACAACTTGAAACGAGGGCTCTGGTGCCCTTAGCCAAATATATACCTATAGATGTAGATATGTACATCCTATGTTATGTTATATTATCATGAGTCATATTTTAAGTATTCGAGTCGTTAGTGGTCTTAAAAACTCCATATCGGTCGACCTCTAAGATAGTTACACATGACGTACATTTTACTCTGTATTCTTTTAATTATTATCATCCTATAAGTACATTGTACATATAAGGTAATTAATTAATTATGTTCCTTCCATCAATTTATGTATATACACACTAAACACATTTCCAAACACCCTTCTAGGATCGAATCCTAATTGCGGGGATTTTGACCGACGAACTCCACTTCATAGTGCAATCGTAAAAGGATCCCGTTCCTATGACTGTGTACGGCTACTTTTGGATGCTGGAGCGGATGTGAATCACAAAGATAGGTAGGTGAACGAACATACACAGAATTCCTTTAAGAAAAAAATTATATTCAACTTTGTATTTATCCACCATAATCGGCTCTATCGTTTGTTATACCTATCCTTGTGTATGTGAAAGAAAGATACCATAAAGCCTTAAATGGTGATGATTATCTTCAAAGTCCTGCATGGGGGGTTTTGTCTATCAGCTATTCAATCGTGTAAAGCATATACAATTCTAGATGCATAAAAAACACTTTACATCTATAAATTACACTTCTTTGTGTATTTGTAATTCCAATCCATGAAATTTTCCATTTATCAATGTGGCATTGATTCCTACGAAATATGTAAATGTATACACACATTATGAAATACATCGTTAATGGATTGATCTATAGTACATTATATGTATGTAGGTACGCTAATAGAACTGAGATAACTCAGTCTTGAAGGACAACATATTATGAAAAGTACAATAAATAAAATTAAATAAAAATTAATTGTATCAAACTATATATATGTACAAACTTACATGTACAAAAAGTTAGCTTGAATGTTATTGATTTCGATACACAAAAGGTCCTATTCTAGTACGAGCCCCTAACACTTTTTTATAGATTCCATTGTCAATAGCAGCTTTTATTTGAACTTCCCTTGACACTCAGTAGCAGAATGTTGTCCACAAAAAGCTTTTTGAAATAAACAAAAACACACTGTATTCTCCCTTCAGCTGTTTTTCATCAGTTAACTCGTCTGATTTAAAGCAGCTGACTCTACGTGTTATGAACTCAAAAAGAGTATTATTATTATTTATGATTTTGATATATAAAAATATATTAAATCAAGGATTACGCGCCCTTTTTTTTAATTTTTGAACATTATGTAAGTATTAACGATTGATCTGTGATTGGTAGAATTTATCAATGATAGTATATTTAAATAATAACTCTGCCCAATATTAAAAAGTTGGCAACAAGGAAAATACAAAAGACTATGTAAATACCAGTTGTTTTTCAAAAAAATCCTTTCCCTTTTGAGTTTCAAGTTTGAGAGTGCACAAAAAAGTTCGTCGTGTAAATCAAGGGAACAAACGATCATGACATAATTTGATGATTTTAGGAACAAAGGATCTTGGTCATGAGCAAAGAAGGTGAGCTTAGTTGGCTAAAATCAGATCGTATTTAAGTATTTTGTTGAAACCCTACTCAGTTCTAAATTTTTTGGTATTGTAAAGTGGGTCTATTGTCAAAACCATTGAAAGTGGAGCCTTGAAATTTTTCTACTGTCAATTTGAGACGTCTATCAATCATTTCAAAAATTAAAATTTCTCATTTATTTTTTTATATAAAAAGTGGATTTAAAAAATGGATTGATATATTATATAATATGTATATGGAGTTAGACATGGTTAATGACTACATTTAAAAAATTGCCCAAATAATACGACTGTATAAGACTTTGATAAGTTCATGTTAACATGTTGTGCAGTGGTTCTTAGCCTAGGTGAAGGTACTGAACCCAGCTAGTTCCATACATGCATTCATCGAACCCTTCGTATCTGCAGCACAGATATTAAGTCCAAGTGATGTGGTGTGATCAGTTGCAACCAATAATGGCCAAGCACAGAGTGATATCACGAATTATACGAGTGGGGTTAAGCGAGCCTCTGAAACTGACTCACCAATCCCTTGGGGTTCGATCCAACCTACGTCAAAAACTACTGATGTAGAGGTGTCATTAAGATGTGGATTTTGTTTTTAACTATCAGAATGAGACTCTAAAGTTTAGGCCTTTTTTTATTGCAAAGTATATCATCTATTTTATTTACAAATGTACCCCCCAAAAAAAATTATAATAATAAATAAATAAAAAATAACTCATGAGAACGGATAGAATAGTACTCTTGTGTCATAGGCTTAGATAATATGTAAGAGATGAAATATAAATAATTATTGACCATAATCTATTCGAGTTTTTTTAAAAAAATAAGTGCAACATAAAAATGAAGATAGTTTGATAAATATAAAAGTTAGTATCCACGAAGGTATTGGGCTCTTTGGTTCGAGTCAGAGCTATTCACGAATTTGAGTTAAGACTTTGATTTCGAGTAGAATTCGAGTCTTTACATTTATAGTCGTAGTTTAATTAAATTTAAGTGTGACTCGAGTCCGAGTACTCAGCGCTTAATGATTAATTTAGAAACTGAGAAGAGTCTGTCGTTGCAGTTTAATGCGATTTAATTGTGACTCAAGCTGATCTGGTTCGAGATATGTAGATTCTGGTTTTCCAACATCTACTAAATACAACGTACAATGTACGTATGGACTACTATGAACAAAAAATACCAGGAAATTAGAATTTAATTTTTTGGGGAATTTTGAAAGGGGTAAATGTTTTTTTTTTTTAAGTTGACACACCTGTCATTGACATCTGTGCTAAATTACACGACAAAATAGTCATTAGTGTTTGAGATACGCGTCGTCCTTTTGTGAACAGATGAAACCCAACTTTTCGTTTATTAAAATGTCTGAAAGATGATGACACAAATCCAATTTAGAAAATGTTGTTCAAACCAAATATTTTGGAATAAATATTCAAAACCCTATTCCTTTGAAATTTTGAAATCCGAGGTTTATTACTTGAGATAAATAACCTATTACTATCAATAAACCGACCAATCGATTAACTACATTGAGAGGGATGAAATGAACTTTAATGATTAAATCAGGAGTGTAAATCTCATTTCACATTAGCTATTATAAATAACCAAAATATCATCATGTCTTCCCTTTTTTTTGATTTAAAGAAGAACAAGGACATTGTTAAATTTAACTAAAAATTTATTGAACAACACATTTTCTCAAAAAATTTCCCAAAATTACACAAACTTTAAGAAATTGGTATCGAAAATTATAATAATACACTTTACATGAGATTACAACATGAGACCTATAAACAAAGACTCACATGCGCCCCTAGCGGATAATTCATGAACTATATTTAATTTAAAAAAATAATCCATGTCTTTTATGTATTTTTTCAACCTTCAAATTATCCTGCAGGTCTGATTGAACCTCCTTGCAGGCTAATTCCGGCCCATGGGCCGTATGTGTGACACCCCTGAATTAAATAAAGATTTTTGAATTCTCCATATTTTTTGCCCATAGTATATGTATGTTGATAGCCAAGTGACGGCTCTTTTCTATGTATTATTACCGCGGATCAACATACAATATGTTGCATGTATGTATGTAAATACATTTATCATTAAGGAAGTGCCTAGTATTTATGCATAGAATACACGTTCATTGACGTAATCCTTTTATAGATAACTTATTGTTTGTTGTTATTGAAAGTGTGTTTGTACATACATATGTATGTATGTATGATAGCAAATATTAATGGGGTTATTTGCACAATAATACTAATAGTTTGCAAAGATTAAAATGCAATTAAAAATAAAGTAAATGAAGTTAATGGATCGAAATCCTCGAGATCATGGTTAATTTAAATTTTGAATGCATTTTCATAAATAAGTTTATGATGATACAAATTTATAGAAGCAATATATATGCACATATAAGTAATCAAATACATATTTTCATATGTAAATGAGATAATCCTGAATGTCAAGCTAGTGATTTAGGCTTACAATCAATGTCCTTGACTTTTTTTCCATCTTTTTTTTTTTTGCTTGTTTGTTTGTTTTTGCACAATTCCTTCTCTAATTTCATCTTTTAGATTTACACACTTCGATATTATGTCCGAGATTTCACAATCTGATCTTGATTGTTTCATCTCTCAACTTTTTTTACTAAAAGAAAAAACCCATTTAGTGGGTTAATAGATAACCCATCCAACTCTTGAATTACATAGCTATTCTTCATATAATAGGTGTAAGGAATTGTTCACAACTTAAAAGAAGATCATTCCATTTTCATTAATCAAGAACGATTAGAGCATTAATAAATATTAACACGACGAGCTTTTTGGGATAAACAAAAACACACTGTACTCTCCCTTCAGCTGTTTTTCATCAGTTGACTCTTTTGATTTAAAGCAGTTGACTCTTCGTGTTATGAACTCAAAAAGGGTATTATTATTATTTATTATTTTGATGTATAAAAAATATATTTAATAAAGGATTGCGCGCCCTTTTTTGAATTTTGAATATATTACAAGTAGTAACGATTGGTTCGTGATTGGTAAAATTTATGAATATACAGTATATCTAAATAATAAATTCTGCATAATATTAACAAGTTGGCAACAAGGAAAATACAGAAGGGTAGCTACCATATGTTTTTCCAAATTTTTCCTTTCCCTTTTGTCAGTCGAGGTTGCAAGTGGACAAAAAAGCTCGACGTGTAAGGGACAAGAGTTGAACATAGAAAAATGGACCGCAAATTGGAGTCACACACCCTTGGGTTGACTTGTTACTTATTTATAATGAAAAATGATGGGACTTTTGTAGAGTTGATGGTATCCGCTGTCTGTGATATGATTTTGGGGAGAAAAAAATGCGGATACTATTACTAAAGAGAGGATAACTTTCTGCATTTAAAATAGCATTAAAACTGCAAGGAGAAAGCGAAAATTTATATTTATATTAGAATAATATGCATAAATTATAATTTAATTATGCATTTGCAATGCAATTTACGAGAAAGGTGGGAGGGAATGGGTTCATTTTTCGTTTGAAGGAAAATGTTTCCCATCACGATGACTAATCAAAAAATGAGCATAATCTACCTAAATAGCAATAATAATTAAATTTTACACCTCTAATTTTTCCCTACAAAATGTCTATCCCTAGTTATGACGTAAAACTAAACTTCATTTTCAAATAACCGCATAACTCCATAAAATGAAGGTGACTTGGGAGCGACTTGCTTTTAGTCGTTTAAATCAAGTCATTTCCCTCGATTCACAAATCTGACTCGGGTATCCATTTCTGATATTTATAAGTACCTATCAGATCACGAGGATGTAGACAGTCTTGAATTACGGGTAAAGTTCCTTTATTGTATAAGAAAAATGTTTATTATTGTTCTGTACGTTGATTGGTTAAATTTGAATTAGCTGTGAGCCCTTCCCTGCAATTAAATATAAAGAATAGTCCAACAGTCGGGGAAAAAATTTTCAAACTAAACTAGCACCTCTTTTTCTTTTGAAGGAAAGGTCGAGAGATGCAATAAGAATTGCCATATGTTGCAGAACGAGGTTTTTTTATAACTCCCAACCTCGACTTTCAGAAGGGAAAGGAATTAATTTTTTTTGAATTTTTTTTGTTGCCAACTTTTTAATATTGGACAGAGTCATTATTTAAATGTACTAAATATTGATAAATTTAAGTAATATAAACATCAATACTTAATTCTTGTATAATATTCAAGAATTCATAAAAGAGCGCGCAATCCTTATTTTAATTTATGAATCAAAAACCTATACCCTTTTGGGTACATAAAACGCAGTCAGTTGTATATAATGAAAAAAATCAACAGATGAAAACAGCTAAAGGAAAAATAAATAGTATTCTTGTTTATCTAAAAAAAAAACTTGTGCTGAGGATCCAAATATAGTGATCCTTTAAAATTCCAATTCTGGGACAGTTCCTAAAGTTTCAAACACGATACTGATACATAATGACCTGTATTAACAGTTGTGACAAATGGAATTGAATAGCTAAGTATTTATTTGTTTACCCATATCACAATGATAACTCCACAATATAAGCATGAACTAGACATATATTTTTGTCAGCTTACTGTTTTGTCTTCTCTTTCCCCTAATTAGTACTTTTCGTTCGGATCGTTGACTTGTTAAACTTACCGTATTTTCCCATGGTTAAGAGATCCTTTTTTGCTCAAAATTTTCAATTTAAAAATAGGGGGGTCTCTTATGCATACATGGGAGTAAGTTTTTTTGCAACAGTATGTTATGTACTTTTTTCCAGGATTTTTGTTTAAAAATTGACGGGGTCTCTTATACACGGGAAAATACGGTAAATTAACAAGATATATAATATCTTGTTAAATCTTAAAGAATTTATTATTATTAAATATAAGCAAAAGTCCAACATGTGTAAAGAATTGGCTTACAATTACAAACTATATATACAGATAATTTTTCATTTAACTTTTTGGAGAAAAAGTAGGGGTAGTTTATCTGTTATAAGTGTCTTCAAGGTTCATCAATTGGAAACCATGCTTAGAACATAACTTTGTTGTGGCTCAGCAAATTGTGGGCCTTACAATTAAGATGTTTTTTGTTTTTTTTTTGTTTTTTTGCAGAAAATAGTTATGAGAAAGTAAAACCCTATTCTTGACTCTTTTTGACGTTTAACTCTTCTTAAAAAAAGGAATTGGATAAGTTTTTTTATGTAGAATAATAATATATTGAGGCTTTACAAAATTTCGTCCCTGAGGACACCAAGAGGATAAAAAGTAAACCCCAAGACCACAAAGAAGAGGGTTTTGTTTTTTTTTCCTGTTAAGAAAATCATGTGACAATAGACTTAAATACATTGTTAATTATGTAAAGTCGTCTTTTATTATTCTTTTTATGGACCACACAGTGTCATAGTCCCTTTTTATATTAAATTAAATGATGTGATTGTCTATCCTCCAAATTAAATTGAGTGGAATCACTTCTTATTTTCGTTTACTAAAAACACGAGTGACTTAATATATGTAGGCATGAATCTCTTTCCTATGCTTTAAGTATGCATCTGAGGTGGAATGAAGTGACTTAGGTGTATACCTGTGACTCACAAATACATTCCCTATACATTTTTTCATTCTCAGTAAATTGATTCCATTCAATATTGAAAGCATTTCATTCCCATTTTTTAAAAAGGGATATTTTGTGACATCCCATGAACCATTTTTATAAATTATACAGATATATGTTTACTGTAAGGCTGTGTAGGGAGGGCTTGGAATTGGAGACTACTAGTGATGGGAGACGGATGTGATTTATGATTGAGCAACCATACCCTATGATCCATATATGTGAGTAGGGATGGAGTCTGTGGCTGTGGGTACCTTAGACAAACTAAGGTAATCTTGGCAATGCTTATGACAACATAATCAAATATATGACGACAAAAATTGAGAATAAATTTCGTAGAAAATGAATTTACATGGAACATTTTTTCCTCGCACTATTTATACCATCTATTTGCATCATTTGATATAAAGATTAAGCCTGTGTTTTCATATCTTATGATTTTCTATATATATATATATATATATAAGAAATTTACTCAACAATTAGTAAAAACATCAGGGTCAAATTAATTAATGATATTCATTATTTCATAACATTTCATTCTTTTGCAATATTCTGAGCTCAAGTTCTCTTTTTTTTTTGGGGGGGGGGAATTTAGACTTTCTATTATTAATTTAAAAATGGTTGCAGCTAAAAAATCTCTATCGGTATATGTATTTAAGAAGCATTTTATAGGTCCTTAATATGGAAATTAAAATAGACCCCCATCTCTATTGTCCGTCTTTGAAAAACGTTACAAATATAATATGAGTGTGCCCTCAATAATTTTCGACTGAGAGGGAGAATTAGCGTATCCTTCATTGATATTCCCATTGGAACTCATGTTTTTTATTCTAATAATAAACATTTGATGTATACGTATACCTCCAATAGCATGGAGTTGAGATAGATTGATAATGACGTCATAGAAGAAAGTTAATTTCTGTCAATGGGAGGCCTTTTCCATTCGATTTAGAGTTCAACTTGCTCTAAAAATTTGAAGAGGGATATCAAAATTTTTGGGATTGCTGTTCAATCTATGGTAAATAGATATATATGCAGAGTGTCAACACAAAGGCAATATTGAACAAATATCATGGAAAGAAGAAATTCCTATTTTATTTTTTTTTAACTTCATAAATATAAACGCTCCAATATTGGAGCAATTATGGGCTATTATATTCAAATTTATGGGCTATTTAAGCTGAGATGTCCAGGAATGTTGACTATAGTTCTCCTAGAGTCTTTATTCCTTTTTTTAAGACTTGATTTGGTTTCAATATGACCTTTTAAATAGAATCTACTCTAGTCGGTGTCTTTATTTATGACTGGGTATTTTTTTTGCAAACTTGACGTGCAATTTGCTACTCTTCCGAAAGGTTAATCAGAATAATTTATTAATGGAAATGGAGGATACAAAAAAGGGTTTAATAACATTTGATGAATAATGGGTTAACCCAATAAAGCCTATATATCAGTTGTTGTTGTTGTTTTGCATGCATCAAAATAAATGTTTCAAAAGATCGTTTTCAATACGCACACATTTGGGTTTATTGTTATAAGTATTTGTTTTAGTATACTGATGGGAGAATAGACACAAATAAATGATATAATTCAACAACCCCGGATAGCATGACCCATTCCTCTTCATTGCCATCCCAAGAAGCTAAAATAAAAATAATATATGTAGCACTTTAATGAAAGATATGATTAAAAAGTAAAAAAAAAAAAGAAACACTCTTAAGTAAATGGTTTAAAGAATGTATATACGTCATTGCTGGCCAAAAAAAAAGGAAGAAGATTTCTTGGAAAGTAAAATTACATTGAAATCAAAATTAAATTAAAAAAAAAAAATTAGTGGCCATTTATAATATTAATAATAATAAAAAGAATCAAAGAGGGAATAAAAATAAATTGCCTCGTGAATCCCTAAACGCAGTTTTTTCGAGGAATAGAACATGTTCATATGACGTCATCTTTCTGGAAGGTAGCCATCTTGAAAGAAACATACAATATATATATATATATATATATATATACATACGAATACAAACCTATATTTCCTTTTTAAGTTATTAGATGAAGTTTTGAGAAATTGGTTCATTTCGTTTAGCCATATCAACAATGAGTCACTTTTCCTTGTTTATGCAATTAGTGACGCCATTGAAAATTCTTACATGATGACCCAGTTTCTCAAGCATGTAGATGGGGAATTAAGATTATTCGATGATCTTCAAGATAGGTGTATAAGTATTGAGGACAATTTTGTAAGTTCTTGGTTCGTTATTGGTCTCAACTCCTCAAAATATTCAGTCTCTATTAGATATTTTACTTTTGGTTTTGAGTCTCAACTATGTATGTTTAAATCCCTCAACGGCTAGGTCTCGTCCAAGTCCCTCTTAGTCTTGTCTTGTTCTCAGCTTACCAAAGTCTGGATTATGTCTTGTAATCGGACAAAGTGGTCTTGACCACAACACTAGATGAGCATTAAAAAAAAAGTGGATAAAGAATTTCATTTGAATCTGTACGATACTTTTGGAAAATTCAAAATCCCAATTTTGAAAAACTTATTATTTGTAAAGACACATTTATTATATGGTATCAATGTCCATATTAGCAAATAAAGGTATGAGCAAAGTCTCTCTGAATGTCGTGATTGGTTGTTAATGCAATCTGTGACGTCAGTGATATTCCTACATATCCATCCCATGATACTCCCTTTTAAAGCCCTTTAATAACATTGGTCAAGGTGCTCCTAGTACTTATATAGGAAGGGCCTTTTGGAGAGCGTAGGCAGAAGGCGGGAGTGAGATTTATGGTATTTTTGAATTAATAACCTAGTTAAAATCAGCTGCCTCTTGTATATAAGTTTAGTGTGTGTGTGTGTATGGGGGGGGGATATAATGCTATAATGAGGAGAAACTTCAATATTTAGACAATACTATATATGTATAACTATATATTTTTAATAAAATATACAATTATTTAGGATGTGTGAGAGAATCTTTTAATTATTTCTTTAGAAGTCGATGTTTCTTCCTTTTTTTCAACGGTATAATAAAGAATGAACATATTTTTTTTTGAAAAGAGCAAGAGTACCAATCGTTTTTCCTTTTTGCATCACGATACTGTATTTTTTCTGAATACAACTCCCATCCCTATGTACTTAGACGTACGTAGGTATTAGGAAGTTGTAATTTGATTTAAATATAATGAGATTGTCTCCCACTACCTCATTTTCTACCATTGATTCAGTCCCTCTAATAATAGCTAAAGAACTATAAAATATGTATGAAATGACTACCAATCATATGTAACTAGGTAGACTCTACATATTGTGTAATTTATTAAACTATTTTTGTATTTAAAGGAATACAAAATATGTTCCTATCCCTGAACATATAATTAAGTTTTTAATGTCCCTGTTTTTAAACCTGTTTTTTTTCTTTCATTGTTATGCGTTGAGTATTAAGTGATATTGACTTGATATTCCTCAAATCATTTGCCTTGGGTCCTTTAAATACCAGTACATCCTTATATGTACATATGAAGAAAAGTATGTACACTGAAAAATTGATTAATTATAGTATGAGATGAGGTTGAGTGAGAAGGGAAAGACCTGTCAGCTTTTTCTAGCTTGGATTACGTAGTAATTCAATATTGCCGGATCGGTTTATTTGCAGCAAAGTTTAAACTTTTTTTTTTTTTGGTTGCTTAGTCATTTTTTGACTATGATCATTGATTAATCACGATTAATATGAAAAATGGCTCAGGCCTTGTTAAATTTATTATTCATCTAGGACTTTACAATAGAAAAATTCTGCTCTTTAATATTACTTATAATATCTACGTTGACCCCTTGATAAAATTAGAGTGGATTAAAAGCCTTGGACAAGTATGATGAAGATGATTTGGTGATTTTTTTTATTTTTAAAGACAGACTAGCAAGAAAAACAAAACAATTGACTAACTATATAAAAGTATATTATTAAGAAGAAATCCCTGATGTTATAAATATATATTTTTTGAGTTAAATCATGGATCTTAATGGCGTAGAAATATGCAAGACATTGTATGCAGATATCTATAAATAAGAATGAGTTTTTGTGTGAAAAAAATTACAGGTTTATTATTAAAAATAGAAAATTACTTTTTTTTTAATTTATGATCATTCTAAAGATCTAATCCATGTAGTGGTGGAAACGACTCACTCTAACAGAATAATTTAAAAATTCCCGCCTACATTGCTTTTAGATTTTGTTAAAAATGCCTAATAAAATGTCCAATTACGAGTTTTTAGTATACAAAACTTAATTTGTATAATATAGGAAGTATAAGTTAGTTTAGGCCATTTAAAAATTCATTTATTTAAGAATGAAATGACTTAACAGATTAATTAGGGTATTGTCTATCGCAGGCTACTACTACTTTTTCCCGCCTCTCAGGTAATTTTCGAATTCCATTTCGTCGAAAGAATATCTCATCTTTTGAGGAAATCCAAGTTAGGAGTCAATTCCGGAAAATTCTGGATGTGAGTTAAAATATCCCATTTGAGTGTAACAAATATTTTTTTACGCCTATTGCAACATGAGGTCGAGCGTTATCATGTAGGACAATAACACTTTATCATGTCTTGTCTCGTATTCCAGCCGTTTTTCTAGTAAGGCACAGCTCAAACGAATAAATTGTAGCCTACAATATCGATCACACATAATGTAATCACGAGGCTGTAGCAGCTCATAGTATGCAACTCCTTTTTGATTCCTCCAGATACACAGCATGACCTTTGAACCATGATTATAAATAATATATTTTCTCCCCCCAAAATCATATAACATGCAGCTGATGTTATCAAGGTCATTAATTCAATAGCACCATGAGCTTCGCTCCAGTTTTCTCCTCGCACTCTACAAAAGTCGCATCCCTAATCATAAGTCTCCTTCTCGCCTTCTTCTACGTCCAAACAAAAGTCCCATCCCTATTTATAATGTAATTTAGCCATTTACCTTGAAGATTAGGGAAGATTATTTAGTCCTTTTCAGAGTCGATTTATGACTGATATTTCAAAAAAAACTGACAGCGAAGTCATTAAATCTTCATTGCTTTTCTTCAACCTTTTCCTCTAAAAAGAAATAAAAAGACCAGACCTGAATTGCATTTTTTTATTCTTCATTTATTAGTAGGAACGTGTTTACTCCTTTACAAGATTATTGAATTTGAATTAAATAAATCAATGTTTTAAATACTAAATAAACATTTAGTTATCTTGAATGTGTCTTGCAATCTTTCATCCCAAGAGAGGGAACCTTTTCCCCCCTTTCTCTTTCTTTTGGAATGAAAGGCTGTATCTTACATCCTTTCATTCCAAAAGAGAGAAAAAGGAAAAAAAGTATAAAATCCATTGGTAGAAATTGGTCAATTCTTCTTCCCGACAGTGGAATTTTTATTCATTTAATACTAGAGAATTGTTCACAGTCTAAAATGAACTAATTAATTATTATCAACGTTCAAATCATTCATGAGGAAAAGTAAAGTAGAAACATCGAGAGCATAATAAAGTGTACATTTTTATATTATTGGGACAACCCAGTGTTAGAGCCATGAGTGCTCTTCATTATATAAATGAACAGCTGGCAAATAAAATAAAATTGCTATTGAATTATTGTAAGGGATATTAACCGTTGCGGCGTATTAACTTCCTTATGCCATATCAATCCCTCCTACAAACTCTTTTGACATCATCACTACAATTTTTCTAAATACTTTTATGGGATTCATAAGAAGAAAATGAAGGAGTGGCTCCTTTATAGATCAATACTGCACAATAATTAAAAGGGTGCCTCTTGGCAGCATTGGTGGTGAAGGATCACATTAGGACCACCATTTCTCACTCTATTATACATATAACATAATGATACATTTGTATATTTATATACAATCCTAGAGTCAGATAATGTAACCCACATACATATGTAGTATGAATTGATATTCTACACGAATATGGGTGTATTCACTTATGCCGCACTAAAAAACTTGTTCTATTAAACAGTAATTGTAAAATATTTTCGTGAAAGGGGAAAACGAGACACTGGTTTGTAGGTCAGACTATGTGTACATAAGGAACCAACATACATACATGTGTAGATGCATATGATAATTTTTGTTATAGGCACATATATTTCAGTGTAACCCAATGCTGCAAAATACTTATGCTATGCATTTTTCTTTAAATGACTCAAGATACTATGAAGATACCTATGCTTTTTGATGGGTTATCACTCATTTTTTCGTTGCGGAATTACTTAACAAAGAGATTCCCTTTTGAAGACATTTTCCTTTAGAGTGTGACTCGGACAAATCCAGAAAAATGGGGAACTTACCATTCCTTTTCTGCCAATTGTACCTAAAAGACTAAAACGAATTCCAAATTCAGGTCCCGATTCCAGGCTCTAACTAAAATAGAAAAGAGCAGTTTTGATGTACCTGGCTTTTAAATATATATTTTATATGATTAATCTATAGTAAAATTGTGGTAGCAACCTTATTCTTTAGATCACTTGAGAATGGAGAGTAGCCAATCATGATGACGAGTGATGAAGCTTTTAATGTACATACTTAAAGTTTATTGTTTATTTCCGTACTATCAAATATTTTATCAGATTTGCTACAGAGATTGGACTCGTTCCTTATGTCCTATGCTAAAAATGTACTCAAAATCTGGAATCAACTTACCCTTACGCAGGCAACCATAGCCATATGCAAATATCTAGTGAATTTCTTAGAAAAGACAGGGTTATTCGGCCAATCATTCAACACGTACCTAGCAGATGTCTATCCGGATGAGGAAAAAAAATGTTTTTTAATTGACTACCTTTTTATCTCCGACGTTTCTTTTAGTTTTACTTTCTGCATTTATTTACCCATTATTCATATTACTATCTTAGCAAAATAAATAGAGTAACACCCATCAATGCTACAAGGCCTCAGTAGAGAGATTTGAACAAAGAATTTAGTACATACAGGATTGCTCTAAGATGAACTTGCTCGAGAAAACCCATCAAGGTTCCGTTCATGAGTTTGAATGTCAAAATGCTCAGTCCAAAACTAGAATTCGATACTGGACGGATCCTTACTCTATAAAATATTAACTTAGTAGGGGTTTCTTCAAGAAACCCCGTGAGAATTTCGTTCATAAGTTGAACTGAGAATTGCTGGTAGTGAATATAACTCAATTTTCGTAGAATGTTTGAGGAAGCATAAAATCAAATTAATTGAAAGAGGATAACAAAGTTTATTTGCGTTTGAGCATTATGGATATTTATTAACCCTTGTCATTAAAAATGCTTAAATATTGTGCAAAGTATCAACTCTTTAAAGGTATTTTTATTGAGTCCTGTAACTGCGAAGAACCTCAGGAATGTGAAAAAACCCAGATTTTTACAATAATCCATTTTATTGCAAATGAATTAGGGACCAAAAAAATATGATTTTTACAGAAGGGATAACACTGAGCAAAGTCAAAAATCCTAAGGGATATAAGTATAGTAAAAGTTATTCAGTTTTGCACATTAATTTCAAATCTGTAATTATTTTTTTTCGAAAGTTCAACAGTTTTTGAGCTTTTTTGCCCCATTTTCCAACTTCAACTTCAATTTAAGCCTAGAAGGTTACTCATTTTGTACATTAAAAAATAATGATTCGCTAGTTGTTTTTTTATGCAAATTCTATTTCCAGTCTTTGTTTTGACATAAAGGGACTCCTAGGGGTGTAGGGGATGGAAGTAGTCCCAAAAGTTGGTGAAATTCTTTGTACTTAAATAATTCCTTGAATATTGCATGAAATGGATTAATAAAGAATGCATTAAAGAGCTGAGATTCATAGCTTTCAAACAAGATGTCAAGCGCCCGATAAGAGTTATGAACTAAGGAGAAATTGTTCATCTAAATGTGTAAATTTTCATCTAATTTCAAGGAAAAATCCACTAGAAATCTAAGACTCATGGTAGAGCTACTAAAGAAGCAGCGCGCATTGGGCAACAACTGGTGTAGATGCATAGTTAGGGATGCGACTTTTGTAAAATATTAATAACAGTTTTACGATTTGAAAGGAAAAACGATTGGTATTTTTGTTCTTTTTTGAATTTCTGTCCATTTGTTATTTGATCCTTGTCACAACGAGCTTTTTGGGATAAACAAAAGTATTATATATTCTCCCTTTATCTGTTTTTCATCAATTGACTCTTCTCATTTAATGCAGCTGACTCTACATGCGTGTTATGAACTCCAAAAGAGTACTATCATAATCATAGTTTATGATTTTGATATATTATATAAAATATATTAAATCAAGGATTGCGCGCCCTTTTTTTTTTGAATTTTTTGAATAATATACAATTATTAACGATTGAGTTGTATATTGGTAGAATTTATCATTGTATGTATAGAATATCTAAATAATAGCTCTGTCCAATATTAAAAAAGTTGACAGCAAGGAAAATACAGAGGGGAACCAAATGTTTTTCCAGATTTTTCTTTTCCCTTTTGAGAGTCGAGGTTGTGAGTGCAGAAAAAGGTTCGTTGTGTGTGAAGGAAACCACTATCTCTAAAAGGAGAACACTCGCCGAATTTGCAACAGATTTTAAAAAAAATGCATAATGAAACTATATGTATATCTATAATTATAATATTCTCCCTGCACCTAGTGCTATTTTTAAATATATCAGGTCCTTCCTTGGGTAATAATAGAAATAAAAATGGGGGGGGGGGATATTTTTCAATTATGTAGATATGCAATCCTGTCTGATCGTATGGAAAGTAGTTTAACTTACCTGAAAAAGACGTCATCTTGAAATATACTGTTTTTAACACATCTAAAATGGTAAACCAAATTAATTACTTTTTGTAGCATAAATCTCAATAGTAAATTAGTGAAATATATTGTATAATAGATCGGTGCCCTTACTTTAATACAGGGATTCATAATCTGGGGTAATATGCCCAGAATTTTACAAGAGTCCCTTTTTACGGATCCGAGGCAAGTTTTGAGTCGTGAAGCTCAAGTCCAAAGTCGCAGCTTCATAAAACTTAAAAGTGCGATAGGAATCTGAGTCATGAGAAGAATTCAGACTCCTGCTCTGACTCAGTCATTGCATCAATAATATTTTTTTTTTTTACATTGAGGACTTTTTTCCAACTACGACAAGATTTGTCAATTTAATAATTCATCTTTATATAGATGATAAAAAAGAAAAGAAAATAATTTTAAACTACCCAAACAGAGACACCTCTGTTGGCACAAAGACTATATAGTTCTTAAGTGTCAAGGCTTGAGTTGAATTGATGTTTGAAGCTTTAAATTTCGAGTTTTGAGTCTTAGTTCTTCGTCAATTACTTGTTAAGTCGTATGTTAAATTCTATAAAAAATACAGATCAGATTGTACTCAAATCTTAGAAAAGAACAAAAAATAGTCCCCTTAAAAATTGGGGGAATCCATAGGCTATAATATCCAATGCTCAGGCATGATTTCACATTCACATTAAACTATGTGCATAGAACTGTAAATCTTATGCATTTTTTTTTTTGCATGCAATATTTTTATTGGTAGGGAATCCATACAAAAAATTTTAGTATCTCAATATGTAATCATTATTCCTTCATTCATGAGGGGAGAAAGTGTAGCAATAACCACGTGTACTGGAGTAATACACACCGTTTACATATGCTAATCAATCAATAAAAGGTCTAATCGAGTGAATTTAGAATCCTTGAAATAATATAATCTTCGTATAGCAAGGAATTTGTGTCCATTTCTTCTCAAAGACCATCAATGTTTATCTCTGTGAAAAGGGTAAGATAATAGTTGATATTTTAAAACAACATACACATTCATCAAATTGTCAGGGTTACCAGGTCAATTTTTTTCTTTTTTTCATATCCGCAGAGTCTAGAATTCACAGCTCCATGTAAATAGAGTGATCAACCGTTCTCTTTTGTCTGAGTAATTTTTTATAAATTCATAATACGTACAAGTCTTTCAAGAGCCTAAATGCCCAAAATATTAATATTTTTAAATAAAAATAATAAAAAAACAAGATCTAAATGATTATCTTCTGATTCAATGTATCTTCCTATTTAAAAAAAAAAAAAAACTAAACAATAATCCTTAAATTAATTCTTGAATTTATTATACACCGACGCTGATCGTGCCAAATTTCCTCTCTTATGGAAATCAAAATATGGTCTCCCTGTATTAAATTTCATGAATTTATATATGTATTTATTTAAGTGATAATTTGAGTATAATTAATTGTATTATTAATGTTGTCATTGGACCGTGCAATTAGATACTGTCTCAAACGAATATTCCTATTTTTTATTCTTTTTTTTTAAATGATATGATCATCCTATTAGATGGAGATTGTAGAAATAAGAAGATAAATAAGTTATTTAAATACATCAACAGAGCAATACAAACTATTTATTTGAAAGTGAATTTTTTCTTATACAGAGACAGAGACTTACATATATGTATAATATTATGTATGACGTCTCTATAAGCCAAAAAAAATTATTTATACTGAAGAATAGATATAATAAATTATATTTGTACATACATATATACAATTTATTTCTTGAAAATATGATTTTACTCTGTTGACGTAAAAAATTTATTCAATGCACACAAGAAACAACTAGTAGGCATGTAATAAATATTTCCTCAAATCCTTATTTGATTATATTCGTATACTATTCGTTATTTTAACTCTGTTATTGAGTCAGAGGCAACATTTTCCCTTTAAACACTCGGAGATAAACAAGTGAATGAGTTTGTTTTATTCAGGTATTTATGTATGTACATATTATGTAACTATTAGTGTACCAAGAGTCACGACGAGCTTTTTGGGATAAGCAAAAACACACTGTATTCTCCCTTCAGATATGTTTTTCATCAGTTGACTCGTCTGATTTAAAGCAGCTGATCCTACGTATTATCAACTCAAAAAGGGTATTATTATTATTTATTATTTTGATGTATAAAAAATATATTAAATCAAGGATTGCGCGCCCTTTTTTGAATTTTGAATATATTACAAGTAGTAACGATTGGTTTGTGATTGGTAGAATTTATCAATATATAGTATATCTAAATAATAAATTCTGCCAAATATTAACAAGTTGGCAAAAAGGAAAATACAGAAGGGTAGCAGCTACCAGTTGTTTTTCCATATTTTTCCTTTCCCTTTTGTCAGTCGAGGTTGCGAGTGAACAAAAAAGCTCGACGTGAGTATAATTGAGTCTTGATGTAACCCCAATTTCCATCCCCACCCCCACAAATGTACCATAATTATGAATTTGCAGTCCCGTAATTTACCATCAGTCCCGATACTCGACAATCATCCCCTCCACTACCTAGAAACTACAACTAAATAGTTTGTACTCCCAATAGAAGATGTCAACCTCATCATAAAATAACTCCTCAAATAGAAACTCAAATACTTATTCGATGGATGGATGACAAGATTGACAATAATTTAGGAGAGTCACTTCCTGACCTATTTGCCTTCCCTCGTTTAATTATACATATATGTACATACATATATCGAGAATACAAAAATTAAATTGATCAGTCAATGTTTGAATGGCTTTAGTCAACATCTAAAACAGAGCTTCTTAACCTTGTTGGAAATGCTGAACCCCATAAATGCATTCATCGAATCCTTCGTAGTTGGAAAAATAAAATGTTTTTTTTTTCTTCTTCAAATTCAAAACCTATGTATTTAACTATAATTACTATACACTGTATTAGTGCACAAACTGTGCCATGCATCATTTGTATACAAAATTACTGTGTTCAAAGAACAAAATCTGAATTTCACGAAAAAAATAAAAATATTATGAGTATTTACTGCAAATCAATGTGACTTTTGCTGTTGCCTCTCAGAGATAACACCTTGGCAAGTGCCACTCTAATATCATTTTTGCAAAAAAAAGTATGTTCCTTTTCATCGTTTTTATGTCCACCATCTTCGAAAAGGAGTGTTTGCAAAGATTTGCTCTAATCAATTGAGACACCAAAGCGTTGAGAGCATTATTGTTATGAAGAGTTGCAGTTGAACCTGGCTCTGTTTCAGTTCAGTGATTTCGTCCAAGCATTTATTATTAACATTTGCTGTCGCAACACTAGTATTCGTCCGATCACTTCCTTTTTTTGCTCGACCACCTAGTCAGTATCAAGGGTTTGAAGTATTAAATGGGAAATCACAAATCATGTGCGATAAAGTCGACTACTAAGTGAAGCGATTTGCCTGCAAGCAATGTGGTGTGATCAGTTGAAGCTAATGATGGCCAAGCAGAGCCATGTGAGTGGGATGAACCAAACCACCGAACCCCTGAAAATGACTCTCTGAACCCCTGGGTTCGATCCAACCCAGGTTAAGAACAGCTTATCGGGTAGTAAGTTCATTCTTCTTTTTTTAAATGGTTTGTTTCCTTACTTCATGTTTTGATACAACTAAAGTCATTGAATCTGAACAGTATGCTGGGAGAACTGTTAATCACATAAATATAGTGTTTCTGAATCTAGGATTTAGACACTATCTTAGACTCTTAAGTATAACCTCGATAAGAGAAGACCGGGAACGGAGTAAATATCTTCCCATTTTCATATTTACAAAATTTGTGTAGCTACGCCCTTGAAGGGCCCCCTTCCGTTTAAAAAATTATATCTGTGTCTCTGTTCCAGGGGGTAAATGGCCTAGAAATCCATTTTACATATGTCCACTCAGGTAGATGATCTGGATCAGCAATACAATGGTGAACAAAAATATGAGATGGGTCCGTGTAACAGGAGAGGGTCATGATGCCTCCCCATTTACAAGAAACATGAAATTACATGATTAAAATTAATTTATACTCATAGATAGGGCTAACTTAGAAGTCATTTTCCAATCACTGCCCCCTTTCACTGTCAAAAACGATGTGCCTCATCTCATGAAGGGCCATTCATCATTACATCAGAAAAATTAATTATATAAATGAATTGACTCCTACTACTATTTTGGATTCTGACTCTTTGAAATAACATCAATGCAAAAACATTGGATATAATGTTGTGAGAGAATTCCTTACCGAAACAGATCTCGTTAACAATATATTTTAATATGAAATTAACATTGATTACTTTTTAATCCTGTCAATAATATAATATAATCTACCAATTGAGGTCTATTTTATTCCATTATAACTTTAATCTCTTTATAATGAGAATCAGCATTGAAGGTGAATAATGATTATAAGAAATGAGATTATATCATTTTGGTTCTTCTCAGGGTTAAGTTTCTCAGAGTGAACTTTGGACACACGACAAACATTATAATAGGTTAGGTTACAATTTAAAAAGGTTTTAAATTGCATTAAACCATTGATTAATAAATTAATTACCTACATATACTTAGGAATAAAGGTTGCTAAATTGTATATTATTTTTTAGGTTCGGCTATGCTCCTCTTCACATTGCTGCGTTAAATGAATATTCCTACTGTGCAAATATGCTCCTTGCTTTTGGAGCAGACATTACCGCGCGTACCAAAGGTGGTACATCCGCTCTATCCATGATCGTACGGAAGACGCCCAACGTTCTCCCAAAATTTGAGGACATGCTGGATCATGCAATTACTCTTGCTGAGCATGACATAAACGACGTTGATTGCGAACTCAAGTTGGATTTTAGAGTTCTTATACCAAATCGAACACGTGGAGAATCAAACATGTTCATCAACTTTATCGAAACAGGGCATAATCATCTTCTCAAGCATCCACTCTGTGAGAGTTTCCTTCACTTAAAGTGGCTCAAAGTTCGCAAATTCTTTCTAGTCTCTCTTATGTTTCATTTACTGTTTACCATTCTGCACACTACCTTCGTACTCCAAGTCTATTACTCTGGACAGTGCATCGTCAAAGATAATTGCAAGTACGGTAACGAAACGGATTTTCAAAACATTAAAAGAATTCCATACTGGGAGTCCGTGAATGGAGATTGTTTTGAGCCATTCGAGGAGCAATGCAAAGTGACGAGTCTTACTCTTTTCGTTTGGATTTCCCTTCTCTTCTCAACGTCGATCCTTATGGGTAAGGAATGTTTCCAGTTGGCTCATTCCCAGAAGATGTACTTTTATAATTGGGAGAACTGGGTTCAATTAGGCATTATTTTAGACGTTATTCTCATAAGCTTTCATAAGGATCCCTTCGAAAGTTTGGAGCGTTACATTCCTTTAATTGGCATATGGCAACACCATGCAGCAGCGATCGGTGTATTTTTAGTTTGGGGAGAGCTAATGCTCATGATTGGGAGACTCCCTACCTTTGGTATATACGTTCAGATGTTCACAACGGTGGCTAAGAACTTTGCTAAATTTCTGGCCGCTTACTTTTGTCTTTTAGTTGCATTTGCTCTTAGTTTCTGTGTTCTCTTTCCAAATTATCAAAGCTTTAATGTAAGGGGCAGAGGGGTGTTGTCCACAGTCATCAAAACATTGGTTATGATGGCTGGAGAAATTGAGTATGAAAACTTCATTTACGAGAATGGAAAAAATCTATTCGTTTTCACAGGACATCTTATGGTACTTATATTCGTACTTCTAGTCAGCATCATTCTAATGAATCTCCTTGTTGGTTTAGCCGTGAGTGATATTCAGGTAACTACGAATCCCTTTTCATATATGTACGTATATATTATCATCTACTTTTTGTACCCTAGGGACTACAAAAATCTGCCGGACTTGATCGTCTAGTCCGTCAAACTGAGCTTATTTCACATATAGAGAGTATGTTGTTCTCACGTCTCCTACACTGTTTACCAATCCGATTCCTTGGAGTACTACACCAAAAAGCGTTAGTTGTTCCGCACGGATACAGCTATATTTATAACATTCGTCCAAATGATCTTCGAGAGGACAGACTACCAAGGGACATCACTGAAGCTATACACTGGCTCGTCTCCACAAGGTGAGTAAGCTATGAATAACAATTATTATACACATTGGTGATCTATCGAATACTCGCATTCGCATTTCTATCCGGAGATTGTTTGTATTTTATACATATTGGTATCTACCATCTTAGGGTGATCCCAAAAAGAGAACTCACGTTTCAAAAAACTCATTTTATCTTTCTTTATTTTAATTATATTTTCAATGTGCGTTATTTACCCCATCTATAAAAACCTAACCTGATGCTCCGCACAGTACGTAAAAAGGAAACATCTACGGTTAAAGGAGCACTCAGAACACACCTTCCATTTAATATTTGTAACAAAATATATATATCCTCCTTTTTATAAATATTATCCACATCAGCAAATTTAGATATCCACAACTGCATATTTTGTAAATATTCGATACATCACTAATACAAATACAAAATCGTATCTCATTCATTCATTCATTTACCCACAGACATAGATCACGGAAAAGACGTCCATTTAGCCGATATGCCGCTCAAAGAAGAATGAATTCAGTTTATAGAGAGAAATCCATGCACTATCACGGTGATGCAACCAAAGTCATTGAGGAAAAGTTGGACCTTGTCTCTGATATCAAGACTCAAATACGGACGCTAATGAGCAACAACGAAGAAGTCAAGTCGAACCAGGAGGAGTTGAATGCCAACATGAGCTCCTTGACTCACCAGGTTTCCATCATGGCAGAAACATTGAATAGGATCATGGGAAACAATGGTCATCTCGCTAACAATAATAATATTAACACATTGAACAGTAATTTGACGAAAGACGTGAAAAGAAAGGGTTCTATCGAGGGTGTAATGAAGCATTTAACGGACTTCGCTGTGACATTATCCGGAACGGATGAGCCATCATCGACCAGGCCCTCTGATGACAAACATAAAGTTATTAATAAAGAGCAAAAACTGAAGAGAACAAATATCATGAAGAGACGAGAATCTCAAGCACTGTTAGAAGGGATACGAAAGCATCGAACGAATAACTCATAATTATTATTTGTATAAACCTTATTTATATTGATTGAACCTCTATGAAATTAAACACATTTTCAATTGTTAACGCATATTTTTTATTCAAATAGAAAGATTTTTTTTGATTTTTTTTTTCTTGAATACTTTGACATCAACAAAAAACGCTTGGTTTAAATATCATAAATAATATTTGAAGGTATTTAACTCATTTCAATAAATTTTCACAAGAGATTTTTTCTTTAATATATTTATATATATATATATATATGTAGTGAGAAGGAGTGAGTAACTTACTTGCCCCTTTTTGCTTTGTTTTTGTAAGAAAGGTTTTTTTCAGACAGACAAATTATTAAGATATTATAGAAGAATCTCGCATCATCGTAAGATTTATAAATAAAAAAAAATCATGAGTAAAGTAGTCAAAAAAAAAATAATAATAATAGTAATAAACAAAAAAAAATACTAAGAAGTAAATTTAATACATAGATTGAATTGATAATTATCAAATACCTTTTATTTATGAATGGCTAATGAATCTTTTAAGATCCGTCAACGCAGGATGAGGGTACAAATTTTGATTAAACTTTTGACAAGACGATGTATGTAGTACTGAAAGAATATATTGTAAATAAACAGTGTCACTTACTTGTTTTAATGTTTATCGGCGTTCACTTGATTGAAAGCAAAGAATAACGATAGAAACAAAGTATGTATAAAAAATAAAAACAACAAACTAGGGGGATAGTTTCATTAGTAATACAGTAATACCTAATAATTAATGGATGTCAGTCTTGACTGGAAAAGGTGATCCTCGGCCTGCGGGGAAGGATATTAAAAACTCATTAGAACCATTTTTAATTACGTTAATTTAGCGTCTTTACAAATAGAAAATGACAGTTGAATACTCAATATATATACTGTATTATATATATATAAATAGATTTATATCTGAGAATTATTGGTTGAGGAAGGACAAGGAAATTTAATAAAATGGAGAGAAAAAAATCAATCTTTCTTGGAGGGACATTTGGAATCATCCTCACCGTTTTCAGACGATCTTTTTTTAGAAGGTGACGCTTTACTACGGCTTCGAGATCTATGCCGCTCACGTCGACGCGACTCTCTGGAACGGCTTCTTTTTCCACGAGAGCGACTTCTACGACCTCTAGATCTACTTCTTCTACTTCCGCTACCACCACCTCCACCTCCACGAGAAGGACTATTTCCTCTTCCACGCGATCGACTTCTTTTACGAGAGCGACTTCGTTTTCTAGAACGGCTTCTTCGTTTTTTCTCCCTCCTTGAGGAGGATCGATCCCTGGATCTTTTACTAGGAGAGGGACTTCGCTGCTTCCTTCTTTTGCCTCTATCGTCTTCCCTTCTTTTGCGCCTCTCTTCCAGTTCCTTGTCCCGCTCCTCCCTCCACTTTTTCCTTTCTTCCGTGATTTTGTCCGTAGCTGCTCGGAGTCGTGCATAGCCAACGTGTTGTTTCCCCAGCAAATGATCATCAATACGCTGCTGCGCATCTCCGACAATGAGGAAAGCACCACACACATCACACACTTCCATGGCCTTTTGCTGCAACATCATGTTGTCTCCCGTGTTGATGGAGTTTCGGAGGTTGTCTCTTTCCTGTCGAAACTGATCACAGAGTTTCAGAAGCCCCTGTGCCTCCTCCACTTGCCCAAGACAGCCCTTGGCCTCCGCCTCATCCACAAGCTGATTGATTTTCTCACTCAGCATCTCAATCTTCTGCCGAATCTCCTGGTGCTGAGGGGAGAGGGAGTCCTGCTGCATCTGGTGCTGGGTGAGGGAGAGTCTCTCCTTCGCCTTCTTGATGCGGGACGAGAGTTCGTTGAGCATCCGTGCGCAGAACCGGAGGAAGTCGTCAATGTACTGCGTCTTCTTGTAGTGGTCCGGGGACTCCTCTCCGAAGCGCTTCTTCAACTCGTCATCGTGCAGCTTGGGGCAGGGACCCAAATCCGCTTTCGTATTCGTGAACAAGTCATGGGGACAAAACTGGACCAGGTAGTAGCGACACACTTCCGAGTCGAACCATTGGATCTCGCGCACGGACTCCTTGGGGCCCACGTTCCGATTACGACCCATCAGCTCATCCAGCATGGAAGCAATTTGAGATGTTGCCATTTTGAATAGAATCCAAGTCTTCGCTCACCGCCTTCTCCAGCGTTCTTTTCGACTTTACTCAGGACCTTCCACCACAACGACAACCACAAAATGGCGTCCTCTCATCAGATCCTCGCTTCTCCTTCTTCTTCTTTTCCTTCTCTTCCTTTCTTTCTTTCTTTCTTTCTTTCTTTCCCCTTTTTCGTTTCTTTTTTTTTCTCTCTCTCTCTCTTTTATTCACTAGACGGGATTTCAGCTTTCAGAAGTATTTAAATAGAAGCAGCATACCCTACGTAGCATAGCCCTCCTCAGCACACGTATTATTATTATTATAAGAATTACTATAAATAAAATATTTGCAGTCCTTTGGGTCCTTACTTTCCAGTCGCACAGACTTTGGCTAAATCAATCATGCCAACTCCACTTCTTCATCCATGATGACTTTAATTCACGAATGTACTTCGGGATTGACTTAAAAGTTGCATTAAGGGAATAATATCTGTACACTATTGGAGAGATGAAGGCTCCGAGAGGCTCTCTTTCTCTCTTTGCAATCCTCCCCCTCTTCCGACGACCCTGTACCCAATAACTACATATATTATTTGATGTATGTATGTAAAAATGTCAGAAAATAGACCCGGAAACTCCTAGGACTTGCAGTGAGATAGCTGCTGTCCCCTCTTCCTAGAATAAATTGAAACAATTAATAAAACACGGCTCTGATTTTTTTTCTTCTCTCTTATCAGCCTTCCTCCCTCCCCTCCCCCCTTGAATCCATTAATTAATTATTATTCTCTAAAATTGTATTGTGTCTAATAATAATAGTTCCATATTGTGAAATAGGATCCTCATCCTATTATGGGGAATACAAAAATATTATAGTATAATATATCGAATGCATATTCATTCGAACCAAGAGCATAGAGATAAAATACAAGCCTGGCTATAGTCGCCTGTGAAAAGCCTTTTCAGTTGTGAAGACTGTGAAGAGATAGAAAGAGAGACTCTGGAGCAGGGAAAAGGAAGGAAGGAAGGAAGGAAGCGAGAATTTGTTGAGAGGGTCAAAAGTGTTATTAATTTCATAGAAAAGGATCCATTTTGAGTTAGAGAAGAGTGTGAGGGATCGTAGTAGGAATGTCGAGGAGCGGAAGTTCAATGTCAGGGGCGAACAATACGCCCCTAGGACAGAGGACGGGAGCAGCTCCATCTTTGGCTGCAAGTGGAGCCGTAGCGAGTGGAAGCACTTCAGCTGTGGTGGGAGTGGGAGCCGTGGGGGGATCCTCTCTTTTGAACCCCTCGTATTTAAGCGGTTGCGGCGGGAGCAGTAGCTCAGGTGGTGGTAAGTGATCCATGAAAGTCATTGTATTCGTATCCCACTCTTTTCCGTCCCTTAGGGAGTGTCGCCGTAGCAGAGCCGGAGTTGTGTGCCAATGAGCGTAAACGCTTGGCAGCAGAAGCTGTGGAAGCGGCTCGGGCAGCAGCCGCGGCTGCTGCCGCCAAAGTAGAGCGTAAAAGGAAGCGGAAGAGCCGGTGGGCTGGAGAGACCTCGGAAAAGACTTTTATACCTGGAATGCCAACCATGATCCCCAATGGTCTCTCCAAGGATCAAGAAGAGGCGTATCTCTGTAAGTATTCTTTGCAAGTTACATGCTTTTAGTGTCATGACTCAATTCAATTCATTTCTCTACAGTGTCTATATATAAATATAAAATAGATGTTCTCATTATCATCAGAAGTATTTTTTTTTTTAAAGTGAACAATGTTTTTTGAAGGATGGAGCAAAAAAAAAAAAAATTTAAAAAAAGAGGTAAGAGGGGGGCTCCGTTCTTCCTTACCCTTCATTTTCAAACTTTTCTTTCATATGCTCTTTAATTCAATTATTTAATTTTTTATTATTAATAATTAATGATCAAATTTATTTTTTTATATCTATATGTATATCTTCTATACAAAATGTATCTAATTTTGGGGCTTTTATGCCCTTTTTTAACCCCGTTTTTATTTTAGTGCAACTTAAAATCGAGGATACAAGTAGAAGACTTCGTAGTGGATATTTGGGCATACCACCTAATCCCGAAGACAGGTTTGGCTCAATCACTACTCACTCAAAAAAATTTCAATGTGTTGTTTCAACGTTAGATATAAACGAGATATGGTTGTAACGAAAATATGTATTTTTTAAACTTAAAAACTCTAGCTCTCCTTCTTATTTTTGTTGTTTTTTGCGGAATTCGGACAACTATGAGGGAGTTTACTTTTTTTGCAAAGAAGTTTGAAGAATTTGATAAAATTTGGTTTTTCTATGGTTGTTATGTTTTTTTTCTCTTCTTTTTTATATATACATATTTTAAATTATTCCATATTTTGGTGGGAGGAGGGGATTTTTGAAGGGTTCTTTTTCTTTTTCTTTTTTTTTCAAATGATGAGGAAGATTGAATTCACAGCTTAAATTATTCTGCTTCAACACACATTAAGCTCTTTTTTTTTTTTTTAAAAAGTGTCTATACCATACACACTACATATCTATACGTATTTGAAAAAAAAAAATTACTTAAAGTATCATTCGTTTAGAATGGAATTTAGAGCATTTTCTTAATGTGACTTACTCGTGATTGATACATGGAATAGCTTTGAATGACATTTCTTGGTAAAGTACATTGCTTTTTTAAAGAAAATTTAATTTATAATTGCATAATGCAGCAATATCTCGAAGAGTCCGAATAATTGAGTCCACGGATATACTGGGCTATTCAAAATGCAAGAAATCTCTTAGTACTTTCATACTATATAAGTGTCCATAACTATTGGCATCCCTCTAATATATATATATATATATTTATGATTCAGCTCTTGTATAAACACAAAGGACACAATGTAATTAATGGCCTTGTGTTCCCTGAAGTAAGGTACTAATGTTAAAAATATAAATATGCTCTATATAATTTTATATAGAGGGGTTTGTCAGTATTTAAAGGGCACGATATTAAATGTTGAATTTTATTACTAAAAGAAGGACCATGAAATAATTAACTAGCGAAACTCGGATCAAACGGGGTATTGCTGTACGTGGAACTCTGACTTTTTTTTTTTTTGGAAGTTGAATTTTTTTATGATTATTTGTATTAAAAATATTCTAAATGGTGAAGCCATTAACAATATATTTTTATATATTCAATTTCCTTAATACATATTGCATGATTTAGTACAAGTTCTTATAAAGAGTCTAGACTTTATTATAATAATATATATAGAATGAGAACGATTACTATTTCGATTATGAAATGGTTTTTTGCAGAGGCGTATTGTGATTTTTGATTAAATTATAACAATTAACTTACAACTACTACTATGATATCAAATAATCTTAAGAATAACTTTTTTCTTTTCTTTTTTTTGTTAGCTCATAAAATGAATGTTCTCATAACTATCTTTTCAGAGTTAATTATTTTTTCTTATTTAGGAAATGAGAATGCTTTTCTTAATTAAATGGGGTTTTTAATAATAATAATAATTACAGGATTTTTTCCTTAGGTATTCTGCATTCTCCTCATACTCATTTTGAATGCAATTATCAATCAATCAATCTTATAATTATCTTTCTTTTAGTAATTAGCTATTTTAATCACAGGCCTTAGGTTTTGCTTTCTCCGTTCTTGAGGGATTATAGCAAAGGATTAACAATTTTTTATTATATTTATGTTCTTTCATTCTTATCTTTGATTTTTTTTCCATATCACAAAACCTCTGCTCATGTAAAAGCAGTCTTGTTTCTTTAGTACTTATAGTATTATTTTTTTATTTTTTTTTAAGTTAATTGATTTAAAAAAAACAACAGAAATTGGCATAAATAATTATTACGCACATCTTATCCATTTATTTATTTGACTAAGCATTTCTTTGTTTTTATTCTCTTTAGGTCTCCGTCACCAGAGCCAATCTATTCTTCTGATGGTAAAAGACTGAATACTAGAGAATATCGGAAGAGACGAGAGCTGGAAAATACACGACATGAGGCCATTACTCGTATGTTGGAGATTAATCTCGAGTATAAACCTCCGCCTGACTATAAGTAAGTTTATTTCAAATTTGACTTGGTCTTCGCTATGTACTTAATAATTACTTGTTTTGCTTCTTCTTTTTTTTTTGTTTTAGACCACCTCAGGTCAAAGTGAATGACAAAGTGATGATACCTCAAGAAGAACATCCGGACATTAACTTTGTTGGTCTTTTGATTGGTCCAAGAGGAAATACATTGAAATGTAGGTTCATGATTTATATTTTGTGGTACTTTAGGGTAATCAAGTGTTAATTGTTATTGTTGTTTTTTAGCCATGGAAAAAGAAACTGGGGCTAAAATCATCATCCGAGGTAAAGGTTCGGTGAAGGAGGGTAAAATCGGAAGGAAGAATGGACAGCCTTTGCCTGGAGAAGATGAGCCTCTTCATGCATATGTTACTGCAACAGATCCAGATGCAGTTAAAAGAGCCGTAGTCAAAATTAAAGAAATCATTCGCCAAGGTGTCGATGTTCCAGAAGGACAAAATGATTTGAGAAAAAACCAGTTGAGAGAATTGGCTCTTCTGAATGGCACATTGAGAGAGGGGGATGGACTACGCTGCACAAATTGTGGTGCAGCGGATCACAAGTCTTGGCAATGTCAAGATAAACTAAATGTGACAAATAACGTGGTTTGCACATCTTGTGGAGGTGTGGGACATATATCCAAGGATTGTACACAAAAGCGGCCTGGCATGGGTGGATTTGAAAATGCGAGTCAAAATAAAATGGACGATGAGTATATGTCCTTGATGGCTGAGCTTGGGGAGGCTCCTCCACCAGGAACTGGGGATAAAACTTACCAAGAAGGAAGAATTACCTGGGGTCCCGCAAAAACCTATCAAACAAGGCCTCCTAGACCCGTTGGAACTGCAGCTCCCAGGCCACCAGTACCTACTGCGGCTCCTACAGTTGGTGAGTATGGTACACCTCCGGCAACAACAACCACTTCGAGTTACGGTTACGGAGGACAACCCCTAGCAGGAGCCACTTCTCCTCAAGGAGGAGCCGAGGCATGGAATGGTAAGCCTCCTAGTTTGATGAATCAGAGTGTTCCTCCTCCCTGGCAGCAACAGCAGGCTGGAAGTAATCCTCGATGGATAGCTCCTGCCGCACCTGGTGCCACATCACCTACTGTTCCAAATGGAAACCCCAGAAATCCACCTCCTCCGAATTGGGGGGCGTATGATGGTTCGCGACAAATGCCTCCTCCGCCCAATTTCTTGACTGCACCTCCACCCCCACCACCACCTCCTAGTAGTTCAACAACTGTAGCCTCAACTTCTTCCTCTGCCCTTCCTCCTCCACCCCCACCACCACAACAACAACAGCAAGGGCCACCAGCACCACCTGGAACCTGGAATATGCCTCCTTGGGGTGGCCCTCCACCACCTCCACCTCCTGGTGCTCCTCCCTCAATGCCAGCCGCAACACCACCTGGTCAAGGTCCAGTCCCACCACCTCCTGGAACCACACCAAGGCCTAGTAATCCGAGCCAGCCTCCTTATTGGCCTCCGCCTCCTGGGGGTTGGCAAGGTGTTCCTCCTCCCCCTCCTGGACAGAGTTCTTCTGCTAATAATATTATGTCCAACTTAATTGCCGCTCCACCACCTCCCCCACCTCCGAGTTAAGGAGGTGACTCTTTCCTTGATCATCATATTATCTCTATGTAACTTGTATATTGTAGTAGTGTTAAAATATTCAAATTATCTTGAATAAATCTCGAAATTCCATTTTCAAAAACCGTTTTTTTGCTTTTACTTCATTTCAAATATAAGATGCTTAAATATGTATAGTGAATCCTTGCAAGATATGATGTGTTTTTTTCTGCAATTTTTTTGGATTTCAAAGTTATGCAAGATTAGCATCGATCTTAGGTACTAAGTAGTTTATTAATTTTATACAGTCATGATAAATATATAGATAGGTCAACGTGATTTTAAAATTTGGGTTAACAAGGCGTTGCTGTTGAACACAAGCATGGGGGGACTAGAAAGTAAGCGTAAAAATTAACGACTACTTGACCATGTTGATGTTCAAATGATTGATTTTGAAGTAGTGTACATCGACCTCATTGGTCATTACTATTTAGAAACACAACTGCTACATTTCAATCCATAACTTCATATTTGTTGAAACTGACGTGTATGGATTTATCTATTTACATAGTATCACCATCTGAACTGTTGAACCACAAAGTAAACAGAGCTGTGAACGTAACGTTGATTATGCAAAGTAGTTTTATCGATTGTTACCAGGCTTGTACTTGAGAAATCATTGTTGCATATCGTGAATCTGGAGAGAAAGTGAAACAAGCGCAAAAGTTTTTATAATCCAGATATTTTATTATTAAATTATATTTTTGTTACGTTATGATATTACAAAAAGTATTCTATATTTATTTACAGAATTTGTCAAATATGGAGAATACAACATTTTAAAAATGTGAGCTAAGAATATCTTATTTGATGAAAAGTGACGTGTTACACTTTTATTTTTGGCCCACGATGATTTGTATAATATATAATTTAGTTTTTTGGAGGTAATGTGAGTTCATATTATAATGCATATATATAGTTGTAAATGATTGCGTCAAGGACTAGTCCTTGGATCGCATATGTGATATCAAGATTTAAACGTAACCTTCATTTGTAATCATTCATACGTAGCATTGCTATCAAAAGGTAATCTTCCATTTGTTATTTGGAAAATAAATTTAGGGTACAAAAATTGGCAGTAATTGTCTGTAAGTATTTGATTGTTTCGCTCTCAAATTAATCTAATTATATTAAGCGATAAACATTGATAGGTTGAGTGATAATTATACATGTGACGCAAGAGCGATCCATGTTCAGCTACAGAAAAAGAACAATATTGTAAATATATTACAAACATTTGCCGATTGACAGAAAATAAATAATTATAAATAATTGAATTTCTGTTGGCCTGAACTTGTTTCAACTCACGGATCTAGCTAAAGTCTCTTCAAAATGCCTACAGTTATCATTTTGGACACTAGCTTGTCCATGTTACGACCCATATCTGAAAAGGACTTGTCAACTACCTATAGGGATTTGGCTATCGGTGGAATTTCCATGATTCTGGATCATTTGGAGCAGCATTTCAAATTAGAGTATGTTGCACTCCTTCTTCATTCCTCACTCTCAGATGTTCTCGTTGGTTTCACTCGGGATTTAAATGTCATTCGGGATAAATTATCCTCAATTGATGCCTATGATACAACTCGAATCCCATCAGCCATTACTGGGCTTTGTAGCTTAATCTCTGAGGAATGGGGCCCCTGTCTACCCATTGATACCATTTTCATCACGGATGGAACACTGAATCACAATCAAACTCCTTTTCAAAAGTCTCCACTTGCCCTTAAAGGATCCTTCAGCGTAGTTTCTTTGAGTCCTATTCCTCAACATGTCCAAGATCATTTTGAAAACCTAATTCAAACCCTTAATATCCCTGGTCGCGTCTATTTGCCCACACATCAGTCTGACCCTTTTGCCTCATTACTTAAGACACGATATCAGCCCTATATAGGCACTCTTCAATTTGGTAGCTCTCTATCCTGCTCCGTTAGTTTATGTCCTCCTCCACGTAGTCCCTATAAAGTAACTGGGGATTTCAACTCTTATACATCATCTCTTGGCAGTAGCATTGATATTTTAGGTTTTCTAACACTCAGTGATGTTGCAAGTCCGCCCGTTATCTCTAAACATCTTGTACTAACCACAACGGAACTAGGAGAGGATTCCAGGAATGTACCATCACTCGTGGTATTCCTTCATGGTGCATTCAAAGTTGTAAATATGTGTGCTTTAGTTAAGGTCTCAGAAGAGGATGAATGGTACGGACTTCTCTTCTCTTGCTCTGACTCAAAGAAGAAATCAAGTCTTATGTTAAGTTTATTTGAACCTGGTTCCAAACCTGTACCCTGGTTAGGAGATATACAAGAATTAGGACCCTCCTCAGATTTAAATGAAACTACATTTGATCCCTTCCCAGTTCCTCGACGTGGAATGAAACCCAGCTATAGTTCAAATCCTGTTGTTTGGATAAAAAACTCATCACTTCAGTCGGATATACAAAAAATCCTGAGGCATGGACGGAAGCTACCCGATAAAACTCCACATTTTTATAAGGAACTGAATCGTTTGAAAAAAGCAGCTCTTTGTCTAGGATTTCATGAACTATTAGAGGGCGTGGCGACTATTTTTGAACGAGAGTGCTCTGTTCTTCCCGCTAGTTCACATCCAGATTGTGCTGTTCAGTTGAGGCATGCAGCTGAAGAGCTAAGATCTAAAGA
Organism: Lepeophtheirus nordmannii; assembly: GCA_963680855.1. Classification (NCBI taxonomy): domain Eukaryota; kingdom Metazoa; phylum Arthropoda; class Copepoda; order Siphonostomatoida; family Caligidae; genus Lepeophtheirus; species Lepeophtheirus nordmannii. Next base: position 17,564,701 of record OY804525.1, on the reverse strand, counting down.
GTGTCTTTCATTGGAACATCAAATCACGCCACTCAACCAAAAATTTAAATGATTTTCAATTTTGAAATAAAAACCTTTTAAGTATTATAATTTATAAAAGGATGCTTATTTTTAATATGATTAATTAAGGGCCCCGATTTAAGTTTCTATTTTTTCTATTATATTTATTATTTAATATCGACTCCAGCAGAATTATTTTTAAATCCGCAAGTATCATTTCACTCAAACTAGCATATATATATATATATATATATATATATATGCATCTGCCCTCATGTTGAAAGGTTGCCAAATTTAATTTTGTATCATAATGACAATATTTGTGTCGGTGTTTCCAATATTTTTTTTAGTTTTTTCAATAAATAAATTTAATGTAAAATCATATAGAAGACGAGGATTGAGATATATTAAACTATGAGTTCAAAAAATGAAGAAATGATCTTCGAAGAAGAGGTTGACAAGTACATTATTCTTGAAGATGAAACTTTGGGTAAATGTCTCATAACCAAGAAAACCTTGCGTCAAGGCGAGTTTATCTTCAAAGATTCGCCACTAGGTATGATTAGGATCATGTTCGCAAACTAATGCTTAGTTTAGTTTTTAGTTAGTGGAGGATGTAGGGATTCAACCATTGTTTGCTTAAATTGCTATGGAAGTATTCAAGATGAGAATGAGGATATATCCGCTTGCTCTCGCTGTGGATTACCACTATGTAGTCAATGTGACGAGTCGGAATTAAATTTGCATAGACCGGAATGCCATGCACTTTCTTCTTCCAAACGAGGAAAGAGAACGAGTCTTGCGTTATTGGACAATTTGTCTCTTTTGTTCGAAGTTGTTCTTGTTCTCCGATGTCTTCATTTGAGGGACGTTCCAGAACATTGGTCTTACTTTTTGGGTTTGACTTCCCATATTGGAGAGAGAAGAGATACAGAATTGGAAACAAGAGCATTAGAAACTTCAGAGGTAGTCATTAGAGATATTGGAATAGAAGTCACTCGAGAAGAGGTTCTTAATATATGCGGAATATTAGATACCAACTCATTTGAAATTCCTTTGCCTTCAAGCCCTGGAACAATTCAAGTATGTATTATTGTATTTAAATTGAATGAATATTTAAGAGTAGAAAATTAATTCCTCTGCATTCCAGGCCATCTATAAGATAGGCTGCCTACCCGAACACAACTGCATTCCCACTGGCCATCGATGCTTTGAATCAGATCTATCACTCGTTCTACGAGCAGCAGTTGATTTGAATCCTGGTGACCATATCACCATTACTTACACAGACTCTCTATGGCCAACTACAGAAAGACGATCACATCTTCTTTACTCCAAGCATTTTAGTTGTCTCTGTGAACGTTGTAGGGATCCCACAGAGAAAGGATCTTTTATAGGGGCGCTTAACTGTTTAAAATGTGGTGTAGGACGGATTTTGCCAGAGAATCCACTAGAGGAGAAAAGTGAAACGGCTTGGCTGTGTATTGATTGTGGTTATGTCTCCCCCCAAGGCTTTGCTGAGGACACATACAATCAAGTAGCACAAGTCATTCAAGGAATGGAAAGTACCGAGATCAATCCAGAGCAATGTAACAGATTCATCACAATTTATTCGAAAATTTTAAACTCTCAGCATGCACACATGCTTGATATAAAACATACATTACTTCATCTTCTTGGCCATCATGAAGGGTATCTACTTGCAGATTTATCTAATTCCTTACTTCAGTTAAAAGAAGATATTGCTCGATGTTTGTTACAAGTTGCTGAAAAGATTTTACCAGGTGAGTTTGAACTATGATGAAACCAGATATTAATATTTAAATAATTATTGAAGTTTCTAATGTCAATTCTATAACAATTAATAGGGATCTCTCGCCTACGAGGAACAACTTTGTATGAACTGTATTTGACGTATCAACAAAGGGCATTGAATTGGAAAGGCGAAGGGAGGAAACAGGAGGAGATACTTGGAGCATTAAGGGTAATTATAGTACATGTTTGGTTACTTAATCAAATATGGTATTCTGGTCAGTGGTGTAACTGAAAACCAAGTACCCCCCTTCCCCAAAACTCCCTTACACCACTGATTTGGATGAGCTCTTCTCTACAATACATTTTTATGACTAAAATCAATCTTTTTATTAGACTGCAAAGGAGACATTGAGCCAAAGCATTCAATATTTACAATTTGAGCCCAAGCATCAGCCAGAAGGGCAGCTTGCAGAGAGAGCACAAGAGGATCTTGAAACATTATCTAAATATATAGAGGAAATAAGTTTGAATCAAAGTTGAAATCATGATCGTTTATTATTAATATTAAACATTTTTTTACTAACTCTATACATACATATAAGTACTTCATTATTTAAAGTAATTAAAATATAAGCTACGTAATTAAGTGAATTAGAGCTAAATTATATATCACAAACTCATTTTTCTTTTCTTTTTTCAAATATGTATGTATGTATGTACGTATCAACTATTAAAAGGCATGGAAATGCATGTCATGGTCACTTTTAGTATAAATTTTTCAATTAATTAATTAATTTGGAATGTTAGGAGAGTGTCATATGGAAAGTTGTACAAAAAAAACAACGAATAAAACAAAGAATAAAATATGAATAAAACAACAAAATTTTACATCTCAGTGAATCCAGAGAGTTTACCATTTTCAAAAATGAGATTAGTGGACGGAAAAGGTACTTCGGTAAACTTGAGTTGAGTTGGCCTGTACTTGTTGATAAACTTGGAAAATTTGTTGTGCAAATTAAAATTTCGTTCCTTTGATTGGTCCAAACTAACCAAAATAGAAATGGAAAAAAATTACATATTTAAATGGATGTAACGAGAGTAAAGACTCACTTGACGGATTTCCATATTTTTTTATCGACAATTTTACGACTTATGGACTTGTTAAGACTGGAATCAAAGAGTGGTAATCCAAAGTGCATATCCAATAGGGTCCATTGATCCTCGTACAGTTTAGAACCATGACTGTTTTCTTTAGATTCGGGAGTACTATCTTCTTCATTGCTATTTCCGGCACAAGGATGATCAATGTTGTTTACTTCTTCCTGCAATAAGGATAGACCTTTCTCGTCAGGAGGATTAGGTGCTTCAGATGGAAGATCCAAAGTCCGGAGATTAACAAGGGTCATATAGCCACATGTATTCGTAATGTCTATGTTTTCTTGTATTCTTTCGATAATGACATGCTCCTTATCAACATCTAAATAAAAGAAAGTGATTACTCGGATTGTGAATGGATTGATTTTTTTTTCTTTTTCACCTTCATCAATTGGAAATGTTAGAATTTTGCGTGGAGTCTCAGAATCCGAAATATAGGAATATCCTTGAATAAGAATACAGGAATGCTGAAGAGCATCTAAAATCATGGTCATAGCACCAGCAACAGGAATTTCCGTTGGTTCATGCCCCCAGGTTGTAATAAGTAATTTAGTACAGGAGCGTAAGCTCTTGGGTAACTTTCTTAAACGATAACCTCGGATCAATAGTAAAGAGGGAGGTCCATGACCTGTCAAATGATACAGGTACATCTTAAACCAAATTGATGAAAATTCTGGTGTTAAAGGACCAAGATGAGGTGGCAAGGAAGACCCAAAGAGTGACGTATTATTCAAGGGAGCCATGGAAACAATAAGACTGCTTTGTTGGTTAGTAACTTTTTTGGATATATATAAGTGTAAAAGAAAAATGTACTTACGAATAATTTTTAGTGAGAAGTCGCTCCACAGTGGAAGCTTCAAGACTCTGCAAGGATTCACATCGGATTAAATCCAATCCAAGACACATATTTTCATCATCATCCTTCAAATTTGGATTTTGACGAAGAAAATTAATAGTATCCATCAAATTTAAGGCATGCGAAAAGTACCTGGCAGCTTCACCCTCACCCTCAACTTTAGACACTTTTTCTAATTCAATAACAAAACTATCCAAGGATTCATCCGATAGTTTCCCAACTTCAAACATTGTCACTGCATGGTTCTTTAAGCCCTGCAAAAAAAGGAATATGTATATAGTCATATATACAGGAGTTTAGGTTAAAAAGATAATTACCGGTGATAAATTTCCCATCATCAAATAAGCAGTTAAAGTAGAATCAAAGATAAAGGCAATCTTTTTAGCAACGGAAGTATTGCTTAAAATGGTTCCTTTATCATAGTTCTCATCAACAACAAGTTCTTCTGAACTAGTATTTATAATTTCTTCGGATTCCAAAGCCTGATTTAACTCTCTTAAAAGGGAATCATCCTCGTCTGAGCTAATCGAAACTGAGTTCCTATTAAAAGAGTTCTCTTTCTTCTTGGAATATGGATCTAGATGATCGTACCAGGTTGGGTGCAAGTCATTGGAGTCAATCTCAGAGTTTTTCTTTTTTGCAAAACCAAGGCGACAATAGACAGAGACAGCATCTCGTGCACTTTTTGAATCGACCTCCAAAACAGCTGCCAACTAAAAATGGTATAAATTTAATGACTTTTAATATACGTAATTTTCACAATTTTTTGAAAATTGTTTGGTGAATTAAGGTTATAAAATTTCAGACATGGTCACATCAACTCTCAATAAAATAAAAAGTCGTAGTGCTCAAATCAACAATGAATTATACAAACTTAAAAATGACTAGAACAATTTTATAAATGCCTCAAAACCTTGGCAGAAGAGCTGCTTTGCTATGATGAAAACTGTGCAGTGGCCGTAAGTGGTCATGGTTGGCCTTAAAGTGATTATTTTTACTAGGTTTTCAAGAATTCGGTAATTCACAGATAAAAAACCTGATTCATTCGAAAGTTTTTTCCCCTCCCAAAATTTAAATTTAAAAAAAAAAAAAAAAATTCCATATTGATCGGATTCTAAATTAAAAATTCTAATTTTTCATCTTACTTCTGATACAGAGGTATTTTCATCAATGGACACAAATATTTTGTACATCAGAGTCTCTAAAAAATCTCCCAAGACTCGGTTCATAACAAACCCTTCTAAAGGAGGAACTACGACATGATCCTCTTCGAATATAGGTACATCAAAATAGACCATGTTTTTTCTGCAAATAGAAAATAAATATATACATTTCACAGCACCACAATATTGGAGATGTCAACACTTACCTATATAAAGATAAGACCGTTTCGTAATTTAAATGTCCTGCAGGACATGGACCAGTTTCAATTAGCTGCGTAATGAGCATACGCTCATATTTATCTAAGTGCTAAAAATAGAGATAGTATAAATATCGATGGAAAGTTGTTCCATTGAATATATGTACATTAGTGATGTATCAAATATTATATTTAAAAATGTCGTTATGTAGACACCAACTTTTAAAATTTTGTTGATGCGAAATTACAATGAATTTAGGTGGTTTTGAGCATTTAAGGGACTTATGTTTGATGACAAAGGGATTTTTACTGCCTCCAACCCCCTGCCCACCCACTCTCTTTCACTCTTTCAGTACTAGAATGTGGAATTAGATAAAATAAATAAATATCCCCATTACCTCAGAGTGGGCCGTAAATCCAAAAGTTTAAAATTTGTGTATGGCTATTTCTATTCCATCGTTATCTACACAAATAAACATACATCCCGATTTTAAAATCCATCGCGTAAGTAGTCAAATTTAATTGTAAAATTAATATGATTGATTGATTGGTGCCCTGTTTAAAACCATTTCAAAATACAAAATTTTAATTTGTAATGTTAAGTAAATGTAAGTTTAAAAAAATGAAAAGAAAAAATAGCATTATTGATTTAATTTTTAACATCAGCAACTAACAAACCATATCCTTATTTGTCATTTGTAGCTGAAATCAGTAATTATTTATAGGGATCTACTTATAGAATGAATTAGAATAACCATAAAAATATGTACTTCTGATCTTCTGGTAGCAAAATAGCCACTAAAATAATAAAAGTTAGCATTTTAGCAAAAACTATGAACACTCCGCAGGCAATTTTTTTTTTTATTCAGTACTGAAATTTTCAAAAACATGTAACATCTTTTTGTTGCAGTCTAGCTGTTCTTGAATGTTCGTGAGTAATTTACATTTTAATAACTGCGGAAACGAATGCAGATATACTCTTCACGAATGAAAACATTGGCAAAGCGAATGCATATCCAAATATTTTTAAAATACAGATAATACAGAATCCAAAAATTCGATACATCACTAATATGTATCACACATATTATACCTTCAAGTCATCATCGGATGAAGTTACCGTGTTCACAATCCACCAAGGTACAATACTAAAATTAGGGATAGGTTTAGTGGGAAGAAGCTCCTTGCAGGAACGAGAGCGAAAGAATCCTCCAAACTTTTTAGAGCTACGACTTTGATTCATCAAATCTATATATTGATTTCTTCCGATCCCAAGGAGTCGAAGACCTATGTAATATAACAAATAAATAACAATTATAATTATATTAAGAATGGAGTTTAGAATCAAGAGTTACAGTCAGCAGCGGTGAAATTAGGTAGCGAATCATAGCTCTTTTCTTGGTTAATCAAGTATTCAAGCATTTGAGAATAGTAGCGAAAAGGATTTGTGATTTTAAAATCCTTAATGATCTCTGTGGAGAGGTGGTAAGGGAATAGCATAAGATTACTTCGACCATACTCGGATAAGTCCTCGTAATACTTTTTTTCGTCTTTCTTGATGTGGCGAACTAGGATTTTAAAAAAAATATACATATTTCACACATTATATAAGTATACTATTGATGCATCAATACAAAAGCAATGTTGAAGAAAAATCATTAAAATGAAAATACCCTATCATTTATGCAAACAGACCAATATTTTATAGACAAGTTTGAGTCAATTATATGGGACTGATTGAGGTACAATTGAATTTTAGCTATAGCATAACCTGAGCCCCACATAATATTTGTATTACCTCACTATATCCACACATGGAAATGGTGAATGTAACTTTAAAAAAAAATCTTAACATGGGAACACATATCCAAGTAAAACCTGGGACAACAAGGTATTGCTGTGAATTTGATATTAGAAAATTAAGTTCCCTTTCTTTTGAACTCTTCAAACGTTTAAATATTACAAGAGTCATTGTGTTCCAGTATACATATTATATAATTATCATCATTAATATAAAAAAACTTGGAGACTCCAGGATCTAGAGCCTTCATTTGATTGATAATAATGAGGAAAGTTTACATGACTCTGAATTAACCTTTCAAAATATATGAATTATTAATCTATCCATTTCTTTAATTACGACCCTGGAGCCTTAAAGGGGAATTTGGAGCGCATCCGATGGATTGTTTTTTTTTTTTTTGTAATTTATGAATAGAAAGGGAAGGTAATGAATTGGTGTAAGATTACAAAACATATCAAGACTCATTCTTGCTGGTTTTTGTGTTGACATTTCACTCTAGAGCTCGACTGCCTAACTTTCAACAAACTCTATGCATACTTAGATTTCCTCCATACGAGAGTTGATTTTGAACACTGAATGTAATGATTGACTTGGCATATTCCTCATGGGCATTCCCCAGGAGCTAAGAGATTAAAATATTGCATGCATAAGATATGGATCAATAACATTAATTAACGAAGAGTTACTTGTTTGACAGAGCTAGGAACTTTGGCCCATTCTACATTCTGACGGATTTGATTCTCCACCTCCACATTCATTCTGTTTCATAGATCTCCATCCGTGTTATGATGTTCTCTAAATTGACGTTTTATATAATATTTACTATGATGATAGGATATCTAAGGAAATGGAATAGGACACTGCATTCATTCCTCTTTTATTTATTTTTTACTCTTTGGTCTTCTTCATGAGTGACGTCATTCTTCCTATCGGTCCCTTTTCATAGAGTCAATCGTAATATTATATGTATATAAAGATATTGATATTAATATTATTGTCACTACTCGCTACATGGCCACTTGTGACAGAATAACTTATAATAACACTGAATCAGCTCAAAGTTTGAACTCGACTGCTAATTAGCAAGTCATACTATAAATAATAATAATAATAGAGTCTTGTTGAATCTTATTTTTGAATGTAATGCATATTTTGTAGTTGCAACTTGCAATATATGTACATAATATGAAAGTTTGTTTTAGGCTTTAAAAATAAAAATAAAAAAAGTAAGGATGCAATAGTTGCATACACCTAAATAAAATGTGAGTCACGTCATAAAATGATACTCACAAATAATAAATAATGATTAATGGCATTATATATAGTATATAGTCTCATAGCTTATGACAAGTCATATAGTTACATGTATATGATATGATAAAAATATCTTTTCCACAAGATGTAACCTTTACTACAAACAAATTGCTTTCAAAAATAAGTTAATAAATGAGATTGAAGTACACATAGTTTATATACCCACAAATAAAGAATAATTTTTAAAAGAATGCTTTAATTTCCTTCCGGCTCAACAGTGGCTGCCAGACAGGGGGTCACGCGCCCTGCACATAATATTTCGATATAGATTTTGAGCTCCCACTATACTGTCCTATCCGACCATAACAATAATAACAAGTTGACGTAACAACCATACAGCCAGGCCGGTGTGGATGACAAACAAAGTTTGAAATTAGTACTAGGGCCGGGAACAAGAAAATTATATGAGAGTCATTTGAATTTAGATCATAATTTTTTCATCCTCTTTTACTCAATTGATTCATTGTTTGGTTCATCATTACTTTAAAGATTAAAATTAATTATATAGATCCCTTCTAAAAGTTTTAAAACAGCACATGGCACTATCACTCATGTGGTTCACAGCTACGCCCTTGCTAGGGGGGGGGGGTTTAAATTAATAGAGTTATTTATATATACTATGTACATTATGCATTAAATGTTGAGGAGCAAAAGGGGCCTGGCTCTCTAAATCCTCTGAAAACTCCGTCTTCACAAAATAATACTAGGCAAATCTAAAAATATTTTGTCAAAGAGGCAAGATTCGTTTGTCAAATTGTAATTTTTTGAAATACAGATTCAACTTTGTGTTGTTATGTTTAGTAATCAAATGTCTGAGTTATTGTTATTATTATTAATTTTTTTTTTTTTGAGGGGGGGGGCCTAAACAAAAATTGTGGATATGTCCCTGAATACAGCATAACTACAAACACAAATTAAATAATTGAGATTTAAATACAAATCTTTTATTAAACCTTTTGTAGATAAATCAAGGAAAAATGACTGATTTATTGCATAACATAAGCTTAAAATCTAATTATGAAATAAGTAACTAAATTTATAATTTATTTGTTTTTAGAAAATATATTTTTGGGACTTGTTTTACTTTCTTTCTTTTTTTAATCTGGAGATTTCATAAATATATAAAAATTTAGCCAGCCACAAGATAAAAGAAAATGGACATATACAGGCAAAAGAGGACGATTGACGATTGATCATTCTGCCTTAAGTGTATAATCTTTTATTTTTCTGATAAAGTAATATATGGCATATTATTAAATTCAAGTGCCCACAGTTGGATCACTCCAATACATATATTATTAATAATTAATTAGTCATAAAGTAAAACTAATAGATCAATACAAAATGATGCCAAAAATGTATTATAGCAGTTAATTAAAATGGATAGCTTTGGAATTGTTTTCTATAATACTTTACCCAAGAGGGTCCTAGCACGAGATAAAGACTTTAAGAAATCAAGACCAAGAGGGGAAAAAATTGTGTTTTTTTAAAAAGAAAAGAAACCTTTTAATCTATGTACCTACAATGAAACCTCGGCACACAAGTGACACGACCAGTCCCTGGTAGCAGCTGCTGTATAGTTTATAATATAAATATAAAAATCTTTATTATTTCGGCCCCCCTTCCTCCAACTTTTTCGAGCCACAAAATAACCCTCCTGTACATCCTTTCCCAATTACGCCAATGGACCCAACATTATGATTTTCTTAACACAGAAGGACTTTTTGTTTTGATCTAAGTACTGGGGTCAATGTGCCCACGAATGTGTGAGCACCAATCAGGGCGGTGCATACAATCATGCACTACAGCAAAATTGACTCGTTATACTAGCAGCCAATTGAGTTATGGGCTGGATCATTGAAGGTATTAAACTTATATGCCAAGAATTGGCCGTCTGACTCAACTTTCAAATTTATTACTACCCCTAGACAGCTATTGCTCTTTTACATTCCTCATTTTTTTAAATTGATTATTTAAAATGTAAAATCCAAATTTGGGTGTCCTGTAATTATTTTTATAAAAGCTCAATTTGTCAGTGTGACACGGGACTTAAAATATATTATTCACAAATGCTCTTCCTGACGTCAAAGTACGACTGTATTTCCTTTGGTCTTGAAAACGAGCACAAGACTTTACATTGATGTGTGAACTGAATGTGCATTTATGTATTAAGGCAGAATTTGTCATGCCTTAGCATTGGCTGAATTGACGCCACTGGCTAATGAAAAGGGATGAAAGCAAGACCTTCAAAATTCACACAACAGTTTCATTAGAGGGTATTATAATTAATGATATTTGGAGTAATGGTATTTATAGTCTACCTAAAGGGTCAATACCTTGATTCTCATTATTATTTTCTACTCCCAATACATAATAATTGTAGTTAAGTAATATTCAGATAAATGCATACAACACATGTACTTGTAATGGAGAGCTTCTCTAATTTGTCATTAAGAGTAATGAATTATGATGTTGAAAGCCTTTAGATGCATGTATTCATGTACAAAAAAAAAAAAATCAATAGGGAATCAATATCATTTATCAGGGAAATGGGGGTCGATTCCTGGAAGAGCAAGAGTGGCTTAAGTTCAAGCTTTCTCATAATACAGAGAATTGATTTTAAATGATACATAGTCTAATTAGAGCTAGCTAGCTGAGAACTCCCAACTTGACTTGGAGGACTCGACGAGCTAAAAGATTCAGACTTGAATAAGACTCGAGGCTCACAAACTTTTTTAATTTAATATAATTATAATTATTGAAGCACCAAAAGCTTCCCTTTCTCTTATATATCTATTAACTTTCAATATTGTCTGGTCGCCGATGACGTAATTAGAGGAAAGGACTGGCTCGTATAAGCTCACGAATTGTGCTTAAGTTTCATAATCATCTGAGACTTCAGGCTCAACTTGAGCTCTAAGTGAAAAGATTCACGAGTTGAATATAAATTAAAAGATTCAGACTTAAGCGAATTAAACTATATAGTTAGCTTGAGGTTCCAGAGCAGAAGCCTTAATTTTCAAATTATTATCCTAGTCAACAAAATTGCAACCTGTTTTCTTTATTTTGAAGTCTAAACTGATCTATAGATCATTAGCTAATGGACGGGCACACTCCTTGTTACATGGGGAGATTTTTGTGAGCAAGTACCAAGCATTGCTACTTAAGAACCATTTATCTTTTAATATTAATTAATTCTCATGTATTAATTATCATTAATGTTGATGACTGAAGCAGAACGAGGGACTCGGACTCGAGTCCCATTTACTCATCCTGAAACTGTAACTTTCAACTCGGAACTTGAAGGATTCGATAAGCTTCAATGCTACGAAATTAGTTATATATTAATTTTTTTAAATTCACCTCCAACCGATTTTTTTGTTGAGGAATACAATACCTTTTATCAGTATAGTATATTATTTATAATATATTGTGTACACATCAAAGCATAATATTGTCCATTTAACCTCTCAGCCCAGCTCAGCTTCTCTATGGGTGACACATGTACAAACACTTGCACTCTATCCATGCCATATGTCGTATGCGATAATACTCTTATATAATCATAAATACACAGTTGGTGCCACAGAGAACACTACTATAATAGGAAAAGAAATAAAATAATACTTTTCATTTCACAACAACAGAACCAGGGTATATTTTGGATTACGAGTAACATTCGTTATTCGTATGGATGAGACGTGTCATGTGTTCTCCTTTATTGGTGGTACCCTTTTGAAAGAGTGTGAGGAATAATGACTGTTGTGTGTATATGAGTTGAATGGTACAATATTATTATAAATGTTCCTCAATCCCCGATTTATTCCCGGCCTTTTATGAGAGCAAGACATTTATAATAAAAGTACGCTGAAATCAAGGAAAAGAAATTAACCCACATACCTAGCTACTTGAATCATTATTCATTACAAAATAATAATAATAATAATGTCTTTGTTTATCCAAGCATGTAGCATACAAAAGACCTCAAAGTAGAACGTAATTTCTCATATTTGATTAATTTATTATTACAGAGTACATGGCCGTCGTCTTGTTACACTAGACATTACTCCACTCTATCCAGAAACAGGAAATTAACTTAATTTATGCAAAAGTAAAAAAAAGAAAGAAGTTATACCTTGGTGTACGAATTTACTCGTAATCCAAATCAGTAATTCCCTGTATAATCCATGGAAAATGGATGGTTAATCCCTTCCCAGTCACGAAATATTCATATAGAAAATATTCAATTTATTTTCCTGACCAAATCATGTCAAAAGCAATCAATAATATATAATATGTTCAATCAAAAATAATAATTTCTTGTCACTCTTCTTCACTATCTGAATCTGTGAGACTTAATCAAGGCTTTTTTTCTATCGTTTCTCTTGTGGCACAGGTTTTTTGTGTTGTTTTTATACAAGGAACTTATCCAAAAACACTTGCTTCTTCCTACATAATATGTTTTAGAATTTGATGAAAATGTACCAAAGAGAGTTTTGCCTTGATTCTCTCATTTTACAGACTTCCATTCTTTCACATGAGGTCATTTCATTTGCTCCTCCTCCTCCAAGTGTTACCACTCATTAATTAATTATTAAATAATCAAAGTAGCATGTACTCTTATACTAGGAGGAGGTTCGTAAATCCGAGTTCCCCATGCATATTATTTGTTGTCATTTTGAGATGATGTTAAAAAATGTAAAAAAATAGTCGATTCTTCTCTACCACTAATATAACTTGTAGCTATTGAAGAGAGAGAGAGAAAGAGAAGAAAAAAAGAGAAAAAGAGAGTTGGTATGTAACTAAGAACTAAGAGCAAAAATGACGGACTTTCTTCCTCCTCTTCCTCTATTATATATATGTATACTATGTATGTATGTTCCTCCCCCACATATTTATTATAAAATAAGTATAATAGGGCCAACAATATGTTGTGTTGTCAAACACTGTAGATCCTTCTTTTATAGCCGCTTATCCTTCCTAGACTCTTATTTACTATGGTTATGGGCTATTTATCTGAATTTATTATGTGTGAAGTAAGGCTCATGAATCTTTCCATGATGTTGAATGCTTTGTGGGCGTTTATTACGTAATTAAAGGGATATATATATATATATATACATATATTCTCAGAACGGATTGTTAATATGTCAATAGCTATTGATTTTTATATAAGGAACGGCCAAATTACAGCTGGTGCCCCTGGTATTATTCATTCGTAATAAAAAAAATTTTTTTTTTTTTGTTCCTCATTGAAACGTCAGAAAATAAAATAAGGAAAGAGAGAACATTTTACTAAATAGTAGGAGACGATAGTTGTAATTTTTTTTAGTGGATATATTTATCTTATACATTCTTTAGATCCATTCACATCATAAGAAAGAAGGAAAATGTCTTATGCTTATCTATTCAAATACATCATTATTGGAGATACGGGTAAGGGGCTGGAGGAGTGAGGGATTTGCACAAAGAGATTCTTTCGTAACTATGAGCTACATACGCAAATGTTGACTTAAAATCCCTATTTTAAAAACTACGCCCTTGAAGTGCTACCAGATTGGAGTCTTTTTCTAACCCCTAGGAAGGAGTGTGTTCCCTTAGATAGCCCCTAGTCCCATCCTGGGAGCAAAGGCTCCCCCCTAATGTCCCCCTTTCCCTCACAAATTGAAATGCAATCGCTTTTTTTTATCTGCTGCTCCATAGTCATTTGATATTTTGATCCTTTTCTTCCTTTCAGGTGTGGGTAAATCCTGCCTCCTACTCCAATTCACGGATAAACGCTTTCAGCCTGTTCATGATCTAACGATTGGTGTGGAGTTTGGAGCTCGAATGATCAATATTGAGGGGAAACAAATCAAATTACAAATTTGGGACACGGCCGGACAAGAGGCCTTTCGCTCCATCACACGATCCTACTACCGAGGAGCTGCTGGTGCTCTTCTTGTCTATGATATTACACGAAGGGATACTTTTAATCATTTGACCACTTGGTTAGAGGATGCTCGACAACATTCCAATTCGAATATGGTCATTATGCTTATAGGAAATAAGAGGCAAGAGGGGGTCTTTAACTTTTATGTATATATATATATATACATGCAAACTACATAATTACATAAATAGTATGTCCACACATGAGGAGCTTCGGGGGGGGGGGGGAGAGATCTCTCTTCCCTTTTTGGGCGATTTTCTCCTGCGTAGCAGCATTCATGAAAAAATGAGTAATGTTTGAAAAGTGTTTTTATCGTTGCATTTCCTATCACCTCTGAACTGTAAATATTGGTCATCTTTCACTCATACTGTCAATTGTTAGAAACCTTGATTCTCTTAGATGAGGGGCTCACAACCAATGGGCCCTTGGGGAATCGCTTAGTCAATAATTTTACTGGACTATGAATATGTTTTTTCTCTCTTTTCTTCACATAGAATAAAAGGGAACTGCTGATAATGAGTCATTAGTAGGGGGGAATCCCTTTGGTTTTTCAAACTTTTTAGGAAAGGGCTCGAAGATACCAAAGGCTTGAGAATTATAAGTAATAAAAAAAAGATGTATAAGTATTTTTTATCTCAAAGGAATTCATGTTTATTTTAAATCAGAGAAAGTTCTTATTTGCACTTTTTTTATATTACTTAATTTAAAAATTAAGATTCTAATATAGAAAAAATAAACCATTTCTGCTGAAAAAAAATAAATGAAGGTCTAACTTTTTCGAACATTTTTTTTTATCAATACGCAGTAGAAAAACCATTTTTACTGCAAACAAAATAATGAGATCCCCCTAAAAAGGAACGTATCAATGCCCGTTGCATTGAGCAAGGCTTTTTATTTAGCCTATGACTGAGTCCAGAGTTCAATCAAAAACCATTTGTCTCTCGTTTTTTTGGGGTTTTTTTTAAGTTACACATTGGCATTATTTTCTACTTATGGAATATTATTATTATTATTATTGTCTCAGCTTATAGATTTGGTTCTAGAAATGTAATTCAATTCCATTTCATGTACCTATAGTGAAAGTAGAACAAGTGTAGTATTAAACACAGTTTTCAAAATCAAGATATTCATACGAAACTATGTATGTTGTATTTTTGTTACTTAGATTTTGACAATTTTTTCTGAATATTTTATTTCAATATTTGTCATATATGGAGCATTTTACATAATAGGAGATAAATAGAAGCTAAAAAAAATCTTATTTTTAATTTAAATTCACTTGTCACACTTTTGCTCTTGACAAATTTGTAAATGAATAGCCCTGAGTCAAAAGTATCAATTATCATCACCTGACATTAACACTCCCAAACAAATTGAGGATTTTGATCATTGATATACACGAAACAATATCCTCAAAGGCTCTATGATTATACTGGACTGTTTATAGACTCTCTCGTATTTTTTTATATTATTTTTCCCCCATGAAACTGAGTTCGTACTAAACGGGATATTGTTGTATTTTAACACGGAATCCCTCTCAAAACAAGGATTTTGATCATTAAAGTGCGTGATATATTATTTTTTATGTTCCTAAATGTTTAAATTCTAATACAATCAATGGAAGAATTTAAATCTTCTGAATGTTTCTTTCAATTTCTTAAAGTAAGGATCTGCAGATTCCCGCTGTCATTATCGTTGTTTATTCCCACCACTCTTTATGATTCTTAAATAAGAGTCTCTTGTTATGCAAGACTTGAATACTTTCGAATATCACAATATAAATATTAATTCACCTTGATGACTCCACTTTCATAAAAAATGTATTTATTTATCTATTTGACAGATCTAATGTCTCTTTTCTCTTAAATTATAATAAATTATTCTGTCTTTTTTGTTGTTGTTGTTGTTTTGTTTAATTGTACAATCATAATAATATATTAAATGAAATCATTTATCCATAGCGATCTGGAAGCCAAACGCGATGTGAAAAGAGAAGAAGGTGAAGCATTTGCCAGAGAACACGGGTTGATTTTCATGGAAACATCCGCAAAAACAGCTGCTAATGTTGAAGAGGCGTTTATAAACACTGCAAGAGAGATTTATGACAAGATTCAAGAAGGTGTATTTGACATTAACAATGAGGTAATACTAATGATTAGATAATCTGAAAGGTGTAGACAGCTTTCTCATTTTTTTTGTACTCATAAAACTCCACTCATTTCTTGCAACAAGAAGGGCCAAACGTGTATAATGTGTATATTTTTATTAATAATATAATTAGAGAAGATGAACAATGCGACTCCTTCGTGGTTTTTCCCCCCCTCAAATTTCAACGGTTATGTGTATTCATAGGATGTTTTAAGAAAAATTAATTTAATATTAAAGCCGTAAAGTTCTTTGTTAAGTCATCTTTTGACAAGACATTGAATTCAACCTTCAATGAGAATATATTCCAAATCAAGAGTCATGTAGATTTAAAGTTGATTAGTAGAAAGGATTTCCTTGACTTGGAAGTATAGCATACAATATGTTCCTCCAGCTTTCTTTTTTCCAAGTTGGTATTCTTTTGTATGCAAAATCATAAAACTTTATTATCTGATACAATGATTGTTTGTACTGTTCTTTACAGTTGCAATTATTTTTGAATGTAAAAATCCTTTTGTGTATCTGATGAAGGTATTCTCTCTCTAGAACTCCATTGTATGTGAGCGTCTCTTTTCTGAATCAACAGTTTCTTAATATTGTTCTCTTGTATGTATGTATGTATGTTTGTATGTCACTAAGTCTACTGTCAGCGTTTTTAAGTATCAATTGATACAATCATCCTATGACAAGAAAATATTTAGTCAGCTAAATTATAGTATGTAAATTATATTATCAAACTATTAATGATTCGAACTAAAGTGAGCTAATAATTGAAAAGTGTACAAATTAATCAACCTTTTATTTGAGCCCTCTTCCCTAGACTTAAAGTTTTATGAGAGGGAGCAAATAGTTGGGGCATCGTTATCTTTGAACCTGATTATACATCTCCAGATTGTCAGACATTTTAGAAATCTCTACATATGTATCTGTTGACTCGTATCCGCGAAGGTACTGAAAGAAATATTTGCATTGTAGTCTTATTATCTCTTTTTACTTCTATCTGATTCCACATGGAAAGAGCAAAATTGGGTGAAGATGGAAACAGAGAAGAATAAATCCCTCGCAACATCGGATTATTATTTGTATTTTAGAGATACCCAGGTTGGCATTGAAAAAAAAAAACAAAAAAAATAAAACAACTCAGATTTGCATCTGAATTTTCAAAATCTTGAATTTTTTTTGTCCTATCAGATTACACATTGTACTAAGAGAGCCCTGTCCTTAGAAAAATAATTTGACGTGGCCTTGTGGCACAGAGTTATAAAATATTGCTTGCCCGAGGAGGAGTGTATTTTCCTGGTAAATAAAAAATAAAACAATGACTCTTCAATAGTATGTAAAATGCTGATTATTATGATGTGTCTGAGTTGAGATGACTTTTGAGTCGTGATCACAAGAGCTATAATTTGTTTATTAGTATTTCAAGAATAGGAAAATAATAATATGTCACATTTTGCCCGGCGGGTACAGAGATGGATAATCCAGGGTGCCTGAATGCAAAACATTCTGAGGCACGCTCACAGTCCAGACTTGAACTAAGGCATCATAAACTTAAGAATAAAGAGATAGTAGAAAGGTCCTAAGTCTTTCTAGTTCTGAAACCACTAGACTCCCCCATGTATTTTACATATATTTGCATCCACAAATCAAACTCCATTTTTAAATGTAGTCGATATATGTATCTTCAAAAACACTGTCCATGGGATCATGTTCCTTCTACACACTTCTAATTTACATACATATATATGTGTATATATATATTAACTAGCTTATAACATGCCGTTTTAATTTTGTCCCTTTGGGTCAACATTCTAAAGAGTATTTTGCATTAAATTGAAATTGGTGGGAACATCAATACAGCCTCCTTCATTTCGACTTCAACTCAAAACTGATCTTAAAGTGATAATTTCCTGAAAATTTTGAGTTTGTAGGCAACATCAAATTCAGCCTACTAAGCCCTCAGATCGCACTTTGATCTCAAAATCAATCTCCAAAGGCCTATGGAACATAGTTTATGTCCTTTTCTTAGTCAAATTAACCTTAGTCCACCCTGTCCCATAGCATACTCCTGGCTGACTGTGATATTTGGTCGAACAAAGTGTCACGCGCTTTATGTATAAATAAAGATTTTTTGTTCTATTATATATATATATATATATTTTTTTTTTTTTGCAGGCTAATGGTATAAAGATTGGACCTCAACATTCACCCGCTAATTCTAGTATGCCTTCTGGGAGTCAGTCTGGTGGTTCTGGAGGAGGTTGTTGCTAAATGAAGAATAATTAATCAATTAATTAATTATGTTAATAATAAATGTGCTACAACAAAAACAACATCATCAGGAAATGAACTTTCTTCTATAAATATGTATTTGTTTCCCTTTGTATTCAGTGTTTATTTCGAAGCTCATTGTACTACTATTATTATAACCTTAATAAAATTTAAAGAAAAAAATCCCAAAAAATTAAAAAAACATTAGAGTTTTCATTTTTTTTTTTTTTTTTTCAAATGATCACTCAATTAAATTCAATGTTAGATAAAAATCCATACCAAACAAACAGAAAATTCTATAGCATTACTATTATAATATTCCCTTAATTCCTTCATACCCTTGACAAAATAATTATTATATTTTCTCAAACTAAATTTGATCCTATAATAATAATAATAATAATAATGATGATTTAAGGTCTTGTTCTAAAAAGAAAACATTTCGACCCCCCCGTCTGATTGTTTTGTTTTGTTTTATGATTTTAATAAAATTGTATTTTTTAGAAGAGAAAGTTAATTAAAATAATTAATTATTATTTTTACTATATAATTATAATTATAATTATTATTATACATAAGTGGTATGTTATTTTATACATGTCAAAAGGAGTTGGAGCAGTATTTTTATTTAAATAAAAATGTTGATTTTGTTAAGTATATTTATTGAGTGTATAATGATAACGATGGGCTGTGTTGATCATTATTAATTACTCCTCAAATTAATTATTAGTTTTTATTTTGATTCAATGTCATTATTCAATTTATATACTATACCTATAATATTAGGCAAAATTATTATTATCTCTATGGACTAATAAAGTTTTATTGAATGAAATCTTACTTTTATAGTTGAAAATAGTGAATGAATTATAGAGGGTGGGAAGGTTATTAAAAATGTGGTTTATTCCCTCTGAAATATCATGTTTCTATGTGTGTCAAGTCAACAAAAAAGTCAAAAAGTTTGTTTTCAAATATTGAAAAGGAGAAATTTCTCCTTTCAACATACTTTTAAGTAGCTTTTTTACTTCGTAAATATAACGGCCAAATATTTCGGAGTCATTTTAAGACCTATACCACACGGTTTTTGCTAAAGTAACACTTTTAATCAAGAAAGAAAGCAAGAGTTGTTCTCTATCCAATAAAGCAATCGGATAAATGTTATGACTGCACATGGAGTCGTCCATTTTTTTCATAGCCCCAGAGATTTATTTAGTGTCAGTTGGCTAAACCATCTGTTTAGGAACTATAAAGAATCAACTAAATTCGCTATCATCCTCACTCACCATGAATAATTGTAACAGTAACAACAGTCATAAACACCAGATGTTTTTTATACTTAATTGTGGCCGGTATTTTTTTCCTATAATTAAGTTGCATCAATTATTGGAGTCATTATTTGATTAATCGAAATAACCTATTTATACAAACGAAAGAGAAAGTCCTCAAGAATATGAGTGCAGTTCATACTCATTTTTGAAATATTTCAGAGTAACTTGGTTTTTTGTTGACTTGACAAATATATTGATGAGTCAGTTTTGAATCTTGATTAATTGTAGACATGGAAATCAATGATTTCAAATGCTTAACTTATTAAATAAAAAACAAAATAAATTACATTTATAAACAGTCTCATCAAAGTCATTTTTTATCCAATATTTTAAAAAAAAGCAAAAAAAAAAAAAAAAAACCTGACAAATATGATGATAATTGATAGTCTGTGTATCCTCACAATAAAAGATCTTTTTATTATTCAATTGTAATGTATATTTTGTGGCCATAATTTCTTTCATGTTCAACAACGAGGGCTGGACTTCGTTCTCGGACGTGTTTCAACTTTTCCCCGCCTTAAGGCCTTAAGCTTCCGTACTACAATCTATGATTCATTCCATGCAATTTGAGTCATATCTTTTGTTCTTTAGAATAAACTATTATATATTTGTTCTGCCCAGTTTTTCTTTCTTCGTTATTAGTAAATAAGGTGTCTTTGTGATTCAATCCTAGGAATAAGTACAATCAGATGGGGTTCTTGAACCTTCAGTTTTCATTTAACACAAATTTCCATTGTTTATGTATTTTTTAAAACATTTTTGAGGGGGGATTCAAGTCTCCATTAATGCCTTTTCCCTCTTCTTAAAACATGTTATAATATCCAAGTACAGTTATTAGTTACGTGTGCATAACAAACTGTATCAGACATTCTGTTCTACGAAATTAAATATTTAACAATTTCTTGGGTAAATTATTTTATTGATACATTTCAAGTCTCACTCTTTGATTAGTCAACTGTGTGTGACTTTTTTTTTGTTTTCAACAAGATTTGAAAACATGATTAACTGACAATTATTATTTTGTTGTCACAGTTAGGACTAAAATAAATAAAAATGATCTGTAATTTAGTACAATACCTTTTTTTTTCAAATTTGGATGTTTATAGGGCTCTCAAGTTATGAAAAAAGATATTTAATTTTCTTATGTCACGTCTTGGAACTGTTAAAATGTATAGGGCATGGATATATTTATCTTTCTCCTATGGCATACAACAGGCAGCTTATAAAGAATAAAGGGGCTTAATTCAATAAAACCAATAGTCTATTAAACTGCCTCATCCACTTTATTATTCATGACATTAAACCGAGCTTTCAAATTTAGAAAGAAGCTCTGACAAGTAAGGAATAAAGCCTGCATATAAAAAAAACAAACCATATATTGACTTTTGTTAAAACATTAAATGACAAACTGTTGTTTACTATAAGCACATGTAGCTTGCTTTGAGCCATTGTGATGGGATGAGTATGGATTCCACTTGAAACAGTGAGGTTCTAAGTCAGTTTAAATTCAGTATTACTTAAAATTAAAAATTAAATAAATATTTTGTCAAGCTCAACGGAAGAAAAGTAGCATGAAAACTACACTCAACCTCTTCTTTTAGATTTTAAGAAGAGAGGTTGAGTGTAATTTTTATAGGGAATGGTGGGACAAACGGAAGAAAAGTAGAATGAAAATTACACCTTCTCTTCTTAAAATCTAAAAGGAGAGGTTGAGTATTATTTTCATTCTACTTTTCTTCCGTTTGTCCCAAGATTCCCATTATTCTATTTTATATTTCTTTATTTTTGGTTTATCAAATATTTATAAAATATAATGATAATTTGGAAAGATCTTTGATGGCTTCAATTAGATAAAATTATAATTTTCGCTCTTTTATAATATATTGTCAACAATATTTTTATTTACATTAATCCTGAATTTCGAATATCGTGTTGACACAAATAAATCATTATATTATGTTAATATGTGTGTAAGTGTTCTACTGCTAATTTTAATCATTTTAACCTGGGAATCATTTAGTGAAATTGTTTGATACAGCCATTCTTGTTCAATTGGCGACTACTGCAGAGGTAGTACAATATAATCAAGGCTTTTTTAAAACTCAGTTGGTAATCAGAAACTGTAGACTTGTGTCTCCTGCTTCTCCAGAAGAGGCTTTCCTGGTTTTTCAAGTCTTGAAAGCATTCCTCTAATGTCTTATGGACATTATAGCTCTTGGAGATATAGTACATTGGTTTTTCAATGATGTCCAGGTTAATGACATCTAAAAAAATGAGGTTCAGCAAGAATGTTTATTGTGTGCCTCCTGGAAGAAGCTGAATCCTCCTTGTCCTACTTGACTTTTGAATCATTTTTGGTGAAGATGGTCTAAATAAGATCGAGTTTGTTAAATAATTTCAATTATTTTTCCATCGTTTTCAACATGCCACCAACATTTGAATAACAGAAGTAGAAAGGAACTCAATGTTCAAATATCTTTTATATTTTCAAATTAATATAACATCATTTGAGGAACGACTTTTTATGATACATATTTTGATTGGAAAATAGTTAAGATTACAAATCTACACGCTTATAAAATCTCAAATTAGTAGAACAGTTGTTTTTAGCATTATATTGCAACTATATCATATTGAAGACAAATTAATACGAATACTTAGAGTAGTATTCACTTGAATGTACCTTCATCACGTCTCATCATAATTTAAAATTATGCTTGTAAAGCTATAGCTATGGTTTTTTGCCAATATGGTTGAAAATTGTGAAATCGTAAAGATTTCATTTTCTCATAGTTATTACATTTAACTAAAATACAAAAAAAAACAAAAAAACAAGTGATTAATAGAGGTCTTCTAGAGCTGAACCACATTCATTAAATTTTTATATATTTGAATTTTTGTATCTAATTCAACTGTAATTTTTACCTTTCAAAAATATTTTTTTTCACAATGACTAAGATATTCAAAATGATATTTATATTCTCTTTACCTTTGCCCTGTACTACCAAAAATTGGTAAAACATGTGAAAAATATCTATATTCAAACATTTTCTTTTCAATGCTTATAAACTTCTTTACATGAAAATAATATGTATATAAGGAAAATATAAATCTTTTACATACAGTCATTTTTTTTGTTTCAAATAATTTTTTCAAGTTATACTTTAATAAAGGTACAAAAAAATTAAGGAACCAAATTTAAAGAAAAGGTTGTATGATATTGTCAAAGCTTTTGTGTGCGTCAAATACACTTGTGCTACATTCAACTAGTCAATTACTTATAATAGATCAAATGAAATCAATTGTTCAACATAAAATATCTATATAACATTACCACAATGATATTGTATCAATTTTTGGTTATGGTCAATATGCTGCCTAGAAAATCCTTCTATAAAAATGGCCAAATCAAGTGCTTTTACATGCTTTTTTTGGATACTGCCGACACTTATATGTGATAAAGGCTCCTCAAGTATTAGGAGTTTCTGTTCCATCAGCTATCTTCAAAATAAAAAACTTCATCTTTCATCTCCTCAATGTTTGATCCATAAGCTTGAACAAACCCAAATATGAGATGTTCATGAAGAAATTTTGTATAAAATGAAATTAGAGCTGTATTATTTCCATGAAATTGCATGTACACTTAGACAAAAAACATTTAACCAAATAAATCAACAGACTTTGTACCAATGGTAGGAAGGAGTACAATGATATTCAAAGCTTCTTTAATATCTAGTTGGGTTCTCAGACCATGAGTTGACATGACAAAAACTATCTTTTAAATTACTTGGAGTCAATCTCTCTTTTTATATGTTCCTATTGTGAATGGCATTACATTCATTGCTTTGCTGTCTTCTATAATTCATTGAAACTATTTGAATGAGAATGGTATTGATTCAGGCTCTCTTTTAAGGTGTGGATCAAATCCATTGCTTTGAAAAGATTTAATATAATTTTGAATCTTGCAGATGTTTTCAGAGAAATTTCTTTTCGCCTAAAATCTGTTTGTATTTTACGAGCTAAATAGAAAAAATAGCATGAATCCACCACTGATGGGTAAGAAAACCTAAAATATATTGGGAATACATCAAAATTATTGTTTAATCATCAAAAAACGTAAGAGAAATGATATTTACATATTGTTGAATTCAATATTTATTTCAGTGTATTTGAAGATGTATATTTATACCCGTAGAAATGAAAAATTAAATTTCAAATAATATGAAGTACAAATAAGAATTCCAAAAGAACTACATACTTGTTTTTTTTTTTTTTGTTTTTTTTTTGTACCCTAGTACAACTTTATTTCACATTAAAAAAATCATATATTATAAATAACATTTTCATGAAACAATTTCTTCAACTATGTCTTTTACATACAGACTAAAATTTTCTGGAGGGATGTTTGTGTACTTCGGAATTTGTATAAAATATTTTGTATTTTTGCAACTATAAAGTTTACTTTATCGTTGAAGGGCCCTATATAGATAAAACTGAAATCTTTTACTCTTAAGAAAATTCCCAATCTAAAATACAATTCTTCAATCAGTGTGCCCCAAACTTTTTTTATTTCTGGGCACTCTAATAAAAAATGAGTTGAAGTTTCTAGTGAAACCTTGCAAAAAAACACACCCTCTCCATCTCAGTCTTCCAAAAATACTTCCTAGTGTAAGAGTATTCGTTATTACTCGATATTTAAACCAATATAAGGCAAAGCTTAGGTGTTTATTTTCCAAACATTCCAGAGCATTTTCCCCTGAGTATTTTATCTCCAGTTTATCAATTTTCCTTTGGATTTGTGTTAAGAACAAACCCCTATCTTTTTCGTTTACAAGAAGTTCACGTAAGAGAGAGTTTTTTACCTTTTTCAAAAAGTTAAAAAAACAATCCCTCGGACCTATTTGTCTCTTTTTAAAATCTATTTCTCGCAAAACCATTTCCCTTTCGAGGACGTCACTAGGATTAAATTCATTGTTTTCATTAAAAATTTCTCCCAAAAATTCTACCTTTCTTTTAATTGAAGTCGATTCCAAATATGTTAACCTTTTGTTATCTTGGGTCGGCTCTTGCCATTTCATTTTAGAAAGAACTATATTTGAAAGTTCCGCAATAATATGCGCACTTTGGCTCCAAAATTCACTTATGAGTTTAGACGATTCTATTATTTTGTCCGGCCCTTTGCCTCTGACTTCATTTTTGGTTATCCCAAATGTTTCACTCATTTTTAGCTCTAAAATCTCTGACCATATTGTCCCAGGATCAAGTGCTCGTTTAAACCAGGAAAATATCACTACATTCCAGAAAACCCCGAAATCAATCATTCCGAGCCCACCATACTTTTTGGGAAGAGTAATCCTCTTCCATGTGATTATTCTCGATGGACAACCTCTGAAAAGAAACTTGGTAATTATTTGTTTTATCTCTGCGACAAGAACTCGGGAGTATACGGTAGTTCTAAGAAGATGAGTAACACGAGGAAGGGTGAATATATTCCATACATAAATTCTGGCCGGTAGGTTCATGCTTATTATGGTTGAATATTTAGAAACGGCATTACGTATTGTATTTTCAAATTTTTTTCTATTTTTAAGTTCACCTGATGGGCCCAATGATATGTAAGCCCCCAATATTCCCAATATGCCAACAGTGTTCAAGCCCATCGCCTTAATTTCACCCTCGCAACTTGACATGCACATAGACTTGTCGTAGTTGACTTCAAGTCCCGAAACTTCTTCGTATTTTTTCAGGATGCTGAAAGTATTCTCAATGGACTTTTCAATCACTTCCTGTTGACCTGAGTATAAGATTGTTAGATCGTCCGCAAATGCTTCAACCTTGTGCTGTTTTTCACCTATTCCTATTCCTTTTATATCCTCCGCAACATCTATCTCAACTATTAGGGGGTCAAGTGCTAGGATAAACAGGTATGGTGATATTGGATCACCCTGTCGACAGCCCCGGTTTATTTGGAACTGGTATTCCTTCGACCCAACTTGTATTACAAGATCCTCCAGGCATATGGCAACCATCCGGACAAAGTTGCGCCCAAAACCTTTTGCCTTTAAGCATCTGATAATCCAGTCATGGTCAACACTGTCAAAGGCTTTCCTAAAATCGATAGTCACTGCGGTTAAATTTTCTTTTTTATGTTCCATAGAGGCGATACAATCTTTTATTCCTCTCACCACGTCTTCCATACATCGCCCCCGAAGGAGTCCTTTTTGAGACGAGTGTATGAGTGAGGGTAGGACTTCTTGTAATCTTTTTGACAATATCCCACTGTATATTTTATATGACGTATTTAACATCGTCAGTGGTCTAAGATTTTCCATCCACTGAGGATCTTTACCACTCTTGGGTATTAACACTAAATTTCCCTCAGTTATATGATGGTCAAATTTACCATCGTTGAGGGCATTATTATAAATATCCTGTAATAAGGGTGTCAACAATGTTTGAAATTTCTTGTAGAATTCCATAGGGAATCCATCGGGACCTGGGGCTCTATTCTCTTTTTTTGTAGTTATTAATATACTGTTTTATTTCTTCGTGTGATATATCTTCATCAAGAAATTCACTATCTCCTTCACCTGAGATTTTTCCGGTATGAGGTACGAACTTACTGGGCTGAACTGTATCCAAACGACGTTTCTTTTTTATTAAACATCCCAGTCCGCACTCTAACTCTCCTCTAACACAATCCCAGCATCTATGCATCTTGCGAAAGTATTTTTCAATAATTTTGGATATGACAGCCTGGTTTTCAACTAAATTACCATCGGGGTCAAAAACAGAATTGATTTGTTTTTTCCCCATATTATTGGTTTCCCATTTTTTCACTCTCTCTAGTATAACATTTTCCTAAGGTAAAGTTCTCAACCCAGTCCGGATTAAGCTTCCCTGGGCTCTATATTCCGTTATTTTCCTAAGGTTTTCATCAACTATTACATCTTTCCCTCGTGTATTTTTTAGTTCTAAAATTTTCCTTTCTTTTAATTTCCTAGCTGCGCTCAACCTGGTGCCCAGTTTTATATACTCCCGTCTACAGCAGTCCAAGATTAGCTTCAACGCATGTGAATGAGTCTTAATCTCCCCTCTGTCCAGCCTGCACAGTATATCCTGAATGATTTGTTTAACCCTACAATCTGTATTGTCATCAGCATCCAACAAGCTTACATTAAGTTTCCAAGTTTTTGTACGATGTGTAATAGGTGCCAAGAATGTTGCCATTATTGGGCGATGGTCAGAATTAAAAATATCCAACGAACAGAAACTGTTTAGAAGTGGATATAGACCACCTGATACCAAAATATAGTCAAGTCTAGCACTGATGAAAGTTTTCTGTTCTTTTTGTGTTCTGATAAACGTATGATCCGGTTTTGATTGGAACTTGAGCGCCGCATCCTTAAGGCCTAGCTTAGCTATTATTTATTTCATCTTCTGAGATGCTTTTTTATTATTTTCATGTTTGTAATTTTGGGAGTCTCGCTCCCTATCCATAACCATATTTAAATCACCCAGAACTACGCATTCGTCCTTCCAGGAATCTTCCCCCGACAAAAAATTGTGTTCAATTTGCTTGTAAAAGTTAGGACAATCTCAATTTGGTCCATAAAGAGACACTACTTTTATAAATTGGTTCTTCCATGTTATTTTTACTATAGCGTAATTTCCAGCTTCGTCTCCCGCGACCAGCTTAGGATAAAGATTTTTTTTAAAAGCCATCCAAATCCCTCTAGAAGGGTGATTTCCCCCCTTTCTGATTGCTGAGACTTTAATAGTTTCGTAATCTGGTGAGAACTCATTTTCCCAATTGTTTCCTACAACTCTAGTATCAACCATTGATAAAATGTCAGGGTCTAAATTCATGAAATGTTGGACTGCCTGTCGACGCTTTGTGGTGTCTGAGATAGAATTAACGTTGGTTGAAATTATTTTAAGATTCATCAATTAAAAACAGGTAAAGTATCACATAGAGTAAAACTACTCTAAAAACTACAGTCGGGTTGACGTTAGCTAAAACAAATTTAAAAATCATAAAAGCAGCAATTAAGTAAAAAACAAAAAAAAACCGAACAAAATGTACACATCTGCAAAACATTCTGGGCTAAAATAGTTAATTTAAATAAAAACATAACAGAAACGACTCACGTATTTATTCACTTATGGGTAAGAGCTGTTGAGATTTCAATCATTCACCTTCGAGGCCGTTACTTGTTTTTCTATTCCGGGGTCCTGACGGATAAAAACTTCGGCAGGAGGTTTTTTTTTTTTTAATGATTAAGATCATTTTCAGTACCTTCCAAGCCTCTCTTTGAGTTTTTCCTTGCCACTGGTCTTTTCCGGAGAACCTGTTTCCACTCTTCTCTTAGATCACCAGCTTTCCGTTGTGATGTAGATGACTGCTCTTCCTGAGTTTCCTCCCCTACAGAGTTTGGACCTGGTACCGCCTCTCCGTCTTCATTCATTTCACTAAATTTACTATTTGTTGTCTCCTGGTTGTCTTCCTCCGTTTCTTCTTGGTGAATAGCCTCTGCAATTTTCCTTTCTCTCGCTCCTCTGATCCTCGAGGGGAGTCCAAATTCCGTTCGAAACCAATTTTCAAATTGCAAGTATTTTGTTCTGGATTGAGCTGAACACCCCGTCCTTACATGATCAAATTTTAAACACTTGTGGCATTGGATACGATGAAAAGACGAGATGAGCTCCACTTTTCTGCCCAATATTGGTACAACTGTAGGCAGTCGTTTCTTGGGTTTTATCTTAAGTTTAAGTTCTCCCGACATTATGTTCATGTGCTTTCCTGTAAATTGGGATTCTTTCTCGTTTTTTGGATCCAGTGAGAGTGGAATGTCCTCAATGTCGCCCACCAAATCGCCGAAAGCACTCATGACTTCCCTTAGAGCTGATATGTCGACTTCCGATCCATTTTTAATTATAACATCTGTCGGCTTCTGCATTTTACGGAAGTTTTCCAAGCCCCTCACATTCACATTGATGTTTTCCTCAATCTTGAACCTTGCTGTCAAATTGTTCAGCTTCTCCAATACATTTATAGAACTTTTAAATGTTAATACAACATATCCAGCCCCACTCTTACATTGATTTATACGTTTGATTTCGCCCTCTTCAATAGTTAAATTTTCAAAGATTTCCATATAGTGACACATCTTTGGTTCATAGCCTTTAACTGTTTTATTTTCCACGTCCTTAAAATCTATGTAGAGTTTCTCCCACATAGGATTTACCATACATCCTTCCCGTTTAGATATTATTAGGAATGTAAATCATATGCAATTCGGGCGTGTTATAAAAAAAGAAAGAGAAAATCAACCTGGCAACCCTGACAATTCAATGAATGTCGAGGGGGGAAGCAGCTTGAGCTGTCATGACGTTTTACTGAGCTACAAGCTGCTATTTTCCTTTATATATGTATACAAATGAAAACATCAAACCACAAACATTACAATACGTTACTCCAGATTCATTATTATATTCACAAATATCATTAACTCCTTTCTCCTCAATGAATGATATCCATTTTTTAATTTTTCCTTTGTTCCTCACCATGGATTTAATCTTTGCAGACTGTTCTTTTCATGTAAAACATTATGTTGAGGTAAAGTTGATGTTACCTTCTTAAGGGAAAAAAAAAATGATAACAGCTTCGGAAAACAAAAAGACCTGTTTGAAGAGCCAACTCCACTTTTTTATCAAACGCCCGAATTGCATATGATTTTCATTCCTAGATATTATCTTTGTCTTATTTGAATAAGATGACCAGTGATGTAAAAAACGGCGATTTTTAAGCGTGCGAGTAGCTCCTCCCCTTGATGACGTCAAAAATGGTATGGTAACTATGAAAGCCAGCTTATTTGCTGTCGATAAAATACTATGACTGTAGCTGTGACAGCCTTGCTCCAGGCTCAAGACAGCTTTTCTTGGACTTAAAGTAATTAATTGAATTAAATTGATGTTTTAGAAATATATTATTAAAATCAAAGTTGTAGATATTATAAATATTTGACTCCATAAAGTCATTTCGAGAGATATTAACATTAAGAAAGTTTTCAACCAAAATTGAAGGAAAGGTTATGTGATATTATCGTAACTTTTATAATAGATAATATGATAAGAATTATTGTGTCAAAAGGAAAAGGAAAACAGCTTGATGATTATGAATGATGAAAGAATGTTATGAAGGGTTTCAACTAACAGGCATTTTGAGAACTACTCGCACGCTTAAAAATCGCCGTTTTTTACATCACTGAAGATGACATAAGTTCCCCTCTTTTTGCTCTTTGCCAAGCATTTTCTTCTTTAACTCCAGCATCCACAGCGCAAGCTCGCTCCCTCTCCTGTAAGGTAGCGACCTGGCTATTGGGCAGACTCCCATTTCCTTCTCCTCCAACAAGGCCCCCACGCCCTATGTTACCAGGTGATTGACTTGTCATGACCTTTTTATTCCTCCCTCTTTTCTTCCCCTTCCCACAGAAACTACGCAAAGGTTTACCCTTTTAAAGAATATTTACGTACTAAGTGACGTAATGACTCTTAATGAAGAAAAGGATCCTAATATATACCAAAATCCTCGAAATCCTCGTCCTCCGTGTATCGATGGTAATTTCCAGTTGACTGTCGTTGATGCACACACCGATGTATCCAAGCAGGCATCGAAATTTTACCACAAAAATCACTTGACAAGCCTAAATTATTTTTTTTAAAGCATAAAAAAAAACTAGCTCTTGTCAGCGTGACAATACATAAAAATGTTGGAATGAGAATGATATTGATTCAGGCTCTCCTTTAAGGTGTGGATCAGATCCATTGCTTTGCCTAAAATCTGTTTACGAGGTAAATGGAAAAAATAGGGTGAATTCACCATTGATGGATAAAAGAACCTGAAATACATCCAGTCGGTCTATTGGGGGATACATCAAAATTGTTTAATCATCAAAAGCCGTGTGAGAAATGATATTTACATATTGTTGAATTAAATATTGATTTCAGTGTATTTGAAGATTTATATTCACTAGAAAATAGAAATAGAAAATGAAATTACAAATAGTATGAAGTAAAAAGAAGTATTCTGAAAGAACTACATACTTGTTTGTCGTTGTAAATATATTTCATTGGAAACTACAAATTATGTATGTATCTGTTCATTAATTTATCAATCAATAAAGTATCATTCAAATAGATGCATATTTGATTCTGTTTTCTAAAGGTTCATTTGAACGTCATGCTTGGGTCTGTACATATATTAGAAGACATGGTTTACTTTAATATCATGAGTAACTGTTAGAATGTAAGATATTGAATTCTTGCACCCTATGGCTCCATTTAAGAACAAATAAGTTATAATATTAATGTTTTCAATGTCTGTGCTACCTTAATGAAGTCAATGTTGGATTTGTATTTTTTGATGATAAAATACTGACTGAAACGACAAATCCTTCCTTCCACGTTTGAAAGGCTGGATGATTGAATAGATATGAAATATAACAATACACAACATTCCAAATAATATGTTCATCTTAGTTGAATTCCAAGCATTGACTCTCTTTCAAGCCCCTTACACCAAAATATGGCAGAACTTTTAGATACCTATATGTATAGTATGTATGTAGTTTTACTTTATATCCATATGATAATGACCTTTTAATTCAATTTCGGTAGATTTTATCGAAAACAAAAAAATAATTAGTTACTTCAAAGTAAAATATAGATCCCCTTTAATTTAAGCTAGAACATGAATTGTATCTAGATAAAAAAATTAACTATTGCTCTCAAAAAACCTTTTTTTTTTTTTTTCAAGCATTGAAATAATTGTTTTTTCGCTGCAATGAAACCAACTTAGTTTAGACACAGATAGAAAAATGCCTTATAAAAGCTTTAATGCTCTGCCAATCTGACAAATTCATGTAGATACATCACTTCAAAGACAATTACAATTTGTATTTTTAAACTGTAGAGCACATGGAATTTAAATTTGCTCATTTAAAAATTTTCTGTTATGATTAAAAATATGTAATCATAAAGATTTATTCGTCTTTTAATAATTAATTACATTGACTACAAAAAAGAAGGATAGAGTTTTACTTCTTAAGCCGAATCACATTCATGAGAATTTGAGCCTTTTGAATGAGAACAACACACTTAATAATAGTTTCATCGAATAAAAAGGGGGACGTATCGAGTTGCGAACCCCAAACACAACGGTTTGACAAGGCCAAGACCTTTCATAACTTTATTTTATTCTTTTGTCGCCAATTAAAAAGGTGTGTCTCACTCTCAAGATCCAAATCTCCGAATGGAAGGGCCAACAGAAAACAAATTGTCAGACAATCCAATAAACTTGGATACAAAACAAGGAATTAATTAAGGAGCTCACTTCCTTCACTCACAAAGTGGAATGAGGAAGGCCCAGGAAAAAATAAATTGAAATGAATTTGAGTCTATTAAGAAATCTCTATAAAGAGAGCATCTGAAGAAAAAGTCTTCAATAGCTCACCCTCTATTCAGAAGAAAGAGATCCGAAGAGCTTGAAAGCCTCTTAATGACTGATTATTTTTTTTTCAAAAATTGAATATTTATTTATATTTCTTTTTCATTTTCTACAAATTATAATTTTTAATTTTCTTATTTGTTATAAGTCATATACATATATTACAAATTGGACTATGTGGAGGTTTAAGAAGAACTATTTGTAGGTATGTACTATTGTGATAAGATGCATATATATTCATTTAGTCACCTACAAATATCATCATCAACCATACTTCTTAATTCAATATCATGAATAAGTTGTATATCTAAATATATGTATAAGTCAAACTTTTCTGTTCCACTCCTAGTAGGATTATATTCTGTACTACTAAATTCTAGGTATGTATTCTCGTGTTTCCATTCCAATATTAAGAGAAAAAAGTTTCAACATTTTTATTGTATGTACGCCTGCCTCTTAAAATAAGTAATTTACTAAGAGTTCTGACATTTTGACAGTTATATCGAAGTCATTACTATTGATAAATCTCAAATATTCAGACAATCATGTCTACTCCTGGATCTAATCCCAGAGGATGAATCTCATTTGTTCTATTAGATTTTGAACATAGCATTGAGCGAGTTTTCTTATTTTTGAAGATGTTTCATGCCAAGAAACTTTAACTGGATCCATCAAAATGTAAGAAGATAACAATGACTGCAAACACTTGATTATATACAATTTTAGGATTGTTGTTATTTTTTTCAAGCTTTAATTTTTTATATATTTGAATTTTTGTATCTAATTCAACCGTAATTTTTACCTTCAACGAAAAAAAATAATTTTTTTTTTCACAATGACTAAGATATTCAAAATGATATTTATAATTAAATTACCTTGCCTTGTACTACAAAAAAATTGGTAAAACATGTAAAAAATGTCTATATTCAAACTTTTTCTTTTCAATGCTTATAGCTTCTTTTAATGAAATAATCCATATTATGACTTATATGAATATTATAGGGAAAATATAAATCTTTTACATACAGTCATTTTTTTTTCTTCAAATAATTTTTTCAAGGGATGCATGATACACTTGTGTTACATTCAACTAGTCAATTACTTATAATAGACAAAATGAAATCAATTGTTAAACATAAAATATCTATAGAACATTACGTATGAAGCACCACAATGATGTTGTATCAATTTTAGGTTATGGTCAATATGCTGCCTAGTAAATCCTTCTATAAAAAATGACCAAATCAAGTGCTTTTGCATGCTTCTTTTCGATACTGAGGACACTTATATGTGAGAAAGGCTCCTTTGTCTTTATTAAACGTAAATGAGTTCAGACAAATTGCTTACGAATCCAGGAGTACTAAATCGTAGACCAGCAGCAATCTTACAAAAACAATAAAGTTCAGAAAATATATCATTAAAGGGACTTAGAAACTCAGCAAAATCCATTCAAGTGTTAGGAGTTTCTGTTCCATCAGCTATCTTCAAAATAAACGTCATCCGTCATCTCCTCAATGTTTGATCCATAAACTTGAACAAATCCAAATATGAGATGTTCATAAAGAAGTTTTTGATAAAATGAAATTAGAGCTGTATTATTTCCATGAAATTGCATATACACTTAGAAAAAACGTTTATTCAAATCAAGGGACATTGTATCAATGGTAAGAAGGAGTACAATGATATTCAAAGCTTCTTTAATATATACTTACTTGGGTTCTCAGACCAAGAGTTGACATGACAAAAACTATCCTTTAAATTGTTTCGAGTCAATCTCTCTTTTTTGTATTTTTTTGTATTTTTTTCTATTGTGAATGGCATTGCATTCATTGCTTTGCTGACTTCCATATTTCATTGAAAGGATCTTTATGAGAATGATATTGATTCAGGCTCTCCTTTAAGGTGTGGATCAGATCCATTGCTTTGCCTAAAATCTGTTTACGAGGTAAATGGAAAAAATAGGGTGAATTCACCATTGATGGATAAAAGAACCTGAAATACATCCAGTCGGTCTATTGGGGGATACATCAAAATTGTTTAATCATCAAAAGCCGTGTGAGAAATGATATTTACATATTGTTGAATTAAATATTGATTTCAGTGTATTTGAAGATTTATATTCACTAGAAAATAGAAATAGAAAATGAAATTACAAATAGTATGAAGTAAAAAGAAGTATTCTGAAAGAACTACATACTTGTTTGTCGTTGTAAATATATTTCATTGGAAACTACAAATTATGTATGTATCTGTTCATTAATTTATCAATCAATAAAGTATCATTCAAATAGATGCATATTTGATTCTGTTTTCTAAAGGTTCATTTGAACGTCATGCTTGGGTCTGTACATATATTAGAAGACATGGTTTACTTTAATATCATGAGTAACTGTTAGAATGTAAGATATTGAATTCTTGCACCCTATGGCTCCATTTAAGAACAAATAAGTTATAATATTAATGTTTTCAATGTCTGTGCTACCTTAATGAAGTCAATGTTGGATTTGTATTTTTTGATGATAAAATACTGACTGAAACGACAAATCCTTCCTTCCACGTTTGAAAGGCTGGATGATTGAATAGATATGAAATATAACAATACACAACATTCCAAATAATATGTTCATCTTAGTTGAATTCCAAGCATTGACTCTCTTTCAAGCCCCTTACACCAAAATATGGCAGAACTTTTAGATACCTATATGTATAGTATGTATGTAGTTTTACTTTATATCCATATGATAATGACCTTTTAATTCAATTTCGGTAGATTTTATCGAAAACAAAAAAATAATTAGTTACTTCAAAGTAAAATATAGATCCCCTTTAATTTAAGCTAGAACATGAATTGTATCTAGATAAAAAAATTAACTATTGCTCTCAAAAAACCTTTTTTTTTTTTTTTCAAGCATTGAAATAATTGTTTTTTCGCTGCAATGAAACCAACTTAGTTTAGACACAGATAGAAAAATGCCTTATAAAAGCTTTAATGCTCTGCCAATCTGACAAATTCATGTAGATACATCACTTCAAAGACAATTACAATTTGTATTTTTAAACTGTAGAGCACATGGAATTTAAATTTGCTCATTTAAAAATTTTCTGTTATGATTAAAAATATGTAATCATAAAGATTTATTCGTCTTTTAATAATTAATTACATTGACTACAAAAAAGAAGGATAGAGTTTTACTTCTTAAGCCGAATCACATTCATGAGAATTTGAGCCTTTTGAATGAGAACAATACACTTAATAATAGTTTCATCGAATAAAAAGGGGGACGTATCGAGTTGCGAACCCCAAACACAACGGTTTGACAAGGCCAAGACCTTTCATAACTTTATTTTATTCTTTTGTCGCCAATTAAAAAGGTGTGTCTCACTCTCAAGATCCAAATCTCCGAATGGAAGGGCCAACAGAAAACAAATTGTCAGACAATCCAATAAACTTGGATACAAAACAAGGAATTAATTAAGGAGCTCACTTCCTTCACTCACAAAGTGGAATGAGGAAGGCCCAGGAAAAAATAAATTGAAATGAATTTGAGTCTATTAAGAAATCTCTATAAAGAGAGCATCTGAAGAAAAAGTCTTCAATAGCTCACCCTCTATTCAGAAGAAAGAGATCCGAAGAGCTTGAAAGCCTCTTAATGACTGATTATTTTTTTTTCAAAAATTGAATATTTATTTATATTTCTTTTTCATTTTCTACAAATTATAATTTTTAATTTTCTTATTTGTTATAAGTCATATACATATATTACAAATTGGACTATGTGGAGGTTTAAGAAGAACTATTTGTAGGTATGTACTATTGTGATAAGATGCATATATATTCATTTAGTCACCTACAAATATCATCATCAACCATACTTCTTAATTCAATATCATGAATAAGTTGTATATCTAAATATATATATAAGTCAAACTTTTCTGTTCCACTCCTAGTAGGATTATATTCTGTACTACTAAATTCTAGGTATGTATTCTCGTGTTTCCATTCCAATATTAAGAGAAAAAAGTTTCAACATTTTTATTGTATGTACGCCTGCCTCTTAAAATAAGTAATTTACTAAGAGTTCTGACATTTTGACAGTTATATCGAAGTCATTACTATTGATAAATCTCAAATATTCAGACAATCATGTCTACTCCTGGATCTAATCCCAGAGGATGAATCTCATTTGTTCTATTAGATTTTGAACATAGCATTGAGCGAGTTTTCTTATTTTTGAAGATGTTTCATGCCAAGAAACTTTAACTGGATCCATCAAAATGTAAGAAGATAACAATGACTGCAAACACTTGATTATATACAATTTTAGGATTGTTGTTATTTTTTTCAAGCTTTAATTTTTTATATATTTGAATTTTTGTATCTAATTCAACCGTAATTTTTACCTTCAACGAAAAAAAATAATTTTTTTTTTCACAATGACTAAGATATTCAAAATGATATTTATAATTAAATTACCTTGCCTTGTACTACAAAAAAATTGGTAAAACATGTAAAAAATGTCTATATTCAAACTTTTTCTTTTCAATGCTTATAGCTTCTTTTAATGAAATAATCCATATTATGACTTATATGAATATTATAGGGAAAATATAAATCTTTTACATACAGTCATTTTTTTTTCTTCAAATAATTTTTTCAAGGGATGCATGATACACTTGTGTTACATTCAACTAGTCAATTACTTATAATAGACAAAATGAAATCAATTGTTAAACATAAAATATCTATAGAACATTACGTATGAAGCACCACAATGATGTTGTATCAATTTTAGGTTATGGTCAATATGCTGCCTAGTAAATCCTTCTATAAAAAATGACCAAATCAAGTGCTTTTGCATGCTTCTTTTCGATACTGAGGACACTTATATGTGAGAAAGGCTCCTTTGTCTTTATTAAACGTAAATGAGTTCAGACAAATTGCTTACGAATCCAGGAGTACTAAATCGTAGACCAGCAGCAATCTTACAAAAACAATAAAGTTCAGAAAATATATCATTAAAGGGACTTAGAAACTCAGCAAAATCCATTCAAGTGTTAGGAGTTTCTGTTCCATCAGCTATCTTCAAAATAAACGTCATCCGTCATCTCCTCAATGTTTGATCCATAAACTTGAACAAATCCAAATATGAGATGTTCATAAAGAAGTTTTTGATAAAATGAAATTAGAGCTGTATTATTTCCATGAAATTGCATATACACTTAGAAAAAACGTTTATTCAAATCAAGGGACATTGTATCAATGGTAAGAAGGAGTACAATGATATTCAAAGCTTCTTTAATATATACTTACTTGGGTTCTCAGACCAAGAGTTGACATGACAAAAACTATCCTTTAAATTGTTTCGAGTCAATCTCTCTTTTTTGTATTTTTTTGTATTTTTTTCTATTGTGAATGGCATTGCATTCATTGCTTTGCTGACTTCCATATTTCATTGAAAGGATCTTTATGAGAATGATATTGATTCAGGCTCTCCTTTAAGGTGTGGATCAGATCCATTGCTTTGCCTAAAATCTGTTTACGAGGTAAATGGAAAAAATAGGGTGAATTCACCATTGATGGATAAAAGAACCTGAAATACATCCAGTCGGTCTATTGGGGGATACATCAAAATTGTTTAATCATCAAAAGCCGTGTGAGAAATGATATTTACATATTGTTGAATTAAATATTGATTTCAGTGTATTTGAAGATTTATATTCACTAGAAAATAGAAATAGAAAATGAAATTACAAATAGTATGAAGTAAAAAGAAGTATTCTGAAAGAACTACATACTTGTTTGTCGTTGTAAATATATTTCATTGGAAACTACAAATTATGTATGTATCTGTTCATTAATTTATCAATCAATAAAGTATCATTCAAATAGATGCATATTTGATTCTGTTTTCTAAAGGTTCATTTGAACGTCATGCTTGGGTCTGTACATATATTAGAAGACATGGTTTACTTTAATATCATGAGTAACTGTTAGAATGTAAGATATTGAATTCTTGCACCCTATGGCTCCATTTAAGAACAAATAAGTTATAATATTAATGTTTTCAATGTCTGTGCTACCTTAATGAAGTCAATGTTGGATTTGTATTTTTTGATGATAAAATACTGACTGAAACGACAAATCCTTCCTTCCACGTTTGAAAGGCTGGATGATTGAATAGATATGAAATATAACAATACACAACATTCCAAATAATATGTTCATCTTAGTTGAATTCCAAGCATTGACTCTCTTTCAAGCCCCTTACACCAAAATATGGCAGAACTTTTAGATACCTATATGTATAGTATGTATGTAGTTTTACTTTATATCCATATGATAATGACCTTTTAATTCAATTTCGGTAGATTTTATCGAAAACAAAAAAATAATTAGTTACTTCAAAGTAAAATATAGATCCCCTTTAATTTAAGCTAGAACATGAATTGTATCTAGATAAAAAAATTAACTATTGCTCTCAAAAAACCTTTTTTTTTTTTTTTCAAGCATTGAAATAATTGTTTTTTCGCTGCAATGAAACCAACTTAGTTTAGACACAGATAGAAAAATGCCTTATAAAAGCTTTAATGCTCTGCCAATCTGACAAATTCATGTAGATACATCACTTCAAAGACAATTACAATTTGTATTTTTAAACTGTAGAGCACATGGAATTTAAATTTGCTCATTTAAAAATTTTCTGTTATGATTAAAAATATGTAATCATAAAGATTTATTCGTCTTTTAATAATTAATTACATTGACTACAAAAAAGAAGGATAGAGTTTTACTTCTTAAGCCGAATCACATTCATGAGAATTTGAGCCTTTTGAATGAGAACAATACACTTAATAATAGTTTCATCGAATAAAAAGGGGGACGTATCGAGTTGCGAACCCCAAACACAACGGTTTGACAAGGCCAAGACCTTTCATAACTTTATTTTATTCTTTTGTCGCCAATTAAAAAGGTGTGTCTCACTCTCAAGATCCAAATCTCCGAATGGAAGGGCCAACAGAAAACAAATTGTCAGACAATCCAATAAACTTGGATACAAAACAAGGAATTAATTAAGGAGCTCACTTCCTTCACTCACAAAGTGGAATGAGGAAGGCCCAGGAAAAAATAAATTGAAATGAATTTGAGTCTATTAAGAAATCTCTATAAAGAGAGCATCTGAAGAAAAAGTCTTCAATAGCTCACCCTCTAT
Source organism: Lepeophtheirus nordmannii (assembly GCA_963680855.1). NCBI lineage: Eukaryota > Metazoa > Arthropoda > Copepoda > Siphonostomatoida > Caligidae > Lepeophtheirus > Lepeophtheirus nordmannii. The sequence goes on along the minus strand of OY804525.1, from coordinate 17,525,065 downwards.
TCAGAAGAAAGAGATCCGAAGAGCTTGAAAGCCTCTTAATGACTGATTATTTTTTTTTCAAAAATTGAATATTTATTTATATTTCTTTTTCATTTTCTACAAATTATAATTTTTAATTTTCTTATTTGTTATAAGTCATATACATATATTACAAATTGGACTATGTGGAGGTTTAAGAAGAACTATTTGTAGGTATGTACTATTGTGATAAGATGCATATATATTCATTTAGTCACCTACAAATATCATCATCAACCATACTTCTTAATTCAATATCATGAATAAGTTGTATATCTAAATATATATATAAGTCAAACTTTTCTGTTCCACTCCTAGTAGGATTATATTCTGTACTACTAAATTCTAGGTATGTATTCTCGTGTTTCCATTCCAATATTAAGAGAAAAAAGTTTCAACATTTTTATTGTATGTACGCCTGCCTCTTAAAATAAGTAATTTACTAAGAGTTCTGACATTTTGACAGTTATATCGAAGTCATTACTATTGATAAATCTCAAATATTCAGACAATCATGTCTACTCCTGGATCTAATCCCAGAGGATGAATCTCATTTGTTCTATTAGATTTTGAACATAGCATTGAGCGAGTTTTCTTATTTTTGAAGATGTTTCATGCCAAGAAACTTTAACTGGATCCATCAAAATGTAAGAAGATAACAATGACTGCAAACACTTGATTATATACAATTTTAGGATTGTTGTTATTTTTTTCAAGCTTTAATTTTTTATATATTTGAATTTTTGTATCTAATTCAACCGTAATTTTTACCTTCAACGAAAAAAAATAATTTTTTTTTTCACAATGACTAAGATATTCAAAATGATATTTATAATTAAATTACCTTGCCTTGTACTACAAAAAAATTGGTAAAACATGTAAAAAATGTCTATATTCAAACTTTTTCTTTTCAATGCTTATAGCTTCTTTTAATGAAATAATCCATATTATGACTTATATGAATATTATAGGGAAAATATAAATCTTTTACATACAGTCATTTTTTTTTCTTCAAATAATTTTTTCAAGGGATGCATGATACACTTGTGTTACATTCAACTAGTCAATTACTTATAATAGACAAAATGAAATCAATTGTTAAACATAAAATATCTATAGAACATTACGTATGAAGCACCACAATGATGTTGTATCAATTTTAGGTTATGGTCAATATGCTGCCTAGTAAATCCTTCTATAAAAAATGACCAAATCAAGTGCTTTTGCATGCTTCTTTTCGATACTGAGGACACTTATATGTGAGAAAGGCTCCTTTGTCTTTATTAAACGTAAATGAGTTCAGACAAATTGCTTACGAATCCAGGAGTACTAAATCGTAGACCAGCAGCAATCTTACAAAAACAATAAAGTTCAGAAAATATATCATTAAAGGGACTTAGAAACTCAGCAAAATCCATTCAAGTGTTAGGAGTTTCTGTTCCATCAGCTATCTTCAAAATAAACGTCATCCGTCATCTCCTCAATGTTTGATCCATAAACTTGAACAAATCCAAATATGAGATGTTCATAAAGAAGTTTTTGATAAAATGAAATTAGAGCTGTATTATTTCCATGAAATTGCATATACACTTAGAAAAAACGTTTATTCAAATCAAGGGACATTGTATCAATGGTAAGAAGGAGTACAATGATATTCAAAGCTTCTTTAATATATACTTACTTGGGTTCTCAGACCAAGAGTTGACATGACAAAAACTATCCTTTAAATTGTTTCGAGTCAATCTCTCTTTTTTGTATTTTTTTGTATTTTTTTCTATTGTGAATGGCATTGCATTCATTGCTTTGCTGACTTCCATATTTCATTGAAAGGATCTTTATGAGAATGATATTGATTCAGGCTCTCCTTTAAGGTGTGGATCAGATCCATTGCTTTACCTAAAATCTGTTTACGAGGTAAATGGAAAAAATAGGGTGAATTCACCATTGATGGATAAAAGAACCTGAAATACATCCAGTCGGTCTATTGGGGGATACATCAAAATTGTTTAATCATCAAAAGCCGTGTGAGAAATGATATTTACATATTGTTGAATTAAATATTGATTTCAGTGTATTTGAAGATTTATATTCACTAGAAAATAGAAATAGAAAATGAAATTACAAATAGTATGAAGTAAAAAGAAGTATTCTGAAAGAACTACATACTTGTTTGTCGTTGTAAATATATTTCATTGGAAACTACAAATTATGTATGTATCTGTTCATTAATTTATCAATCAATAAAGTATCATTCAAATAGATGCATATTTGATTCTGTTTTCTAAAGGTTCATTTGAACGTCATGCTTGGGTCTGTACATATATTAGAAGACATGGTTTACTTTAATATCATGAGTAACTGTTAGAATGTAAGATATTGAATTCTTGCACCCTATGGCTCCATTTAAGAACAAATAAGTTATAATATTAATGTTTTCAATGTCTGTGCTACCTTAATGAAGTCAATGTTGGATTTGTATTTTTTGATGATAAAATACTGACTGAAACGACAAATCCTTCCTTCCACGTTTGAAAGGCTGGATGATTGAATAGATATGAAATATAACAATACACAACATTCCAAATAATATGTTCATCTTAGTTGAATTCCAAGCATTGACTCTCTTTCAAGCCCCTTACACCAAAATATGGCAGAACTTTTAGATACCTATATGTATAGTATGTATGTAGTTTTACTTTATATCCATATGATAATGACCTTTTAATTCAATTTCGGTAGATTTTATCGAAAACAAAAAAATAATTAGTTACTTCAAAGTAAAATATAGATCCCCTTTAATTTAAGCTAGAACATGAATTGTATCTAGATAAAAAAATTAACTATTGCTCTCAAAAAACCTTTTTTTTTTTTTTTCAAGCATTGAAATAATTGTTTTTTCGCTGCAATGAAACCAACTTAGTTTAGACACAGATAGAAAAATGCCTTATAAAAGCTTTAATGCTCTGCCAATCTGACAAATTCATGTAGATACATCACTTCAAAGACAATTACAATTTGTATTTTTAAACTGTAGAGCACATGGAATTTAAATTTGCTCATTTAAAAATTTTCTGTTATGATTAAAAATATGTAATCATAAAGATTTATTCGTCTTTTAATAATTAATTACATTGACTACAAAAAAGAAGGATAGAGTTTTACTTCTTAAGCCGAATCACATTCATGAGAATTTGAGCCTTTTGAATGAGAACAATACACTTAATAATAGTTTCATCGAATAAAAAGGGGGACGTATCGAGTTGCGAACCCCAAACACAACGGTTTGACAAGGCCAAGACCTTTCATAACTTTATTTTATTCTTTTGTCGCCAATTAAAAAGGTGTGTCTCACTCTCAAGATCCAAATCTCCGAATGGAAGGGCCAACAGAAAACAAATTGTCAGACAATCCAATAAACTTGGATACAAAACAAGGAATTAATTAAGGAGCTCACTTCCTTCACTCACAAAGTGGAATGAGGAAGGCCCAGGAAAAAATAAATTGAAATGAATTTGAGTCTATTAAGAAATCTCTATAAAGAGAGCATCTGAAGAAAAAGTCTTCAATAGCTCACCCTCTATTCAGAAGAAAGAGATCCGAAGAGCTTGAAAGCCTCTTAATGACTGATTATTTTTTTTTCAAAAATTGAATATTTATTTATATTTCTTTTTCATTTTCTACAAATTATAATTTTTAATTTTCTTATTTGTTATAAGTCATATACATATATTACAAATTGGACTATGTGGAGGTTTAAGAAGAACTATTTGTAGGTATGTACTATTGTGATAAGATGCATATATATTCATTTAGTCACCTACAAATATCATCATCAACCATACTTCTTAATTCAATATCATGAATAAGTTGTATATCTAAATATATGTATAAGTCAAACTTTTCTGTTCCACTCCTAGTAGGATTATATTCTGTACTACTAAATTCTAGGTATGTATTCTCGTGTTTCCATTCCAATATTAAGAGAAAAAAGTTTCAACATTTTTATTGTATGTACGCCTGCCTCTTAAAATAAGTAATTTACTAAGAGTTCTGACATTTTGACAGTTATATCGAAGTCATTACTATTGATAAATCTCAAATATTCAGACAATCATGTCTACTCCTGGATCTAATCCCAGAGGATGAATCTCATTTGTTCTATTAGATTTTGAACATAGCATTGAGCGAGTTTTCTTATTTTTGAAGATGTTTCATGCCAAGAAACTTTAACTGGATCCATCAAAATGTAAGAAGATAACAATGACTGCAAACACTTGATTATATACAATTTTAGGATTGTTGTTATTTTTTTCAAGCTTTAATTTTTTATATATTTGAATTTTTGTATCTAATTCAACCGTAATTTTTACCTTCAACGAAAAAAAATAATTTTTTTTTTCACAATGACTAAGATATTCAAAATGATATTTATAATTAAATTACCTTGCCTTGTACTACAAAAAAATTGGTAAAACATGTAAAAAATGTCTATATTCAAACTTTTTCTTTTCAATGCTTATAGCTTCTTTTAATGAAATAATCCATATTATGACTTATATGAATATTATAGGGAAAATATAAATCTTTTACATACAGTCATTTTTTTTTCTTCAAATAATTTTTTCAAGGGATGCATGATACACTTGTGTTACATTCAACTAGTCAATTACTTATAATAGACAAAATGAAATCAATTGTTAAACATAAAATATCTATAGAACATTACGTATGAAGCACCACAATGATGTTGTATCAATTTTAGGTTATGGTCAATATGCTGCCTAGTAAATCCTTCTATAAAAAATGACCAAATCAAGTGCTTTTGCATGCTTCTTTTCGATACTGAGGACACTTATATGTGAGAAAGGCTCCTTTGTCTTTATTAAACGTAAATGAGTTCAGACAAATTGCTTACGAATCCAGGAGTACTAAATCGTAGACCAGCAGCAATCTTACAAAAACAATAAAGTTCAGAAAATATATCATTAAAGGGACTTAGAAACTCAGCAAAATCCATTCAAGTGTTAGGAGTTTCTGTTCCATCAGCTATCTTCAAAATAAACGTCATCCGTCATCTCCTCAATGTTTGATCCATAAACTTGAACAAATCCAAATATGAGATGTTCATAAAGAAGTTTTTGATAAAATGAAATTAGAGCTGTATTATTTCCATGAAATTGCATATACACTTAGAAAAAACGTTTATTCAAATCAAGGGACATTGTATCAATGGTAAGAAGGAGTACAATGATATTCAAAGCTTCTTTAATATATACTTACTTGGGTTCTCAGACCAAGAGTTGACATGACAAAAACTATCCTTTAAATTGTTTCGAGTCAATCTCTCTTTTTTGTATTTTTTTGTATTTTTTTCTATTGTGAATGGCATTGCATTCATTGCTTTGCTGACTTCCATATTTCATTGAAAGGATCTTTATGAGAATGATATTGATTCAGGCTCTCCTTGAAGGTGTGGATCAGATCCATTGCTTTGCCTAAAATCTGTTTACGAGGTAAATGGAAAAAATAGGGTGAATTCACCATTGATGGATAAAAGAACCTGAAATACATCCAGTCGGTCTATTGGGGGATACATCAAAATTGTTTAATCATCAAAAGCCGTGTGAGAAATGATATTTACATATTGTTGAATTAAATATTGATTTCAGTGTATTTGAAGATTTATATTCACTAGAAAATAGAAATAGAAAATGAAATTACAAATAGTATGAAGTAAAAAGAAGTATTCTGAAAGAACTACATACTTGTTTGTCGTTGTAAATATATTTCATTGTAAACTACAAATTATGTATGTATCTGTTCATTAATTTATCAATCAATAAAGTATCATTCAAATAGATGCATATTTGATTCTGTTTTCTAAAGGTTCATTTGAACGTCATGCTTGGGTCTGTACATATATTAGAAGACATGGTTTACTTTAATATCATGAGTAACTGTTAGAATGTAAGATATTGAATTCTTGCACCCTATGGCTCCATTTAAGAACAAATAAGTTATAATATTAATGTTTTCAATGTCTGTGCTACCTTAATGAAGTCAATGTTGGATTTGTATTTTTTGATGATAAAATACTGACTGAAACGACAAATCCTTCCTTCCACGTTTGAAAGGCTGGATGATTGAATAGATATGAAATATAACAATACACAACATTCCAAATAATATGTTCATCTTAGTTGAATTCCAAGCATTGACTCTCTTTCAAGCCCCTTACACCAAAATATGGCAGAACTTTTAGATACCTATATGTATAGTATGTATGTAGTTTTACTTTATATCCATATGATAATGACCTTTTAATTCAATTTCGGTAGATTTTATCGAAAACAAAAAAATAATTAGTTACTTCAAAGTAAAATATAGATCCCCTTTAATTTAAGCTAGAACATGAATTGTATCTAGATAAAAAAATTAACTATTGCTCTCAAAAAACCTTTTTTTTTTTTTTTCAAGCATTGAAATAATTGTTTTTTCGCTGCAATGAAACCAACTTAGTTTAGACACAGATAGAAAAATGCCTTATAAAAGCTTTAATGCTCTGCCAATCTGACAAATTCATGTAGATACATCACTTCAAAGACAATTACAATTTGTATTTTTAAACTGTAGAGCACATGGAATTTAAATTTGCTCATTTAAAAATTTTCTGTTATGATTAAAAATATGTAATCATAAAGATTTATTCGTCTTTTAATAATTAATTACATTGACTACAAAAAAGAAGGATAGAGTTTTACTTCTTAAGCCGAATCACATTCATGAGAATTTGAGCCTTTTGAATGAGAACAACACACTTAATAATAGTTTCATCGAATAAAAAGGGGGACGTATCGAGTTGCGAACCCCAAACACAACGGTTTGACAAGGCCAAGACCTTTCATAACTTTATTTTATTCTTTTGTCGCCAATTAAAAAGGTGTGTCTCACTCTCAAGATCCAAATCTCCGAATGGAAGGGCCAACAGAAAACAAATTGTCAGACAATCCAATAAACTTGGATACAAAACAAGGAATTAATTAAGGAGCTCACTTCCTTCACTCACAAAGTGGAATGAGGAAGGCCCAGGAAAAAATAAATTGAAATGAATTTGAGTCTATTAAGAAATCTCTATAAAGAGAGCATCTGAAGAAAAAGTCTTCAATAGCTCACCCTCTATTCAGAAGAAAGAGATCCGAAGAGCTTGAAAGCCTCTTAATGACTGATTATTTTTTTTTCAAAAATTGAATATTTATTTATATTTCTTTTTCATTTTCTACAAATTATAATTTTTAATTTTCTTATTTGTTATAAGTCATATACATATATTACAAATTGGACTATGTGGAGGTTTAAGAAGAACTATTTGTAGGTATGTACTATTGTGATAAGATGCATATATATTCATTTAGTCACCTACAAATATCATCATCAACCATACTTCTTAATTCAATATCATGAATAAGTTGTATATCTAAATATATGTATAAGTCAAACTTTTCTGTTCCACTCCTAGTAGGATTATATTCTGTACTACTAAATTCTAGGTATGTATTCTCGTGTTTCCATTCCAATATTAAGAGAAAAAAGTTTCAACATTTTTATTGTATGTACGCCTGCCTCTTAAAATAAGTAATTTACTAAGAGTTCTGACATTTTGACAGTTATATCGAAGTCATTACTATTGATAAATCTCAAATATTCAGACAATCATGTCTACTCCTGGATCTAATCCCAGAGGATGAATCTCATTTGTTCTATTAGATTTTGAACATAGCATTGAGCGAGTTTTCTTATTTTTGAAGATGTTTCATGCCAAGAAACTTTAACTGGATCCATCAAAATGTAAGAAGATAACAATGACTGCAAACACTTGATTATATACAATTTTAGGATTGTTGTTATTTTTTTCAAGCTTTAATTTTTTATATATTTGAATTTTTGTATCTAATTCAACCGTAATTTTTACCTTCAACGAAAAAAAATAATTTTTTTTTTCACAATGACTAAGATATTCAAAATGATATTTATAATTAAATTACCTTGCCTTGTACTACAAAAAAATTGGTAAAACATGTAAAAAATGTCTATATTCAAACTTTTTCTTTTCAATGCTTATAGCTTCTTTTAATGAAATAATCCATATTATGACTTATATGAATATTATAGGGAAAATATAAATCTTTTACATACAGTCATTTTTTTTTCTTCAAATAATTTTTTCAAGGGATGCATGATACACTTGTGTTACATTCAACTAGTCAATTACTTATAATAGACAAAATGAAATCAATTGTTAAACATAAAATATCTATAGAACATTACGTATGAAGCACCACAATGATGTTGTATCAATTTTAGGTTATGGTCAATATGCTGCCTAGTAAATCCTTCTATAAAAAATGACCAAATCAAGTGCTTTTGCATGCTTCTTTTCGATACTGAGGACACTTATATGTGAGAAAGGCTCCTTTGTCTTTATTAAACGTAAATGAGTTCAGACAAATTGCTTACGAATCCAGGAGTACTAAATCGTAGACCAGCAGCAATCTTACAAAAACAATAAAGTTCAGAAAATATATCATTAAAGGAACTTAGAAACTCAGCAAAATCCATTCAAGTGTTAGGAGTTTCTGTTCCATCAGCTATCTTCAAAATAAACGTCATCCGTCATCTCCTCAATGTTTGATCCATAAACTTGAACAAATCCAAATATGAGATGTTCATAAAGAAGTTTTTGATAAAATGAAATTAGAGCTGTATTATTTCCATGAAATTGCATATACACTTAGAAAAAACGTTTATTCAAATCAAGGGACATTGTATCAATGGTAAGAAGGAGTACAATGATATTCAAAGCTTCTTTAATATATACTTACTTGGGTTCTCAGACCAAGAGTTGACATGACAAAAACTATCCTTTAAATTGTTTCGAGTCAATCTCTCTTTTTTGTATTTTTTTGTATTTTTTTCTATTGTGAATGGCATTGCATTCATTGCTTTGCTGACTTCCATATTTCATTGAAAGGATCTTTATGAGAATGATATTGATTCAGGCTCTCCTTGAAGGTGTGGATCAGATCCATTGCTTTGCCTAAAATCTGTTTACGAGGTAAATGGAAAAAATAGGGTGAATTCACCATTGATGGATAAAAGAACCTGAAATACATCCAGTCGGTCTATTGGGGGATACATCAAAATTGTTTAATCATCAAAAGCCGTGTGAGAAATGATATTTACATATTGTTGAATTAAATATTGATTTCAGTGTATTTGAAGATTTATATTCACTAGAAAATAGAAATAGAAAATGAAATTACAAATAGTATGAAGTAAAAAGAAGTATTCTGAAAGAACTACATACTTGTTTGTCGTTGTAAATATATTTCATTGTAAACTACAAATTATGTATGTATCTGTTCATTAATTTATCAATCAATAAAGTATCATTCAAATAGATGCATATTTGATTCTGTTTTCTAAAGGTTCATTTGAACGTCATGCTTGGGTCTGTACATATATTAGAAGACATGGTTTACTTTAATATCATGAGTAACTGTTAGAATGTAAGATATTGAATTCTTGCACCCTATGGCTCCATTTAAGAACAAATAAGTTATAATATTAATGTTTTCAATGTCTGTGCTACCTTAATGAAGTCAATGTTGGATTTGTATTTTTTGATGATAAAATACTGACTGAAACGACAAATCCTTCCTTCCACGTTTGAAAGGCTGGATGATTGAATAGATATGAAATATAACAATACACAACATTCCAAATAATATGTTCATCTTAGTTGAATTCCAAGCATTGACTCTCTTTCAAGCCCCTTACACCAAAATATGGCAGAACTTTTAGATACCTATATGTATAGTATGTATGTAGTTTTACTTTATATCCATATGATAATGACCTTTTAATTCAATTTCGGTAGATTTTATCGAAAACAAAAAAATAATTAGTTACTTCAAAGTAAAATATAGATCCCCTTTAATTTAAGCTAGAACATGAATTGTATCTAGATAAAAAAATTAACTATTGCTCTCAAAAAACCTTTTTTTTTTTTTTTCAAGCATTGAAATAATTGTTTTTTCGCTGCAATGAAACCAACTTAGTTTAGACACAGATAGAAAAATGCCTTATAAAAGCTTTAATGCTCTGCCAATCTGACAAATTCATGTAGATACATCACTTCAAAGACAATTACAATTTGTATTTTTAAACTGTAGAGCACATGGAATTTAAATTTGCTCATTTAAAAATTTTCTGTTATGATTAAAAATATGTAATCATAAAGATTTATTCGTCTTTTAATAATTAATTACATTGACTACAAAAAAGAAGGATAGAGTTTTACTTCTTAAGCCGAATCACATTCATGAGAATTTGAGCCTTTTGAATGAGAACAACACACTTAATAATAGTTTCATCGAATAAAAAGGGGGACGTATCGAGTTGCGAACCCCAAACACAACGGTTTGACAAGGCCAAGACCTTTCATAACTTTATTTTATTCTTTTGTCGCCAATTAAAAAGGTGTGTCTCACTCTCAAGATCCAAATCTCCGAATGGAAGGGCCAACAGAAAACAAATTGTCAGACAATCCAATAAACTTGGATACAAAACAAGGAATTAATTAAGGAGCTCACTTCCTTCACTCACAAAGTGGAATGAGGAAGGCCCAGGAAAAAATAAATTGAAATGAATTTGAGTCTATTAAGAAATCTCTATAAAGAGAGCATCTGAAGAAAAAGTCTTCAATAGCTCACCCTCTATTCAGAAGAAAGAGATCCGAAGAGCTTGAAAGCCTCTTAATGACTGATTATTTTTTTTTCAAAAATTGAATATTTATTTATATTTCTTTTTCATTTTCTACAAATTATAATTTTTAATTTTCTTATTTGTTATAAGTCATATACATATATTACAAATTGGACTATGTGGAGGTTTAAGAAGAACTATTTGTAGGTATGTACTATTGTGATAAGATGCATATATATTCATTTAGTCACCTACAAATATCATCATCAACCATACTTCTTAATTCAATATCATGAATAAGTTGTATATCTAAATATATGTATAAGTCAAACTTTTCTGTTCCACTCCTAGTAGGATTATATTCTGTACTACTAAATTCTAGGTATGTATTCTCGTGTTTCCATTCCAATATTAAGAGAAAAAAGTTTCAACATTTTTATTGTATGTACGCCTGCCTCTTAAAATAAGTAATTTACTAAGAGTTCTGACATTTTGACAGTTATATCGAAGTCATTACTATTGATAAATCTCAAATATTCAGACAATCATGTCTACTCCTGGATCTAATCCCAGAGGATGAATCTCATTTGTTCTATTAGATTTTGAACATAGCATTGAGCGAGTTTTCTTATTTTTGAAGATGTTTCATGCCAAGAAACTTTAACTGGATCCATCAAAATGTAAGAAGATAACAATGACTGCAAACACTTGATTATATACAATTTTAGGATTGTTGTTATTTTTTTCAAGCTTTAATTTTTTATATATTTGAATTTTTGTATCTAATTCAACCGTAATTTTTACCTTCAACGAAAAAAAATAATTTTTTTTTTCACAATGACTAAGATATTCAAAATGATATTTATAATTAAATTACCTTGCCTTGTACTACAAAAAAATTGGTAAAACATGTAAAAAATGTCTATATTCAAACTTTTTCTTTTCAATGCTTATAGCTTCTTTTAATGAAATAATCCATATTATGACTTATATGAATATTATAGGGAAAATATAAATCTTTTACATACAGTCATTTTTTTTTCTTCAAATAATTTTTTCAAGGGATGCATGATACACTTGTGTTACATTCAACTAGTCAATTACTTATAATAGACAAAATGAAATCAATTGTTAAACATAAAATATCTATAGAACATTACGTATGAAGCACCACAATGATGTTGTATCAATTTTAGGTTATGGTCAATATGCTGCCTAGTAAATCCTTCTATAAAAAATGACCAAATCAAGTGCTTTTGCATGCTTCTTTTCGATACTGAGGACACTTATATGTGAGAAAGGCTCCTTTGTCTTTATTAAACGTAAATGAGTTCAGACAAATTGCTTACGAATCCAGGAGTACTAAATCGTAGACCAGCAGCAATCTTACAAAAACAATAAAGTTCAGAAAATATATCATTAAAGGGACTTAGAAACTCAGCAAAATCCATTCAAGTGTTAGGAGTTTCTGTTCCATCAGCTATCTTCAAAATAAACGTCATCCGTCATCTCCTCAATGTTTGATCCATAAACTTGAACAAATCCAAATATGAGATGTTCATAAAGAAGTTTTTGATAAAATGAAATTAGAGCTGTATTATTTCCATGAAATTGCATATACACTTAGAAAAAACGTTTATTCAAATCAAGGGACATTGTATCAATGGTAAGAAGGAGTACAATGATATTCAAAGCTTCTTTAATATATACTTACTTGGGTTCTCAGACCAAGAGTTGACATGACAAAAACTATCCTTTAAATTGTTTCGAGTCAATCTCTCTTTTTTGTATTTTTTTGTATTTTTTTCTATTGTGAATGGCATTGCATTCATTGCTTTGCTGACTTCCATATTTCATTGAAAGGATCTTTATGAGAATGATATTGATTCAGGCTCTCCTTGAAGGTGTGGATCAGATCCATTGCTTTGCCTAAAATCTGTTTACGAGGTAAATGGAAAAAATAGGGTGAATTCACCATTGATGGATAAAAGAACCTGAAATACATCCAGTCGGTCTATTGGGGGATACATCAAAATTGTTTAATCATCAAAAGCCGTGTGAGAAATGATATTTACATATTGTTGAATTAAATATTGATTTCAGTGTATTTGAAGATTTATATTCACTAGAAAATAGAAATAGAAAATGAAATTACAAATAGTATGAAGTAAAAAGAAGTATTCTGAAAGAACTACATACTTGTTTGTCGTTGTAAATATATTTCATTGTAAACTACAAATTATGTATGTATCTGTTCATTAATTTATCAATCAATAAAGTATCATTCAAATAGATGCATATTTGATTCTGTTTTCTAAAGGTTCATTTGAACGTCATGCTTGGGTCTGTACATATATTAGAAGACATGGTTTACTTTAATATCATGAGTAACTGTTAGAATGTAAGATATTGAATTCTTGCACCCTATGGCTCCATTTAAGAACAAATAAGTTATAATATTAATGTTTTCAATGTCTGTGCTACCTTAATGAAGTCAATGTTGGATTTGTATTTTTTGATGATAAAATACTGACTGAAACGACAAATCCTTCCTTCCACGTTTGAAAGGCTGGATGATTGAATAGATATGAAATATAACAATACACAACATTCCAAATAATATGTTCATCTTAGTTGAATTCCAAGCATTGACTCTCTTTCAAGCCCCTTACACCAAAATATGGCAGAACTTTTAGATACCTATATGTATAGTATGTATGTAGTTTTACTTTATATCCATATGATAATGACCTTTTAATTCAATTTCGGTAGATTTTATCGAAAACAAAAAAATAATTAGTTACTTCAAAGTAAAATATAGATCCCCTTTAATTTAAGCTAGAACATGAATTGTATCTAGATAAAAAAATTAACTATTGCTCTCAAAAAACCTTTTTTTTTTTTTTTCAAGCATTGAAATAATTGTTTTTTCGCTGCAATGAAACCAACTTAGTTTAGACACAGATAGAAAAATGCCTTATAAAAGCTTTAATGCTCTGCCAATCTGACAAATTCATGTAGATACATCACTTCAAAGACAATTACAATTTGTATTTTTAAACTGTAGAGCACATGGAATTTAAATTTGCTCATTTAAAAATTTTCTGTTATGATTAAAAATATGTAATCATAAAGATTTATTCGTCTTTTAATAATTAATTACATTGACTACAAAAAAGAAGGATAGAGTTTTACTTCTTAAGCCGAATCACATTCATGAGAATTTGAGCCTTTTGAATGAGAACAACACACTTAATAATAGTTTCATCGAATAAAAAGGGGGACGTATCGAGTTGCGAACCCCAAACACAACGGTTTGACAAGGCCAAGACCTTTCATAACTTTATTTTATTCTTTTGTCGCCAATTAAAAAGGTGTGTCTCACTCTCAAGATCCAAATCTCCGAATGGAAGGGCCAACAGAAAACAAATTGTCAGACAATCCAATAAACTTGGATACAAAACAAGGAATTAATTAAGGAGCTCACTTCCTTCACTCACAAAGTGGAATGAGGAAGGCCCAGGAAAAAATAAATTGAAATGAATTTGAGTCTATTAAGAAATCTCTATAAAGAGAGCATCTGAAGAAAAAGTCTTCAATAGCTCACCCTCTATTCAGAAGAAAGAGATCCGAAGAGCTTGAAAGCCTCTTAATGACTGATTATTTTTTTTTCAAAAATTGAATATTTATTTATATTTCTTTTTCATTTTCTACAAATTATAATTTTTAATTTTCTTATTTGTTATAAGTCATATACATATATTACAAATTGGACTATGTGGAGGTTTAAGAAGAACTATTTGTAGGTATGTACTATTGTGATAAGATGCATATATATTCATTTAGTCACCTACAAATATCATCATCAACCATACTTCTTAATTCAATATCATGAATAAGTTGTATATCTAAATATATGTATAAGTCAAACTTTTCTGTTCCACTCCTAGTAGGATTATATTCTGTACTACTAAATTCTAGGTATGTATTCTCGTGTTTCCATTCCAATATTAAGAGAAAAAAGTTTCAACATTTTTATTGTATGTACGCCTGCCTCTTAAAATAAGTAATTTACTAAGAGTTCTGACATTTTGACAGTTATATCGAAGTCATTACTATTGATAAATCTCAAATATTCAGACAATCATGTCTACTCCTGGATCTAATCCCAGAGGATGAATCTCATTTGTTCTATTAGATTTTGAACATAGCATTGAGCGAGTTTTCTTATTTTTGAAGATGTTTCATGCCAAGAAACTTTAACTGGATCCATCAAAATGTAAGAAGATAACAATGACTGCAAACACTTGATTATATACAATTTTAGGATTGTTGTTATTTTTTTCAAGCTTTAATTTTTTATATATTTGAATTTTTGTATCTAATTCAACCGTAATTTTTACCTTCAACGAAAAAAAATAATTTTTTTTTTCACAATGACTAAGATATTCAAAATGATATTTATAATTAAATTACCTTGCCTTGTACTACAAAAAAATTGGTAAAACATGTAAAAAATGTCTATATTCAAACTTTTTCTTTTCAATGCTTATAGCTTCTTTTAATGAAATAATCCATATTATGACTTATATGAATATTATAGGGAAAATATAAATCTTTTACATACAGTCATTTTTTTTTCTTCAAATAATTTTTTCAAGGGATGCATGATACACTTGTGTTACATTCAACTAGTCAATTACTTATAATAGACAAAATGAAATCAATTGTTAAACATAAAATATCTATAGAACATTACGTATGAAGCACCACAATGATGTTGTATCAATTTTAGGTTATGGTCAATATGCTGCCTAGTAAATCCTTCTATAAAAAATGACCAAATCAAGTGCTTTTGCATGCTTCTTTTCGATACTGAGGACACTTATATGTGAGAAAGGCTCCTTTGTCTTTATTAAACGTAAATGAGTTCAGACAAATTGCTTACGAATCCAGGAGTACTAAATCGTAGACCAGCAGCAATCTTACAAAAACAATAAAGTTCAGAAAATATATCATTAAAGGAACTTAGAAACTCAGCAAAATCCATTCAAGTGTTAGGAGTTTCTGTTCCATCAGCTATCTTCAAAATAAACGTCATCCGTCATCTCCTCAATGTTTGATCCATAAACTTGAACAAATCCAAATATGAGATGTTCATAAAGAAGTTTTTGATAAAATGAAATTAGAGCTGTATTATTTCCATGAAATTGCATATACACTTAGAAAAAACGTTTATTCAAATCAAGGGACATTGTATCAATGGTAAGAAGGAGTACAATGATATTCAAAGCTTCTTTAATATATACTTACTTGGGTTCTCAGACCAAGAGTTGACATGACAAAAACTATCCTTTAAATTGTTTCGAGTCAATCTCTCTTTTTTGTATTTTTTTGTATTTTTTTCTATTGTGAATGGCATTGCATTCATTGCTTTGCTGACTTCCATATTTCATTGAAAGGATCTTTATGAGAATGATATTGATTCAGGCTCTCCTTGAAGGTGTGGATCAGATCCATTGCTTTGCCTAAAATCTGTTTACGAGGTAAATGGAAAAAATAGGGTGAATTCACCATTGATGGATAAAAGAACCTGAAATACATCCAGTCGGTCTATTGGGGGATACATCAAAATTGTTTAATCATCAAAAGCCGTGTGAGAAATGATATTTACATATTGTTGAATTAAATATTGATTTCAGTGTATTTGAAGATTTATATTCACTAGAAAATAGAAATAGAAAATGAAATTACAAATAGTATGAAGTAAAAAGAAGTATTCTGAAAGAACTACATACTTGTTTGTCGTTGTAAATATATTTCATTGTAAACTACAAATTATGTATGTATCTGTTCATTAATTTATCAATCAATAAAGTATCATTCAAATAGATGCATATTTGATTCTGTTTTCTAAAGGTTCATTTGAACGTCATGCTTGGGTCTGTACATATATTAGAAGACATGGTTTACTTTAATATCATGAGTAACTGTTAGAATGTAAGATATTGAATTCTTGCACCCTATGGCTCCATTTAAGAACAAATAAGTTATAATATTAATGTTTTCAATGTCTGTGCTACCTTAATGAAGTCAATGTTGGATTTGTATTTTTTGATGATAAAATACTGACTGAAACGACAAATCCTTCCTTCCACGTTTGAAAGGCTGGATGATTGAATAGATATGAAATATAACAATACACAACATTCCAAATAATATGTTCATCTTAGTTGAATTCCAAGCATTGACTCTCTTTCAAGCCCCTTACACCAAAATATGGCAGAACTTTTAGATACCTATATGTATAGTATGTATGTAGTTTTACTTTATATCCATATGATAATGACCTTTTAATTCAATTTCGGTAGATTTTATCGAAAACAAAAAAATAATTAGTTACTTCAAAGTAAAATATAGATCCCCTTTAATTTAAGCTAGAACATGAATTGTATCTAGATAAAAAAATTAACTATTGCTCTCAAAAAACCTTTTTTTTTTTTTTTCAAGCATTGAAATAATTGTTTTTTCGCTGCAATGAAACCAACTTAGTTTAGACACAGATAGAAAAATGCCTTATAAAAGCTTTAATGCTCTGCCAATCTGACAAATTCATGTAGATACATCACTTCAAAGACAATTACAATTTGTATTTTTAAACTGTAGAGCACATGGAATTTAAATTTGCTCATTTAAAAATTTTCTGTTATGATTAAAAATATGTAATCATAAAGATTTATTCGTCTTTTAATAATTAATTACATTGACTACAAAAAAGAAGGATAGAGTTTTACTTCTTAAGCCGAATCACATTCATGAGAATTTGAGCCTTTTGAATGAGAACAATACACTTAATAATAGTTTCATCGAATAAAAAGGGGGACGTATCGAGTTGCGAACCCCAAACACAACGGTTTGACAAGGCCAAGACCTTTCATAACTTTATTTTATTCTTTTGTCGCCAATTAAAAAGGTGTGTCTCACTCTCAAGATCCAAATCTCCGAATGGAAGGGCCAACAGAAAACAAATTGTCAGACAATCCAATAAACTTGGATACAAAACAAGGAATTAATTAAGGAGCTCACTTCCTTCACTCACAAAGTGGAATGAGGAAGGCCCAGGAAAAAATAAATTGAAATGAATTTGAGTCTATTAAGAAATCTCTATAAAGAGAGCATCTGAAGAAAAAGTCTTCAATAGCTCACCCTCTATTCAGAAGAAAGAGATCCGAAGAGCTTGAAAGCCTCTTAATGACTGATTATTTTTTTTTCAAAAATTGAATATTTATTTATATTTCTTTTTCATTTTCTACAAATTATAATTTTTAATTTTCTTATTTGTTATAAGTCATATACATATATTACAAATTGGACTATGTGGAGGTTTAAGAAGAACTATTTGTAGGTATGTACTATTGTGATAAGATGCATATATATTCATTTAGTCACCTACAAATATCATCATCAACCATACTTCTTAATTCAATATCATGAATAAGTTGTATATCTAAATATATGTATAAGTCAAACTTTTCTGTTCCACTCCTAGTAGGATTATATTCTGTACTACTAAATTCTAGGTATGTATTCTCGTGTTTCCATTCCAATATTAAGAGAAAAAAGTTTCAACATTTTTATTGTATGTACGCCTGCCTCTTAAAATAAGTAATTTACTAAGAGTTCTGACATTTTGACAGTTATATCGAAGTCATTACTATTGATAAATCTCAAATATTCAGACAATCATGTCTACTCCTGGATCTAATCCCAGAGGATGAATCTCATTTGTTCTATTAGATTTTGAACATAGCATTGAGCGAGTTTTCTTATTTTTGAAGATGTTTCATGCCAAGAAACTTTAACTGGATCCATCAAAATGTAAGAAGATAACAATGACTGCAAACACTTGATTATATACAATTTTAGGATTGTTGTTATTTTTTTCAAGCTTTAATTTTTTATATATTTGAATTTTTGTATCTAATTCAACCGTAATTTTTACCTTCAACGAAAAAAAATAATTTTTTTTTTCACAATGACTAAGATATTCAAAATGATATTTATAATTAAATTACCTTGCCTTGTACTACAAAAAAATTGGTAAAACATGTAAAAAATGTCTATATTCAAACTTTTTCTTTTCAATGCTTATAGCTTCTTTTAATGAAATAATCCATATTATGACTTATATGAATATTATAGGGAAAATATAAATCTTTTACATACAGTCATTTTTTTTTCTTCAAATAATTTTTTCAAGGGATGCATGATACACTTGTGTTACATTCAACTAGTCAATTACTTATAATAGACAAAATGAAATCAATTGTTAAACATAAAATATCTATAGAACATTACGTATGAAGCACCACAATGATGTTGTATCAATTTTAGGTTATGGTCAATATGCTGCCTAGTAAATCCTTCTATAAAAAATGACCAAATCAAGTGCTTTTGCATGCTTCTTTTCGATACTGAGGACACTTATATGTGAGAAAGGCTCCTTTGTCTTTATTAAACGTAAATGAGTTCAGACAAATTGCTTACGAATCCAGGAGTACTAAATCGTAGACCAGCAGCAATCTTACAAAAACAATAAAGTTCAGAAAATATATCATTAAAGGAACTTAGAAACTCAGCAAAATCCATTCAAGTGTTAGGAGTTTCTGTTCCATCAGCTATCTTCAAAATAAACGTCATCCGTCATCTCCTCAATGTTTGATCCATAAACTTGAACAAATCCAAATATGAGATGTTCATAAAGAAGTTTTTGATAAAATGAAATTAGAGCTGTATTATTTCCATGAAATTGCATATACACTTAGAAAAAACGTTTATTCAAATCAAGGGACATTGTATCAATGGTAAGAAGGAGTACAATGATATTCAAAGCTTCTTTAATATATACTTACTTGGGTTCTCAGACCAAGAGTTGACATGACAAAAACTATCCTTTAAATTGTTTCGAGTCAATCTCTCTTTTTTGTATTTTTTTGTATTTTTTTCTATTGTGAATGGCATTGCATTCATTGCTTTGCTGACTTCCATATTTCATTGAAAGGATCTTTATGAGAATGATATTGATTCAGGCTCTCCTTGAAGGTGTGGATCAGATCCATTGCTTTGCCTAAAATCTGTTTACGAGGTAAATGGAAAAAATAGGGTGAATTCACCATTGATGGATAAAAGAACCTGAAATACATCCAGTCGGTCTATTGGGGGATACATCAAAATTGTTTAATCATCAAAAGCCGTGTGAGAAATGATATTTACATATTGTTGAATTAAATATTGATTTCAGTGTATTTGAAGATTTATATTCACTAGAAAATAGAAATAGAAAATGAAATTACAAATAGTATGAAGTAAAAAGAAGTATTCTGAAAGAACTACATACTTGTTTGTCGTTGTAAATATATTTCATTGTAAACTACAAATTATGTATGTATCTGTTCATTAATTTATCAATCAATAAAGTATCATTCAAATAGATGCATATTTGATTCTGTTTTCTAAAGGTTCATTTGAACGTCATGCTTGGGTCTGTACATATATTAGAAGACATGGTTTACTTTAATATCATGAGTAACTGTTAGAATGTAAGATATTGAATTCTTGCACCCTATGGCTCCATTTAAGAACAAATAAGTTATAATATTAATGTTTTCAATGTCTGTGCTACCTTAATGAAGTCAATGTTGGATTTGTATTTTTTGATGATAAAATACTGACTGAAACGACAAATCCTTCCTTCCACGTTTGAAAGGCTGGATGATTGAATAGATATGAAATATAACAATACACAACATTCCAAATAATATGTTCATCTTAGTTGAATTCCAAGCATTGACTCTCTTTCAAGCCCCTTACACCAAAATATGGCAGAACTTTTAGATACCTATATGTATAGTATGTATGTAGTTTTACTTTATATCCATATGATAATGACCTTTTAATTCAATTTCGGTAGATTTTATCGAAAACAAAAAAATAATTAGTTACTTCAAAGTAAAATATAGATCCCCTTTAATTTAAGCTAGAACATGAATTGTATCTAGATAAAAAAATTAACTATTGCTCTCAAAAAACCTTTTTTTTTTTTTTTCAAGCATTGAAATAATTGTTTTTTCGCTGCAATGAAACCAACTTAGTTTAGACACAGATAGAAAAATGCCTTATAAAAGCTTTAATGCTCTGCCAATCTGACAAATTCATGTAGATACATCACTTCAAAGACAATTACAATTTGTATTTTTAAACTGTAGAGCACATGGAATTTAAATTTGCTCATTTAAAAATTTTCTGTTATGATTAAAAATATGTAATCATAAAGATTTATTCGTCTTTTAATAATTAATTACATTGACTACAAAAAAGAAGGATAGAGTTTTACTTCTTAAGCCGAATCACATTCATGAGAATTTGAGCCTTTTGAATGAGAACAACACACTTAATAATAGTTTCATCGAATAAAAAGGGGGACGTATCGAGTTGCGAACCCCAAACACAACGGTTTGACAAGGCCAAGACCTTTCATAACTTTATTTTATTCTTTTGTCGCCAATTAAAAAGGTGTGTCTCACTCTCAAGATCCAAATCTCCGAATGGAAGGGCCAACAGAAAACAAATTGTCAGACAATCCAATAAACTTGGATACAAAACAAGGAATTAATTAAGGAGCTCACTTCCTTCACTCACAAAGTGGAATGAGGAAGGCCCAGGAAAAAATAAATTGAAATGAATTTGAGTCTATTAAGAAATCTCTATAAAGAGAGCATCTGAAGAAAAAGTCTTCAATAGCTCACCCTCTATTCAGAAGAAAGAGATCCGAAGAGCTTGAAAGCCTCTTAATGACTGATTATTTTTTTTTCAAAAATTGAATATTTATTTATATTTCTTTTTCATTTTCTACAAATTATAATTTTTAATTTTCTTATTTGTTATAAGTCATATACATATATTACAAATTGGACTATGTGGAGGTTTAAGAAGAACTATTTGTAGGTATGTACTATTGTGATAAGATGCATATATATTCATTTAGTCACCTACAAATATCATCATCAACCATACTTCTTAATTCAATATCATGAATAAGTTGTATATCTAAATATATGTATAAGTCAAACTTTTCTGTTCCACTCCTAGTAGGATTATATTCTGTACTACTAAATTCTAGGTATGTATTCTCGTGTTTCCATTCCAATATTAAGAGAAAAAAGTTTCAACATTTTTATTGTATGTACGCCTGCCTCTTAAAATAAGTAATTTACTAAGAGTTCTGACATTTTGACAGTTATATCGAAGTCATTACTATTGATAAATCTCAAATATTCAGACAATCATGTCTACTCCTGGATCTAATCCCAGAGGATGAATCTCATTTGTTCTATTAGATTTTGAACATAGCATTGAGCGAGTTTTCTTATTTTTGAAGATGTTTCATGCCAAGAAACTTTAACTGGATCCATCAAAATGTAAGAAGATAACAATGACTGCAAACACTTGATTATATACAATTTTAGGATTGTTGTTATTTTTTTCAAGCTTTAATTTTTTATATATTTGAATTTTTGTATCTAATTCAACCGTAATTTTTACCTTCAACGAAAAAAAATAATTTTTTTTTTCACAATGACTAAGATATTCAAAATGATATTTATAATTAAATTACCTTGCCTTGTACTACAAAAAAATTGGTAAAACATGTAAAAAATGTCTATATTCAAACTTTTTCTTTTCAATGCTTATAGCTTCTTTTAATGAAATAATCCATATTATGACTTATATGAATATTATAGGGAAAATATAAATCTTTTACATACAGTCATTTTTTTTTCTTCAAATAATTTTTTCAAGGGATGCATGATACACTTGTGTTACATTCAACTAGTCAATTACTTATAATAGACAAAATGAAATCAATTGTTAAACATAAAATATCTATAGAACATTACGTATGAAGCACCACAATGATGTTGTATCAATTTTAGGTTATGGTCAATATGCTGCCTAGTAAATCCTTCTATAAAAAATGACCAAATCAAGTGCTTTTGCATGCTTCTTTTCGATACTGAGGACACTTATATGTGAGAAAGGCTCCTTTGTCTTTATTAAACGTAAATGAGTTCAGACAAATTGCTTACGAATCCAGGAGTACTAAATCGTAGACCAGCAGCAATCTTACAAAAACAATAAAGTTCAGAAAATATATCATTAAAGGAACTTAGAAACTCAGCAAAATCCATTCAAGTGTTAGGAGTTTCTGTTCCATCAGCTATCTTCAAAATAAACGTCATCCGTCATCTCCTCAATGTTTGATCCATAAACTTGAACAAATCCAAATATGAGATGTTCATAAAGAAGTTTTTGATAAAATGAAATTAGAGCTGTATTATTTCCATGAAATTGCATATACACTTAGAAAAAACGTTTATTCAAATCAAGGGACATTGTATCAATGGTAAGAAGGAGTACAATGATATTCAAAGCTTCTTTAATATATACTTACTTGGGTTCTCAGACCAAGAGTTGACATGACAAAAACTATCCTTTAAATTGTTTCGAGTCAATCTCTCTTTTTTGTATTTTTTTGTATTTTTTTCTATTGTGAATGGCATTGCAGTTCAAGCGTAAATCTAGTACCAAACATCTATGATCTCTTTGAAATTATATTTTAAATCTTAAAATATTTATGTACAATATGTTATATATGTTGATAAATTAAAATATTTAATCTCTTCAATATAACAAATTCATGGAAAACATAAAATTCCTAATTAGAAATGGTATAAAAAATAAATGAGTTTGTGCATAATACGATTAACATTATCAAAGACACTTCATGATTATTCCTTGTTCTCCACTTTAGACATGAAGAAGGGGACCCAGTACTGAGAGACATAAACGGTTAACTAAGGGACTTTCAGTAATGTGATCGGTACATGAGTGTAAAAAAGTGTCCATTCAAATGAGGATGTGTGTTAGTAGACTAGAAACAGCCATGAAGCGAGAGTCCAGTGTATACAAGAGCCGTCGTAGCGATATAAGCGATAACATCGGCTTAAATTTTGAGATGAATGTGGAGATTAGTTTCTTCCATACAAACATTGACTCCTCAATGGAGTCTTCATTTCTTTCCCCCATTCTTGACTTAACAGCGATGTTTATTGTTAATCTGAAGAGGGAATTGTTCTTAGTGTACTCAAAGATGATCCAAATGATAAATACCTTCTCATGAAGATGAATCTCTAATTTTATAGCACGTCGAAACTCCAATCCCGTCTTCTTCAAATTAAGGCGACTGATCCAGCATTCCTCAAAGCAGTTTCGTTAATATCCATGATGATGAAGATGAAGGGTACTGAGACATGACTCATCAAGGAACACTATTCCTTTCATTGGATATCCATGGCCCTGCAATCCCACTCTTTCCTCGGAGTTGCCTTGTAATTAAATAAGAGATCCATGTTTTTGAATTTGGTTATCTTCAGCTGATGTCAGAGTCTTCTTCTGCGCTCTACTACTACAGTCTATAGCACTTGTTTTTTATTAGATCTACCGTGAGTCTTAGATTTCTAGCGAATTTTTGCCCAAAATTGGATGAAAATTTACACACTTTGATTGACGATTTCTTCAAAATTAAAGGCTCTTATCGGGCGCTTGACATCTTGTTTTAAAGCTTTGGGTCTAATCTCTATAATGCATTCCTTATTAATCCATTTCATGCAATATTCAAGGAGTTATTTAAGTACAAAGGATTTCATCGACTTTTGGACCTACTCCGGCACCCTACGCCCCTAGGAGTCCTTTTAGGTCAAAACAAAGACTAGAAATGAAATCTCCATAAAAAATACTAGCCAATCATTATTTTTTAGCGCTCAAAATGTGTATCCTTCTAGGCTTAAATTGAAGTTGAAGTTGGAAAATGGGCCAAAAAAGCTAAAAAAGTAGGGACCGATTTCTCGAAAACCATCGGACTCTCGAAAAAAAGAATTACAGATTTGAAATCAGTGAGCAAAACTGAATAACTTTTATTAAACTTATACCCCAAAAGATTTTTGGCTGTTGACATGTGATATTGATTCACCATTAGCTGAAAGAAGCATCTTAATGTTTGATTATCGCAATCTTAAGCTCTTTCATGTTGGTACAGAGATTTATCTTATTAAAGGTTGGAGTTGATTAGAATGATGAAGGAGAAAGGCTGGTCATCCTGATTTCACCTTTCTCGAATATGAAATTTTGTTGCAACCTGTAAATCCGGAGAAAACCAACCTGTTAACTCTGACAATTTGATGAATGTTGAGAGGAAAGCACCATGAGCTGTCATGACGTTTTACTGAGCTTCAAGCTGCTATTCTTCAATATATATACAAATGAAGATATCAATAACAAATAATATCATTATTCAATGTCAGGAAATTATATGTCTTTAGCTTGCAAGTCGTAAACTAACAATTAATACGAGGACTTGAGCCATCTTTTAACGTTGCATTTACTTTATTAACCTAAAAGCTTGTATTCCTTTCGACTGCAAGCTTTAATAAGTAGTCCATGCAAAGGTTGAAATGCATTTTTTTGAAGAGAAGTTGTATCTCAATATATATGTTGTCAGGAAAGGTGATAAATCAATGTTATATTATTTGTTTCAACAGTGATGACTTCAAATATTAAGAATTAATAAAAGGACATATATTTAAATTTAAGAAAATATTAATTGTATTACTGATTAAATATATTGATATTCTACTTTACACTAATTATTCATTAATTTAAAAAAATGTTTGATGAAGCTACAATGAGCACCTTCATCGAGGAGAATGGAGATAATAATATTTAGAATTACAACAAGGAATCTGGGAAACGAGTTGTCACGTGAGGAATATGGACATTTATACAAGGAACATTATTGAAGACAATCCTACAACTTCTAATTTCCCAATTTTTAAAATTTTTTAAAATTAAGAGGCTATCAAGCTCTTCGGATCTTTATCTCCTGAATGGAGGGTGAGCTATTGAAGACTTTTTCTTCAGATGCTCTCTTTATAGAGATATCTTAATAGACTCAAATTCAATTCAAATTATTTTTTCCTGGGCCTTCCTCATTCCAATTTGTGAGTGAAGGTAGTGAGCTCTTTAATTAATTCCTTGTTTTGTATCCAAGTTTTTTATATTGTCTGACAATATGTTTTCTATTGGCCCTTCCATTCGGAGATTTGGATCTTGAGAGTGAGACACGCCTTTTTAATTGGCGACAAAATAATAAAATAAAGTTATGAAAGGCCTCATAAATTTGAATTATCTCTCAATTTCGTTATAGTGAACATTCTGAGGAACTAAAAGCATTATGTATGTACACTTCAACAAAACATACAAAAAGTTTACCATTTACAAATCACTGTTCATCAAAATATAAAGGAAGATAAACTCTGAAAAAAATCATTTTTCTAACTAAGATAAATCGACCAGAAGGGATAAAAATTTTGTTGCACCAATCGGATCAGGGTTGAATGCACTTATGATTCAATATTTTTATGAATCTCAAACCTCTCCAAACCTATCGAAATAAATTTCAGAATTATTGTTTGAAGTATATTCTCCTCGTTACAGTTTGAATAAAAACATTTCATCCAAAAGTCCCTGTCTAAATATTTTTTCATACCTTTGACATTATATCTCTTAAATTCAATATTAAACAGCTTATTGTGTCGTTGTAATCTTTTCAAGTTCATCATAGAACTTGACTAATTGATCTGGTCAATGACGAAGTATGTTAATTTGTGTTGTCTTAGACGTTAAGTATCTCCAGACCTGTCTAGCTTACTCATACTCTTATTCAACGACATCATGGTTTTTGGGTGAAATATAGACTTGGTTTGTGAATGTAATCATTACTTTGTAGCATAAAATAGTATATATTCGAGTAGCTGTCTTTGTTTCATGAGCACTTGTCAAGAAAAATAAATCGATAAAATTGATGATTTAAGTATATTATTTTGTGCAAAAATCTTGGTGTTACAGACACTATGGTAGGAATGTAAAAAATATGCAAAATGCCGCGTGCGAGATTTTGTGAAGTTGGCACTTTTAACAGTTTTTTTTTGTTTTCCAACGGTGTTATCATTTTTCCTTTATGACTGAGGGGAGAGCATCTACAATAGTTAATACAATGTTAGAAAACGGCTCATGTTCTCGTAATAATTGTTAATTTACGACTTGTAGCTCAGTAAAACGTCATGACAGCTCAAGCTCCTTTCCTCTCAACATTCATCAAATTGTCAGAGTTGAATTTTAATTTTTGATAAGTCATATCAACT
This sequence comes from Lepeophtheirus nordmannii, assembly GCA_963680855.1. Lineage (NCBI taxonomy): Eukaryota > Metazoa > Arthropoda > Copepoda > Siphonostomatoida > Caligidae > Lepeophtheirus > Lepeophtheirus nordmannii. Next base: position 17,497,964 of record OY804525.1, on the reverse strand, counting down.
AAAAGCAAAAAATTCAAGATTGTATACCTTTTCAAGTTCAATATGAGAATTAATATACTGAACTTGAACTTGTTTTTTCCAAAATAGAACTTGCTTATTCCCTTATTGAACTTGAAAAGGTATAGTTATAAAAATTACAGAAAAAGCAATGAAAAACCAACTTCATTATATGTACAGTACACAAAAAATAAGCTCCTAAAAAGTTATTTTCACTCCTCAAAATCAGTTTTTATCCAATACCTCAAAGAAAAGTCGACATCAATGATTTTTTGAGCAATAACAGTCGGCATCATGTTATACAGTTTTAATGTAAATTTTGTGGATATATGTAGCTATTTTGATGTTCTAAAGAAATGGGCCTTATACAACTGTTCTTAGTTTTTCAAGCAAATTACGTATAATTTAATGATATCGTTTAAAACTTACATATGTGTTGTGCAGTGATCTTGTTAGTTTCTTAATTTTTATTTTATTTTATCTTATATCGTTTGCTAGCTGTGTAATATTTTAGCCTATAGCTTGTTCTAGATACACCTAATTCCTCTCTATAACTACAAAATATGATACTATTTTGTAAAATTCAACATAAAAATAGTCACATGTGCTTACACCCTCGCAATAGCCAGGGCCCTATTCAATAATTCAAATGTTACAAGTTGCAACATAAACAATAAAAAGTCCACTCATTATTGCCAAAATACTATTTTTCAAAAATTAGGGGTGCATAATAGTCAGAATACGGACTTGGATAATGTTTGAATTACATTTAATCTTAGTTTTCAAACTACATACATACACATATAAAACATACTTTTGACTACGACACCCTGTTCATCACTCTGGAATTGAGTAGATAACAATATTGAAAAGTATTTCATGTTTCATTAATGTAATACTTTTTTAAGTGACCGTATTACTAACTATTTCTGAATGAGTTGAAGAATAAGATAAAAAAGAATTTTTTTTGGAATAGCTCTCATTATAATATAATATACATATATGGTATTAAATTTTCAAAGCTCAATATAGAAATATTAGTTTTGGAGATGATTATATTTAAATTTGAAATTTTGAGTAAGACTTCCTCTATTACATAATATGTAATACTTATTTTTATGACGCACCAAACATTCCTCCATTGTGGGATATAGTATAATATTGAGTTGAACTTTTAGAAAAGACCTTGATAAATTCTAAATCATATTGAAAAAATTTAAGCTCTAGTCTTGCAGACATATTGAAGAGTTGTTGACTCAATTTACGGTTAGACTCATACTATCAATACATTTTGTGCCTAGTATATGCAAAGAAAAAGTCTTACAATAATTACATCTTCCATCATTTGACCCCGAATAAAAAATGTATTTTCTAAAAAAATAAAAAAATAATTTGACTTCCATCATTTAAGTACTGGCTTTGTTTGAGTCCTGTATACATGCACAAATCCCGCGTGGAGAGTTTGAAAAGCAATGAATACTCACAATTAATTATCCATTTTCACATTTGAATCAAATTTCCATTAGTTATAATTCTAATTTGAGAGGATATCTTCATTGAGGATTCAATGAATAGAACTAGTTTCTACACTTTTTATCATTACTTTATTTATTAAAATGGAAATAATTTGATTGTATAACATATTAATATACTATCTATTCTATTGATAATAGAATAAAATTATCTAGGAATAGAAATCAATTTTTTGAGGAATCAGAAAGTGTGGAAGCTAGTTCAACTGAAATCTTAAATACATGGAATATCTAACTAATCGATGAATTAATTTCTATAAACCTCAATTAATTTTTATTACTCATAATTACAAATATGGAAGACAACGATATTAATATTAAATATCTATGAATTGTTCAATTTTTTTTTATATTTGGAATCACGATTATTCTTAAAAATTCTTATCCTTGTGTCATTTGGTTATTATTAGTATTTATACTGTATATTTCAATGTATCAAAATGTTGACCATAATAAAATGAAAAATGTATATACTAACAGTAATTTCTTGTTCATTTTTTAATTAACAAAAGGTCTTTTTTACTTTCAATGCAGGGATATACCAATATAAATAATTGAAAAAGTAGTATTGATTACGTACTTGTCTTGGTTAATTTGGTTTTACCCACTAATCATATAACAATTTACAAGAACATAATATCATTTTGTTGTATAAAACATCCATGACAATTAAAACAAAACGTGTAATTATTCCCACAATTACATATTAAAATTTGTGCTAATGTTCTAAAACACTAAGCTAAATACAAAACGTGTGAAAGTTAAAAAAACACTATTTTTAGCTAAGTTTATTATAAAATCAAATGATTTTTAAGAATAAATGAAGAATTGGAATTTTAAAATTTACTCTTGTAATGTTATATAGATATTTTATGTTTAACAACTGATTTCATTTGTCTATTATATTAATTGACAAGTTCAATGTAGCACAAGTGTATATGACACACACAAAAGCTGTGACAATATCAATTGGTTTCTTAATTTTTTTACCTTTATTAAAGTATCCCTTGAAAAAATTAGGCTATGAAGGTTTTCAATGTCTGTGCTACCTTTTTGAAGTCAATATTGGGTTCTTATTTTTTGATGATAAAATACTGAGTGAAACAAGATCCTGGAATGGTCAGAAAATGATGGCTGATTATATGAAATAGAAAAATCATATTACTCCAACTGACTCTCATTAAAGCAACTTATACCAAAATATGGCAAAACCCACATCACTCTTCTTCTAGATACCTACATATATGTATGTATATATGAAAATGACCTTTTAATTCAATTTCGGTATATATTATCGAAAACTTTAAAGTAAAATATATGTACATGGATCCCATTTAATTCAAGCAAAAACATGAATAATTTTCTTTATTGGAGTCTTTTATGTATCTATATACAAAATTAACTATTCCACTCAAAAACCTTTTATCTTTTCCATGCAATGACAGTCAACTTTCAAAATATTGCTTCAATGTATACCCATTGAAATAATTGTTTTTCACTGGAATGAAGCCAACTTAGTTTAGACACAGATAGAAAAATTAATCCAATTAATTAAAGAGCTCACTTCCTTCACACAGAAATGAGGAATGAGGAAGGCCCAGGAAAAAATAAATTGAAATGAATTTGAGTCTATTAAGAAATCTCTATAAAGAGAGCATCTGAAGAAAAAGTCTTCAATAGCTCACCCTACATACAATTGCATGTGTATGTAAGAAGCTTAGACCTACATACATGAAAACCCATAAATATGCATATACAGCAGAACCCTAGAACTCAACGCCAATTCTTTCCAAGAGCGTAGAGTATCGATGTATTCGAGTTCCGAATAACCGAAAACCAGTGAAACACTAGCTGTATTTTGTATATAAATATCTTGTAAGGTAGGTTCAAATTCCGAAATATTGCTCGGACTCAGATGTATAGCTTTTTCAACATTTGCGTTCAACCCCGATTATATCGAGCTTTAGAGTGAACTCTGTATTATTGATATAGAGAATTATGTCCCCTATCTACAATTCAGCTTTTTTTAAAACCATTTTCAACATTAATCTTTCATAACATCTGAGAGGGCTAAGGATTTATTATCACGAGACTCCATTCGTGTAATTATTATCAAACTTTTTTTTTTCATTATCCTAATGAGAAAAAGATAATACATAATACATTATAAATGACTGAAGGCTAAGTGGGTTTCTTTCAAATTCTGCGAGTTCCATATCTTGTACCACATTGTATTTTTTTAATCATATCGTGCAGATTTTGTTCTAGCTGCAATGATCAAAAATAGCATGTAAATACCTTTAAAATAAATTTTGACTCATTAGAATTTTTAAGGCAATGGAAAACTATGATTTTAAAATAACAATTTACTGATAAATAGATTTATGAGTAATAGCATGAGCGTAAAATAGATTTGGAGGAATGAAACTCAATACTTTCCTTAGATGAATGATAGTTTTCGAATGGATCTTGATCTTTTTTTTCGTCAGACGACAAAGAGAAACTCAGCTATGAATGGAGTAAAATTCATATTTTTTGCCTAATCATTCAATTGCTCATGTGGCCATAAAAAGGAAGGACACGATATATTACAAATAATTCATTTCATTCTAGTACTCCCAATTCTTTGTCAATGACCTGAAAAACTCTTGAAGAAAAATCATCAATACTTTTTTCCTTTGCAAATAGTATTGCCAGTTTTTCTGAAGAATGAATTAGAAAAAAATATTGCTCCTTAAAATTCCAGTAAATATATCTAATTGATTTGTTAAAGATAACCGAATCTTTTTCATAAAATGAAAGGAATAAAGAAATATTTAAATTCAAGTCTGCTTCTCGTGGATCTGCCCAGGTAAAGGAATGGTCAGATAGCATTATTGTTGTTAAACAACAATATTGACGAAACAAATACAGATTTATCATGTACTTTTGAACTAAAAACGAGAGTTGTACCTGAATCAACGACAAATGAAGGTAAACTAGATGAAAAAACGTAAGAGAAATGATATTTATAAATTGTTTAACTAAATATTTATTTCAGTGTAATTGAAGATTATTATCTTTTAATAATTAATTGCATTGACTTCTAAAAAGAAAGATAGAGTTTGACTTCTTATGCCGAATAAGATTCATGAGAGTTTGAGCCTTTTGAATGAGAACAACACACTTAATAATAGTTTCATCGAATAAAAAGGGGGACGTATCGAGTTGTGAACCCCAAACACAACGGTTTGACAAGGCCAAGACCTTTCATAACTTTATTTTATCCTTTTGTCGCCAATTAAAAAGGTGTGTCTCACTCTCAAGATCCAAATCTCCGAATGGAAGGGCCAATAGAAAACAAATTGTCAGACAATCCAATAAACTTGGATACAAAACAAGGAATTAATTAAGGAGCTCACTTCCTTCACTCACAAAGTGGAATGAGGAAGGCCCAGGAAAAAATAAATTGAAATGAATTTGAGTCTATTAAGAAATCTCTATAAAGAGAGCATCTGAAGAAAAAGTCTTCAATAGCTCACCCTCCATTCAGGAGAAAGAGATCCGAAGAGCTTGAAAGCCTCTTAACGACTGATGATTTTTAAAAATTGAATATTTATTTATATTTCTTTTCCATTTTCTACAAATTATAATTTTGAATTTTCTTATTTGTTATAAGTCATATATGTATATTACAAAATTGACTATGTGGAGGTTTAACAAGACCTATTTGTAGGTATGTACTATTATGATAAGATGCATATATATTCATTTACTTACCTACAAATACCCTACAAATTAACGTATATTGTTTATGGAAAGATGTATGTCTCAGAATCGATTATATTCAATCAAGTGTCTGGGAGAAATTATGAATGACCTTATTTATGGTACACTTGTTCACTTTAGATTAATACTTACTTAGTTCTCATAAAATCCTTTCACAACAAATTCCCTACTTTACTCAGTTGTTCTACAAACAGGTAATTTCTGAAGTCATAAATCAATATTGACTTGATTGACTAATATGTGTAAAAAAAATTATAAGAATTAGGTGTATGTACATAAGTATTACTCGCAATAGAGTAAACATATGAATAAGAAAAAAACCATTGTATTAGTCACATCGGAGTATAAGTTTTATCAAATAAATACTATTTTCATCCATATATACAGATATTCAATAAATCATACGGAGCTCATCTTCCAAACTATTGAGTTCTTCAGCTTCTCAATAATTGAAGAATAACTCTGCAAACTCAGGAATTGAGTTGTTCTCTATTTTATCTTCTTGGATGGACTGGTCAGAATTTTCATCCGATTCAGAGCAAATTAATTAGGCCTTGATGAACATGAGAGTGATGTGTGTGTGCTCCCATTCCATCTAAAATTAGTAGCTCTTGATTACCATGAGATATAATTCAAATTAAAAGAGCATAGGAGAATTATGATGACCATATTTTAAGTAAAGTACGATATTTTAAGTGAAGTACTGGGTATACATATATCCCGAATATATAAATAATGAAATTAATATCTACATTGAAATTATTAGTTTCATTTCTATCATTACTAAGGTAATTCATATCGTAATGAACATAAGCTGAAATATGTATTTCCAAATACATTAATAATTTAATAGTATGGTTCAATATAATTACTTAGTTTTATCCACTTATCATAATATGTCATAATAATTCTCCTACGTTATTTAAATTTGAATTACATACCTGTAGAGGATCTGTAGTTTCGTCCAAGGCACCGAAAGTATCCTTTTCTTCAACTGCTTTTATTATCTTGGACTAGACAACTTCACTTGGAGACTCCATTGACTTCGTGATGACGTAGCGAGATGGAATATTTTTCTCTATGTAGAGCTCTATAAACTTGATAAAATTTGGATGACTCACGACATTGATTCAGATATTGCAATATACAAGCACCTTGGTCATGTTTGTAATGAAATTAGAAGTTGTAGGATTGTCTTCAATAATGTTCCTTGCATCAATGTCCATATTCCTCACGTGACAACTCGTTCCTCCATATTCCTTGTTGTAATTCTAAACATCATTATCTCCATTCTCCTCGATGAAGGTGCTCATTGTAGCTTCATCAAACATTTTTTTTTAATTAATGAATAATTATCAATATATTTAATCAGTAATACAATTAGTATTTTCTTAAATTTAAATATATGTCCTTTTATTAATTCTTAATATTTGAAGTCATCACTGTTGAAACAAATAATATAACATTGATTTATCACCTTTCCTGACAACATATATATTGAGATACAACTTCTCTTCAAAAAAAGGCATTTCAACCTTTGCATGCACTACTTATTAAAGCTTGCAGTCGAAAGGAATACATGCTGTTAGGTTAATATAGTAAATGCAACGTTAAAAAATGGCTCAAGTCCTCGTATTAATTGTTAGTTTACGACTTGCAAGCTAAAGACATATAATTTCCTGACATTGAATAATGATATTATTTGTTATTGATATCTTCATTTGTATATATATTGAAGAATAGCAGCTTGAAGCTCAGGAAACGTCCTGACAGCTCAAGGTGCTTTCCTCTCAACATTCATCAAATTGTCAAAGTTACCAGGTTAGTTTTCTCCAGATTTACAGGTTGCAACAAAATTTCATATTGGAGTAAGGTGAAATCAGGATGACCAGCTTTCTCCTTCATCATTCTAATCAACTCCAACCTTTAATAAGATAAATCTCTGTACCAACATGAAAGAGCTTAAGATTGCGATAATCAAGCATTAAGATGCTTCTTTCAGCTAATGGTGAATCAATATTTATTGAAAGGACCCTTTGAGACATAATGACATCGTTTCAGAACTTTAATGATATTTTTTTCTGTATTTAGAAAAAAGTCTTGTTTAAAAATTAATATGAACAAGACTGAAATACTCTATATCCATATGAATGATATAAAAGTGTCCTTTTCAAACTTGAAATACACATAACTATAGGATATCAATGATATGAAATATCAATCATTTTAAAAGATGTTCTATGATTCATATTTTTAACAATAAGGAACTTTTTTTTGCTGACATTGATTTTTATGTATAAGTTATATTGTTGGGACTTTATACTATTGGACAACAAGTGTAAAAACATGCCACAAAGAAGACAATTTGTATAAATATTCATGATTAAAGAGTTTAAAGCATCATTAATCAGCAAACATGGCAAAATCTTTGATATTAATTGTATTCCTCCAAATCTTCTTTACAATTTGTTTGAGTGAGGAAGTTGTTTCCAACGAGGACAGCTGTAAAATATTGGTTGATGATTATGACAGAGCCGCTATGTATTCAAGGAACTTTATTGGAGGACGAAGCAACCGATGGCCCAATGGAATTGTTCCATACACAATCAGTTCAAGTTTTTCTGCAAGTGATAGACAAGTCATCCTGAACTCTATTCAGCACATCTCAGAACGAACATGTGTAAAATTTGTTGCAAGAACAAATCAAAACAATTATGTGGATATCTTTACCGGCCAGAGAGGATGCTATGCCAATCTTGGCTACAATAGTCGAAGATCCAGAAGTGTCGTCCACTTACAAAACCCTGGCTGTGTGGTATGAGCACTAAACAATAATTTCATGAAGAAATAACTATATTAACACTTAATTTAACTTATAGTTTTTGGGCACTGTTGTTCATGAACTTCTTCACATCCTTGGATTTGCTCATGAACAAACGAGACCTGATCGGGATGAATATGTTAAGATTAACTGGGACAATATTCAAAGAGGAACCTATAGCAACTTTTGGCGAGCTCTCGGAGAGAATGAAGCTGGTAATATTCCAAACTGTGGAAACGTAGGCATTGATCAATATGACAATTGTCATGCTGGATTTAGAGCTTCAACCTTTGGAGTGGCTTATGATTATGGATCTGTTATGCATTACGGACTTACATTGTGAGCACATTTAAAAAAACAACATCAAAAAAAATTCATTGGTAATTTCATTCGTATAGCTTTACAAAAAATGGTCAAAAAACAATAACATTGAAAAAGGAAACAAGTGTACGCCCTCCTAACAAGAAGGGAATGAGTAATTTGGATGTTCAAAAAACCAAAGCAGCCTATGAATGTCAAGGTTCTACCACAACCCCAGCTTCAACTTCTAAACGTAAGGACTATTTACCCAACTTTAAAAAGAATTTTAATGAGACTTTATTCTTTTTGTAGCCTGTGTTGATACATTTAGTGCATGTCAAGCATACAAATCTCAATGTGGAAGTCATCCGTACATTAAAAAACACTGTAAAAAGACATGTTTCAATTGCGGTATGTTTTTTTTTTAATATTTATTTATTTTTATAATTAATATTATATGATAAACTTTTTTTTCTTTTTTTTTTTACTTTTCAGTTTGTGAGAATAATCTAGGTGATGAGAACTGCTCCAAACTGAAAGACTATTGCAAATATATTTTTTTCCAAAACAATTGTCAAAAATCATGTAAAAAGTGTTAACTTTAATTACATTTATCTTTGTTTCATTCATTTCTTACATCACCAAATATTTGAATAATAATTAAAATAACATTATTAAATCCTACATATTCATTTATTACGGCTACTGTTGTGTTAGTATTATAATTTAGTTCTAATCAGGTTTGAACCATATATAAATGTGTTTCCAAAGAACTAGGGATTTACTCTTAATGTGGAATTGTTTTACTTCATATTTACTTCTACACAAATTTAAAAAAATATTCTACACATTCATTAATTTCATCGGGATTGTCATGGGATAAAATTCATTTTGCTTTGAAATTTTATAATCTTTATCATAGGTATATTGTCAAAACTATTTCTTCAACTATGTATAGTTATGTATTCGTTCACTAATTTCTGATGACTTGTCTTGTTGAAATTGTGAAGTGTACTTTAAGGATCTTAAATACAACATATATTTTTTTATATCATCAGGGAAATTCAAGAGATATGGGAGAAACGCTGCTCACCTGTACTGAAAATTTTGGGATTAGAAACTTTTTTTCTATTGTTGTATCAACAAATATCTACAAGGATTCAACTTTTAAATCAGTGGTCGTTTCAAAATAATACATACGTTTTTGTCGACATGTATCAATTAGTGCTGATATTTTAACGTCTTTATGTGTTGCTAATTTTTAGACTAAGTATGTTTAAAACTCGATAATAATGAATTATGTGATATAAAAAAGAAAAGTAAATTAATTCAAACATTAACCGACATCAGTATCCTTGTTGGTTCTTAACTATTGGATGCATTTTAATTTACAGGTCTTCGATGCAATTTTATTAGAAATAAAAAATTAAGGTATGTTTTATTAAAGAATGATGAAGGAGAAAGCTGGTCATCCTGATTTCACCTTACCCCAATATGAAATTTTGTTGCAACCTGTAAATCTGGAGAAAACTAACCTGGTAACTCTGACAATTTGATGAATGTTGAGAGGAAAGCACCTTGAGCTGTCAGGACGTTTCCTGAGCTTCAAGCTGCTATTCTTCAATATATATACAAATGAAGATATCAATAACAAATAATATCATTATTCAATGTCAGGAAATTATATGTCTTTAGCTTGCAAGTCGTAAACTAACAATTAATACGAGGACTTGAGCCATTTTTTAACGTTGCATTTACTATATTAACCTAACAGCATGTATTCCTTTCGACTGCAAGCTTTAATAAGTAGTGCATGCAAAGGTTGAAATGCCTTTTTTTGAAGAGAAGTTGTATCTCAATATATATGTTGTCAGGAAAGGTGATAAATCAATGTTATATTATTTGTTTCAACAGTGATGACTTCAAATATTAAGAATTAATAAAAGGACATATATTTAAATTTAAGAAAATACTAATTGTATTACTGATTAAATATATTGATAATTATTCATTAATTAAAAAAAAATGTTTGATGAAGCTACAATGAGCACCTTCATCGAGGAGAATGGAGATAATGATGTTTAGAATTACAACAAGGAATATGGAGGAACGAGTTGTCACGTGAGGAATATGGACATTGATGCAAGGAACATTATTGAAGACAATCCTACAACTTCTAATTTCATTACAAACATGACCAAGGTGCTTGTATATTGCAATATCTGAATCAATGTCGTGAGTCATCCAAATTTTATCAAGTTTATAGAGCTCTACATAGAGAAAAATATTCCATCTCGCTACGTCATCACGAAGTCAATGGAGTCTCCAAGTGAAGTTGTCTAGTCCAAGATAATAAAAGCAGTTGAAGAAAAGGATACTTTCGGTGCCTTGGACGAAACTACAGATCCTCTACAGGTATGTAATTCAAATTTAAATAACGTAGGAGAATTATTATGACATATTATGATAAGTGGATAAAACTAAGTAATTATATTGAACCATACTATTAAATTATTAATGTATTTGGAAATACATATTTCAGCTTATGTTCATTACGATATGAATTACCTTAGTAATGATAGAAATGAAACTAATAATTTCAATGTAGATATTAATTTCATTATTTATATATTCGGGATATATGTATACCCAGTACTTCACTTAAAATATCGTACTTTACTTAAAATATGGTCATCATAATTCTCCTATGCTCTTTTAATTTGAATTATATCTCATGGTAATCAAGAGCTACTAATTTTAGATGGAATGGGAGCACACACACATCACTCTCATGTTCATCAAGGCCTAATTAATTTGCTCTGAATCGGATGAAAATTCTGACCAGTCCATCCAAGAAGATAAAATAGAGAACAACTCAATTCCTGAGTTTGCAGAGTTATTCTTCAATTATTGAGAAGCTGAAGAACTCAATAGTTTGGAAGATGAGCTCCGTATGATTTATTGAATATCTGTATATATGGATGAAAATAGTATTTATTTGATAAAACTTATACTCCGATGTGACTAATACAATGGTTTTTTTCTTATTCATATGTTTACTCTATTGCGAGTAATACTTATGTACATACACCTAATTCTTATAATTTTTTTTACACATATTAGTCAATCAAGTCAATATTGATTTATGACTTCAGAAATTACCTGTTTGTAGAACAACTGAGTAAAGTAGGGAATTTGTTGTGAAAGGATTTTATGAGAACTAAGTAAGTATTAATCTAAAGTGAACAAGTGTACCATAAATAAGGTCATTCATAATTTCTCCCAGACACTTGATTGAATATAATCGATTCTGAGACATACATCTTTCCATAAACAATATACGTTAATTTGTAGGGTATTTGTAGGTAAGTAAATGAATATATATGCATCTTATCATAATAGTACATACCTACAAATAGGTCTTGTTAAACCTCCACATAGTCAATTTTGTAATATACATATATGACTTATAACAAATAAGAAAATTCAAAATTATAATTTGTAGAAAATGGAAAAGAAATATAAATAAATATTCAATTTTTAAAAATCATCAGTCGTTAAGAGGCTTTCAAGCTCTTCGGATCTCTTTCTCCTGAATGGAGGGTGAGCTATTGAAGACTTTTTCTTCAGATGCTCTCTTTATAGAGATTTCTTAATAGACTCAAATTCATTTCAATTTATTTTTTCCTGGGCCTTCCTCATTCCACTTTGTGAGTGAAGGAAGTGAGCTCCTTAATTAATTCCTTGTTTTGTATCCAAGTTTATTGGATTGTCTGACAATTTGTTTTCTATTGGCCCTTCCATTCGGAGATTTGGATCTTGAGAGTGAGACACACCTTTTTAATTGGCGACAAAAGGATAAAATAAAGTTATGAAAGGTCTTGGCCTTGTCAAACCGTTGTGTTTGGGGTTCACAACTCGATACGTCCCCCTTTTTATTCGATGAAACTATTATTAAGTGTGTTGTTCTCATTCAAAAGGCTCAAACTCTCATGAATCTTATTCGGCATAAGAAGTCAAACTCTATCCTTCTTTTTAGAAGTCAATGCAATTAATTATTAAAAGATAATAATCTTCAATTACACTGAAATAAATATTTAGTTAAACAATTTATAAATATCATTTCTCTTACGTTTTTTCATCTAGTTTACCTTCATTTGTCGTTGATTCAGGTACAACTCTCGTTTTTAGTTCAAAAGTACATGATAAATCTGTATTTGTTTCGTCAATATTGTTGTTTAACAACAATAATGCTATCTGACCATTCCTTTACCTGGGCAGATCCACGAGAAGCAGACTTGAATTTAAATATTTCTTTATTCCTTTCATTTTATGAAAAAGATTCGGTTATCTTTAACAAATCAATTAGATATATTTACTGGAATTTTAAGGAGCAATATTTTTTTCTAATTCATTCTTCAGAAAAACTGGCAATACTATTTGCAAAGGAAAAAAGTATTGATGATTTTTCTTCAAGAGTTTTTCAGGTCATTGACAAAGAATTGGGAGTACTAGAATGAAATGAATTATTTGTAATATATCGTGTCCTTCCTTTTTATGGCCACATGAGCAATTGAATGATTAGGCAAAAAATATGAATTTTACTCCATTCATAGCTGAGTTTCTCTTTGTCGTCTGACGAAAAAAAAGATCAAGATCCATTCGAAAACTATCATTCATCTAAGGAAAGTATTGAGTTTCATTCCTCCAAATCTATTTTACGCTCATGCTATTACTCATAAATCTATTTATCAGTAAATTGTTATTTTAAAATCATAGTTTTCCATTGCCTTAAAAATTCTAATGAGTCAAAATTTATTTTAAAGGTATTTACATGCTATTTTTGATCATTGCAGCTAGAACAAAATCTGCACGATATGATTAAAAAAATACAATGTGGTACAAGATATGGAACTCGCAGAATTTGAAAGAAACCCACTTAGCCTTCAGTCATTTATAATGTATTATGTATTATCTTTTTCTCATTAGGATAATGAAAAAAAAAAGTTTGATAATAATTACACGAATGGAGTCTCGTGATAATAAATCCTTAGCCCTCTCAGATGTTATGAAAGATTAATGTTGAAAATGGTTTTAAAAAAAGCTGAATTGTAGATAGGGGACATAATTCTCTATATCAATAATACAGAGTTCACTCTAAAGCTCGATATAATCGGGGTTGAACGCAAATGTTGAAAAAGCTATACATCTGAGTCCGAGCAATATTTCGGAATTTGAACCTACCTTACAAGATATTTATATACAAAATACAGCTAGTGTTTCACTGGTTTTCGGTTATTCGGAACTCGAATACATCGATACTCTACGCTCTTGGAAAGAATTGGCGTTGAGTTCTAGGGTTCTGCTGTATATGCATATTTATGGGTTTTCATGTATGTAGGTCTAAGCTTCTTACATACACATGCAATTGTAATTTAACAAGTGGGATAAAATTTTTTTGTCTATTGTCAATTTGTTAATTTTCATAATATTAATTGTTGAACTGAAATAACTTATCCTTAAGCTGTGAGCATACTTTGACTACCACGACGAGCTTTTTTGTCCACTTGCAACCTCGACTCACAAAAGAGAAAGGAAAATTTTTGGAAAAACAACTGGTAGCTACACTTGTGTATTTTCCTTGTGGCCAACTTTTTAATATTGGACAGAGTTATTATTTATAAATTCTAGCAATATACAAATCAATCATTAATACTTGTATAATATTTAAAAATTTGACGCACAATTTAATATATTTTTTATACATCAAAATCATAATTAATAATAGTACCCTTTTCGAGTTCATAATACGTAGAGTCAGCTCCTTCAAATCAAAAGAGTCAACTGATGAAAAACAGCTGAAGGGAGAATACAGTGTGTTTTTGTTGATCCCAAAAAACTCGTCGTGTACTAAGTAAATGAGTGTGAGTTATTGGGATAAATGACGTAATTGACATAGTAGGTATCAATTAAATGAGTACCATTCATTTATTTCTTTTAGGAGGGAAGGATAATAGATACAATAGGGATTGTGTTTAACGGTAAATTTGTTAGTTCAATTGAGAATTTAGAATCTGCAACATTGATACGAGGAACACTAAATCTTTTTTCAATCCATCATCATACCATCAAGACAAATTTAACTAATAGAGTTTGTACATGATGAATTCGTTCTCGTAGTCAAAGTCTTTTCAATGACACTAATTTGATTAAATATCACCGTCAAAGACTTTATTTTTACACTCATATTCAGAGTATTTCAATCTATTTGGATTTTGAATAACGATCTCCATCAATTTTAAAGATGTTTGAAGTAACTTTTCATCTGAAATTAGTTTGGATCTAGGAACATATTTTAAATAATCTACTTGGCTGAATTCGTTCCAAGGCATGCATTCAGTTCCCTCTGTTAAATACTTTTCTAAATCCTCTTTGTCAATATGAGAGAACTTTTGATTACGACAGTCTTTGATCCATTCTAGTCGTATTTCAATTGGAATTTCTGATCCAGTTTTATCATCAATCTCACAACAAGCTAATCGGTCCAACTGATACAATACCCTAAAAAAAATTAACCAGTTAATAGTCATAACCTAATCACGAAGAAATCAAATACATACATACCATCAAAGTAAATTGTTAAGTATAATAAGAGGCTTACAGCTACCAGGTTTTCGTCGATTAAAAATCTCTTCAATTCCATTTTTTCCAATCCAAACGAAATTTGGATGCTCAAAAAGTCGTTCTCCTAAATTAACCATCATCTATATCAATTTAAATAAAAATTTATTAATATTGATTCTAATATGTGTGTATTGTACGTAGATTTTGAACAAATTGCATCATATTTAACTCTTAACATCATCTATTATAATCATTAATTGATGCTATAATTTCATTATCGTTTGTTAAAATTATATATTTATTTACATGCATATTTTGTATGAGTAATGGAACTTTAAACACTTAAATTTTGTATTGTGATTCAGAATAATATGTGATTAAAAATTTTCATCAAAAATTAAACAATCTAATGGAATTTCAATGGTTTATTATTAATTATTCTCATCACAAATAAAACACATTTAAAATTTAAAATCTAATTTTTGAATATTTTAAAGGGGTGGCATATTTAAAACAAAAAACCTCAAAATCTTTTTTACAAAGACAAACAAGTTCCTGAAGTCTGGGCATAGCAAACCTTATACTTATACTATGTTTCCTGAAGTTGCTGGCTTTGAATAATATATACTTTGATACAAATATGTCTCCATACTTTTTCACATTTACTTTTCTTGTTTAAATTGAGTAAATTTACATTTTTTTAATAATCAAACATTGCCTTAGAATACAATTAGACAGACTCTCTAATCTCACTATTATAGGGTTGCTTATAATCGATTGATTACCTTTAACACTTTATCCTTAATATGTTGAAGGTCCATTTCATTGAACGACATTGTATAATTCAAGTCCCAAAATAATGTTTCCTCGCACATTAGATCATTTATCGTCTAAAAATAATATAAAAAACTGTAAAGTATCTAATGACATTGGAATAAGAAATGTGTAGATAATGTGTAAGTAAGCCACAATATTAGAAAAACAACAATAACAACTACAACAAATATAATATACAAAAGGTGGAGTAAGATAAAGATTTTTTACAATATATTTTATTTTTATTTTTTGATACCATTGATGTAGAATATTTTCATAAACGTCATAGATTACATAATAAACCAAAAGTCATGATTTTGTTTTGTATAAGTATGTCACAGAGAGAGAGAGAGGGAGAACCAACTATCGAGAAAGATAGAAACTGAGGACTCAGAGTGATTTTTATTGTCAATGCATATTAATAGAGTAACAGTAGATCTAAAATCCAATGTCTTCGTCCTACACTCAGGTGGGGAAATGGATACGTATAATGATAATGCCCTGTTTATTCTAAATTTTGTTTAATAAGCATTTTTTTAATTAAAAACACTTTTAAGAAAATCCACCATTAACATGCTAGTTTGTTGCACAAACAGCCTCAAACAGTTCATATTCTAACAGTCTGGCATATCCAGGGAACCTATTACTATTATTCAAATTGAAATAAATAAACATTATTCAGAAACAAAAATTAACCTCATTCTTTGAGCATCCTTCACACGAGTGGTCACCAACCTTTTTCTAACAGCGGACCGGTCAACGCTTGACAATTTTACTGCAGACCGGAGGGTTGAAATAATATTAGTAATAAGCGTGAATCCACTTTGTACTCATATGGAACTTTATTACCACATTGATCCAACAATATAACATATTATAACATCAAAAACGGTCCGTAACGCTCAATCAATGGGAGCCCTGAGCTTGTTTCTTTGCAACGAGAAGGTCCCATCTGGGAGTAATGTCAGACAAAGACACCCGAAGCGTGTTAATTAAGTAAAATATCGAATACAAATATCAAAAAATCGCGAAGAATATGTAGTAGGCATTGTAGCTTGTTGCCTCTGAAATCTGATGAGTCAATTAAGAATTATCAACCCAAAAATAAGTAACAACTACCCCGCACAATTAATTATCTTTTGTAATTTGCTTATATACTTAATATTCTCTTCTTCTCCTACAGTCTGTATATTAAGTAGTATAATTATTATCGTCCCAGACTTGGATAATAAATAAAACAGAAATAACTAATTAATTCTTGTGTGATCCGATACGGATTGATCCATGGACAGGCACCAGTCCGTGGCCCGGGGGTTGGGGACCCCTGTTATACACAATGGAATACATAATTCTCCTGAGAGTGTGACTCATCATGGTGTACAAGTTCTCTGTACCTAAATGTTAGTATTTCAAAAGATTCTGATGGAAATTTGTGTGAAAAATCCATAAAAGATAACCACGTGGCTTAGGACCATGTCAATTCCAAGATATACAATTTTACAAAAGACTAGACACACATAGCAAGTTCAAGACCGTTCAAAACCAATTGAAATATCGAACGTGATTCAACTTTAATATGTGTCAAGTCAACAAGAAACCAAGTTTATCTGAAATATTTCAAAAATGAGTGTGAACTGCACTCATATTCTTAAAGACATTCTCTTTTGTTTGTATTAATAAGTTATTTTGATATATTAAATAATGACTCCTATAATTACAACTTATTTATAGGAAAAAAAAAAAACCCCGGCCACAATCAAGAATAAAAAACATTTGGTATCTATGAGTATGTAGTTACTATTACTATGATTCATAGTGAGCATGATAGAAGATTAAATTGATTCTTAATAGTTCTTAACCAGATGAACTGGTTTTAGCCAACTGCAACTAAATAAATCTCTGGGGCAATGAAAAAGATGTACGTTCTTTCAGGGGCCATATCAGCTCCTTGTGCCATCGTAACATTTATTCGATTGCTTTATTGGATAGACAACAATCCTTGCTTTCTCGATATAAAGTGATATTTTAGCAAAAACCTTGCAGTATAGATCTTAAAATGACTCTTAAATATTTGACCGTTATATTTATGAAGTAAAAAAAGCTACTTAAAAGTGGATTTTCTCCTTTTCAAAATTTGAAAAACAAATTTGTTTTCTTGTTGACTCGACACAAATGGTGGAATTTATGTGTTTGTAAAACAAATGGCTTGAGTAAAGAAACTTTTTTTTTTTTTTTTTGCACTAAACACTACTTCCAAATTCCCAGAAAAGTCATATGATGCTTTTTCTATTCTTAAACATCACTAAATATGTTTTGTTTTTTTTTAAAGACAAATTGCCAAAATGGAATAGAAAAATAGAATAGACTAGATCGATTTTCATTGTATTGTTTGAAGTTTAAAAAAAAGTGAAATAAAATGATGATCATAAATGCATACTTATAAATTTAATATGTATCCCTGAAATAAACAAATAACTAAGTAAATGCATATGCAATTCAAACTTACATCTAATGTTATTTGAGCTAAATGATCCATTTCTAAGGCTATACTTGCATGCCAGAGCCTCCATAGTAAATTACGACTATATCCATTCTCAAAGTCACTTTTGCAAAACCTATTTAATTAAATATTTATATAATGAATATAAACTATATGTATATGAGAGTATTTAGATACAAAAATGTTTATTTAATGTGTTGTATAATGCATATGAAAAGTTTAGAAATGAGGTTAATGTATTCCTTAATAAAAATAAAATGTTTGTACCTCACATTTTAAAAGTGACTTATAGTTATTAGCTTATTCTCCTTGAGAGATGATCGTAATTACATGAAAATACCTTCTTTACATCATCAAAAATGTAATTGTACACGAAGAACTTATGTAATTTATCTTATTTTCAAATCATTTTTGATATAAAAAATAATTCAAATTAGAGCATAAAATATACATATAAAATAGAGCCTCACTTGTCTTTATAAATATACTCTAAAATAGCCTCAGTTGCAATTGGAGGGATACCATTAAGTTCCAACCTCTCAGAGTCATAATTTTTTGTTCGGATAAGAGTGACATTAAGTTTTGAATTCAAATTTAAAATGATTTCCTCTTTAGACTCGCAGAATTCCATTTTGTATAGGATCTGGTGAAAGACAGGACTGGAAGAGCCAAGAAGGAATTTGTGGCCCTATAATTAATTACATTCCTTATTCATTGTTATTCAGGAAATTTTGATTTAGATGACAAATGGGAATTGCTTTGTTTATATAGAGATACTATTAATAAGGGAATTAGTTCATTAAAATTAAGGAGAAAAAATATAGTTATTTTTTACACAAGGAACAGAACAAACATGGACAAATCAATAATGACATACTTTCTCCCTCCAAAAATAATCGTTTATTTTTGTTTTCCATTCAGGTATGAATGTAAGACATTACATGTTAGATATTTTAAAACATATAAAATATACATTTATGGCATAACTCATCAATATATAAAATATGGGTCAATGTAATCTTACATAAAAGTTCTTTACTGTTGCACCAAACCCCCAGTTCTCATCCACGGAGAGAATCCCCACATCTGACATCTCTCTTCTTTCAAAACATTTCTCTGAACGATCTCTTATACTCTTTTCTTGTCTTCGCCAATGAGACCTTTCATTTGAATGGCATGAAGAATTCTCAATCAGTTCATTCCCTGAAGCACCACCTTCATCCATAATTAATAAATCATTGAAACAGAATGTTCACGACCCAGAAAGGAGCATAGGCTATGAACCTCTATGGCCTCTAAGTTTGTTTGAGGTCACTGGATGCTTATTTTGGAAAACAGAATGCAATTTGAAGGCTTAGGTGGCCGAATTTGAGGTTACCTCTCAGGTCAACAATTCTACAGACTACACAATCACAATTCAAAATGTTGTTTCAATAGAGTGGTCAGTTGTCAAAATGAACAACATTACATTACATTATTACACAAGTAAGTTCTTCCAATGGAAAGCAGTTTTCTTAAATGAATATTTGAGAGTGTGTAACGTCATTTAAGTCCTGAAAAGAAACGATTCTTCCCCAGCAAAAATTAGATACCCTTTCATTGGATTTTGTTTGGGGAAAAGACATTAGTTTCAATATTATTTGATTTAAAACACGTAGATTTTATTGACATATTACATTGAACTACAAATATTCCACGCAGCATTTCATTGAACAATTGTAAATATATTTATGTGTATCTATGTATAAGAATAAAATAATAATTTCTCTCCAATAAAGACGATTAAACTCATTCCCAATCCAATACTCGCCACAAGAAAAATCCCTTGTAAATGATTCAAGGAAATTGGTGGACGCATATCCGTGTCCTTTCTTAATTCTGTTACACGTCCTGTTCTTTTCTCTTTCCTATCACATTTGTTTAGATATACTTGAGAAAAATCCTCCTTCCATTTCTGTATCAAACCCATTTCGAGAAAGAGTTGTATTCTAGAGTATATATGTATGTATAAGTAATATAAATGTACTTTTGCTTAATTTTGAGTTAAGTTAATACCATACTTTTGATTAAAATGCTTTAATATGGGAAAGTTTTTTCTTAGCACAATTGCATACTCAGAAGTATAAAACTTTGCTTTTGATATATATATAAATTGAAAATCATGTTTCTTAAGGTAGAAATTCATAAAGGAGTCTCCATCTGAGATATACGCAATCCTGAAAAAGTAATTTTCTTTTGATTAATCAACTGTTGAAACCCTTGATTCAGTATATGTTTGTTACTCCTTCTTTTCATTCACAGTTTTGAGGCAATTCAACTGATTCACACATATATATCCCTTCTCCGATGCTTCGCTCAATTTTCCACCAATTTTTTTATAAGTAGCATCCTCTGAAAACTATTCAAAAAAATTTGTTCGTAAATAAATTTCTACTTAATATTATCATAAGGTACAAAACCTGAAATAAAGATTTATAAAACAATCCATCCATTATCATAATGTTCAAATTACTTCCTGCTAATTCTTCTAATGTATTGATAGGCTTCTCCATATTCGAAAGAGTTAGAAACGATATCAAACTTCCACTATATGCTTAAAATGTAAGGTAAAATGTTTCTGATACTAGTGGATCAATCATTGAAGAACATACTTACATGCAATAGTACAAAATGAGTAAAGGAACCAAGTTCCTAGAATTATTCTTAAAGATACCCTCTTTGGATGGATTATACCTGAAAAAAGTTATCGATTGCTTTACTATTTGACGGCAACTCTATTCGTAATCAACAATTTATTTTAAATACAATCGTTTACTTTTTTCTAATGCTACTTATTGGAAGTTTTGTAGTCACTACTAGACTTTACCATTCTATACATATATCTCTCTCCTGTAGATGTTTTTACCTTGATTAAGAAAGGATCCCCATATGTTTATAAAGGTCATTGAGATTCGAATCTTTTTTTCCTCATGAATATGTTGAAGAATTGCCACAAAACTTATTGAAAATAGTACCATAGTAATCAAAATCATATACCATAGATTTTTCTAATAAAACAATTAATAATAATAATAATAATAATGAATCAATTACGAATATATTTACTTCAAACGGCCAAAGAAGTGAATGCCATTTAGGAAGTTCTTGTGGAGCACGTGTAAGAAACGTTAGGAATTGTTCTGAGTGGCCCGTGGTAAAGTCAATTGCCATCTCACGCTCAAATTGGCGTGTTAATGCTCCAATGGCAACATCTACTTCCTGTTTGTTTAAAAGAAAATGTAGTCCTTATCCTAGAAATGTTTGGATTTGTGCCTACCTTTCTTTGAGCCATTCCAATGATACCGTTCCAGCTTCCGTTTTGATCAATTCCTCCCCATTTACCGTCAATGCTCTCAACCAATCTTTCATTTAAATACAATAATTATAATTCGAGATACTTATTTATAAAAAATACGCACTCGATATTAGAACCTAAACTTTCTCCAACACCCTCCACTATTCTTTTTTCAAATCCATCTACAATATTTGAAGATATTTGAAACAAATAGGGTGGATGTTTCATGTATGCAACCCTTAAATTGTATCCCATCAAATTCTTATTTTGATCATTGAAATCAAATTTCCTTATAAAATCTACAAAATAAAAAGACAAATTTGGCAAGTTCTTCAAAATTTCTAGATTTAATATAGAAAATAATACCTGATCTATTATTTGACCAAATATTCGTCAATATAAACTTTTCATCAGCATATGGATTTATTTGATAAACGTTTACAACATTCTATGTAGTATTAAAATATATTTTATTTTCATAAAGTACAAATATGTATGTATGTTGATAAAATGAATCTACTACCTGTAATTTTGATGAAGGCAAATAAACTATTGCAACATGAACTATATCCATCAGAGTTTGAAGTCCATTTACATCAGATAAAGATTTCACAAATACAAAGTAAGTGTAGGGATCATTTGTTAGAGAGCGATCCCATACCTAGGAACTCATATATGTACGTACATGCTCCATTCAAAAAAAATTTATCAATATAAGTAAGTTTGAGTGTACCTTTCTAAAAAAAGACTCAATATGCACTCTCGGTCCGAAGACAAGGGTTTGAATGCAGGTTTTTGAGCGCAGCATTTCCAAGGAATGAATCCAAGAACTAATTCTATTTTGATAATTAAGAACCCTTTCGAAGAAAATAAAGATTAGTTGAGTGCATAGTTGAGTGGGGAAAAAAATCAATATACAATATACAACACTTACCTAAACTCCTCTTGTAGACTTTGAAGTATACTGTACATCTTTGAATTTTCCTCTGAGAAATCCAGTATGAAAATAGAGCATGCGGAATTAACACCCGTCATTTGTGATACCAAATCATTTAGAGAAACTATATGTAATTTAGGAATTCATTAGGCATTCATAATAGCTCTACACCTTTTCAACTCAACCTACAATTGTGTTTCTCATGTGTTTTCCCACCCCCGAATCGATTCATTATTATCAACAAAATTATGAAGTTAACTCTCATTCTTTAAATTTCCTTGCTAATAATTATTCTTTTGTAAAGACTTGTGCGTTACTTTGCAAACAACTGAAAGACCAGGAACCGATATTATTTCCATTTGTATTTGCTTGTTTGTTTGTTTGTTTGTCAAAGAACTTTGTGAGTAGCATGCAATTTATTTTTCAATTAAACATTTATTAATTTGAATGTTTTACATGAAAAGATTATTTACCTTATGGTGATCATTTGTTTTTAAACTATTATTACATTAATAAATAAAAGCTATCAAAAAGAAGAAAAAAAACTTTATTTTGAATGAAAAAATAAAACTTTGTATCTTATGAATGATTTATTAGATTTTGATGACAAAAATATGCTTAAAATTCAACACATAAATATCCTACCTCTTATAATTCAGGGGTAATGTTTCATTTTGAGAAGGTAAGTAAGGAATAAGAACATTACATTTATATATATATGTATTTCAAAAAGACCAAACTGATTGATGAGTTAATAATTATCATTCATATTTAATATATGTACAAAGACACTCTCCAGAGTTGTCCAAAACCTACAGTGGATTTATTTTTAAGAATTATCTCATCATTTATTATAGTATTACTACTAATAGAATAATTTTTTTTTGAAGTTCTTAGTATTTAAAAACGTTTACAAACTGATCATGCAGTTAATCAAGAGCGATCTTTACAGAAACTGTTCGTTAGCTGAGTTTTTTCTGTATAAACTTATATCCCTGAAGGCATTCAGGGATATAATTTACCTTAAGGAATAATTAAGATCTGTAATACAACAAACATGCAAAGCAGTAATATACATATGTAGATTAGAATTCGATCATTATATCGGTGGGCCAATTAAATTTGCTGATTATAGACAGTTATAGGTAATCATCGATGATTGGTAAACTCATAAAAATCGGCAAAATTAATTATTGCAGTCTCGTCATGTACACTCTTTTTGAAATTTTACCACATCACCAACACCGATTTTGATAATTTTATGTCAAGGTGTTCATCCCAAGAAAAAAAAACATTATGTTTAAAATATCTGACTTTTGGCGGAAGCCCATCAATGTTTGACTTCTTTCAAAAGATATTCCAACTTCAACAAACTATAACTCTGTCTAGAATTGACCGATTTCAAAGCTTTTTACTTCAAAATACTCGCCCAAAAAAAATGATTTAATTCAATTTTTATTAACATAGTATTTGTACAAAAAATACCATGAAAACATAATTGCAAATTATTAAAAGTGGTACACCAGTCAATCCACAAGATTGCTATTTTTTGCAAGAGCTTTAACCTCCACTTACCCCATATGTATGTATCTAAATAAATTAGACTGTTATCTTAATGGAATTAAGGCTCATCTTTGCAAAACGTCATAATTACTATAGTAGTAAATTTCGTCCATTTTCTTTTTTGTATTAGTATTACTAGTTCTGAAAATAATAATTAAAATTTCTCGTAATAGTTATTTTCTATATTTTCAGATGATGAATTTAATAATATACATAACTTAGTTTTTTTTTTATTATCAACAAATAAAATTAAACATTATCTAACTAAAAAAAATAATGTCTGACTAACTCACACAACATCAATATCAAGTGCAATAACATCACTTTGAGTGCTTCATTTGAGTATCTTCACCACCTATTTTGCAACTTCCCGCAGTGCTTGTCACAAGGTTAATAGACATTAAAATGTTTGAAATATCAAAAGTAAAAATTTCTACTTTTTTAATGTATATTCTTTATTTTTAATGGAGCATGAGTGGTGAAGAAAATGTAGAGTGACCTCATTATTTGATCTATTCATATTAGTTATACAAAAAAGCCAATATTAGTCATTATGTATCACTTTTAACTAGTTTGTGAGTAATCTAGAGTAGATGACGGATTTTCAATGAATCACCGATTCAATTTTGACTCATTTGCACAGTCTGTATTCCTGAACTATGAGTGATACATCAACTCGAAAAGACATGCCACCCGGCAGTATTATTAAAGTCTACTTTGTGGCTTGATAGATGTAAAAAGGCTTTACAGTCCTTTTATTGACCTACACAATTGTCAAAAAAGTAATATTTCCTTTTTGTAAATCCGAAAGTGGTCTTCAACTAAATTTAAAATATAGAAACCTCAAACTCACGTCCAACTAGAAGGGCTTTTGTTAATATGCCTTATATTTCCCCTCCCTCCCGGGCACCCCAACTCCCCAATTCTACATTTATACAAGTTTTACCCCCCTTCCAAGTTTAAAAATCATTTCTGTTCTCTTTCTTTTAATACCATCTATAGCAACTTGAAAACATTTCAGGGGATAACTTTGAAATAAATTTCAAGAAGAAATAAAAATCTGGTGAAGTAAAACTCAAAAAAAATTACAAATGCTCATACAACTTTATTTTACAAAAAAGAAATTAACTCAAGATAATATGTCCATATGATTATTCTACAACTATTTCTATAAAAAAACAAAATATGTACATATGTGCAACAAAACCAGTGATTTTGTTTGTATAAGTATATTTATATTTCTTCATGATCATTTACGTGCTTATAAAGGTTTAATTTGTGTTTGATAAAATAATTAAATAAATATTACTTTTGAAAAGTATAGCTTGTTAGTAAACTTTTTAAGTATTTTTCCATATAACTATATGATATTTTGCTTTAAAAAACCACATATTTATATGATCTCTAGGCATAACCTATTGATTTATTATCGGTTTTATCAATTTGAGAGACAATTGAAAATAGAGAAAGGTGTTTGTTTAATCTCACAGTTAATAAATGTGGATTTATTTCTCTATCAGCCTCGCGTATTCATTTTTTAAACTATCATAGACGTAATTTTAAGAATTATATATATTTGTATCTACAAAATTAAAAGATCCTTACATACAAAAAAAACAAATAAAAGCAGGTTTTATAAGAATCAGTGGTTTTACTTTAGTCAAAGCTAATGTATGACTAATAATATGGATGTACTAGTCATACACAAAGAAGTTTTCCATTAATTTAGTTTTTAAAATGTTTTGCAGAGGCAAAGATAATTGCCACCACTGATAATTTTTTTTTTTATGTTCAACGAAACTATCAGAAGAATGTTTTTTGAAAAGATATTAATTACCGATATGTTGGCATAATTTTCTTTTCACTACACAATTAGTAACTTTACAAAACCTCCTATTTCTTGAAAGATATTAATTTTTTATTTTCTTGTTAAAATATAAAATTATAGAATCCTTAATTACCTTTCAATAGTTACAAAAGATTATGATACGATGCATAAAGAAGTCGAAATATAGTATATACATAAAATATGTATATTTCATGAACGGAACATTTTCCTTTATTATATTCTAAACCTTTCATCAATGGATGTTTAATGTTTAATTCTTTCGTATGATTATTATAATTTTAATGATAAGTAGCATACATTTCAATATGAGTCATATGATTATATTTATCCTTATAACCCTTGAAATATTGTATGCTATTTGATCTTTGGAAACCTTCAATCAAAGTTATTATTTTATGAAGCTAGAAAATTATTCAAAAATTAAGCACCATACATAACAATGAATGTTCACAAAAAGTTAATGTATATAACTAATATCTACTTGGGTTCTCAGACCATGAGTTGACATGACAAAAACTATCTTTTAAATTACTTCGAGTCAATCTCTCTTTTTATATGTTCCTATTGTGAATGGCATTAGATTCATTGTTTTGTTGTCTTCTATATTTCATTGAAACGATTTTTATGAGAGTGGTATTGATTCAAGCTCTCTTTTAAGGTGTGGATCAAATCCATTGCTTTGAAAAGATTTAATATATTTTTGAACCTTGCAGATGTTTTCAGAGAAATTTATTTTCGCCTAAAACCTCTATGTATTTTACGAGCTAAATAGAAAAAATAGTATGAATCCACCACTGATGGGTAAGAAAACCTAAAATATATCCAGACGGTCTACAATACTCGAACTCTTTTATAGATGGATTACTAATTATTACTATCTAGTCAGATAAGAAAAAAAAAGATAAAATGAGAGGACTTTTTGAGCCGAATGACATTCATGAGAATTTTAACCTTCGAGTAAAAATGGAGACGTATCAAGGTGTGAAACCCAAACACAACGGTTTAATATAGCCAAGACCTTTAAGTACTTTGTATATTTTTTCGCCATTAAAAAAGTGTTTCTCACTTTCAAGATCCAAATCTTCGAAGGAAAGGGCCAAAGAATACAAATCTTCAGACAAGGAGCTCACTTCTTGTCACATGCCACAAACCTATTTCATTCCATTATCCTCTATTTACATTTATATTTGATCACATTTGTATTATTTCCAATCAAGTTATTTAATATTTTCTCTTTGTAATCGATTATTATTATCTATTCTATGAATATATACGATAGCAAATCAAAGATAGTTAAAATATACAGAAGTGTAAAATTTAGATGTATTATCAAATTGTTGAAAGTGTCGATGAAATAATTAATGGGAATTGTTGAGTCACATCTTCATGGTAGCACTGTTTTGATTGCCCAGGAGCTAAACATTACCCAAAAAGTATCGTTTGTAATCAATTAAATAATATAACCTTCAATTTCATGCAAGAAGCAAGGATTAATTTTTTACTACACATCTATTATATACTACAAGTATATGTATATCTGGTATAACAA
Organism: Lepeophtheirus nordmannii; assembly: GCA_963680855.1. Taxonomy (NCBI): domain Eukaryota; kingdom Metazoa; phylum Arthropoda; class Copepoda; order Siphonostomatoida; family Caligidae; genus Lepeophtheirus; species Lepeophtheirus nordmannii. Next base: position 17,470,374 of record OY804525.1, on the reverse strand, counting down.
TGATAAAACGCTTAGTTTGGTATTTGTTTGATGTAATTTTGAATAAAGTTCTTTATATTTTGACCATGGAACCATCAAAAGTAAAACTGTTTTTTGTTAAACTTTGTAGAAATTTTTTAATTTGTTCTTCTTTTTGTAAAATGTAATATTGTTATATGTTAGTTTGTTTTTGCATTACTTAATTATTAGTAATGGTTAAGAGGGATTACTTTTCTTTGTCACAATATCAATTTTTTAATAGTTTTATAAATAATAATAACTATTAGGCATAATATACCATTTTTTACATATATACAATAATAATCGTAGAGTCCCATTTACTTCAGATTGTTGTGATTCTTTTAAAAGCTCAAAATCAATTTACTAAACTCGTATTTACTATATTTGATTGATCTGTTTAATGAGTTTAAACACTAATATGCCTACGCCTATTTTTGTATTGAGCTCCTTTTGAATAACTGCTATAATTAAACGAAACTACAGATAGGAAGATCATATTTTTATACTGAATTAATGTTTTTTAAAAAGCTAATTTTTAGATTTAAGATGAAACAAAATTATTTGAGATGAGTCTTTTTTTTATTATTCTTTGTCATGACGAAAATACCCGTTGGCGTGTTTTAACGTTGATCTATCTAAATATAAAGTCTACATACTCTTACTAATAGCTAGTGGTGTATTGGCCCAAAAAATTGTAGAGTCCGTTTTAAACCTGAAAAACGCGTCCAAATCGTACGCAAAAATCTTCCCACATTACAATTTTTGCTAAATGATGTCGTTATAAATATCTGACAGTGAAGTCATTACCAATATGTATATCTCGGTTGTATTAGAAGTATAAACATACATTATTTATGGAAATAATAAATACTTTAATTAATCTCGATTTTAGAACTAGTATCTTGCATGAAATGAATTTAATTGGCAGACTGAATTACTTACTGTATTTTTAGTTAAAACTTCGCTTTGTCAAGGGTACTTTAATATTTATGACATTTTTAAGGGACGGGATGTGGAACAAAAATAAAAAGGATAAGTTAATGTCCCATATCATAGACCAATATAACCCATCAAATTTATACCATGGTGTAAACATACAAATATGAACTTTTCGCAAAGTGTTTAAGTGACCATGGAAAAATAAGGGTGGACTCTCAGAGAGATGCATGTAAATTTATTAAATTAGTTTACTAACGAAGGATATTCTTATTATAATAATTTTCAAATTTGAATGGAGATTTTGTGGCCACAATTGTAGTTTCTTAAGAAAATTAAGTTAACAATAAATGAAAAACATGGAGATAATACAAAACCTCTTTCTTTTGAAAAGGAAAATGGTTGGAATTATATTATTTTTTTTATCAAGAATTAAACTAAATGTCCCATAGAAAAAAGGGATAATGTTGATTATAACCTAGTAAATCTGTGCCATCTTATAGCTATAAATATGTTGTTCATTTGTTTATACTCTATTGGCTTTTAGGCTATGACCCTCGCTACCCATCACTAAGTAAATCCACACCATCTTGCGGCTATGAATATTTGTTATTTTGTTCATGTCCAATTAAATATGCATGTGTTTACCTACATACATATACATAGGATAGTTGAACATTGTATCCAGGGCAACAAGGCACTGGAACAGACTCTGTATGAAATTAATGATTATTACTTTTATTTGAGAAGCAAATGAAACTGGTTCTAACTCATTATGAGCTTCATCACTATTATACAAATGCATTATATATGTATCATAATTGCAATACATGTTTATTTTAGCTCTTCATCTACATAATTAAAATATCTGCTAATTTGGATTGAATTACGCAAAGAGAAGTTGAATTAAGGTACATAGAAAGCACTTGTACTTTAAATATATGTTCATGTAAAATATCAATGCTCTTAAAAATAAATATCTTATTTAAACGTGAAACTATACTATACAAACAATTTGGTGAGATTTATATCAATCATTTAAGAGCAATACTCTGATTAAAAATATTCTATACCAGAGATGTCAAACATACGGCCCGTTAGCCGAAATCAGACTGCAAGGAGGTTCAATCAGGCCCGCAGGAATATTTGAAAGTGGAAAAAATACATAAAGGAAATAGATTTAATTTTTTAATCAAATGTAATTCATGAATTATCCGCTAGGGGTGCTGGTTAGTCTTTCTTTATAAGTCTCATGTAACCTCATATAAAGTTCATTATTATAATTTTCAATACCAGTTATTTAAAGTTTCTGCAATTTTGTGAAATGTTTTGTAAAAGTGTTGTTCAATAAATTTTTAGTTAAATTTAACAATGTCCTTCCTCTTCTTTAAATCAAAATAAAGGGAAGACATGATATTTTGGTATTTATAGCTAAGTATGCTAAAATTTAAATGGTTTGGCCCACTATGTCTTCCAAGGGCTCAATGTGGCACCCCAGCTTTATACTATGTAATTGACAAAGGTCTTATAAGTCCTTAGTTGGGATTTAAGATCTCTAATTTTAAAATGACTTTACAAAGCATAATTTTCCCTCAGATTATAGTAAAATAATTACCAATTGAACTCGTTTGTTAAAGAGCCTTACTCACATTTGACTCAAGGCACTGAAAGTACAGACATAACCTAAGTAATTAGTTCTGCGGTTATACAAATGTAAAGGGGGTCAAAAAGGTATGCAATTTATATATATTGATAAATTTATGTTTGAATATTCTCCAATATAATAATTAATTATGTTACTCATTGTTCGATATGCAAATATATATATAAAGTAAATTCCTAGAGACGGAAACCAATTAATCATATTCTGGAGGGAAAATATGGATTTTTAAAAACTTTCAGGAAGAAATATGGGCCAAAAGAGTTTGCCAGACTCATTTATTCGAAATAAATAACATTTTCAAACATAATATATTTTGAAACATTGTGTCATTATGATAATAGTACCATATATTGATATCATAGTACAAGAAAATAGCAGTTATTGCTCAAATAGCAATGAACAAAACAATACAAACTTATTATACAATTTAACCCTTTATACACTTTCCTCCATTCTTAATCAAATCCATCACCCTCCTATTAACAGGGGATGTTAATTTATGCACTTGTTGAGATGTGATTTCAGAAGATACATCCTTGATCCTTTTTTCCAAATATATTTTTTACTGTTGAATTGATACCTCTTTTTATAAACCTTCATCTTCAGATTCGACTAGAGGTTCTCTATCAGATTCAAATCTGGGTTCTGAGGTAGCCAGTCCGTCATACGTTCACCAGAGGCCCCTTAGTCTGAAAACCAAGCTTTTGTGAATGGAGAAGCATGGCTTGGGGCTTTGTAATGAGATTCTGGATGACAGTGTCATTTTTTTAATTCAACCAGGGTAATAAATTCTCTTCCAAAAACTCACAGTAGTTCACAGAATTCATTTTGACACCTTCAGGGACAAAAAAGGGACAAAGAATCCCACTTCCAATAATCTCAGTCCAAATCATCACTTCCCCTCCTCCCAGTTGACACCTGAATCGCAATTGTGGGCTATAGCTTTTAAGAAGCTATCCCTTGGTCACATCGTTGGGAATCTCAAGGGCTGCTTTAGCCTCGTCTGTCCAGAGAGCATTTTGAAAATTGTTTTTCAAATATTTAGTGGCCCATTTTAATCGCTTCTGACAGTTGATATCACTCAAAGGAGGACATTTTGTGGGTATTCTCTGGTCGGCCATTTGTTTCAAAATCTGCTTTCAGGTCCTTTTAGAGATGCCAGACACTCCTGCATAGCTTTGCTTGTGATGTTTGGGTTTGTTAGCACACTCCTCTTGATTTCTTTCAAATCTCGTGATGAACTCACCTACGGTCTGCCACTTTTGTGCTTTTTTCTACCATCTTTGCGGTCAATGACGAAACGTTTCACAGTTTGATAATTTCGTTTCAAATTTTTTGAAATTTCTAATTCAACAATTTAACCCTTCTCACTATCCGTCAATTTCTTTCCTTAAGCCATTATTAGTAAATGTATGTTACCTGCATAAACTTTTGGCTCACAGGAAAATAGGAAAATGTTTCACAATTATTAAATTTTGGGTTTTTTCGTAAAATGTAGTAAAAAAAAAAAAAAAAAAAACGGCAAGCAGGAAATGATGGAAGAGGTGAAACTTAAAAATAAAGCAAAATTAATAAAGAAATTGCAAAAAAAATAGGCCTGCAAAACCTTTTTGTCCCCCAGAGTATGTGTATATAATATATATTTAAATTATATCAGACACTCGACGTGTGTCAGCGCCACAAACTAATATTTTAATCTTTTTGCACCTAAATGGTATTAAAGAGCTCTTGTATAAAAAATAATGTTGCTGAGCCCGGACTCATCATTATTATAAATAGGAATGAAAATCATATGCAATTCGGGCGTGTGATAAAAAAGTGGAGTTGGCTCTTCAAACAGGCCTTTTTGTTTTCCGAAGCTGTTATCATTTTTCCTTTATTACTACTGAGGGGAGAACATCTACCTGATAGTAAAGATCTCGCATGAAGGAATACATGATTTAAGGTTAATAAAGGAAAGTAAATGTAAACAAAAAGGGCTCAAGTCCTCGTATAATTATTATTAGTTAAAAATACATAATTTCCTGACATTAATTTCAGTTAATTTTATGCCTCTCATCTATGTTATTATTTATTGTTGTATATATAATGGAGAATAGCAGCTTCTAGCTCAGTAAAACGCCATGACAGCTCAAGCTGCTTCCCCCCTCGACATTCATCAAATTGTCAAGATTACCAGGTTGATTTTCTCTTTCTTTTTTTATAACACGCCCGAATTGCATATTATTTACATTCCTAACAATCATCGTAATTTTTTAGGGGATTTGAAAAAAATTTACATTCCTAATTATAAACTGAAGTGATACGTCCACTTCAATCTTTTGTAAATTTAATTAATTAATCCGTCGTTTTAATTGTTTTTTACATACTCCATAATATGTTATCATATTTTTGGAGCAAAGTACATATATATATTTCAATTTAATAAATAAATTATAATTAGTACATAGTACTCAATACCTACAAACATGTATCTATACCAATGTAAAGTGTAATAAAATAAATAAAAAACTTGCTACTATATTTTTCTTATAGATATAATTCGTTTCTATGAATGAAGTATATGCATATAGATATTTGTATTTTACACACATATGTGAGTACATTAAGATAAGGTTTGTACTAAACATAATATATGTATATGTATACTTGTAATGTATGTATTTAAAAAAATATATTCTCCATTTAGTTTACAGGTTATTTATTAAATAAATTGTACGTATTCATACATTATTTGCTTCAATTGTAGTTTTTAAAAAAAAACTCTGAGCAAAATTCTTATTCAAATAATTCTTTATTTTTTTGTCACAACAATAACTTTTTCCCAAATTATAATATAATAAATTATATTATAATTTTAAAAAAGTGATCTTCGTCCCGGGAACTCGTTTCCCATTTGATATATGAAATTAAAGTACATGCATTGATATTTATACGTGATCGTATTTTCTTCATGTCAGCTGTTGCTTACTTGCTTTCTCTCTAAGTGTAATACTACATGTAAAACTTAGGCAAATCCAAAATTATCATGCATTACTAGTTGTGCTTTGATTTGGTTAATTTGGCAAATATATCCCTGATGGAGTTGATGAGCGACTCCTTTGTATTGACTCTGTTGGCGTCGCTCTCAGAGACGCCCCATACAATAAAAGTCATATACAGCTAGATAGGAAGCCAGTTTTGATTCTCCCAGAAGTAAGAATAATTGTTACAGTACTATTTTTATGTTTTATTAGAGTTGTGTGCTGGTGCACAATCTGTTGCCAAATGTATCACCTTCCATTGGGGATCTTGTTCATCCCCATATCTCTTACAATCTTCCTCATTGACTGTCTAAGGTTGTAATTGATGATTTTTTGGGATGTTGTTGACTATTTCCTCGTCGTGGGCGTCACTGCAACGCTTGTGGGCTTTTCTCTTGATATCAAAGTCGTCATTAACACCCCTTGACTCCATAAACTTGCTATCAAAATAAATAAAAGTTTTTTAGGGTGTTAATAGAGAGGTTATTAAGGATTATAAAACTTCAAAATTTGTCTTCCCGGCTCAGATACCAACTACAATGGACCTTCTCTGATCATCCTGCTTACGTATGTTCATGTTTAAACTCAAAATTAAACTGAAGAACTGTCTAATATTGTAGATAGAAAAGCGGATATTTTGGGTGTGCCCGTACAACAAATTTAAAAACAGATATGGCCTCCTAAAAATCGGGTGTGTGTATAGTGTATATAAACTTCTTTCATGTATGTGAATTAGAGTATTCATAAACTCATGTAACAAATTAATATACAATCATTTGACGTTATAAGGTACAGTTTCAATTCTTTGACTCTAAACATATTAAAACTGATTAAAAACTAATTAATATTTGTTAAATACTCTTGCTTAATTACAAAATTAATTAATTAACTTGAACTACGAAACGCATGAATTACTTTCCTTGCTTAAACTTAATCTAATTATCATGATACCATAGATTGTTTTTTTTAATATTTGTCTTTCGTATCTGAGACTCATTCTGATATTTGAATGTGTCTCAATTATATGATAATCTTTTTATTCCTACTAATTTTAATTTGTCTATAAAACAAACACTTTAACAACAGCTAAAATTAAAAATATATTTCTTTCATATACATATGTACATTAGAGTACATTCAACGTCCGAAGGTTCATGGATTTTATTACCCATTCTGTCAATGTGAGACTTGATCTCTCAAGAGTCTGTGCAGACGATGAGCCAAATCGGAGGTGGTCTATATGCTAAAGCAAATATATATTTTATTGAACTATATAATAAGTACATAAGAAATCTCAACTTTTTTGTTTTTGACTCAAAACTAGTCGTATTTGATATCAAATTAAACCTCTTCATCCAACTAATCATATGAACTTTAACAAAATATAAAAAAATAAAATTCTTAAACTTTTTTTTTGGTTCAAATGTCATAATGATAAAAACATTAATATTCTTTTTTTATATTTATAATTTCGTATATTTGAGTTCTTTTTTATATCATTCTGATACTGTTTTTTGCCTTTACAAGAAAGAGATGATGAAAAATCCGATGGAAACTTACCTGTTCTCAATGTTTTCAATACAATATTATGAGTTGTACGACGAGACACTGGTATTTGACGTAATTGATGATGAACATTAAGAACATCAAATATTTTTTTTACAGCAATTTTAGTCTGATATTTGCTTTATCATATAATTTTATTTAGCTGAATAAGTACGGTACAAACTGATTTCTAATTACGTTGCTGTGTAGTACATTTTCCTTTGGCAACTTTCTCCTGCATATACCACCAAATACATCTCAAAGCCTGACAGCAGTTTGGAAAGTGGACTTTTGTCAATGTCCCATCTTCTATCGTAACAGTATATCCTAAACCAAGAACAGCACCTCCAGATCTCGTATTTTTAGTTTACATTGCAACAATTGCAAAGTTACTAAGTTTTAATAACAGATTTTAGGCCTTACCGAAAATTAATATTTTTAGTAATTTTTGTTGAGATTTTTTAAATATTAAATGGTAATATAATATATATAAGGGCTTGATTGTCTATTAGAGACCACTTTCTGAATTGGTTCATTTTTTTGTACAGTTATTTCTGGGATTAAATCTCACATTTCAAAAAATGAGTAACAAAATCTATGAAACATTTAAAAATTAAGGGGCGTTTGATGCACCCTAATATATGTACATACATACAATAGTTCCACTCATGAGAACAAATACTCACTATCCATATGTTTTGCTTTGTTTTTCTGGAGATATTTTAAAACAGGGCATAAAAAAGTCGTCTTAAAGAAAAAATTCTGTCAAATGTTCTTATAAAACCCATAGAGGATTGTATCTTTTTAGAACAGTTCTTGAAAATAATCAAGAAATAAATGAAAATGATGATTTTGTTCAATTTAATGCATACATTAATATTGATCTTTAATATCAATAAATAGACCCTTCAGTGTTCTATGAATATTCAGTAAAAAACACGTATAAAAATTTCAACTCGTATATGTAACAGTTTGATTCCCTAAAGCTCAACTGTTATATAACATAATACCTCCATGTTCAAAGTAATAATATGATATGACTAGAGGGATTTAAGTACAGATATAAACCTTTATTCAGAAGACTGATAAGCCTTGATACATGACTTTCTATTGCATTCTAAATTTGATACTGCTGATCATATATACTTGTACGAATGTTTTGTAATGATAGCAAACTATCCTTGCAGCGGAATCGGGAGACGGATAAGGGGCCATTAATCTCTTTATTTTTTTGGAAAAAACAATGCAACGTTGTGTGATTAAAGTGTTTTCAATACTTGATCTCATTTTTAAGAATAATTTTTACCCCCTGATCCTTGTTTTAATTGATTTTCATCTTAATTAGCTGCATCAATTAGTTTTATTGTCTGATGGACGTAATTTGAGGCAATTCAACCGACTAAGTTCACCTACTTAATAATTTAAAAGCACACAATAAATTAGGAATAATTGGTGTGTAAAAAGTATAGTGAGTTATTATGAAGCAAATAAATGTTTGAATATATTTTTTATACGGAGAGCTTTGAAAACAATTTTATTCCTCATGTAAACACTTGTAAAAGGATATTGGTACGAACAAGTTGATTAATAATTAAGAAGGATCTTATCCGAAGTTAGATTATTATAAACTAAAGATAAATGATGATCTGCCATATAAAATCTTAGAAGATTAAAAAATAAAGGTAATTGTATAGGAAAAATGAGTTTTATTATAAAAGAATAATTGGTTTAATATATGATTAATGAATGCCTTCATTATTATTAAGCTCGTATTTTATGCATTCTCAACTGATGACTCGTAGGTCTTAGAACAAGATAAGTTGAGTACTATGCTTTGTTTGTTCTAGAGCCTATTTTGAAATAGTTAAAATAGCACTCTTTCGATTTATATAAAGTGTACCTATAGCTTTTGAGCTAAATAATATCATAAAAGCTTCTATATAGATGATGGAGAACAGTCTTACAACTATTAATAAATTGATACAAACAAGTTGCATAGATAATAATCTTTGATATACCTACAAATTATTAAAAAAAACAATCAATTTACATATATATTGAACGAAATAAATTTCAACCTATTTCAAAATAGGCTCTAGCCATTTTGCTAAAAGTATTCTAATTTGATTCATATTATCATTAATGCCATCAAATATAGTAAATAAATAACGAAAATACAAATACCAATTGCATTAATCCCCCAGCACCTGTAAATAGCACATTTGATAATAATTAAAACCAATTAAAGAATTGGATCATGATATAACATAAGTTAGAGGGTCACTCTTATTAGAAATGATTAAAATAAGCAAGAACCTCTTTTTACTTTTTTGTTACTAGAAAAGCTTATTTCTATAAAGGAACATTAATGAACAAGAAAAGAACCTTATTATTATTTGATACTACACAGTTAATCACTATAAGTCAGTGGTCCCCAACCTTTTTCTAACTGCGGACCGGTTAACACTTGACAATTTTACTGCGGACTGAGGGGTTGAAATATTAATAATAACAATAAACGTGAATTATCTGTTTACTCATATGGAACTTTATTAACACATTGCTCCAACATTACATAGAATGATATTATAACATTAGGAATTGATAAATTAACTAACAGATTACTCCAACAATATAACATTATATTAATACATCAAAAACTGTCTGTATCGTTAAATCAATGGGAGCCCTGAGCTGTTTTCTTTGCTACGATATGGTCCAATCTGAGAATAAAGGTAGACAAAGACACTTGCAGTGTGTTGCTTATGTCCAGTCTACTCCTTTGCCTTGTTTTGGTAGCTGTCACTCCAGAAAACTCCGTTTCACACAGATAGGATGTTGGAAATAATGGCAACAGGGTTGCAAATAACAAAAGAGCGCGGAGAACATGTAGTAGGCATTGTAGCTTGTTGCCTCAGAAATCCGAGGAGTCAATTAAGAATTATCAACTCAAAAATAATTAAAAACTACTCTGCACAATTAATTATATTTTGGAATTTGCGTTTATACTCAATATTTTCTTCTTCTCCTACAGTCTATAGATGAAGTAGGTCTTAGATAATAAATAAAACAGAAATAACTGATTAATTCTTGTGCATCCCGGTACTGATTGATCCACGGACCTGGGGTTGGGGACTATTGCTTTAATAGAAATTAACAGCTGCCACTATATATATATATATTATTATTTTTCTTTTTCTTTTTTTTTTTGGGGGGGGGGGGGGGAGGGGGAAGGTATAAAATCCCACTTATAGAGAGAAAAAAATCCACAATATAAGGAACTCCTGCTTTAATTTGAAATTATAGCATATATGACTATGCAAATGCATCTTTTAATAAATGTTTGCTTTTAATTTGGCAAATTATTATACAACTATTCTTCTTTATAAATTATACTCTGCTCTTTCTTTTCAATATTGATTTTTTTTTCTTTATCTTCAACTATTTATGTACATATATATGTATATATATTGTATATGGTATTCAACGACATGCTTTCCTTTGTTTCTGAATGGTAAAACAAATAAATAACTTGACTATAAAATGCCAATATATATATATATATTATCAAATTAATTTGTAAAATGACATTGTGTCTTTATTTACACACATCTCAAAACTTATAAGATCACGATTAAAAAGAAACCCATTGACAGTCTTTGAATAAACAAACTTTAAGCCAGACATGTTCAAAATTTATATTCCTAACATTGTTAGTATGTGTAACAATTTCATCTTTCTTTAATTAATCTTAATTTCTTTAAAACAAACAATTCCTTATTTCATAATATATAATGTAATTACAAGTCGTAATCAATTCAGTTTTCAGCTGCATTGTATTTTTTATTTTTTCATTTGACAGTGAAATACCCAATCTCAATTTTTTGAATTAATACATTGATTTACACAACAATATAAAAATAAAATAGAAAGGGAGGGAAGATCAGCAAAAAATGTAAAATTTAGTGTTCACTTCATATGAACTGTCACCTTATTAGATATATATATATATATATATATATATCCCATAGACTACTGAGGGCAAAAAATACTGGGAATAAAAAAGTCTTTTTTTAATCATCAAAATTCATTTCATTCCCTACAAAAGTAGTGCTCCCCCCCCCCGATGCAATGCACACGTGCCAACGTTTATTCCAATTATCAAAACTGTTACAAAATTTTTAGCAAGTTAATAATTACAGAACAATAACTGCTCAATTAAAATATGCAATAAAATTTAAAGTTGGGTCGTCGGTTTCCTGAGTTTCTCAATAAATAAACAACAAATATTAGCTTAAATTTTTTTGGCTTCAAACCAAATTTCTCTAAATTCCATTTTAGTCATCATCTTTCAGACATTTTTAAAAAATGAAAAAAAAATCGATTTTAGCTATTCAAAAAAGAACGCGTATCTCAAGATATAGTGAATATTTTAGCGTGTAATTTGAAACAAATGTCAGTGACAATAATGTCAACTCTATTTTTTTATCGGAATTTCAAAAAAAAAATTAAGTTCAAATTTCTCGGTATTTTTTACTACTCATAGTAATATATATTGTAATAATAAGATAACAAGAGAAAAACATTGCTAATGTCCTAATAAATGGAGATGTTATCCAATAACCTTTTTGCAAAATCTGTATTTTTTATTGAAAATGATATCAAAGCGTAGAAAAAGAAATAAATCAAAAATATCTTTAAGAAACTTAACAACCCTTCAAACGTACATATAAATATAAATAATATATTTCATTGCAATATAATAGATACCTAAATTACATGTCAAAATTATGATATGGTAACTCTACTAAAGAATTTTTTTTGGGTAGTTTGCTCTGTTAAACACATAATATATGAATAATGTAGAATTATAACCACAATTTTACCCAAATTTTTGAAAATTCTTCTTCTTGAGTGTACATAAATTATAAGTAGATATTTTAACTATATTTGGCTTAGTGAAAATATTTATATATCTGTTTGCCTTACATATGTACATAAAATAAAATTGTACAAATATAAGGCAACGAACACAACACCACAACGGAGTATTTGTGCTACTACATACAGTAGATTCTACAACCTAATTTACATTTAAATTGTGTTCAACAATATTTTTTAAACTATTCTCTCTTATAAATACATTTTCATTTGCCTCCTTAGAAATGTTGGCGAAAAGAAGCTTATTTTTGGGCCTGGTTTTTTTTTTAAAATTCTTTTTTGTCATCAGTATTTATTTGAGGAATATGAGTTCTCTTTGAAGGATAGGTTTCATTAGTTGGACCCTCTCTCCCTCGTTTCCTAAGGCGAATATTATATTATACTATTATATTAATAATAACAATAAATGTGAACCCACTCTGACCTCATATGAAGGAATTGTGTTGAAAAAAAAATATTACATCTACATGAATTTGTCAGATTGACAGAATATTAAGCTTTTATAAGGCATTTTTCTATCTGTGTCTAAACTAAGTTGGCTTCATTCCAGCGAAAAACAATTATTTCAATGGGGGGTATACATTGAAACAATATTTTGAAAGTTGACTGTCATTGCTTGGAAAAGATAAAAGGTTTTTGAGAGCAATAGTTAATTTTGTATATAGATACATAAAAGACTCCAATGAAGAAAATTATTCATGTTCTAGCTTGAATTAAAGGGGATCCATGTACATATATTTTACTTTAAAGTTTTCGATAATATATACCGAAATTGAATTAAAAGGTCATTATCATATGGATATCAAGTATATCTAAAAGAAGAGTAATGTGGGTTCCACCATATTTTAGTGTAAGTAGCTTTAATGAGATTTAATGCTTGGAATTAAACTAATATGAACATATTATTATTTAGAATGTTGTGTATCAGTGGGAGCAATATGATTTTTCTATTTCATATAATCAGCCATAATTTTGTGACCACTCCAGGATTTAAAACGTGGAAGGATTTGTCGTTTCACTCAGTATTTTATCATCAAAAAATAAGAACCCAATATTGACTTCAAAAAAGTAGCACCTTCATAGTAGAACTTATTTTTCTTAAATGCAATAATTCAATATCTTACATTCTAACAGTTACTCATGATATTAAAGTAAACCATGTCTTTAAATATACAGAAACCAGCTTGAACTTCAAATGAACCTCTAGAAAACATAATCAAATATATGTACATCTATTTGAAAGATACTTTATTTATTGATAAATTAATGAACAGATACATACATAATATTTAGTTTACAATGAAATATATTTACAACGACAAACAAGTATGTAGTTCTTTCAGAATACTTCTTTTTACTTCATACTATTTGTAATTTCATTTTCTATTTCTATTTTCTAGTGAATATAAATCTTCAAATACACTGAAATCAATATTTAATTCAACAATATGTAAATATCATTTCTCTTACGTTTTTTGATAATTAAACAATTTTGATGTATCCTCCAATATATTTTAGATTCATACTATTTTTTCTATTTAGCTCGTAAAATACAAAGAGATTTTAGGTGAAAATAAATTTCTCTGAAAACATCTGTAAGATTCAAAAATATATTAAATCTTTTCAAAGCAATGGATTTGATCCACACTTTAAAAGAGAGCTTGAATCAATACCACTCTCATTCAAATCCAATCACAATAGGAACATATAAAAAGAGAGATTGACTCGAAGTAATTTAAAAAATGGAAGCCATAAAATCATATATATGTAATGAAAGAAATTAGAACAGAAAATCAGTGGATTCTCAACTCTTGTACTTTAAATGACTCTGCAATTAACGAATAAATTATAAATATAATTCATGACGCAACACAAAAGCTGTACTAATGATAAACATTGAATAAAAACCCCTTAGATAAATATAATCAACATGTATTTTACTATATAATAAAATTTAATAATCAAACCAATTTACAAACAAATAGACCAATAAATATTAAAAAGTCCAAAGATCTTCTAAATTGGTAACACTATTCTCATATTTTTTATTCAAAATAAGAGATGCTGCCTTTCGAACCATCTCTACGATCTTCACACACAAAACCATACACATATATTTTATGCCATTAATGGGTTAAAAAGTTGCATCAAAAAATGTAAAAGGGATACCACCTATCGCTTCAAATGCTTCCTTTTTTCGACTGGGTCATTGGTGACCTACATGTTATGGGAGACACCCCAAAATCTCTAACTATTTTATTCCAACTTTCTTCCTAAGAACTGTATCCAATTGTTAAACAATAACTACCAATCTGACCATGTATGACCTTTAATAATTATCCAATCACTGTATTACGATTCATAACCGTTATAAGGAGTTATAACAAGTCTTTGTCTAGTCAAGGTTAAATATCATCAGTCAAGCTCTTTGGATCTCATTCTCTTGAATGGAGGATGAGCTACTGAAGACTTTTTGTTTAGATATTCTTTTTATAGAGGTCTCTTAATAGCCTCAACTTTAACTTAAATCACTTTTTTCTGAGCCTTCCTCACTCCACTTTACGATTGAAGGGAGTGAGCTCCTTAACTAATTCTTTGTTTCGTTTTTAATTGGTAAAAAAAGAATAAAACAAAGTTATGTACCGTTTTGTTTGGGGGTCACAGCTCGATACGTTCCCCTTTTTATTCGATCAAGCTATTAATTTGTGTGTTGTTCTCATTTGAAGGCTAAAATTATCAAGAATGTGATTTGACTTAGGAAGTCCTTTTTTTAACTTTATTTATTTTTATTTTGTATTTGAGTTTAATGTAACAACTATGAGAAGTAGAAATCTTTATGGTTTCACACTATATTTACATATATGAATCATAACAGGTGATAAGCAAATTTAAAATTGACGACACTCATTTTCAAAAATATGCTTAAAATGTATAAATACAAATTGTAATTCATATTTTGAGTGGGTCGAGTGTTGATAAATATTGGTAAATTAAATTCATTGTCTTTTTTAAGGTATCTTTTTTATTATTATCTTGAATGTGTACAATATATCCGAATTGGTCCTTTGACACATTATGAAATTGTTAAGTAACTCATAAAGAGCCTTTGTGTTCTGAATTAAAGTAAGAAATCATTTTATTAGTACTTAAATGCAGTGGCACGCTTAAAGCAGGTGTTTGTGAGATAAGGTTTGACTGTATGTATTATAAAATTAATTTTTATTTATATTCATACCAATCATGATTTTTTCCGTATCAACTGTATGAAAATATGTAATGATGTGATGTATGATAATTGATAAACTTTCCACCTCATTGAGATAGACTAGTGCATGGACGTGTCTTATGATATCAATTATCATCCATCATTTAGACAGCACAAAAAGTGTGGTTCTAGCCCAGGCTATTCCGTTCCTTTATTTATTTTACAAGAGAGAGTCAATATCTAAATATGTTGGAGTCCCAGAGACTATACATTAAAGACTTTAAAACAATGGTGCCATATGAAGCAAATTCATTAAAAGCCTAAAGTGACACCACACTATATTTGGTATTCTTCAGACTTAAAAGCTCAAAGTAACTCTTTCACTATATTAAGCGATAATAACGTTGTAAGTATCTTCTAAATTTGTTCATCAAATACTACATTTTCCTTAGAAAACTATGTATTCCCTACTACTCTTTTTAATCTTTTTACTGTTTTCTAGGCCACCCCAATATTTTAGAACATTCACTACCTATTTTACTGGTTATTAGCTCCTAAAACATTTTATATTCACCAGTACAATTTACCTTCTCTCCTCCCTGTGTACATATTTAGTTAAATTAACTTATAAACGTATAAAAATGATTTATAATTCTGAATCTTGAAGATTGTTATAATGACTAATTAATAATTCACAAATCAATGACACGGGTAAATACAACGATTCCGAACAGTAATAGGTAGTGTTGCATATAATTTAGAAATTTAGTTATTTTTACAATATAAAAACAATGTTCTCCTTTAATATTTAGTAGTTTATTTGAATTTTCTTGAAAATAACAGAAATTCATGAAATATCAGTCATTATTTTTAGGGAGTAAAATGCATCTGGCGTGAATTTCTCAGGGAGTTGGATGTCGTAGGATAGTTGTTTAGAGGTAAAAGGTCGTGAGGTCAACTACTTTTCCTACCTTTCTTCATATTTTAAGTTTAATTTTTTTAAAGTTTACGTTAGTTTTTGAACGATTATATGAAATTTGCTTATAAAGTCTCTTTTATCGAAATAAAGGTCATCATAATTCGACCTTTTTTACGAATATAAATTAAAATTTAAGTATTTGCAAAATGATGTATATTAGTGTGTTTATTTGGCAACTATACGCTAACAAACAAATGAATAAGGGAATAGCAAAAATTCATTTTATTTCTAATTATTATTGTACGTAGTGACAAGGAAATGCTAAATTATCATAAAAGCTTAAAAATATTTTTTATAGCAAATTAACTCCAATAAATTTATTATTTATTTTTTACAAAAAGCTCCAATGTACGTTTAGTATATAGATGGTATTATTTTTTTTTGGAATAAAGTGTATGAATTCAATACTTTAGGCCCGTTGAGTAACCTTTAACAGTTCAAAATTGGTATAGCATCAAAAGGATCAATTTGAGACTTTACGACTAATACTATATTTCAAATTTCAAATATAAGCTCCACCCTAATGGGTCATGGATTAATGGTTATAATGCTTACTCCACTGATGTTACAATTATTGAACCTGCTCATTGGATTTTGTATAGATTTATATTTGCTAATGTATTTTATCATAGAGGATAAGTCTATAAAAGTGAAAGGTCTTTAATACAGGGAATGACATTGCAACTTTAGGTTGTACTTTTTCCTTTTCTTTGTGAAGTTCCATTATGACTACTCAGAAATTTTATTTCCAACTAATACACATAAAATGTAATTTGAACACACTTTTGAATGAATTAAGACTGGTGAAACTTGGATTGAAACCCTACGGCATGCATAACCTTGAAAACACAAATTAATTCAAAACATAAAATATCCTTTTGAAAAAAAAATTGTAAGTTTTTAAACTATATTTCAGAAGTGGTTCGACTCCAATCTATCAACTGTTTAGGATTCTCTTCAGCAACTTTTCATCATATAACATTTCCCCAAAATAATGTTAAATATTTGTAGATAACTTTCTAAAATTTATTAATCAACTTATTTTATTAATATTATTTGTTATCTGGATGATTAGAGCAAGTGCCCAAGATCCATGTCACGTCATGAGATTTTGTTGTTTTGACTACAATATTCTAAACAAAATAAGACATTAAGTGAAGAGGACTTACTTATGATCACTTGAGTCTTGTTTTAATTGACTTGTACTTGATCTTCAAAAGATTGAGACTTGACTCGAATTTGAAGTTAAAAGCGTACACGAGATGTGTAATTTTAGCTACTAAAATAAAACAAAAAAATGCATAAAAAGAAGAATATACCATCAAACACAGAAAAAAGACTATTTATATCGTGTTTATTTCTATTTTTGAAGAAAATTTACTTAATGATAAAAATTTAAAAAATTCTATCAAATGATTTAGATCCAGTTGTGACGGGAGGAACAAATCTCGGACTAAAAATTTATTGGACATTACAAAAAGTGTTTGCACTTGATTTTCTAAAATTCCTAATATTTTTCTAATATTCAAAACGTGTTCATGTGAATGGATTTATAGATAAAAAAAACCTTGATGGACATTATAATATTCTTATACTTCGATCAGAAGTTTAATTAAAAAACTTTTAATCTAAAAAAATATTAAAATATAATCTAAAAAAATTTACGGAGTATAAAATATAAACCTAGCTCACGCAACCCATCAGAAAGCTTATAATATACTTCTTGAATTGTTAGCCAAGATGAAGAAATTCTTAATTGACAAATGAATCAAATTCCTATGGATACACTAAAAGCCTCAAACTTCACTTTTTCTTCATTGCTTTGATAATTTCAAGCAGTGACAAAATGTTGTTCATTCATATGCTCACTGACTAGATAATTAACTTGGAACAAAGTTTCAAATGAGGAAACGTAAAAATAAATTCAAGAATTTTATTTTTATTAGTTAAAGAATAATCTTTATTTCATACATACAAACATCATTACAAAAACAAATATAAAGTTTTGTATCAAATATAAATAATTATTATCACAGTAATTCTTGAGGTAGATAATGATAAATAAATATGAATATTACAAACATCCAGGATGGACAGTACTTCCATCCTCTGCTACCATAGCATTAACAAAGTGCCAACCTTCCTTGTCTCCATCAAAATATTCTTGGTCAAATTGTTCCAAACAAAGTTCACAATGTCTTGAGGGGGCTTCCCAACTTGCCAAATATTGTTTTTCATTCGTCATGATCTTTTTAGGATCTTGTGGCGTCAACTTGGAGATAAATTTTTCTGAGTCATTGTTTCTCATTGACTCTAGATTTGGATACCATCTATATGCGTTCCAAGTGTTCTTGGTATTCATTTTGTTCATGTAATGAAAGTCCAAATGTTCAGCATATTCAGTTTTTCTTTTCTCATTAGGAAAACGAATCCCACAAACTCCACATTGGACACTGTCTTTCAAATTGTAAATGTCATTGACAATAGTCGTACGACATATTGGAATCAAATTCTTTACCAAGGTAATTCGTGCTCTATGGTTATTGGTGTATGTACCCTTAAGGGCTTTATAATCTCTCCAATTGTATTCATTTGATGAGGGATCGAAGAAGGGTTGTGCTTCTTGAAATGTTGGGTCATAGAGTGGAGTATCAAACTGTACAGGAGGTGCTTTGCATGACTTTGTTTCGATTTCTTTATTTCCCTTTGCTTTCCATTCAGCCCAATTCTTAGATTTCTTCTCAGCTGTAGTTCCAGTTTGTTCTGGCAAGGGCTGGGAGGTCTCCTGAATCGATTTGGAACCATTCCATTTTTTTAGCCAATGAGCATCCGCTCCAAGTGTTGACGATGTGGACGGAGATGAATATGATGAGGTTTTATGTTGTCGGTTATCGGTGTTGTATCTACTTGAATCGATTTCTCTACGTCTTTGCTGTCTTTTCTTATTACCCCCAATATGGTACTTGGGAGAAAATTTGTTGGTTTTTACAACTTTATTTTGTGGAGGCATGGGAGGCATGGTTTTGGTGGTGTTATCTACTGTGCAATGAATCGGTGACTGATTGAACCAAGGCTCGATGGTCTAACTGTTAACTCGGTTTTGTATGCATTTTAGTTGGGCCAGCTTAAGTGTCTTAGGTGCTCTTCATTCCAACTTGAACCATTTCAGAGTTTCTGAACATACATACAAGAGCTTTCATTATGTTTTTTAAATTTTTGAAACACTTGGGATTGTTGTTACTTCGTAAAATTAATATACCCAGCATGCATCCATTGTTATTCAAAAGCTCTTACATGTAAGCTACAATCTCTTTTATTTTTTACCTAAAATCTAATTATTCAATCCTCCATCAATGTACAAATCAGTTATTTTATATAAGTGGAATTAAATTTTATTTAAAATAAATAAAACAGTCTAAGTTTCAATGATTAAAACACTTATGTGAAACTATATAGAAAAAAACAACTAAAACAAACAAAATGGAATAAACTAAAACTTTTTTAGAGATATTTTCAAAAAATTTGAACGTACTTATTAGGATCTACAATTATAAAATTTTCAGAATAAATACTTTTTAAATGTAATTTCACAAAATTTCGGTAAATGATTTATCTTCTTTGTTATGGTTATGAGGAAAAGTTATTATTTTTTACTGAGATCTCAAAGATACATTTAAACAAAAAATCGACCAATTAATGGGTTACTGGTTTAAAATAACTAAATAGTCAATATCGGTCACAAAAGTCCATATTAATTTGTCCTTAGTTCTTGCATCAGTTTGCTTTAAGGTGAAACGGGTTGGTCTTTGAGGAGTGACGAAAGAACTTTGCTTACATGTTAATAATACATGTCCTCTTATACATATATATGTCTGTTATTTTTTAGTACTGAAATATGGTTAAAAACTATTTTTGGTAGACAAATTGTTTGATAAAATAATGTTAAGTACATAGATGTTAGACGTAGTAATGACTTATGCTTAAAAGCAAAGACTTGATTATATTTACTTATGAAGTACAATAATTATAAATGTACCTTTTAACACCATTCAAAAGATATGTCACCTTATTATAGAACTGTTTTCAAATGTCCACACGGAGCTTTCTCTTTGATGTTTGTTATTTTTTAGTAATGAAATAGGGTAAAAGACTATTTTATGTAGGGAAATTCTTCAATTTGTTGATTTATTTTTGTAAAATTTTGTTATTTATTAATTTTTGGCTCCCATGTAAGGGTTTTCTTCCTTATTTTTTAAGAAAAAGTATATAGATTTACGTACATTATATTGATTTTCTTTTGAAATATTCGAGTTTCTCATAAATAGACATCTTTTAAATTATATCATCTTTTTGATTAGGACAAGATCAAACATCTATATTATTAGATTTAGTATTCAATCTCTTAATATCAACCTCAACTATTTCATTCATAGTTTTGAAATAAAAGAGGTTGCGAGTCTTAAGAATCTTCCGCTTCTCTATGTATAATAAAACTAGATATTGATATAACTTTGAAAGTAATGTTTATTTCGTTTACTTATAAACTACATTTATCAACAATATTTAATTTGTTGATACTAAATAAAATGGCAATTTTTTCTTCATTTTTACTTATTTAAAAGGAACTTTCCAAGCTTCAATTCAATGAGCATAAATGTTAAAAATAGTTATAAGTTTTTCTTCCAAAAATCTACAAATTTTTACATTGCATATTTTTAATTTCTATATTTTTTTCATTAAATATTTGCAAATTTCGCCTGATCTCATTATTTATTTTATTAAGAAATTCATCTTTTATATATTATATTAATTTAAACAATTAATTATCATATTGCAGATAGTTATATATAAAATATTCTTTAACATTTAATAATCTAATGTTAAGTATGATACATCACTTGAGAAGAATGATGAGAGTGAAAATTTTCCCACGTTCATCAGACTATTGTCAAGATCTATATCTGTACATTTCAGAATCTATTTTATGTAATCTATACTCTTCAATCCAGTAGACAACTAATTCACAAATAGTAATAAAGCTTTCATCAACAACACTAAATAAATGGAAACAGTGATTCACTAAATAATTTATATAACCTGTATCTAGCAACATTTCATTATTTTGGACACTTTAGAAAATTTGTACTTCAAAAATTAAACTTTCATTGATGTAAAACAGTGTATTTAGTCTAGTTTTATTAGTATATTTAGTAAATTAGAATTAGAATATCTAATTTTATGTAAAATATGTTTTAATTATCCTAGATGTTAGTTATTAATCGTTGAATAATGCGCCATATGCTTTCAAACACCAATTTTTAAAGAAAATTGGCAAACAAATAAATGTTTTATGTGTAATTTACGTGGTACAGTTCCTTCCGTTCAGTATTTTTATTTCCATTTTTAATGATGAGATATTTATTTTCACGGACAGTCTATCAAACATTTTTTGTAGATGTTATTCTATTACATTATAGTGTATGAGTAAAGAATTTGAATTTGTTTTTTGATTTCTTATAAAAAAACGTACTTCTTTAACTTGATTGAATTCCCTAATTCATTAATGGACTTTTTCTTAACGTTACCAAAGAAACACGATGGATCGAGATCCTAATTTTCACAAAAACTATTCATTAAAAAATTAAAATCTAAAGTGTAGGGAGTATTTTAAAAGGTTTTTAAAGTTTTGGAACCTCAAATTAAACCTATATTCCAGTTTTTACCACTGTAAATATATATATTGTATTCAATTTTGCGCATAATTATTTATTAAGTTAAAAAAAGGATGAAATCATTTTATTTTAATTTTAGTGTAAAAGTGATTTAAATTATTTATAAAATGTCCACTTAAATTAAGTTTTTATAAAAAACGAGTTCATTTTACCTTTGAAAAAATTTAGTAAAGAGTTTCTCAATTTAACCCACATACCAGGGTTATGAGAGACATATTTCCGTTTAATCCAAAACTCGAATGTCAAAATAAATAATATATGAAACAAATAATTACATTTAAACCCAGCAAATAGGTTTTTTATCATTTTATCATTATTTATTGATGTAAAAGAAATCCCTTAGGAATGAAAAAAAAGCAAGTGATACAGCTTTATGTACATTATCAAAATATTTTAAGTATAATATATTTTTTCCATATAAAAAATAAATTTAATTATTGACTTGTAAAAGTATACTTTGGAAAATAAATATTTAATTCAAACATCATTTCGAACTTAAATATTTTTTCATCATTATCTTAAATAATAATAATTGAATTGATTAATTATATTCATACCTAGTATTGGCAGTCGTAAGATTTAATAGTTTTATATACTATATAAATGTATAACATAATTTGACAAAACCTAATTAAACATTATAAGCAATTAAAGATTATATCATTTCTCAATTTTTGCTCATCGTTGAGCTCCGTATTCAATCTGATATATTTACGTTTATATTTTGCTCTGTTATCTATAATACTATAATATTAATGTACATTTTACCAAGAAATTGACAGATATCATTTCCATAGTTTTGCACCCAAACTCCCTACTACTCATATTCATCGGAATTAAACTCCTTAGTATATATAACATATATATAATATGCTCTGGTAATTCCAAAAAAATATAAAAATTACTTGACTTATTGATTTGTCGTTAGTAAAGTATGAGGTTGTGTGACGTACATGTACCCCTTGTATTAAAGTTTCGAAATTATTTTGTATGCAAATGAGATTTTTATTTTGTTATCACAGCATAATAAAACCTCAATAATGAGGAGTCTCTCTATTTTAAAAAAATGAATATCTTTTAACAATGTACAAACTTAGGCATTAAGTATTTTTACCCCCTTCTGACAACTTTTTTATTTATTTATTATTGACCACTTTTATATCATGTTACTTCAGTAATTAACGACAAACAACATGAAATTATGACAATTTTCTAAGGAAATCAAAATGTAAATATTTTCTGAAGGAAAAAATTAACCATGCTGATTTTTTAGTATGATATGAGTAAAAGCCTATATTTGCTGCATACCAAATTTCAGCTTTGAGAAAATTGTCCCACATGTTCAAATTTTGGATCAATTGTGAATTGACCCGTTCATTTTTTGAGCAAGAGAATGTGATTTAAATAGCCTTTAGATCTTTTTCTAAAAGTTTGACACCAAATTAAATAGCATTTTTGGATTTCTCACCCCTGAATTACTTAAATTATTTATTTTAATCATGATTTTGTCTTGTTTTGATAGAAATATATCATTTTTAGACTTGCGCGTAAATTCTAAATGGCGGAACAAAAGCAAAATGAACTGAAAATTAGTGAAACTTTAATTAGCCGTAATTACTTAATGGTAAGAGATATTGATCTAAAATTTTCAGGTTTTCTTATTTGCATATGTATAAAAATATGAGCCAAATTTCAGCCAATTCTGAGACTTATGGTGTAAATTTTCAAAATTTTGTCCTTCTTTGACAAAGAATAGCTCATAAACATAAATATCTGTCCTTTATTGTTTGATAATTAAATTAAAATCCCGTATTTGATCATAGGGGTCATCAATAATATAAAATATAAAATTAAATACAAAAATATAACAAATTAAAACTAATTTTATCTACGGAGCTAAACGCGCACGTTCTCTCTTCAATTTCTGATTTTCAATTTTTTTAATTAAGGTAGCACAGACATTGAAAACATTAATATTATAACTTATTTGTTCTTAAATGGAGCCATAGGGTGCAAGAATTCAATATCTTACATTCTAACAGTTACTCATGATATTAAAGTAAACCATGTCTTCTAATATATGTACAGACCCAAGCATGACGTTCAAATGAACCTTTAGAAAACAGAATCAAATATGCATCTATTTGAATGATACTTTATTGATTGATAAATTAATGAACAGATACATACATAATTTGTAGTTTACAATGAAATATATTTACAACGACAAACAAGTATGTAGTTCTTTCAGAATACTTCTTTTTACTTCATACTATTTGTAATTTAATATTCTATTTCTATTTTCTAGTGAATATAAATCTTCAAATACACTGAAATCAATATTTAATTCAACAATATGTAAATATCATTTCTCCTACGGCTTTTGATGATTAAACAATTTTGATGTATCCCCCAATAGACCGACTGGATGTATTTTAGGTTCTTTTATCCATCAATGGTGAATTCATGCTATTTTTTCCATTTACCTTGTAAAAATACAAACAGATTTTAGGCAAAGCAATGGATCTGATCCACACCTTAAAGGAGAGCCTGAATCAATATCATTCTCATAAAGATCCTTTCAATGAAATATGGAAGTCAGCAAAGCAATGAATGCAATGCCATTCACAATAGAAAAAAATACAAAAAAATACAAAAAAAGAGAGATTGACTCGAAACAATTTAAAGGATAGTTTTTGTCATGTCAACTCTTGGTCTGAGAACCCAAGTAAGTATATATTAAAGAAGCTTTGAATATCATTGTACTCCTTCTTACCATTGATACAATGTCCCTTGATTTGAATAAACGTTTTTTCTAAGTGTATATGCAATTTACGGGAAATAATACAGCTCTAATTTCATTTTATCAAAAACTTCTTTGAACATCTCATATTTGGATTTGTTCAAGTTTATGGATCAAACATTGAGGAGATGACGGATGACGTTTATTTTGAAGATAGCTGATGGAACAGAAACTCCTAACACTTGAATGGATTTTGCTGAGTTTCTAAGTCCCTTTAATGATATATTTTCTGAACTTTATTGTTTTTGTAAGATTGCTGCTGGTCTACGATTTAGTACTCCTGGATTCGTAAGCAATTTGTCTGAACTCATTTACGTTTAATAAAGACAAAGGAGCCTTTCTCACATATAAGTGTCCTCAGTATCGAAAAGAAGCATGCAAAAGCACTTGATTTGGTCATTTTTTATAGAAGGATTTACTAGGCAGCATATTGACCATAACCTAAAATTGATACAACATCATTGTGGTGCTTCATACGTAATGTTCTATAGATATTTTATGTTTAACAATTGATTTCATTTTGTCTATTATAAGTAATTGACTAGTTGAATGTAACACAAGTGTATCATGCATCCCTTGAAAAAATTATTTGAAGAAAAAAAAATGACTGTATGTAAAAGATTTATATTTTCCCTATAATATTCATATAAGTCATAATATGGATTATTTCATTAAAAGAAGTTATAAGCATTGAAAAGAAAAAGTTTGAATATAGACATTTTTTACATGTTTTACCAATTTTTATGTAGTACAAGGCAAGGTAATTAAATTATAAATATCATTTTGAATATCTTAGTCATTGTGAAAAAAAAAATATTTTTTTTCGTTGAAGGTAAAAATTACGGTTGAATTAGATACAAAAATTCAAATATATAAAAAATTAAAGCTTGAAAAAAATAACAACAATCCTAAAATTGTATATAATCAAGTGTTTGCAGTCATTGTTATCTTCTTACATTTTCATGGATCCAGTTAAAGTTTCTTGGCATGAAACATCTTCAAAAATAAGAAAACTCGCTCAATGGTATGTTCAAAATCTAATAGAACAAATGAGATTCATCCTCTTGGATTAGATCCAGGAGTAGACATGATTTTCTGAATATTTGAGATTTATCAATAGTAATGACTTCGATATAACTGTCAAAATGTCAGAACTCTTAGTAAATTACTTATTTTAAGAGGCAGGCGTACATACAATAAAAATGTTGAAACTTTTTTCTCTTAATATTGGAATGGAAACACGAGAATACATACCTAGAATTTAGTAGTACAGAATATAATCCTACTAGGAGTGGAACAGAAAAGTTTGACTGATACATATATTTAGATATACAACTTATTCAGGATATTGAATTAAGATGATATTTGTAGGTGACTAAATGAATATATATGTATCTTATCACAATAGTACATACCTATAAATAGTTCTTCTTAAACCTCCACATAGTCCAATTTGTAATATATGTATATGACTTATAACAAATAAGAAAATTAAAAATTATAATTTGTAGAAAATGAAAAAGAAATATAAATAAATATTCAATTTTTGAAAAAAATAATCAGTCATTAAGAGGCTTTCAAGCTCTTCGGATCTCTTTCTTCTGAATAGAGGGTGAGCTATTGAAGACTTTTTCTTCAGATGCTCTCTTTATAGAGATTTCTTAATAGACTCAAATTCATTTCAATTTATTTTTTCCTGGGCCTTCCTCATTCCACTTTGTGAGTGAAGGAAGTGAGCTCCTTAATTAATTCCTTGTTTTGTATCCAAGTTTATTGGATTGTCTGACAATTTGTTTTCTATTGGCCCTTCCATTCGGAGATTTGGATATTGAGAGTGAGACACACCTTTTTAATTGGCGACAAAAGAATAAAATAAAGTTATGAAAGGTCTTGGCCTTGTCAAACCGTTGTGTTTGGGGTTCGCAACTCGATACGTCCCCCTTTTTATTCGATGAAACTATTATTAAGTGTGTTGTTATCATTCAAAAGGCTCAAATTCTCATAAATGTGATTCGCCTTAAGAAGTAGTCAATGCAATTAATTATTAAAATAGGAATAAATCTTTATGGTTACATATTTTTAATCATAACAGAAAATTTATAAATGAGCAAATTGAAATTCCATATGCTCTACAATCTAAAAATACAAATTGTAATCGAGGTACACATTGATATATCTAAATATTAAATCTACATGAATTTGTCAGATTGACAGAATATTAAGCTTTTATAAGGCATTTTTCTATCTGTGTCTAAACTAAGTTGGCTTCATTCCAGCGAAAAACAATTATTTCAATGGGGGGTATACATTGAAACAATATTTTGAAAGTTGACTGTCATTGCTTGGAAAAGATAAAAGGTTTTTGAGAGCAATAGTTAATTTTGTATATAGATACATAAAAGACTCCAATGAAGAAAATTATTCGTGTTCTAGCTTAAATTAAAGGGGATCCATGTACATATATTTTACTTTAAAGTTTTCGATAATATATACCGAAATTGAATTAAAAGGTCATTATCATATGGATATCAAGTATATCTAAAAGAAGAGTGATGTGGGTTCTGCCATATTTTGGTGTAAGTGGCTTAAATGGGAGTCAATGCTTGGAATTAAACTAATATGAACATATAATTATTTAGAATGTTGTGTATCAGTGGGAGTAATATGATTTTTCTATTTCATATAATCAGCCATCATTTTGTGACCACTCCAGGATTTAAAACTTTTCACTCAGTATTTTATCATCAAAAAATAAGAACCCAATATTGACTTCAAAAAGGTAGCACCTTCATAGTAGAACTTATTTTTCTTAAATGCAATAATTCAATATCTTACATTCTAACAGTTACTCATGATAATTAAGTAAACCATGTCTTCAAATAGACAGAAACCAGCTTAATATAGCAAAATATAATATTTGCAAACTTCAATTAAATACGTGAGCAGAATGGGAATGTGTGAGAAGTGTCTTAAATGTGTCTCAACCATTTGCTTTCACAAATTAGAAATACTTGAATACTCAATAATTTGGTAAATGTTTTAACAGTTAAAAGATCTAACTAATACCGGTATTCACATTGTTATTTCTCATTTAAGAGACCTATAATGCAAAAATCAAACTACTTTAATCTAAAATTAAATGTGTCTATATTATGCCTTTATTTACATAACTGCATGTATGAATCGCCCAAGTAAATCAATTTTTTAATTTTTGAAGATCAAGACATTGTGATGGAGGAAGAAAAAATGGATTTCATGTACCTATATATATTTTGTAACTTAAAAACCTATGTGTTGATGTAATTTTTCATAAATTAGCAGATGGATATTTATTGAATTACTTAAGAAATTTAGGAATTTAAGAAAAGTTCAACAAAAGCTTGGAGCTGGATACTATGACCACTTAAAAGAAAGAATAGTAGTTGTCTCATTTATGGTAAACGTGTTCACCTTCTTTGAATATTATAATATTTACAAAAATTAGAGAAAAGGTCTCTTTGAAATCCACACTAATTCGAGCAAAATGAAATAACGACATCAGTAGAAATCGATGGATACTTCATAAGAAATTGGAAGCTATAACTTTAGCGAATTTCACTTAAATACTTAAGTAGTTGGGAAATGTCTCAAACATTTGCTCAGCTCACGGATTAAATATAATTTTGTGTATTGTTCTCATTCAAAGGCTAAAATTTTCAAATGGGAAAACGGTATAAATAAGCATTCAATTTTTAAATATCATCAGTCATTAAGAGGCTGTCAAGCTCTTTGAATCTCTTTCTCCTGAATGGAGGGTGAGCTACTGAAGACTTTTTCTTTAGATGTTATATTTATAGAGGTCTCTTAATAGACTCAACTTTAACTTAAATCACTTTTTTCTGGACCTTCCTCACTCCACTTTGTAATTGAAGGAAGTGAGCTCCTTAATTAATTATTTATTTCGTTTTTTAATGGCAAAAAAAGAATAAAACAAAGTTATATACCGTTTTGTTTGGGGTTCACAGCTCGATACGTTCCCCTTTTTACTCGATACAGCTATTAATTTGTGTGTTGTTCTCATTTGAAGGCTAAAATTATCATGAATTAACATTCATGATAATAAATATTGGTAAATTAGAGTCAATGTCTTTTTTAAGATATCTTTTTTATTATTATCTTGAATGTGTACAATATATCCGAATTGGTCCTTTGACGCAAATGCAATTGTTAAGTAACTCATAAAGAACCTATGTGTTCTGAATTAAAGTAAGAAGTCATTTTATTAGTAGCTACTTCGTTTACATTTATGAACTATGTCAAATAAAAGAAATTAATTTCTTTTATTTACTTTTACTCATAAGTAATTATATTTGATAAAATCAATCAAATTGAAGGGAAAGTTGTGTGTTTTCATCCCAACTTTCTTTTGGATATAAAATAAAAATATTATATATACAGTGAAGAGTGGGGTGAGTTGTGCCATTTTTTCCTTTACGAGAGTAACACTATTAATTAAAGTATGAACCTATTATCTAGGATATTATGTATCTGTGGCAGCAATAAAATTTAGAACTGAAATGTAATATTTAACAGACATAATTTTCTAAACAGAGAATATGCGATCTTTTAACACAACTTGTTCCTATTGTAATTTATGCTACTACATTGGGGCAAATTATGCTACAAATTATTAAAATAAAACATGTATCTCGTATAGGTTAATACCATTAATTGTATAATGTTAATATTACTTCTAATCTTGTATAATATATGTTGATTTTTGGTTTAATTCAAACAGTTTCATTTTTATTTTTTGACATAATTTAATTAGAGGGTGATAATGCATATCAGATGACAACTATTATGAAGATATTTTTACTATATATTTAAAAAAATATATCATTAATATTCTATTAAAAAGAGGAAGTAAAAAACTGAGTAGTTGTTAATTCGTCCCGATTATTTCCGTATATAGTTGAAACATTACTTCACGATACTCAAACATTTACGAGTTTTTTCTATGAATAGCTTAAACAACAGTTTCAATATTTAAATGACAAGATATTTACTATGTTAACTATGATTTTCATGTTTTAGAAACCTAGTTGAACCTTGTGAAATATGTTAACTCTACAAAGACTCTTAATAGCGTTTTAATTCAGAACATATGAAAAAGTAGCTTGAATATTGGAAATCCTGTCAAAATTCATACTCATGATTATTTTTAAAGATCTCCATATAAGGAAAATAATTCTAGGCTATTATAGTCAAGCAAATTGATGGATATAAATGTTATAAAATTTCAGTTTATTTACATATTTATTTAAATTATATTCTATTAACTAGGATTTTGATAAAGAGTTGAGATGATTGTTCTGTTTGAAAACATCCTTTCGGTAAACAATCTTAAAGCATGATTCTTATTTTAATAGGGTAAAATTCTTTTTCAATCTTCTGAGAACATCGAAAATTTGCCTACCTCTCGTGCAAGAATATATGAAATTTTATTATGGTGTCAAAGCTTTATTATGTACCACAGTTATTATTAAATTAAACTTATCCTACTATTTACTATTCGATGAATTCTGATTTCAGTTATCTCTATGTTTTCCATCAGAAATTAATACAGATCTCATGAAAAAATTGGGGTTTTACTGCAAATTAAGTGAAAGTTTAAAATTTTAAGTTGTATCATAAAACAATACAAAAATTTAAATCTGTGTGTATAATTGTTGTTGTGAAATAATTGTTTATTTTTGATTATCATTCGTATTTATTATTTTTTTTTTCATGCCTTATACCCCTCCGAAAAGGTTTCTTTTCCACCTCTTTAACAGTTTATATTTTCTTATAAATTTTGTTTTGTATTAATGGTTTAAGTGTTATTGATTTTTAGGTCTTCAGAAAAGGAAACTTATTTTTTGCTACAATGTTAAATAAGGTTTTTTATATGGACGTAATTTTCCTTTTATGTATTTATATTCAATATCAATCAATTAAGACCTTGTTATTGAGGGGAAAATATAAAAAGATTTAGCAAGTTATACTCCATTGTGGTCTTCCATCAGAAGACACATGCATGTTGGTATATGAAACACATACATATATCACAGCATTTTTCTTCACTCAACCTCCAAGAATATTTTAGTCATTGTGATGGGCCCTCAAGATAATACATTCAAAATTTTACCAATGAAATATGTTTTTGTGCCAGATACACAGGAAAACTGAAAGAGCTGAAATTAAGATCACAGCTACAGAGCTTTTAGATTGTCTGGCTAGTAATATGTTGAGTTTTTCTTTATATGTACTGGCTCAAATACCGAGTTATAACCAGTACTCTCCTTTTGGTAAGTATATATGGTAAGACTTATGAAGGGAGACACTGTTTCTTCTGTAGAAAGGGAACAGGGACTTCAAAACATTTCTTGCATGGGTGCAGCGTGACAGGCAAAATATGGGACTATTAAGACCCAAGTAATTTATGTAAAACAAAAGAGTATTATAGTTCAAAAGAGTTTACTTATATTAATATTGGCCCAGAAAAGGAGTTAATTATTTATAATCATCCGGGTGCAATGTATTTTTTATAAACTTAGATGTACCAAAACCCCACTGTCAGAAATTGTAATCAAAGATTTATAAAAAATTACCCACTGAAATATATGTATTTGTTGTATGATCGTATAAAAATAATAGTAATATCTGTTTGATCATTAATTATTATCATTTATTAAATTATAATTCAAATTTACACAACAGAATATTAATTTTATTGATCTAACCCTAGATCAATTTAATTTTAATAATAATAATTTCTTTTATATAATTATAGATAACAATTTTAAAATAAAATTCGGAACAATTGAAGATTATATCTCTAAACCTAGGACTTGACAAATTAATTATATCTTATATAGGTTTTTTTAAAGACATAGCTCATTAGTAATGAGTCATTACCTTATTCAATGCAAAAAAAAAAAAAAATATTTTCCGTTTATGACCTACAAATTGTTCGGGACAAAATATAGTTTATATATAATTTTATTTATAATATATTATATGAAGATTGCCTTCCAGATCTATGTACATATATGTATACTTGAAAAAATATTCATTTTTGATACTTGTTGAAACATGTGTCTATGAGAACACATATGAATGTTTGATAATATGACACCAAATAAAAAAAGATCTGTTGCAAATGTATATTAAGAGTGTTTTACATGAATGTTTAAAAATACTTAAAAAATCATACGACAAACAGGGCCAGCCTTTCTTCTCCTAGTAAAAGAAGCTTATACTATAGAGACACTGTTAAAAATACTCAAATATCATTTTGTGTCTTTGTGGAAAGAGTTATCAAGGTCCAACTATTCTGGGTCGTGAGTTAAAGAAGTAACAATAAATACCTATTCAAGAAACAAGTATCTTGCTTACCGTATTAAGTTTTAAAATAATATTCTCATCAGTTAATTAATTTAATATTATAAGGATCCACGATTTACAATTAAATGATTCACTGGATAGACTAGGAGCAATCTCTCCTTAATAATTTCAAGCCATATTAGTATTTTATTACAAATTGAAATAATATGTACTTCATCTCACAATATATCAACAACACAATTGAAAAGGTTTTTTTATGTAGTTTATGTCTTACGAGTGATGTCATTTTAAAAGGCATTAAAAGGTTAAATTAAGATTTAAAGTGATCGAGAACATCTGACACAGACATTATTCATACGATAACAGGTGAATTATTTACAAAAAAACTACAATAAATGGCAAATTCAAAGTCAGTTAACAAATTTATTAATGGATATTTATTATTATTACTGTAAACTCCATAGTTTAAAAAAAAAAAAAACTGAGACATTAAATGTTTTATATAATGTTATTATATATAAACAAATGGTAAATGAGTTTTTTTATTAAAAATTCATAAATAACAACATTTTTCTTTGAATAGACATCTTCATCATTCGCAAGAAGAAGAAAGATGGTATGAAAAAAAGATAAAATAATAAATAACTCGACATTTTTGGAAAATATCAAATTTTGACTTACATATAACATGATGAACAAGTCCCAACTCTTAATTGAATAAAAAAAAATCATTTTTGTTACTTTTAACGACCCTTAAATTGTGAAAGATGTGTTTGTTTTTTCTACGCGAAGAAAGGTTTTGAATAATATGAATAAAAAATAACACTATCATGTAGACTCTATTATAAACCGTTTTTTAATAAAAAAAATTTTTAAAAAAGCAAGTGCTGAACCTTAAAAAAATAGCCATTAATTCTATTAAAAAAGTAATAAATTATTAACAGGACAAAAAAAAAATTAATACAAAAAAAAGGTGGAAAAAAAAAAATTCTTTCATCTTTTTCAACTATCATATGTTTTTGTTCTTCAAACGATCACCACACTTCATGCACATTCTCTCCGTTAACAGCAGTATATTTGTGAATTAAATGATAATAATTAAGAAAAATTATGATGGGATTGGGAGAGATTTAAAGACATAGGATATATGTATATATAAATATATATAGTCAATCATTTAAGCAGGGAGTTGTAGCTTTTTGCCTTTAAGTACTTTGGTGATGTACAAATAGAAGAAGTCACAATAGAGAATGGTTTGAACGCAGCCAGCTACGATGGCAATAATATCCCAGAACCCTTAAAGGATAAAAAAATACATAAATTATAATAAGATTTGAACGATGTACATGGCAAAAAGTAAAATTTGCAAATACCTTCGAAGTAGTATCTGTAGACCCAGTTCAAAATATAGAGAGCTCTGTAAGAGCCAAGAGCAAATAGATAATGAGAAGTAATGGATTCTGCTTCACCGGTTTTGGATACCATAAATAATTGAGGAAGAATAGCAACAGATTCGAGATAGATGGAGAAGGTCCACAAGACTTCCATAACGGTCAATTCATGATTTAGAACCAAAGAAAGTATGGCTACTGGGAGTAATAGAAATTCGATTCTGCAATAAATAATTTTAAAAGAAAAATTAAGTCAAAATACTGGGAAATGGCAATGGTCATGAAAAAATGAGAATACAGCAGCTTTAAAAAAGGGATATCCCTTGAAATTGAATGAGCAGAGGCTCAATGGCTCAAAGAGCAGTAATACTAGGAAGACTCAAAGTACCTAAAGGTATCATGATTGTGATCATAGGTGGCCTTGAATTTGGCATACATCAAATACACGGTTCCAAGACTTGAGGCCAGGAAAAAGACCTTCATGACCGTGTTATAAATGGAGATGAAGTTTGTAAAGAGATCCAAGTAACGAGTGATAAAAACCAAAGCGAATAATATCTGAGAGCGTCCTGGAATAAGAAGAAAGCATCATGAGGGATGAAGAGTTCACGGATTTTCAAAGCAAATATCATGTGATGCAAATGACGTCATTTGGAACACATTCACTAAAAAGACTCCCCACTCACCCGAGATGCCGGCACAAGATCGTGTCTTCCATATTTTAATAAGTAAAATAATAATAGCGGCTAAATGAGATAAATCTCCACAGAGTCGAAAGACATTCATCGCTCCAGACACTACTTTGGGATTCCTTTGAAATGATAACAATTATTTGTGTTGAAAAGACGATGAAGTTGACGTGGATCTTTTTTTTTCTTCTCCTTCTGCTAACTGCTGCTGCTGCTGCTCCATTGAGTTATTATTCTTTCCTCTCTTCTTTTTTTCTTCTTGCCACTTCTTGAGCTCAAAGCCGAGCACAGGCCGAAAAAAGGAGTTGAATAGAGTTAAGGGGCGTTTAAAACGTTAAGTACACGAATCACAATTCACAGGTATTTTTTTATATTGCTACGTTTCATTTAATATAATATAAGTAAGAAAAAATATATTTATTATATACATACTTAATCCTCTAAGATGCTTATTGATTTGTAATGTAATTATTTTTGAATTCATAAATAATTTTTTATTATTATTATATAAAAGAAGCATTTTGTTGGAAGTTTCTTTATGCAGTCAAACATAAAATATAAATACCATAATATAATATAATATAAGTACGGCAAAGAAAAATGTGGATACTTAACGAAGTTACTGAACATACGTATATTAGATGTGCTCCAATTTTTGATTATAGCTCAAAAATAATGGACCCATGCAATTCTACATACATGATAAAGCAATTGTTTAATCGTTTCATTAATACAATATTTTATTATAAAAGTGATATTATGTAGTTTGTCGATTCCCCGTTAGAGATGGTCGTTTCTTTTCCTTTATTTTATAAGAAACCAGGAAGTGGTCTTGTCTTATCCTGTGCAGGCCTGCTCATCTTCACCTAATGGTACAGTATATTTTGCTAACCATCAGGAATGTCAGAGGAAGGTAAATAAATCTTAATTCACATTGACGAAGAAAAAAGAGATTGTACCAACATAGGTAGTCTGATAGGCTCATTGCAGATATACATACATACGTTCATTTACATAGTTATCGTTTATGGAGTATCCTTGGACAAATAACGTTTGAAGGGAGAAGTATCATCATAAGAGATATCAGCTTATGCTTTTACACTACATATGTTTGATTCCGAAACCTAACTGTTACCTGACCAACCCTAAAAAATGATGATGGTATTACTAAGGAGCAGAGTATGTAATATCGAGGACCCATCTTCTAAATTTGTTTTGAATTGGAACATGGGTAGGGCTTATGTCTGTAGAACCAGTTGTGTGCATGTTACAGCATACATAGGTACACATGCCAACACATCAAATGGATAAATTATTAATGAGGGATGGACCTTTTAACAAAGATAGTACATATATTATGGTGTATATTCGACATGACACGTACCCCCAAGTTGGTACTTGCTGTGTATGTACTTGGAGTGAGTTACACGTAGTGCGTCAACACAAAATCAATTTCGCAAAAAAGTCAAGAGAGGATAAATGAATTCCCAATTGATTTTTCCTAATTCATAAGTATAAGTAGCCCAATATTTCCTTCAATTATGGGCTTTATGCTCAAATTTACAGGGTTATACTTAAGAATGTTAGCTATTGTCTAAATCAGGAATGTCAAACTTGAGGCCTGCATTGCTCCTAACCTAATGTTTTTTAATAAAAAGAGGATACAAAGTTATGGTATTTTGTGAGTAAAGTAATATTCCGAACAGTATGGAATAGTTGGCTACGCTGATATAAAGAACTATTCGAGACTGTCAGTGCTAGGGACTAATGTTTGAATGTAAATGTTATATTTTATCAAAAGGGCCATGAAATAAAAAACCGTACTATAAGGAAGCCCAGGCTGAGAGAGTGTTGCTGTATATAATTTAGTTAATTATATTTTGAACTTTTAAAAAGTTTAAGTAAAAGTATCATTGTGTCCCAGATAATATATTCACATTTATAGTTTGTCTCATTATGAAACAAAGTTGAGCATTCCTAGACTAGAGTCTTCATTTAATTTATGAGACTTTATTTGGCTCCGATTGTAACGATAAATTGTAATTTGTAGCGGTACCAAAGTATTTATTAATACAAATGGAATATAATTATTAATTAAAAATGTAATTTAGACTGATTTTTGAGAAAAATCATCTTAGCTTGTTTTTGAGCAGACGGACTTCATATATTATTATGAACATTATATGCTAAAGTAAATATAATTATTATTATATAATATATTTGGTTTTCTCATGGGCATTTAATTCTTATTGTTTGGCTTGTTTTACACATTATAATTGAATTGATTTAAATCAATTTCAATTACTTACATGGAAGGTAACGATCTTGTATAGAAATATAGGCAAAAAAAATATTTTTTTATTCATCGGTATCTGATGTTCCAAGTCTACAACATAAGGTGGCTCCCTGGTGTCGGTAAACTAAATAAAATGTCCTGGAATCTAAACAGGCGAGCAAGAATGTGTACTTGTGATATTAATTAAATAATGTCTCTTGGAATCACTGGATTATTCCTCAAACAACTTGAAGGGTGTCATTTCAAATTACAATAATTTATCAATCAATCGATTCTTGGGGAAGTTATGAAAGTTAGTGCTAGTAAGTACCGGATTGGTTCTGAATATTTCTTATTCTGTCACATCAAAACTGAGTTTAATTGTCAAATATATGATCAAACCCTTGTGAATGTTTTGTCTTGTAAAATTAAAAAAATTTATAGGCGCTGATCGCTGTGAGGTTCAAGTGTTAAGAATATCGTTCAATAAAAACAACATCTATGTATATACAATATAAACTTGTAAAATTCAAAGGGAAATAATTAGGCCCAAATTTAGACAGTTTTTCTGGTTGTGTTATTGGAAAGCGCTGAACCACATCTATCAGAAGTAGGGTCTATCATATTGAAATGTCTGCATAAGGTTATAAGAAAATGTTTAAGGTATTTAATAGAAAAAAAATGGAAGGGGAACGCAAAGTATTTTGTGAAATCTAATGCTTGAAAAAGAGACTGTAATACAATAAAATTCATGTTTGATATTAATTACTATTTTTTTCCTTTTCTTTTTTTTAAAGAAGGGAGAATAAAAATTTCTAAATTAAATAAAGTTACTACTATTTAAAATTAATAATTATTATTATAAATCTGTCTATCGCTGAAGTGGATCCTTTAAAAATATGAACATTAAATCTATTATAATTTTGAAAGGTTTAATGAGTTTATTTGATTATTATTGTTTGTTTGAAATGCACATTATCTTAATGACTTTAAAAATGTGTTGAAAGTACCATCATAACATGGGATCTAGTTTATTGGTTGTTAAAATTGGAGTGACTGAGAGAGAGAGAGATATGGTATTTGTCCCCTCCAACAATGATAATATGCAAAGTTACCAATTTGAAAGTCTGAGTAAAGTCTCCAGTCGTTAAAGCTCAAGTCCAAGTAAATAAGGCAGGTCTCCAATCAAGTCACAAATCCCATTCGATATGTCTAATCCCTAATTATAAGGGCATTTTAATTATAAAATCATGTAATTACGTGTTTTAAAGACAGTAGTCAAAATAATCTAAATAATATGTTGGAGTACCATGTATTGGAGAACAAGAGAATGATCTTAAATCCAGCTACTGGGGGAAATAAAACAAGCTAGAAAAAGGGATAAGCTTATTATTTTCTAGGTAATACGATTAAAACAGTTTCTTTGACTCCATTTGTTGGATTTTTTATTTTTTTAAAAGTTAGCTAATTGGAAATAGTCTTATTCAAATTTATATCTTTTAACGTTGAGTTCTGTCGAGTCACGAGTTATTTTACTTTGATGGGTCCAGTCTAAAATCCCAGTTTAATGAGACTTGAGTGCAACTCGAGTCCAGTTCGAGAATTCGAGTCTTCAGTTCTGCCTTGTAATCAAACATTTCTGGATTCACTTTTAATTTTTTGGCTTAAGGAGTTCTAAATTTGATTTTTTTATAATAAAAGAATGAAGTTCTTTATAAATCTTCATATTATTTTTATTGATATTGCTATAAATGCTTGACTAGAAGGTTTTATTATAAAATATTTTTCGACGAATTTACTTAGGGACTATAAAATCCCAAACATCATCATTTGTCAACAACTCCAATGTAATTTTTTTTCTTCAGATGTTGATTTACTTACTTTACCTCCTTATCATAATTCTGAATACTGGTTTTTTGAACTCCAATAAATATCTTGTTAAGTTGTGAATCAGTGACATCAATTGGGTATGGCAACCACCATACTTACGACAAGCTTTTTAGAATAAATAAAAATACATTAAATTATTTCTACAGCTGATTTTCATCAGTTAACTCTTCTGGTTTAAAGCAGCTGATTCTACGTATTATGAACTCAAACAGGGCATTATTATTATTTATGACTTTGATATAAATATAATACATTAAATCAAGGATTGTTCGCCTTTTTTTTTTAATTTTTGAATATTATACAAGTATTAACGATTGATTTGTGTATTGGTAGAATTTATCAATGCATAGTATATGTATATAAATAATAACTCTGCCCAATAT
Organism: Lepeophtheirus nordmannii; assembly: GCA_963680855.1. Classification (NCBI taxonomy): domain Eukaryota; kingdom Metazoa; phylum Arthropoda; class Copepoda; order Siphonostomatoida; family Caligidae; genus Lepeophtheirus; species Lepeophtheirus nordmannii. Next base: position 17,431,551 of record OY804525.1, on the reverse strand, counting down.
TAAAAAGTTGGTAACAAGGAACATACAGAAGGTTAGCTACTATATGTTTTTCCAAATTTTTCCTTTCCCTTTTAAGAGTTGAGGTTGCGAGTGCACAAAAAGCTCGTCGTGACTTTCGTCTCAAGCAAATATTTTAATAAATCAAATTGATGGAAAACATATTTTATGTACAACTAAATGAACAATGAATCAACATTTAGAAAGAATGACATAATTGGAAAGCCACCAACTAATTTCGGGTATTTTTCTCTCTCTCCTTGCCTGAAAGGTTGAGTGACATACTCACTCAATATCGTTTTGTGCTCAAGTTCACATCTTGGCTAGTATGTTCTCTTTTCAAGGTCAAAAGCTGAAGTTTTTGCTCTACAAACATAGATGCCCCTTCAGACATGCAATTTGTCCCCCCCCCCCCCCTCCCTCTCCAAATAATAAAAATACAAATACAATTAGATGGCAACGGTACGTGGAATTGTAGATAGTTAATTAATCAATGTATAGTTACTTTTACAGACGCTCACCCTCAATGACCTCGCCTATATTTACATACTTACATATGTACATTGTCATACCTACAAACACGCTTTATATTTTTGATTGCAGCATGAATGTACTTTACAGTCCAAAAGGTGTGTTGTATGTCAGTATATCTGTACAGAAGGAAGAGTGAGACAAAGGACTTTATAGAAGGTTAGGTCAACAATAACAGCAACGACACCAGAAATGTACTTACATAGCTTCCAGTTTTATTGTAAACACCTCCTTTTATTTTTAGATTATCACATAATTGATATTAGATGGCTGTAAAGTCTATCTCTCGTGGATTTCTCTTATGCAATAATAGTCTTTAAATTAAACATTTGATGTCAAAAAAATCCATTGCTCTTTGATGATTTCAAATTAATTCGCTCTATAAAAACGCTTTCAACAATTCCTGAGATACCTACCTTTGTATGTAAATACATAAATATGTGAATTTTCAATTGAAGGAAAATCATCAAATATACACTTAAAAATAAAAAATAAGGTTAGTTCCATCAAAACTCTGCTCATCGTACTAATCCATGGTCCTAAATTTGTATATTGGCAAAGTGGAAAATGAAGAATTGGATGAAACAGGGACTGAAAAATCATTGAACGGCGTTCATTAGTTAGCCGTTCATTCTTTGCTCGTCCCTTATTCGTTTTGTTTCTCCCTTTTTTAATATTGTTATCTCTCGACCTCCTAGAGGTAAACCAAAGAGATTTTCCATAGGGTGTACATCATCTCTCCAACAAGTATCTCAAATGAGAGACAAGTTCATATTTCACCTAGACAGGCACCGAATTTTGGATGAGTACTTCCAGCTCCTGCTAGATGGCAATGATTACTTACAAGCAGCTCAAAAAATGAACGATTGAGCGGGAAAAATGAACGAATGAGCCTCTGAATGGAAATTTTGTTAGAAAGTGAACGGATGAAGAGTAAAATTGAGAACGGTTCCAAGTTTGTAAATTTAAACGATTTTAAACAATGTCTTGTCATGTTTACAAACACAAAAACTAACTATTTGAATAAAAAAATCCTCGGACTATTTTTTGTTAGTTTGTATTAACAGTATGAAAAGTGGGGATATTGATGGTACAACGACTAAATAGATATCTACCTAATTAGCATGTTTATATTTTACAAACTCAATTTGCTCAAAAAAAAGAAGAATTTATTGCTCATTATTCTACATATTTATGAATAGACAACTATGTATGTACATATTACATTTAATTATTTTTAATTAAATATTTGTTGCTAAATGTAGTTATTATTCTTAATGACTCAATCATTGTTTATTAACGAAGATTGTATAAATATATATGTATAATATATATAAAAGGTTACGTGGTTTATAAATGCATTGTTCCGTTTTATTACAACGGACGTTTGAAAATGTTGTTCAACTAAAACTTATACATACATTTTATATAATATTACATATATATGTATAAACATATTTGCCTAGTAACGAAATCAGCTGAAACAAATCTATTTTTAAACCTATTTAGGTAGATGATTTAAAATTTAATTAATAAAATTGTTAATTTATTTATTAGGAAAATAGTGTTGATTGTAGGGATTTCAAATATATTTAATAAATATGAATGTTAAGGATTTATGTTTATATACATATATATATATATATATGTAAAATTAACTATATACATATACTATATATGTACCTATAATATACATATATTATTTCATATCTATTCTTCAATATCACCTATCATCTTCTTAGATCCATGATAAATAAAAACAAAGTCAAAAACTTACAAATTTCGAGTACCTTCAGATTTAAGTCTTTTACTCCAAGCACGAGTGAGTCAGGTTATGCACTATATGTAGTTTAAATAAGTCATTTTAAAGGAATAAAGCTCCTGACTCCTTTATTTTTTTCGAAAAACATGTGCAACTAACTTAGCTTTAAGTATTTTAATTATAATTGATTCGGACTTTGACACTAAATATATGTACACTAATATGTATACATATCTAAAGTTAAATATCATCCCTATTTTCAGAATAGATTGGTTCATAAACTATAAAAAGTTGTCTAAATATTTGAGTTTATAAAATTCATACATATTTAACACTTTTTAGAGTAATTCCTGGAACAATTCAAATATTTACATATGCACAACAAATTTTGTGAGTAGAGAGATTCGATACATACATATAAACTACATTCTTCAAAAGTAGTTTACAATTTTGTAATTTCTCACTAAAAAAAAAAATTATTATCCTTTATGACTTGAATAATTTACCTTTCAATCTTTTACATAATATGTCAAAGGCATATTACAATTTTAAGGGAAGGACATTACTGAGTTTGCTAGTCTCCTTTTTTTTTTAAATGAAGGACTGGTTAAAGAGCTCAAGTACAATTAGTTTCCTAACTTCAAGTTGAGTCTATAATTAATTATACATCAAATTAACGTTCCAGGCATGTCTCAAGTCTCACTGATGTTTATGTCTAGGAATATAAAAAATATTCAAATGTGGTTTGTAAAATAAAAAGAAAGAGAAAATCAAGCTGGTAACTCTGACAATTTGATGAATGTTGAGAGGGAAGCAGCTTGAGCTGTCATGACGTTTTATGCAGCAACAAGCTGCTATTCTCCATTATATATGTATACAAATGAAGACATCAAAAATAAATAATAACATTATGTACTCCATAGATGAGAGGTAGAAAATTCACACAAATTAATGTCAGAAAATTATTTATCTTTAGCTTACAAGTCGTAAACTAACAATTATTACGAGAACATGAGTCCTTTTCTTACATTGTATTTGCTATTGTAGATGTTCTCCTCTCAGTAATAAAGGAAAAATGATAACAGCTTAGGAAAACAAAAAGTACTGTTCGAAGTGCCAACTCCACAAAGTATTTTGCATATTTGCGGTATTTTGCATATTTTTTATATTCCTATTTATACCATCCTTTTCTTAGGTTTCGAATAAACAGAGAGTACAATTATTGTTTTTTTAAATTCCCTCCCCCTTACCTATTTTTGTAGCTCTAAAAAAACGGGCATTTACCAAATTACCTTCATTCATACTTTTAGGTGGGTACATACATACATAGATTTAAATAATGACGATTAGGTTTAACTATTTGTATGGTTCATAAATACATACATTGAATAGTACCTATATATACATAAGAGAGGTGAGTCATGTAATGTTGTAATGTTTTAACCTTTCCAAAAAATGTTGCATAAATTTATTTTCCTTGCCTAATTTACTAAAAACTACATATATTGTTATTATTTTGTATTGCACATTTCTATAGTTTGTTAAAATAATATTTTAAGCACATCACTGCCCATTTTCCTTCTTAGTCCAAATTTTATCAATCAGGAAAAATGCATATAGTTCAATGTTGTTTATACGTGCTCTTATGTATCTACGTAATTTTTACCTTCAATTATTATGTAAATTGTATAGTAATAATATAAAAATAATTAATTAGGCCACGATGACGTAGTTTTGTTTTTTTAAAAACTATTGTTTATCCTTGAATGACGAATTTATTTTTGGTCTTTAAGTGAAAATGTGTCATTGATATATTAATTTTATACCTTGTCATGTCCTTATCTCTATTGTATTTTGTAGACTTTCCTTAAAAAAATAAATAGAGACAAAAAATTCTATTTCATTTTGTTCTTAGAAAAATTAAAATGACCACATTTCTTTTGACTGTTTGAACTTGGTATGATAATTTTTAATGATTTAAATTTTAAATTGTAATACTACCTTTCTTGAACTTTCTCACATTATAATATATGTAAGTTCCAATGAAACTTAACTTTGTAGATGAAAAATAATGTTTGATATAATATCATCTTTCACATTCTATGCGGCGAGAAAGAAGAAATTGAGTTTATTAGACATGGGCAAAATGTTGAGAAAAAGTTGAGTTTAAGGAAGAAAAAAAAAATTGTTGGTACCACTACCATGATATTCAATTTTAACTCAGTCTTCTCTATATTGTTGAAGCGACAACTTGAGGTAATTATGAATTGTTCTTTTTCAGATTATTAAAAAATCGTGCTAAAGAAATTTTGCTTATTCCCCTGGACTCCTGACTATTCAAATTCGCTCAACCAAAAGCTATTGAGAATTATTTATATTGCCAAATAACAATCAGTCAATAAAATGTAGGGGTATCAGTAGAAGTGTAAATTTCAAGCAAAATCTCGCACGCGAGATTTTTTGGGGTTGGCTCTTCGAACAGTACTTTTCGTTTTCCAAAGCTGTTATCATTTTTCATTTATTACAGAGGGGAGAACATCTATCTCATAGTAAAGATCTCGCATGATTTGTGTAATACGTGTAATATTCTGTTGAGAAACAATCAATTATATCAATAAAATACTAGTTGGAATGAATCCTCGAATATCGATGTGAACATGTTTGGATTTACGACAGGGATTTCAATTCTCCGTACATCAATCTGTTCGACATTGCCTTTGAGGACTACTCCAAATCCCTTGTTTCTGACTATGAGGACTTCTCAAATTCTATCGTCCTACGAAGAGTTGGCAAATGCTCTATTGGCCAACTTAAACCATAATAAGTATTGAATGTTAGAAATTAAAGCTATAATTTCAGAATAAATATTAATTTTATTAGCTGTAGGATTTAAGATTTTTGGGTTGTTTCCCTGGATTCATTCAGAACGGAGATAATTTCAATATGGTCATTGTGTATCTCCAATTTTGTTGGAGTCTGAGTTCCATCTGATGATCATCGAATCTCTCATCCCCTTTATCGTATTTTAAGAACTTGCTATCGTGAATTATGGATTCTGTTGACATTTTCTTCTGTTATATGTACCCCTTGTTCCTCTCAATCACATGCAGACATTTACCTTTGAGTGATTCAAGTGTAATAACATGACATGATGGTGAAGATATCCTTTCGCTAAACTTATTTCATGGTCTTGGACAAGAATTCTTTACTTTTAAATGCCGTAGTATGAAGGATCGGATTTTTCAGTATAGAACATGAAATTGACTAAAATCTATTGTTGGATTGGACATTCAAGGAAACAAGCGTCTTGATCTTGTTAGTGATGAAATTAAAAATATCAGAATTGTCTTCAATTACGTTCCTTGAATAAGTCTCTATATTTATCTTGAGATTACGACTTTAAACGTATTGTATAATGGTTAGTTTTCTCAAGGCATCTGTCCCAAATTCATTTAGATGTCATTTCACTAACCGAGGATCTTCGTCATAACTTTAAAATTTTTCACTTCCATTATCAACGATCAAGGATTTTATGCTAACTTGATTAGATAATTTATTTACTCTTACTCTATGAATGAATTTATTAAATTGTTAATCGTTTATTAATTTTGTAATTACCATTAAACATCATCAGTATATATATATGATTTTTCCTTCACTAATTAAATTATCACGTACATGGTTCGACATCCGTCACAACATGAGGCTTAATTTTACTTTGAGTCGAAACTATTTTGTTCTAATTTGAGTTTCTCTCTTTCTCTCTCTCTCTATATATATTATATTATATTATATTTATGTATAATTTAAGCATATATTTAGTATCAAATTCATTAAATTCTTGATACTGGGGCAATTTTAGAATCAAATTTAGCTACTTCACCGGAGAAAGAGGGCTCAAGAAGTTTCTTGGATTGCACATTTTGGATATACTACCCATTTTTAAGGCTTGAAGTCGAAAGGAATACAAACTCTTGGGTTAATAAAGGATATACAAAAAGGGCTCAAGTCCAATTCCCCCTAATAGTTATATTAGTTTACGACTTATTAGCTAAAAGTATATAATTTTCTGACGTAAATTTGAGTTAATTTTCTGCCTCTGATCTATGGTATACATAATGTTATTATTTATTATTGATGTATTCATTTGTATGCATATATAATGGAGATTAGCAGCTTGTAGCTCAGTAAAACGTCATATCAGCTCGAGCTGCTTCCCTGATTCCTTGTTCTTCTCAATCACATACAGATATTTGCTTTGCAGTTATTCAAGTGTATAATATATTTCTTCATTTGTATATATAAAGGAGAATAGCAGCTTGTAGCAAAAGGTTGATTTTCTCTTTTTATTTTTTTTTTTACAGGCCGAAAGTGCATATTTTTTTACATTCCTAATATATTGTTTACTTGTTTAATGTTACATGAAATGGATCAATATGGAATTCAAAAATTCGCTAGAAATCAAAGACTTACTAAAGAGCTACTAAAAAACAACTGCAATAGACTGACATCCAGAAGGATTTCAGCTGATCCCGTAATCCTTCTGTTCGCTACAACATTTGTAGCACTACTGTGAGTCTTTAATTTCTAGTGAATTTTTGCTCGAAATTGCATGAAAATTTACACATTTAGATGGTTAAGAAGTTTTATTGGGCGCTTGATATCTTGTTTAGAAGCTGTGGGGCTTTAAGGGAGTAAGGGAGAAGAGAAATAAAAAAAAACAAATATATAATAAAAATATTATATAACAAAATATAGCCCCCAAAAAAATGGCTTAAAAACATTTCTGTGTAAAATACAAATTGATGCCAAAGAAGAACAGTGATATTTGAACTAAATAAAATTATTAATAAATTCAAGCCCTATAAAATGGCTAGATTATACAATTAAAATTTATTAGGGGCCAGAAAAGTAAGGTCGCTGAAAAAAAGTACATATATGACCTTCTGCAAAAGTACTAACTAATTTATTGGCCCCACTATGTAAATGTATAATGACGTAATAATTTATTTTTAATACATACTAGGGTAATACTATTTTATATAGAAGGTAAAAGTTTAAGTCATTTTATTGGTTGGTTCTATAGTGATGTCCAAACACATGTTAGTAGTTAGGATTTTTATTAGTATAATTAAATTTTATTGTTTATATCACTTCCAAGAGGACCGACCTCAACAAAAGTTAGGTCAAAATGCTGGATTCATTTTATGTGCTTCATGTCAAGTCTGAGTCTACATGTTTCGATCCTGATTTCTTACAAAACTTGAGAATCATTTGCGTAATTGAAGTAAAATTTATCGAATGTAATTTTAATTTTTCAGTATTTATATGAACTCAAATTTGAAAATCTTGCTTTGCACCCCTTTTCTCAAATTATTTAAATTATGTATAGCTCAAGAGTTAAGGTGTTGATACAATTCTGTTATCATGACTGCTTGCCTCCTGAACACTAATCACTGGAAGTCAGAGTTAATTCCAAGTCCATATGATTCCGAGTCAAGACGAGTTCACATGTTCCGACTCTGAACTACAAGTATATAGCTTTGCCTTGCACATTCTTATAATGGGCTCATGTTCTTATTTTTAGGCTCATTTAATGATATATGCATCCTTGATAGTGAGACAATTGATTTATATAATACTATAATTGCTTATTTCAATTTGGATTACGACTGATGTCTATATAGGATTGGTAGTAAGCTTCCTTACCTTAGTCACTCAAAAAATAGGTCAATCATTTCACTTTTAGAAAGGCACGTATCGGGGAAGTTTGAAGAGATGAGTGTAAGAAAATTTGCGCCTTTGACAATATCCTTCATATTTTTCCATGTTTACTGGAAAAATTTGATTGTTGAACGAAATGAATATCAACTCATTTCAAAATAGGTCAACTTAATTGCAATTGGTCCTATATTAACATTTTTCATTTTGAAACCCCTTTCATTAATAAAATTCACTACTTAAACATACGCCAAAAGGATAAAATGTAAGTTTATTAGAACCGACAGTCTCAAATAATCTGATATATACGGACTGTTCGGGATTTTAATTTATCGTTTTTGCTTTTAATTATGTACATACCTATAATATGTAATGAACACTATTCTTTATGCTCATAACTTAAAGTTTATAGTTGACAAATAGTTGTTTAAATACCTTTAATTAATTATTATTTCATAAACCCAAAGCAGTTTTTTTTTCTTCACTATATTAACCAATACTGAATTTTTTAACCCATTAACTATTAGGTAAATGTTTAATACACTCCGTACGTAGATAATATTTGAGATTATAAATGTATGTACACTTTATTTAAGTGGTACATGTATGGTAAGTACATATGCATGCCCATAATTTAATGATCAATACTTTATAAATAGAAAAAGATATGTTTACAACATATTATGGATGTGAAGCAGAACTCAGTTAGGTACATAGAACGTAATATGACAAATAAAATTTACCAAACATGACTACTTTTGACATGATTGCATGCAAACAATGAATTTAATGTCTATTTTTTCTTTTTGTAATTTGTTAAATTCGTATTTTATGTTTTGAAAATATATTGACAATGTTTAAAGTGTATTTATTTATTACACTTTAAACTAAAGTATGCATTTAAGGTCTATTAATGACAAGTTTTTATTTTACTTACATAAGTTACTGAGTACGTAATTATCTTCCCACCTCTCATATCCAAAGACCTAACTCCAATAATGATCTTCACTGTATCATCTCTAAACTTTTTTTTTCTTCAAAAAAAGCTTAAAATTCTATGACATAACAGATAAAAGGAGTTGTACATAAAAAGTGTTAAACTGGGCCAATATTGAAAAAATGAATTTATTTTTGCCCCTAGAATTTATGATAATTTAAAAATATGTAAGTTTATTCATAAGTAGCTTATATACATTTATCCAATTACTCCGTAAATTTGTTGAAGAGGTTCTGAACATTGAGTAAATTTTTCTCAAAATACTGACAAATATTTCTTTAATTACTATTATGTTAATCTGAAATTTCCTATATCCTAATTGTTATTTATCGCATGATTTGATAGGGTACTACTTGCCCATGTTGATTTGAAACTTAAATCGAACTTGTGCTTCAAAGACTTGAGACTTGGCTAAGACTTGGACATGAATGACTTTGTATTAATAAATAAAATATATGTACATACATAAGTTTTCCATATCTAAGTGACCCCTCAATTGTCAAATGACAACATTTATCTGGGGAATCAATAGTAGGGTATACATATGCCCAGGATTTTAACTGGGGGATATGGTACATAGAAACCTCTTTCCCAGGGTTGAGACTTAAATAGAGCAAAATATTTTGCACATATGTATATTTTTATTTATTGCATATAGCCATATCATAATTTGCATCATAGGCCAGATGTTAGCTACGTTATTAAATTAGCAAAATTGTTTTAGAGAGAGTTTAAAATCTAAGTAAGTTTTATTTATTTCAACAGAATAGTGTTAGTTTTGTCTCGTTTTGTTTCTTATTTATTTAGAAGAAATATTATTTTTTATATCTCACATATTATATGATATATATATAATTTTTTTTTATGTGTACATATATTCTACGAAATCGTAAACACCACTGTAGAGTACCCTGGCACGCATTTATGGGTCACAATGAAGCTCATCTCCTAAATTTCTATCTAAAATTTATTTTTCTTGTTCTTTGAATATGATTATAATAAATTAAACGTATGTACGTTATTGCTGGATAGTCACTAGTTAACTTTGCTATTCTGTATATTGTGTTCATATTTATGTATATGGATATTTTTAGCTTAATTCTTATCAATGCTTTGTCATGAACGTACATATGTAACTTGACTTATTACTTTTATGCACACATAGTTTTCTTGACGTAATTATGATTATGAGTGTTGATTTACTTCCTATTATTATGTAATTTTAGCTTATTGACGTGATCATAATGATAAACTTAACAAGACATAAGATATGTATATATATGGGGTATTATTAACTGTCAATTTTCTTTCAAACGAGATCAGCTCTAACAAAACGTGCTATCTAAGAAGCAGATTTAAAAATCCCCTTGTGTTTTACAATTATTTGCTTATTTATACTGTTTGCATGCGGATAAAGATATGAATAGGTAGGCAAGCAGCTGTGATATGCATATACACAAGTTACAACTTGCACAATTTTGAGTCAGCCAAAAATTGAATTGAAAGTTCTAAACGAATAATAGTTATTATTAGCAACATTTGAGTAACTGGAAATACGTCCATACATTTTCACGTGTCAGCATTGACGTGTTTAATGGCATTTAAACATTTTTATTCATTACACACTAAAAAAAAATCAAGTATAATTTCTATGAAAATGACCATAGAAATAAGTTGGTTCTAGAAATAGACAAATATCTTACATTACACTCGGAATATTCAATAAATAAGTAAATACTTTATTCAGCATGAATTTATTACCATTCGATGAATGTATCTAGATACAAGAATCAAAGTGATTCTCGTATCAGTTTTCTAGTCTTAGGTGAAATTGATTTTTGGCTTCTTAAGAGTGACTAAAAAAGTAATTTTATTACTTATTTGTTATCTGAATTTAAAAAGTAGTAGTCTAAAACATCCGCAAAGCCTTGACCCGCGATTTGAGATATTAAGACTCGTTTTTACCTCTTTAGTCATAGTAATTTTGATCAACAAAATCAGACATTTCTATTTTTATTCTTTTTGAATAAAAAAAGGGCCCGTAAAAATTTTCTTCTTTGTAGAATATTTTAATTACTGGGGGGAGCTTACCTTTCCATAAATCTTTTACAGCCCTAAAATATAATTAAAAATGCTGTGTGGAACTGTAGAGAACTTATATAAGCGTTTTCATAGTCATCGTTATTTAAGAACACAACAATCAATCGATTTGTATAGAAATTGTCTTGTTTGTATACATGCTTAAGAAAGAAAGAACTAAATTTGATAAAAAACTAATTATTTTTGTAAGTTTATCATTCAGTCATGATAGACATAAAAAAGGAAAAAAGTGAAACGAGTATTTATACTTAACACTTAAACAAATTAAGATAAATGTTTTATAAACATGATCTGCTTAGATTACATCTGTCAGGCAGGAAAACCTTTACTGAAATGCTTAAAAGTACATACGGAGGAACAAATGAGGCAGATACTGATAGGTTTTGGCAAGCTAATTTAGCTACTTATGAAAATTCAAAGGGTAATCTAATTCGCTCATACTAGGTAGAGCCAAGTATTCACCAACCAGAAATTCAGGAGAAGGTATTTTTGGTCTTGTCTGGGTGATAACACTGTTTGCTTGAGGACTGTTGTCCATATGTCTAAATAACATGGATCTTTTAGGATATTTAAGTGTAGCTGATGTAGATACAGCTAAGCCCAGTTTGTATGGGATAACGGAGGAAGCTTTTTGAACCAAGCTCTAGTAATTTATTTCTTCAGGAGCAACCCATACATCAACTTCCATCTTGGATCAAGAACTGCAGAAAGAGTGAAAAGTTTGATGTTTTCATATTTTGAGGGAAAAATCTCCACAGACTCCGTTTGTCCTTTTGAAAATTTGCAAGAGTATTTTTATTGATGCTCAGACAATTCTGTTTGAAGCCTGTTTACATATGTAAGAACTACAAGTGCTAGAAGTAACTTGATTCAGAGTTTGAGAAAAGTCTGTAGCTCTTTCAAATGGTGTAAGTATCTCAATTATTGTACCAAGAATGTTCAAGTGCATTTGTTTTCAATAAATACAAATATATTGCTGATTATCAGTTAAACAGATTTTATAATGATCGGAGTTTGCAATGAATCCCTCTTTTTTGACAGCTCTAGATTGATTACACACACACGAATACTTAAAAAGTTATAAGTTTAAACTGACCATTACAAGTGTTCATAGGTTAAATGTACTACTTTTAGACTTTTTTTGATAGTAAATACTCTCAATAATGTAATGACGAGAGTCAAAGTCTAAATTAAACTGCTTAGGTCTATAGCATTTGAACACACTACTAAATATCATATTTATTTACTTGATCAATATTTCTTGACCTTTTGATTTAGATTTCTGTCCACCAGTTATCTGATGGACAGATTGGAACATAACGGTATAAAATGTTTTCTAAGGATTTTGAGAGTATGATCCCAATATGTACTGTAGGGGTTTTACAAAAATTACATAGCATAAAATTTTGCAATATTAAATTTGATTATAATTGTCATTGAGCTACAAAACGGCAAGATCAAAAAAATACTTGAAATATTTTTCTTTTATTTCGTATCGTATCGTTAAATTGAGAATTTGATAACTTACCTTACCTACTTTAGGGTAAGAATTGATATCGTATAAGTAAATTTCATCCTGTCTTATCATATTTGACCACTTTTGTGAAAATAAGGCAAATATAATGCTCAAATACAAATACATAACTTTTAAAGTCTTCAAATACAAACATAACTTTTTGTGTATGCATATATTTGCAAATAATAATACAAATTAAAAAAAATTATACATACTATTTGTATTTAATAAAAAATACTAAAGACTTAGAAGGATATGCATAATTATAGGTCAACAAACCAATATTCAAGACACTAGCCGGTGAAAAGAGTAGAAAAAAAACAAAAGGTATACCTAAAAGTAATGTACACATTACAAAAAGTAAAACTAATTTTTTTCTTCATCATTTGCTATCGACAGAGATAAAAAAAAAAGATACCTTCCGGGTTTGTAAAAAAGCCACGCCTGGAATAATGTCATTAGTTGAGTTAATTAGAGTCTTTAATAAAGTAAAGAATACAGAAGCTCTAATTATAAACAATGTTGATTTATCTCAAAGTTGTTTTTCTTTTACTCTATTAAGCACATCCCTTAGAGAGTGAAGAAAGAAGTCGTTTTCATAGACACACAAAGTTCAACCATAAACCTGTTGATTGACTTCAGTTGTTGTATATGGGAAGGGGCGCAGGAACCAATTCATGAGTAGCGGTTTTATAAAACGACGCAACATATTGATGACACCATAATCATATAACTTTTTGTCTTTGTTGTTTTTCATAGAGTAGCCAGCGACTCCTTGACCACTCGGTTTCGGCACCACTATAGACACAGTTGTCGTAGGGGTCCTAGTTTGTTTCTTTGAATTGGTTAAAATCATATCTGCAAAGTTCGTACTCTATAAATAATACATCGGACTCCAAGGCTAGCTATCCATGCATCCAAATATGAGCTATTAATATTTTTATTTTTGGATCATTGATTTGGCTGATTAATTTTAATTCAGTAGATTTTAAACAAAAATAACAATGAGTATAGTTAATACCTACAGGGCTGCAACTTTTGGAGAACTAAATTATAGGTTTATGAACAGAAAAGGAAAATCCGTTTATGATATAGTTATTTTTTTGAATTTAAGTTATTTCTTTATAGAGCGTCTCACGTGATGTCATCATTGTAGCAGTCATACATCTTGGTGGCATACACAATCAAACTTTATTATAATAAAGCACTGGTCAACAGTCAAAAATCCTAAGGGGTATAAGTATAATTAAAGTTATCGAGTTTTGCACGCTGATTTCAAATCTGTAACTTTTTTTTTTCGAGAGTCCTGAGGTTCTCGAAAAATCGGACCCTCCTTTGTTAGCTTCTTTGACCCATTTTCCAACTTGAACTTCAATTTAAGCCTAGAAGAGTACTCATTTTGTGCATTTAAAAATAATCATTGGCTAGTGCTCCATAAGACTCCTTAACCAAGAAGAAATCGTCCATCCAAATGTTTAAATTTTCATTCAATTTCGAGTCTTAATAAAGAGTCTTATCGAGCGTCTGACATCTCATTTAAAAGTTCTGGGTCTCAGCTCTTTAACACATTCCTTATTAATCATTTCATGTAATATTTAAGGAGTTATTTAAGTACAAAGGATTTGGCCAACTTTAGGGTCTACTCCGGCACCCTATTCCCCTAGGAGTCCCTTTAGGTCAAAACAAAGACTGGAAATGTAATTTGCATTAAATACACTAGCGAATTGTAATTTTTTAATGCTCAAAATTTGTATTCCTCTAGGCTTCAATTGAAGTTGAAGTTGGAAATTGAGCCAAATTAGCTCAAAAAGTAGAGTCTGATTTTACGAAAATTTACAAATTTGTTCACCAGTGTGACTAAAACCCTTGTTTTTTTGTTATTAACTTTCCGTTAGTTCAATTTCAATTCCAAACATGTTTGGGATACTTCCTACCCCAGTAAAAAATGATTTTGGGGATCACAATACATTATATTTGACTACTAAACTTACTTTTGACCTACATATGCTTACCTATTAAGAAACATCTTGAATTGCTTTAGACCAACTTTTTGAAAATCCTAATTCATAGTCTTATGGTCATCAAGTCTACCTAATATTTTTTTGAATCAATTTATTGATCTCAGAATATAGTACGTCAAACTACTCAAAAGAAAAAGGAAACGAAGAGAGATGCTAGTAGAAGAAAAAAAATGCGTTCATCCTACTTAATTTTTCTCTCTTGAATCGTTGAGACAAAGTTAGTAAATTACTTAATAACTCAATATTTATTTATACTATTTAACCCAATCATTGCATATTTGTAACTTGGAAATTTACATAAAATAAGAAGTAAAATTTAGCATACAATATAACAATGTTTTATGAATTGTGGGTTAAAAAAAACCCCATTGGCTAAGGATTTAAACCTCTATGTATTAAAAATCTCTCTCTCTATCATATTTCAGACCCTAATGTTATGTGTTAAAAATATGTTATATAATTACCATAGTTACCATAATTATACATTACCATAGTGTAGCCAATAAATTAACCATTATTTTATTCTTCTTCAAACATCCTAATTCATACGTAACAAAATCTAGCCATTTCAATAGAATTCTCACTACCTTAGTATGTATGAGTTTTATTTTATCCAAGTATCGCTCTTTTTCATTGGCATCACGTTGCATTCTACTATATAATATATATGTATGAATTACACGACATCACTTTCAATGTATGATGATGATGCAATATGTGACGTCAATTTAAAACCCCTCTCAGATAGTTAAAGTGAAAGCATATTCTTCTAAAATAAGAATGATCAAATATATAAGCTTTTATAATGAGATAATTAAGCGTTGTTAGTATTCAAAGCTTAAGCTATATTCTTAGAATAGTAGAATAGTCCAACAATTTGATGGTAGAGAAGGACATAATTGACCAGCTAGCATCGACACAAAAAAGGTTGGGGATTTCATTGAAGATTGCGGGTAAATATTATTTAATAATATGTATGTATTTATATTCATAGATGTTTCAAAAAAGATAAATAAATAATATGTATGCAATTATCAAGAATCGGAAATATATGTATATATAAATATATATACTTAGAGAAAAAAAAGTAGCAGTTTAACAAAAAATATAATCATAATAAATAATATGTTTACATATATAATTTTTCAGTTCTTTGTGTGATAAACAATTTAATAATTTGTATGGTCTACTACAGTTAACATATAGTTGTGTGAGTATTGGTAATATTTATGTTTAATATACATACATGTATAGATATATATTATATTTAATTATAAACATTTTGTGTTTTATGGGTTTTAATACATGTACATATTTATGAGAAAGATCAAAGAAGTCTTCTAATACTTTAAGGAATGAGGAGAAACATAGCAGGATGTTAAATACACAGAGGGAAAAAAAAGAGAAGAAGAAGAATGGTCGAGTTGATATTATATGTGTAATTCTCTATAAGTAGAGAATTTCAAAGGTATTTTTGACTCTGCATAGATTCTGCACTTCGAATTGAGAATACTTGAGACACGATAGATACTCGTAAATATTAATGAGCATACATACAATGTTACAATTTTATACATATGTTGAGTTAATTTCCATTGAAGAAAAAGTTACAAATAATAATATTTCAAAAAAAAAAAAAATATAAGAAAAAGGCTTTGCTTTATTTAATGAAGTATTCTAACATTATTTAAAGAGCTTAAAATGTACATATGTTGAGAGTTTGCCTACGAAACATGCTGATAAATACCTGGAATAACGTCGAGCAGCATTTACATATTAAATAATATTAATTACATTTGTTTATATACTAAACAATAATAATATAACACATTACGTTACTTTAAAATCGAACCATGTATACATAATTAACAAGAGAAAGTGGGACTCAAGATCAGTTTTGGTTTTGGTAATGGGGTCAACATCAAGACCAAAGGATTAGATTAAAATCTAAGGCCTTGATTCTATTTGTATTGGAATAAATGGTCTTGAATTCAACAAAGTTATGGACCAATTTCTTTTCCAAGAATTGGCGAATCAAATCCCTGATTTAATTTACGTCAATAATCAATAGTATAATTCAAATATGGCGAAATTTTATATCACTTATTATAAAGTGGATAATGAATATATCAATATGAATAACTAGCACTAGGATCAAGGCAATAGTATGGCGTATTTGGAAAGGTAAGGACTTGTGTTTAGTAAACTATAAATCTCAAAAATTAGTGCGTGCTTATAGATATGCTACTTTACCTATTCCAGGGGTATTTGTCAGATAGTTTCGACAGCAATCGGAAATCCCTCTCATACTAAACGTACATATGTGCACATTAAAGACAAAAAAACAAAAAAAAACATTGAATATATATGTATCAGCAACGGAGGCAAAAATCAATATTAATTTTGTGAAAAAATGTCAGTAAAAAGTATCAAATGAAATATAATAATTATACAATCTTTGACAGGATGAAATCAAGCGGAAACACTTTCAATAAACACTCATTAAATTAACTATACGGCTATTTCTTAATATACATATTTTTTTTGGCTTACATACATAGATACATTTCTTCGTATGTATGTACATATGTAGGTGAACTCAAGCAACAACAAGGATAAAATAAATATGACTTAAGACTCATTTCTGACAAACACATCATCTTGATCTAATAATAATATACTTTGTGACCCTAAAAAATACATACACGAATTCTAAACTCACAACACTAGAATTAACATATATACATACAAATATGTACATATATTAAAGGCGTCAAGTATCTGACTAATTATTTTGATAAATAATTATTATTGGTCGCTCTTATTTAGGAATAACCGTTTCATAATATTTCCATAACATCATCATAAAAAGTCGATCATATACATATATCTACAATTTGAATAGATATATAATGTATTTTAGGTGGATACTCATTATTATTCATTTAGATTTAATGTTTGAACAGTCGAGGTTTGATGATACTGGGATCGATTAGCAAAATCTGTGTTGACGTCATTAAGTTGTGAGGGCTTTGTTTTCATCGATGGAACTACTGGGGTTACAACGATTTGATCCATGGTTCCATCCTCTGGATCTTTCCTATAATAAAAGGAGTATAAAACAATTAATTAATTACTTATACTTAGATAATTATGATTGAGAAAAAGTTTATTTTTTATTTTTTTGTGTGGTTCGTTCAAAATAAGGAAATTCTCAGAACAACTACAAAGGAGATGCATACGAATATAAAAGTAATATTTTATTTTTTTCTGCTAATTCGTTTATTAATATAAAAAAGTTTCTATTTTATTTATTTTTTTAATGTTGCCTTTTTGCTTCAGTCATCAAGAGATGTTTTTTTTTTCTTTTTATAAGTTAGGCAGTATATTTGTACCTGACTACCTTTGTAAAACATTTGAAAATACGTAAAAAAAGAACATAACATTAGTTTGGCCATACTAAACGAAACTTTGGATATGCAAACCACATACCTTGAATAAATATAAAAGTAATAATATCATGCTGAATGGGACATCTCATGTCACGATGTCTTATATATTATTCGCTTATATATGAGGAAAATTACCTCTCAGACAATTTCCCTCTACTAGACCCGACAAAAATTGACATCTTTTAATAGTTTAAAAAATATTTTCCCGAATATAAAATTAAAAAATACAACTGAAGTTCCGTCCAATAGTAAAATAAATTTTCCAGAGAAATGGATTATATTATATCAATACAAAGAATATTTATTAAAAAATACATATATTTAAAAAATAACTGGAGCCAAAATTTATAGAAAGTCTCAATGGATTGATTGATGACGTGGGTCTTTATGTAATACATTTTAACATGTAAATAACTTTTATAACAATTGTCACCCTCCGATCAATTAGTTTTTTTCTTTATATTAACATTATGTGGTAAATCAGATCTATTGCGTCAATTCAAGTTGGCACTTTCACCTCCAGTGCTCTATATGAACCTCTTGCCTCATCTTTTCAACCTCCATAGTAATTATCTCTTCTAAATCCAACGTCGCAATTATTTCTTCTTCTAAATCCAAAGTCATTATCATTTCTTCTTCTGAATCCATCAGTCCTACGATCCCTTATTATAAATCAATATTGTCCATCAAGACTTTCTAAAGCTTTTCACCCGAGTATTTAAAAAAAAAATCTTTGTATGACTCTTCCGTCATGATTCAATCTCCTGAATTCATCATTGAAAACCTCTCTCTTTTAAATCCTCCGTCACAATTCTCTTATGACATACATACTTCATTATTCAGTTATGTAACTTATATCGATCTTGCATAAGCACTCTCAACTATTGAGACAATACTTATGCCAATGCGGACTAAATATGTCGAATTTGATCTTTTTTTATGTACAGTCAATCTGTTTGTAAAAGTAGATATGAGACCTAATGCTTTGTTATAAAATAATGAAACATATTTGGAGAGAAAATTAAAGGCTTTAAATTTGACAAACAGGTATACAGGAGTTAGGAAAAAAAATGAAGCTAGTAGCCAAAAAGAATAGAGGAAATGAGCTTTTATTGTTATACATAGAATATTACATCAGATTCTAACACTGTACTTTTCAATTTTATAAACAGAAGCAAACTTTTTAAATTACCAATAGATGTTGAACAATTTTCCTAGTACAGAAAATTTGCTCAAAATTTTAGTTTGAATGATACTTAATTAAATTTAAATATGTACAATGTACATCTATTAATTAGTTGCAAAAAGATTCAACATTTCCTATTCTATTGTGTTGAATTTGAGCTTGTCATCTCGATATAAATATTTCTTTATAAGTATACAATATCAATATATGTACTATAATCAAATCAAACCCTTAAATTATTTTTTTGATTGAATAGACATTTTGAAAGTACCCATTTAAAGAGCTCGTACCCATAGACGAGTATTTTATATTTCATAATAAGTAAAAAAAAATGTCATTTTTAATTTTATCTTCAACAAATGAATAAAACACATATAAAGTCACCGATTAACCTATATTAAAAATGAAATATAAGTATATTCAAATAAGACCAATTAATTATAGTTAAAAATAATTTATGATGACAAAACTCAAAATTAACTTACATAATTAATGAAATTGAATTAAAATCAACTTGAGGATTTAAATAATATATCATAGGCCACTCACCCAATTTAATAAAAAATTTCCTATATATATTTTTGAAGAAATATATTTAATAATAATTTTGTTAGAAAAGTAGTTTTTTCTCGTGGAAAGCAATTTGCATTCAGAAAAACACTGCATGCATGATCAAATGTCCACTTATCCCTAGATATTCAAACGTTTTAAAATAAATTAAAAAATTATTCAAAAAAGACTCAAAAATAATCTGTCAATGAAAAATTAGGGTTCAATTTTAAAACATTGAGATCTTTATTTTATCTCTCTCCCTTTCCTTTTAAAACAGAAAAAAAAGGCCCAAAATGACATATATGGTAAGTATTCAATTACTTCAGTTTTTTCAACATACTCTTCCTTTGTTTGTTGAAATATTTTGACTGCTTAACATGATATAATTTAAGCAAAAACAACAGTTCAATGTTCAAAGCACTAATAAGAGGCAAGAGTCAACAAATAAACAACTGATTCAAAAGATTATTGTACATTTTTAATTGTAGTAGAATAGGACATTTATATGTACATATATGTATGTATGTATAATGAAAGTCATTTTTTTCTTCAAACAGCTGAAAAAAATGTTTTTTTCTTTTAAAACTAGAAATAAGGTGTGACCCAACACTTTGTTAATTTACCATGAATATTTTTTTGTGTCTTATATGTGGTGTTCTCAGCGGCAGCTTGATAACAATATAATATTTCTACACATAAATACATAGTGTCACTCAGGGCATATCTCAACCTAACACAATGGAATAAATGGAAGTGATACCACCATGTTGAGTACATTTACATACATTGTTGTTGATAAATTTAGTGAACACAATGGGCAAACTACCAAGTCAAATCTTGAAGAAACTTCATCCAATGGCTTTAAAAATGAATGGACAAAAACTAAATTTTTACGGCTAATATATTCTCATGACATAGGGACCAGTAGTAAAGTATGATAATTAGATTTGAAAAAAAACCTGACTTTTGCAAAAATAATGGGTAAATAATTTATTGACTATGTACACGGTGTACATGTGATGTAATAGCCAATTTATAATACATGTCAATGTCATTAGGTCTGAGATATAATAAAGAAAGATGTGTGTGGATTTTTAATAGAGGAAAAGGGTTGAAGTCCTTGGATTTGTCAATGCCATTCTTACATTCAAATACATGGCAGCAATTCATTATTTTCCTACACCTTAAAAACAAACAAACAAGGGTTACCATATAATTTTGAGCAATTTTGTCTTTCTCATTTCTAGGAAAGGGTAAGAGATTCTATGAATATTTGCATGTGATCTAATGACTTGAGTAGTGAATCTACTGAACATGTACTGAATAAAAGACTTCAATAGAAGGCGATCATTCTATTTCCTTTTGAAAGAGTCTCAAGAAAGATTGAGTTAATACAATGAATATCTATTCTATAATTTTAATTGTTGAGTAATGGTAATAATGGATTATTTAATGTTAACTACTTTCCCCCCAGTTCTCATGCTACAAAGTTTTTAAAATACCTAGTAGAGTTGCTTTTAAAAAATATGTAATTATATTGGGGGTTTCTTCAAAATTACTTCGTCATTTATAAGTGTAATAAGAATGTTTGTATATCTATTTTGGAGCAAGTGAAATACATTTTCACTTCACAGATGGAGCAAATTTAGATTGTATTTACATATGTACATAACATGAGGGCTTAGGACATAGTATGACACTGATTAACACTTCTTAATCTTTGGCTCTAAAATGATAGTCTCAACGTCATGAAATCAATAAATCACACGTAAGTTTTGACAAATAAAACTTAGAAGCACACAAAAAGGATATTCTCAAATAAAAAACAATTACATACCTAAATACTCGAGAAGAACAAATACAATTTGCAAATAGATGTGTAGATAAGCGTTTACAACAATTATTATTATTATTATCATTATAAATGACTACTTTTGTAACGTAATTAGCACATACATACATCTGAAATTACATCATTAGGTTCATATTTTGAGAAGTACATACATACATAGTCTCATAGGGAAAAAAAAGTATTAATAATAATATTTCTTTAACAAAATAAATCCTTTTTTTTTTTGACATTGTGTTGATTTATTTATTACCCAAAAATGCGATTATTTGAAAAAAGAAAGGGAATATTTGTGCAATGAGCAAACTAATTACACTACAGGACAAGAATCACCCTTTCTATTATGTACATATTTACAAATGTACTATCACACTTTTTGCTCATGCAAATTAAAATTTCTGGGCTATAATAATATTATGAGTTTTGATCCATTCGACTTCATTATGAAAATATTGATGGGATATCCTTTTTCAAATACTCAAAAATACCCTCTCAAAGTTCCAACTCTTGAATTTACTTACTTATTATTCCAATACTTTTCACATTTGTCTAGCTGATTATTACTATTTTCATTCGTTTACTCGCTTATACACATGTTATCAACGTGTGCTTTTCATCACTCACCCGTACAGAATTTGGCACGACGTATGTACATATATATATTTGAGAAATAAAATAATTATTTGTTGTATCTCAGGGCAACCAAATTTTACTCTATGTGCATAGTCATTACTCAACTATTTTCATTGATGATGTATATTCATACAAACTTATTGTGCAAACGTTTACATCCTTCTAATGACAAAATGGCACCCTCCTCGTCATATTAAAATCACCTACGTATTATTTTTGTCAACTTTACTAATTTGTGTACTTATTATCTCAATACTTTTTTTTGTGAGTAGTCTATTTTTCTACAATGTGCTCTTGCTTCTTCTTTTGAGTATTATAAGCATTGATTGATTGAACCATGTACATATGTAGGATTAAGCTGTGAACAATTTTCTAGGCATAAAGGAAGAAAAGGTCGTTCAATAGTTGGGAAGGATTGTACAACTACGTACAAAAAGATTTTGAGTCTTTTTTCTCCTTCCTTTTGGGAGAAAAGGTTAGAAGATAGGTAGAATAAGTTCTAAGCATTAAATCTATCCAAAAGTACGGAAGAATGATGTATGTAGGTAATTAACTGACTACAATGTAATTCTGGGCCTCTTTTCTCTCTCTTTGTGAAGTAATGCTTGGCAGTTGTAATAAAGCGGCTATGTAACAAGGGATGTTTATTCATTTCCTTCTTTTAAATGTCATTTCTATGTCTTTAAAAATTGTAAATGATATTAGTTTTTCTCATAATGAATTAAATAGTGTTTACAAGTGCCTACTGAACTTGGAACATTATTTAAGTACTTATTAGAACTATGTATTCTCAAGTTTCAATTATTTGAAATTTTCAATTACTTGAAAAATTGTCAAACAATATTTGACGTAATTTCAAACATTCAAATAATACTTTCCTAATTTCTATTCATTCAAAAAGTTGAATGAGATTCGTTTTTTATTACACATATATAACACACTTCTATGATCCTCAGTTGCAGAAATAAGATGCTTCATTCCAGCTAGACTGTTTCTAACAAAAAATGAGATCGTCTTAATTTTGAGCAATAAAATAAATATTTGATCATTATTTGAGTTGAAAAGGCAAAAGGGATTTGTTATTTGATCATTTGATTAGTACCCTAGGAATAGCCAATGTAATATGTAACTGTATTAACTAACATACTTGGGAGTAGTTGTTTTTTAAGCCATTGTCAAATGAATCATGAAAGACAATTATTTTTAGAGTCTGACCTTCAAGCCAAGCCTTACATTGTCAATTCTAAGTTACTTCATGGTGTGTGTAAGTTGTCGTTAATCATAGCTGGCAAAAAGAGAAAAAGATTTTTATATATATATACATACATACATATTTATGTATCTGACCTTAAATCTCTTATACCTCTGAGTCAATGTTAAAGCATTGACCTTTTTAATGCAATGAAAGCGGTATTTGTCCTAACTCTCCCACTAAGTAACAGAGTTACTTAGCAGCACTGGTGATAGAAGAGATATAAACATACATTTGTACATGATTTATTGTTTTTATAAATCAAAGTTTCGAAAGCAGTTAGTAAACTAACTGACGTCAATTAATGATTTAAAAATTGTTTTTTTACACGTCTTCCATTGTCTGTTTTACACTTTCTCAATTTCTTCTGATGAATTAAATTTCTTGTGTCTGCAATTTGTAAGGAAAGATTACATTGTAAGTAGTATGACAATTTATACATATTTATGTATAGGTAATTGAAATTAGAGACTCTCATACTTTTTATTTTACAATTTTGCAACTAAACATATCTCCATATATCATGTGTCAGGACTTAATTTATTTCCTTTCCCCCCCCCCCTTTTTTTTGTATAGTCATAATGTCTTTATTATAGCAAATAAACTTTTTTAAATATTTTATTTCTTCAAATTGAATTTAAAATTAAAATATAAAGTAGTCAAAAAATACTTACCCAAATATGAGTAAATTGACCGAATGTTTAATAAACGTTAGTAGAGAGAACTCTGCAGCAATTCCAGGATTAACACCAGGTGCAGTTCGTCCTATATAAAACCAGACTAGAATGCAAATGGCGATACTTAACAAGGAGTACCCCCAATGAATGAAGAACATGAGAAAAAATTTAATGATAACCTGCAAAGAATAAGGAAATTCGTTATACAAAGCGAAACTACATAGAGATTGTTAAAAGATTTACACCAGCAAAGCTTAACCAACGGTTACAGAAAGGTGAAAAGAAACTTCGAGGTTTCTCTTCAATCTCGTCGAGGTTATATTTTTCTAGAAGCTCTTCAAATTCCTCATTCCGTGTCTTTTTATCTGAAGGATTGCTTCCGTCTTCGGAGACGACGCTGGATCCCGTCCCTTCTTCATCATCCGATTTCCTTGAGACAAATGTTGGAGGAGAGCTAATCCCAGATACACGGAATTTGGCAAGACGTCTTTGATTAAGATCAAATTGCATACAGAGAGCAAAATAAGAATATTCAATGACTCCATAGGTGATGAGAAATGGCATTGTGGCCAGAGTTGCTAGGCGATTGATCTCTCCAATTCCTATGAATATAAGTGTGACACCAGAGATAACCAATAGTGCATTGAACGGAACTTGATTGGGTCCCTTCTATAAAGCATTAGGGGAAAAAAAGAAGACATAAAAAAATAAATAAACAGTTTATACTTGACATTTTTTTTTTGGATGTGTTTCAGATTAGTAATGTTGTATGTATATATCTGTGTCATGAAAGCTTGTAGAAATAGTGTAAAATTTTAACTTAATGATGGAAGAATTTTTTTTTAACAGAAAAAGAAAAAAATAATAGCCCACATTAATCCTTTGATTTGTTTTCTTAATTTATATCCTTAAAAATAAATTGCTTTCACTAAGCCTAACACATTTATTTGATATTTTGTACAGCTTTGATTTATAGAATATATATATAGATACAAATATTAGTAAAAAAAAAAGATCATAAAAATTAGTGTCAGTGTGGTAATTATTGGGATTTATTTTAAAGCAGTCATGAGCCTTTATACATATTTAAATAAATATATACATATATATATATATATAATATGAAACAATGCATGTATATTTATATATACTGCTTTAAAAATGATTATAAAAGGTAGTAATAACACTAAAAACACATATTGTTTCATTTTTTGTTCCTTTTCCATGGTTCAAATGCTTTACTGATTTCTATGAACAAAGAAATTTTCAAGATCTTTAACATTGACTTTTTGTTTTTATATGTAAGCAGTAGACATAATCATAGGAATCTATCTGAACAGATGTACATATGTATGTAATCAAAACTTCATGATGGAATCACAATGATCAATATTTTTGAGGTAACAAAAACAAAATCTCTAATGTTTTAATTTTCTCATAAATAATTTACTATGTCTCAACTAGATATGTCACGTAAATAATTTCCTGTACACTGACAGATATTCACTTGGAGTTTGTGAGTCATGATGGTGGCTCTTTAATATAAAATTTGTACCGTTTGGAAACGGTACTACGATTACTTTTTCACTCTGTGACCGGAAGAACATTTTGAGGACCCATCATTCGAAAGAATATAATCAAAAGATTAATTTATTTTTGAAAGAAACAACAACCTTATTAAGTTAATGATATCATAATTTTGCAAATTAGAATCGTCACTGACTATGTGACTCCTTTTTTATTTCATAAGGACCAGAGCGTGGGTTGTACAGGGTTCCTATTTTTGCTGTTTATGAGGCGGGACCGGAACGTAACAGCCCTGTAAGTTAGGCTACTAGACGACTAAGTTACTTCAGGATACAAATTTAATTTGTATTTGGAGTAAATTTATACCTTCAAACCATTCTCCCTTTAATTAATTTATTAAATCTCTTTTTCCCACTTGAATATTTATTAAAGGAAAGCTCGTTAATCAAGATTCAAAAACTATTTGAAAGGAGGATATTATCTTGCAAATACTTCGGTATTAGGTCATTAGTATCTCAAGGTACCAATTTACAATGTTTTATTTTGACAAATTGTTCTAATATATGTACAAACTTTTTCTCTTTTTTTTTGTATAACTAGTATTAAGCATTTTTATTACTTTTTACTTTTTTTATAAAAAAAAAGTTTTTTTTAAAAAATAAATAAATAATAAATCTTGTATCTTGTAAATAATATTTATTTTACATCTTTGTGAATTTGAACTTTTGAAAATAGCTTTCCTAAAACAATCCAATTGTCTACAGTTTTTAACGTCTAAATATACCTAATTAGATATCTGTAAATGAATATTTGTTGATGTACACACTTTTATTGTGCATTTACATAGAATCAAACATCTCGTTATTATTCTGTAAATTGACTGTTTTGAAAGCCAAAGTTAAAAGAATAAAAACCCTTTCTCCTAGATAACTTTTTTTTTTAATTACAAAACCATTTTGTTTGATTACTACATAATATGTACATATCATCTATTATGCCCTCAACATGGTGCTATACAATATATGACGTCAATGAAAATTTTTCATGGTAAAACGGTTAAAATAGTGAAAAAAACAAAAAAAAAAAACAAGAACAACAGCTAAAATGAAGATTAAATTTGCATATTCCAAGTTTAAATCCTTGTTTAATAACATGCAAACATAAATCTCATTATATATCTGTATTTCAAAGAAAAATCCTTCCTTTACGGACGTATTACGTAATAAAAGTCAACATTCTTGATGTATGTATATACTAAAGCCTAAATTCCATGCTTGTCTCTAAACTTTTATCTCAACTTACATATATTATATAAGTCTTAGTAATTTAAATTTATGAATGTGTAACAATTTATCATGTTTTATTTTGAAACTCATGGAAATGAGGAAAATAAAAAAAAAATAAAAAAAACAGCACCCTTTTTGTAAATGGATGTGTGATGAAGATATATAACGCTTGGAGTTAAAATAACTACCAAGAGAATTTATGTTTGTATTTTTAATGTAAAGGGTATGTATGTTATTATGAAAGTATTTTAAGATAAGCACAACAACAACCAAAAAACCCAAAAAAAAACACACACGCACACACAACAAGAAAAATGTAAAAACTCTTTAGATTGTATGTAGTAAGTCGTTACTTTGATACTTACTCTCATAAATTGAGTAAAATTAGTAGTTATTTTAAACCTTAGAACACAGTTCCTTTCCTGCAAGTTATCATCAACATGACTTTGTATTTATTCCATGATTTAAGCAAATCAAAAGCCAGAGAATATCGTTTTAGAATATTTTTGTGTTAAGCTTTTAGATTCCGTAAAGTTAAAAAAATTAAGCAAATGATAAATTGTTTAATACTTTTGTACACATTGAAGGAAATTAATTAATTCCTTATAATTTATTTTATACTCCTTATGAAGCCTTTTCATCCCGTCTATCTTATCTCCTGTATTTTCATCCCTCTAATGTCCCCCTCAGTAAATTTCATCCTCAAATTATAAATTAATTAAGTGATGTTTACTTAATGATCAATCCAACTATTCAAGTACTTATTTTACGTACAAACAGTCTATGATGCATGTCCCCATTGCTAATTTTTGGTGTAAATATTTCAATTGAAGAAAATAATTATTGAAACTACTTTAGAATATAGAAATATTTTTTTAAATTTTCATGTCTCCAACAAAATTGTTTGGTCCTACTCTAAAGTTTGAGTAATTGTAATTCTACCGCTTACTTATGTACATAAAAACAAGAATATTTCCATACTTTCATCAATCACATCTCCGATTATTATGTACGTCATAAATTCATTATCATTTTAATTTAGTATAGAGGTTGAATTAGAATGGACCAGAATCAAACCTTTCCTTCTTATTGAGTAAAAAATAAATAACAAATATGAAAGTAACGTACCCGTTACTTTTAGGAGTCACTAATTATTACTGCTCTTGAACAAGAACGTGACTTTTCAGGCCAAGTAACTAGTAAGGAGTAATTAATTACTTTTTCCATGTAAGGTGTCCAAAGCTGTTAATATAAGTATCTCCAAATTCAAGTGAATTGATGTATGTAAGTAATCCGTAAATTGTTCTTATAACATCAATGAAAGACAAATGAATATGTATTTAATTTCTTTGAATCTAAGTATGCACATGCATAGATACATACATTAGACAGCTGCATATTCAAAATTCCTCTGGACCTACAGAACGCAATGAAATTACGCTTTGTTATTCATAACATTATTATTGCTTGTTGCATTTAAAATCTTTGTTCATTTGAGGGTAATCGGATTATTAACATGCATGTATGATTATTTATGACTAATAAATAACTTACTCCAATGGCTAGGGATTTCATAATGGGCAACATGTTTTCAGCAGCTATGGATTGAAGTACACGTGGAGTACCATAGAGGGTAGCTAGGCAGCTGGAAATGGAGGAAATGTAGAGAGCCAATAGGAGGAGAATTCCTAGAAATAATATTAAAGGTTTGTTAGGTATAATTAGAAGGTTTCATCTTTTGAATGTGCATATTTGTTTCCATATACATATAGTGTGCAAGTCGGTTATTTTGTACAAGTTGTATCTTGTACTACCAACATATTAGTCAAGTTATAAATCCTTTAAAAGAATGTGCTTGATTTATAATTTTGTTCATTAAAAGAACAAAAATTGACTTGGATTACTTGACAAATAGAGACTAAGGACTTGATTGAGCTTAGTAAAAACCAATTTTTTTACATCAATCATTAAAAATAAGTATGTTCTATAACATCTTATTTCACTATAATACCGGCCATTAATTATTTACTAAATTACCAAATATAAATTGATGATATCATTGTCTGATATAATACTTATCATATCGTAATTTTCATTAAAATACAAATATGAAATACAACATTATCAGTTCCCCATAAGCAAGGTTTTTGAGAAGGCATTTGTCCCCTTAAAAGTTAAAACTTTAATGAATATATGTTCCTTTAACAATGACAAATTCCACTTCTATATTCTAAACTAGTAGTTTTTAACCTTTTCCGTATAATTTACACTTTTCCTAGTTCTTTTTTTTTGCAGATGTACATCTTCTTCCACTTAGGTTTACAGAATAGTAAAAACTATATTAGCTTGTAGATTATTCTATAGTAGGTCAACATTGACCCCCTAACATACCCCTTTCGATTCAAACATCCCACTTTAATCCTTGCAGTATCCTCTTCAGTTGTAACAACTGTAAATTCTTAGCTTTAAATCCTTCACCTCATTTTTTGACTCCATTTCCCTCACAATTAAATAATTAAAAATATTTTATATTATGTATATATTTAAGTAGATTATTACTACATACATATAATAAACTCTTTAATTACACAATGTGTCACAATACCCTTATTAAACTTGTAATTGTCGTTAAACAACTCAAAGATTACCCCTTTAAAACGATGGTAGTCTGAAGCAAAATGCAAATGTATCATTTTTTTTTATTTGTTCGCCGATTGTTATTAAAATTCATATAAAATCAAATACAAATTACTATTTCTATAATTATATCAGAGAAGTAATTATATAATCATAAAATTCAGTTATCAGAATACCCCCCAGTATAAATATTAATAAGACAAAAGTTCAGAACTTTGCTTCCACAATGACACGGAGAGGGACATCTTAGTCTTATAACCAAACATATTGTACTTTTACTCGTTATGTAAAGGTTAACCTTTAATGATCTAAATCATTTCCGTGGCTCCATCACAACAGTCTTTTGGATATCTTTCAACCAAAACCCACTCAATAATATGATATATTTGATTATCTGACGCTGGCATTGAATTTAACAATCATTCATGAGCCTTTTCATCTCCTGTAAAGATTTCCCCACCACATACTAGAGGGAAAATGAAGTTGTTCACTTTTGTAAAATGAACGTTGGACATTGACAACTGATCTTAACACATTTTTTTTTTTTGCTGTAGAAATAATCGTATGATTCCGTGTTGTTTTATTAATTAACAATGACCGAATTGGAATTAAAGTTTTGACTCAACTTTGAGTTTCAATTATAATTAATTGTTCAAACACTATTAAAGAAATTACGAGTTCAATATGAACATTTTGCTTGCGACAATCCTTGTATATAAAATATTCAATAGAATTCACATCATTTGTTGTAAGGACAGAGTTGATTTTGAATTTAAAATCCTACATCGAAATTGTGAATTTCAATTGGATGAATTTGATTGAATGTTGTACAAGTTATTACTTCTACATAGGATATACATATATATATATATATATATAACATTTTTTATTATATTATTAGTCAATAAGAAATGAAATCGGTCCAAAGAATTTGATATAGAGTCATGATATCAATTTGTAAAATATACGGAAAATAGGTCAAAAAATAAAAGTATTAGTATATGTATATGTATATATACATAGAGTAGCTATTTAATTGAAAATCATAGTATCAATCCTATCTATGTACGTGCTCAAGATCAGCACAATTCTAAGATATAAAAAATAACTTGAGATTGTTTATGTTTGCTATGCCAACGATTTAACCTTATTCATGTAGGAAAAAAATTGTAACAATTGATACATATGTATGTATGTATATATGTTCATAAATACTTATGTAGGCCTGCATGTACATTCATGTATCAGCTATGACCTTTCAAGGCTGCTCAAGCTATGAGCAAATTGACCTTCATTAAAACAATAATGATAAAAAGAAAAACATGCATAACTCTGCAGTAAGTTCATTTAAAAAATAATACCTTTAAAATAGTTAATTTGTCAAGGAAGTGTTGCTTCAAATAAAGCAAAAATTATTTTTTTTTTTCCTTTTCTTTTAAAGTCTTTTTTTTTTTTTGTATGTTTTTCATATTACTTACCTAGTCCTGAAACCTTTTCTGCAATCATGTAGTCAGTCAAGAGTGCACTTCTGTCACAAGTTCCACCAAGTACAATTACAAAGAACAAATACAGGAACAATCTATAAAAAAAAATCCAAAAGCAAAATGGTTTTATAAGTACATATATACATATGAACGACTTCAACATAACATGAGTCATGTCAAAATAAGCACCCACAATAATTATAATTATATTTTTTATCAAGAGGTTATCTCCAAATTGTATTAATGAATTTTTTTCTAAAGTTATAACCCTTACAGAGACCCCATAGGCTAATTAATATACTTACCTAACTAATCTCTGTATTAAAAAAAATTATTAATTCTTCTTTATCTGTTGACATATTGTGTTATTAACTATAAAAAACAAAATAAAAAAACTTATGGCCTTAAGTCTTAGAGCGTGTCTGTTTCCAAATTGGTGCAAGAATATTTTTAACTCCAAATTTATGGCCTCATCGAAAGAGGTTAATTATAGAAAAAATATTATTTATAAGTAAAAAAATTCAATGGGATTGCTTTATGATCCTTGATGTTGCATGTAATCTACTGGAATGACACTTCGATATGAAATCAGTCATGTAAAATGAACTTATAGACACCTAAATATTTATAATTAATTATTTAAGTAATTGTATTAATTAATTTTCTTGATAATATGATTGTAAACTTCATTATAAAATGTTATGGCAACGATATAAGTATCGTTGTTATTTATGACGTCATTCAGTCGAATATATTAAGATATTTGTTTTTATTTTTTTTATAGAAAATGTTGCAAGTGATATTTATGTAGCAATGTACATATACTAACAAAATACTCAAAAAGGTTCCAAGTTTTTTATATCTTCATCAAAGTTGCATACAGGTTTTGGTGAATCTGTAATATTGGAGCAGTAGCATACATACAGCTAGCTGTTATATTTATGTTGACATAGTGGCACATATAATTGTAAAACTTAATAAACATAATAAAATTACTTTGATGGCCACATTTGACCTGTGAGCATTGAACTTTACACCCTTTTTTCAATTTGGATAAATAACATTGTACAATAACCTTCAAAGGAAAAAAAAATGAATTGGATTCATTTTAAAGCTTCATAAAGACATTTTATACATGGGTAGTGCTTCTCCAACTTTTTAGTCGCAATCCATTCTTCATTAAATGTTATTTGAGGACCTTCACCAGGAGAATCGAAAAGGCCTAATTAATTATTAGAGGGGAAAACTGCCATCCCGAATGAGTGGACATTTAAGTAGGGGAGAGAAGGAAGAGTTGATACAATTTACTTTTTCTTGCATTACTGCAAAAATAAAAAAAAATGCATAAGTTCCACCTGTTGATTATTGCAAATTGTAAATCAATATCTTTGACACAATTCATAGAATACTTTGTTACGATATAAATGAAAGTATTCAAAATAGGGGCTGTAAAAAAAAGAATTCTCAAATGTATCAACTCTCCCTCCTTGCTGGGAGAGTTGTTACCTTCCAAATTGCAATAATTCCCTGTAAACACACACAAAAAAATCTTTATAACCATTCTAATCATCGTTATATTTTTTTTATTTGATAAGAGGGAGAGTACATACACCTGTATCAACCTTCTTTTTTCTTTGGCTCTTTGCATATTAGTTTTATTGAAAAGACAGTTGTTATTTTATAACTTAAAGTATGATTTTATAAATTTAGTTCCTTAAATGTGCTTTTATATAGAATAAAAAGTTTTTATTAAATCCACACAGTTTAATCTAAATTAAAACTCTTATCTTGTTTTGATTTTTTGTTTTTTAGAGTGCAAAATCAGTTTTGTCAAGAAAATTATTACTTCTATTGTATTTTATCCATCTCAATGTGATAAAGGGTGGAGGAGTACATAATCATCTATCAATGGGTGGATCCATTCATGAAAATGTTCATTAATAAGAGCTATCAACTCTCCCACCATTTCAACTTTCCTTCCCTTCCTCTACATACATATATGAACACATTATAAAATTTAAATCTTTAAGCTACAAAAGATGAGATATTAGCAAAGTTTGTAAGACAAATGACCCATCGTCCCCTAATCCTTTTAACAAAGGAAATTTTTGTAAAGATCTTGTTCAAAAATCTTCTTACAGTACCTTTGGAGTTGCTCCACTCCACTCTTATGAGGAGATTGAGAAGCCCTGAGTTAACCCACAAAATTAAGTTTACTTTCCATGAATACAAAAATGCACAAAGAGTCTACATATGATTTATCATTTTCTTTCAAATTAAAACAAACAAACAAAAGATTAAGAAAAAAGAAAAAAAAGTTCAATATCAATAACTTTGTCTTGGAAAGATGTTTATTATTTAGCACAACATTCACTGTTTGAACTCAGGAATGCTTTGAAATGATCCATTTGAGCGTAAATATGATATAATATTGTAGCCTTTTATATAGGTATGTATGTACATTAATATTTCATCTTTAGGCCGTAAATAATTATTCATTTTTATCATTGCTTAGGTTATTTTTATTCTTTTTAATTTTTTTGCAACTAAGCTTATTTTATGGTCAAAGAGAATTATTGCTCTTAAAGAATTTGACGTCATGGAATTATTAGAGTAAATAAGTACACTTTCTAATTAGTAACGGCTTTATTATAGTTAAATATCTATGTACTTATAAATGAAGGCGGATGTAATTTTAAGGAAGTTAAATTTTTGGGCATAATCTCTTTCTTAGAACTTTTAAAAGCTATCCTAAAGTATTAATAAGCATGTACATACATATTTGATTTGTTGAATTACAATTATTTATTGTCAAGTTCCCTGCTATCCAATGAAGATTATTCTACGAGGCAGTTGGGAATGCACTTAATTGATGTACTCAACTGGACTGTCTATCTCTTTTTTTGGAAAGGTTGAGAGATACAATGAAGATTGCTAAATGATTTATAGAAAAGTTAATAAATAGGTTGAGCCATTCAATGAGGAGGCCTTAACCCCTCAAAATTGATAATTTTCTTGATCATTATTGATGCTTCTTCAAATCTTGGATGAGTTGGAAAATGAGGCATGCTTTGCATTCATTTCTCTCTTCAGAGACATGTAGGTGCCTATCATCGTATCATCATGCTTCTGTTGCAAAACATGGAATCACAAGAGTGACTTCCATGATTCAATGATCAACTATGCAAATAAGGAGAGTGATAAGCAAGGAATGTGAATCTCTCTCTCTCTCTCTCTTTGTATGTCATTTATGTACATATCTATTTAAAATCATAGCTCTGTCCACCTACATACTCTCTTTATTTCGATTATTGGATAATATTTGACCACTCAAAATTTAATAGACGTTGGCTTATTGCCCGCCCACAGTGATTGCACAAGGTCTTTTGGCATCCGCTGCAGCACACAATGACTATAATATACCCCAATTATTGAGATCTGATCAAATGAAAAAGAAAAGAAAAAGAAATATAGGAATAATGATAAATAAGAGACTTGAAAAAAGACAATAAGAGAAAGTTGATCCGGTCGCGCACTCTTGACCCACCTTCTTACATGCGCAATATTTTAACTTTTTCCTAGTGTTGAAAATCTTTTGTAGTAATCCATCTCCTCCCATTCAACGAAGGTAAATAGTTATTCTCCTTCTCATATCAAACCACCATACCACACACCAGAAACAAGTGTCGAGTACATAGAGTACAAATTACGATCCCAATAGACTTTTTAGCCACATTCATTGTAGTGACCACGGTGTTTTATCAATACATATTTATTATTTTTAGAGGAGAGCCTTCAAAGTCTGCGTGTGAGAACTTACCATGGGATTACCAGCTGAAGTTTTAGCCCGTCTGGGAGAGCCAAAGAGCCTTGAAGGCTTGAGTAATGATGATCTCAAAGCCATTGTCAAAGAATACTACGACAAGTAGGAGTTTACTATTATTTTTTATATGATGCAAAGCATGTTTTATATTAATCTACGTACTGTTTTGTGGTATTGGAAAAAATGAGCACCTAATTTATATATATATATATATGTATTAAAAAAAATCTTTTATAGGTGGGTAGAGACGGAGAGCACAAAGTATGACATTGAGCATGACGTCAAGGTCCGTGATATGCAAATCCATGAATTGGAAATGGAAGTCTCTGATATGAGAGGGAAATTCATTATTCCAAAGCTCAAAAAGGTTCACAACTTCAAACTCATGGGAGGTGATGATTAAACAGCAGCCACACATTAAAAATGACAAAATATCAACAAAAAAAAAAAGAAAGCTCACAACATTCAGTCCTAAATACATTACAAGTGGAGTTCTCACAAATGAAGAAATAGAAGAAGAGTAATGACAACTCCATCCGTTCATGGATCATCACTGCTGATCCCTCTCAAACTACTACTACTGCTACCATGCACACCACCACCAACTCCTCCTTCATTCATAACTAATTTGTTTCTAACGTTGTATCAAAAATAGAAAGGAAAAAAAAATCATATGAAGAGACCAAGAATCATTTTTGTACACTATGGAGATTTTTTTTTTTTTTTTTCTTAGTTTTTTTTTTCTAAAAAATCAATTTATACAAATATATTTTCTGCCAATCGATTTATTTGCATAGAATATATATAAATTATTGCTTCCATCCATACATCATCTTGACCCATTAATACGGAATTGTTCTTTACTTAATATAAAAATTATTTTTTTCCAAATTAAATTTTTAAGATAAAGCATGAATTTATCCTTTTTTTTTAAATCATATTAAATTGAAAGGGCATTTTAATATTATTTATTATATGTATTGAAAAAAAAAATACAAATATCCTCCCAAAAAAAAATAGATATTTATGGGCTAACGTTTCTCACAATTATTATTATTTGTGCAGAAAAAAAGGATAGATTCCATGATTGATGACAATATCAGGAATGTACATATGTACAGTTATTTGAGTTGTATATGAAGGTATATCTAGATATATAATATAACTATGGCTGACTAATTCTATTGTCTTCGGTACTTTTTCGTCGTCCGTCCCTCCTTGCTTTTTCCGCTATGACACTCATGGAATTTAAAAAATTCAACTTTCTACAATTATTATAACTGTTTTTGAAATGATGGAAATATTTTATTCCTCTTTTGTGTTTGTGCTTTCAGGTCTGCGGTATTATTATTTTTTTTTTTTAGTACATATAATTTTTCTATTTTTTGAAAAAGCTATTATTGTATCAATAACATGTTCATATACATATATATTGACCTTGTAGATGAGAAGAAGCATGAGTTATTGATACTGTGATTTAAATATGACTGAATCATTAACTAAATGACTCTTTTGTGTTTATCAAAAATTATAGCAATTTCCTACAATTCCCCCCGGATTTCATCAATCTGTGCTTAATTTTTTTAATTGATGACTCGTTTAGTAATAAAATGTTAACTAGTGGTATTGAGACTCTCAAATAGTCCCGTATATCAGCAGAACTATTTACCCAGATTGCTTGGGTACTGTTGTGTCATTTTGTTCGTTTGAAGATCTCGAATATATTATATTATGTAAACCCAAAAATAGAATGCATGATTTATAGATCCGTTTTGGTTTGGGTTGAATTTGTAGTTCTCAGAATTCAATGAACAGACTGTTTGGGAACATTGATGTACATATAGTAATTGAGAGACAGGAAAAAAAAGTAAAACTAACCTTGATTCAGCTATGAAATTGCTTTTCAAACCAACTTGCACCTCCCCCTCCCTTATTCTAACAAAGGACTCTTTTTTTTCTTCTTAAAATAAAGTTATATTATGTAAATTGTTTTGGTTCATAGATCATGAATCGTAGAGTTAAAATTTCCTACCCAGTTCCAACAGCAGATAGAGTTCCAACTGCAATATCCCGCGAAGGATTCCTCAAATCCCCACTCATATTAATCCCTGCCATAACTCCAGTGAGAGCTGGAAAGAAAACTCCAAAGACACTGAACCAATTATGATGCCCCGTGTATTTTTGGTAAAAATTGTTTTGAATAAGAGTAAAGTTCCATCCAATGAAGCCCTTTGAAGTATCCTTTGATGTACGAAGTGATCCAAACCCAAAGTCTGCTGCTCCAAGTAAAAGTATGACAAGAAGCACAAATTGAAGTCGAACAACCCATTTGACCCCTGCAAGGTTTATACAGGTCAATAAAATGATAACCAAAGCGGCCACACCTCTTTCAACCCATGCTGAAGGAGTTTCATAAATAGCACCAGCAACGGTTTCACCAAAGCCCGTTGCACATAATGCATTTCCAATGGCCTGCACAAAAAACAAATATAACGAAAAATATTACAAATCAAAGTATGTTCCTCTATTCTCACCTGTCCAAATATGTAGATGATTCCAATAGCAGCTCCTCTGCGTGAACCAAGGATATGTGAAATCAAAAAATAAACCCCTCCTGATTGTACGTGACATCGTTCACAGATGCCAATGGCAGACAAAACAGCTAAAAGGATTAGACCTGTGGCTGAAAGAACAATCAAACAAGCACCACCCATTCCTGCTTCAGCAACCATCCATCCAGAGCGTAAAAAGACGATCACACCAAAGATATTTATGAGACAAGACGTATAGACTCCATCCCATGTTCCAAAAAATACTTTTTCAGATACTAGGAAATGAGAGAGCCACCAGGGAGGAGCCTCCGAGCCCTAACAACAAAACAATGACCATGGGTTAAAAGTACGAATTTAAAAATACATATGTACAGAAAAGACAATTTATGTATATTATTTATGACATAGTCTTTAAAAAAAAAATTTTTTTTTTGCCTCATTATGTATATATAAAAAATATCGTGCAAAGTGTATCAAAAATTCCATATATGTATGTTTATAGTGTGCACATCATTTGTCAGTAGATTGTATAATGAAAATTCAAAAATGGGCAGCAATATTCCAAAGAAATCATGTCAATGTCAAATACATTATTTCTAAATTAATGAACTAGAAACATGGCAAACCAAAATGGGTTGATTCATCATCAATTCCATTTTATTTGTTTATAGTAGAGAAATAGAAAATAAGGCCTTTAAAGTACCCAGCTTATCTAGAACTCATGTCATAATTACATAGAATGAGTTATATAAAGAAAAGAAAGCTGTTAGATAAAAGAGATTAATTGCATGCAATTAAAAAGAACAAAAAAAAATATCCTGTTAAAAGCAAATTTTTTGTGCTTTGTATTTTTCAACATTTACTCGAAAAAAATCAAGGGAAAAAGAATGCCCAAAATATGTTGATAGGGAGCCAATTCGTCCCAACTAGAATTATTCATTGTTTATAGCTAAACGAGAGCTTATCAAAGGATAATAGGTGAAGTAGTAAAATTGACTGATAAATCAAATGTACGTTTTCATGGCTGTATTGGGTTTACTGACATGTGCTGTAGCATCAGATTGCTTTGTCAAACATCCATGTTTACATACTTATTAGAAGTTATTTATAATTTATAAATAAAATAAATTTTTAATGATGATTTCGTTTGATAAAGAAAAGGAATATCATGAGATATTCATGAAAACATGCATGACAAACAATACCAGGGCGTCAACTAATCAACTTATTTAATTAGATTATTTTTCTTTGCTCAATCGATATTCCTTTAAAGGGAGTACAATGTAGGAAAATATAAAAAAATGTACTTCTAGGGACGTGGGGCTTGTCCACACCAAGAATGTGTGAATTTTTTTTTGTATTCCTGTTCTAATTAGATTCCATTTCTATATATAAGCGATGTTGGTTAATCCTTCGAGGGCACTCACAGTCATTACTTGAAAAGCCAAGTCCCATGAATCAATGACGACTCTACACTTTAGCAAACATTTCTGGGTATATTCACCCATCATGATAATTTGAATACAAATGCCTTTTAATATCAAACCAAGATAGAATGACAATTTTTCGCAAAAGTGAATCTGAGTTACAATGTCATTCTTCTACTAATTAACTATTATCATTCACTTCAATGAATAATGTATGCTGAAGAATCCTTCAGAGGTGCTACAAATTACTCTTAATAGCAGCATAAATCCCTTGACATAGTTTAAAAAAAATAAATCTATTGGAGTCAAATAAGATCTGTAATAAATCTAAGGAGGCCTCTACAATACTATAAATAACATACCTGGGTATCCAAACCCATTCCAGAAATTTGAGTATAAATCAAATAAATATGTCAATGAAATTTTTGGGTGTTTATATTTATGAACTAAAAATTAAATTGGAAATTTCTTTTTTTCTTTATTTTTGTTCAATATTGGTTTTGTGTTGACACAACTCATATTCTGTCAGTGATTGAGGCTCATTGTTGTCAATTAACTAGATGAATTATATGATATAATTAAATAATTACAAAATATATTTTTTTTTAAATTATGTAA
Source organism: Lepeophtheirus nordmannii (assembly GCA_963680855.1). Taxonomy (NCBI): domain Eukaryota; kingdom Metazoa; phylum Arthropoda; class Copepoda; order Siphonostomatoida; family Caligidae; genus Lepeophtheirus; species Lepeophtheirus nordmannii. The sequence continues at coordinate 17,391,951 of OY804525.1, read as the reverse complement.
CTCAAATTTTAATACTTCAAGGTAAATGGATTCAATGGATCCATACAGTGCTAGGTTAAGGGCTTATTGAGAAAAGATATAACCAAGATATGAATTGTTCAAAAAATTCACAAATCACTTTATATTTATATACTTATATTTTGCTTAATTTAGATATAAAAACCCAAATTTCCTTTACTCTCCACAAAATACCTACTTACTTAAAAAAATTACCTTAAATATAATTATAGCATAAGTATATGTCTTAATCAAACTTTTTTTTTAAATTAAGATACATGTAGGGGAAGGAAAGGTGAGTTGATAGGCCCCCTCTCTAGCTCTTCTAACCTGTAAGGTGTCAGAAAGTATTTTTAACTGGAAGTTATGTTTTTTGAGGTCAAAGTGACCATACTAACCTAATTTGATTTTATAAAAAAATTGTAACTAAAATTACGAAATTATGGGACACTGGTGTCCCTCTGGGTGTGAAGGGAATTTTTTCATTCTTAAAAATACACTGTTTATCAGTACTTTTTTTTTGTATTTATTTTAAATCTTTAGTTACATTTATTCTTTATTCCTATGCTCTACTTGACCTAAAAATTTGAAAAAACTAAAATTAAAAATATAAATCACATGTTATGTACATTTTACAGGTGACATTTTATGAAGTAATTTCTGTTGATATATTAATAAAAAAGAATTCCCTTCAAACCCAGAGGGACACCTGTGTCCCAAAGAACTTAGACTTGAATAATTTTTTAGGTATGCGTTAGAACCAACAAATATTTTAAACTTATAGTTCTTTAAGTATATATTAACAAATATTTGATTAACAAATAGTTTCCTTGAAACACAAAAAAGTTATTTTGGTTTAAACATGATTTTTTTGCATGTGTAAAAATCATAACTTTCAGTATCTTGAAAAATGTTTAAATCAATTTTTTTTATAACTAACTATGAAATATGAATTACAGCTTGAAATCTCAGCTATCCAATAAAAAGAGAAAACAAAAATCGTTTGACAATGGAGCACATTTTGTATTTATGGGACACCGGTGTCCTCAGGGTTGGAAAGAGTCAATGAACATTTTTATGAGTGGATCCATCCATTGATGGATGATTATGTACTCCTCCTTCCTTTATCACATTCAGAAGGATTAAATAGAGGAAGTACACATTTTCTTAACAAAACTTCTTTTGGACTCTAATAAACAAAAAATCAAAACAAGATAAGAGTTTTAATTTTTGTAAAACTGTAAGGAATTCATAGAAAATATTTATTGTATGTAAAAACACATTAGAAGAACTAAAAAAAATTAAGAATACTTTCAAAAAATAATTATACATATCTTAGTAAACAAAGTAAATAAATAAAAGCCAACGAAGGGAGAGTTGATGCAGGTGTACTCTCCCTCCCTCTTATGCAATAAAAAAAATTATAAAGAGGATTAAAACGGTTAAAATAGTTTTTTCTTTCTTTTTTTGTTAACAGTAGTATGCTGTTAGTCTACAAAAACAATGAAGTTACTGCAAAAGGAGCATAGACAAAAGAGACAAAAGCAAAATCCAAAAACGAATAAGGCACTCTTTATGCAGAAAAGTAAAATGATAAATATTATTATATATCTTATAAAAAGATATAATTATATGAACACTTCACATTGTTTTTGGTGAACAATTGGCGCATATTGGAACGTAACAACTCTGCCCCTCCTGATGAGTAGAGTTGATGCATTTGATAATTTTCACATTTGCATCTGCATGGGCACTGAAAAGGAAATGCTTCCATGTCTATCTGTAGTTTGAAAATGCGGCTATTATATTCTCATCTATTGGATTCCACTTTGAAACTTGGTATCATGGATGGACAAGAGGGATAGAAAGGGGGAGGGGTTGGAGGCAGAACAGACATTTTCTGTTCACTTCCTATCTTCAAAAATCCCTTGGGTTTTCCTGACAGCTGACAGCACATGACTAGTAATGTATTGGATATTCATATCTACGTACATACACGGTTTATTCGTATTTTTGAAATATTTGCATTAACAGGGACAAAAAGCCAAATATTGATATTTGCATAACACAAATTTATTACATATATTCGATACATCACTAATTATGTATAAGTTTATATTTTAAATATATGTAACAATTTTAGTAATATCTGACTTTTCGAATGATGATCACAATTTATGTGTCAAATGTGTCATATTAAAGACTCGAAGGTCTCAGATGGATCTTTCATAAATATATTTATAGTATAGTAAGTCCAAATGAGCACAAATTTAATGAGTCTTTTATTTTAAGGTTCTTTTAATAAAATCCATGATTTAAACGATGAAAATAATAAAATGTTAGTTCGTTGCACTGACAGTCTTTGAACAGTTCGTTATATTCGAAGAACTTAATACCCGGACTATTTAGGGTATTGCTGTAATACTAAAACTACATAATGAAGTTATAACATCAGCTTATTGTAAATAATTGCAAAATTGAGTGGTGCTAGAATTAAATAAAATGATAAATACAAATAGTAACTTGTACAACTTGCATGTTCAAGATGCATCTCGTACAATGGTATCATTGTTCATAAATTAAGTACATAAATATCTGTAGATTAATAACCAACTATTATCAATTAGTTTTAGTTGTCATAAAATTCAATACTGCCTATATTTAGAGAAATAGTTGGTAATAATTTCTAATCAGAAAAGTAGGCTTTACATCATAAAAATATACTATTTTAATGGCAAATTATAGACAAGCAAATATAATCAATTAATTAATTATTAATGTTTAATATGATTTTAACTTCACCGAATTCTTTTTTAATTGGATTTGTAAAATTATTCCCCTCTAAATTGGAGGTATTTAAAACACAGATAGAGGTCTACATTAATTTTTCTTTTGAAGAAAGAAATAAACTATACCAATCAAATTTCCATTGATTATTCCATTTTTTCCATAAATGCTTTATTTAAAAAATAATGTTAAATGTTGATGAAGCATTTGAAAAAAGTGAAAAAAAAAGAAGAAAGTCAAACTGACACCTGTTCCTTCTGTTGTTGATATGTCAACTATATATTTTATGCTCAAAAATTATCAAAAAAAAATAAATTAAAAAGTATTTTTAAATTAATTCTCATCTACTTGATGATCAGCAAACAATTCCGTGTCATCTTGAGGCTTCTGTCCACCATAAAGATCCGTATTTCCTCCACCAGATTGTAACGGCTGTCGTTCGGAACCCTTTTTTGCCATGATTCTATAGAGCTATATCCAAAAAGTACGATCTTTTTCTTTCAGGGATTGAAAGCAGCACAGCACTGATGACAATGAACTTATAACGTAAGTTATCTTTTTAATTATAAATATGCCTTAAGATTTAATACCTAACTTTAAGTTAACATTCTATGAGTTATATCGTTCCAATATTTATATCTTTAAGAGGAGCAAATAAAAGTGAGCCTTCAGCCAGAAGGAAACTATATCTGCCATAAGGAAAAAAGAAAAAAATGAGAAAGAAATTTCTCTGTTTCGATACATTAATAAGAGGGGAAAAGGGAAGAGTGGAGAGAAGGGGAAGGGAATCGATAGATGTAAATAACAGAGAGTGATATATCATTCCAATATGCAATGAATCGAATCAAAACACTTATAGTCACATTATAAACACCTAGGTACATTAATACATTTTATAAGATTTTAAATACCAAATCAAAAGAAAGGTTGCGTGGTGAGTCAACTACAAATTCTTCCGTCGAAATAAATACCATATACATATATAATATTGTCAGAAGCTTTCTATTTTTTATTTAGTGATACAACTTTCACCGGTGCATAATTCAAACTACGCATGCGTTCGATTCACAAATAGAAATAGATACAAAGATTAAAGAACTATTTTTAATCTTTTCATATATCCTTGAAGACGTACAAAAATAACTACATATCAAATCATATCAAAATACAAACCATGGTTCTCTATCCACCACTCCTTCCTTATGACACTAAGAATCTTCGTAGGAATCGTATATTGTTTCGTCATGGGTAGGTTGTTGCCATTTTTTTTATTGTCATATAGATAATTTAGTGGATGATATCATGACGGTTTTATGAAGATAACAAATGTTTTGTTGCTGTTACATTGCAGTTGTTTTAGAGTCTACTTATTTAATGAATATATACATTAAATACGGAGGATCTTGGGATTTATTAATCGTATACTTATGGTTATTATCCGATGTCTAAGGGTGCATGTTTATATGCAATTTTTATTATCGTATCATTTATTTAATGTGAATAGTCAAAGAATATAAATGATTAAGAACATGATCATTTTATTGAAGATAATATTTCTTTTTTTAAATCAACTTATTTATCCTAGCACTTTCAATAGTTCATATCATAATTTGGAAGACTTATGTTTACTTAATCTCAGCAATGACGACTTGTTTCATAACATTATCATTTCTTTAATTTCAATACTTTTCTTCAATTTGTATAATAATACATATAATCTCCAACATGAATCCAAAATCTTATTTACAATAAAACAATTTTCCATATATATAAAAAATTAATGATAAGTGAAGATATTTTACAAAGTACTATGTGAAAAGGGCTCATATGCTCAAATATACGTAAATTTGAATGATTTGACTTCTACTATACGTATATTGTTGGCATGAAGCAAAAGTATAAGAAACACAATATAATTGTTCTGTAATATCTAAGAATTAAATTCTTCAAAATCAAAAACTAATAAACTATATTACATTTTTGTAAAGGTATGGATTAAGAACAAAGCTTTTCTATTATCACATGGCAAACTTCTACGTATTTTTCAACCATTCTTCTTCCAAAAAGAAAAAAAAGCCCGAAATTAACTGATAGTTAGCCAATTATGTCACTCTTCCCAACTATTTTTTTACTTTTTTAAGGGGATATTCATAGGTCAACAAAATTTAATTTGAGTTGAATAAATTAAAGTTCAGAATATTAATAAGTACCAAGAGTGGACAAATTAACTGACAGCTAACAAGCAAATACAGTGGGTTTCTTTATATTTTAAGAGTACAATAGATTTAAAGAAATGTACTAATTAACTCTTGGTTCCAAATGAGATCATTATTCTAGTTATCTCTCTAGTTTATTCCTCTAAAAATAGATAAAGAAAGAAGACCCAAAATGAGTTGGTACATAATTGCAAGTTACATCATATTCCTCCCAACTGTTGAAAGGATTAATTCTATGTTTGATATATTTCGACAACATAAGATAAGATATCTTTTTACGAGTATGTGGCATACGCTTAAAAATGATTCTAATAACGAAATATATATAAACATTCAGCCGAATATCATCCATTTAATTTAACATAAAATTAATTTATTCATCACAAAACTACGAATTTACAATCATCAAACCTCTATAGCATGATGTATGAATATAAATGCATCCATTTATACCTATTCCACCTTCCATTAAATTCTGTATATCTTAAAAAGTACACATTTATTAATGTAGTTCTTTTTAAAGAAGAAGAACCCATGTTTTAATTTCACTTTTGATAGTTGTACAATGTGCTACTTTTTTAAAATGAGAGTGCTATAGGCTTTTGAGTAAAAAAATCACATTTCTTCATTTTTGAACATTTAGTTGATATTTTATCGGATTCAGATATACCCACAACTCAAATATTTTTGAATTCCTTTATATATGTATATATAGATAAATTATGTATATGTTCAAAAACTATAAATAAAGCTTTTTTATATGAAAAATGTTTAATTTACATGCCTTAAAGTTCTCAAAAGCAGGATTTTTTTTTGTTACGAATAATATTTTCTTAATTTTTGAGTCCAAAGTGATCTAAGGGTGCACTCCTTGTTTGTTCCATGGGGGAAAAAAGTTGAAACTTTTATTATGGATATAAAGTGAACACTGGAGTAGTTCATTTTTATGGTCTTTAAAAATTGATATCTATTTACTTTGTGTCTTTAAACTTAATATTTGAGATATTCTCAACCATTTTATTTTTCCTTTTAAAGTATAATTTATTAAAAGTTCTAAATCATAAGATGAAGGTGACTAAATCTACATAGAACTCCCAAAAACATCATTTGAAAGCCTCTTATTCAAGAGTCATAATTAGGGAAACTATTTTATCTGAAATGGATACTATTTCATGGCTTGGAACTTTTCTTATTCTTTGGAATACATTTAGTGCTTAACAGTTAATCGACTTATTCTCGCCTATACATATGTATTATGAAAAAAGTGTATGGTGGTCAATTGCAAAATATTTGAATTTTCTTTTACTATTCTTCTTCGCTATTTTGAAAGTTTAATCGTCAAATAGTACTATCGCAATATCTATCAGAAGATATGTTGTCTCTTAGAGTTACCATGTTTCTTATGGTATTATCTCAAGTGTGGTTTTGACGTTCACCAAAATGTCAACAATTTTCACTTCTCTAGCTATAACTAGTAATGTGAAAAAGAGTGAAATCTGGGAGAGAACAAATAGTACTTTTTCTCTATCATTTGGAAAAATATATGGTAACATTGTTAAAGTAGCATGTCAGGTTTTGTGCTTGAACTTCGTAAAAATATTGCCAAATTAATATTTAATTGTGGAAATATTCATCATAGAGAGGAAAAAGAAAAAAGCTTTAAAAAAATGTTTTTTCAAGTTTAGGCTTACTCGAATTTTACACTTTTTCGCTCATGATTTTGAAAAGTTAGAGAATTTGTTAGTATGAGCTGCCGGTGTGTCTACTCCTGTCCATTATTAATGTTCTAAATACTAATTTGTTGAAATCTAATTCAATCTTGTTAATTATTGATTGTCCCTAGGACTGAATAGTCCAACAGTAGAGGGGATTCATATAATTACCCATTATCAACTAATTTGAGTCTTTTTCTCTTTTGAAGAAAAGGCTGATAGACACAATAAAAATCTCATTGATAACTATCAAGACGACCTTTTTGAATAAACAAAAATACATTGTATTTTTTCTACAGCTGTTTTTATTACTTGACCCTTTTTGTATTCAAATCAGCTGACTCTACGCATTATGAACTCAAAAATTGTATCATATATGATATTTATTTATGTATGAAATCAATGATATTTTTGAATTTTTGAATAATATGTCATTACTAACTATTGACTTATATATTGATAAAATAGTTTAGTACGATGTTAAGTGTATCTAAATACTAACTCTGCTCAATGCTAACATTGAACAAAAATAAAAATTCAGAAAGCCAGTCATGTATGAAGAGTAGTTATGTAAAAAACAAAACAAAAAACAAACATTCTAATTTTAACTTTTTATAATATAAAAGCTTTGTTCATATAAGTCCGAAATCAAGATTATATACTCCATAGCTATTTTGTTTCCAATTAACCCAAGCTAATTAGTACTATCTTTTTAGGTCAAAGTTAACTTTTGATTGCAATATGCCATAAATTGCTTTTTCTTACTATTTTTATTTTTGTTTGATGCTTTTTCTTAGGATCATTCAACTAAATACATATATTTGCGACTTCAGATAAAAGCATTAACATTAACATAAGTTACAGAGGGCAACAACAAATTTATTGCATTGATAATAGCCATAGTGTCTAATTAGCTTTAATGTGCTGAATTCAAATCTTGCATTAGTTTTTATCTGTATGTACTTCTTTAAATTGTAAGATCGATGATATTCGTTTTAGTCATAAATTGTTTAATTTGAGGGATGAATTGATATCCTGGCTCTTAAGTAAGAATACATATATTTTAAGCCTCACAAAAATGTAATAGTTTCACATTTAATATACCTACATCCAAAGGATATATTAATATATATATAAATAATATGATTCAGTTGATAATATCTAATTATGATTCCTTGAATCATATGCAGCCTGTTTTTGAAATGCACCCTTCACATAATTATATTACAAACTAATTGTACGTAGATTCTTTAATCTCACCGTTGAGTAAAATGGAAAAACAAACCTGATATTAAGATTTATTTGCAGTTACAAAAAAAAATAATTGATTTTATGAACTAAATATGAATGAAAATTAATTATGAAATAGCTAAAATAAATTATTTGTATAACTTGTTAAACTATTTTTTAAAATTGAATTTTATATACATTTATATAGATGAGAGCAGCGTTTTCCTTGAAACTGAGGGGATTTGCTTATCCAAATTGTGATTACAATTTTCTGAAGAATTGAACAAGGAGGAAAGGGCGACATATTCATTAAAAATTACATCATGATATATAACTTTTTCTAAGAGTTAACAGCATTCTGTTTTAACATTTTAAGAGCTCCTATGGGAACTATAGATGTACAATCTATAACTAAATAATAAAATATGTAGATTAAATATTCAGATAACATCCTAATAGAAATGACGTCACTTAATCTTTTTCCTGAGTGAAGTATGCAACTTTTTACATCCCATTGCAGAATTCCCTCAGTGAATTGAGTTAACAAAATGAATTTATTATGACTGCGTAGTTAGTTACGGAGTAGCTCATAGTGCTCTCATCACCTCTACTGGACTTTAATGACATCATGGTTTGTCGTCCATAAGCTGAAAACAATAATTCGTTAAAAAACATACGAATAAAATGTTTTTATTTAATGTGGACTTTTAGTAAGCGGGATTTTTTTTCTCCATCAAATAAATCTATTGGATTTGTCTTTTTCATCCCTCATAAACCCTTTTAAATTAATATTGATTAAAAAGCTGCAGGGTATACTTATAAAATAAGGTTTTAATACTATCACTTTTGAATCACGTGAACGCTAAATCCTTTATATGACCTTGCATAATAAAATAAATGACTTCTCTTTTTTTTCTTACTTGAAAAACAATAATACTAAATAAATCTTTAGGAATATATTTTTTATAGTCTGTTAATTAAGGATTTAGATTTTATCGTGTGCATTTCAATAAAATACCATGATGAGGCCTGTTTATTGGTTTTGTGAACAAATCAGACTGCTTGAAACACTTAGATCTAGTAATATTATTCTTTTCACACGTAAATTGTAGATTTTATGTATAAAAAAGTTTGAAAAACGGAGCTCTACTCTCACAAATTATATATATAACTGATCAAATGCGGACTCACTGATATTTTGTTGTATTTTCCTTAATGTCTCTATTAGAATATATTTATCATACAATCATTCTCTAATAAGAATTTTGTGATCTTTTTAAAGAATTTTGTGATCTTTTTAAAGAATTTTGCTCTCTGTAAGACTTGGTTTTGGGATACATATGCCGCTTTATTGCTTTAATCGTCAATACTCACTTAATAAACTCTCTTTTATAGAATGTTATTCCTTATAAATAAAAAAAATTGCTTATATACAACATATGTATAATATAGTTTATTTTTCCTCAAGTTCAGTCACAAGTAGAGAAGTTGATTTTATTCTTGAAAGTGGATGAGTCAAACCTTTTTTTTTTTGTAGTAGCTACATTTTAGCGAAAATATATATATAGGGTGTGCATACCTATTATAAGATACAAACATTCCATGATTTATTTATATTTTTTAGTATAGATTTCATGATTTATGACCTCTGAGTGAATAGAATGACGTAATAATACATGTCTCAGTCTCTTAAAAAGGCATGGTCATTAATCAAATATTTTTTTGTAATTATTTATACATATATGAGCTACATATATGTACCATTTATATACAAATACATAATTATATCAGATCTCTTTATCGACTGTCTACTCCGAAAAATAACTTTTAATTAAAAGTGAAGTAACACTTGAAAAAAAAAAAAAATACCAATTGTAAAATAAATAAATAAATGCTTCGTTAATGTTCATGGTATATATTAAATTTGATGGCACAACCAAGTAATAGGTTTACATACATACATACATACATATAAGGAGGATTTATATACTTTATTGAATATTTACATTCAATTACATATGTAAGTCAACAATACAAATAAATGTTCTTTTAAGGTTCCATACCTAAATTTTGTAGTATTTGACACATAAAATCAGGTTTTTGAGCTTTTTAATATTAAATTATATAATTTAAAAAAAAATTATATTACATTAAATGATTTTAGAATTAGAGAAATGTCATATATAGAAATGATCTTGCTTTCTTTAAATGTTAATTATAATAATGTCATTAATATGTTTATATATCACTAATATTTTATATATTTACGATATAATTATTACATAAATATATGCAACATAAAGCAATTACTTTTATAAGGAATTACATTCTATAAAAGAGAGTTTATTAAATAAGTATTGAAGATTAAAGGAATAAAACGGCATATGTATCCCAAAACCAAGCCACATAGAGAGCAAAATTCTTAAATAAGATCGAAGGCAACGTTGAAGTCTAATTAATTATTATCAACTTTTTTTAGAGTTTGTTTCATTATACAACAAAAAAAGTAATTTCTATCAAATAAGAACTTATAAACATAATGCACCTTTCATTTTCAAAAGATTAAATGCTTTTAGATAGTTTTTTTTTTCAGAATCAATATATGCATTTAGATTTCAATTTATAGGGACAAAAACAAATTTTGATTTACAAACTCCATTGTTTATTTATATGTATGTATATGTACTTCGCAATTATTTTTCCCTTTTACACGGAAAGATATTTAAGGGTTTGAAAGAAAACAAACACAAATGCATATATTATATCAAGGATTCAAAGTTCACTCATTTATAATTTTTATGATTAATAATAATTATCCTTTGTAAACAGGGTGTTAATTCACGTGGTTGCCGCGAATAGCTCTCCCCTCAATAATAATGAAAGAGTAATCATAAGATATTTAAAAAATAAAATATTATGTATATACAGATTGCCAACACCACAAAACATTGCACGTGAAAAAATGCTTCCGATTTAGCTCTACCCATGACTTAATATAGGTAGATTTGCCATTCATATCCGTATATACTTTTTTTTTACAAAATGCAATGGAGTGCATCTGAAAAAGCTCTTCTGGGACGCACTCTTTGGGGATCACTGGTCTAGTATCCCTACCTTCCTACCAACATATATACACACATATAGTACAACTCTGCTTCTAATTATATCTAGGTAGAGCGTTTGGAACTTATGTACATATCTCTCAAAATCAATAATTATAATAATAAGATAAATTGTCTTTCTTTACAATAGTTATGCGTTTAGGTTCAATTATAATAATAATTATCATTTTTATCCATTTTACTTTCTACTTAAAAAAAAAGATATCAAAGTATCTGACTTCATCATGATTGCAATATAGACATATAGGGTCTAATTTATTTATTTAACTTTCATACCTTCCTTCAAAAAGGTATTAAAATCCGACTTTCTCCATTTTGTACGGACTTGACGTTGTAGGAACAATTCCATTAGAGAATAAAAATAAAATATATGTATGTACTTTTTATCTCTCCCTTCTTGAAAAGTAAGATATTACATAAAATGTTTACATAACTTAATGAAGCTTAATAACACACCTTTTTAAAGAACTTTACCTTTTTGTGAGAAATAATAATTTTATGAGACAGTCTGTTTTTTTTTGTTTGTTGTTGTTGTTGTGATGAAACTTTTTGATAATTATTATTAATTAAGGGAAATACTTTTCATTTGAAAATGAATACAACGTAATTTTCTTTTAAACTATCAAAGTATGTACATACTTATATAAATACTTCCCTATATACAGAAAACATTTCGTCAAAATGTTTATATTTATTTCTTTGAAAGCATAGCTTATAATATTACACGTGTTTTTTTGTAATTAAATACATATAGTATGTAATTAATAGGGGTATTGCAGTATTTCGTTGCACGAAATTTACACGTTATCAAATTTGACGATAATAATCGTTGCGGTCAAAAAAAAAAAATTCTAAATTAAGAATTCACTTATTTTTCTTCTTTACGTCTAAAAAAAGTCGTGATTGAAAGAAATTTCAATCATTCAAAGAGCAGGGAGAAGACACATATTCAGTTAACAAACAGGGTTTTCTAATCAGGACAGCTGTTTTTTTTTTTTTCATTTCAAAGAAATTAACGAATCGGCAGCTTTTTTCTTTTTTTCTTATTATATTTTACTTCTTATATCTCGAGTGGTGTATAGATGGATCCATGAGACATTGTCCTAACGGTTATTTGTCACTGTTTAATAGGAGGGAGTCAAACCCGTATCCAAGATGAAACCTCGGATCACAACTACTACCAATGCTGCGCATATGACCCACCGTGCCCCCTGAGCTACCAAACAACGATCTTTATGTGGGGTCTCGTGAATATCCCTAAATTTGTGACACTTTATCGATTTGTTACATCCCTAGTAATGGATCCTAAATAGAAATAAGTTGAAATTATTTCCATCCATCATACTACACATAAAAATAAGTCGAAGCTTACAGATGAACATTATTTGTGTAAAATATATGTACTTCAGTTTCATTAAAATGAATAACATGTATGTACCTGATACATTAAAAAATGGAGATATTGAGCTAAAATTGTCCATTTTCAAAATGCAAAATTTGCACCCTCCTTACATCAAAACTTTTGGCCATTGAGGTACTGTTTTCATATTGAATCATAGTTCTTATTCTACCAAAAAAGAAAAAAAGAAAAATCCTACTTTTTTACAGCTTGACTTCAAATATCTAAGATGTTTGCAAAGCATTCAAAGTGCATACATATATCAAATGATGCTAAATATTTTGTTTAATTCACATGTGAGGGTTTTGTATTTACAAGTATGTACTCCATAATTTCACTCTTGACTCAAATGAGAACATTAAACTGCATCTACATACATACATACATACATAGAAATAAACAAAGGAAAATAATTGAATTGAATGACTAAGTATAATATATATATGTATATGTTGAAAGATTGGATAAGGGACTTTGTAAACATATTTAATTATCGTTATAATTCATATGTATTATTTTGGACTGAAAATATTATACATACATCAGCATTAGCTGTACATATATATGTACTTTATAGGGGCTATACAGGGGGATTGTGAGTGTGATATATGTATTATTCCTTATTTATTAAATGTAAATACATACTTATTTGAACATATGTGCCTTTCTATTTAGGGTAGAATGTGAGCGGTTTTATTACTATTATTATGCTTATTAAAAATACAAACATAATTTCTTCTTTTTTTTTTTTTTTCAGTTGGAAGCTTTTTATTAAAAAATCACCTTTACTATTTATACTCATGTTTCTCGCTTTATTTTACTTTGGCTACAACTTGAGCACAAAAGAGTCTCGTCCCTCTTTCAACTCTGGGATATTTAAGTACTCTACCTACCAGTATTATAAAGAAGTATGTATTTGAGTGTAAAAACTAATATTAATCATAATGTATGTAATAGATTAATAATAATAATTGATATGAATAGGACCCTCAATTGTATCGAGGATCCAGAACCCCCTGGATCCTTCGAAAACCGGATGGAAACACCACTCGATTAAAAACAGTTCTCTATTGGAATGAATTCTATGGTCGCTATGATACCTATGACTTTGGCTACGGACACGATGCCTTTGTGGAAAACAATTGTGAAATATCCGACTGCTACGCTACAAAGGATCGTGCACTCATGTCCCTGGATGAATTTGATGCTCTTATCATACACATTCGTGGCCTTCCAAATGATTGGCCTAAAAATAGAGATTGGGATAAACAGAGCTATGTCATGCTGGCCATTGAGGCACCTATTTATTTGTCAGAGTATCGACAATTGGAGAATCTGCAATTTAATTGGACAATGACTTATAGGTATGAATTTTTTTTATGTGAGTAGAGTGTAAGCAAGATCCTTCTGCACAAAAACATGGCCTTAAATTCAAAGAATGAGATGGCCCAGGTTGCCCCCCCCCCTTGACGAGTATGATAACCAAAAGTTAAAATTTTGTTTGTTAAAAACAAAACTGTAGGTATATATATGCGGATACCAGCTATTTTGTTTTAAATTTCAATTAAAAATATTGATTCTTAAAAATCTTAAAAAAGACTTTGCATCTCCTTTTCAAAATGAAACTGAAGAAAAAACACAAAGATGTTAACTTTTGTAGTTTCCATAAAAATAATTACAAACTTTTCATTACATGTTTTGAAAAGAACAAGAATTATCGTTGTTGTTGTATAAGCCTAGTTGAGTTTGTTTATTAAACTCTTTCTTTAGGTACTTTTCTAAGAAGAATGAGATAAGTAATTTATTATTATTATCATAGAAAAATCTCCCCCCCCCCCCTCCTGTAAGATGAACGTTTCTTTTATCAATGGCATTATACAAACTTGGAACTTAATGCAGCTTTTTTCTTAATACTTTTTGACTCAATTAGCCTTCTGCTTTTCTTTTCTTTTTTTTCTTTATCTAATAACATTACTCCAATATTAGATATTGTGCACAAAAGAACACACACAAAAGAAATCAATATTTATTCTTTTTATAAATTGAACGAAACTTTTGATATCGAACATTAAAATTACATGCTCCTTCTTAACTATATTTCAGACTTGACTCGGACTTTCCAATACCCTATGCTTGGATGGATGGAATCAAACCCCTTCCCTCAGAACTGGAGGTCTATATCAGAAGTTTTGGGAAAAGGAAAGCGAGAGAGACCTCGTCCAGTGATAAAGTAGGCCTCCTTGCCCAACTCAACTACCCTTCCTCTTCATCTACAGATTGCACGGATCTATCAAGGAATGATGGATTCATGAAGGAACTCCCTCAACACATATCCATTGATGTGTATGGGGATTGTGGAGACTTGAGCTGTACAGCAAAATCCATTCGTGAATGTTACTCTGAGTTAGAGAAAAAATATAAATTCATTATTGCTGTGGAAACGGCAGACTGTAAAGACTATGTAACTGAAGGTTTTTTCACTGCCTTAGGCTTAAATCTTATTCCCATTGTCCATGGAAGTGGACTCACAAACTACTCAAACTTTGCACCTTATAAATCATTTATTGATGCATCTAAATTTGAATCTCCAGCTGCTCTTGCTAATTATTTGAAGCTTTTGGATTCGGATGATTCTAGATACTATGAGTATTTTTGGTGGAAGGACTTTTATAAAAAAGGGTTTCACCATCATCAAGCTCTATGTGATCTTTGTGCCAAGTTACATGAAAAGGAAAAGAAGTCCATATATCCGGATATGCAAAAATGGTGGATAAATGACGCTAAATGCACTCCGTTAAACAAAGACTATTGAGTCACTTCAACTGTTGTTCGTACATCAGATGTATAGACTTTATGAGTCAAATCAGAAAGGCTTATGTAATATATACGTAGTTTCCCAGCTGTTTCTTTTGAGACCTGACATCGGATTTGTACAAATCATCTCAATATCTTCCTTTTGTTAAATACATTTTTTGGATGAATTCTTCAAATTACACTCAAAGGTCACAAATAGAAAATAAACATGATCACCATATGCTACTTGAAAGACCAACACGGAGTCAAATAAAGCCTCATAATTCAAATGAAGGCTTGAAACAATAACTCAATTTCTTAGGTAATCATATCTTTCCCAGGAATTTGAACATAAAGTCCAAAATTCATAGAAATATTTCTCCAAATACAAAGTCGAAATTGGGACGTAAAAAATTGTGAATTTATTTTTTTCATGATATTTGTTCCGTATTGCTTTTGTGTTGATGTGCCAGATACGTTAATGGAGAGAGTGGTAGAGTACCTTAGTTCAAACGTAATCGTTAGTATTATCTTTATCTATTTATGTTTATTTACCAACTCTGTATTTATATATTTTGTACAATTTATTTTTGCTCAAATATAGATTTATAAATTTCCATATATTTTTAAATGCAATAAAGAGACTTAACAGATAGGACAGAGTCCCTATTTCACAAATATACATACATATGTATACCTTTGTCTTTATTTTCATTTGTAAGTTTATGTACATTCAAAACACAATGAATCTCTTATACCAGAGGATGATGGTAGTAATTTTTGTAATAATCCTACACGTCCTACTTAGTCCTACTTTATTGATTGAATCATCAAATAATTCTCAAAGAGCAGTACTTTTTGTCATCACAGAGGATGGCATATCATTCTAGTAAAGAGATCATTGATTTAAAAACGGAAATTTCCATTTTGTACATTTTAAGTAAAAAAAAAGATTACTATATATTTATAAAATACCAAAAATACATTAGTATTTTTTCTAGAGCCAGGGGTGTAGATTGGAGTAGAGAAGAGAAAAATAATTTGTGAAATATATATTCCTAAAATCGTATCCCACAAATTAAAATTTCATAACGTGAAGTCAGGCATTTTTATTTATTATTTGAATCATTTTTTTTTGCAAACCTGTCCTGGAGAGCTTTGTCAAAATCCTTTGAGAATTAGAGATCCAGAATCTAAAGTTGTCAAAAGAAAAGAAAAGAGACAATTACCACTCTAAAATCTTGTTAATTGGTAATCTGTAGTTCATTGTAGTCCCCGTAGGACCTCGTTATGCATGTAGACACAATGAACTTTATTCAGAGGGCCTCTATTGTGATTACCTGGCTTTTTGTTCACTTTTGTCTCTCAAGAGGTAGTGTGCAACAAACTGGGCCTATGTCCAACCAGATGGTGTATCCAGGCTTTAATACACAGAGTCATTGTTGTATATACAGCTCTGTTGGGCTTGTACAGGCAAAGAAATCAAACCATTATATATTTTAGATTGTTTCAAAGGGAGATCTTTTTTTGAGCCCTCTGAAGCAGAGGTTCAAAATCTGCATAGCAAAACATCCACTATATTTATAGCCCTCTAAATTGTCCGGGATCTTTTATAACACATGATGGATCTTCGAAAGGAGAACACCATAAGAAAGGTTGTGACTCTAACATCCTCTGAATGTTAAATCCGAGTATTTTATTTAGCTGCATCTCATGGCCAGAGTCTAAGGGAATCTGGATCTGGAGAGGAACAATGCAAAAAGGTAGTCCCTTGAAGCTGTAGATTTTGTTCAAGTAGAGATTGATACAAGGTATAATCAAGGCAGTACAAAGAGAAACCACACTTATTATTAACAGAGCATATCAAACATATCTGAGCTGAATGGAGTTCAACTCACAAAAAAAGTTTCACCAAGACCTGAAATTGACTTCGGTTCCAGAAGTTTCAGAATGCATTTCATTGTTACAACCCGAAATAAGGCAGATTAAAAAAATGGAAGCATTTTTATTTTTTTTGAATTCTGCTTGTATCTCTACCAGAGTCGGCTGCTTCATCAAAACAATATTTCCTAAGATTATTCATGACCTGACTGAGCAGTATCATGAAGCAGAAGAAGAGAATCTGACGCACGTTCAGAGCAACATCTTGGAGAGACTGAACAAAGGAGCTCCTATTAGGAGCTCCATCTGTAACATATCAGAACACAAAGCCAAATTTGGTATTCTGACAATTCTGGTAAAACATTTTTACTTTATACATGTCTGCATTGTTCTCCACACTAAAGTATACCACCACAAAAAATATTTTTTTAATATTTTACTCCGACAAAAAATTTGGTTTTCATAAATTGCAGGTACGAAGTTCCCCAGTTTAAAGATTCATTAAAAACTATCTTTAAATTTCCCTTTTTAGTTTTCATTGCTAAACTTAATTGATTACTTTTGTTATATACCTATATCCTACAATATTCTACTGTAGGCAAGAAATATTAGAAATCAAAAAATCTTTTTTTTAATCATCAAAATTCATTTAATCCCCCAAAAAATGCCCCCCCCCTCCCCTTGATGCAATGTACATGTGCCAAAGTTTTTTCCAATTTTCAAAACAGTGTCAAATTTTTTTATTAAGTCAATCATTACAGAAAAATAACTGCTGAAAATAAAAAAAAAATTAAAAATCGGATGGTTAGTTTCTTGAGTAATAGGTTATGTATCTTGAGAAATAAACCACAGAGTCTCAAAATGTAAAAAAATACATTGTAACTTTTTCAGACATTTAAAAAAACATAAATTTTAGCTATTAACAAAAGGACGCGTATCTCAAATATTACTGATTTTTGTGAGTGTAATTTGGCACCACCTTCAGTAACAGAAGTACCAAAAAAAACATTTATGGATAAACTCATCAACTCATCAATTTGTAAATTTATTAATTTTTTTCTCCCAATGAATACTTTTAACAGCTTAGAGCAAATTTCTTTGGCCTCATATAAGCACATAAACACCGACCAGATTAAGATTATATAAAGAAATTTTGTACATAAAATAGCAAAAATTATTATTTTAATTACGTATTTAGAACTTTTATTTCCAAAAATATAGAAATAAAAAATGTACGACAACCAACTTTGAAACTCTTATAAAAAACCGTAAATTAGATTTATTTATAGATTTTGAAGGGTGTTGTTTTGTTATCCCAAGTTAACAGAGGCTCCCTTAACTTTATAAAACACTCTTTAAAATAATTACCGATAGATGTGAACTTGACGAAAACCTAAATTAAGCTTCATAATTTAAAGCTATTCACATGCTTTCAAAGTAAGTATTGAAATCGTGCTCATCGTTCAAATTTAATTACTTTGCAATTGCAGGGTGGTACAACGAGACTGTGGTTATAGTAAATACAGAACAAAATAGACAGTATGACACAATCTTGTTCCCCTTCTCGAATGTATTGAGTATGTTGTACGAATTTAGTAACATTTGGTGCGATTGAAGGTCCTAATTCGACACCTTGTCACTATAAAAGTAAATTACATACGCATATGATCAGTGAACATTATGTCAGATTGACCCTCAAGTATGTGCTTAAAATGAAGAACAGCCAACAATTTAAAATCATAAGTGGTATAACGATATTGTATATCATTGAATTTCTTCTCAAAAATTTAACCGGAATCAGAGAACCTTTCACCATTTGAGGAAGATGCAGCTTCAGCAGCCCCCTCCAAACATGTCTTGTACCAAGTGGAAGATATGCGACGTAGGGTGTATGTTTGGAAGTGTATGAACATTTTTTTAAAGAAAATTTAATTTCGGAAAAATCATTTCGTGCTTCCGGGACCACATTGATTTTTCCTTCATGTTAGATAGTCGAACTATTTTACAGGGATTCGACCTCTATAATAAGCGAAAATTCCCAAAAATCAATGACTCCTCAGGTTGAAGAATACCTTAGAAGTAGGAGGTTCGATTCTTTTGCTTGAAATAATTATGCTCAAAAATAATATATCTGGGAGCAACGAAATTCACATTTTTCTATATCAAATCTAAGATTATACTTTGCAAAAATTTCTAAGATTCGATATTCTTGTTGATGAGGTTTTGTTTCTAAAGAAAACGATATTGTACGAATACACAGGGCCATTTGTGAAATATTTAATTTATTCATGAAGCCTTGAAATATTGGAACTGCATTATGAAATCCAAAAAACATGCAAAAGAACTCAAATAGTTTGAAAGGAGTACAAATGACAATTTTCTTACGAACTGGAATATTAGCCATAATGAGCAAGAACTAAATCGATTTCGTAAATAACTATTTTTTTTGTATGGATGATGCAGAATAAGTTTTGGATGCGTGGAAGGGAACATCTATCAGTAACTGTTACAAAATGCAGTGTATAGAAATTACCAATCATTTTCACTTCTTCAAGCTTCTTCTTTTTGACAAAATGAAGTGGTGTTGCCCAACATGACTTTGAAAAAAAAATAATATTTTTGCCTCAAGTAAAGAACATACTTTACACAAATTCACTTTTTCTGTAGATTGTCATTTAATCTTTCAGAAATTGAAGGAGTATCTACAGTATCAATCGAATGATGAATGTTCTCAGGAATATTGATAGGATTTTGAATTTGTTTTAAGAGGGAAAAATTTTCAATATAAGAAAAAATAGTTTTTCCTGTAAAGTATGAATCTCCCTTCACTTACTTAACTTAACATATGCTTCAATTTTTGTTTTGGGATCCAAAAAATTTCGAAACCAAGAGTTCATAATAAAACCATCTGACAAAGAGAGGTTTTACTCAAAATAGAAGTAGATACCGAAGCTACAACAAAACTCCAAGGAAATTGCTGTCGTGACACAAGAATTGATAAAGAGATAGTAATTTCCTCAAATATGTACATCAATAGAATTATCATTCACTGCAGTTAACTTAAAAGGAGAAGGATTTATGAGATAGTGAGAAATACTATTTTGAGATATAATTGAGACTCCAAAACCAATGTTAAATGAAATATTATGTTTAATAGTTGGATTTCCAAAAGTTGCAACAACTTTGGGTCGTAATTACGTAGAAAAAACTTTATATATTTTCCTCAAATTATTAATACCCCAAGTGCAAGGTTCCACAATCTAAAAACAATACGACTTAAGAATTAACTCAAATCTTGGAAGTATAAGATAGGAAAAAGTATTTATGACTTAAAAAGGATTTTACATATATTAGTATATTACTTAATTAGGTAAGGTGTTTCAGAGCATTGCACTTTGGGTAGAGCACAGATATACATAGCGTATCCCTCATGTGATTTTATTCATGTAAACAATCATATTGGGTATGCCTATCACATTATATTCTTTAATGGCTCTCACAACTTTTCCTGTTCAACAGCCCTGTTCTTAAAAAAAATCATTGACTCTTACCACTGGGAACACAGTTATAAAATATTGCGAAAATATATGTTTTCGACTCATATATTTTTTTTTTATAGTTCCAATAAAAAAACGCAAAGGAAATTTTAATACTTATTGTGAAACAAAATATAAACCCTTGAGTTGCAATGGTCTGTTTATGATTGCTTTAGAGTCGAGAAGAACACAAATCATTGTAATTTCATAGGAGATTTGAAAAAAAAAATAAAGAATAATAATTTTAAATAGCGTGTCCGGCAGGCTCAGAGATTGTTGATGGATAGCCCAGAGTGCACGAGCTGTCAGGGGAACGATGATCCTGCTCTAAGTCCAGGCCTGCTTATATGTGTTTTATAGACTTTTACACATGTCTAACTTTTTTTTACTGTAAATGTAACATAATTTAAGTACTCCTCTTAATTTTTCTATTTCAAATTTTGTTATCCATTATTTGAAATAGTCATCATGATGCAAACTGTCACATGTGAATTAACACTTAAGTAAAGTAACATAGCTCTATAATTAAATTTTGTAATTTTTTATTTCTATTTGGTTGATGCTGACAGGTAAAACAATCAAATAAAAATAATACATTCACTTGAAGAGAAAAAATAAATGATTTTTAGTATGGATCAAAATCATATTTTGAAAAAAAAAAAAAACATTATCAAAAACAACTATAAGCCCCTTTTTGTCATAGAAATTGAAAAAAAGTGTAAATGAATATTAGCATATTTAATTATTCAATATATGCGTTGCGTAATAATTGAGATTTTTTACAAGTTGCAACTTATACAAGGAAATTGCACAAATTGTAACATTAGGTATCAATTTTTTTTATTAGTTATATTACCAGCCATTTTAATTACAAGCACTAAATGGGTACTATTTTTACATTTTAAAAACACAAACTATTTGTTCATATATATATTATAGAAAATCTCAACTTATATCCATCATGTACATTTATGAGTAACAAAAGACAATTTAGTTGAATTTAGAAATTTCCTTCGAGGTTCATTCAAACAACTCAAGGAAAGTACATACCGTATTTGCCGGACTATAAGCCGCACCGGATTATAAGCCGCACCTCATCAATTTTTCCAAGAAAAAAACAGTAACGTATAAGCCGCACCGGACTATAAGCCGCATTTTTAAAGCTAGAGAAATATTCAAGCATTTTATAACTTGTTATGAAAATTATGACGAAACAACACTATCTATTAGCAAATAGAAAACTTAAAACATGAATTGAATGGACTGTTGTTCCTAGTCATTACTAGATTCAGGTTTTTTTTAAATTTCCGGTTTTAAAAAATTTTAAGGTTTTAAACGTTAACGTAAAAGCCGCACCAGACTAAAAGCCGCACCCCTTGAATTAAAACACATTTCAAGTTTTTAAGTGCGGCTTATAGTCCGGCAAATACGGTACATATATTTAATCATACTAGCATCAATTTATACTTAAGTAGCATCAAAGTTATGTAAATACATACATTCTTGATGATATAAACATACAATGTCTACATAATATTTTAGGGTGGACACACATATTTATGATCCTAACATAAAATATTATAAAAAATTAAAAAAACAGACAGAAAGAAGGTTATCATATTATTTGACATGACGTCAATATATACAAATTGTTGCTCGTCACTCTTTGAGTCTATTTTTATTATACCCATTAAGTGTAAACAGTACAAATTATAAAAAGGTTGGATATAATCAGAAGAGAAGACAAAAAATAATTCCATTTTGAGATTTAAATCATAGCTCACATATTGATTTGTATTATGAAAAATCATGCTATCAAATTTTGCTCACACATATTCCTGAGTCTAAAACAAAATTCAAAACTAAATCAAAAAAAAGTAAAAAATGTGTGTTTTGTTCAAGTTTAATTAATCGTTGAAATTTTCTTAGAAAGAAAATGAAAGGATAGACAAAAAACCCAAAATAAATATTTACAAATCATTTGGAACAAATATAAATAAATGATTATAAACATTACAAAGTTATAGTTAAATATTTTGCAACTTTGTTTTATGAATAAGTCAATGATAAATCAAAATAAAACTCAATTGTATTTTGAGACAACAAGGATCTATTTTTGAGCTTCAAAGATTTACTATTGAATATATGTAACATACTGTTCATTAAATATTAATTTAACAAAATTAAATTAGAGTTGTAACAAAACTACAAGTGCTAAAGTTTGTTTCTTATTTATTATCGAAAGATTTAAAATTTTTATTTTCATTAACATCAAATGTGTACTGGTCCTTAAAAAAATTAATTTTTAATTCATTAATTTGTAAATTCTATTTCCCAAATTACATTTTTTTTCCCATGCTTACTACAATGAAATTTTTTTTTTAGATCTTTTGACTCCCAAGTCAAATTCAAGGCTAAGGGAAAACACAATTTTGATATGTTATATGTATTGATTTTTCAGAAAATGACACTAAAGCTCAAAGATCCTTCTTAAAGTAATAAACTACAGATACATAAAACTTGTACCGTTTTTTTTTTTTTTTGAAAAATGATTTATTTAAAAATATTTATAATAGAATATTTTTGTTATAAATTTGTTGAGATCAATAGGAAGTAGCAAAATGATAAAAGAATCCAATCTATCATGTTCGAATGAAAAAGGCAAAACAAAAAAAAAAAATTGAAAGAAAGATGGGAGAAAAAAGAACAAAACAAACTTTGAGAGAATGAAAGAAATACATCTTAGAGTTTGTAGAAGTAATACTTTAGGAAACGTTTCTATGAGCATACAATATAACATTATCTTAATGAAATCTATCTTGTACATTATAAATATATGGTAGATACAAGGAATGTGTAGAAACAAGATTATGAATATCCTGGAGGGGTTATAATTCTTTCTTTAAGAATATTATTTTATTAGATAACGTAGTATAATATATATACATACATATATACATTTTAGAAGAATGCATTAAACGTTTGTCTTTTAATTTTTTTAATTAAAACATGACTGCTCAATCCCCCCCCCCTCCCCCTTCCTCCTCTCCCCAACTAATTAATTAATTTATAAGCATACTTGCTGAAAAATACATTTTTTTAAAGAAACAAAGTCCCCTTCTTTTTAAAATTGAATACATCTTACATTAATTAAATATTCTTTTGAAAAAATCAAATCTGTTACATGTTTGATCGTTGCTTACTTCGTTTTATAGTTGTTTTTCCCCTATAAAAACATCACTTGATTAATAATATGACATTGTTTAATACTAATATTAAGTTTAGCATGAGTCGAAGTTCCTATTGTACATATATTTATTTAAAAATCAATTATATAAAAATGTTATTTGTTAATTCAAAAACAAATCAGAATACAAACTCTATACCTGCCTCACATTGGCATCTATGCTTATGAAAAGTATTACATTTATGTATATGTACAATTTTCTTTTTGTCCAGCAAAAGGCCCACTAATGCTTGACAATTCAGCTGTTGATTTATCTATTATTGCTCTATTGGTTCTTCCGGTCCCTCCAAAAATATTTATTTCCTTTATTTCATAAGGACTGACTTTTTACTCTTGATGATCAAAGCTATATTCATTTAAACTGATTACTTAACTTTTAGGCAGGTAATAATTTACAAACAATTTAAAATCAAATTTGTAGAGTAATCCACTTATCAGTAAAAATTAATTTTATACATAATACGTCATTGTTAACTTTGCTATTTTTAAAATAGGCTTCGGTTAAGTATATTTAAACTATCAAAACACTTGTCTGATTAATGTTTTTATATAAAAGAATACTTAATTACTTTGTTTGAACTAAAGTTATAATCGATTTTGATTTTTAATAGTTACAAATTGGCAAACAAATAAAGGAAATATTAATACATTCGTACTGTGATTTAGACAGCCCTCATATTATGTATCTAGCAATGGATATTGGATTTCTCTCACAGAAAGTAAATCAAAATTCAAAATAACGATAGTGTATTAATAATTTAGTTCTAGAATCATAATGTAAATATCTTTTTTTTACTTTGATAGAGAAGAGAAAATCAATATTAATTATGTCATCAAGGGCTGAACTTTTTAGTATATATAGTAGGGACTAACATGTGTGACTGGATTGAGAGGTAATGGAGCTGCAGCTCTGAATTAAGGGTCAAATAACCCCAGCTATTGCTTCAACATATCTATAAAAAGTAAAAATGGTCGAACTCCTGGTGAGCTTAAATTTTAAAAAAATTACATGTTCATAGCCTACAAAATATATTTTTTCTTTTAATAGTTTTACTTCTTTATTTCGAGAATTCAAACGACATCAGAAGGGCAGGAGCACTATATGTAATAATTAGAGATGTGTATATAAAGCCCTCTCAGCGAGAATTTTTAACTCCAAAATAGTCTCAGTTGGAAAACATTATTATGCATTTGTTTTTTAAAAGTTGTTATCATTCTTTTTTCATACTCGTAGAGGAAGACATTGATTAAATAGGTAAATTTTGACATAAAAATGAGTTAAAGAAGCATAAGGCATATCCTTTGAAATAAAAAAAATATCATATAATAGACTTTTTAAAAGCCACTTTGGGATAGAATAGTAAAATTATTAACAGATTTTTTATCCCTTCTCTTATTGAAGAGTCAACAGTATATCAGCTGACATGATATCTTTCAGATTTATCATACGTTTTTATGATGTCACATGAGAAAAGCTCTTTTTTGAGCAACTCTAGTGTTGATATATGAGAGCAAATACGCTGTTTCTTTGAGTTACCATACTTTTATATCATCTTAAACCTGGTTTTGCTTTCACATATTAGTACCTCTAAAAATATCTTTTATATTAAATTTGGAATCGTTGGAATGAATGAGAGCATTGGCTATCCACCTATTAATTTGAGACCTTCTCTTCTGAGAGATATGTATCAAATTACTAAATATGTATGTATTTATCGACATATATAAAATAATAGTTTTCCCACATGTTAGGAAAATTGAGACTAGCTATTAATTGATGTCAGATTTATCTACAACTTCTTTTAAAGGAAAGGTTAGGAAATGCAGGGATCAAGGACTCTCATGTGTATGTCAATCATACAATTTATTTTCTTAAAGAAACAAAAAAGTATGGATTTGATATGCAAGTATATTAAAAAGTCATTGACGAAGTCATTTAATCATTGATCAAAAAATAATAACAATTGAAATGTAAGTTTACAAATATATATTAACTTTAAGAGTATTTACATAAATATGTAGGTGTGTATGTTCTTAATGCACTCACAAAGTGTGTGCTCTTGACGTTTTGATTCATGGATTTACTATAAGTAATAATTGTACAAATAGTTTATTCTCATCAACTAAACAAAACAAACTATATAGTATACATACATTTTTTCACTCCCATTTGAACCTTTTCCCAAAAATAATTGATTTTTGTTCAATGTGAGCTCTTTTTATTGTTATTCGTTCCTTTCCAAATTATGCACATTAACATGTATTTATTTTTAGCAGATTCCTTGAGCCAATGGTCTACCATCTTTTTCATCTCCTGTGGTCCTTCTAAAATTATAAAGAGTTTTAAAACATAAAATATGTATATTCTGAGAAGTTTGAGAATCTTCCCTTCAAAATATCACTTCTAAAGATATTCCAAAATTAATTTTTTTTCTTCGTTTAGAATATTTCGCTTTATGTAATTTGGAAAAAATCGTAGTCTTTCATCTTATACTTTTTTTGTGATGTAGAAGCAGGCTGTGCTAATAAGTTCGAGCAAAGACAATTAATAACCATTGTAATTTATTATTTTTTATTAATATCAAATATTAAAATGATTATTGATATAAGGAAAACCGTAAATAGAAAAATCGAGTTTGAATTAGAAATTTTAACACATCTGTGTTAAAATATAAAAAGATTTAAATTATATGTAAGTAGCATAATTTCAATTCAATTCAGGGTTTGTATGTACATTTAGACTCTCACACTAAAAGTTGCTTATTATTTTGAACTTTCTAATTAAAAAAGTTAACTTTTCAATGTTATGCTAAAAGTGAATAACATTGAATCAAGTTGCCCTTCCCCCCCCCCCCTTCCACATTTAAAATAAATTCCTAGAAAATGACAAGTAATAATTATTTTAATTGAAATCATCTATAAATTTGAACATGCAATCAAAAAATTGATTTAACAATTTTTATACTTAATACCACATTTAATGGTAATTACAAGTATGTAAGTGGGTGTTACATGATTGTCAAGTTGATGGATTTAAGGTTATGTATAACTATGTATGTACATTTTTCATGAAATCAAAACATGTTTTTGTGTGTGTGTGTTTGGTAAAATCGTGTTGTATAATTTAAAAATTTGTTTTTTTTACTTCTTTTTTGAAAAAACGAATTGTGCTCACATGAAGTCAAACATTAAAGCACGAACATGTTATTTTTGTGCTACATAAGGGAAAAAAAATTGAATAAAAACAAATTTGCATGATGGCATACTAAGGATGAATTAATGTAAAATGAATGAAATCGAATTGATATAATTGTATGCCTACATTTGAGATACCTTTCTAATGTTTTAAATCAATATATACCTTCGTTTAAAATGAATGAAATTACATGACACACAGTTGAAAGATACTAATAATTACACTATTTAAATTTTGTAATATTTTTTAAAGTATTTCACCCATTTTCCAAATCTAAGTATCAATCAAATGCAAAAAATCAAAAAAAAAACATCCTTTTTTTAAAAAAATAATCTTAACAACAGTTTAATAATAACTAATTTATAATTGACCCATTAGCAAATATGGTTTCAAAATGAGGATTATTTAATTTTTGGATAATTTTATGGACTTGAAGCAAATTACTAAAATAAAGTTTAATGTAAATTGAAGGTAATGTTTTATTAAATTTTTTAAAATAGTTTTAACATTCAAATTGCAATATTTTTCACATAAAATTTTTTTTTTTCAAAGTGGCTCTATATTTTTCAATTTTGTATGATGGTTGACGTTTAACGTAATATTTTTCATGTACATAAATGATATTTGATAATATAATACATATAATTAAGCTATATTTACTCTTTTTCTTTGAATAATATTACAACATTTTTTTAAAATTTGCAATATTCTGCCAAGATTATTTGATTTTATTTGCAACGTTCCTACAAGTAAAAGAGAGAGCAACTTTATTTGCATATAAATACAATGCTTCTGTAAATCAGTCAATACAGTGGATCACATCTAACATATTTGTTGAGTTTGTATGATGATTGTAGCATTGAGTATCATAGCAAAGAGTGTACAATTCAGTTTTATTATTTCTAACATGAACTCAAGTTTATTTTTGAGTCTCAAAGAAATCAATTCATTGCTAGATCATAATGTCTGGAATGAAGTAACCCCTGATTTTGTTAATGGATGTAGTCATTTAGGCACCTTACCTCCAGAAACCTTTGATAATAATCCTGACAAACAAAAAATAGATGAAGATGACTTTAGTAACCAAAATTTATTAGATGCTTCAGGATACATTTATGTTCATGGGAATGATGTGAGATATTTTTACATCTATGCCTTTAAAAAAAACCTAACCGATACAATTATCCTTAAAAGTCGAAATCCCATTCGATTTTCAACATTGGAAGAGCGAGTTATACTTCTAGTATAAATAACAGGATCCAATAAGTAAAAGATGAATTAAAGAATAAAACTCCTATTAAATGGGTAACTGTTTTTTCTACTCTTTCTTGACAAATAGTTAATTTAATTATATAAATAATACACCAATTGGGTTATGATATTCAAGAAATTAAAATTAATTCAACTCATGACTAAGTTTCTTAAAATTCTTTAAAAAAAGCTTCCAATAAACACAAAAAATCATGTCAAAATTCTAATTCTAATTGATAAATGAATTGATGGATGTCAGGAAAATTTACTCCAAGGATTTTTAAAAAAGTACATACATTTTAAGAACCTTATTATTACTATTCCTTGCTTTAAATATCTTCATATGAAAATATTTAGAATCCGAGATAATTTTTATCTAACAGTAGTAACACCTTTTTGCTCATGTACAGAAATGATTTGATCATTTGGGCATTTAACATCTTACCCAGAAGTTGGAAACCTGAACTCTATTGAAAATAAATTATTATCAAACATTTTGAGTGTAAAAATTTGTTTACCAGTGTTATATTAATGAGAAATATGTCCCTTAAATCCTAAATATTAACGTATCAAGATATTCCAACCAAGGAGCTTAAATATAATGTAGAAATTATTAGTAATAAGGTTAAATATTAAGGTGAATGTTCCTCAAAAGAGATTATGAGGAATATCGTGTAGTGAGGATATACCAGTATATTTCTATCCAATTAGAGCAAGGCCACCAAAATCATCACCAAAAATAATTCTCCGAATTAACTTTTATATAAGTTTTGTATTTTAAAGAAGTGACCTCCTATACTTTCTTCATACCAACCCTTGGGACAAAGCCATATGGGCAAATTTGCAAATACTATATCTTCAATTGCTTTAATTTCAACCATATGTCATGGATGTGACAAAAAAGGTTGAGGATGATGAAATAAGGATGTTTGTATGTCCATTTCCTACACAATCTCCAGGACATTATTAATAATGGAGGCTCTACTTTAAAAATAATAAATTATTTGAATGCTTCATGTGTAAGTCTTCATTGAGTTCATTTTGGAAGAAGTTAAAAAAAATTATGAATATTTTAAGTAAACTTAAATTGCTGCTACAAAATTCGTGTTTGATACGTTATCAATGTATGTAGTTAATTTTACCTAATAATTAATTGATATACCTTTTCTAATATAATTAAAAATTAATATATCTATATATTTAATCAAAAAGAAAACTTTATCGATTACATAAAATAAAGTAGATTATTTGCAAAATATTCTCGATCTATTGAATTTGTCTACTAAATACATGTATAATGAAATTACGCATCAATTTTGTTTACTCGAATAAACCAATCAACTTCATGGATTAATCAAACAATTTTATGAATTTGATATATCAAGTTCATGTTCTAATTTACGTTACAATTAAACATGTAATAAAATTTAAAACTACTTGATATTTTATATCGAACATCTTGATCCTCTGTGAACAAACTTACAGAAAAAAATCATAGGGCTGAATTAAATTTCAAAGAAATTTGTCGTATTACAATTAAAAAAAGTTGGGCTGTCATTGCAAACTTTGAAGATGAATCGTTCAAAGATGGAATGATTAACAGAGGGACTAAGATGACCATAGAAGACATAGAATATCAAATACCTTAACTCAACTTGTATAAAAACGAAACATCGAGATGGAATTCGGAATACAAAATGTCTCGTAATGTAAGAAGACATAACTGTTGTGTCTCAAAAAGTTATCAAAGTAGTTCTTTGAGTACCTTCATTGTGCGGATCAAGGAATTTATACAACAAATAGACAAAATCGGCTGTCAGAATATTTTTCAGAATTAATTAAGATATTAAAAATCAAATCGAGAGGTGTGAAACGTAACAAAGAATATTCCCAGGTCAAGGACAAGATACATTAAAGGTACATAAAGATACATTAAAAGACTCTTATGAGTTGTATTTTAGCAATTTGGTTACAAAATTGATATTATACTTGGTCAATGAGTAACAAATTTGAAATTTAATGGTTATGAGATGGGAAAATAGTTCCTTAACCTAGAAGTTGCTTGTGATTTATTCAAATATGAAGAGTTCAAACTATTTCTTAAGTCTTGAAACATACACCAACGAATATAATAACGCTATTTCTACTATCTAAATGGGCTTGCTGAGTCAGACAAATTTATTACGTAAGGGAAACATCGATTTTGTAGAACTTCAGAAGGGACTTCTGAAATTGAAAAACACCTTCAGAGATCATGAACTGTCACGAGCACAAAATTTTGTACGCTCATCCAACAAGAACCTTTTGTCATACGAGCCCTTAACAGTATCAGCAAAATTGTTTTATCATGGCTACATTGGTGAAAAGGAGAGGAATAACACGAGGGATTCATTATAGTATTTATCAACACTTCCCAACGGAGAAAAGTTCGTGCCCAGAACTACCTCATTGAGGGAAAAATATATAGAAAGAAGCCGTGTAGATGATATAAGATAGATATATGATAAATGTAAGAACTATGCTTTCTGAGGGATCAATCACATTTTCAACTCAACAAATGTAGTATCTCCGAGTTAAGAAATATAAATGATTTAGTTTAGTGTGTAGGGAAGGTGTTTGATTATTCATATTATGCCAATCATAAATTTAATATTTGAACTATGTCAGGGCATCAAGGGAACGTTCAGAGGGGAGTTGCTTGAAGAGACAAGATAAGAGATTTTCCGAGTCGATGTATGTAGGTATAATTAATAAATTATTAATTAATATACAATCAGACACAATGATAGATGGACATAAAATGATGTTTCATTAATGTTTCATGTACATACTATTATTCCATATAATAATTAAGTATTAACGATGATGAATACCTACATATAGTAATAATCTGTTCAAAACTACATGACAAAATATGATTATTTCAAAAGCTTGGATCTAAATAATTATATTTATATATGTATGTACATTAATTATCATTGTATTATTTGATTGAGTAGTGTGACTACTGCATACAAGTAAATAATAAGAAACATTCAATATAAATGATTATTTGTTAATCAACAAAACCGATTATTTAATAAAGTAACTTCAATTTATTGGATCTGAAGTTAAGAAATTAAACATTTTCATAATCGTGATAAGTTTTAACTATAAGCCAATTGCATTTCTTGAGGACGTACATACATCAGAGTTAAATACTCTGACTGCATCAATAAATATAAAAAAGGAATGATTGTCTATTTTAATTACTAAAGCCGGGGAAAACCTTAACTAACGTGACTGGTCAACACATGCTTTTACTTTTTATCTCCAGTCATCTTTGCCCCTGTTAATTGTCACTCCTTGTAATTTCCTCTACAGAAAATTTCAATCTATATTGAGGATAAGCTAGTACAATAAAGTCAATTTGACAATTTCTTGCTGTTTAACATACCACTATGAGCAAAAAATATGAGGAACAAAGAAATCTTTATTTAATCATCAAAGTTAATTTCATCCCTCTCAAAAGTAGTCAAAAATCGGATGATCAGTTTCTTGAGTAATAGGCTATGTATCTCGAGTAATAGCCCACAGACTCCCAAAATTCCAAAAGAATACTTATCGTAAAAAGAATGTTCATTTAAATTTTTTTTCGTTTCAACAGCATTTCGCTAAATTACATTTTATACATTATTTTTACGACATTTTGAATTGGCAAAAAATTCGATTTTAACTCTTCACAAAAGAACGCGTATCTCAAACACAAATGAATGTTTTGACGTGTAACTTGGCTCAAATGTCAACAACAATTGTACCAACTTAAAACAAAAACATTTATCCCTATTGAAATCTGGATAAAAACAGCACATTGTTTTCTGCAAAATTATTGTCTTTTGTTTCTATCCAAAGTGCGTGTAAAATTCAATTTAGTCAAAAGAATCTGGATTATTTATTTTCTTTGATATCAAAGTTAAATATAATATTGCTACCCATTGCACTCAAGGTGACATTATGTAGTCCACGTTTGTGAATATGCACTTTATGATCACATGAATTAGGAAAAAAAAATTTTAGAATATATATTTGAGAATTTGATTAATTTTTTATGCAGATGTTTTTGGAATTCATTTGGAAAAAGCTGCTTTTATTCAAAGAATTTCAAATACAGTTGTTTTAATGTCAAGTTGTTAATGAAGTAAAAAAATTGATTCTGAGAAGGTAAAGTTGGCCCATTGAATACTACTCTAAAGCAAAACTAAAGCGTGTGAGAGGAGACACGTTAAGGGGGTGGTGGGGGGTGTGAGGGGGGGGGAACCTTTTGACTATTTTCTTATTGTTTTTTCGGTGTTAGGTTAAATATAGTTGTAAATAAGAATACTTGGATAGTAGTAAATTTATATATTCTGATATTAATTATTGAGCTTAACACTTATAGAAAGTTAATGTAACTTTAGAGCATTCAAAATATTTCACGATTAATAAATAAATGAAAATTTATTTAACTTTTTTATCCGTTTTGCCTCCTTTGTCTTAATCATTATAGATAAAATATGTTTATTTTCTTAAATTTTATCATTAATTTCTAGAGTTTGGAAATCGAATGCATGTTATCATGTCATGGTAATTAGATTACACACTTTTGATCATGACACAAACTCAAGTTTTGACTACCTTATTTCCTTCAAGTCCAAAGAGCGATCCCAAAAAAAGAATTTTGCGCGCTTTGTACAATATAAGTTTCATCAAATATAACACTAATATTTGTATCTCTATAAAATAATAGTTGATATGGTTACTCCTGTTTTCAAAGTAAGTGAAGGAGGAGAAATGCCAATAAAGCGACAAGAACAAAATTTCTTTTCCGAGTTCTCGATATAGTGATAAAAAGAAGACTTCCACTAAATGTAATTGTAAGTACATAGTCATTTGTGACCTAAAGACAATAGAATTTTGTTGGGTTTATTGGGATATTCGTTCTGAGTATAGGGATGGATCAAGTTTTTTTTTCAGTTCTTCTACATTAGAGACTACATCTGCGGTTTCAAGGCATCTAGGCCTTTATAACTTTTTTATTCTTTTTTTTTATGAAGTCAGAATGAAGAGAGAGAGAGAGAGCAATTTTTTGGTCAAACAGTTCGCGTGAGCCTTGAAAAATAGGAAATATTGTTGAAATGACAGTTTTTTTCTCTCGATATTTTCCTAAAAGGATATTCTTTTTTGAACGAAAGTTATTCGAGTCGTCAGATTCTGTATTAAAGTCAGAAAGATTTGAATGAAGAGTGCAAACTGTGAAATATTACGAAAGTTTCTAATTTATTCGTGGTATACTTTAATCCACTTTTTTTCGAATCCCTTCATCCTTAGAAAACTTCTTTCTCTTGAGAAGATATGCAATTACTTTCTTGAGAAACTAACAACCTGTGACCAGTAAGTCATCCTGGAATCCTTAAACTCTTCACAACAACGATTAACTTTAAAGTCAATTAATCTGTGAAGGCATTCAAAAAGAGAAAAAGGAAGGAATCTAATTTAATTGTTTTGATTCCTCCTTCCTCTCTAAATGTATTCTGAATGTACTAGGTTTCGTGACGCCTCCTTTCCTTGTCTTATAGTAGTAATTATTGGTTGATCCTATCCGGATTCAACATTTTTTCCAGATTTGACTAAACATTAGGCTTCAATACTATTCCAAGGCAAGTCTGTACCTAGAATACTTACCATCTAATATTACTTTTAAAGGATATAATCCCATATGTACTTCAAATTTATTCTTCACTACATAAAAAAAAATTGTAGAATATTATAAATAATGCCGAGGTGGCTTTCTACAGTTCATTGAATAATTTCAAGAGACATCATCATCTTCCATTCAACTCTTTGAAAACTACGCATTTTTAAAAGTCGTATCTCCTACTTTCAAACAAGGGAAATATATTCTTTTTAATGTGCCTTAAACGAACGAGCTCATATAATATGAGCTCTTCAAATTTTAATCAACAAACATACAAATCAATAATAAATTAATCAAATGCCTAGAAGAAAGTGTCTTTGATTTCTTTTAAGAGATCTTTTAATATATATCTATAAGAATTCTCGAAGCATTTTTAGATACCCTTAGTGTATTTAATTATTTCATTCATGATGAGATGTTTTTATACCTACAGTGTAGAATAATAATATATACAATCGATTCCTTTTTCCAAAAGAGTGAAGGGGATTCATCTCTACATTGTTAGGCATATACATATATTGAAAGAACCAATTTTATTATTTTAGTAACAAACCTCTAAGGGTTCATTTTCAAAATGCTACCTACTTGCCGAATGAAATTGAAATGGAAAATATCCAGAGAAGATTGATTGGTCATGATTCATGATTTTAACCTGGACTAAACTATATACCTTTCTTATTTTTTCTCCTTCTCCCTTCAAAGTCTTTGTATACAACAAAACGTATCGTGAAATCAAAATTTTTGCTCGCTGAAAGCATTTTTTTGTTACTCAACTTCCCTTGTTCTTAAGCTCTCTCCCTCCAAGCAAACTATTTATATAAATAAGAAATATAAATTATGAATAAAACACAAGGAAATTGTAATATTGATCATTAGCTTACTTAGTTAGTAAATATTGTTAGAAAGAAAATCGAGTGTACGTCTTTTTTTAAAAAAAAAGTAATATACTAATGTATTAGATTTTCCAGCTTCAAAGGCAGTGTTGTTTTAATCATATATATTCTGCTATCTTATAAGTGCTTTAAATCATTGTTAAAATGATCAATGAGAAAATTCAATTAATTTGATGAGATTTTATATACATATACACAGTTATAAAAACCGTTTTTGAGAGAATTAGGGTCCTATCTTGAAAAAA
The DNA here is from genome assembly GCA_963680855.1 of Lepeophtheirus nordmannii. NCBI lineage: Eukaryota > Metazoa > Arthropoda > Copepoda > Siphonostomatoida > Caligidae > Lepeophtheirus > Lepeophtheirus nordmannii. Next base: position 17,356,733 of record OY804525.1, on the reverse strand, counting down.
AAAATGTTCAAACATAAATTACGGTATTAAACAGGGGACTTTAAATTTTTTTCTTATTAATAACAATAGGACAGATTAGATCTCAGCAATTTTGTTGTTAAAACTTTATTGAAAAATATTTGAAGTGAAAAACTGATAGTAAACTTTGTGACTTCTTAAGAAATCAAATTATTTTGTTATACTGCAAAATGTAATTCAGTAATATCTTGAAAAAATGTTTTTATAAAATGTTTGTAAAAATAAGCATCTCTTTGTTAAAAATGGAAATAAAAATATAAAAAGGGTGTGTTAAAAACAATTATTTATTTGACAATTTCCTTTAATAATTTCTATTTTAAGGCTTAAAACACATTATTTAACATTTGATCACAAATGTATAGGATATTTAATAGACATTTTGCCTTAAATTAGATAATCTTATTTTTTATTATTTTTTAAAAATAAAATCAAAGCAAAATTACTTGAATCTATTAAATTAGCCAATAAAATTAGACTCAATACCTTGTTTTAAATCAATGAAATTTTAAATCTTTCTTTTATAAAATGCATCTTTGTTTTTATTTTCCCAAGTATAGAGAATTTACTTAAAATTATAAAAATAATATAATATTTATAAATTATACATATCTAATGATCTTAAAAAATGCTGCACTTTCCTATTGGATAGTTTAGGTATACAAATAATTAGACTTTGAAAGTTTTTTTCATACAATTTGAGATGGTTCTGATATATATTTGAAGTATAGGCTTTAAGTTTCATATTTGTTACAAAAACTATAAAATGATTAATTAAAATATGACTTGTTAATGCGACAGTAGTTCTATTGTTAATTAAGCTGTTACAAATGGAAAAATTCAAAATTTCATTGATTTAAAACAGGGTACTGAATAAATTATGTTTGAACATTTTCTTAATGTTAGCAAAAAAACACGATGGATCAACATAAAAAACCCCTAAATTTCTCAAAAACTGTACATCAAGAAAAGTCGTTCATCTGGGAACATAAAGTCTAAACTACAGGGTATATGAAAATGATTTCAAAAGTATTTATACAACTATATACATTTTCATGAACGTAAAACATGAAGATAACTGTTATTGGAAAATTTTAGAGTGATCCATCTTTGCACATCAAGCAAAAGGCTTATTATTTTTATTTGAATTTTTATTATGAAAATATCAAATTTAAATCCAAGATATCCATTTCCTTTTATAGTTACTATGAATTCCAACTTTTAAAATGAATTAAAAAACAAATATACACTTATCTTTAGTTTGTATTTGACGATCTAAATTACATTACATAAAGTAAATCAAAAAGTTATAATAATAATGCAGTTTTTTCAGCAATTACTTACATAATACAAAACCTATTAAGTAATACTATCTTTGTACAACATTTATAGTAATAATTATATTGTAGTCGACTTAATGAATTACAAAATAAAAATATAAACACAAAATACTTTCAACTATAAAATAATAATCCTACTGCCATTTTGCTATAGGGGTAGTAGGAGTCCTGACTCCTGTTGGGTTATGATTATGAATGATGTCCGTAGTATGATTCTCCTGATATTTATGTGTAGATCGATTTTTTACAACTGTTTTTCAATTTATATAATAAAAAAAATGGATCTCTTTGTTCAGTCGTACAATGTGTGGTATTAGAGATTGTTTTTGTCCCTCTCTTCACTCCCAAAAGTTTTTGTCTTCCCTTGGTCTCCCCCCTTGAAACTCTTAGTATCTTTGTCAAGATCATTAGCAATTTTTGAAAGACTTCCTCTTGATCTCAGATAAGGTGGCCTTCAACACAAAATTACAAAGGAATGAAAGTTTTAGAGAGTGCAATGGGAGGGGTTATGGTTCCTTTGAATTTATACCCTAGTTGATATCTCACCTGCCTGAATATATGTATGTATTTAGGAGGAGGGAATATGTTAATTGTATTAATATTTACAAATTTAAAACAATTATTTAAGGGAGAACTCTATTTATAACCTAAATTATCATATATTATATTTTTAATAAAGTCTACAACACATATTGGCAATAATCTTTTAATTCTTCCTTTAGAGAACGATTTTACTCTTTCAATGGTGTAACAAAGAATGAACAAAATTTTAAAAAAGAGCAAGAGAAAATCAAGTTATTTTTTCTTTCTAATCTTTTCATGTACAAAAGTCCCTCACTCCAGCGTGTATATCCTACCTATAAATAAAATTCTTAAAATGTTGTAAAAGCATAATTTTTTCCATGGATTTGTATCATATTTTATTTTATTAATATATTTTATGCTGCCTTGATATTTTAAAATATTGCATGAATAAAATAACAAAAAGAAAAAAAAAACGATTTGAAAGAAATAAAATTTACATGAATAAAAGAAAAGCTGAGGTATTATCTTGTAGATCAGTGTTTCTATTATAGGCACGCATCAGTTTGCCACATACTTACATGAATATAAAATATGCACAAATACCTCTGTAAAGCTTTGAATATTTTTCGGCTTATTAAAAAGCCGTACATATAATATTGAATAATGTAATAAGCATTTTTAATGAGACAGTAACTAATACACATAATAGAGAAAGCAGATTTAATTTAGCTAATGTTTAATTAACATGGTGAAATGATTTATTTTTTTGAGCGAAGGAAATTTATTGCATTCTATCTACCACAAGGGAGAACTGATCTAATTCGGAAAATGTTTCTTAATCAATAATGGTTCAGATTAAAAAAAAAATATAAAGATAAATTATTTTAAGCAAGCCCCTGGTCCATAAGTCAAAACTTTTTGTTCTCAATCTCTGAGCTCGCTGTTCCCACTCAAATGAAAGGAAGGATTCGTTCTACTAAGACATTTCTAACTTTTAAGAAAGGGTATTATTCTTGAGTGTCCAAAACATGTGCACCAAAATATATCAACAGGTCTTTATTTTTATTAGATCCTTGGGCCAATGGCCCACCCTTTCCGTCTAGATCCTAAGAAGTATTCAAACTTAAAATCTACCTACATATGTATATTGATAGTTAGGAATCTGAATTTTTAAATATTACTTGAAAAAAAATCAATGGCAGCCCCTTTTTGATTGAATTATCAAGTTTTCACTCAATTCATGTCTTACCATCAAGGCGTGCCAACTGTACAAGTGATTATTTCAGCACTATGAACCGATTCAAAAATGTCTTGCAGATCCTTGTTTCAAACCAAGTTGTTAAACAATCTCCTATTGGTCTCCTGTTTGAACGACACTAAAATGCCAGACTTTGATCCTCAAGGAGCTATTGGTAAATTGGATATTTAAAAATAAGTAAATGATGACTGTTGAAACATAAGGATCAATGTGAGGAGAATTTAATATGTATAAAGATTCAGTTATTTTTGTTCATTAGGATGAACGTTAAGTAAATACTATGTGCACAAATATTGAATGTTTGAGTCTTCTAAATATTTTTGAACAAATAATACATACAGATTGACAAATAATAGCTATTATTACAACTCGAAAATTTTCATGGTACAAAATAGAAAAAGAATTACAAGGGATAAATATACTTGAAGATACCTTCAAGTATATTTACCCCTTGTTATATTCACAATTTCATTTAAGCCAAGTACAAAATTTCTAATTGAAAGATAAAAGCCCTATCAAAAAATAAAAAGATGTCTGATTTTAACGAATAAATTTAATTATTCAGCATTCTGATTTTCATAGTAAAGAGCTAATTTATATACATGATTTAATGAAATTATCATAATAAAAAAGGAATATATTATTATGAATGATTTTTGGATTCTAAAATAAAATTTCATTTTAAATCAGAAGTTAATTATATACATATTTGAATATTAAAGAGATCCATTTACAAAGGTAAGTAACAGAGGCTATAAAAGAACTTAAAAACCAAATTAAAATTATCTGTGTACATGATTGCAAAATATTCTTCTAGATTATTCAACAATAAAGGAAAAATTAATTTGTATTCATATTGAAATAAATTTTTCTGTTCCCATATACTATTAGGTAAATATATTGTTCTTATTTTTTTAAATTACTCTTATTTCATTTATAGCATATGAGTCACCAATTTATTACGAGAACTGGTAGTAGAGAATAATTAAATATACTATGAAACTATAATAATAAAAAATACCGACTATATTTTGCTAATAAAACCTTTTCCAAATATTTGTTCTCCACACTTCTCTCAGTAAACTTTCCTCACGATAACATGAGTGAGTCAAACTTTCCTCACAATGAAATACATGTGATGAATCTCTGGTGATGAAGCTATTTATTAATTTAAATTATATTTTGTGTAAAGATAATTTATTTTACAAATCCTAGCACGTCAAGCTTTTTTGTTCACTCGCAACCTCGACTCACAAAAGGGACAGGAAAAATTTGGAAAAACAACTGGTAGCTATCCTTTTGTATTTTCCTTGTTGCCAACTTGTTAATATTGGGCAGAGTTATAATTTAGACATACTAAGCATTTATAAATTCTATCAATATACAAATCAATGGTTAATACTTGTATAATATTCAAAATTCAAAAAAAGGGCGCGCAATTTAATATATTTTTTATATATCAAAATCATAAATAATAATAATAATACCCTTTACGAGTTCATAACACGTAACGTCAGCTGCTTTATATCAAAAGAGTCAAATGATGAAAATCAGTTGAAGGGAGAATACAATGTGTTTTTGTTCATCCCAAAAAGCTCGTCGTGTAGATCACCAATCCAGTTATATATTAATTTATAGCTTATTTTGTAGTTTTAAATGGATTTCGATTAATAAATACATACATTCCAACAAAGAAGGTTAAAATGTGAGGATCGTCTGATTTATCTCTACTCAATATACTTTCAACGCTCGACCTAACTACAGTTAGAGCAGCCATGGTATAGAAGAAGTCGACATACATAGAAGCTCATAAAGAGGATAAGACTCCATCTTTGTCAGACTCTCTTCTTCAAAATACTCAAAAAGCATCGATCAAAGCCCCTGATTTTGATAGTTATAGCAACTTAATTTCTGAAATTTCAAACATTTTTTTTTTTCAATACATATGTCATCATCAGAATAAAGTTCCCTTTAAAAGTCAACACTTTCCTGTAATTTCAAATTTTATAATTACAATATGATTTATTTCAGGAGAAAATAAGAGGAGGAGAAAATAAATCAGTATATATATATATATGTATATATATATATATATATATGTATGTAATCTATACAAGTTTAAAAGTTCTTTGAAGGCAAAAAAAAGTATTGAGGATATGATTAATGATATATGTAGGTTATAGGAACATCACTAATGGTAAAGAGAGAGAGAGAGAGAGTTACTCTTAATGAGCTGACGAGAGCTTTCTTTTATTATACTAATATATGTATGTATGTATACCTTTAAGAAGACAGGATCCTTTCTTCAAAATAATTACTTACTTTATACGCTCTTGCATACATATATGTATATTATCATGGCATGTGTCGATATACAAAAGGGTACGTAGATAAAATTCAATTCATTGGAAGCTGCCTTGCAAGGAAGGAAGGACATTACATACAACTTAATATTTTTGTATAATATGTAAACTTAGATATATACATATTTTATATATAAATATATACTCTGAAGAGACATGCATATGTATGTATTTATATGTATTAAACCATGTTTTCTTTTTAAAAACAAAAAAACAATGTACTAGTTGTTAGCCCAGTATATAATTAACTACACTCATACAATGAATAAAAGCTAAGCAATTTAAGTTTCTCATTTAAAAAAAACTAAAAATAACGTGATCCAAACTTTTAATGCTTCTATTAAATCCATGCCAAAAAATAAATCTACAAAATAACTTATGTAGCTCAATATAAACCCATGTATATATATATATATATTTAAGTATGGAGTAATTAGGGCAAGAAATAAATGATCAATTTAATTAAGGTAGTGGTGATATGTTATCAAAGAGAAGTTTTATTCTTTTACTTAACAATGTTATATCTTTATATACAAATAAAGGTGGAAAAAAAGACCAAAATGAGACAATCTATCAACTTGAAAAAAAAAATAAAAAAAATAAATAAAATGACATCGCCTCATTCGTATACATATAATATGAACGGTTATAATGGTTCGATTGACAACCTTAGTTATTGAAGTGAGAAATAAATAAATATTTGTTTAGTGATTATCCATTTTATAGATAAATAAATAAAATGAGGTGAGGTGAGTCCTTTGTTGCTTACTCATAATCCTCAAATAGCAACCATCCCAAACTTTTCTCTAAAAATAAAGAATGATTGGCCACAAATATGTTGCTTGTCTTTCTCTCTTTCTAATTGTTGTTGAGCTCTATTTTCTACCTTATTAGTAGGGATGGCTTGCTTTTTATTTATTTATATTTCAAAGTTCATTTTTATAATATGTACATATATATATATATATATATATGTATACATAAAAACCAAAGCTAATGCGTTACAATAGAACATAAATAAACATTATAGTCGTTCCTGTCGTTCTCTACAGAGCAACTTGTAGCCCTTTAATTTCAGAGAGAGCAATCATAGAGGAAGAAAAGTGGTTAAGAAACCTATTTCACCATAGCTATCTACGTGTCGCTAAAATGTAAAAAAAAACATCTTGGGGGAGGTATTTTTCAGCTCTCTGTAATTTTACCCAATGTTTATGAGAAGATATTGATTGATATTTCAAAAGATTCCTTTTACGGAATGGAGAAGAACTATAACTTTTAATAAAATATATGATTGGTTTATGATGGGATCAGACCTCACAAATGATATATCTTCGAGTATCTCTCCAGTGTGGGGGGCAGCACAAAGAGTAATTTGGGAAGCTAATCCGTCTTTTGAGAGTGACTCTACGGTAAAGATAATATAAAAAAATCACAAGAGGACATTTTTCTTCCAAAACTTGGAGAACCCTTGGGACTTGGAAGAAATGGCAATTAGTCATAGAATTTTGACTTACCATCATATCAGTCGTCTAAGACCGTTTCATGATGGGAGATTTAAATACCCCATGTCAAGATCTTCAAATTACCACAGTGTCTCAATGCCGTGGTATCTTAAAATCACAAAGTTCGGTCACAGTGAAGAGGTAGATAGCATCACCAATAAGTATATGGAAATACTTAATCTCCCTGAGAAGTGGAGAAAAAGAATTATAAATTATCTCTCAAGAATATATGATGGCAGAAAATTTACAGTCCAGCTGCAAATTTCTGCTGACTGTATAAGGTTTTGGAAACCCTGTAAGGATTGTGGTAGGCTTTATAAGCCATCAACTTTGCTTCTCCTTGAAATCCAAGGCCTTAATTGCAGGAAAGATTACATCGTGGGATCCTCTCCATTCTTCCGAGCTAAGGAGTGTTTTACTATCGGCAGCGGCAAGATATGCTGCGTTGAAGTTAAGAATTCCTTCTCTCTGGAACGAATCTTGAACGTATGCGTCAAAGGAAATTAATTATTTCCCATCTTTATCCCTTATCCATCGCAATACAATGTTTAAAGTTATAAAATGTTTTAATAAGTGTAAATAAATTATTTTTAGGCAACCAAATTATTTTTAGAAACATGTTTTTGTATGAATGTTTGTTTTTAACTTTTTATTATTGTTATATGAATTTGTTTTAGTTCAGCTCCAAAGCTAAAATTTTAATTTAAAATGATAGGTTCACAGCATAGTAGGAGTTAAGCCTAGTTTTACAAGTCAATGAGCAGAACACTAGTGAGGGACAAAAGTATGCAAATCGATAGCTGACAAGAAAATACAGGGGTGTTGTTGATGATATAATGATACCATTGTGTTTTAGAATGGTGTTATGTTATACCAACACCTAACAAATTAAAATGAATATTTGAGTTTTTTGTCAGATGTTGATTTGTCTACTCTTGTTTCTTATTAGTGTCCTCAAATTTTGAACCTGTTTCAAGACGGTTACAGTTTCTTTTCTCTTTGGATCGATTTCATAGAAAATATGAGTTGATTTAGACCGATTTTTTAATATGTATACATACTCTTGGTGATGTCAAATGTGTATTGAAGTGAGAAAACACTACTGCAATGATGTCATATAAAGTTTTAGAGTGATTACATTCTTTTCACTTATTAATTAGAGTAAAATCTTTAAGTAAATTAGTTAAGGAAAGGTTTATTTATATTCGTTCTCAAGTACATACGTTCATGTAACATCACAATTTTATGTTTTTGCTCATTTTCTAAAATTTATGGTAATAAAGTGTATTTCATTTTAACACTAATTCTTCCTCATCCAACCATATATGAGAATCTAAGTAGACATGCCAATATTCCGAACCATGACTTAAATTTGACTTGATTCTCTCTGTTTACCATCTGATGTAAAGAACTTGGTCATTTTAAATTTAATTTATAAATCAGCCCTGAATTTAAATTTCGGTCCATGGTCTGAAACTACCGATCATGAAAAAATAGTCCAAGATAAGACCAAAAAAAGTAATAATTATATTTCCGATTAAATCTCAACAGTGCCAACTATCAAATGATTTATTGCCTCGTTTCTAACTCCTTCTAGAGAGAGAAACAATAAAAATCACATTGTGATTATATAAATTCAATTCCAAAAAAAAGTGGTTAATTAATAATTAATTTAGATTACATGAATAATATTTGCACTATTTTTGAATGGACCCAAATTCATCTAATATGAAACAAATTGAAATTTAGTTGGTTCGTCGACCAAAAATTTTGTAAATTTATAGGTGTATATCTAACGAGATATTTTGTTAGAAAGACACGTATTGGGAATATCAAATTATTTAAAACTTGGTCAAAGATAATTTATATTCTTACAAATTCTTTAGAAATTTGCTAAAAGTCTTAAAATGCCCCAATGTATCGAATGGAAAAATCTTCAATCAAATACCGTAATTTCAACATTTTAATTAACAGTCTTTATTGCCAAACATAAATAATGAATATATTTTATAAATGTAAAACTATATGGTTCATAAGTCGAAAAAGCAACTTTGCCCTTTCAAACGTCTCTAGTTAGGATTTGACAACAGCCTCTTGCCTTAGCATGTACAGCTGAAGTTGTTGATTATTACCAAAAACGACAGTTTTTTTATTTGTTACTTATTTTTAAGGGTCAGTATAGACACAAAGATTCACGGTTTCATGTGTATGATTTATTACACAATATGAAACAAAAAAGGTATGTTTTGTAATAACATGAGAGTCTATATTAGATACGAGAAAATCATAATTTGTATTTTCAAACTCTTTTCCGAATGCATTAATTTGATCTATATTTTCATGTACAAATTAGTGTAGAAAGTAGACACAAAGAGCGTTGGGACATAGGAGGGGGGGGGGGGGAGGTACGTAAGTACATTATAGAAGTCTATATCAGCTTTCAGAAACACATTTACCCAAAGAATATAATTTGATTTATTTTCATCTTCTTATTTAATTTTTTATAGCTGTCATCATTCATTCTTAATTATCATGGAGAGCACATCTGGTAATTATTTATATATATAAATTACAAATTATTTAAAAGATATTTAAATAAAATATTAGAGATAACTTTTGATGGATTCAAATCCATTCCTTTTCAAATAGGCTCAAACCCCTTTTTCCATCTTTCCAAGTCCAATACAAATAAAGTCCAAAACTACACGTTCTATGTTGAATGACTTCTTAATTTGTTTTTGTTGGGATGTGTTTCAATGGATTGTAAAAAGTAGTTGCTTTGAAGTTAACCAGCAAAAAGAATGGCAGCTTTTGTACTCCTTCCCTCATTTAAGAATGGGCTCACTCTTAGGGCTACTCTATTGCCTATTAAAATGACAGCTTGTATAAGTCATAGCTATTATATATCATCGGTGAGTTCACGTGAATCTTTTTTATAGTGACGCATTTGATGACATTTTCCAAGGATGGCGACTACACCACTTTCCAAATGAATGCCAAAATATATATCTAAGCTTAGAACATTAATAAGTTGGGTTGCAATTGTTGAATTTACAACTCCCTAAAGTTCAGTTGGTTTATCTTAGCTTAGCATTTTAATGTTAGCATATAGCATTCAAGCTAGGAGTGAATAAGTGTCCTATATACGTCTGCATTTGGGCTTTAATCTAAAATGTTTATGCCTCTAAAAAATGACCCACTTCTAAAAAAAAAAAATGTTATATGACTGCTCTAATTAAATCAAATGGATTTGTCAGTAATTTTATAAAACATTTCAACTTCATTAAATAAATAATTTTGATCACTCCGACATAACAAAGTATTTCAGGTACATACATATATGTACATAATAAATATAAGCATGTTATCAAATATAAATAAATGCTCTTGATATCATTTGTCTTCATCATTATTTAATAATAATTATACTTACAAACATACAATGCAATAATTGTGTATGGCTATTATTTAATAGTCAGAGATTAGGGTCACACAAACGATTCATCATTTTTTCATAAATTAAGTACAATAAACATTACTTTATTCATTTTTCTTATTTTTTTTAATGTGGACCCTAGGCAAACATAGATAAGTACTAATTTACAAAAAATCCTTAAAATTAAAAATACTTTTTATAAAAAATAAACAAACACAAATTCATTTAAATTCACTTTTATTCATGTACTTTTCTACATCAATTTTTATTTAAATCTAAAAAGCAATGTGAAAGTCTATCACATATTGTTAAACTAAATAAATTTCACCTTACATATTACAAACAAATATTATGTCCTCAAATGAAATCTTTTAATTAACTGATATTGTCATTAATTATAGATATCGTGTGGAGATCGTGGAGACACTTTTATATGTAGTCTCAATTACTTAGAGATGGTTCAGATTAGATATAACTAACTTTAACTTTAAGAAGACATAAGATATCTATTGACTTTTTGAGTTCTTTATTTCGATGGTAATTTATGTTTGGTGCAGATAACGAGTTGAAATTTTATTCAATTAATTTTTTATCAGTGAATGAATATAACAAAAAAAAACTTGACACATAAAAAATTATCACCCAAAATATTGTTGTTTTTTTTTTTTATTTCTAAGTGAACGATCAGAAGGTTAATTTTTTTTCTCAGTCTTTCAATGTACAAATACAATAGGGAAAACTGATTATAGAATTATTGTTTAATGCCCATAGCTATTAAATCAAAGTGATTTAAATATGAACCTATATATTTAAGAGCTTAATGTATCATTATCATTGTTTATGAAGATAAAATATGTTGGTATTTCTTACAGGGCTTAACAAATAAATGACTAGGAATGTAAATCATATGCAAATCGGGTATATAATAAAAAAGTGGAGTTGGCTCTTCAAACAGTTCTTTTTGTTTTCCGAAGCTGTTATCATTTATTTTTTCCCTTAAGAAGGTAACATCAACTTTACTACCTCAACATAATGTTTTACAAGGAAAGAACAGTCTGCAAAGATTATATCATGGAGAGGAACAAAGGAAAAATTAAAAAATGGATATCATTCATTGAGAAGAATGGAGTTAATGATATATATTTGTGAATATAATAATGAATCTAGAGTAACGTATTGTAATATTTGTGGTTTGATGTTTTCATTTGTATACATATATAAAGGAAAATAGCAGCTTGTAGCTCAGTAAAACGTCATGACAGCTCAAGCTGCTTCCCCCTTCAACATTCATTAAATTGTCAGGGTTGCTAAGTTGATTTTCTCTTTTTTTTTTTATTACAAGCCCGATTTGCACATAATTTACATTCCTATAAACGACATCCTCCTACTACAAGTCCAGCCAATTAAAAGACACAAAGAATAACTATTTATTTCGTAGTTTGTACTTAAGTGTGAAACGTTAAATGATCTAACTGTTCCCAAAAGAGGAACAACTTAACTGCTCCCGACTTGCTCACTACTTATGCATGAATACGAATCGTATATATAAAATACATACATAAAGATTTAAAAAGTTGTGGGAAAAGTTTTTGATTATATTGATCCAATAAGGAAAAATAATAGTATATCAATGCAAAATTTTGTTTGATTCAACAGTAATAATCGTGTTCATGCTTGACTTATTCCATCAAATGAAATGCGGGTCCAAAAAAAGAATGCCACCCAGATTGAACATTTCTTTAATAAACTTTACATCAAAATTAAAGGCACATTATAAAAATTTCTATTTATAATCTCACAATTATATTAGTCTAAGTAAATAGTGGGTGTTTTTTTTTTTAAAAAAAAGGATATTTTTAAATAATTCAAGTAATAATTGTGTAGCGACTAGTTGTAATTTAAACAACTAAGTACTCCATCAAACGGATGTGATAATGATATTAAAGAAGATGTGGAATTCTTTCATTTATTTAAACTGGCAAGAAAAGGAATTCAAGTCTCAAACTATACATCGCTTTTAAATATTCAAAGCAAAATGTACATATTTGGTACTGAAATTTTTGAGAATTTTTGAAGTTCTTCAGAATTAGTTTATATATATATATATATGAGTCTTAATAAATAAATTACAAAGTAATTTAATACTCATATACTAATAAAGTAATTTTTCCAAAATATTTGGAAAACAAAAGCCCTTCTCGGAGAGCGTCGAACACATTATACCAGTTGACTAAAAGTAAGCTATATTATATTTTTGGTTTTTCTAAAGTTGTCATCATTCTTTTTTTTATTCTCTTCTCTTGAAGAACACGCATCTGGTGAATGGAGATGTTTTTTTGAAATTACAAACAACGAGATAAAGTAATGTTTAAATTACATTTATCTCCTTTACAATGAAAAAATGTCAGGAAATAAACATATAGTATGGGAAATGACTTTCCATTCATTTCCATTTAATGTGCTTATATGAGTAAAACAATAGCTAATCTGAGATAAAGTAGCTAAATAATTAGATCTTCCTCATTCCCTTCCTTAATTTGAGACTCGAATATCATCTTTTGATATTTTGTCTATACTTTGAGATGAACATATTTTTGTGACATCATCCCAGGTGACATCCAATGTTATTATTAAACTCCAAGCTTTTTTGTGAAGAAACGTCTAATTTTTTTCTCTTGCCTCTGTTACTTTTTGGAGTTTTTTGAAAAGCCTATTTTCTTCTTTTTTTTTGTTTAGATTTGTACATTTTTTTGTTCACTCCGTGATTTTCCTCCTTCTTCAATTCCCGATTTATCTTAAATATTCTATTATTTAGTTTTTTCTCGAATATTCTGGGAATTATTCTCAATTAGACTTTTATAAAAAAAAGAAATACTTAGTATTGTATCCTAATCGACCATGAAATCTAAAAAATGAAGGAGTAAAAGAGGCAATAATTAGATAAAGGAGCTTATAACTACAAAATCTCTTAATAAACTGATAATTAATTCTTTAAGTCACAATTGGTTTTTTTTTCCAAGTTACAAAAATGATTTCTAAACAATTTTGTTCAAATTAACTATGTACGTGCATTGCATATTCATTCATGTAAATACAAATTGTGTTTAACACGTACTTAATGTGAACTCTGACCTATCATATTGCAGTTATTTTGGTTATTTTGAAATATATGTAATATATTGTTAGACTTCGTCCAATGGTCCAAGTTACTTTATTTTTATAAATAGAAATGTTATTTCTGGTTTCATTTTATATTTATTACCATTACGTCACCAAACGAGTGTTACTTTATCCACCTTGATATGAGAGGAAACTTGGTATTTGGCCTTAATATCAAATTTATATTAAAGATTTTCATAGTGTATTTTTATTTGCAAACCCCTAGTTTATTTTTTAATTTGTTTTTATAATTTCATGAATATGGAGCTGTTTGTCCAAGGGTCACACAACAGGGAAGGCCATGCCCTCTACTCATTGTATAACGTATTACGTACTATGAATCCCTTTAGTCCTAAGTGAGATGGAATAAGAGTTACATATACCTCATCTAATATCATATCTAGGGTCAAAAATATCATTTTACATCTAGTAATCATTCCCCTGAATTAGACTTGTTACTTTTTTAAAAAATATATAAGTAATTTTTGATCTTGTTTTATGAACTTAGAGTCTGGATACTTGATTGCCATTGTTACAATATGTATCTTCTCCTCCCTATGTATATGATTTTTTTCTTAATATATGTATGTACATAATACTTTGGTAATATATATATATATATATATACTTAGCATAATTATTTGTAAATATGTTAGGAATATGTAAATTATTTGCAATCCCTCGTCAAACTACTTTCGTGTATGGTGATGTCCTACATTTAAGAACTATGCATATTTTCAAAGAAAGGAGGATTATCATGTGCCTAGGTATATTTATATATGTAAGTATAGTCATTGTTATTCATAAAAGTATGTATGTATATATTTACATACGTGAAAATATAGTCTGGAGATTACTCCATGTATCATACTTATATGTAATTATGCCTATACGTACATACATAAGCACTTATTTCAAAGGATAAATCAGTGTGTTTACATACTTATGCAGAAAATTAATTATGTGTTATTTTGTATAAACATAATCTATGTATTTAGCATATGAGGTATGAAAGGCGTAGAGCTTTGCTAAAAGGGATAAACACCTACTACAACCATAATAAAGGTTTTTAATTCTGAAAAGCAAATTAAATTTTTTAAAGAATATTACAATACATACATTCAAATCAAATTGAAAAACATTTTTGTGAGAGCCTAAGAAATGTATTTAATTTATTACTTTCTTATTTACAAAAAGGGCACGCTTCTAGGTGAAGGATCCCATAATTTTGGATATAAAAAAAGGTAAAGCCCTTAATAGAGGAAGCAACAAGCATTCAGTATTTATATTAGAAAGAGGAGTAGGGAACACAAATCCAGATATACTTTTTGCTTCCAACTCCATCTCACGAAGTTATAGAATGTAACCCGTGACGTAAGGTGATACCATCAGTCCCATAGATTCCTCCAATATCAGATTCGGATTGTAACTCCATTCAAGTGATCCTATTAAGTCTCTCCGAGTCTGAGGCACCTTTATGAATGTTAAAATGTTGTTGATGTGTTGATTTCAAATGAGCTCTTGTTAAGCAGAGAAAAATTCCCTAGTATTAAATGAAGAATTGGTTAGTTGTTAACTGAATTGGTCATTCTTTTTTCTCTTTCTTTTTGAGCACAATTTTTTTTGTAGTATCTCTCAACCTTTTTTTCAAAAAGAGTCAGGCACATAATCAACTTGTAGTTAGCAAATTTTTCATTTAGATAATATAAGGAATTGTTTACAGCATTAAAATATTTGCTTCAAATTGAAAAAATCAACTTTCAGAGTAGTCATGAGGGGCAAGGGTTGACAAAATCTATTTATAGTAAATTTTGTATGCACATATGTGGGATAGCTACATAAGTATAAATTTGAATATTTGTAACTTAGTATTCTTAAAATTTAATAATTTATTGGATAGTATGAAATTATTAGTACTATAAATAATATGAAACTCAATCTTGAAAATGTTAAAATATACTATTTTCAATAAATAATATGAAATGAACAAAATTTTATAAATATTTTTTAATTATCATAAGGTTTTTTAATCACTAGTGATACATTCCTAAATAGATGAAATAAAGTATTTAGTATATAAGTAGATACATTTTTTATTTAAACACCATTGTTTGTTTGCTAATGACATCATAAATATTCTTTGTTTTGTTTTGTTTTTTAAATGAGAGAATTTTATCTCTCTAGTCAATATACTCGACGAACTATGTTAAAAGCAAATAATAGTATTCTTATTTTAAAGCTTAACTTTAGAGGTCAATTGTGATCATCTAAAGCCACCTCTACAAAATTATTAAATAAACACAAAGTTTTTGTATGTTCCTTCCCAACTTTTTGCTTCCTCTTCCCAAAACTCATTCTTCCCTGCCATGTTGTTAATATTAGTGTTCAGTTTCTTATAGCATCGCTATGTGTTGTATTAATAAAACATATATATGCAATTTAGTTCATACTACTAAAAAAAAAAAGAGTCAATGTTTGGCTTAAATTATCTTCTAAATTATTTTTTAAAAATCAATTTTCCAGGATCGATTTCAAAGTTTTTATTTATTTTATAGTATATTGTGATTCAACCAGAGATTTGGGTTCATTTATAATTGAATATAAACAAATAAAACATATTTCTCAAAAAAGAAAAAAAAATCCAATTCTTAAGAAGTAATCCTTACAAATATCACTAAGATACCTCTTAAGATATCAGAAGCACATTTCTTAATAAATCGTATTAATATAATAAGAAGGTATATTTAATCAGATTACAAGACTTCTACAAAAAATTATGAAGAGGAGGTATATCTAATTCTATTTTTTTTCTTTTTGTTCTAATTTGGATTATTTTTGTCTCATTAGTTCCATTAGATGTATTAGTATGAACCTTGGGCAAAACAAACAAACACAGAGACTGATACAGAAAGGCAAAAAAAAAAAAAAAATGCTGTGTATATTTTCAAAGTTTACTTTCTGAACCTTTTTTATTTTTGATTGAGAGTTAATCTACGGTATAAACGCGAGGGTGTCCGTATAGCAAAAAAATACTTTATAGTAAATGATTATTTGTTGGGGATTGGGGTTATAAGTGATTTTTTTTTTTTTTTGATAAAAAAATATGTGCTATTCCTGTTTAAAGTAAATACTTGAAATACATATGTTTATATCTAGGTTTAGGAATGAAATTTTGTGAGCTACTCCCCCACTTTCCCAGCAATAATTTTGTGGACGATCTTGAGAGTCTGATAAGAAGGGATGGAACTTTTGTAGAGAGTGAGGCAATGGAAGATGCATCACCTACTACAGTACAATAAAAGAATGAACATAGTTTCAAAAAAGAACAAGAATATACAACGTTTTTAATTTTCTGGTCATAAAACGGTAATTTCTATCCACAAAATTCCAATCCCTTGTTATTAGTAGTATTTTTGTCAAGGGTAGATGACTTCAAAAATTCCACCTCTTAATTTCTATCACTTTGGACTTGAATTGATCTGCCAAGGTAATTAGGATTATCCTCTATCCAGGATCCCAATGCATGATTATTTCATTTCAGATGATGCCGGCAGTGAGAGGTTACAGCAATCATTTCTTTATCGGGGCATTTATCATGGTGTTTTTTTTTTATTTCAATGAATCAACAATTGTCATTTTGAGTCAAATCTGGTGAATAAATTGGATGTTGAAGGGATTTAAAGTTGGTAACCTGCAATAAACTTATATTTATTGAAGACAAACACTTTGCCCCATATTTTTTTTCTTCGATAAAACTGTCATCCCCATTTATAAAAAAATATTTGCCAATTCTGTGTTTTAATAGATTCAACAATGATTTATTCCTTTCTTTTGTATCGATACATAATTGTTTCAAAGATAACATAAGGTATACTCAAGATTAGTGGTTAACAAAATGGATTTTACAGAACCAAGGAGTTTATTAATATTCTTGACTGCCTCAAAAAAAATATATCTCCTGAGGTGTATAAAATCTACAGGAGATACAGCATTTAATAAAGATAAAAGTTTTCAACTATGAAAGAACCTTTTCAAGTCGAAATTTTGTACAATAGTTAAGTCAAGCATGTAATAAAAATATATCAAAAACAGTTTTACATGAAATTGTATTTTGTTTTCATCCTCGATCATCTCTGGGTCATTTATGCTATGAGTTACAAACTTTTATAAAATCTTAGTTTAAAAAAAAAATAGATATATATTTTAATCCCAGTTACTTATCTTACTCTTAAAAATTTATTTAATAGAATTAAAAGTCACGTTGAATACCAAATATAATCCATACGAGTAATAAGTTTATTTGAAAAGAAGCCAAAAATGATAAAAACACTAAAACAACAAATCAAATTCTAAAAGTTTTTATAGATAAAGTATGATACAATATAGATGTTGAATCATCTATGATGACCTTAAATTGATGTACCATATGTTCTCAACTTTTGGAAAATAAATATTGATAAATTGGCTAATAAGAACTCTGTCATTTAAGATTTAAAACAAGAGTGTTAAACCTTTTGGATCTGTCAGATCACCATGGGGCCAAACCCATTAAAATAATTAAGCCTTGTTTCTGTACATCAATTAGCTTAATTGTTCACAAAAGTCAATTTAATGAAATAATGTATTTCTACAAATAATACAGATTTATTCTCTGATTGATTCCCAACTCCGGCCTGTAGACCGTGTGTTTGATACCCCAGTTTTAAATATATATATATATATATTAGAAAGGTAATTTGTATAGAATGGGATTTCAAAGCTATTTGTTGGTTTCCCAAAATAACTAAAAACAAAACTACTGTCCTCGTTTATGTTATTAATAAAAAATAATTAATTACTTATAGATCCATAAATGAGCTTTAACAATACCCTAAACCAGTGAGTCTTAAACTTTTTTACTTTATCCCATTCTTCATGAATTAACAAACTTCGTTTGTTGCTCCTTTATATTACTTTCAAAAATTAAAATCATAATAAGAAGGTAAAATGTTTTGATAAATAAACCTTTATTTTCAACCCATCTGAATGCTCTTCTGATTTTTTTAAAAATCCCTTACAACTGAAGACAAAATTACATTTTTCTCTTAGAGTTTATAAACTTTTCATTTTAAGTGATAATAATTCGAATAAGAAGCCAAAAATGATAAAAACAACTCCAAGTAAAAAAAAGACCTCCAAAACCGCCTTCTTGGATATTTTTTTTTTTTTTAAATTTACATTATTGATAATATTGAAGCTCTGTTGACTTAAAATCTTAATCAGAGAGTTAAAGGGACTGGAGCACGTTTTAATGATGAAATAACGAAATTTTTATCAACTATTTACAAGTATTTTTCTCCTTCCCTCATAGTTATCCTGGTTGACCGTGATGCAAGTTCGAACAATCAAACAAAGGGACACGCCCTAAACACATGTTTAAAATTGTGTATTTTATAAAATTATAGTTTTTTTCATACTCTATTACGTTTTTTTATTGGCTTGGCTATATTTATTTTATTATTTAACTCTTAGAAGTAGTTGTGAGGTCCTAGTTGGAAAAAAGTAATTCTAAACTATAATGTTTATTATGTTCATTTTAAAAGTAATTTTTTTCTCTTTTTATTTGTTGTACTTATCCTTTACAATAAATAAAGATCTCAATAGAGTGAGGGGAATGTAAAAGAACAATATAAGTATCAATTTCGTTTTAACTGGTTCGGACACATTGATATCATATTAAATTTAAGATTGACCTCAAGACCAAAATGAGTTTGAGATCCTTGGACACTCAAAATGCTTCTCAAACTATTTGAAAACTTTCAATCCCTCTGCTAGTATTTGAGCTTCTACACTCATTCTAAATAATAAATTTTAATTCTTGTTTTTATGTATATGGTATAATGTTTGTTTGTTTTTTCTAGAAATATAAAAAGTTTGGAATTTGATATGAAAGGGTATTTTTTATTTCGCATTTTAGTCATCTAAGCATGGAAATAACCATTAAATGTTCAAAAGAAGGGTCTTTTATGTACGCGTTTTGATTTGAAAATCTGTAAGATACACCCTCATCTACATAAATACCTGCTGAATTGTTTCGTGATTCTGTTTTACGAATTCCACAGTGATGTGAATTGGAATATGATTAAGCCATATTTCTGTGTTTCACCATTTTATGACTAGAAATGATGAGAAAATATTTACAATATATTTGTTAGAGAGAAACTCTCTTATTTAATAACATATTATATGTTCCAGGGTTCGATCGATATATAGGACAATTTTAAGCAGTTTTAGAACAATCGGTTATCAGCCAATGTTTGCCTATGTTATTACTAATACATATTTTTCTCAAAAAAGGACCAATTTTTTTAAATACAAAAACGAAATCAAATTGAAATTAAAAGTTTTTAATTACTTCTTCATTGAAAATTCAAATGTGGACAGGGCATGTGTTGTTACTTTTATTGCATTTTTAAAACAGAGCGAAAAAAAAGGCCCAAAATCAGTTAGTAGTTAACAATCAATTAAATTTAATATATGTGACATCACCTTTAACTGTCATTTAAAGACTAAATACTCACATGAAAATTCCATCTGAGCCTACACCAGCCATTAATAAAATAAAACTAGAAGTATTTCTCAAAATAGATGATTCATATACCATGCATTGGTATAGTGATTATTCAGGGCTTCAAGGGGGCATATTATTTGGGTTTTTGTGAGGTTATTTTATTGGATTCTTAATTATTATCATAAAGAATTTTTTTTTTGACAATCAATTCGTTATCAGTTTTTAACACCCAAATAGTCGGAATCGTTCACAAACAGTCTTAATATGGACATATGCTTTAATGATTACAACAATGCTACGCTTTTGTAGGTCTTATTTATCTATTATGAAATAACTTTGAAACATCCAGTTTATGTTAGTTAGACAAAGTGTCGATTTTCTTTGCGGGTGAATCCAAATAAAATATCTTTTACACGCTCAAAGGATTCTTCCCCCGAGCATTCCTGTCCCTTGATCCCAGAATTCAGCCCTCCTACTACCCCTACAGCCTCAGACCTGAAACACTCAGTAAGTTGCTCGGATGTACGGGTCCCAATGTTTGACGAAGAAAATCCAGAGACCTGGTTCATGAGGACAGAGAGTATTTTTAAAACTTATGGAGTTATCTCAATCCTGGATCAAGTTAATATTGTCGTATCCGTGCTCCCTTCCCTTATTCTAAGGGACATACCAGCTGTTACGCTGAAGTCGGAAGTTCTGAAAAATTGGGACCACTCACCTCAAGAATGGACGAGTCCATTCAACAAAGAAAATTTTTACCACTGTATAATAACTTTTAGACCCAACAGTTGTTCCCGATTTGTTATAGATCCTTGGTAAAGAGATTCTCGTTAGGTCGGTGTCAGCCTTTTTCTGAATGTAGACCAAATTTTGTTATTTATAAAAGTGTGTCTGGGATGTTTTTTATGTGAGGGGAAATTCAAAGTACAATGCTCCTAAACAATTACAGTGTCTTTCTAATTCTCATTACCTGTTTGATGATCTTTAATATGATAGCAGAGGAAAAAAACCATTGTATATTCCCTCAATTAAAAATAAATTCATTTTAAACAACCATATTATTAATTGCTCGCTTTAACTTATATCAATCTTACCACAAATATTTAAGAATATGTTTTCCTATTATCTTCAATCTATAACATTCTTCACTTTAGAAAAAGGAAAATTTTGTTATTTCAAAGTTTACATAGTAACTGGATGAAAATTGCAACTATAAATTGCAAATAACATCCCCCAGTCCTTTAACATAAGATAATTTAAAATTATATTTATAAAATATAAATATTTCAAGTTTTTCTTGTTTCTTATGATATAACACTCTTAAGATAAGAGATTCTCACTTGTAGTAGGTTATTCAATTTAACTTCTTTAAAAAGAGAAGTTATTTGGTTTTTTTTCTCCATCTTTTTTTTTTTTTTTTTTTTGATCTCATATTAATATTTTGAAGAAAAAAAACAAAAAACATTCAAAATATCATTTGGGTGTATGTCCAAATATGAACTATGAGTAAAAACTCCAGATTTATATTTTAAAATGTTTTATTTTTCAAAGAAAGGTGTTTGATTTTTTTTCTGTGAAGTTTTGAAGGCCCTGTGTAATAAGCATTATCTACACTTCTCATGGTATATTTTGATAAAATATATAATTTATTCACTTATTGGTCTTGGTGATCATTATGTCATATTCTATCATAAATCTAAATAGTCAATTATATAATAAAATTCATAAAATGTAATTCACAGATTTTAATTTTTTACATAGATAATTTATGGTATGTGATGATTAAATGTTAAATTGTCATCAATATGGTTGCCTCTATATTTTATTGAGTGTGTCCTATGTTTTACCCTACTTGACATATTTTCGTCGTATTTAGATAAAAATTCATGACTACATCATAGTTTTCTATAATTCCTCTATTTATTAATTTATTTTGTTGAGCTCTTTCCCTGGCTAAAAGACGACTTTTTGTGTGTTATTTTTAAACATAAATCTCTCTGTTGATTATTTTGGTTAGAAATTTTGTACCAATCTAGACGAATGTGGAGGTGGAAAATAGTCAAGAAAAAAAATCATGGATCTACCATTGTATTTGTTTTTTTGTGTAAGTGTACTTATAAAATAAGCATTTACTTCGACCAAACATAGACAATTAGCCTTCATCAGTTCATCTGTTATTAACCTTTTAACACAGTTTCTCATGATCTCCGTATTATATTACAATTGCTCAAATATCAGCAAACATATGTATATTTGAGATAAGCATTGAAATATTTGCCAAGTATTGATTAATGTATATTAGAAATAGATTTAATGAATAAAAAATATGGCCACAAAATTTACATTTCAATTTTTTAATAGTTTACCGAGAGTTGTAAATAAAAAAATCAATGATTTTAGTCCAATTTAGATATAAACTGATTTTGTGTAGTAAAAGGATTTTTTTTTGCAGAAGGGATATTTTTGAAATAATGTTGTTTAGTTTTTTATTGATTTTTTTTGTAACTTATATACATTTAATTATTATGTAATATCTGTGGCTTAATGTCGTTAAACGAGTATAAAGTAGGTTTTCATGAAAGGCAAAAACATTTATTGAAAAAAAAAAAAATTGTTTGTTCAATTTAAAAAAAATAAATAAATAGAAACAAATCATGAATCAAAATTTCCAATCACTAAAAGGGGTTCATATATTTCTTTTCTAATATTTCTTTTGGCTTCCAATGTTTATAAATTTGTGCTATTGAGGATTTTTCCCGAAAAATACTAATGAAAAATACATGATGTCATGGATAATCCATCTATAATTGAAAATACAAAAAATTGGGATAATTAATTAGAATTTCTCAAGAACCATATTGTAGAACTTTTTTTAATCAGCTTCATCTTTTCCTATCAGTAATAGATTTTTCTGAAAATCCATCTTAATCACTTTGAGCGATGTACCTTCACATATTATGTAATTTATTAGAATTATAAACTCACACATTATGGATAAATTTGGAATATAGTAACGTTTGGACCAAAGGGTGTCAGTTGCAGGAGCTTCGACTAATTGAGCAAAGATCAAAGAATGTTTGGAGCTCTTTACCATCTTTCCTATACATAATTAATAAATATACATATATCTGAAACATGTGATTTACCTTGTAGCCTTTAAAAAATATGAAAATGAAAAGAAATGTTATTTGTATGAAGCTTCAGAAAGAAATAAAGAAAAAACTCCGTAGAAAAATTGGTTCCTTTAACACTTTTATCATTTCCTCGAGGGGAAATTTTTAAATCTACTTTTGATATAATTTTATATATGCTTTGTATTTGTTAATATGTATGTACATACATATAGGTGGAAAAAAGAGTGGGCCGAATATTTTCACATTTATTTTCAAGTAGTAGGGGAGACCGAGGGCAGTTGCTCAAATCAAAAATCCACTTGAAATCAAAGATTCACAATAGAGCAACTAAAAAAACAAGTGCAAAGGACAGAAGTAGTAGCACATGGAAGGATATCTGTTTCCAAACCCTTCTGTGTGCTACTACTTAAGTAGCTCTACCGTGAGTCTTAGATTTCTAGTGAATTTCTGCTCGAAATTGAATGAAAATTTACACATTTAGATGGACGATTTCTTCTTGGTTAGGGATTTTTATCA
Source organism: Lepeophtheirus nordmannii (assembly GCA_963680855.1). Taxonomy (NCBI): domain Eukaryota; kingdom Metazoa; phylum Arthropoda; class Copepoda; order Siphonostomatoida; family Caligidae; genus Lepeophtheirus; species Lepeophtheirus nordmannii. The sequence goes on along the minus strand of OY804525.1, from coordinate 17,332,935 downwards.
GACGCTTGACATCTTGTTTGAAAGCTGTGAGTTTCAGCTCTTGAATGCATTCCTTATTGATCGAATTCATATCATATTCAAGGAGTTATTTAAGTACAAAGAATTTGGCCAACTTTTGGGCCTACACCCACCACCTAAGCTTCCAGGAGTCCCTTCTGGTAAAAAAAAAAGATTGAAATTGGAATTTACATTAAATACACTTGCAAATCATCATTTTTTAATGCACAAAATGAGTATCCTTCTAGGCTTCAATTGAAGTTGAAGTTGGAAAATGGGCAAAATTAGCTCAAAAAGTAGGGTCCGATTTCCCGAATAAAAAAATTACAGATTAGAAATCAGAATGCAAAACTAAATAACTTTTATTACTATACTTATACCCCTTAGGATTTTCGAAAGTTCAAGTTTGTTGACCTGTGTAATTATGATTTTACTATCAAATTGTGGTGTAAATTTCATGGGTATAGTTTGTTATCCTCATGAAAAAGGATCTGCTCCAATTATTCCCCGTCTCCTCTACTATGATTATATATTATATTTTGAAAACGAATCTCTTCGTCATTGTTGTTTGTTTTCCTTATTTACTTAAAATATTACTTAAAATCAATGCATAATTTACATTTATTCACTAAATACAGACATACACACAAAAATATTCAGCTAATCAAGACTTTATTCAAACATTACAATAAATCTACAATAGAGTAGAATTTCTTTTATGTGCCCCTTCATAGGCACTTTTTTTCCCCTAATTATCTACATCTCACATGTTTTTTTTTTCCTCACTAATGTATTCTCAATGGTGTACCATTAAAGTAATAATAAAATTGTCTTCTAAAACAGCGAAAATAAGACTTAAAGTAAGAAAGGAAATAAATTAAGATAAGTATCAAAAGGAAACTAAGTACTGCTTGGATTTTAAGATAAATTACTTAAATAGTCCTAGCAATAGTCAACAGGAGTCATTGAAAGGTTGTAGAAAAGTCAACAAGTTCAAAGTATTATGCAACACACTTTGATTTTTTTTTTTTTTTTGACCAGATTATAATTACTATTTTAGGTTTCCTTAGATGCTAGATAACAAAAATAATTTTATAAGATATGAGTGTAAAACTTTTTATTTTTGAGATTTGCAAACTAAATTTTTGTTTTTTTATTACATACTAAAGATTTATACTCATTTTGTAACATGAAGAAATAAAGGAAATGACAATAAAAAACAAAAATACAATAAAAGTAATAGAAAAAGATTTTTAGATTTTTATTTTATTTTATCAACTTTTTTTATCTTGTATTGAACTTGAGAAAAACACATTCATGTAAGTAAAAATGAGGAAAAAATGATTTTTCTTTTGGGGCTTGGAAAATTTCACATTACGATTCAAATCTAATTTTGTATGAAAGACGATAACTTTAATTTAAAAAAACGAGCTCCTTCAAGAAAACCTTTTCTTTAAAAGTTATTCAATATTTTCAAACCCTGGATTTTAAGGGATCTGAGGAAAATAACATCAAAATACAAGAGTTTTTAATAATAATTAATTATTAATACATTTATGGTTCCTAATTCAATCTTTACATACAAATTCAAAAGTCATAACGTGAAGTTAAACATTTTCTTTCCTTATATAAATAATTTTTTCTGAAAACCTCTCGTGGCTCAAAGTATAAACAAGGCTGTTTTGTTTATTTTAAACTTAATAGCTTAAAAGTGAATGATGGAAAGTTTTATGAGATGTTCAAGTGAAACTCTAGGTTTTGATACAGTTGTATATAACCAAAAACAATCTTGGTATTAAACCAGGCATTTAATCTGCATTTATTGGAATATCTAGTTATCCCCCTTAGACAATTATACTTCCTTAGACAACATTAAGTTTTGTCTCCTAGAGTATAGTTAATCCATGGGCTTTCGTGTTACACACTGAATGTGTAAGCCCATATAATACCATTTGTGCATGTAATTTTGAATATAAGATTGAAACATAACTCATTTTCTCCTATCTCAGTGACAAAGTCCAATTTCGCTAATACTATAAATTGACCATTCATCATGTTATGAAAAGACCAAGCTAACTTATCTACATATATATGTTTTTGGCATGAGTAAGTAAGTCATTTTATCAGCTTGTTACTATTTATATTTATGTACATAAATACTTATCAACCAGATTTGTATTAATCAGTATTAAGGGCTTCTTTGTACACATAAAAAATGATAATAATGTGTCAAGACATGGGTAAATAGGGTTCAGAAGACTTTCCTTTCCTTTGATATTTTTTCTTTCAATTTTCCCTTATTTTTTTGATAAAGCCTTCATGGTAAGGTTATTAGATCTGTCAACAAAAGTATTTTTCTTCTTTCTTTTTTTCAATATATGTATTTTTCTCTTTTTTCTTTTTTTTTTTTTTTTTTAGAACTATACTCCTTCTCATCGACACCATTGAGATATAACTTTCACCAAGAACAAAAAATAATTTTGTTTTTCTATAAGATATAACGATAAATCATCACATACATATAACATATAAATACTACAGTTTGTAACAAAAGTCGAACACTCACCCTTAGCTCAAAAATAACCCAAGGACAAAACCCCTTAGACAGTCAAAGGAAAAGGGCAACACAGTCAGTCTTATAAAATCTTCAGATTATGCAAGGTACTATAATCTCTAAGGTATTAATCAAACATTCACTTATGCATCACAAACCTTAAATATATGATCCAATACAACTCTACCCGCTGGTCCCTTGTGAGTAAAAAATAGTTCATTTAGAAGCAAATACTCTTTGATTAATAAAAAACTAATTATTTACCCTTAAAAAATACATCCTGGACTTGAAATAACAAAAAGCCGAGGAGGAGTTATCCATCAATCAAAAATGCATTAAAAACAGAGAATTTGTGTACATTAAACTTTTATTTTCATATGAGCTTTATATTATGTATATAGGAATACATATAAATTAATAGTTGTTCAAAACCAATAAAAAGTCTTAAAATACTCTAAAGACTCAAATTGGACACTCTCAAAAGCAAGATTTGATACAATTAAATAATAATAATAAATTTAAAATCAACATATCAAAGGTCAAATACAATTAAAATATTTTTGAAAATGTAAAATTTTGTTGAGCTTTGTCATTAAATCTTTTTTAATCATATTTTTTTTTCTTATTTATCTATCACAGAAATACATTAATACAAATATTAATTAATTATCCATTATAAAATGAAGCATTCAAATCTTGGGGATCAAGAACCGGTATTTAAAAAGGGATAATTCGTAGACATTCACTGTAGACAGAGGCGTGTAGATGATCCGAAAAGAAAAAGACGCTTAAACATAAAACAAGATTTTAACTCTATTGTTATGTAAATATCAATGCTCAGGCAAAAATCAGTCATGTGGGGGGGACCCCACATTCAAAAAACTCTTGAAGACTCCACTATACTGAGACACAAGAACCTCCACGTCCGTCAGGATTTGTCTCATACTAAAGGCCTTCACGGCCTACATAATTTGTTGCATCCTTGCAATTTAAAATTCAACTTTAAACGCCTCTTGGTGTCATGGTGATGTTGAAATGAGTCAGTCTGAAGGATCCAACACTACGTTATAGGTCTCAAGGATCTTATTTTCGACCATTTTAATGAGGGAGGAGGAATTTTAGGGCAGTAAAAGAGTAGATTAAAGGATGTCTCGAGCTCCAATTTACCTATTACTCAAGGAAGAAGAACCTTTCTGGAGCAGATTGAGCGAAGAGGGGAAAAGGCCGGCTAAAATTGTTCAGCGAGGGGGATTTTGAGATGTTTTTTTATTACTTTTAGTAATTCCAACGGACCAGGGGCGTACTGTCCCGGCGGTCAACCGGTCAATGACCGGTGCGCCCCTCTGAAATCTTACTAGGCGCCCCTTCGATTTAGCATAATGCGCCTTTATCGTACAAGTACATTTACTCTTTGCCCGGTGGAAATTTTCGCCCCAGTACGCCCCTGCAACGGACCCGTGAAAATTCGTTCAGAAAAACAATGTCCAGTATTTCTCAAGAATTGTTCTTGAATTCTCTCCACCCATAAATCCTTATTGGAAAAAATTCTTTTGATCCAGGAGAGATTTAAACACTTCCACACTGATTTAATACCAAGGGAGCCAAGACCCCAACTATGAATAGAAGCTTCCACTCAAGTTTGTGAAATATACGATTTCGAGTTACCCCATACCAGACCATCTCTCGTCTTGGTGACTTTTTTGACTTATGTTATCGGAAAAAGGTGTACATCTTAATAAGTGGAAGACCCTTTGGAATATATTGATGTCCCAGACCTTTAATTTCTCTTATAAAAAATAACACTTTTTTGTAGTGTTTCTAATATTTTTTTCCTCATTTATTCTCATAGATTCATCAGAATCAGCTGAGACTCCGACTCCAAGTAGAATAGCTGAGTTAGAAGTAAATTTGTTTTTTGTAGATTTATGGAGATGTATCTTTGAAATTCTTAATAGTTTTGAGCGAGGAATTGATGGACTTAACTACTCGCTCTTCAGATACTATTAGAAACTCATTTTTTCAATCATATGGTAAATATCAAGTGAAAACGACCAAATATAGTCATCAACAAGTTCTTGTATAATATTTAGAAGCGAGACTATACATTTGTATATAGTTAATAAAATAAACCCTTGTCAATAGCTCTAGAAACTTTATATACAGACACAAGGCAACTGTTTCAACTCCTAGATGTCGCTTTTGATGTCCATATATATATATATGTTATATTTTTTTCCCTTTCATAGAATTCATCTTGTTTTAATTGAATTCATGGAGGTTGTGTAATTATGTATTTACAGAGTAATTTATTATACTCCTACAATGCAAAAAACATTGTCTCTTATATAACAGTTTGGAAAAACTTTATACCAGGTGGTCGTCGTTTTGCCATTTTGTTATATAGCTTTAAGGCCAACTACTACTATGAGCAAAAATACCGGGAAATATGAATTCAATCTTTTTGGGATTTTGATAGGGATATATGTTCTTGTTTTTAAGTGACTTACCTATTACTGACATTTGTGCCAAATCAGACGATAAAATATTCATTTAGTGTTTGAGATGCGTGTCCTTTTTGTGAAGAGCTAAAATCGAATTTTTCGTTTTTTAAAAATGACTAAAATGTTGTTCAAACCAAAAAAGTTTATATGAATATTACATGCTGCATTTTTTTTTCCAAATTTTGAGAATATTTGTTTTATTTCTCGAGATACATAACCTATTATTATCAAGAAACCAACCACTCGATTTTTAATTTTTATAGCATATCTAAGCTCAGCAGTTATTTTTCTGTAATGATTGACTTAATAAAAAATTTGTAATTGTTTTGAAAATTGGAAAAAAAAGTCGGCACATGTGGGAGGAATAGGGTAGTGGACTACGTTTGAGGGGGATGACATAAATTTAAATTTCCTTTGGAAATAAAATATCGATAATAGTAATTAATTATTGACCAACTTTGGCCATGTTGACTTTGTTAGCTAATTTATCATACACGATGATCACAAATTTACGTGAGATCATTGTGATAGTAAAAAACTTGCAGATGTATTTATTTTTCGAATTCATGTGCATTTTTATACTGTTGTGCTAATTTATTTCAAGCAACTGTTGTTTCGTAAACAGTTCTTTATTTTGAGCTGTTTGATCACAATGGAAGCTTAAAGCAAGGGGATGGCTATTATAATCATGTTCAATACTAGAAGAATCATGGATGCTCACTTAGTCAAGAAGAGGACCATCAACAAGAGGACAAAAAACAGTTTCAAACGACTTGAAATGTTGTCACCTAGCCAAACCAGGAAAGAGAAAAAAATTATGAGGATCAGGACTCACATATTATAAAGCCCAGTAAAACTACTATCTTTGGCCAGAAGAAAGAAAAGACTGAATAAATTGAGAATACTAGAGGGACTGGCAATGAAATTCATAAAAACTTCATTTTGATATCAGCAAAAATGATAAGATACAAACCAAGAGTACATCTAACATCAATCCAATGAACAGGGTGGTCAGTAGGAACCAAAAGACAACTTTTGTTATCTATATATTCTGAACCCAAAATAAGCCATCTGAGCTTCATGGAAATCTGTTCCTCTCAGGATAGATCTCCAGCTAGCACAGCCATAAAAAATTTCAACACTTCTGGATTAAAAATTGTGGCCTCCTTCTCCTCCTAATATGCAGCCCCTTCAGTTTGCAATGTAGAGTATGGGGGAGTAAAAAGTTAATATCACTCCCAAGCTGAATAAGAACCATCTGATGGAATCCATTGTCAAGGTATGGAGCAGCAATCCTGATAAAAAGGTGGGATCCATTTATGAAGCTGTACAAAAGGGTTTAAAGGTTGTCATTTAGGCCAAGGATCGCCATATTGAATAAAAATTGTATGAATGAATATTTATATGTATGTACATTTGGGCAATTGTCATATAAATTTTATTGGAATATTCACTTTTTTTATGAGTAAATCAAATAAATTTCCAGGCGATACTGATTCTTTTTTTTTTTTTTGGTACTTATGATTTTATTAGACTATAAAGGTTACAGATAATATTGATTATAATGTACATAGATTATAGATATATGTTTTTATAAATCCGTTTGTCTTCATCCAATCATATGATATTATCATCGTGTCCATGAGAAGAATATAAAACAGTGGAAAGTTAGTAAAACAAAATGAATTTGAACGCATAATCAATTAAACAAGTTAACAATTATTAATTTTGCATTATTCATAACATTTTGCTAGTTCCATATAAGAAAATTATTTTCATACCCTCGATAACACGAGCAAATATGAGACTTGTTTCCCCTGATAGTGTTACTACAAAAATAGATAAGTATACAATAAAAAATAACTATTAGAAAGAGGTAGGATCGAGTATTCTGTAGACCTTTTCGTGCTATTTGAAAGATGACTCATTCCTCTTTTGTTTTTTTTCCTTCTTCCTCCACACTCGTTTTCTTAAGACTTACTCGTTAATTACACATAGCGTGGATAAACAATTACAATTGTTTACCATCGTTAGAGAAGCCATTTAGTTTCCCTATTTGTCTCTCGATAAGGCACATGACTCCACTTGGAACCGTCCTGCCACAGATGGTAGAAGCGCAAATCCTCCTTTGGACTTTAGTTATGACGCACTTGATCTTAAAAGCACTCACAAAGTCAGGATCGGTCGTGACAAGCCAGTCCGTCAGGTTGAGAACCTCCCCGAAGTTCTCCTGAATCCTTTCCTCCACAGCTCGTACGAGTGGCGAGATTCGAGTACAGTCATATAAGAGGTGAAACGAAGTTTCCTCCGCCCCCTTGCATAGCCGGCATCGCCTATCCTCTGGGTTGTTCTGAGACTTGCCTGTGAACATAGAGCTGACGCCGCGAGCCTATAACAAAACCATTTATCGTCCAGGTCGGTAAGGGGATTTCTTAATATGACAAGAGGGTTCTTTCTTTTTTTGGTCGGCTCCACCCCCAGGCGATACTGATTCTTGATCACTCTGTATATTCATATGTAGATAGGTGTTCAACTATTCTTTGGATTAACCTTTTTATGTTATTTATAAGTACATTTATAAAATATGTATTGAAAAACTCACTTTTATATTTTTTATGAATATTTGAATTAAATACAAATTTATGATTGCTTTATGTTGCTCCTAACTGAAACAAGATACATTTTTTCAAATTACTAAAAAGACTGTACATTTTTTATTGTAATTATTCTTCTTTTTCACATAAAGATTTGCAAAAAAATTGAATTAGCTTTATCTTGAAAACAACGTTTTCACAATAGAAAAAAATAATATCTATAATAAATTGAGAAAGAACAAAACAATGAATATATACTACACATAACATATATAGATACTCAAAATCTCTTTCATAAAATAATTTTTCTTACGTTAGTTCTACAAATTTTACAAATTATATATATATATATATAAATATGATAAAAAACCTTAAGCTTAAAAATAATAAACAATATTGTAGAATGTGGATTATATTTCTCTGATTCTTTTAATGTTTTTTTTTGTGTGTGCACACAGTTTAGAAATTATTTATGTACTTTTATTGTCGTTACTATTACCATTAAGAAAGTTAGACCATGGCTTGAGTAGTTTATATTTCTTCCTTTCCTTAGGTATATGCATTCTATGTATTCTGTGATTATATATAAAAAAAAAATGATGTACTTTAGTAAAAAAAGCCCTGATTGGGTTAAATATGTGTGCACACAATATACTTTAATCTATTTATCCCTATAATATATGTAATGATGACAACGGAGTTTTCAATTTGATTTTTTAATCATTAATCCATGATACTGTTGCACAGTACTAATCAAGTATATTCATGTATTTGCAGGGATGCAATCTTTGTAGAAAGTGAGGAGAGACCGGAAGATATACATCTTTGATTCCAAACAAGTCATGACAATGAGAAATATATTTTTTGAACATCTTGAAAAGAACGTCATTTTGATATCATAGGAAAACAGGAGGAAACATGAATGTATGTATGTATACAGAATTGACGGCTATCTAAGATTATTCATGTACAAAGGGCACACAACTGCTTATATAGCCCATTGCCTTAGTTACCGCTTGTTGTACTATGCAAGTGGTATCATTGGCATCTGAACTCTTCATCCAGAAAATAAAATAAGCAGTATTGTGAACACAACCTCGATTCTACAGCCTTGAAAAGCCAACTAATACATTACATATATTGCTCGCATTAAAGTCAACTTCATTAGTTTATATACATCTAGGTAGATTCGTGGGGTACAATTGATTAGAGACCTTTTGTTGATGATACTGGCTGCCATTTTTATACAAATTTACTACTCCTCTAGGGAGGAGAAGCTTTTACATACTTGCCACCTTCTTGGAACTCATAAAAATAAACACATATTTCTTATTTCTTCCTTCCGAAGGAAATAATTTAACCAGAACAAATAATAATAATGAACTCAAGTTCACAAAAGGGACAACAGTAAAAACCCTTTTTTCGTAATCAAATATTAAAATTGTAATTCTTCTTCTCGAAAGTCGTATCCCTGTCTCTAACTATTTAATGTGTACTTATTGTAACTTGCTCAAGCAGACTGTTCTCTCAGTTGGTCCTTTCATATCACCTTAATATTTATTTCAATTTCACTTAATCCCCTTCAATGGCAAATTGATGGCAATTTGACTTGTTAAAATGTTAAAAGTTGTGATCAAGTTGCAATCACTGCAATAAGATTCACATAACATTCTATTCAATTATAATACCGGCCATTTTTGTTTCTCACCATTAATTGATACCATGATTCTATTTTGATCTATGAATATATTTTTAATATATTCTAATTTATTATGTTCTGGTGGATATATCTGGCGTTGCCCGGGGTCCACGAAATAGTTTCTTTTTCTTTTTATTCACTTTCTCTCTTTTAAAAAATCCTCAAAGTTACATAACAACATTTAATAAGAATTTTTAAAAAATTTAAAGTAATAAATAGATTCGTTATTTAAAAAAAAAATTTGAAAACGATCTCTGCAGCCTTGAATTTCAGCTTAATCTATCTAACCATTAAGATTTCCATAATGTTCAAACAAAAAAATATTAAGATGAAAAACAATATGTAACTGATGATCAATTTATTATGCAATGTGCTGTAGAAAGTCAAAATTTACATAATATACTTATCATATAATGAAATCACATGTTCTTACTCGAACAAATCATAAAACTATTGTAAATTACCCTAATTAACAAAATTTTACTTATTCAAAAATCCTTTAGATTCACCATATCTAATTCTTGTAGTCTTTAATAAGTTGATCATGAATTTATGGTTTGTTTTTTTCATAATTGTGTTTGAATTATATTTTTTTCTGGCAGAAATTGCTATAGATTACATGCTAAACTTTTTTAAAATTCCGTGATGATGATTAATACTCGAATAATAAAAATCAATTTGTAAACAATGGAATTTTCCCAGAATTGTGTTATCCAAGTTTATTTTAATGTGAGTCAATGATTTTTTCTCACTCAAAAAATAAAAAAAATACCAAAGAATTATAAATACAAAATTCTTTAAAACCAGATTTGATACAAAAAAACTAATTACAGATTCCTGATCATTTTGTGTCAATTAACGGTAAAATTTGATATTAATCTAAAGCTTTAGTTGCTGTTGTTAACTTGTGCTATTCATTTAAAATGTTTTATCCCATAAAATAATATCTGCTGGTTGTAAGACTTACAATTTGTAAGTTCAAATTACGTATATGTAAGTATAGACGTTAAAAGTAGGGGTTCTATTACTCGAATTCAAGGTATTTCAAAGCTATGCTGCATCCCCTCCTTTCTTAAAAGTAATAATATATTTGTACTTACACAATTAACTATAACTTCATTATGGTGTCAACATTTTACTTTTCCAAGAAACTTATTCCCTCTTATATACATATACCAAAGTCCATAACAAGCCAATTAATATTTACTTGAGTATAAATACATGTTGATTATTTTTTTTGTATTTTATTCAACTTAGAGATTCATTAGTTGATCTGAAGTTTGTGCCTTTATTGAAGAAAAAAATCGAAGCTAAAATTAATTTTTGATTGCTATGAAGCAAGATTGTATTGCTAAGTATTTGTGTGTATGCATAAATATCATCCCTTTTTGTACAATTAATTATTACTAAGAAATACACAAAACACTAATAGAGCTAAAAGTTTTACTAATTTTGATATTATATGTATATCTGCTCAAAGTTGACTGATCCCCTTGTAACATTAAGTTATCTGACAAACATATAGATCATTATGATATATGTTTTTAGGGTTAATTTTCTTGTTAATGGGAGGAAAATGTAACTATTTTACCTATTTGATAAAGTATCTCGTAAAGTTCATAGCTTTAAAACTAAGTACCGAAACTACAACTGCGTAATGCATTTTTTTCAAAATTTAGTAGACTATTATTCGTATTCTTGCAAGGTTAAAGTACTATTCATATTCTTGTTACATTAGAACATCTTTTTTTGATGTTGATAATTACGATAAAATTGAGACTACTTTTTTGTTCGCTAGGGGTGCTGAGTGTGCCATGAATTAATTCATAACCTACTACATGGCCTCTGTTAATCTAATCAAAACAAGATGTACTTTACAAATATACATATATAATATAAGTGTATTTATGTACCGGAAAATAAGTTGTTTCGTAGCCAAAGAAGTCTTCCCGTGCTATGAGCTGCGTTTCCTCATTTTATTTCTTAGCATTGGTAAGAACTAATTTAACAATTTTTATGATAATTTCTATGACTCCATGTACAAAATGCTTCTTCCTGAATAAAAATGAAGAAATAAAAAGTCTCTAGAGTACATACATTGGTTGGTCATGATCTTTATCCGAATTATTATTTATCTCTCTTACTTTGTCTCCCTTTCCCTTCAAAATTTCGTTAAAAGTACACCAAAACTTTTAGTGGAACTAAGTTTTTTGAGCGCTTCAAACATTTCCCATTTTTTAGATAGACTTTTCTTTTTCTATTAAAACACATTGGATTTTTGATATTGACTGTTAAATATAATATTTTGTTAGAGTTAACCTCGATAGAATGGAAATCGACTGTAATTATACATAAATTCAGAATGTTTTTGATGTTGTTGCGATTGACAAATATTTTGATAAATAAATATTTGTCAAATATTTATTTTGTAAATATTATATAAAGTCTAACTAACTACCTAAAAAATACCTAAAGCATTTAATAAACAAACAAACCAACATAAAAATTGATAAATATTCTTAAAAAATAAAGTTTCAGCAACATAAGTAGTACAGTAGTTTATTATTTTTAAGTATTAAATAATTTTGAGGTTTTTTGTGTATGTGTGTTTTAGATATTTATTAATTTTAACAACCAAATATATATATATGTATATAAATATGTTGATATTTTAACATTCAAGTCATTCATAATATAAAAAAAATCGTTAATGAGGGAAATTTATCAACTTTCTATTCAAACATTCATTATAGAAATTTTCCAATGAAGGAATCAAATATACATATATTATATTTATACATATGTACACATTGAATGCTTTAAGCTAATGAGGGTTGCACATGGGTAAATGAACAAATCTTCTCTAAAAAAAAGAAAGAAAGAAAGAGAAAGTTTTCTCAGACGGAAAAACAATTGCATACCAAATGAATGCACAAAAATGTATTACCTACATAAGTATGCATTTAATAATGTATTTGGCTTTAGTGATATACTGAAGGCTATATTCTTCATATATATATATATATATGTATAAAGCCATACGTACTTATAATTGATATTGAAGTAATGCAAAAACATAATAAAGTTCTGAAAAAAAAAACACATACATACTTTAGTCATATATTTATACTGAATTATTATTAAAGTTAATTTTAAAATAAAACAGACTACACTCCTTCATTTTTATCTACAAAATATTTCAATTATTCTTTTATTATTCTATTATAAAATGCCTTTTATAAAATCAAGTTCATGATCAAAAAATAATAAAACAATAACACTCTTGATATACATAAAATCTGAAACTTTAAAAGTAGAGAGAATAAATCATATTAAAAAAATTGCATAAATATATGTATATTATTAATATAGGAACAAATAGTTGAAAAAATTAATTAGTAATTCTTATTTATTTATTTATTAAAGGTTTTTTTCTAAAGTGCAAAAAGTTATAGTGGAAGGAGTTTCACAAAGGACTCGATCATCTTTTGTGACTTATTATTATTTCTATAGCATGATAGATAAAAACAATAGCTGAAAGAGAATAGAAATAACTTAAAAAGCAATGGGAGGTGCTTTTGCTCAAGAACAGTGAGAATATATTGATGATAAAACCTTCAAATATACATATGTACGAGATCTGATAAAAAAGAAACCACCGTTGTTTTCTAATTTCGAATTAAATTCGCATTCGATTCTCGTATTTTTGATTTGTTTTATATTGGTACACATGTCCACAATGTTTGTATGTTGACAATATGTGTCATTTATAATTGCCAATTTGTTCTGGACAAATAAAAAGGTTATACGTCTTTTATTTTGCTTTGCTATTTTCTACTTTTGGAAAAAATGGATCAAAGAATCTTTAATAAATTTTGCGGTATAAATGAAATAAAGTGTGTTAGGGTATTCAAAATATTAACCGTGGCATTTGGCGAGTAGGTAGATAGGTACAGCACAAGTTCAATTGTTGTATTGATACTTCAAATATGTAATGTCAATAAGATGTCAATGTCAATGTTTCTTTTGGTCGCTCCAGCACGTCAATAGCCAATGAAAATATTGAAAAGTGAAGCAAATGGTTTTGAAAAATTGACAAGGATGTTGTTGACTCATGTCAAGCAATTTTTTTCGGATATTTGTGGCTTGATACCTGTGTCAACAAAATTGCGGAATTTTGACACAAAAACAATCTCATATGGATATCACTCAGGAGCTGTTGAATGATATCAACAATGATTCAGATTAACTAAAAGGGGTCGTAACTTGTATGACGTCGAAACCAAAACCCAATGTAAGTGGAAGGGAGAACAATCATGATAAAAAAACACACGTCAAGTTGAGTCGAATGTAAAAATTTGTATCACTGTTTTCTTCAATTACAATGGCCAAGAGTTATTTTCAGTAGCTCTTACAGTCAATGAAGAATATTATCTGAAAGTTATGCGCCGTTTAACCGGATCAATACTAAGAAATGGATTTTGTACCATCATAATGCACCTGTACAGTCTTCATGACTTATTTCCGAGTTTTTGATCAAACTCAACAACGTAATCATGTCTCAGCCACCGTATTGACCAAATTTAGCTCTCTGTGAGTTTTTTCTATTCCCGAAGCTAGATGTACTCATAAAAGGAAACTTTATGATACGATGGATGAGATAAAGATAAAGTCACAGGAATAAAGAGTTGGAAAAGAGGGCTGAGGGGGGATTACTTTGAAGGAGACAAAATAGATATTGATGATGATATTTTTTAAGAAAATTGCGAATAACGAATTCTTTATTATCAGACCTCGTATATTGACCAATTATCGAGGTTAAATAATTTGGGTAATAATACCCCAATGATGAAAAATCAGGGCTTTTTTATTGTTAATTACACACAAAATAACATGTTTAGAGTTTGTATCACTAAGTTTTTTATTTTATTTCTTTACCTCTAGATTGAAATTTTCATGTACTTAAATAAATATTAGGCAATCTTCAAAGACTTTTTTTTGGGGAAATGTAAGTATGTATGTAGTAACATGGATTTTAGCTATTTTAAACTCAATCTTTGTCCGACATTTTTATTTTTTTACTTCCCCCCCCCCCTCCTCCTTTCGTTTTTTTCTCAGAAATATTTGAGTCAAAAATAAAAGCTACATAAGCTGTAGTGATTGAATTTATATATCTGTATATTATTATATCATCTGCCAACACTTTATATCAAACGTTTATCTTCCTTTAAATTGTAACGCTAAAGAAAAGAAATCCAATAAAAGTCATTTTATAAGCTATTAAAACAAAAGATAATCAAATAATTTTTATAAGGGGGCTTTGTTTGAGAACTCTCTTTAAATGCTTAGAAATGTAGTTGATAAAGGCCAACATTATTATAGCCTTTTATGTTGTCAAGTATGTACTTACATAATATAGTGTACGTGAATGTACTTCTATGTTGATGACTCACGAATATTTATTAATTTCACCCCGAGAGATACCATCAATTTAAAAATCTTTTCTTTTTTAACCTTTTGAATAGGCTCAATACCTAGGAATATAAAAAATATGCAAAGTGCCACGTGTGAAATTTTGTGGAGTTGGCACTTTTAATAGTATGTACTTTTTGTTTTCCAAAGCTGTTATCATTTTTCCTTTATTACTGAGGGGAGAACATCTACAATGGCAAATAAAATGTTATAAAAGGGCTCATGTTCGCGTAATAATTGTTAGTTTACGACTTGTAAGCTAAAGATGTTAATTTTCTGCCTCTCATCTATGGTATACATAATGTTATTATTTATTATTGATGTCTTCATTTGTATATATGTATAATGGAGAATAGCAGCTTGTAGCTCAGTAAAACGTCATGACAGCTCAACCTGCTTCCCTCTCAACACTCATCCAATTGTCAGAGTTACCAGGTTGATGATTTTCTCTCTCTTTTTATTTTACAGACCCCATTTGCATAGTTTTTACATTCCTAATCGTAGCTGTATTTAACAGTCTTCAAGATTGGTTAAAAACCCGTTATGAATTTTTAGATCTGTTCCTTCAATAATGAAAAATTCTTTTTTAATTCTTTGTCTTTAATGAAACCATCAAGGATACGTAATTGAGTTTTTTTTAGACAAGTGGTTTGATTCAATAAAATGGACAGATGTTCTTATACATCTATAAAACAACATAGACCACCAGGAGATACCACATAGATGATTTATACCTTTTTTCACTCTGAAAGGTTACTGATCCCAAGTTTTTGACTTACAGTTTGGCTCAGACGTTACATATTCTCCTTCTATCCCATTTTTGATTGACTTTAAAAGATAGAAAATTACAAATTATTATTCAAAAAGAGAAAGGCTGAGATTTCGATCAATTCGAATTATTTTTATAATTTAAAGGATTTTGAATGTAGATAAAAATGTTACTCTAGAGCTCATTATCTAGAGGAAGTTGTGTAATGGACACTTACTTATATGTATGGACTTTGGGTCGATCTGATCCAAATTCTATACCAGGTCAGGTTCTAAAATATCTTTGCACTTTTTATATTCTAGTCATCTTAATAATTTAAAGCAATACCCCCTTTTTGTTTTGGGGATTGTAAAAATCCTTGGATAAAATCTGAACTCTCTTGTGTCATACAAAAGCATCATCAGAGTTCCTTTTGTACCTGAGCAAACAAACATTTTATCCTCAATGTATTTTCTGTACAATAATTATTTGTCATCATCCTATCATTTCGTACTGTTAAATATCTATGTGTTTACTCAAAAAAGAGTACAACATGGTCGAGATCAAGACCTTAAGGAATTGAAATCAAGACTATTTGTTTGGATATTTGAAATTCCCACAAAATCAAAATGCTATAAGATTGAGTAAATTTGTATTGACCTTTGATCAATTCCGGATTTTGGTAGTATTGAATATATATATGTACCAGTTGAACAATAATTTTTTTTAATATCAGGTATGATACTTCTGCAAATTTCAGTATTTTGATGTTTGAATAATTTTAAAGTAAGGAAAAAAACAACTACTTTTGTATGCAGTTAGCAATAAAGTTTAAATTTCCAAAATATGTTTATATTGTAATATATATATATATATATATATATATGTATATTTATAAATATTACATATGGGATCACTCAATTCTTAGAAAATAATGTTATTGCCAAAAAAAAACATATTTTTTTAAAGAGTTTTATTCGAGTATGTATATGAATAACAACTCAGTCTTTTTTGTATTTTTACAGACAAGGAAAAAAAAAAGAATAACTTATTTGAAGCATGAATAACTAAATTCTTTGTTTTCAAACATGTATACATTTGTATATCTCAATAAAAGTGAATAATTTATAAGGAAAATTTGTATTCTACCTCAAGTATTGAAATTTGTAATATTCCATCAAAACAAATTACATTGTTATTTACACGAAATGAAGAAAAATAAATAAGAAATACAAATAGGTCAACTATAAATATTATTATTAAGAGGTTATGTACATTAATATCGAATAAAAATTGCCTGCAAAAAAAATGCAATTATTAATTCTGCAAAGTTTTATTCATAATATTTATAGCAATTAACTTGGTATAGATCTAATGTGTACATACATATACATATAAGCAAAATATATTTACACAAGAGTGGGATAAAATTCTATGGCTCATACTTGTTTATGTAAATAAATAAAAAATTTCTATCAGCATTGCTGTTTAAACTTAATAAATTTTATTTTTTGTAAGACAACTGAAAAATAAAATACTCAATTGGTCTTTCAAATATTTAACTTAACTTTCATCTATGTATATAATTTGTTCATTTTGAGTGTAATCAGCTATAAATGTATGCCATCCTTATTCCTAAATTCTTCAAGGGAGGAAATGACCCACTAATCAGGAGTAATTAAGTCTAAAAATACTAATAATAAATCAATCAATAAAATGCCTAATAAAATAAACATTTATAGAATCTTTGTGTGTAAGAGAGTACATAGCTGATATAGTGAAACGTCATGACAACTGACATTGCTCTCCTTCCAAACATTCATCAAGTTGTCTGGGTTACCCTGTCAATTGTCACATTCTTTTTTTTTACATTTTTACATATGTACTTATGATTTGCAGCTCTAATTTAAATTATCCCTAAAGAAGAAGTTCATACTATTTGACTTTTTGTTGATGAAAGTCTATTGGTATGACGAGAAAGTCACTTTTTCTTACAAAGTCTATGTTGGA
The DNA here is from genome assembly GCA_963680855.1 of Lepeophtheirus nordmannii. Lineage (NCBI taxonomy): Eukaryota > Metazoa > Arthropoda > Copepoda > Siphonostomatoida > Caligidae > Lepeophtheirus > Lepeophtheirus nordmannii. Next base: position 17,315,360 of record OY804525.1, on the reverse strand, counting down.
GTCAGCATATTACATATAAATAACTTTAACAAAAATTGGGATAGTCAAAGCTTTACCGAAATTTGGTAAATAAAGAAAAATATTTGTTATAGTCAAACTAATAAATCAAAAGCAACGCCATGTTTGAGACACAGTTGTTAAAATTTTCTATGTAAACATTTAGAATACTTTATCTTCCTAATGGTTTCAAAAAATAAAAGTACAAAGAACAGCTAAGATGTTGTACATATGTATGTAGAAGGAGTTCACACTGCAAAAAATATGTTGTAAGCAAAAAAAAAAGAAAGAAGACATTTAATATCTCTAGCATAGCCTCATACTTTATTTTGAAATGTAGTTACAAATCCTTTAAAAATGAGTGAATTATATGTATACGTAAAAGCTACTATTTTTTACTTTTTGTACTTTAATATTAAAACTTTGATTACATCCTCATTTAGAATTTATTTTAAGTGTACAATTTCATTTTTAGCTATACAATTTATAGAACAATAGAGGCATAAAAATATTATTGAAATGGGAGTCACTTTTTAATTAACACATTCCAAAGACTCCCTTTGGTATGAGTTTCCTCCTCCCAGCATATGATTTCTAGACTTTTATCCTTTTAATCACGTTCTCTTCCATTGAGAAAATAAGTAAAGAAGTGACGTCATCATAGAGTAGTGATATATTGTTTTTTGGTTTTTTATTATTATTTTGTATTTGAGCAAAAGAATCATTTGTGAAAAAATATCGAAAATATTATTGCTTTAATTTAGTGTCGAAATCGAAATGTTTGAGTCATTTAAAGATTTATGCAACCCAAAAAGTATGTAATAGCTAATTTGTCAATGTATTGTGATGCCTCAGCCATCATAGTGTTAAATTGAGTGTTTCAAACGCTTCATCTCATTCCATGATTGCAATGTTGTACAATCTGCTTGCCGAAGTTACAACTTATACACAAAACTAGATATACATAGGTTATACCTATACGATACCTAGTAAAGACATATACTTATGTGAAAGCCATATACCAATTCTTTTTTTTTTTTTTTTTTAGGTATGTGTATTCATTTATCGAAAAGGCTATGACATCATCATTATACCGTTTTTACTCACTTTTTCTTCTTGGATCATACAAAAAAAAAAAAGAAACTCCCCCACAACTCGTCCTGCTTTCACATTTACACAAACGAGTACCTCTATACATATATTAGTAATCATTTAATGCTTATATTCTGCCTCTTTTATGAAAGAGGAGGAAAAAGACGCCGCATTCGTCGGAGTAAAAAAAAATGCCCCTTTGCTCCAAAAAAAAAAAAAAAAAAATATTATTTTACAACGATAGAAAGAATTTTTTGTTGTTGTTGTCATTCGTTGTGTTGATGAACATATTGAAAGAGAAGCTCTTCTATTGAGAAAATAAGTAAAGAAGTGACGTCATCATAGAGTAGTGATATATTGTTTTTTGGTTTTTTTTTTTATTATTTTGTATTTGAGCAAAAGAATCATTTGTGAAAAAATATCGACATGTTTGTGAAAATCAGGAAAAAAAAGTAGTTGGTTCCCAATGGATCAGAGGGATCATTAATAAGGAGGAAGGACAAGAATAGCAGGTCAGTTTTTTTATATATGTACATAATATTATATATAGAGGTTCTATATGACGTCATGGAGGAGTCATCATGGGCCAATAAAACGTTCATGTAAATCTAAAAATTTATGATTGTATGTACATACATGTGTGTGTAGTCCGGATTCAATTCGTCCAGATTACTTTACAGTTTTTCCCTTTGATGAGACTCTAGCATATAGTACATTTAAAAAGATAAAATTTTACTTCATTGCACTGACAGACACCATAGATGTCTCAAACAGTCTGTATTAAAGAAGAAACAATTGCTCGGACTGTTTTGAAATATTTCTTACCTTGGGCATGATTAATGTGTTTATTTATGCATATTTTTAATACAATAAATAATATTTATTTAGATTCATAAGCAATTTAAACTATTTTTAGTTTAAATAATGTCAAAAGCAATTTAAGGGGAAACGGTTGAAATAACTTCAACTTATTTCAAAAGTATACATTGATTAAAATAAGTTATAATTTTAGATTATAGATAACAATTATACTCTCTTTGGTTCAGATTTGTTCAGTCTGGGGTTGGTTATACGTAGTATGTTTTTTTTTCTATTTTATTTCAAGAATCTTATAGGTTCATGCAAAAAATAAATATATATGTATTGTGTAGTTCTTAGTGCTAGAAGTCTAGAAGAGGTCTGTTCTCTAACAGTCCAGAAAATCAATTAAACCCATTACACAAACTGTTAAATGATGGTTTTTTTTTGTAATAAATTTTAATCTCAAGACTAGTTTCGATCCCAAAGATCTTAGATTTCGATCCTTGAATGTCTTGTCTTCATTTGTCGTAACCAAGACAAAAACAACTATATTAAAAAAAAATCTTTTTTAATACATGTAAAACAAAGAATCAAGGTTTTTTCCCCCCCTTGGTTAAGATCCCATAGTGTCCGGTATTCCTCGTCTTGTTCTTGATCCCTCAAGCCAGGTAACGTAGTCTTGAACACACAATACTACTGGACATATTCACTGAACAGGGCTATTCCATTAATTATTTATGAAGTTGGCTAAAATTTACCTAAGCCATTAATAAAAATGTTAAAATATTACATAAGTCTTTATGACTGACTGAACCCTGAGGTGTGCCACTCCTAAGCGAATACTGGACTGCTAATGCAATACTTTTGGTTCAATACAAATATTGTATTGAGGGTGTATCATTTGACAATAATGGTCCTCACAGTGTTTTGGACACGTGCCTTGGAGAAAGTAATTTATTTACTCGTCACGCAACCAAAGAAAAAGAAAGACCGTTAATTTATCTTTTAATTCATGGGCAACAAAGTAAGACAGAGAAGTGTATTTGAATCTCTAGACCATTCTATTATACATTTGTACATATGCATGCTAAATTAAAAGTTTTATTATTCAAGGAGCAAAGGATATGACATCTAAATCTATGACATATGACACAATCAGCAGAGATGATGAGAGAGAGAGAGAGAAATGAAAATATTATAATTAAACTTTTTTTTTCTTCTTCTTCTTTTCCTTTAGTAACGAGGTCACGATCATCTTTTTTTTATTTTTATTTTTATTTTTTTCACATAACGGCGTTATAATAAAAGGAAAAGCCATCAAATCAGTTACTCGGCTACTCAAATAATTGTTATCCTATTTGACACAGGGTTGTTCTCTATGTATATTGTGTTTGTAGGGTAGATTAAATATATATAAGCAAGGATACTAAAACGGCATGAATAATAAATTATACATCTTTGCATTATATATATATATAGGCATGAAAAGAGTGGCATTACCCACCTCCTTAATTCTCACATGGATTGTACATATGTTTGTATACTCTCCAAGGTACAACTATATGTACATTTATATGTAAATATACACACATACTAAATGTAAAATCTACATAGCTACTACTTCTCAACTTTTTTTCCCCTTTGATTTCATGAAATACAAATGAAATGACTTTTTTTTTCCTTTTTTTTTTTGATTTGATAAGAGCGTTTATTTTTTTTACATAAAGGAACTTCCCAGGACCTTTGTACTACTATATTTAATAAAGCATATTTTATTTATGCCTATGTGTATATGTATTGAGTTCATATATATACTCCTATGTATGTATGTATGTTGTAGGATCACTTTTCTAAAATAAACAATGAAAATATATTGAAGAATTAGCTACGTAAAAAGTTCAACTTCAACTTTTCTGGGTAAAAAAATAATATATATATATATATATAAAACGTATATGAAAACAAAACTGAAAAATATTTACTTAGGAATACATATATGTAAGAGCTAACATGTACATATTTGAACTTTCTCTTGAAAGCTTTTAACTTGGAGTGAGTGTACATATATTTGTATGGTGTGTATCTTTGCTGAGACCTACTACTACTACTACGACTACTCAGTACGTCTTGAAATATGTATATGAATCTACAATTCATTTATTTATTACTACATAGTTTCTTTCCGTTGTTTTTCCCACTCAAAAGAAGTAAAAGATAGGAGGAGAGAAAGAAAGAGTCTTTAGTTATTTATATGTACTCACATTTTTATGAAAAAATGTCAATAAATATGTAGAAGAAAACCATTTTCCATCAGATATTGTTTATTGCAAACCAACTTCCTTGTTTTAGTCAGTCCTACAAAACTAGGCTAGCAACCTCAACCGGCACTGATAACACATAGAACCTTATGAGCACAATACACATAGAACTCTTTCAACTGCAGTAGATATCTATTCTGATATCCGTTATTTTCTTTTTACAAATAGAACCATTTATGTAAACGGTTTTTACTCATTTATTATAATAAATGCAATACAAGGTTATTTTTTAAGGTATTAATTTGGGCGATAATTTCAAAAGAATTGGGAACATACATGGAAAAAGAATATCTCTAAAATCGACATATTTGTGTATAATAAAGATGAAATCTAGAAGACTTTGTTGTGAGACTTGGGGGTCATAGTATCACATTTAGGAAAATGGCTACCCCAATTCATCAAACTTTGGGTGTTGGATGAACCCGAATGAACCTCTGACTATATGTAAATAATCCAAGGCTTTCAGATCTGAACTTGAAGGAGGAGGCCATATTGATTTGTTCCATAAAGTAATTCTTTTTTTGAATCATTCCTGTGAATCATTCCCATCAGTATGAATTGGAGCTCCATCCTACTGAATGAATGCAATTTTGTTTTTGCTCATCACTATTAATATCTGTTAATATCAGCATTGAACTGAGCTTGAGTTTAAAAAAATCAGATTGCAGAGTGATTGATTAAGTCCTTACTAATTGAATTGCAATTATGAAACTTTTTAAGCTTATATTTTTATATACATATATTCAACTTTTTTGTGTAAAGAATTTGATCTACGTGTTATTTAGAATATCAGCTAAATGATATTTTATGTATAATAGCAAATATTCATATTTAAACATCATTGTTTATAGCATAGCTGTCATAACTTTTTTCATACATGGTACTTAGAAAGCCAAACTTAATTGTTTTCGTCTCTTTTATATTCTGTTAGTATATTATTATTATTATTCAAACTGTATTAGAATGTAAAGAAAGTCTTTAATTTCATTGGGCTATTAGCTTGCTGGGCCCTATCAATCATTTCCATTTAGACGAAGGTACATAAGTTGTACAGTTCAATTAAAAACAAAAACAAAAATAATTCATCATATTAAAATGAACTTTTTCCCATAAGTATCTAAATCCGTACAAAAGTAAAAGTCACTAATTTCGGGTATAAGAAATTGACGAGCCTTGGTTTCATATCATAAATGTATACCCATGTGGTGTTAAAAAGCAAAATTTTAACCATTGTTGCTAAAAAAACACTTTCCTAACAGGGATTGTGCTCGTAATCCAAGCAATGAATGTACAGAAATACCTTCGTCCAAATTTGATCATTACCTAAAGTACAGTAGTTCATTTCAAGACCATCTTTGAATTATACCAAATAGTCTTCTGTCAGGGAATATTTTGCAAAAATAGAACCCATTTTCAATTTAATTATGTCTAGGATTGAAAGCAAGTTGTTTTCTTGCTTAATTAATAACCCATGGCACATACCTCAGAGCTAAATTGTGAACCTTTTAGCTTTTTGTGACATCGTTGAACATCAAATGATAGTCAATTTAGATATTTTAGAGAGGCAAGCATCCAGTAGGCTTACGCTCAATTTAAAAAAAAAACCCTAATGCATGGCTTATAGTTCAAAGTATTACTCTATTAGTACCTTGATTGAGTTGAAACTCTACAAAATAACCTTCTCATAATAGATTCGTAAATGTTATCTTTTTTTAAAAAAGTTTTTATTTATTTATTTTAAATTTATCTCGCGGTAAAGTGCTGAAATGAAAAAAAAAAAAAATTACTGAAACTAAATGAGATATTATATGAAAGTATATAAGTAGTGATATACAAAATTAATTGAGGAATTCATACAAATGATTAGTTTTGCCATAGAAAAATTTAATTCAATCAATGAACGAAACCTTTTAGAGTCATACATATGTATATATATTTAAATTAGTAGATCCATTGGCCACAATTTATTTTTATGTCTTACTTCTAAACAAATATGTATGTCATTATTTAAAAAAAAAACCAATTACAACTCCCATGTAAGAAAATATTTTTTCTTAACTTTTTCTTATAATTGAGGTGTTCATTTGAAGGTACATACCATATTTGAAATCCAAATTATATTTTGTAAAAAAAACCCAAACATTTTAGATCTCAAACCTATTAAAAGAAAAACGTAATGAAATATTCAACTATATTGCTTCTTTTATTGACATATATATGTTCATGCGTAGTAGCTAAAAATATAAGGCAATTACTTTTATATAATTACGAAGCACATACATAGCTTGTCCATGAACTAAATTCTTCTCTCAGTCAATGTTTATATTCAATTTATTCTATTTTTTATAAATATTTTTTGATAAAATGCATTGGACTATTTTCTCGTAGAACTTTTCTTTTACATAAAACAAAGTGAGGATGAATCAAATAGGCAAAAGAGTTAAATTTATCAAACTTGTTGAAAAGAGTATTCATTGCCTACTTTTTTTCTTTTTTTCTTTCTTTCTATATATGTATGTATGCTTACCCAATTTATGCTTATGAGTACATATGTATTTTAGGATGTACCGAAATCACAAAAGTTACGAATTTGGTATGACAAGGTATTTTGTATTTTGTGATGTTAGTCGTCACTTAAGCATGAAAATGGACATTAAATGTCAAAAAAAGAAGAAAAAAAAAAAAGGTTTCCCCATGGACGCGTTTTGACTTGAAAATCTGTAAAATATCAAAAAACATTCAATTTTGCTGTTGTTGTTGTTGTTGTCTTAAAACTATGAAAACTGAATCAGGATACAAGATTTTTGTTAAATTAAATACTGTAGATCAGAGTGCATATATACCGTAAATCTTCGAGTATAGTCCGCATTTTTTTCCGGAAATTTTAAGATCAAAATCCCTGGTGCGTACTATACATGAGGTTTAGGTTTTTCCCCAAAAAAAACTCCTATACTTGCCCTGCGGACTATACATAGGGGGGACTATACTCGAAGATTTACGGTATATATATATATTTCAATATTATTTTTACCATATTTCTTTTGTAATATCTCTGATAAGTCTTTCAAACAAGGCACAAATACATCACTTCTCATTTCTTATTTTTTGATACCATATGTACATATACGTAATATGTCATTATTCCATTAATACTTCCATTAATTATTTAATTCAAATAATAATTCATCGTTTTGAATTTAAAAACTTTAAAAGTATTTTTGAACTTTTGCAAATTTTCAAATCAAAAGGCGTCGATGAAGGACCTTTCTTTTGATACTTAATGGTTATTTTCTTGTTAAGGTGACTAAAATGCTAAATAAAAAAAATATTATGTCACACCAAATTCGTAATTTTTCTTATTTCGGTATACCCTAATGTATATATATATATATATATATATATATAAATTGATAAATGGAGTGGCTATATTTTTTATTGATGGGCTTTTCTGTTGTTAGGAAAGCAAAAAAATAAATAAATATATCAATTTGTGTTATGAAATTACGAGATAAATACCTTGTAGTATTCCTTTTGAAACATGTATATGTGTAATTTTTGTTAGCAAGGTTCTTTGACAGAGAGAGAGAGAGAGAGATCAAAGACAATGAATCCATTACACATACATATATCTGAAAGAGTAAAGTCACTTTCTACTCCCACTTAATAATTAGTACATGGTTATGTCCTCTTATTTTCATTTATATCGTCCTTCCCTTTTTTATAGTCTCTTCATGAAAAAGAAGAAGACGAAATGAGAATTGATCAGCTATTAAAGGGGCCTTATTTTATTACTACTTATTCAAATTTATATGGGCCATAGAAATAAAAGTATGTATGTTGAAGTGTGAGAGTGGGGGTTAAAAGTTTAATATTTAAATTCATGGATGAATTATCCCCTTCACAAATCAAATCCATGCTCTAATTTATGTATGTCATAAGTAGTGTACCTCACCAATAGAGTTTTTATTTATTGATACTTTACCTATATATATATATATATATATAAGTTATGTTAAAATAGCTGAAATGTATGATTTGGGTATTACTTGGATGGATCGTAGTCAAGGAAATCATCTTTACATTGGCTTTACTGTAAAAATTGCAAAAAGAAGGAAACTATTAATTATTATTATTAATATTCATTTTTAGATATTTAGATTCTAAATATGACACATTTATGTCATGACTGATGTTGGTTGAATAAGGAAGGTTTTATTAGTAGATATTTGGTAAAGAAACGCAGCTGATTGAAAAAGGCTACTTACAAACAGGATACTTTATTTCAAGGATATTTCACGAGCCATTGAATACTCCATGTACATTCGGCCTCTACTGCTGCTTCATATATTTTTTGTAAATATTCTTCTAAGCCAATCATATCTATTTTTTTCTTTACCTAAATACTTAATCTAAATGACTTAGTCATTTGATACATCATTGGATTTTTTGTATTTGCGATTCAAGGAAAAGTTAATTACTAATTTGTATGGGTTTAGAATGTATAACTTATTTTTTTTAATGCTGCAATATCATTATTTAATAATTGTAATGTTCTGTTAAATATCTGTCAGCACTTTTCAATTTTGAACAAAAAAATAATCATTTTTTAAAAGGCAAGCAAGTGTTTAAAAGTCGTAAATGCTTAAAATATATGTATATTAAAATATGAGCTTATGAGTGTTTAGCAGACATTTTAGATAGAATAAATGTAACCCTTTATGTTGATGTAGTCATTTAATAAATATCCCATCATTTAATTTACTTTTTATTTGCTCTTTTTTTTTTCATAGTTAAAAATTTAAACACTTAAACCTCGCACAATTTCTCCTTAAATAAAAAATATAATAGAAATTAAATCAATGTTACTGGCTGAAGACTGTAGAGTGTATATCTAGGAATGTGAATCATATGCAATTCGGGCGTGTTATAAAAAAAGAAAGAGAAAATCAACCTGGTAACTCTGACAATTTGATGAATGTTGAGAGTGAAGCAGCTTGAACTGTCATATACGTTTTACTGAGCTACAAGCTGCTATTCTCCATTTTATATACAACAATAAATAATAACATAGATGAGAGGGAGAAAATTAACTGAAATTAATGTCAGGAAATTATATATTTTTAACTAATAATAATATTACGAGGACTTGAGCCCTTTTTGTATACAATTTATTTGCTTTATTAACCTTAATGTATGTATTCCTTCATGCAACATCTTTACTATCAGGTAGATGTTCTCCCCTCAGAAATAAAGGAAAAATGATAACAGCTTCGGAAAATAAAAAAACTTGTTTGAAGAGCCAACTCCACTTTTTTATCACACGCCCGAATTGCATATGATTTACATTCCTATGTATATCTACATATACTCTTTAGAAAAGGAAAAATCAATTATTTATAATTCTAGGAAACTCTATTTTTTCTTAGAAGAAGAGGAAAAACTATTCATCTCTCAACTGAATTATTAAAAAATGATTGATTTTTTTTACCTTTAATTTCCTTTTTCTCTGGATTATATCGTCTCATATGCATATATATATATATATATATATATATATATATATATATAATGATCCAATTACGAATCCATGATTAGCTTTTTTTGTGTATCAAATCTTGTTTTGGAGCATTTTTAATTTGGTTTTTTTTAAAGGTATTACTCAAATTTTATATATGTATACATGGACTTGAGTCATGTTTTGAGTCAGAAAGGATAATTATCAATCGATATGAAAATAAATTTCCCATGTATTATGTAATTATAATTTTATAAAGGCGTATTATATATATATATATATATAATACGCCTTTATAAAATTATAATTACATAATACATGGGAAATTTATTTTCATATCGATTGATAATTATCCTTTCTGACTCAAAACATGACTCAAGTCCATGTATACATATATAAAATTTGAGTAATACCTTTAAAAAAAACCAAATTAAAAATGCTCCAAAACAAGATTTGATACACAAAAAAAGCTAATCATGGATTCGTAATTGGATCATTAAGTAACCCTTTCACCAAAAATTAAATTTTGTTGCCCTTGCTTTCTTTAAATACAATTTTTATTTTTTTTGACCATCTAATAAATGCATATACCATATGTGTATGAGCCTTATGTTGTCCTTCCTCGTAACATGTGTGTGTTTATTATACGTAAAGTTAATGAAAAAGCATGATTTGACAAATTAATATATGTAATATAACTTTATGAAGTGCATTGATAGTCAAGAAATATTTACTTATATATATATATATATATATACTCCCATTCTGACGTAATGAGTTTATAGTTAAGATATCTAAAAAGAAGTTAATAATAATAAGACTTAATTATATAAGTTTAGTTTATAAATCCTAAATATCAGAGAATACAAATTTTACTGTATGTGACTATTATGACTTCGAAATGGTCATATTTGGAGAAGCAATTTCTATAATAGAAAATCAATAGATCCGTTCCTTCATTCCCGAATAATCATATATTTTACTTATTTATAATCAATGCTTTAAATATATTTTTTAACCTCGCGAAAATTTTATAATTTCTAATCATTTACACATATGTTTATTACGTACATATAAAAATTGACGTTGTAATATTTGATCAATTGTCAATTTTTATACTGCACTTGACGTCATTAGTGTTTTTGAACGTTGACTGATTTAACTCAAATTAGCTCCTGTTAAGCTGTTAGCAAATATTTACTATTAAATGAAAGAGTCATTTCACAGTTGGGGAGATTTGGCAAACCACTACTAACTGGTTATTGGTCTTTATCATACTTTTTTTCTTTTTTTTTTTTTTGAATGAAAGGTTGTAATAAACAAAAACGAATTAGAATAAGCAAAAATTAAAAAATAATTTTTTTTTAATTTTTAATTTTGGTCTGTTTCTTTCTAAATAAAACTAGTGCCAAATTTTTAAATCCTTGCATCTTGAAGAACCACGATATATGTATGTGTATTTGAATAAATAAACCACAATTTAATGAAAGATATGTATCACCAATGCATATTAAATGTTTATATGAAACTTTTTCACTACAATATGTGGTTATTTGAAATTATTATCATGATGAGTACATACCCATGTAGTAAATATCAATAATGAAATATGACCCAAATCTATCTTCTATTTTTTATTTAAAAATAAAAATATAAAATGAAAGGGTTTCATTAAGTAAATCTAGTAGATTAAACTAATCTCCTACAAAGATTATTGAAAAGTCCTTTTTTATTATTATTATTATTATTTATCAATGGTGGCATTTGGATTATTTTATTTTTATTATTCTCTTCTTTTTTGGGGGAACAAATAGAATAAAGAACTCTCTCAAGGGCATTGATAGATTTTAATAATTTATTAAGGCCATTTTGTAGCCTTAATACCTATAACATCTGGGGCTTAATTGTTTCTTATACGTATATATGTATATGATTACCATGCATTTTTTAAAGGGCCTTGTTGTAATAAATGCACTTAAGTTGCCCAAGTGAAGATGTGTCTTTATCAAGGATAAAGGGAATTTAAAAATTGAACTTATTTTGTAGGAATTTTTTTCTTCTTCTAGATTTAATGTAAATTGGTTCGTACCGAAGACATTTTAAAAACTAAACCTCTTCTTATTTGTTAATCATTGTATATGATTAGCGTTATGACTCTCTCATAATTTATCGGTCCCAGAAGCTTTTGGTCCTAACAACTAAACCTTTATATAGTATGCTCAAAGTTGAATAAATTTATATTGATTATTCTTATTATTTAACTTTTTTGTATGAATATCTTATTAAGAACTATGTATATATAAGCCTATACCATGGAATAAAGTTAATAACCAGTGGTTTTATGCATCCCTATTAATGCATAAATAATATTTAATTGAATAATTAAAGTGTCAAAGTTAATCATATATAAATAGATTGTATATATATATAGATTTAATAAGTGATTAAGACCCAATTTTCTACTTACCGTAAATCTTCGAGTATAGTCCGCATTTTTTCCTGGAAATTTTAAGGTCAAAATCCCTGGTGCATACTATACATGTACTATACATGAGGTTTAGGTTTTTCCCCAAAAAAAACTCCTATACTTGCCCTACGGACTATACATAGGGGCGGACTATACTCGAAGATTTACGGTATTCTTTTGCTCTTAATTTATCCTGTGAATACAAAACAATTTGATACATATATCGTTTGTGGATGACGGGCTTCATAAACGGCCTCATCTATATTTTTCTTATGTTCTCACATAATGTAATTAATTACATACTAACTGAAAATACTAATATATATATTAACTCATTATACTTACAAATATATTTAAAAATAAAAAATACATTGAAATTTATATTTTAATTGAAGAAATTGCCATTTTGTATAATTATGTTATTTTAGAAGAAAAGCAATTTTCAAATATACATTACATTTTGTTATGAAGAATATTTGAGCGTCATTGGAAGTGTCATTAATCTCGATACAAGTACATTTACATACATATACCAGGGATATATAATCACTTAGTAATATACAAACAACATTTATTGTACTGGATATATGTAAACATACATAATAAAAGAGTGTTAAATGGAAATAGAGTCAAATTGGAGCATATCAATGCATAAATACTTATACATTTACTTAGAATAATTTTGACAACATTTGACAAATTTTTTGTCAAATAAGTAAGTTTAAGTCGTATATAAGTAGAAAAATTTTTAGTTTTAAAATTATTTTCTTTGTCAGAGAGCACAACTTATTAAGTCTTTATTATTACAATCATTATCAATTATGGAACTTATATAAAATATAATGAATTACTATGTAAATAGTCAAAAATAAAAATTATATAGTTACATGTGACGTTCATTTGAACATCAATTGCATTTCTTAATTCGAATCAACAACTTTAAGAGATGATCTTATTAATTAAAATTTTGTAACAAATGCTTTTGATCAACAAAATTTTATTTCACCTATTTGAGACAAAGGCTTACTATGCAATTAGAAAGCTATGTTGAAACCAATTTAAAACCAGGGCTAAATTGGCTCTAAACATCATAAACATAATGAAGTATATTGTGTTTTTTGGTCCTTAGTAAAAGTGCTATATATAATACTTGAATATATTTGTATTTATTAGTTTAGTCGGGATTCAATCACTTCTAGTTTTTATCTACATATATAGTTGAGGTTTTTAATTTCAAACTAGATGAATGTAAGTTTTGTTAGTAGTACGTTAGTCGCTATTTACATACAACATTCACAGGACCAATTACCGAAGACTGTTTGAGTTTGTACTGTACGTTTAGTTGCCTGAAAATAATAAATATTTACAATGTTTATCCTTCAAATTATTTCTACACACCTTCAAATATCAAATCCTCATAGATATTGTAGCTTGAGAGAAAGCTCTTGACTATGTAGATATGTAGTTCTGTGAGATAAGAAATATACAATTCGACTATATATATATTTTTTCTTGTTTTAGAATTAGTGTAATGATATATTTATGACAGTTACTCAAAAGTATAAAAAAATTCAAAGTATCATGAAGTAACTAAATACATACATTTTTAAGAAAAACTTCTAAAGTATTAATATGAAACTCCTCTTTTTAAAAAAGAATATTTCACTCTTGAGTATAAAACATTTATTTGGTAATTACTTTTCATGTACTTTGTTTCTTTATTTTCATATATGTAAATATTTTGAGGGGGGTGTACATACTTGATGGGGTATTTCATCATCTCCACACAAAAAGTCATATTATGAACATTTTTAAAAGATTAATTTTATTACAAGTCAATGAATAATTGGAGTATTTTTTAACTTTTTATCTCATGCATTGGACAAAATACTTTTTTTTTATTGTTAAACTGAGCAAGTATGAGCATCAGTTCAACAATGTCCTTGAATTTGATATTTTTGTGTCTCTCTGATGAAACAATGTTTTTCTTTGGGCGAAATAGATCCATGAAAATGTTATGAAAAGCTACTGAGACACAAAGCTTTTAGTTAGTTTGAACTGTTATTAAAGCTAATTGACGAGTTACTAGTTAGTTAAAATTGATCTTCTTTTCCCTCAGAAGTTGGAGGTCTCAATGGCTGGTTGTGTGGCTCCTTTATAACGTACTTATCTATTGCCTCCATGAATTTTTGTGTAATGATGAAACAACATATTAAATTTCTTTGTAAAGATTCAAAATATTATTGTATGCATATAAAAAATTAATTAGAGATAATATAATGTTACAGCCTCTCATGAGTTTATTATTTAATTCTTTGATTTTATATTAATCTTTCAACAATTAATTCAATCATAGAAGACATCTCTAAAATACCCTCAACCTTTTTTCTTCTACCAAAAAGAGTTAGCAAAGAGGCCCGTAATTATCTTGTTGTGGTTAGCTAATTATGTTAATCTTTCCAACTGTTGTACTGCTTTGTATTTCATAGTAAGGGTATTTGTAGCTTAACAAGAATTAAATCTAATACACAACAATCAATTGCAAACAAACAAACAATATATATATATATATAAGCTCTGGATGTTTTAGAGATATCATTGTAAAAGAAACTATTTATTACCATTTAATATAGATTCATCATTTACATTTCACATATAAAACTGATTTTTTTTTACAAATAATTCACTTCTGATTATGTACCAATTAGAGTTATTAATTATAATCAAAAAGTCAATAAGTCAGCCATTGCTATTTATAATTCAAGAATCCCTCAAATTTATATGGTTAAAAAAAATGATTGAAATAGGGGCCATTCTATTTTATTAAACTTTAAATATTTTTACTAACTAGTATGTAAATTTCACAGTTTATTCTATTTTTTGTAGAGTAAAAATAAATTTATACCATTTTTTTTTTCATCAAGAATTATAATTCGAAAAACTTTTAAAAACCATATATGTAATTTGAAAGTTTTTTTTCAACTAAAAGTATACTTTTTGTATTTATAGATACTTCTATTTAAAAAAATATCATATTTTATAATTTAACATTAACATAATGAAATTAACATAATGAAAATCGAATCTTATTTGTTCTTTTTTATATAACTAAAGATCCATTGGCTTTTAATCCTTTATATTCATAAATATTAATGTTTACATGAAGTTTTTTTTAAAAAATAAATCAAATATAAAACTCTCTAGGGTATATAGGTATTGGTTCAAAAATGTCACTGTGCTCTTATGAAGAAATAAAGCATTTTCAAATAAACACATTACATTTTTTTTTCAGGAACTAAAATTGAAAATTAAATCACATCAAAATTTCAATAATAGGAATCCTAATATCAATTATAATAAAGTTATTTTTAAATAAATGGAAAAACAGGAAAAAATGTCTCAGCAGCAATAGTGTTATTTTTTTTTTTTTTCAAATTATTTTACATTCTAAACATGAAAGCTAATCTATTTTCATCTCAAAAAAATAATTTGAAATATGAATTTGATGAATAAGTGATTTGAGCAAAATGGGGATCTGCTCTAACTTTCATAAAGTTTTTCTTTCTTTCAATCCAAGTTTATGCCCAAAATGCACTATTTTCAAAGAGATACAGTTAATTTTTTTCTCCACTCCCCCCCATATAGATTCATCTTAATACTTGATTCCGATTAGTTCTGGAATTGAGCTCGAGTACGAGCTTGTTCAAACAAAACGCAATGCATGATTTTTTGAAATTCCTTCCAATTACTTGTGTACGCATCTATTTATGATCAAGGGCTAAAATCAGGAGTACACAATCAGATAAATCAAAATGTAAACAATTTTTTTTTTCAATTTCAAGGACAATTTGCACTCGAATATCAAATTATTTGAGTTGTGAATTGACCAAGATACCACTTTTAGAGTAGAGTTGAAAAAATTGCAATTAATTAGTTCTATAGGATAGATCCGGTGCTCAAAATTGCGGTTATTGAAACTAGGTCCAAGACCTAACAAAATGTTAAGGAAATCCTCAAACGGCATCCATGATACCCCTATTCACAGATTGGAATAGAACTATCAAAATGATGTCAGTTGTAAATTTCACTCTTTAAAGATTTTTTTTACTGCATAAAGTTTAATGGAGTAGAAAGATTGAAGTTACTCCTCGAATCACTTCACAAAATAACATTACTAGTACTCTGCTTCCTATGAATGATGCTATTAGATAGTAAAGGGGTCTAGCTCCATTACTTAAAAGTTCACTGTGTTCTTTTCACTGGTGGTAAATTCATTTTATTCCCTTCACCGCAAGAAGAACTACCTACACAATATTTGGGAATTGTTCTTTCAACAAATTGATTCATTATTTTATATTTTAATATAAAAATAATAATTGTTCTCTATGCTTTTCTCATACCAACGCTAGTTTTGCTGGGGATTGAAAGACTCTACACACCACATACCATATGTATAAAGCCTTAAAAATATACGCAGTAGATTTATTTAATCAAGTAACAAAAGATGGCGTAAATTCAAATACTCAAATTTACTTTTTGTTCATTACAGATGTTTCATTAAAAACAAAAATAAACATATAATCAAAAAAAATTCCAAACAACTTGTTTACATACATATATCTTTTGATTTTGTTTGATTAATTAATTTTTTTAAATAAAAAAGTTTGATTGACACAATTAATACAAATATGTAGTTTGTTTATTTGATAACTCATCATATAATTATGAATTTTTATAACTGAGTAAGATATTTTAGCAAATGTTGTCGCAGCACTAAGTTAGCATTTGGGCATGCTTTTCTATCAAATCATTAATCTTAACAACATCTCTGAATTAATTTTCTTAGTTGAAAAAAAAAACCCGGATATTAATTTTGAAATAATATTATCTAATTAACTGTTTTATCTCTCTCTCTCTGCCATTATACGTTAAAAAACTACATAATAGACTAGTCTCTGATTTTAATTTTATTTTATGCTAAATTATATTTTGGAAAACTTCCAGCTTTCTTCCATGTTTTTTTTTTTAATTTGTAATTAAGTCTTATCATATAGCCCATTTGAAACAGGGCTTTTTTAAACTTTTTTTTACAAAATGCTTTTTTACTCATAATTATGAATATAACATAACTTTTATGTCTCTCTCTCTCTCTCCTTCAAATTAATTTTAGAATACAATTGCTTATTTAATTCAATTTTATTTTTTAACAATTAGTTTTACCTATCTATGGAAGTTAACTATTAATTATAGTTTGCTGATTTTGAGTATCTTTATATTAATTTTTATACATACATTTAAACAAAGAGTTTTTTTATTGCATGGGAAACTTTGTCAAATGCATGAAATGCATGTTGACAATTTTGCATTTTAGCAATGTTATTTCTAAAAAATCTAGATATGTTTAAGCAAGAAATAGAGTTAAAAAAACCAACTATGTAAATAAAATTAACTTGTCTTTAAATTAATAACGTATTTGCTTATTTCATTGTACAGATGATAAATGTAATTCAGTAATTACAAAAAATGGGATTTTTATACATTTCAAATCATAAACTTATTTTTGCTGAAGTCAAGAAGTTGACTCTATTTTTGATCTTTTGCTTTTCTTGATAAAAAATAATGTAATCGTTCTTGTACTTTCAACTAAGTCATTGTTTATTTGTCAATGATTTAAATAAAAAAAATTTTTTTGTCTGTGTAATTTCTTTATTTTTTCTGTTGAATAGTACAATGAAAATTGGTTTGGATTCATATCAAACCCAAGCTATAAATATTATTATACATGTGTATAAAAATATTATCTATTTTATAATAAATTATACAAAAGTCAAAGAAGTTTGGCTTCTTTTAGTAACTCATGTCTAGAACTATGGTTTGTGGATTTAATACACGACTGGTCATTTATTTATATATTTTCAATTGCTTCTTATTTGATATTAACTATCACTTGCCAACGTTTACATCTTTTTCAAATAGAAGAAGGGAAAAAATATATTATAATTAGAATCCTTGGAACCAATTGGAAAGCAATAAAAAAATTGACCGACCATATTTTAAGTCTCATATATATGAATTAAATCGACTTCAATTCAAGTCATCCTCAATACAATTATCCTATAAGTTCCTAATTTAAATTGAAATAAATTGGAGCATCAGGACTATATCTAGATACATGAGATTTAAAAAACGGTCGTTCATTTTTTTTTACTTCTTTTTAATTGGCTCTCTATACTTATAACGTGAATTAAAAAATGGATTATTTAATTTCTTGATTCCCATTAACTTGGTGTGATAACTACATTATCTATGCCACGACGGAATTGGTTTTATTTATGTTCAGTTAACAAACATTATAGGTAAAAAAAATTTCTTTCTAATATAGTATTTTATTTCACAAATGGACAAAGTTTTGCTCGTGATTGAATACTAATTTATTTTTATGAAGTTATAATTTAAACCCCCCCCCCAAAAAAAAAAAAAAAAAAAAAAAAAAAACCCTGAAAAACTTGTAAAATATCAAAATAAATGATAAAATTAAAATCAAGAAAAATGATGACACTGCTTATTCAAATATATGTATGTACATATAATATATTATGTATATATATTTATATATGACACAAAAGTGTCAATGCATATTTGAAATATGCCTAATCTAATAAAAAGAGAAAAAAAAGTTCAAAATTTATTTTGTAGTAAGCCGATAACAAGATTGTTTGATCGAATATATTATATATATTAATTTCATATATTGGAGAGTTATAGCGCAGTAACGATTAATTTGTGTTCAATTAATTAACGCTTCATCAAAACAAAAAAAAAAAAAATTAAAAAAAATAATTTAATGCATAGTGTCCAAAAATTAGACATTAAAATTTTGATTCCCCCAAATGAATCGTTGGATATACATACAAAGAAGTTTTATTTTTTTTTTGTAAAAAAGTACTTTAAATTATCAGGATTATACTTTATTTCACCTATAAAAGTATACTACCAATACATATATTACAAGCTATGATATTTTCTTTCCTTCATTTCATCATGGCTACTTTTCGGAGCCGGATATCTTGAGTATTTTTCTTTTTCGCTTTTTACATTTAAATTTAAGAGAAATTGTCAATTATAAAATTTTATCATTATAAATTTCCTCTATACTCTATTTGACTGACATTAAGGAGATGCTAAAATCCACTTAATAACTCTTTTTTAATTATATTACCTATGACATTAAATGTCCATATATAAGTTCATATAAGTAAGTACACACTACATTTAAACAGCAAATAAATAATATTAATTGCAACACCAGAGCTGTATGAATGGTGGTTGAACAAATAACACATGTTTTTGACACTTTACCTTTTCTTGTTAAAAACACCATTATATATATGTACATTTTAACAATATATATATATATGCTTATTTAGTTTGTGAGTAAGTTGGATAATGACATGCAAAAAATAAAATAGAAATCCTTAGTGAATATATATATATATATATTTATCTAAGTAGATGATATATGTTGTATGTACGTACATGAGCATAGTATGAAAATGAAGACACCGTCTGTATAAATTTCATTGATAAAGGTTCGTGCTGATTAAATTATATATAGGCATAGAAACCTTTAAATTGGAGCTATACATATATTTATATTTATATTTATTTTTATAAATGTATATAAAAATCTTTAATTAAATATGTCGCCTTAGAAGAAAAAAAATCCCCCCATTAATTTATGAGTTTGTTAAAATATTCTGTAAGATTATTATTAATAATAATAATAATAATAATATTTTGATGAAGATCTAATGTGAGAGGCAGCGTTGGCTTTCAATAGATCTTTTTGTTAAATTTCATATATTTAATTTTATATATATATTCCCTGGAATCTTCTATGCATTTGACTATATTGCTTATTTAAATAATGAAATTATTATTCTTTTTTTAAAAAAATATACATTTACAGAGCTTTCTTTATATTTATGTATGTATGTACATACTCTGTAATATGAATGTATATATATATAAGAAAAAAATCTCCGTGTCCTTTTTAATTCTGTGTAAATTGAATATTCAAATTATAATTGAAATAAGTTTTCTTTTTTCTTTAACAAAAAAGTAAATTAAATTCTGTATATATATGGTATATAAATATATAATTTGTGACACTGATAAAATCTATCTATAATTTTAGCTATACGTACCTTTAAAAATACTATTTAAAAAAAAAAGAAGTAATTATGTTGTATAGTGGCATCTTGAAAATAGGGCAATGGAAGTAAAAATATCGTAAAGTAAAGCTTAATGAGATTTCTTCATGAGCATAGAAAATGGTCTGCATTTTGATGGGAACGTGTATTTAGAAGCTTTCTCTTCAGGGGGTTCTAGTCTATGTACATAAGAGTGGAAAGGGAGGCCTCATTGGCAAAAATCTCAGAAGGACATGTCCGGTTCCCTTTAGGAAAGCTACCCCGTTTGAGTCTCAATTAATAAGATACAGGTTGCATCATTTTTTCCCTCGTCTCCTTTTCTCTTACCCGACTATGAAATGGAATTTTTGTACCTGGTTGACGACCTTTATTGAAGGAATGACTGAAAATCAGAGTCAATTTTGTTTAGTAGAACTTTGTTAGATGAAATATATTTATCAACGAATGTTCGCTTCATGACAAAGAATTTGTTTGAATGTCTTGTCTAACTATAAAAAAAAAATTATCTTCTTGCCTAAATAATGATGAGACGAAATATGACGAAAGAAAATGAATTGTTGAAAAAGTTGCTGAATTAAAACTAATGATTAAAAAAATAAAGTTATTTAGTTAGAAAAATAAGTTTAAAATTGTTTTTTTTTTAAATAAAAAAAACTTCATGTAAAGAGACGAAATGTAATAAAAAGAGAAGAAAATATAACAAAAGGAAATGATATGAAATAAGAAAAGTTAAAGTTGAAACAAATAGGGAAATTACTAACGACACTGTTAAAAAGCGAAAATGAAAAAAAAAAACTTGCTATGAACCCAAAATATCATCTATTTTGAAAATAGTTATACATAGTCCAAAACAATTAAATTGAAATGTTTTACAATACAAAGTATTATTATTTATACAGTTAAAATGTTTAAAAAGTGCTTAAATATAATTATAATCCAAAAGGGGCACTCAGTATTGAAAAAGAAAATACTTATTATTATCATTACATAAAACTGCATAATTTTAAAAATAGAGGCGAAGTTTAATAATAATTAATTAAAAGCATTATTTTTTACGTGGGGAGATATTTTGCATTTTGTATAAACAGCTGACAAAATATGTAGTAGCTTTTATTTATTACTTTCTATACCACATCATAACTACTAAAAGTGTGTATGTTATGGTAGAAACATAAATTTTAAAGAACCTTATCTTCAAAATTATGCACAGGTTTAAAATATACGCCCTCAAACAAATATTATTTACATGGCCATTTGGGCTAATAACCATCTATGTACATATCCCTACATTCAAACAAATTTATGAATGTGCTTCTAAATATTTAACAAGTCAAACCTTGTTCAATCCGGTAGAAAAACTCCTTTCAACAAGATGGAAATCCAATTCATACTGTCAAAAATCTCAGGAATGGCTCAAAAAAAGTTTCTTTATTAAGCATAATTGATATGGCATCCATCTAAACAAAATTTGAACCCTTTGGATTATTTTGTGTAGGGATATCTAGAGTCGAAGGTTAAAGTTCATTTCTTAAGCTTTTGAAAAGCCTCTAATAAAGCACATCTGTAGGGCATGCAGCTCATTCCAATCTCTCGTTTATCGAACGTAGTGGCTAACAACGGTGGTTATATTGAATAAGTTATTGATACAAAATTTATTAGTAATTTCTAAATACTAAAAAAATTTATTATTAATTTTAGCGTAAATTAATACCTTTATAATTTACAATAATAGATAACCCTGTATCTATGTACATGATTTAATATTATATTCTAAGAAATATAATGTTGTAAACACCTAGTTTATTTATTATATAGAAAGTTCTATATTTGTAGAAATGACATCATTGCCTTTTCTTCGAATGATAAGGAAACCTTTCAAAAAATTGAATAACTAGGTATTTATAATTGATGAATCTTATATTCTGCTTAGGGAAAATATACGTATGTAATTTTGTACCAACTAAATCTACCAACTGAAATCCTAGAAGTAACCATTTATCGCCCATTTATTGATTTATACTTCTTTATTACATTATATAGATCGATCTTATATATTAATATTCATATTTTATTGCATAATCTACATGGATTTCCAGTCTATAACCTAATAAGTAAATAATAATGCAATTAAATTATGTAGACAATTAATTCAAAGATGCATTTAAACACATCTTAATGGAAATATCATAAATATCTTTTTTAATTATTTACATATACACACGTAAAAGTTTTTGCAAACTCTATAAGATTACTTTTACATAAACAACTGAGAGAAAATATTAAAAAATATTGTATATCTTAAAAAAATAGAACAAAAGTTTATATATGTTGAACATTAGATAATATAGACAGCTATTGATTCCTTGTTTTAATCCTTTTCCCCATGTTTTCATTATTTAAACTTATTTTCATTTGAAATGCAATAGATTCAACTGTATTCGTAATTTGCAAAAGAGTATTTTTAATAGAGAATGTTTTTCGTTAAATATATCGAAATAGATTTTTTTTAAATCAATAATGATTGTTTAGGGAAATACATTTGACAATTAATTTTCAAACATATTTTAAAATATGTGACGTGTTTACTCCTTATTTGAGTCAAAAAGTTTGTTCAAATTAGAGTACCAATTGTGTTGGTCCTAGTGTTGAAATGCTGGGCATTATACATACAACGAGAGAAAAAGACTAGTAAATATTAAATGGAAATGATGTTTTTATTATGGCGTAATAGACGAACTTCAATAATTATTTTTAGCAAGAGCTAATGGTTAATTATATATTTATGATACGTATATAGCGAGAGTCCCTTTGCTCATTCGTTTGATTGACCAATCATTACGGTAAGCCAGGACAACAAAGGGTAACTTGACCCAGAAAAGGATATAAGCTATGTCCCATTGGCCAACGATGTTGCCCGAGGAAGCTGATTACAGACTGATTTCGAGGCCCAAATAGAATTTGAAGGCTTAGGAGATCAAATTTGAGGTTGCATAGTCAAGAATATCGGGAAATTGTCGATTTAGAGGATTGAAGTGAGATCAAATGACTTTTACGAGGTCATTTGAGATCGTTGAAGGCTGTTTGATGTTGCATTTAAACATTAAAGAGCGTACCATAGGGTTGCCTTTTTAAGGATAGTTATAAATATATATATATATATATATATATATATATATATGTAGGTAATTTGTGGACTACTTGATATTTATTAAAACAACTTCATTCTTCATATTGAAAACTCTGTAGACTTACATTTTGACATATTTTGAATAATAATGATTTATGAATAGTACATTTTGATAATTAAGGAACAAGCCCACTCATATTCTTCCTATAATTAATATACATACATATGTGTGTACATAGTTTAGATCCACAAAAATTCAATCGACTCCATTCCTCCTAATCATTATTATCATTTGATTTATGTGCTGAAACTTTTAAAATTCCTTTAGAAAGAAAAGTCTGCATCTACAACAGGAAGCATTATATAACTTTTATATATATATATTATTACATCTTCCTTGACTTTTCTCTACAAAGAAATGTGATTATTTCAATATTTTTACTCATCTGAGTTCCTTTAGAATCATATATTTATTCTATCTATGTATGTTCATATAAATCCCTTTTGCTTTTGAAATAGCGAAAACGTTATTTATCTGTAAATTGTACTTTTGCCTTTATCATAGAATTGAATGATTTGATATTATACATATACAAAAAAACAACAACATACATTGATCAGAATATATATATCTGAGGAAATAAATTTAATTCTAAGATACTTTCTGTGTTCTTTCAAGTACAGAAAGTCTGTGAAAGTCCCAAAAAGAGTAAAACAAATACAAAATAATAGTAAAAAAAAAATCTTTATTCAAACGGAATATAAAATCGTTAACACGTAGTCAACCTATTAAATAAGAGATACATATAATAATAATAATAATCAAATACCTATTAAGTTTTCAAACAAATTAAATTATGCTGACTTGGTGTAATTTGCTACTTTGATTGTTGTAATACCACTAACATAATAACTAAACATTATGTAAGCTATCACAATGGGAAGTAATAATATTTTTATTATAGCAATAACACTTTGTGAAAGGGATCTTGTGTGAAAATGTATTATGGATTATTTTTAGAATTTATTTTCTTTTTATTAAAAAATGAAGGTTATATTTTAGAGCTTTCTAATCAGTGATCGTTTAACTATGTATGTATTATATATGTATCTATATTTTTACATATATAATGTTTTAGTAAGAATTATAGTTTATTATATTTTAAAAACAAAATACACTCAAATATACATTTTATATGGTATAAATTTATAAATATATTTTTTAATTATTATTATTAGTAGTAAATGATACATTTTTACATTTAGAAAACACATTTCAAGATATGTATTTATGACATATTATCTATAAACATATATTATATGTCAGTCAAATGCTATAGATATTGAGTTTTCCAATCACTAGCAAAACTAACTTTATCAAATACCTTAAATCAAGCTCGTAAGTAAGCTTTTCTCCAATAATAAAATTAAAAAAAAAAGCTCAAAACTCAAAATCAGTTGGAAGTTAATTAATTCTCTCAATTGCGCAATAATAATTCATCATTATTTAATAATGGATATTTTTCAGTGATGAGAATTAATTCGAGTTCAACCAATCAATACTCATTTCACTATTGAGGGAAATCCAGAGCTGACTATAAAATACAGTGTACATTTTTTTGTATTGATTAGATAAATATATCTGTTAAAAAAAGATTTTCTGAATTAAAGCGATTAAATGTGAACATTCCAAATTATCCTTCCAAATACTTCATTGTTGTTTATTTGTCAATGACGTCAAAAGTCTTTGATTGGAAGTAATCTAAGAATTAATATGAATAAGAAAAATTTACTTTATGCAGCTCAATGAGGTTCAAAGTGGTGTTTTGATGACAGTTCAAGCTATTAATAATAATATCATGATACTTTTTCCCCCATTTTTGTAATAAGAAACATAAAATATTGCGAAATTTTAATTTTCTATAGGATTATAGCAGTTTTCCTGTCTTTTTTGTGCAAAAAAAAAAGATTATTTCTTTTTATAATTTTGATGCAAATTAACATTATGAAATAGAATAAATAATAATTAATGAATTGAAAATATGACGTTGATTATACGTAAATTCAATTAGACTTACTATTCAAATTATATTTAATTAAAATGTAAATCTATTTTTTGATTAGCTTAAAGTACTTTTTAGGTAGATTTACTTTTACAACAGTATGGAAAATATTAAATAAATATGAAATTATAATAATTTTTTTATAATTTTTTGTTTGTCTTTTTGAGTTGCCGTAATGGATGATATACTTATAAAACTAATTTGTTTTTATGTTTTGCAATTTAGTTTGAAAAACAACTAATTTATTTATCATAGTACAATATACCGTATGTTTAATAAGTAATTAATCAGTTAAATTGTCGAATGAAACCTTAGCCTGTCGTGCTCTTAAGTAGTCAAGAAGATTCAATGATTTACTCAACTAAAAACTAGGTAAGCCCTGGAATTAAACACAAAAGGATTAATTTTGAATTTGTAAAATATATAATATTATTTACTTTAAGTACTCTTATTTCATCTACATGTGGTTAGATTATTATGACAATTAGAGTTAGTTTCTAAATTTCTAATGAAATGACTAATTAAAAGTTGTTTTATATTTTTTTATTTGAGTTAAAAACGTAAGTTTAAAAAAAATCATATTTCTCCACTTTTTGAAATTGCGTGCATGATTGAACATTTCTGTGCTTTCAAATAAAAACCCAATACAATTAGAAAAATTGGTGTTGTTGTTTTTTGCCAAAATTTTACATAGGAAGAAGTTTTCTATAAATGTTGAATATTTCAAAAATCAATCAAAGTACAATTTTTCTTCACATTGAAGAATGAGGCGATTTTAGGTTAAATGTATCAAATCTAATTATAAAGCAAATAAAAATTTTCACTTTTCTCATTCTAGTTTTAAGATTCTGGCTCTACAAAGAGTTTTGACAATTTTGTATTTACTTTTTGAATGTCTGAAATTAACGTAGAATGATAAATTTGTATAAATTAGATGGCTGTAGGTGGTTATTCATGAGTCAAGAGGTTTACCGATTGATTTAACAAATTTGTCAAATAAAAAAGTGATAAGTATTTGGTTTAACTAACCCTTCATTTTAAGCCATGTGTTTTCTCAATCTATGTATCATGACGCAAAGTGTGCTCCAGAGAAATTACAAACACACTCCAAAATTCCTTTTACAATCTAATATAAACCAGTTCCATTTTTTTTCCAATGCTTCACCCCATGGTTATATGTGGATGTCACGAGTTCTAATGTTGTGGTTCATGAGACTAGACAGATGTTTCCTTATCAATTTCTGTGTTTTATGCAGATTTTTGGATTTTCAGGTCTTATTTTTGAACTAACATTACTGTATCGTCTGTAACTGACAATCATGAAAATCTACATATTTGACACAAAAGAACAGAAAGTGAACAAAAACCATCAATTTATTTATATATTTTCGAAGTTTCATAATAGCTGTCTCAGACTTTTGATAATGGTAAAATGCACATTACATGAAATTGTGTTAGTGTCATCAAAGTTTATATAATAGTTGGAAGAATCGTTTCATACGTATATGAAAAGGTGATATTTTTCTTTTCATCTGATATGAAACAGATCAAACAGACAACTATCAAAGCGGGTGCAATTTGTGATGTCCCTTATTATAATACATCTATTCCCATGGCTCATTGAATGGCAATAGTTTGAACTAGCTACATCTCAATTACGTATGAACATATCTCATTTATCAAATTTATAAAAGAACATTGTAATACGGAGCATTAATATTGGATGCTCTCAGTGCAAAATTACATTTTAAACTCGTCACATTAATAAAATAAAAAATATTTATTTTTGCAAATGTTAAAAGACCATATTTGCCTATCTACCAACATAGGTATATGCACATAAAATCACCAACTTTAATATATGTAGTCAAGTATGTATAACAAATTTAACTTCTTTTTAACATCATCAACTACAATTTTGACAACTTAATGCATCAGTCTCAAAATATAAAAGTATGTTATTATAAAATGTTTCTATTCATTTTTTTTTTTTTTTGAACTGAGTGTTAATTAAACTTATTCGAATAACTTTTTTTTTTAAAAATTCCAGGTCCCCTTATGTACACATATTAAAAGTGCATTTATTCGTTATTTATATGATATTTATATTAAAATTGACCAATGGGGAAATAAATAAAAGAAAATTGATTTATGTATATATTTATTTTAATAAAAGTAGAAATCATCAAACATTTTTCATCAAGATGTAAAAAATTAAGGGTCAAAAATTTTCTTGACTGCAGTCAAACTCTTTCAAAGCAATAAAATGAATCTTCAATGTAATCAATTTTCAAAATGATTGACTCATTTATTTTTGCAAGCTTTTGCTTCAAAAACATAATTCTTTAATTTATATGTACATATATTTTTATTTTCTTTGATAAAATTTGTATTTTTTATTACTTTTTTGCCAATATTAGTATTATTATAATGCTCAACAACTATTAAATGACTACTTTTACCTGTTGAATTATCTTCATTTTGGAAAGTATTACGAGAAGTTTTATGCATATAAGACAAATCGCATACATGCAGTTTGAAAATCGCTAGAAGTTTCTTTGACTTATAATTGTTTTTGTCATATTTTGTCCATATAAGCCAAAGTCATTCATATTGAAAAAAAAAATGTTATGTATTTTAATAAAATTTAAAAATATCTAAAAACAGCAAAGCCAAGGCCTAAAAAAAGTTTACTAGGAAAAGAGTAAAAATATATCAAACTCAATTTGTTTATTAGAATTTACTTATAAATAAAATTATTTTTAAAAAAATACAAATTTGATTAATATTTTTGGATTGGAATGTAATTTTCTGTTTTTTTAGGGAAAACCAATCATGTCAAAAAGTAATTGACACTCCAACTGTCTGTCTTTATGTGATAGAAAACAACAGTATATTTAAAATTAAAAATTTGTTATAACCAATGGTAATTTGTTTAGTTTTAGGAAAATTTTACTGAAGGAAAATAATTTTCTTGCATTTGAGTATCTTTATATTAGGGATCTGAGAGAATTATTCTATTTATATTAGAATAACACTGGTAGACTAATCTTTACTTCCTGGTCATTAGATAAAGATTTGATTAAAGATATTCAAACCAAGGAACAGTACTTTGGTCTAAAAATTCTCTATAATAAGGTTCTTAAAATACATTTATTTATTTTAAAAACCTTGTAGCCCCAGTTTTCCTATACCGAACTTTGCTTTTGTTAATGCTAAAAAAAAGTTGGGAATTTACTGTACTTACAATATACAGTAAGGATTGAAATTCTATTAAATAATTGATATATTATCACTGATGAAATGAGTAACTCATTTATAGGGTGTCTTATGCGCACTTATAATTAAAGAATTTACAGAACTATGACTCCTAAACTCATAATAAATATGTAACAATAATGGGTGAATAGATAGTTGTTTTTTTTAAATAAAATGAAGTGTTCAAACATTACTCTCTAGTAAACAATTCTTAATTTAAATGCTCTATCAAAAAAAAAAAAAAAATTCAAATTGTTTGTGACTGGAGTAAGTCTAGCTGTAATATTTTTTACGTCAATTAATTCAACACACAATTTTGTAAACAATAAAAATTATCAATACAATGCTTGAAACTATGATGTAATAATTGAATCTATTTTACATAAACCCATTGAGATTATTGACCTAAGAGCTGAGTTTGACATTTTTAATTTGATGCTTCAATTTAAGAGGTTAATGAAGAAAAAACAATGCATTTTTCTTACTGAATACTTAATCAAACTTGTTTATCTGTTTCTGAAGTAAAAAATTTACAGGATAAAATGGTTCATCTCATCTTTTATGTATGTACATTGTTAAAATTTGTAAAATCTGCTATAAGTTACAATTTATATGAATACACTCCAATAATTTTATATAGATATTACAATTTTTAATAAGTTATAATTTCTGTTCTTTATTGTGTTAACAAACTTTTGTTTAAATAATTTTCAAATGATAATTATATACGTATGAAATTCTTACGCATTTAATTCTTCATCTTTTTAATACATAACATTATTATTTCATAATATTTATTGATATATAATAATATAAAATTGTACAATATCTAAATTATTTATTTATTTGAGTATCTCTTTTATCGAATAAAAATAATTGAAGTTACCGAACGTGGAAAATCATAAAAACCAAAAAAAACAAACAAGAATAATTGAAAATAAATCTTATTGATAGTAATATATGACTAATTACAAGATAAATTGGAGTTTTTAGTAAGGATTAACTATTATCCACAAGCTAGTTAATTAATACTTTAAAGTGTATACATGTAATGCAAATTGTATCTAATTGAAATCATAGGTAATATATTTTTCTTTTAATTTTAAAGAAAAATTATCAAAAAATTATGTAAAATTTAATAAGATATATTTTTTATTACTTTTAAAATAAGTGACTTTCGATTTGAGTTTCTCCTACAAGTTTATCTTCCATTCAATGAGCTACATATAATATTGATACTGTTTAAGGAAAGCTTTTAGATTTTTAACTAGATCATAATACTTTTAAAACTATGCTAAAAACTAAAAAGAAAATTAATAAGAAGGAAAATTGATATATGTATGTAAATATATACTTTAATTCAATAAATGAGTATTAATTCATTTTTGACCTTAGATACTGAAAAACATTCAAATAAACGTTTACACAATTTGAATTCATCTTTCATTATAATTATTTTTTGTACTTTTATGTATGGTGTTTGCTTTAGCTATAAAAAGGAATTGTGAAATTTGTATATTGATTACTCTTGAAGAGAAAGAAAGAAATAACGAAGTGGATATTACATAATATTAAACATACATTTATATTTATAGTATGTAATCGATTCTTACAACCTTTTCTGCTGTACAAAAAAGTACCCTTTTTTATGCCCCTTTATACCTCCTAAATTACATTTTGGTTTGTATTTAATGGATCTCATATATAAAAGTTATATATAACTTTTAAAAAAAACCTAGTTAAGTTAGTTTCTTACCTAACAGCAGAAGTACGTTACATAAACATATTAAATTTAAAAATTGTGGAAATTTCCTTTTCTTCAATAAATAAGTAACTTTTGTAATCTCAATATCTTCAATGTTTAAATGAAAAATATTAAAATATATAATATGAACTTATAAAGACAACTTTGTGGCCAATGTTTGCTTGTAGGTAAAATAATTTTTAAATTTTTGCAAAAAATGATTCATTAAATGGTATTTTTAATGGAGATTTTATCAATTTATGTATTTTAATAGCTTCGTACAGATTATGAAAAAAATAATTCCCTCTGATAAATTTTTAAATCCTAAATGTTAAGGTTTTTAAAGAAATATCTAATTACATAAGGCAAAATAATATTTCTTTTAAAAATTTAGAAAATTTATTTTTTAATTGTCCCGAAATACAAAAAGTAAAAATAACAAAATAATTAAAGTTAAGCTTCCTTTAAAACTTAACTTGATAGAAAACAAACAAACATGATAATTACAGATCTGCAAATTTTCAAAGAGTTTAATTCAAATCATAAATAAGACATTTAAAATTGTTTTTATTGGTTTGTTCCTAGTACTTGAACAAATTTTCAAGAAGTATTTTAAATTTGTTTTTAGATTTACACTCTGAATTAAATTTTAAATTTGATACCAATTTTAGTTTGTATCAACTTGCCCCATTAATAGAAAGGGAACTATAAAATAGGTAAAGAAAAGAGAAAAAAAATGTTTTATTATTTATATCATTTGCTGTACATGCATAGATTTGCACCAACTAGTGTGTATCAAATAACCTTAAGCAATTATTTGACTTCCTATTTTAGTATATCACTGAATACTTAGTCGAGTAACAATATATTTTAGCTCTTGAATTATAACTATAAATACAAAATATTTTCATACAATCTAAATTGATACTTGAATTTTAGAAGAAAAGTAATTAATTCAGAGTGTAAATTCAGAAAATGAGTTACAGCTTAGGAACTGTCTACTCACTTCCCTTAATAAACCATAGCTAGTTTAGCTTCTTTTTAAAATACTATTCTTTGTGATTTTAACTAATACGAGTGGTAAGAAAAAGAAAAAAAACAACGCAATTTTTATATGTGATGATTCATACTATTAAATTCATACTATAGTTTCTCCTTCTACTAAAATTGTTTTTTTTAAACCTACAAAATATTGACTAAAAGACTTTGCTCATGGAAAAAAGTTTATTTTCTAACTATAGTATTGGTATATTGATAAAATTTGATTTTTTTCATATTTTTTTGAATTAAAAAGTTGATAGATAGAGCATACCAAAGTAGATCCACCTTGAGGCTACTTACAAATATCACAAAAAAAAGAAAAAAAATTAACTTGTTATTTACTATATGTACGCATGTATTTAAATATGTATAAAAAAATTCAAGTTATTTTTTAGTGACATATTTCTTTTAAAAAAAACAACTAAAATTATCTACCAATATAGCTCTACCACCCTTTAAATTGTTGAAGGTTTTCTTAAAGAAAAGTATAGAGAAAAATTATGTATATTACTAAAATACAGTGTAAAAGTAATTCTTCCCATGTAACTTTACGTTTTAATTTTACGATTCCCTATTAAACATCTTCCGTTATATGTAACTACCTATGTTGGTATAAGTTCTTTATAATATACAAAGATACATAGTTTATTAGAATTTGTTAAAAAATTTAATATTGACATAAATAAATCCAATGGTTCAATGAAAAAGATTAAAAATAGAACGATAGCAAATATAGAACATTCTTTCACAAATATGGCTTTTACAACTCTATCATATATATATATATATATTTCCTTTATTTATTAAAAGAAACGTGGAAATAAACGAAATTTTTAAAATATAATTGTCAGGCTTTTTTTATGTCAAATAATATGTAAAAAAACAAACCAATTCAATATGAATTGAATACTATATAATATTTTAAACACTCTAGAAAATTTTATTAAACAGACATTGAAATATTAATTATGGAACATTTAACTATATAAAAGTTATGCAAATTTTTGAAAAAGTTTATTTTTTTTTAAATTTCATAAAACTTTTATAGTTACTGAATGATTTACAGCTTGAACATTTATTTCTCTCCATGAATGATGAAATGACACATGATTCAAAATGTTGTTCATATGAAGTGTACTTTTTTCTTATACTATGAAAAGTGCTGGCCTTTTTGTTATACATGTATACATTTTGAAAAAACGACTCTTTTCCTCTCATTTCGAAAAAATATAGTTTAAGGAACGAGGAATAAATTCCTGGAGTGGGATCTCGACTCTTTGGATTTTATGGGTGATATATCAAATCCTTCATATATAAAAAAATATGAGATGGAATCAATATGTTTCACATATAGAGAAGGAAAAAGTCAAAGATGTGTCTGTTGGTAGTTGTGGATCATTTGCCAATAGATGATCTTAGATATAAATTATGTCTAAGCCATCAATTCAGCTGGGAATTTTTTTTTCATGGTACAGCAATACCTCATTTATTTCAAATTCGATCAGTCTGTACTTTGCTCAGGTACAGTTTTTTATTTCGAGACCATCATCTATTTACTAACATTCTCGAATAATCAGGGATATCCATGGAATCAATTACCTGAACAGTTGAACATATGATATTTCTATATTCAAATTAAAAGTACAAAATAATATTAAAAAAAAACAAAAAACAAATGTGATGTTATCCTTCGGACATTTAATGAAACATACCCATTTCATCTAGTTAAATCTATGACTCTCAGTCTATTCTCTCTATTTTCTATTTCCCTATTGTTTCATATTATTCTCTATAGTTTAAAGACGTGCTCTTCAAATAAATCAATTTCCGATAAGAAAGAGTGAAAATAAAAACACTCTGTAATTTGTATTTCGAGAAAAGTGAAAGTGTGAAATTCCAGGGTGTTGGCTAGACATTTTAGTCATCAATCACCCAGACAAAACATTTAACAGTGCAGCAGAGGGATATATGTACAATAATTGATAACAATTAATGATCACTGTATTTGAGGGTACGCCCATACACGTATGTACTCGTACTGCTTAATTATATTGGAGCTAGACATGGGCAAAATTCTGAGATACAATTGAGATTAAGGAAGAAAAGAAAAACATCAGTTGGGAATTACTACTACCTTGATGATCAATTTGAATTCAGTCTTCTCATTATCTTTACGAATAGAGCTGGCTAGAACTATAAGTAATTCAATTTCTGAATATTAAGAAATATTGCCAAAGAATGTGTGCTTCTCTTCTACTGGATTTTTGGCTATTCAAATTTACTCCAATCCGTTCAGTTCCCAATAGTTATTTAGTATAGTTTAATTTTGTCAAATAACAATCATCTGATAGAATGCAGCGGTACGAGATAGTAATTGCGAACCACGGTGTCTCACCCCAACAAAATGTCCATCCCTAATTGTAGCAATGTGTATAAACTCCCATAGGGAGAATAATAAAGTCAGATGTAAAGTCAATCTTACTCTCATTCACTGTCCTATCCGTTGCCAACACAGGGGCCCCCAACAAAAAAGTTGTAAATGTATTACAACTCCATCCTTATTCTCAATTACGCCATTGTGTACTTCACAGTGTCGTGCAAATTTATTTGGGAAAAGTAATAAATAACTTGTTCCGAGTTTTATATTAAAAAAATTAAAGCCTTTGACAAAGAGCAAAATAAATTGATTACTCATAAAATTAATGAGTGAGTATAATAAAAGTTATTCAATTTTTATAAAC
This sequence comes from Lepeophtheirus nordmannii, assembly GCA_963680855.1. Lineage (NCBI taxonomy): Eukaryota > Metazoa > Arthropoda > Copepoda > Siphonostomatoida > Caligidae > Lepeophtheirus > Lepeophtheirus nordmannii. Next base: position 17,280,983 of record OY804525.1, on the reverse strand, counting down.
TCAGTAAAAAAATAGTTTTAAATTTGGACCTTTCTAATTTTATATACATACATATGCTAAGTTAAAAGTTTTATTATTCAAAGAACAAAGCATGGCAGTCAAGTTATGGTACACGGAAAAATGAGTGACGAAACGAATGGAGTTATTACAACTTAAGTGTTTTTTTTTATATTAGCAACGGTGTCACAATAATTATTTTGCATAACAGCGTTATCAAACTACATAGTTACAATGATGGAAAATTATAGGGTATCCTGCCAATTCTTCTCAACTGTAGAACTATTCTTCAATTAATAGTAGTAAACTTTTACAAACTTGACAACAAGTAATTCTAATTCAATCAATCAATGTTTGAACATTGATTACACTTATATGGATAAATTCGACAGTTGACATAAAAATACATATAAACTGTTGATATTGTCAACTGTGTTTACAAAAAACAGAACGTATGTCATTCACGACTCTCATTTTGAAGGTTTGACAACTAGGTCAGATCCATGACATCACTTTTTTTAGTCAGTAGAAGCTGAAGGGTTTTGCGGTCAGTGTCTTTTGAGGTGAGTTTGACGAGATTTTTTTTGGAGTGACAACAAACAGTGTTCAAATTAAATATTTGGTTTTATAATAATGAATATATATGTAGGTATTATTAAATGTTTGTCATTATATAATTATGTAAGTAATTACTCTTATAATGGAAAAACAATTAATGTATGATTATAGTTGATGCCCGAGGTGTGAATTTGATCTAATCTACAAATAACGAGCTAAGCACATCACGTGTTATTTCTTTTTAATTTATCAACGTGCTTGGCTCTAATACCATATATAGGTGTGCAAACTATATTATAAATCGAATATATATATATACATATACCAATAATATCAACCACTGCGTTTTTGAGAATAACTCCAAAATAATTTATTTTCTGTTTGAATTACTTTTTTATTTACCAATTAACCTTTCACATTTCAGCGAGCCTTTTAAGGCCTCTCTTTTTTTTTTGTTTGTTCAATACATGTTTATGACACTTAAAACTATATTTCATCTTTAATAAAAGCTATTAGTGAGAAAAAACATTAGCTTAGAGTAAATTGAATCATAAATCTGTTCTTGAAATATGCTCCCAAGGCATATTAGTTGTCTCCTTGATTTAAATTAACAACCATATCATTAAAACTTACGGATATTTAAGGACTTTACGTTTATTGACTAATTGTTGTCTTTTTTTTTAAAAAAAAAAAAGGATGAAATCCAGATTTTACCCTCATTTAAAGGAACAAAGTGGAAGAAGCGTCATTATACATATACGTTAATTATATTTTTTTCACAAAAATAATTATATAAATAATTAGGTCACCATCAAAATCAATTTATTTATGTCATCAATAAGGACTGAAACCGTTAGTTGAATCACAAACAATCATAGCGAAATTTGTTATACATATATTTGTAAGATGTCATAAGCTTTTAAAAACTTGATTTTGCGATCAATTGATCAATTGTTTATAATAGTAAAATGTCATTTATTTATTTCAACATCATCAATAAAGTGCATTTTTAATAGTTAAATGTAAAATATCATTTTCATGTTAACACTGAAAATATTTAATGTTTTGAATCTTTTGGATATTGTTCATTTTCTTAAAAAACAATCTGCAATCTTATTTCTTTTTAAGAGTTGAAGAATTCAATCTTAACTATTGATTTTTTTTTTCATAAAAGGTAAACTATTATTAATTTACAAGAACAATTGATGTGACTTCCTCTCTTTCTCTGCATACATACTTACATAAATATATATAATGGCCATAAAGAAATTGTAATTAGAAAGCCCTTGAAATAATCAATAAGATTTGATTAATTAATGGAACTAAACAACATGAATACATGAACATATTGAAACGATGACCTTGCTATGGTATCTGAATAATTTAATCGTATTCATGAATTTATTAATGAGTTATTCGTTATGTCATGTACAAAGTAGAGTCCATCAACTCAAAAATTTTTTGAAGGAGAAGGAACTCAATAAACGATTAGTTAGCTGTTATATATATATATATATATAAATTGTCAATTTAAAATCCCCCTCTCTCAAAAAGTACTTTCTAAAAATATTACTATATATTGTGCTCGTCCGTTGATCATGAAAATAAATTTTTGCCCAGATTATATTACATTTGAACAGGTTAAGACTCAATTTTCTGTTTATTAATGATAATCAGAAAGCATTAATAAAGATAATACTATTTTCAAAGCAAAAACCAGTTCATATGATCAAATTTATATGCAATTATATTGGCAAACTATACCCGATGAACAATTATTTTGAAAAAGCCGATTAAATCAGCTCACTCTTGAATTGGTTAATCCTCCTACATTTGATATATGTACACGTTTTTTCAATCAATCTATATCGTTTGTTTAATGTAACATAGCAGATTGCTCCATTAAAAAATAACTAGTAAATTTCATGGATTAACGCACCATGTCCATGAATTGACAAATTAAATTCATGTTCTTATTTACCTCATAAGTATGTAAACAATAGAATTAGACCCTTGTTTTGACCAAGTTTCGCTGAGGGATCAGAAAAACCTCTGATTGTAGTTTGAGTAGACTTATTTGTATTTACATATTCATCATTTGTTTCATTTGTAACTAAAAGTACAGTATATTAATTTATATTTGTGTCCATGTAAGACTCTTAAAATATCTTTTGAATAATTATTTAGCTAGGATATATGAGTACGCTTTTAAATGTACTAATAATATAAAACCATACCCTACACATCCATTCCATGGAAAGCAGAGTCGTCTAAGACAGAGAAGAAGAAAAGTACAGCCAAAAATTTGGCTGAACAAATAGTTAAGTAGATATTTGCTTTAATAAAACCGAGGGGAACAAAGGTGATTAATTATTATGAATTATGCGTAAAGATCTCGAAGAATCGTGGTACTGTTTGGTTTTAGAAACATTTATTGCTCATTTTCAAAATGGATAATGTTGGTGATTGGTTGATACTCGTACAAAATGGGTAACCAAGAGCACTTCTGGTTAGAAGAGTGATGTAATAGCTATTTCATATATTGTGTGAAGATAATTTACCATCAATTTTACTTTTTTTCTGGGTTGTGTTTTTATGTGTACTTATCACGGCATTTTCTATATTAATCAAGAAAAATACAATGTAATTTGTCGTTAACTGTCGATTTGTTAATTTTTTTCTCCTTTAAAAGTATTTTGAACAGCAATGGGTTGAACTCCAGTTAATTGTTCTTTAACTCAGAATGATTCCGTAACATTAAATAAAGTAGAAAGTTTCACAATTCTGAAGGATTGGCCCTCTACCAACTAATTTGAGGGCTTTTTTCTCTTTCTTTAAGAGAATACCTCGTCATATATTTGTAAATTTGTAACAAGTCTTTATAATATAAACATATTTATGTACATATTTAGTTATTCAATACCAGACATAATCAACTAAAAAAACATTAATAATGGTTATTTATTGCATTGTTTTAGACAAGGAAAGAAAGAAGTTATTCCGACCACAAAACAAGGACCAGCAAAGTTTTCATATTTTCACTACATCCATAAGAAGTTTTTCTCAATAATACATTAATAGTATACACAGAAAAGTTATTACCCTAAAGGGAAAGCAACTGGTTTGTTCATATAAAAACTCAAAGACATTTACTTTTATTATTTACATTTGTTTGCATACATTCATGCTACAATTTGGACATTATTTTACCTTATTTGTATTGTGAAAGCATATTAATTTATCAAACTGGTCCTCTATGAGAAATAAGAAAGAATGGTGATAACCTCAGAATTATAATAAAGATTTCTTGTTGTCAATTTACATAGTCTTTCATACTCATTAGAAAGGGGGTTTTTTGTGGGTTTTTTTCATATCTCTCTATGTCAAATTATTTTAACTCAAATTTCTCTTACTTCCTTACATAATATTATTATACTCTTGGCAGTTAGGTAATTAAAGTTTTAATTCTTTTTAATATTCATATTCCTTCATGGAAAATTACAGCTTCTTTGGTAAAAGGAGACAATTTGGAGTCGATTCAGTACAAAAAAATGTGACGAAGGAACAAACATTTTATTTATTTTACTACTTATATATACATAGAGAAAAAGAAGATATAATATCTAAGGGCATCCAAATCTACTATCAAAAGGTACATAAAACTACAATTTTAGAACAGAAAAAGTGAAAATTAAATGCTCAAAAGAGATTAATATTTGAATAACAACTTTATGTTGATTCTTAAGCTTTAGAAAGGCTATAAAAGAAAGTGATAAATAGTGGCCTTTAGCTTGTTAAGATGGTGCTGTGTTTAGTATTTTTTTTTTTTTGGCGTACCTACATATATAAATTTGCATCCCTCAGAATTAACAAATTAGTTAATTATAAAATAAACTAATGTCCTTTTCTTGTGAACAAAATATAGGATCCTAGGAGCTAAAATTTATAAATAAGCTAATCACGTTTAACGTCATTTCATCATTTTCTTTTATAAATCTGAATTTTAGTGATTGCTATTTAAGATAAAATAAAAAAATATTGCTTTGTTTGTTGGGGACAAAAAGGGTTTTTCTTCTTCTTTTAGATAACGACCTTGAAAGGGATTGAAAAATTGTATGGGACAGATTGGGAAAATTAATTATTAAAGTTACAATAAAAAAATAGGATATATGTAAATCCAAATGATAAATACCAAAAAAAAAAATTTGCATTAGTAATATTGGCTAGACATTTTATATATGTACATATCTTACATTGTATATGAATATTTAATAAGCAAATACTCTATGATTGACATTTGTTTTTCCAACTATACTAAGAAATTTAATCTCTTGGAAGGCAAAAAGTAAATTTAATCGACTATACATACAATTAGCATTGAATAAGTAGTATACGTCATGTGCATGAATGTATATTCTTTCATTTTGTATGATGATTAATTATAAATAAACGTATCAAAATAGGCAAATAGTAATTAATAAATTAATAAATACAAATATGAATTATATATTATCATAGGCCTTTAAGATAAACGACAAATAAGTACGTATATGAATTTTGTATACCATGTTGATAATTTTTATGACTTGAAACAGTAAATTGAAAAAACAAGTGCAATTGATGTAAATGACCAGCGACAGACGTAACTGGCCTATAGTTCTGATGCTACAAAAATAAACTATTGCCATGAAATTCATACCACCATAGGTATATAATATAATGAGGAATATTAATAAAAAAATCAGTCTTTTCTGTCAACTTTTCTTTGAGATATTTAATAAAAACGGATTAATGAGGGTATTTATAAATAAATTCAATCAACAATAGACAAATACAACTATGTTGCAGTCAATTTTGGTGCATACTACTCCTAACTTCTTTTCTCCTTGTTGAGTCAAAAGGAAAAGGTGTTACAACTGTTTCCGGTCTTCCCTCTGGCTTACATCTTTGGATTTAATTATAACATTTTAAGTAATAAATATTAATTAATGCTATTATTTCATTTGTCTACTTATATTGAAAATATCCATCTATCAAAACCTTTCTTTTAAAAAAAAGAAAATGTAAAAAAAAAAGTTAAAAAGAGCAAATTAAAGCGCCATTAATTATATTTTTTATTTGATGGAAATGTAAGGATTAAAAAAAATCTAACTGTATTTTTTGTGCAATATCACATCTGAAGGATATTCGTACAAACAATGTGCTGCAAAATCCGTTTGTCAATTAGTATTTTTATATTTTATATCAACCATCAAATGCAAAGGTTGTCAACCTTTTGTGTGACAGAGTCATTTTATCTTTGTAGCTTCACTAAGGGCACATGTTTTTTGATTGTAGCACAAATTTGTATATTTTTTTGTGAATTAAGTTACTAAGTCAAATTTAAATCTGCTTTTTTTGATGCACCAGCAATGTTCTTGCAAAAGTTACAACTTGTGCCAACACAGTATAATAAAGGATGGAATTCATCATTCTATCAAAAAGGAAGGTTTTTGCAAATGATTTAAATTCTTCTGTTACTTTAATTCAAAATTTAAGAACAATAGATTAATTCACATCATTATTTCCCATTTCAAAAGATTAAACGTACAATCAAATATGCAAATTTTGAACTATAAAAAGTAGTTTTTTTAGGACAAAAACAAAGCACGCAACTCTATTATTACATTTAACTTTTTCTACAAATTTTGGAGAAAAAAAAAACTTAGTCAACATTAGTAAAAAAAACCATTAAACGTCATATCAAATAACTTCACTTCATACATACCAAAAAAACACAGGTATATATAAGTGTGTATTTATATGTTTATAAAGAGAAAGACCTTGAATGTAGGATTGTGCCTCTGTGTTTATTTTTTAATTCTCTTGAGAGGAGTAAACAATTCAATATACCTATGTTTGTATGTTCACCTATGTTTTTATATAAGTATATATATATATTTTGTTAAAAGGAAAGTAGCTAGTACGAGAAAGGAGCTCAAAATAAATAAAAATCTTAATGAAAAAACGTCAAATAAAAAACAAAATGCATTAACTTTCTTAAACAATGTATGTAAAGAACTCTACTGATTCTTTTTCTCTATATTTTACATAGTATTCCAGGTGACATTGAATAGTACTATGCAATGACTTTTTATAAATGATAAAAACAGTAAATAGAAAAAAGTAGTTGATTATTTATAATTGTTTATTCTTTTAAAACAAAAATTTACATATAATTTTAAATATAATAAATATACGAATCACTATAAAAACAATACTTCTTTTATCTGTTACAGGTATGTTGAGCATTCATTTAAGGAAGTATGAGCCGCAATCCTTTTCTTTTACATAGTAAAATTATCAAGTTAATTATTGCTCCAAAACCTTTGGAGAGCTCTGTCAAAAATGATTATTTTAATTTTCTTTTTTCTAATGTTTTTGCAAAGCTAATTATTATAATAAAAAAAATGACTTAAAGATGGTGTCAAATAATAAGGTGTGGTCAATATTTTTTCTAAAACAGGTATTTCATGAGAATAAAGCAATTATTGAAATTCCAGAAAGTATATTAAATATAGTTGACTTTTGGCTTTGCTTATGAAAATTGTTAATAAATATAAATTCTATGGCAATGATACTCAGTAGATGGGATACAGTGAGCGGATCCAAAATGTAAGTAACTGTCTTTAATTTTTATCTCCACCAAAATAATTAAGTATTATCTTAACCTTCAAAGAAATAAAATAATAAAACTACTGCACTCATTGTTTAAAATGACAATAAATCAATTTTTTCTTCAAAAGATTCCAATTAAGATAAAAAAACTAGATGTCAGGGCCAACTAAATGTCGAGTGATCAGTGGATGAAATACTTTATAAGTATTTTGCAGCATATTGACTTAGGATACTGTGTTTTTTATTGAAGGATCAATTGATAACCCTTGTTCCATGACACATTATGAAATTCAAACATTATATAATCCGGGTATTGATGGTTATTTCACTCTTGAATAAGTAATTTTAATCAGTCAAAATAAAATGGTAGAATCAATTTATGGGAGGTTGGTAAGCACAATTACTGTCGTTACATGTAAATAAATAGTTAATACGTAATAGAACATACAGATTGTAAATTTGTAAAACAAAATCCCAACTTGGTCACAACATATGTACACAATAGTTTTTATCATTCAAAAAAAAAGAAGAAAAAAGTAACACGTTGGTGCTTTTTAAAGGCTTAAAATGACAAAATTACAATTCAAAAAAGTTACCCATGCGTACACTTTAAAGTTCACACAGTTCACTCCATATCTGTATATTGGCACTCTAATGTAAGGTCATTAATTGATTCTTTAAGGGACTAAACATATGAGATAGGGTCGAAATTGCTAAGGAGTTGATTTATAGTCAAAACATATATGTATTGAGAGTTCAACTCTTAAAACATTTACCCGTTGCGGGTCCATTACTCATTTTTGAAAAAAAAAAAAGAGAAAAAAGATTTAGTGACCTTGCATGTCCCCTTGAAATATTAAAAATTGAATTACATAATTATAAAATAATATTGTTTGTAATTATGTAATTCAATACGATAATGAGTAAATTTATATATTTGATGGACAAAAAGACTTTTGTAAGAACTATTTACCAAATTTCACATATGAGCCCTATTAAATAGGATATATATATATATATATGGGTTCATTTTACTCATCTGGTATTAAGTGCATAGTAAACATCTGGTATTATTTTAAGGATAAATCAAAAGTTTTTACGTCTACATACTAAAGAAGAAAGGAGACGTGAATATGAATGATCTTTTCTATGTAAAAAAATATAGAACATATTTTAAAGTTACAAAGACCAACGCCTAATTGATCCTATCATTTCAGATTTAATTCACAAGTGTTCATCTATTAACTCTTTAGCTACATAATGCACATTAGAGTTCTGATCAATTCATCATTTTCATTTTGAAAGTGGACAATTTCATTCTTATTATACTGATTTACATATATCAAATAATCTTTGACTCTTCAAATAAAATGCTTCATCTTATTTTTTTCATTGTTAGACTTTATAAATTGTACAAGTTAGAACATGTTCAAAATATCAACTTGTGCCTAGTAAGAGGACATATACTATATGTATAAGAAATACTAGAATAATTAATGTTCTGAGTGAATTTTATTAGTTTTGTCAACATTACGTAATGTGATGAGATTTATTATAAGATTTTAAAAATCTACTTTTCTAAATCCTTTTCTTTCTTTTCTTTTTTCTTAAAAGACAAGAAATCTTATCATTGATTCATGAGAGCGAGAGAGAGAGGAAATGGTTCAATTCTTTTAAATTTTCCATCTATCTTGATACTTTTAATGTTGATTCATTTGGCCAAAAAGCACCACCTACAATATATGTATATTTATTTCGACAACGTAGTTATTTTGTTAGTTAAGCTAATTTTTTTAAATTCACTTCTTTGAATATTTAAGCTATGTCACATTAATTATTATTATTTTGCCTTGAAAGTTTATAAAGTAGAAAAAGTCAATAATAACTATTTTGAATACGAATTTCTATGTATGTTTATGGGAAAGATCACTTTTCCCCTGGCAAAAAGTTCACCATGAGACAATTCTATAGAAATATATTTTAATAGGTAAATTTTTTTTATACCTAGACATGTAAACAAAGCAATCCTTAGAGAATTAGGACTTCATTGCGAGTACCTAACACTTTAAAATCTAATACATAAGTTGATGACTAATAATAAATTTGTGCAAACCTATTTTTTAAAGGCAAACTTGTTTCTATTTTTAAGATACAAACGCCATCTGTTGACGGTTGCCAGATCTTTTTTAACATCCTCAAGAAGGAAAGTTATGAAATTACTAATATAAAGGTCATGTAAAGATATGTCAAAGAGAAGACCCAGATCTATCGATTTTTAAATCTGAATCAGATGATTTTCGAGTACGATGATACAGGAAAATATAATATATATTTACATATATGTAAACATATATATATATATATATAGTTAAACAGTTGGTACCCATGAACATATGTATATTCAAGAAACTACAAACAAAATGTACTAGAATGGTATCGCCAAAACATCACCAATGTACATACATATGTTTTGTCAGCTGTAATTTTTCCGCTTCTTATATTTGTTCTAAAGGTTGATTGATTGAACTGAGATATGTAGACGTTTGCTAGACTCTCAAAAATTCCTTACTATTAAATGAAAAAGGGAATGAAGCTAGCTTCTGTACTTTTTTGGGGCTTTTTTCTTTCTCTTTTTGGAGGAAAGATTGAGAGATACAATAATGATCTGTTATATGAAAAAGAGCGATTTATTTTAGATTGCAGCTGAGGATGAAAACGAAAAGGCTTCATTTCATTATTTAATCATGTATAGAAGGAATTAAAAGTATTCATTAGTGTCGAAGTGATTATTTTTGATTATTTTATGTATATTCATTGTTCAATACTTCACCCTGAGGAGAATTAATATTATTATTTTGTAGTCTAGTTGCCGTAGTAAACAACAAAATATTCGTGTAAAATTATAAGCAATAAAGAAAAATTGGTTTGTATTCTTATTTAGATTAAAGTTTCCCTGCTTATTTATTATTATGGGTCTGTTCGATATTATTTTTTACCAGATAGTTATTTTATTACTATAATTTCATTCATTTATTCGTGTTGGTAAATCACATACTTGCTACAAGAATCACTATAATTTTTTTTTACTAAATATTAGTTATCATTATAATGAAGTTTCCCAGCGTCGAACTTTCCACACAATCAATTGAGTAAAGTGAAATTTATACCAGTGAAAAAAGGAATCAAATTGAAATGTAATTTATGTTTATACTGTATGTAACAATAATCTATGAATTAACAAATTAAATCTATAAATAAATAAATATGTATGAAGTATTTGGAATCTACAAGCACCATTGTAATTACAATCCATTGATTTTGTAATTTCAAATTTACAATATTTGAAACATGACCTTCCAAATTATCTATTTGAATACTTTGACATTTTTTTTTGCTTCAAAAACCTCATACACACAACTACTATTGATTACATAGGAATATGTAGTCAATTGAACATGAACGTAAAAAAATGTAATTCCTTTACTTATAAACCTTCCAGTGTTGCAAACGTCATCGAAAAATTATTAAAAGCCTGCCACCTCTAAATATACTATTTAGAGATATTTAAGAGAAAGGCATTCATTTTTTTATATAAATAATTTTAAAAACAGTCACTCATTTGCATTGAAAAAAGAAATCAACACCTCAATATTATTTATTTCATAAAAAGTTAAGAATTATGGATCGTTTTTCAAATTTAAAAAATTTCTTTGTGCTAATACGTACTCATACTAACCTTTTTCTGTTTCTTCCTTTAACACATATATTTTTATATTTTGCATTTTTCCTTATTCGAATTGAACCATTATTTTAAGGAACCATTATACTAAAAACTATTAGAATATTAAACAATGGGCTAATTAAAGAATAATTAACTATGGTGTTAGCACATTTTTTCGTTTCGAACATTTTTTAAATAATCAAACATGGCTTTGATGTCGAATTGACCCGTAACATAAATGCCTTTCTAGAAAAAACATTGTGAGAGAAGGTTAAAAAATCAGAAATTTCTGCAGCTACAAATCATACTGTAGTGAAAACGAAAATTCTATAATTTGATGGCATGACGTATAATGGAGTTAGAAATACATTATCTGGCATTATTCAGAGACCTCAGCATGTATCTTAAAATTCTTGACCATGTCATAAAGGTGTCTAAGAAGGATTAGAATCAAAGAAAATTGACCACAACACTTTTATTGTTTGTTGTTGTTGTTGTTGTTTTTATTTTATGTTTTCTTTGTGGTGGCACATGTAATTTATGTATGTAAATTAAATGTTCTGGCTGTTATGTGCATATTTTATATTATTAATATTGTTACTCTATTCAAGGTTTTAGTATTCTTTTATCGTAAAAGACTAATTATTATAAGCTATAATAATAGTTATTTATATATTTTTGTAAATTCAATTCCCTTTAGAATGAAAAATATACAGGGTCCCCCATATTTATTGCAATACGACTTCAAGATAAGTTTAAATAAATTAACTTTAACATGTTAAATTTATTTGACACTTGATTTAATCTAAAATAAGTACATTCTATGTATTTGGTGTTAAAGGTGTTAAAAGTGTTTACTATAGTGATGGCTGTAGATAGAAAAGGCTTTCGTAAACCTCCATAAAAAATGGAACAGAAAATTGGTCAATGCAAAGAAACTACAAAGAGTCTACAAGAAAATTGACTGCTGAAGGAGGAATAAGTAAGACGTCAATGCGACGTTTACTTAAGGACAACTTCAGGACCTTCCCTTATAAAATGGTAAAGATTTATGAACTTTCAGATCTCTATGAATGCATGATACTTGATAGATGTCGCTATATCCAGAATCTCTTGAAAAACTGCACGCCACCCAAATTGATTTTGATTGATGAGAAGCAATTTGACATCCAGTAGTGTTTAATCATCCAAAATGATCAAGTGTGGGTAAGGATAAGTCTGTGAAGAAGAGGAAAGTAAATTTTTGATAAAATCCACGTTCTGAGATAGTCTGGGCAACAATCACAGCCACCGGAAGATAACCACCTGAAGTCAAAATTAACAGCCAACTTCACATTGAGATAATTTTAGAGACTCGATTACTTCCCTGGGCCTGTCAACATTTTGATGATGTACCTTGGAACCTCGAACAAGATTCTGCTTTTTTCTTTGCATTGACATTGACACAAAACTGGATTCAAGCTCATATCCCACCTTTTTTTATCAAAGATGAATGCCCATCAAGTAGGTAGCCCAAATATGAACCTTTTAGACTTCTCCGGTCTAATCTGTAGGTCTGTAAGTATTCCCAAGATTTATTTAGAAAGCTTAAAGTCCAAGTAACTACGAGAGCGGGCCTTAATACCCAAAAAGTGCTGTGCTCTAGTTGCAAAGCATTTCCTTACAGTTTGAATGCAATAATAAAAAATAAAGGAGATAACATCAAATAAATACAATTGATTATATATTGTTCTACTATGCATAGTTTACATATATGTAAGTTGTCAAAATTTTGTTTGTTTTTGTACATTTCCTTTTGAGTTATTTGAATAAACATGAGTTGCAATAAATATGGCAGACCCTGTATATTATTATATTAGCAAATAAGGACCATTTCAAAAAAAAAAAAAAATATCTGACATGTATGTAATTACGTAGTGGAAGGGAGTAAAGAGGATTGTAGTCCCATTGCAATTCAATAACTTTTGACATTTTATATGTAAAATTACTATATGTACGTGGTCTGATTAAAAGGAAACTCATGAATGACGTCAACGATGATTCAGATTAGCTAAAGAGGGCCATACATGCTATGTACATAGTTATGACGTCGAAACCAAAGATCGATCATCCCAAATGAAATGGAAATGAAAACAAAGATAGAAAGCTCACTGTTCTTCGATAACAATGGTGTTGTGCATCAAGAGTTCTTGTCAGTAGATCTTACAGCCAATTTAGAATACTATGTGAAATTTACATGATGACGTCTGCATCGATCAATACGAAGAAATCAACTGGAAATCTTGAAGAAATACAAGACATGGGTTTTGCACCATGATAATGCACCTGCACAAACTTCATGTCTTGCTTATTTTTTAGTTTTTGATCAAACACAACTACGTGATCATGTCTCAGCCATCTTATTTATCAATTTTAGCTCTCTGTGACTTTTTTCTGTCCCTGAAGTTAGAGGTATGCGAAGACTTATGAGTACGATTGACGAGATTATGATCACATTGCAGGAAGAGTTGAAGGTCATACCAAAAAGTACATACATATCAGAAGTGCTTCAAGGATTGGAAAAAAGGGCTGAGGAGACAAAATAGATATTGATGATGAATAAATACATATTTTTTCTAGAAAATACAGAATAACGCTTTTTTTTGTATCAAACCTATTACAGAAACTCATTGTTACTTCACGTACAACATCATGCTTGAAACCCTTTGCCTCAGCTCTAACTTTGTATGAAGAAAAATTTGTTTTTCTATGAACTTTTTATACATATAAATCTACTTTTAATTTGCAAACGATTATATGTACAAAAAATGTATAAAAAACTCTAATTTCCTATACGATAATTAAGTACTTGAAAAATCTTAAAAATGTTTGTACTACTACATATAGACAAAAAATACTGGGAATTTTGAATTTAACTTTTTTGGGATTCGAACCGGGATCAATTTTTTTGTTTTTAAGTTGACGCTACTGTCACAAACATCCGTCCGTTAGTGTTTGAGATACTCATCTTTATATGAACAGCTAAAATTGTTTTTTTTTTTTTAAATGTCTGAAAGATGATAACTAAGATGTAATTTAGAGGAATGTTGTTAAAACCCAAAAAGTTTAAATGAACATTCTTTTTATTATAAGTATTCAATTTAAATTTTGAGAATCTGCGGTTTATTTCTCGAGATACATACATAACCTAGTACTCAAGAAACCAATCTTTCAATTTTTAATTTTAATAGCACAGCTAAACTCTGCAGTTATCGATCTGTAGTTATTGACGGAATAAAATTTTTGTAACTGTTTTGAAAACTTTTTATAAAAACGTTGGCACATCTGCGTTGCATTTTGACTACTTTTGAGGAGGGTAAACGAATTTTGATGATTATAAAATATATTTTTTTACGCACAGTTGTATATATTTAGAAATTATACAAATGTAATTAATTAATCAAAAATATTAAATCCTGAATAAAGTATTAAATTCACAAAATCTACTAAGAAAAATAAATTAATTTCTTATGTGATCTCCATGTATTTTTTTTTTTCACCATTCAAATATAAATCTCGTCCTCCAATAATTAGTTGTATAAATTATTTATAAAGTTTTTTTATTAGATTAAAGCTTTATTAAATTACTTGAGCCATTCCATTAGAATGAAACAAATTGGTTATATACGTACCATTTCCTTTTTGTTCAAGCATAAAATACTTATATGAATTATATTTGTTGAATAATATGTTTATGCCAACGTTTTTTTAAAAATTTCCTTTCACCACAGTAAATATCATATTCTGCTACGTGACTCTTTTTTACCTACATATACATAGATATGTTGCTAAGTGTCTTTGCAACCTAATGTTAATGACATAAATTTCTTATATGTACATTCAATTAAAAAAAAAAAGAAGAAGTTATTGGAGTGTAACAAACAATGTGTCATGTAATTTAGGGGTATTCAATGGTGTACACACCATCTCCTTCCAGATAATAAATGAATTGCTATACCCCTTTTCATCTCTTTGTTTTTGTTTTGCTGCTTAATGATGTTTCAGTGTCGTATCGGTAGAGTAGTGATATTTGGGTAGTGACACATTCGAAACGGTTCAGTACTAAATATTGATCCATTTATGACATAAAAAAAAACCTAGATGCTTGTGGATAGTTAATTATTCCTTACCTGATTTTTTTGTGAAAAAAAAACATTAAATGGACCACTAATAAAAGTAAAAATCCCTTCTAAAAAAATAAGTTATAAAAAAGTCCTAGTCACGACCCTGCTTTTATGTGTATGTGAATTGCCTTTACGACATTTTTGTTATATTATATGTTTTAATTAAAAAAGTATCAAAATACCGATTTCGATTTTAGTTCCAGAGCTGGTGCGAAAATATTGCTATTGTGACAGGAGCCCATATTAATCGTTTTTTATTTATATATATTATATTTTTTTATTTTGTTACATATTTGCTATTGTGTAAATCCCAATTTCGGACACATTTAGTGAGATACAGCAAGTAAATATTTGAGTGATAAACAAATTTTGTTTTTAAATTTTTTTGAGATAACACTCGAACAAAAATTTATAACCAAAAAATTCGAAATACAAAAGACAAACAAAAAAAAACAAACAAAAATATGAAAAACTGAAATAAATGCCGATCAATTCATCTTATTTTTGAAGTATCAATCATATTTAATATTTCTAAATTTGACAATTGCTCTGAGATAATTACCCATCCCTGCTTTAGTACCATATACTCTTATCAAAATGAAATGTCCGATAAAATAATGTTCAAATGACTTGCTTTTGTTTTTTTACTTTTAAAATTGTAAAAACAAATGGTTTTTTCATTTTCTCAAAAATAATTGTTAAGGAAAAAAATATTGTTTCAACATTAAGAATGTCGTTTCTCATAATTTTCACATTAAATATAAATTCATGAAGCGCTATTTGCCTTTGGAAAGAATGTATTATTATTTTGTGATATTAACAATTAATCGTAAATAACGTAATTGCAATTCTAATCCTATTTCGATAAATGTAATCATTCGTAAACTGGAAGTGGTGGAGTAAAGACCTAGAATAGGAAATCAAATTAATATTTTTAGACTCACAGTTAAATAAAACTTTACACTTTGTAGAAAAATTAATTCAATTTAAGTGACTTTCTATATTTTTTCCACCCAATTTTACAAATTGTTATCAAGATTTAAAAAACATCTAACAAGTGTTCAATCAAAAATTCTTACAAATATGATCTGAAATGTTGAAAAAAAAAAAAATTACAGATGAACATAATTAGTGCATCATTAACTAACTTAAATAATTCACGATATTATCCAACCAACATTAAGATTTAAAATGTACTTTTCAGTCAGATCTCAATTATTTTTAACTACTGTGTATTAGTTTTTTGGATGTTGGTTGGTTAAACTCAAACTAATTCATATTTAACTAACTCTCAGAATAATTCCTGACTAATAAATTCAAAATTGTTCAACAGTTGGAATGTGTTAGTAAAGTATCAATTGATTTTGGGCCCATTTTAGTGTTATTAAGGATAATTTTAATACACGGGATACAAGTCGCAATAAATGATAATAAGTGTTATAAAAAATATACTAATAACTTTGGATTAGGGTTAAAAGGTGTGAAATTTCATTTTATAGCAAAGGCTATTTATAATTTTTATTGGTAGAATATTTTTAGGATAAAGATTTTTTTTCTTCATGTAAAATTGGAATACAAAAAATGGAAAAAATGGTAAAATTAATATATGTATTATGTTATACTTTAAGGGGGAAAAAAAGCTCGTACTCATATTGAAACATTATTTATTATTTTTTTAATACCTAAAATATACTCTACGATAAAAAATTTAAATATTTTGAACATTTTTTAAAATATTTAATTTATTATGTCTATAAAAAGTGTAGTATATTCATCAACACTGACTTCAAAACCCATACAAAACTTACTCATTTACACAAATAACTATAGAAACACAACATAGGTACGGAAGTGATAATAACAAAACAGTTCTAAAAAACTCAGAAATGAAGGAAATGCCAAGGAAAAAGTCCATTTATGAAATAAATGTTTTGTTCGTAGATAATTGAAAGCTATTTTTATTAAGATACAAAAATATTTTGAAAGAAATAACTTCTATTGTGTTCTATAAATATATACATAAAAAAATTCTTGGCAACCTGGGTTACAAAGAAGTAAAAAAAAAAAATTAATACCATCAAATTTAGTTCTTTGTGAAATGTTAATATTTTGTTTTCAAAAAAATTCTCTATCTCTCTTTTGGATTGTCATAGTCTAAGAAAATGAATATTAAAGTTAAAATCCACTATTAAAAAGGAATATGTGAGGTTAACACTGAAACGAACAAACACATAAACTACTAGAGATATAACAAATACTGAATGAAGTAGCACATAAAAGAATAATGACAATTATGTACAACCCACTTATTCTAGAGCAGCGTTTCTCAACCTTTTTTCCCTTTCGGAACCCTCAAAATATATCCCATGTCTCACGGAACCCTTGCGCAAAAAATGATTAATACCATACTTTCTCATCTTATATATCCCAAATGTAAACGATTAATTAGTTCTCTTAAGAGCCTGGCTTAGCAATAGGTCACTATAAAAAAAGTCAAAATTCTGGTGACAAAATTTTACCACACTGTAGAAAAAGTCTGAAAAGTGTAATAGCTTATATAATCTCATTTTTCTCGCGGAACCCTAGGGTTCCACGGAACCCCGGTTGAGAAACGCTGTTCTAGTGTAAGAGTGTACAAGTCGGGATTTTCATTGAAGTTGAAACTGCAAGTAAGTTACAAAAGATATAACTTATATCATAAAGTGTTTATTATTATTATTTTCATTCAAATATGTAAGTCTCAAATTATTCAATTTACCTATTCAACATTTATTTGAAATTCAAAACAAAAAGAGTATTTTTTTCTGAGTGAAAGGACCTTAATTTAGATATTTTGTTTAATTATTAGTTTTCAAGATAACCATGATTAATAAGGGTTCTAGAAGAAAAGAAAAAGTAATTCTCATGAGAAGTCCCACTATGCTACATTCTCCTCCCTAGTCTCACTATTTTTAATTGAAAGTCAAGGGAGGGGGGAATAATTATACTCGTAATATCTCATGACTTGTTCTTCCCTTGATATGCAGGTCCTTCGTGTGTGTATACATACAATCATGTGAATTATTACACTCGAATAATTGAAACACTGAAATGAATACTGTTGACTTGCATTAAAGTCTTTCAGTATCATATTGAATGATTTAAGAACCCAGGGACAATTTATATTTCCATTTGACCACAAAAGATTAGAATGAGCTGTAATATTTTGGTTACTCTTTTGAGCGCTTTATCTGAATATAATGATTGAACAAGTGTTGAGTATTAGTGATATAGCAATGAACAATGCCTTCTTACTTCTAATCATGGGGGAACATCCTTTTGACAACCAGCAGTGAATGTAATTGGTGTAGTAAGAATAAATTTATTATTTTATTTTGAAATTGAAGGTTGTATTGTATCCAGCCTCATTCAAGGAGTTTCAAAGGGCCCTTAAGCAATCAAAACATGACGGTCGGGCTCAACTATTTCCATTATTTTATTGACATTTTCGACAATTTGATTTTGAATTTATTTTACTTTTTACTTCTAATATTTTTCAATATTTTTCCTTCAGATTTATAATTAATACGCGTATAACTTTTTAAATTATTATATAAATGTCAAAACATATTTAAAAGAAATGTAAGTGCTGGTGTATGAAAATGTTTAAATTTAAATGTAGTTTTTGAAAATATTGATTAACATCCTTCTAAAAACTACAGGGATTGAAAAGATCTTTTTGGGAATATAAATTATGGTCCTGGAAAAGTCTTAGAAAAAATATTAAATTTCTTATTTTCAAAAGTTATACATTTATTGACGCTTAATAAGAAAATTCAATTTTCTTATTATTGTACATGCATAGTTTGTATTATTATTGGTAGAAAAAGTAATATAACATTAAAATCACTTAGAAATTAACATGCTTAGAAAGTAAAGTATTAAATATATGTATGCTTAACATGAAGAGAATATCTACTCATATTTGATTTATGTTGATTCCTTATTTGTAATAAATCATTTCAAAATCCAGAAAAACAAAAATTAAACACCTTCCCCATTGATTTAACTTCCTGATAACATCTTTGATAATACACACATATTTATTATGAAAAATAACTGATACCTCACAAAAATAATGTTGCTCGTAAAATGATATAACATATAGGGTAATTAAAAAAGTCTCGTTTCTATCTTTTTCAATGTTACGTCATATTATTATTATTATTACTTTTTTTAGTTATAGAAACAAAAGACTTTACTTAATGTAATTCTACATATATTTAGTCTGTAAAATTAAATATTTCTTCCTTTAAAAAAAAATTAAAAAAAATTAAATTATGAATAGTAGTCAACAAAATTTTCTAACTTGTTGAGACCATATATTAAGATAGTGGATTGATTGATACTTTCTTTTACTTTAATAAACCACAAAAGTACCATTTATAATCTGAATATATGTAGGTTTCTAGATTCTAGGAATATGTTATGAATTTTATTTCCCTTTCTGAATTTTTTGGCATGGTAGTAACAATGATGAAAATAAACCCTTAATCCTTATTCTCATAGAGTTGCCGTGCGGCAACATTTAATATGGAAATTATTTTGTATTTTCATCTATTAAAGTTCACTAGTTAAATAGGACATTTTCCTTTCCTTTTCTAATAGTTTTACACGTGTTTATTTTTTTTTTGTAATTTTCTGCTGAATGCTTAAATTCTAGAATAAAGCTGAAATTTTATTTTTCATACCAAAAAATGTCTACCATGTTTACTTAAGAATCAAATAATTATGCCTTCCAGAGTGATTTTGTGACAAATGTTGCCTTTAATGAAGAACTAAAAGGGGTTTTTTAGTATTATTCTAACGTCTGGGTCTACCTTGTTTGAGCAACAAGGATTCATTATGAACATCGGAAAATGTCTTCAAATCATTTAATATATAAAGCAATATGCAATAACAGATTTGATCACATCAATAGAAGTCTCCATTTCAAGAGTGAGTAATAGCAATTTACATAGATACAAATGACAAATATACAAAAAGAAGAAGACCCTCTGCTGAATATTCACCTTCAAAGTAATTTATGAATTATTTTGCGCCGCATCAAAATATTTCTTATGAGAACCTATGGTGGAGTATTTCGGAAAGTACAGTTGCAGACAAGTGATTCGAACTAAATCCATACAATTTAGCTATAATGTTTGTAGTAAATGTACAACTCCGAGACATTTGATCCGATTTATATTATACATATATTAGGGAAAGTCATTTCTGGGAAATACTGACCGTGCAATTGAGTTGAGCAAATATTCGGCTACATTATTTCAATTAATGCATGTGAACAACTCAATCAAATGCACTAATCAAGAACTGCAATTTGATAGATGGAGCAACGATGAAGAAACAGCCTTGTGGATCAATAAATCCATAAATAACGACTATCTGGCATTTACTAGATCATTGGATAAAAATATGGTTTGAGTAGTGGCTTCAACAATTAATGACAATGCTTTACCCAATACTACGAAGCGTTAGGTATGTACTTAATCTAAAAGAAAGGATCCTTCAAAGAATAATGGAGAAGTACAACGCAAATAGGTGTCATGTGGACAGTATGAATCAAAATGTATATAAATTACGTGTTGGGATAAGAGATAAAAATTGTTGTTGGTGTCTACTTACATAGCCTTTGCTTACATATATAACTCCATCATTCAGTTTAAATCCCCTTGAGGTTTAAAAGATTCTTAAATTGTACTCCAATGTCTTATTATTTTATTCAAAATGAGAAGTTACTTTAACATTCTAGATGATGACTTTGACCTTTTACTTTTAACTTTGTGATATTTACAGATCCAACAGTAACAGTTTTCCAATGAAAACAAAAACAAAAAAACATAGACAATAACTTAGTATTTTACCTAAATCCTATTTTTTAATAAATCACTGTCAACGAGCTTCGATTTCCAACACAGCTTACAGCACAAAAAGTATATGTAAGTGAATAGTTGACCTTTATAAATTAAATCTGCAGGATTATTATCTTTGACAAATCCATACCATGGATGATCTCCATACTCAGCTTCTTCAATATCTCCTAACTTATTTGATCCAAATGATCTGATTGAATCATTGAATTCTCCTTTTTCAATTATCAGATTTTATTAAAATATAACTTAATTTAATGATATTTGTTCATATGATCATCTCACAGAAGCCATCAAGGAACACAATCTTCTCTTTCAAGGATTTCAATTGTAGTTTGATTAATGTTGATTGTGCAGAAGGAATGATGAGTGAAAATAAGGAAGTCTTTCATTCATTAATTGTCACGCCAATTGCTTCAAATTTACTTACTTATGTAAGTAGAAATAAAATTAGATTTTCCTTATACTTACGACAATTGTAAGTTTTCCTCAATTAGTGTGTCCTAATACATATTTGTCTGACCTATTGTTCCATCCATGCTACTAACAGTCATTTCTTTTGCATTTGCATCTCTGTCATAGTTTAATGTTCGATGATAGTGCTTAATATTTGTACTTGTTGTGTACAAAATAGAAAGTTCTACAAACCATGATTTGTAAAATGGTTTTGTACAATTTGTATCTTGAGCACGTAAAAAATGGAACAGAGAGTTGTAAAAGAAAACTTTACAATAGTTGTGTGCATGATAATATGCTGAATGAAATGTACATACATACATACATACAATAAGTTAATACCGAAATCTTTGAACTTTACAATTATTTTATTAAACATAGAAATAAAAAAGCAACCAGAGTTTGATCGCTCTTAAACACATATATGTACATATTATAAAATTCATAAAGCCGTATCAAATTGTGCAAAGGTTTTCAATTTAACAATTTTGAAATACACGTAGGGTTTTACTAAATTGTATCACTTTATCACAAAGACTTTGAATAACTATTTTTGACAAGAAGGAATGGTTTGAACTTTATAAGCGCGTGTAAAAAAGCAAAAAGGCATTTTTCCTTTTGACGTAATAGAAGCGATAAGGAAAAATAGTGAACGTTTAGAATTTCATACTTTTAACAAAGTCATACCCATTTATTTTATAAAAGAAAGGAATTCTTTAATTAATATGAATTAATTTTTAAATTCGTATTGCAATTGTTAATTAATTATATGATATTTTCCCCTTGTTTTTTTAAGTAGAGTTTTATTGTCTTTCTCAACCTCTCCACAAAAAGAAATTTTTCCCAACTATTATTTATTCAATTATAAGAAGTTGTTTATGTAGAGAGCTTTGGTAATTTGATTTCTAGAGATCAACTTACATACATATGTATATAGAGCTGTTGATAATTTGGAGAGATCCGTTTAATTGTTTTTTGCTTTATTTTGCATCGTTTCATTCCCACCTATATTTTATTGTAAATTCTATGAATAGGTGGCAGCATGACACTCTGTGCCTCCATTTGTTGCACATCTTCCGTATCTCAAAGTTAGTTTTTTTGTTCGATTTAGTGAGGTATACATATGTAAATAGGAAGTAGACAACCATTTCTGAGCACATAGGATTTGTAATGACGTCACACATTAGCTCGACTTTTTAGAGGAAGATACAGATATATGTAGTTACAATGGACTTTCATCAATAAACTTGGATATTTATATCATGTATATGTATTCATCTGTATGAATAATACATGAATTGCATGAGTGATCATCTGTAATTATATGAGTTGAATTTGTCAAGGTCAAATATCATATATTGTATGAGAGAGTGTAGGATGTGTTGCACCAATCATATAACAACATATGGCTCAAGGAAAGCTGCCTCATGGAAAATTGACAAAACAGACAATTACTTATAGCAGAGATTTGCTCAATTTTCTGTTGAATCTTTTTTACTGAGGAATGTTTGATGGTAAAAGTAAGTAGAGATGTAATGTTATGCTAATTAGATCAATTAGTTAGTTATATTTTATCATTAAAAGCCACTCCAAATGCCTTATATAACATCATGCATGTATACCCTATAATATCTCAAAGTACAGCCAAGTCCACATATAGGCAGATTTGCAATGCAATGCGTAATATTGTCAGTAGCAATGTTGAGCATTACATCTTTTTGACTATAACATAATTTTGAATTCCTAAAAGTACTTATTGATTCCATAATTTTACTCCTTTTTGTTTTTTGTTGTTATCGAATCAAGAAATGGTATAAAGAGATAAAAAAATGGAATCATCTTGATTGTTGAATTTCATTATCTGTATCATAAAAGTTTTGAAGATATTCAAAAAAGGTATTATACATACATTGGGAATGTTCTCGAAGAAAGTGAAAATTCAAACCAAAGTTGCTTTAGAAGAAGTGTAAATTGTCAAATACATACGTGAATGAACATTACCATGAATCTACAAAGGCTGAATTGGATTACATCATATTCAAAAGAAAACTGAAAGATAAATCTTTTAAAAAGCCTCCCGACCAACACGTGCATTGGTTTCTAGAGTAACTACAAAATCCAATGAAGCTACGATAGCAGAATGGCCATCATTATCTAATGTTAGAAGACGTATTAGAGGAATGAATAAGTTCAGTGTTAATTTTCCACGATCTTATACAGGATTATCCATTCCTCTACAATTCAGCACGTTAGAGAGTACAAGTGAAAATTTTCTGCAATATGACTCTGGCAAGTATATTATGATAGAGACAGAATCTTTATTTTCGAGGACCGCTTTTGGTATTGAATATCTCTCAAATAATGATAAATAGGCAATTGATGGTATATTTAGGTTAGCACGAGATTTCCGTTATTAAGTTTTAACTGTGCACATTTAACTTTAAAATAGCAATGTTCCAAGATTATTTGTCTTTTTACCAAATAAGACTGAAACTATTTACATTAGATTTTTCGTAAGAATAAAGGAAATGCGCAAAAACATCCAAATTTGATTTCCATTGATACTGAAATGACTTTAATTAATGTTTTTCAGAGTATTTTTATTTCTAAATGACTGCTGTTTTCATTTATTGAAAAACATATATTATAAAATTGTTGAACATGGCTACATGTAACAATATCCTTCTATTCATACTTCTAGCCTTGCACTAGTGCCATCAGAAGATGTTTATTAAAGGGTATACATACAAGAGGTTATATAAGACATTTGTAATGGTTTTTAATGATAACATCAAACAAACTAAGAGATCTGTGTCTCAGAGTATTATATTTCAAATTTTTAAATCAAACATTTCTCATAAAATGCCTTAATGGAAAATGGGGCAAATCTCTTTTATGACAAATTTCCCTTCAAATAATTGTCCATCGGGCAATTTTACACTGAGCAGTTTTTCATGAAGCATGACATATGTATGCTCTAGTTTGAATATTTGTTCAAAAAAATTTCTGTATTATGCATATTTTATAACTTGCTTACAAATTTTAAAAGTGAACAAACATTAGTTGAAGTCTTTTCTTTTTTTTATTAATGCTTTTTAAAAAGTATTTGTAGACATGGACTGTGTGACACTGTGTTTTGTTTTTGGAGACAATGTATTTTTTTTTTTCTTATTAAAGTACCAAAAAGAACATATGATTTAAAAAATATGAAGAAATGATATTGTCTTAAAGACATAAACTATGAATTAAAGTAAATAAATCCCATTAATTCCTTATTAGGGATTATGAAAAGATTTACAAGGTTTTTTTGTGAGTACTTTAATGAATACTCCATTAATATAAATACTATCTCTTCAAGATAGTGACAATATTCACAAGAACATATCTTTAAAAAACATCTAAATTAGTTTTTTAAGGTAAAACCCAATCTAACAAAATGTATATTTACAAAACTCTACTCGTAGGGCACAAAAATGCATTATGAGGGCTAAAATGATGTTCATTTTTATATTTATCCAAGTATAAAACTATCATATACAGATGTTAGTAGCTCAGATAAAAGCATTAGTTTAAATTTTATTACTTATATTTATAAAAATTATCAATCTACCGGACACACAGGTTCTTTCTCTTATATTTTTTAAATAAATAAGACAAACAGAAAATAATTTGTGTAAATGCATAACTTCAAGGCCCGGTCAGTTTTCTCTTAACTTTTTTGTCTAACATATATATGTATAACATACTTTTTAAAGATTATTTGTTCAACGTAAAAAGTTATTCAAAAAGTTTATTTTTCAAAGAGATTACCGATTTTGTAAGCCTTGAAGGCAATCTCGTAATGTTAAGTTTTTGAAATTTTGAAATTAGTACATTGAATTACACAACAAAAATGGAAAAAAATTGGGGGTAAAACCTGAAAAATGTTTAAAACTTAATGTTCATTACACATATGAAATGCCTATATGAAGTTCTATGGGGGTAGAAAATGAATTAATCTTATTATACGATGATGCAATATGAATCCAAGATTCATTAGCTCACTTAAAATATGTTATGACTAGATTTATTAAATTTTGCTATTATATTTGAAATATTAATTCAATATTTTTTCTTTTCTACTATTATCGACCCTCTTAAAATTTTGGTATTCTTTTGCTTCCCCCCCCCCCCAAATATCTAAGTCTTGTTACTTCGATAATTAGTTTTTGTTTTACTGGATTTTGTTCCTTAATTGTCTTAGCCTCCCTGAAACTTAGAGGCATTTATTTTGTTGACTTGTGAGATTTATCGTTATATGTATGTATATATATTTAATCCTAAATATAATAACTCAAATGATAATAAAAAATTTGAGTTTCAAAAAATAGTTTTTTTTTTTTTCGTAGATAAAAAATAATCAAATACATAATACAATTTTTGTTGAAAAAGAATATTATTCAAAACTATATTTATGATACACATAAAAAAGTGACATTTTAATAAAAGTCTTAATACATGTCTTGATATCCCTTGATTTAGATTAACTCTAAAACTTGATAACAATCACTCAACTTTTTTTATTTAAAGAAGAAAAAAAAATTATATTAAAATTGGTTATAACTCTCAATTAAATTGTAATAAAATAGCAAATGTCCTATGGGATTTTTATAATGTGCTTTATTGCACATGAAAATTATACGGAACTTCAAATTGATTTTTATTTAATATATCATCATATATGATGATATATTGAATAAAATCAAATGAAATATTAACTATTCAATTTACAAAAAAATATATGTATATTTAATGAGCTAATGATAATCAAAATTAATGTTGTATTAAAAAATGAAACTATAAGAAAATATACGAGTAAATATAAATATCATTCATCTGACATGTCTGTTAGACGTCAATCAATCAATCAATCAATTTATTCTATAAAATATCATTTCCATTTAAAATGAATACTTCTTCTTCTTTTTTCACGAAATTTCATTTAAATAATTATAACTTTTAGAGTAATGTTTTAATTGTTAATTAATAAAAAAAAATATTTTGACATAAGATATATTTTAATTTTATTTTTTTCAATTTAAAGAAATAATAAATTTACTACTACTTAAAGCTTGTTTATTTAAATATTAAAAAAAATATCATTGAAATAATAATTATTTATACTATATGTGCCTAAGTGAACTTTGTAAATAAGTTGGGCTTATATTTTGTTCAAATTGCAGCTTGTATGGGAAAATAGTCATTGTAGAATTTTGAGCAAGTCGTATTT
This sequence comes from Lepeophtheirus nordmannii, assembly GCA_963680855.1. Lineage (NCBI taxonomy): Eukaryota > Metazoa > Arthropoda > Copepoda > Siphonostomatoida > Caligidae > Lepeophtheirus > Lepeophtheirus nordmannii. The sequence continues at coordinate 17,254,253 of OY804525.1, read as the reverse complement.
AAATTAAATCAATTACACTAAAAATGTACAAATCGCTTGTACATTTGGTTAATAAAGTATTGATATAAATTCCATTGGTTTTTTTTCTTCAAATATGTATCTAACAGTAATTTTTGACTTACAGTTGAGAAAAAAAAAAAAGACTGTAACCTTATGGAAAAATAGTGCGTATTGCTTTATAAACATATAGTTCTATAAAAATTGTACCAAATCAGCATTTTAATGTTAGATTTGTATATAAATAATAAAAAAAATATTCTATTTTTTCTAAATTATATAAAAAATAACTTTATTTCATCGAATAAATTATTATTGAACAAGGACTTTGACGAAAGAGTATATGTATGTAAAAAATAAAAGTTTGAACAAAACTAATAATATCTTCAGGTCACGTTTTCACTAAATTTATTTTCTTTTTTTTCATATTTATTTAAAAATCTATTTAATAATTTTATTAACTGATATTATTATGCTTTCTAATACTTTATTTTTTGTAAATAAAAATCTTTTATTTTCATACAAGTACATTTGATTTTCCCCCTCATTGTATGTATCTTGCACATTAAAGTATGTACATATATTGCAAGTATAATTCAAAAATTCACACTGTAAGTACCAATAAAGGAAAAATAAATGAGTTATTACATCAAATGATGGCAAATAAAATCAAATTACTCATGTTTTGATTGAACAAAGTTGAAACGATTTGATTATGATTGTATCTCTAAAGCTTTCCTTAGAAAAATTAAAAGAAAACAATCTACAAAATTAGGTGCTCATTAGTCAAGTATGTTATTATCCTTTTGGACTATTGGACTATATTCTTTATTTTGAGTTCACTAATCTGGAAATCAAGATATTGGTCTGTAAAATAAGGGTGAAAAAAACCATACATACACATTACTTTTATCTTCAAGTTTTCTGCAAAAAAAAAAAAAAAAGATTCCTCACAAACTTTCTTTTTTTTTTTTTTTTCAAATTCAAACAAAATCAAATAGAATTAATTCTATCTATAAACATAGATATGTTTATAGATATAGAATAGAATGAATGATATCTATAGATGATATCCTTTTAAAAAAACTTATAGACTCCTTGAAAGAATTACTAAACGAATCAACATCTAGCATTAAATCTACATATTACGTGTCTAGGTTTTATATGAATCTATTTTTGTTCTTGTTTTATACTACGTGATAAATAAAAAATGTGGTACTAAAGGAGGAGGAGGAGGAAAAACTTCTGCTTTATATATGGTGTATATAAACACTATATGTATGTATGTATGTTTATAATAAATAGTCTATTCCTCTTTCTATTTTAAAGTCAATTATCAGAATCCCACATTGAAATGTAACATATATTTTTATAAGTTGAAGTGTTTTCTATGAAAAATTTTTTATGTATTTTTGCCCGTATCTTTTTTTAAATTGATTGAAGTCTATTAATTGCTTTGATTGTTTTTCTAACATTCCTATGCTCAGTAGGTAGTACTTTGTTTTTTTGGTAGATTAGGGTTGTGTTTTTAGAGTTCTTATATGTATGTATATGTATTATTCATATTGATTTGATAATTGTTCAATTACACACATTTAAATTGTTGATGGAGTATTTTATCAACACTCTCAAAAGCTGCAAATTGCTAAAGTTATTTCACTTCCTATTAATGGAAAATAATGAGGCCAGCTTTCAGAGTCATGTTTTTTTATAGTCGATCCATTTTTCAAATTCTAGCTCCAAAATATTTTTTTTTTTTTTTGATTGAGTAAAAAGATAATTTTTGTTCTTTAACTAAATTTTTATTTTGCATGCCCTTTAAAATGGTTGGGTTCAATGTATTAATCTCAATGATTTATAAATTACAATTGAAAAGGTAAGTAGTGTCATGAGGCCCAGTCAATATATGTATTTTTACCACCAGTCTAGGTTGGGCGCAATATCAATAGAAGAATTGAAGTCTAATCAAGGCTTCAATAAAGTGTTCATGTCTCATAAACGACATCTTTCAGCAAGCTTAAAATTTAGAGCATTTTCTATTCCTAAAATAAAATAAAAACTATTGTTCTGAAAACCGTTGAATTCTGTCAGCATTGCATTAACTAAAATATATTTAACTCATCAACTACCATAAGTTTCTGGTGATTTATCTGGTCTTTTTTTATGTAGTTTAAATAAATAACGATATATATAATTTTTTACACAATGAATGTTATAGCTCTATGACATCGTAACGAGTTGATAGTAAGATGAAATACGGTCTTGCTTTTATTTTTTACATTTTATATGGACAGTGGGTTTAATCATCATAAATAATATCTTCAGCACCTTACTCTATATACGAGTATTTACTTGCGAAAGGGGGAAATTTTAAGGTCAGTTACTCTTCAATGTTTACAAATCATTATACAAATCATATTTTGGTAAACTACATATTTCTTATCCCCTCCTTTGGTAAAAAAAAAAAGTCAGTTTGAAAATCATACAAATTCCAATGTAGATATGCGAGGTTAAAGAAAAACCTTATACGTAGATATCTGTTTGCTAACTTTAGAAACCAAAACTGCTATACATATAAAGGAAGTTGAGTTTTACCATATGATCCCCTTGGGACTCCACGTCGAATAAGGAGGAATACTTTGTAACTTTATCAACTCATAAGTTGCCCTAGAAAGATTGGAGTTTTTTCTTTGTTTTCTCTTATTGTCATATTGTCTGGTAGATTTGCTAACTTGCTCCTGGAACTTAATAAGAGAAAGGACTACTCTACTGACTCCCATGAGTTAATTCCAATTGAAACTCTCTGTCAATTTATGAAATCAGTAAAGGATATAGAGAAAGAAGTTGACTCAAAACTATTCCCATCACGTTCCAAAATTGTTAATTGGGATTCATTGAACATAAGTAGAGATATAAGTAAGTAGTTGATATACTCTCAAAGAAATATGAACAAAATTCTAGAAAAAAAAAATATCATGGGAACTTTACATATCTGATGACTTTAAAAATGAAAGCATTGAACCTGTAAATGTAATATCAAGGATTTCTCGTGAAAACACATAAAATCATTTTGTTGTTATTACTATTTCCTCAAGGAGAGAAAATGTTATTAGAGTAAAAATATATGTTACATACACATACTCTAAACGTGAGACACTAAATAAGTATGTGTATAATATCTAATATAAAGGCCATTCACAAAGTTATGATATCTTCCAACAGATAAAACGATTGGGTCTGAGGTTTCTTACATACAGGAATTTTCTTTTTAGCAAGGACATCTATGTATGCAGTATTCATTGATAGACACACACACACATCTATGGCTTGTTTTATGTGTATGTTGGCTATAAAAAAGGAACAATATATGCTTATATATATATATATATATATATATAAAACAGTATTCCACCTAATAAAACAATTTTTTCTGTCAATATATGTACATTTTATAAATGTATATTAGAAATTTCTACGGGTCATTAAGCACGGCCTAATAAACCAAATATATATATATATCTTCATGCACAGTACTTTATTCAAGGAGTTGAATGGTTCATTATAACTTACTGATGTCTCATTACGTCACCACTATTCATTTGATTAACCTACATACACAAGGACTCCCAAAAAGGGATTCTATTGGGGTCTGTATGTATGGTGTGGAGGGGGAGGGGGGTAAAATTTGTGGCTGCAGAGTGGGGTGATCAATTCTATTCATGATAAAAGTGAAATGAGTCCAATATAATCATATCCACAAAGTTTATATAGGAAAAGTTCGTTCCTGAGGAGAATGAATACAGAAAGGGCCCCAAGTTTAGATTTAAGTTCAATCAATTAAAAAACTTTTACATTGAACAAAAGGAAACTTCAGCTGACACATTTTGTGTTCTTAAACATTTCACTCCTAATAAAAAAAAAATTCATTGAATCATTGAGTTACTCCAATTTTGAAAGAATATTTTTTTAGTCTTCTTTGATTATGGTTTGTAAATATGTATCATGCTCTCAATGTTGATTCATTTCATAATGAGAGTGCTTTCAAATGAAAAATGAAGGGATATTTTATTGATATTTTCTTGGTTTATGCTCTTCATGCACGTCTCAATCAATCATTCGTTTTTTTTCATTCACAAATTTATATAACTTATTCATATTTTATGATAATGTCATATAATAAACTATTTAAGAAATATATATATATATATAGTTCTTTTAGGATTTAGTTCATTAAAGATTTGACGTCAATAGAATAGGATGCTTTATTGGAAATGATGACTGCTAATCATTGTTATATAGTAGACGGTTTAGCTATTATTGAAAGTAATGACCCCTGAATCATACCCACATTTACATACATTAAATTAATTAAATTACGATACTAAAAAAAGACATCAACTCTTAAGAAGATATTTAATAGATTTTTGAATATTTAATTTAAATCTCATCTTATTGAATATTTACTGCCAATTTTTCAAAATTGCTTTAGATGAAAGATGAAAGGAGGTAGGTTGAGAGAGTCAAAAATAAAGATAAGGTATTGTTAGTTCATAATAATGATGACCAGTTATGACATTTGTAGTACTTTGTAGTCTAATGTATGATACATATATACTTTTGAGATTAAAGTTAATGTTTCTTTTGTGTTGATATTTGCTGCTAACTGACTGGATGATAATGTATGTAACTACTTTCCAAATCACAATTTATTTTTTAATAACTCGTTTTGCCATTAATTTTTTTTTAATGTTTCCAATTGATTTACAAAGAATTTCTTATTTCATTATAAATTTGCTATTTTTGAACTTTTTTTTTGTCTCTAACAAAAGAGAGCAAAAAGAAGAACCTTTTCGTCTATTCAAACAATAATTTTTTCCTATTAATTTTATTTAGTTTTGTTATTTTATCAAATAACTACACAGAAAGTGCATAATAAAATGACACTTCACTTTTTTCATCAAAGTTTATAACGATATAGGCTTACATATATATATATATATATAAATATGTACTTACGTATGAATAAAAATACCCATAAATATGTATATGTAAAAAAAGGCATAAAAAGCTATGAATAGAAAATATACCTAAATATATGCATTAAGTCCTTGACATTTTCATTATTTATCTACGTACAGCCTTTATTTCAACTTGTAATCGTAGCTACTTGATATTGAAAAAAAAAAAATGAAAAAATGTTAAAAAGTTTGGAAATTGATAAATTAATTATTGAAGGAATATAAAGAAAAAATGTAGGAAAACTAAAAGGCTAAATAGTATTGTGTGACTAGGGGTCATTAAGATACTTTTATTTGCTCCAGATTGTTACTTATAATAATAATAATAATAACAATATGTGAGATGAGGAGGAAAAATATTGGTAAAAGGTATATGTAAGCACATGGGTACATCTCACTATAAAACAGTGTTTCTCAAACTCTGCGCCCCGAAGAAAGAAAGAATGCACCACCCAATGCTTTTTCCTTTTAATGATATTGATATATGTTATGTAAACAAGAGCATTAAAAATATTATTTAATGGTGAGCCCCATGTGGGATAGTTTATCTCATTAATTAATATGCCCTGGTATATTAAAGTTTGAGAAGTACTGTTACAGGTAGAGTGTCTTGATTCACGATATTACAGATTGAATAATAAATCGAAATTGATGTCATGTTGATATTACAGTTAGTGAGACAATTTCAAAAAAAACAAAAAAAATCCTAGAGAAGCTTCAAATAAAGGATTTAAAAATGAAACAAATTACCGTATCGTTTTCGGATTATACGTCCCTCCGGATTATAAGTCGCACCAGTCAAAAAATGCATAATTAATGCATAGTCATCCTATAGTATAAGTCACACCCCCGGCCTAACTTTGAAAAAAAACATTGACTTATAATTCGAAAACTACGGTAAGTATTTTCATAGGAGAAAGAAATAGGATGGAAGTTTTATCATTAAATGTACAATTTGTTTGTCTATTACTCTTACGAAATGGCTAAATTCCGAGTTGATGATGTTTGGTGATATACACGACGAGCTTTTTGGGATAAACAAAAACACACTGTATTCTTCTCCCTTCAGCTGATTTTCATCATTTGACTCTTTTGATTTAAAGTAGCTGACTCTACGTGTTATAATCTCAAAAAGGGTATTATTATTATTTATGATTTTGATGTATAAAAAATATATTAAATTGGCCGCCCTTTTTTTGAATTTTTGATATACAAGTATTAACGATTGATTTATATATTGGTAGAATTTATCATTGTATAGTAGTATATCCAAATAATAACTCTGCCCAATATTAAAAAGTTGGCAACAAGGAACATACAGAAGGTTAGCTACTATATGTTTTTCCAAATTTTTCCTTTCCCTTTTGTAAGTCGAGGTTGCGAGTGAACAAAAAAGCTCGACGTGATGACTATTGGATGAAAATAAAGCTATCTACCCAAAATATCAACAACTCTTTTTTATTTCTTTGTCAGCTGTCAATTTGTCTCCTCTTACTTCTACTTTGTGCTCCAAAACTTGATTTGTTGAATTCAAATTATTTCTTGTTGAGCCTGTCTGAAAACATCCCAATTAATAAATACCAAAATAGTCCAACACTTGACCAAAATGACATAATTGACTGTTACATACAGTGATAATCTGACACCATGTGTTGATACATTCCCTATACAGCACATTTATAAAATTTAGCAAATTTTACCAAGAAAAAGCTGAGCTTTGTTGTCTCATTTAGGAGTGGATAGGTAATTCCTCTCTGAAATAGTATTTGTAGATGGCTCACGGCTGCCCCTGATTGGCTAGCTATCATACTTTTTTGAGTTCTATTTCTTCTTCTTTTACATGTAGAAGTGTTGAAAGATGCACCATGTGAAAGATGAAAAAAACCATGGATTTTTTTTTTCAAAATTTATGTAGAAAATATCATATTCTTGAGGAGGAAAGTTTTCAAATCAAACAGATCATTTTATGTAGACATATTCCTTTCTTTAAAAAAAAAAATCAAAATAGATGCATAGTTACTTTTGAAGGCACATAAAACTTTCCTCCGATGTATGTATGAATAAGGTATGCAATTGATTCAAGAGATTTATTTACATATCGTTCCATGTACATACATGATTTATTGAACCCTTTTCAATTCTAACATGATTATTCCTTTATACATATTTGTATATACATACCTAAGTATAATCTAATCATTACTTTTGTAATAAATAGACCATTTTTTACGTACAACTTTTTACATATACATATTACGAGAATATAGCCTTGATACAAATTGTGTAATGATAAAGTACACACATATGTTTCAATTTGTTCGTTTAGTTATATTTAAATTATGTATATATTTAAGTATATTTATCATTATTTATATTGATTAAAGTCTTAATCAGAGGTCAACCACCTTTAGGGGGTCATGTTAACTACTCTGTTCAAGTCAGTTTCTTCAATTTTTATAAGGACTATAAGTCTATATTATGAACAAATGCAGTAAAAAATAAATAACTATATTTTTTTATATTTTTTTGTAATCATTAATTTATTTTAATCTTTAGTTTAAATAAACAAAACATTTAATAAATGAACTTTAATTATGTAATATTTAGCTAAGGGAGGCTTTATATTTAAGTAAAGGAACTACAATGTCACTTTTTAAGCATATACTTTATGTTTTGATACAATATTAAATATTTTAAACAGTCTGTGTAATTAGTTTTATGGATATACTCTACATACTTTTTGAGACTGTCAGTGCTATAAACTAATATTTGAATCTTTCATGGTGAATAGTATTATTGAAAAGGGTTTTGTGATTAAAAAAAACCTTTGCATAAACATACATATAGTGAATCCCAAAATGATCGAATCTGGACTTGACGGGGCATAGCTGTACGTAATTCTACTGGGTATTACTGTAATATGTATTAATACATGTTATTCAACTCCACGGAATTATGTCTTATGATTTTACAATTAACCTTCTGCATCTATGGAGAACCTTGATATATGTATTTCCTAGAAAGCAAAATGAAAATGTTCATCATTATCATATAATAACGCTTAGCAATGCTTAAAAATCAAGGACATTAATTGTTTAAGAAAGGAAGCGTCTTTGGATTTTTAACTTTTTCACTACAACTCATCTTTCGTTTTCAAAAGAGTGTGTATATGAGTCAATGGATCTTATTTTAGTAATAATATTCAAAAACTTTTTTGATGCAAAAATTACTTTAAGATTGAAATGGTCTTTGCTGTGTCTTTAAACCTTTTCCAGCAGAAAAAAAGCCACAAATCAGTTGTTTGTTTGTAAATTCTTACCAAATATTGAATTATTCTTCATTCCATACAGGGAAATTGTTCAATATACTTTAATTGCTAATTAAAGTTGAAAAAATCAACAAAATATGTAAGTGCCAGAACGTAGAAAAATCCACAGCTGACAAAATAGAAAAGTGTACATTATGTTTGTAATAGGATATCGCTGTTTTCCCTGAAGTAAACTATAATTTAAGGAGTATTATAAATAAAAAACTAACTTATAAATTATTAAGTAAGGGGTAAGGTATCAAGGACGTCAACATAAAAGCAAGCATATCAGATTATTTTTTTATAATATTAGTTAGTATTCTATTTCTATTTTTGCAAATTATTCCTGTTCATAATTAATAACAACTTGAGATTTTATTTGTATGGACATATCAGAGCCAAATAAACTCTCACGAATCAAATGAAGGATCTAGAACAAGGATGTCAAACTCATTTCACATCAACCCCTAGGTAGACGTTGTGGGGCCGGACCATTAAAATTATAACATACTTAGCTATAAATAACCAAAATATCATGTCTTCCCTTTGTTTTGGTTTAAGGAAGATACAAGGACATTGTTAGGTTTAAATAAAAATTTATTGAGCAACACTTTAACAAAACATTTCACAAAATTTCACAAATTTAAAGTAACTGATATCGAAAATTATAATAATGAACTTTACATAAGACTTATAAAGAAAGGACTAACATGCGACCCCAGCGGATAATTCATGAATTACATTTAATGTCTTTTATATATATTTTTACCTTCAAATTATCCTACGGGCCTGATTGAATCTCCTTACGGGCCGGTTCCGTATGTTTGACACCCCTGATCTAGAATATAAACGTACGTAGCCCTTTTCTTTTTCTTTAAGGACACAATTGTGCTTTATACGTATATCTACTTATTGAATTGAACTTTGATTCTTTTTATCCTTTTTTTATAGTGAGATTTTGAAGTTCTTTAAAAAGAGAGAGAGAGACCCAAAACAATAGATGTGGAATGTCCTTCATTTGTACATTTACTCGTGGGTATTGAATGCCCCTCCCTCTTACCATGAATTTTAAAAATAGTAACTGCAATTCCTCAATATCTCAACACATCTTAAAAATTTGAATATGAAACCTGTCAAAACTAATTGACTAAAAGTTGCAAATATGAAGATGTTGCATTTGTCTAAAAGTAATTAAATAAATAGAAGTTTTCTCCTTTTTTTTTTTTACCTTTATTCACGATTCCTTTTGTCTCTAAGCACATCAATTATATTTAGTAATCTATTCCCTGTATTTCGTATCCTTTTGAAGAAGCATTATTGATTTTTGTCTTCTATCCCGATCCCATCAATCTTGATTTTGTTTCGCTACTTTACTGAATTGATACATCTGCAGAAATAATGTGTTCTACATCAATGTGCTCTTTAGCATGACTTCACAACAACAGCAGTATCTCATTATACAAAGCTAACATAATTCATAATTTTGTCCCCCCCCCCCCCTCCTCCTAGTATTTCATATATTTTCTTACATATATATATTATCTCTATATCAAATATACAATAGATACACATTTACTTGAACCCTTTTTTTCATCTACATACTCACTAAAGATAAAAGGCTTCTTTTCTTAGAAGCTTATGCTCAATATATGTTCATATACATACATACATACATATAGCTGCAGCATTAGAAGACTCCCCCCCCCCAAAAAAAAAAAAAAAAAAAAAAAAAAAATTACCATTCATTTAAAGACGCTCATTTTCCAACATATACATATTTATGTACATATGTAAACGTAGATATGAGCAAAACAATATTCAGTTTACAAGGACAGATGTGATTAAACGAGGGCTATTCATACTTTGTTTTATATATGTATATAAATAGCGAATATAACACAGGAATAACCCTTTCTCAGTAACAGCATAAGCTCCAAAGAGCTCTAAATACATATGTCAATATATGTACATATTTAATTGATTTTTTTTTTCTTTTCATAGAGAACTTTTTTCAACTTTATAGAAGGAGGGGGGGGGGGAGAGAGCTTGTCAAGGGTAGAATCAATATTTTTTGGCAAAAAGAAAGTCTATGAATAAGACTATAAATAAATAAACTTTGGCGGTATATTTGCAAGTTACAAGTTTACAATGTGCCACTGTCCCTCAGTTGTCAAGTGATTTAAAAAAATAGAGATTTGACATTTTATTTTAAGATTTGAAATGGTTTCGAATCTTTTATGTAATTATGTATGTAGATAGGAAATTTTGAGGAAATGTGTCTTTAATTCGTCACATAGTGTCGACTAAACTCCAAACTGAGAGTCCTTAGTTTGGTAAATTGTTTCATGGCGAACAATGAAAGGTGATTATAGACTAATTTTGAGTTTATAATTAACATTGAATCCTCCGGTTTTCACACTGATAATTCTTCAGGGAGAGGGCCGAATAATAATAATAAAAAATTTTAACCAACACAAAAAGGAAAAAATAAAAAATTGAATGGGGAATAAGGCTAATACTCCTTCACTTTGGAACTCTCTAGATAATTTAAAAAAAAAAAAGAAGATTTTAAAGCCTGACAGAGCCATTCCAATGCTTCAAGATACAATAATTAATAGAAATAGTTTATATATCTTTTATAAGATTGCACACACAGAGAGAATGTCTCTTTTTTTCCATTTCTTTTCATAATATTGATATTTATTTAAAAAATAATTTATGTTGATTATATTTATCCAATGGCTTGAACTGTCATAAATATAATCTTGATTTTATTATGGTCAGAAAATAAATTCTTTTTTTAAAAAAATAAGATTTGCAAATCTTGGGAGCCTATTCCTTCGGGCTTGGAGATAAAAAAAATTGAATGTTGTTTATGTTTATACATTATAAATAATCTTGCTTTAAATAAATTTAATTCAAGAATTTATGCAGCAAACATTCTGCTAGTATTTTAAAATAGAAATTCATTTATTTGACCATAATTATTTCGGTTGAATGAGCTCTAGTTTTTTATTGCTACATTGTGGTTATTGATTTTGTTTATAATTGTATGAAGTCCATCTACTACAATTCTGTGTATTTCATTTAATATGTTTTTGAATTGACTCTCATGGTGATGATATCCTAACATTTTATGTTTATGAGAGGAAACAAAATATATCAATGTCAATTTTATTTTTTATAAGCAAAAGAATTAATCCAAAACTTATTAAATTAAAATAGTGATAACAACATATGTATGTACAGTAATGGGAATTTTGACACTTTTGAGTAAGTCGTATGTATCATTTGCCTCACGAACTGTTCCTCATTTTAGTATTAATATATATATATTATTTAGATTTTGGTCCAATTAACACCCTTTTGACTTTTGATTTGAATTTAAAAACAGAAATCTATTAAATTTCAATAAGTTGACCCAGGCACGATTAGCTTTTGTGTTCATTCAAAATCTCGACTTTAAAATAGGAAAGGAAAAAATTGATGGAGCATTCGTAGTTCTATACCTTTTCAAGTTCAATATGGGAATAAGCAAGTTCAATGTGGGAATAAATACACTGAACTTCTTTATTCCCATATTGAATTTACTTATTAACATACTGAACTTGAAAAGGTATAGTATGCTAAGATATCTTTAATTAATGATCTTCAAGAAGTCGTAATATGCAGTCAGCTGCTTTAAAATACTGATAAAAAAAGGAAAATCAAGAATACAGGCCTTAGTTTATTCCAAAAAGACAGTCGTGAGGCGAGTGAGAGTAAATATTAAATAAAAAGCAACTAAAAAATAAAACAAAATAAATATGGCTTGTCGTGATGTACATACATAGGTCTCTCAATCCCAGCTCTTTGTGTGTATATAAAAGATCCAAGCATAGAAATTAATGTAAACCTACTGTTGATTGTATTTTTCTGCGAAATTATCTCGTACTGCTTTTGTAATAAATAAATACAACCAGCTCAATATTTTTTTTTTGCAACTGACACATTACTAATTCCCAGAGAGAGAGAGAGAGAGAGAGAGAGAGGAAAATTATTATTTTTGAATTTGAAATGTCATTTTCTATTTTATTTTTGAGAGACACCATGGCAACATTTCAGAAAGACATATATATATATATATATATATTCATACGAATTTCCCACGAGGAAATTTTAAAGCATATCAAAGATTCCTCAATATGATACTCTATTTATGTACATCCCTTGCTAATTTTAAAAAGGAATTTGAATAAAGATATATTGGATACTTAGGACACTGCTGTGATTTAAGAAGTAATATATTGTGGCTATGTATGTACTTATCATAATTACATCACTCCAAATATGTTATCAAATTTTGTACAATGATTTACTGCCTATTTTTAATTTTCTTTTTGCCTTTCTTTTTATTATAAACCACCACATACATACATACATACATATATTTATTCCATAGTAAGATGTACACTTCTCTGCTCCTCTCTCTCTCTCTCTCTTATCAAAAAATGAGATGGATATAATAAGTAGTAGTAAGTAGTAAGTAGAGCAAATGAAGTTATTGAATGAATTTAAAAGTGATAATCTCTTCATTTCTGCATGCATATCACCATATCTAACAAATTGAGTCATTACTCTCATTTGATGATGATCGTCTCATTTATGAGCGTCTGCGATTTTTGATTAGGTTTCAAGGGATAAATTTACATAATGAGAAGAAATAATAAGTAGGCACTTGAAAGGCATGATAAGCGTGCATATATATATATATATATGTGTATCTAAGGATCTTAGTTAATTGATTATATCATTAAGTTAGTTTTTTTTTTTTACTAATCGTCATTACTCTTAAAGATGGCGTCCATAAAAATCAAAGGAACTAAAGAGCCATCAAACTATTCTTGCTACAACTACCAATTAGTACATTTCCCTTCTATGTAGTAACGTCTTTTACTACTCACTTTTCATAATGATTTGTTTGTGAGTTAGTGAAGGTGATTATTTTTTTTCCACTCTGCTCCTTATTCCTGCTCGTTTGATTACTTTTATTATATTATATATTCATTCGTATACTTAGTAAGTCACAAGATAATATGTATGTATATACATATATGTATTAGTTAATGATCCAAAGGGTGCACATTCATAAGCTTCACCAAGATAAGTATAGAATGTACATATGCATGTTATTCTGTCAAGATAAAAACAAGATGCTCCATTGTATTTTTCAACTAAAAATAATATAATGAGCTTTCATTTTTGTTGATATATATATATATATATTACTCTGATTTGACTTTTAAATATCCTGCAACAAATGACGCTTAAAAGTCCGTAAAATTCATTGTACGACGAAAAGAAAACGATGACCAAATTAAATACTTAAATAATGTTTGAATATATGATTGGCCCATAATTGCCCCAAAAATTGGTTTATCAAATATTGGGAAGTAACAAATATATAAAATGAGAGTTTGTTTTTTTTATATTTGTTCAAGATGCTTTTGTGTTGATACTTTCCATGTGTGAAAAATATCTATTCATTTGTTCAAACTCTTTAGCAAATGTGAGTCTGTTTTTAAAAAAATATATTTTTTATATGTATTTATAAATATAAATTTATTTGAATGTGTCAAGCATATAATGTACTTATGTAAAAGTACTCTAATCCTTTCAAAATGAAAGGCTTTAAAAGAAATTATACCTTTCCATAGACTTAAATAAATTATCATTCTCTTCATTAATATTTTCATTTCTTCATCCATACATACATATGGAATTAATAAGATAATTCCACACTTGAAGAAAATTTACCTTTTTTTTAGCCGAAATTGGTTTAAAATTGGACTTTTGTTTTAATTAGTTAGGGTATTAGTCAGTAATCTGCAATTAGTTATATTCTATTATTTCCTGAGAATTTTCTATTTCATTTTTTTTTTTTAAAAAAAGACAAAAATACAAAGAGAATATGATCTCATTTTCTTATATAACTTAATGTTGATTTAAAATATAAGCCCTTATTTCATTTTATCTATAGCACAATGACATCTTTTTTGCATACGTTAACTTTTTTTTTTTTAAAGGGAAATAAAAATGGACCAAAATAAGTCGATATTAGTCAATCAATTCTTTCTAACCGTTGGATAATAATTATTGATTTAAAAAAAGAGAAGAGTTCAAATCTCTTACTAAGAGATAATTCGACTTCAATTAATAAAATTTCACTAACAAGGGGATACTAAATGACAAAAGAATTAAGTAAAATTCCTATATATATTGTATATTCTTGTAGAGGTTGCAGTTAAAGAATAGAATGAACCATATTAAAAAAATAATTTACAGTGCTCGTGATGAAGTTTATTCAATTATGGAAACTCCATGAGATGACAAATACCTTAATTGTGTGATTTTGTAATGACATTATTTATTGATGGGGTTCCTATGGGCCATTATACAAATCAAGTGCTATATATACAATAAATAAGTAATATTAATAGATTAAAATGAAATGATTGCCTCAATATTTAGATGTCTGGTACTATAACCTTTTATTATTTCCTTATTGTTTTTTTTTTGGTTTTTTTTTTTTTTTTCAAAAAACGTGTGTATTATCTTGTTTACTGCCTGTTTCTGCTTCTCCTTTGACATCAATTCCTAATATATCATCATTATTTTATATCTAGTTTTTCTGGTTTTTTCTAAAATATTTTAAGTGTTTTGACTCTTTCTAATCGAGATTTGAATTTATAATTGAACTATTATTGAATTTGGTTCATGTAATTAAAGAAAAAAAATGAGTAAACAAGAAAAATATGCTCAATTGAGGTAATGACCACAAAACTGTTTAAGAAAATACAAACATATTTGTCCATTCACAAAATCTTCATTTTTTGATTAAATTTTGCTTCATTTTGTAAATAACAAATAAATAAGTTAAAAGCTCGAGTTTAAATACAATTTATTTATTTTATCCTCAGAAACTCAAATTGTTCATCAATACACACGTATGTGTATTGGCTTGAAACATCTTCGAAGGAGAAAGTATTTTAAATAAAAATTTAATATGCCTTTATGGACTGTAGTGGCGAATTACTCCAAGAAAGTTTTCACATTAGGGTTTGAAGGAAAAACAACGGAGTGTTCAACAAATCAGTATGTGAGGTACAAATTGAAATTTCTACAAGTTTCAACTTGTACACAACATACATACATGTGTTAATAAATACCACTGTATAAAAGTATAAAAAGACGACCTCCATGTCAATTCATATGTCATTTTACAAATGTTGTAGATATTTACGTATCTAAAAATAGGAATTTCATATTAATTTTAAAAACAAGTGTAAGGGATATGGCACCATAGTATAACTACTTGTGTCCATGAATTTTTAAGCAATGGTAAATATATAGTTGCTACCAAATAATTTGTTTATCTATCTTCAAATACATATATGCATAGAAGTAAAAAAAAATGTAGTATAGAATTATCATATTTTGTCCATTTTTTTTAGTATATTTTTCAGTTGCTTTTTATAGGGTTTTTATAAGTACATACACACTCTAGTACAAACAGTGGGGAAACCATGTGTAAATAACAATTTACCCGTCATTACACAGATATGTAGCATTGCCGTTCTTACAGCTGACCATTAACTTTTTTCGTAAGTTCATTACTAAATGAATTTGAAAGTTTTTAAAATGATTTTTTAATTTTTTATTTGTTCATATATAGAATATATATAAGTTCTGACTATCTGTTTGTCTGCTACCTATAGAGGCTTAAACTACTGGATTGAACAGATTTTTGGTGTGGGATCCCTATAAAACATCTCAATGAAGATAAATTACTACTTTTTATTATTTGGGGCCCAAGTGCAAGTCGTTTGGGTGACTGTAAATTCAGTTTGTGTTCCAATGCCCTAAAGCATTAGGCCTTTTTCTTAACATAAAGTTGTCTAGTCTGAAAAATAAATTTTTTAGGCTATAATAAGTAATTAATAATATCATTTTTTGTGGAGGGATTTAAGCCAAAACAAAGCAAAATAGGAGGTTCAATCATTATCATATAAAAATTGTCCATTTTACATTTTCATACAGTATAAAATAATTGATTTTTATCCGTCAGGACTTCTTTATGGCTATAATAATAATAATTTATAAATAATGTAACTAAAAACTATTCATAGTATTTATGTTTCTGTTTTTTTTTCTTTTGCAGGTATGTTTACTGACAATTATTATACTGTTTTGTTCACAGGTATATTTTTATTGGACTTATAAATAGATAAAATTGAAAATAAGTGAAGTCAAAATAAAAAATATTATTGGATAATAATATAAGATTTTCCAATCTCTAGCAACAGTAAGTGAATTTGTCAAATAATGTAAAATATCTCCCTTCCGCCTTTTTGTCTTGAATTTCAAGGCTATATACAAAGCGCTACAGAGCTTGTATCTGGCAATACTATACATCGTTGAAAAGGTCTTGACATAACATAATAAACAATGCTATGCATGATTAGTTTGGATTTTGTGCTTAACAGATATAGACGTGTAAACATGGAGTTCACTAACGCCGAAATTCGTGCTACTTTAAAGTTTTACTTCGTTAAAAGCAAATCTACTAGAGAAAAGTTCCGTGAGATTAATGGTATTTTGGGTGATGGTACTCTATCACTTCGAACCGCGAAGGAATGGTTTCGACGATTCAGATCCGGTGAAAACGACACCATGGATAAGCCAGCCGGTGGAAGACCTGTGACGACAAATACCGATCAAATCATGGAAAGTATCGAGTTAAACCGGCATGTGGCATCTCGTGATATTGCCCAGGAGATGGAAGTTAGTCACCAAACCATTTTAAACCATCTGCAGAAGGCTGGATACAAAAAAAAGCTTAATGTTTGGGTGCCGCATGGTTTGACTCAAAAAACCCTTCTGGATGGTAACTGGCGACGAAAAATGTATCACATACGACAATATCAAGCAAAAAGGTCGTGGTCGAAGGCCGGTGAATCGTCCCAAACAGTGGCCAATCCGGGATTGAAGGCCAGGAAGGTTTTGCCGTGTGTTTGGTGGGATTGGAAGGAAATCATCTACTATGAGCTGCTCCCATATGGCCAAACGCTTAATTCTACCATCTACTGCGAACAACTGGACCGCTTGAAGAAGGCGATCGATCAGAAGTGTCCAGAATTGGCCAACAGGAAGTGTTCCACCAGGACAACGCCAGACCACACACTTCGTTGATGACTCAGCAGAAGCTACGGGAGCTCGGATGGGAGGTTTTATCGCATCCACCATATAGCCTGGACATAGCGCCAAGTGATTAGCACCTGTTCCTGTCCATGGAGAACGCCCTTGGTGGTGTAAAGTTTAACTCAAAAGAGGCTTGAGAAAAGTGGCTGTCCGAGTTCTTCGCAAATAAGGAAGCGGGCTTCTATGAAGGGGGTATTATGAAGTTGTTGTCTAGATGGAAACAGATTATCGAACAAAACAGCACATATTTGAACTAAATCCGATCCCTGTAACACTTTTTATAAAGCATTGAATAAAGAGCAAAAAAGTGGAAGGGAGATATTTGACAACCTTATATGAAAATATTGGGATTTTTTTTTTGCTATGGAGGTCTTCAATGGGTATAGTTTTGTGGGTTATATATGGGTGCGTACTATATGCAACACATAGGTGTATCAAAGTAATGCTGTGAAAAATATTTGAAATAGGCAGTTTGTTTATTCCACTGGTGTTTGTGTATCTGTAGTTAAACGATATGATCTGTGAAAAAAAGAGCATATCTCTCAAACAGTTGTTAATTGAGCCCCTGGAATGGATTAAACCTCAAATAGTTTTCATAATTCCAATCCTAGCAATTAATGCTACAACTACTATAGTCGTCATTTTGAAGGTTTTGAAAATTTACCGGCAAATTATTTTGTTGTAATAAATTCAATCTAATTATGTATGTAAATTCTTGACATTTTCTAAATCATTCTAAATTTCACTTTAAAAATCCTAAGCCTTAAAGATAGTTGTTACTAAATCCATGTAAAACTGTCGTTTTGACATGATTTACGAATAAATCATATTTTAGTCAATTAATACACATGAAATTGCCGTATAAAAATATTTTTTATAATAACATTAGCTTTCTAAAATTAGTACATTCTGGTTAATCAGAGGGGAAAAAAAAGTAAAACTTAATTAAGGTCATATTTCATAAAGTTAATTATCATATAGAGACAAATATTTTGAAAAAATAAAAATTTAAATTTATTGGAAATTAAATAACCCTTTAGTCATAAAAATGAAGTCAAATAATTTACCCCCACTGCAACACGATAGATACCTACCATATTATAAGTCCTTAAAACTTGGTTTACGGTATTTATTGGTACTAATATAATTATTAATATTTGAAATTTAAATTCTATTATTTATTTATCATGAAAATAAAAACAGCAATTTCATTTTTAAAATAAATAGCATCCATAAACTTAAAAAATCATGGCTTACATGAAATTAAGGCAATTGATCGAAACTATGTTCAATCCTATACATAGGTATCTTAGATATTTGACAATGTTTCACTTACAATTAGAAAGTCATAATTAAAATACAGGTGAAATCTGCTTTTCTAATGTATATCTATATGTGTATGTATAAACTTTTGCTCTAATTTTTTATTGTATAAATTATTTGGCAAAGAAAGGGCTTGATTATAAATAAATAATCGAATCAAATGTTTGTTTTTTTATATGTCAAGTAATTAATTGAATACAAAATATATAATATTATTTTGTTAAATCAAATATACAAAAAATAAAAGCCGTGCAAAAATAATGAATGGAGTATATAATAATACTTTTTTAAATAGCCTTTTAATGCCATTTTAATTATATGAAAAACTTTCCATTTTTCTTCTTCTTTTTTTTTTTTTGTCAGACAATAATTTCATTTATTTATTAATACAAAATAAATTTAACTATATTTAAAATTATAATTGTTTTCTTCACTTTTCCCCATATTAAAAGTTATATTTTTTTTATAAATAGATACGTAAAATTGATAGACGAGCTCAATTACTGTCAAAATAATGAGGGATCAGCTTCTTTGAAATTAGGCTATTTATCTTATAAGAATACTACAAAATAGCCATATTTGAATTCCACGTATTATCTAGCCATGGTTGAACTTCTTTTTTGTTACATGTTAAATATTATTATTAAATATCGGTATTACCTTTCACCTAGCATTCTCTTTCACATTTAAAAAAGCCATAATGGTTTTTATGGACAGTTTATAAAACATTTTTGGTAGATATTATTCTCAAAAAAAAAAAAATAATAATAATGTTGAACAATAAATAAAAGTTTATTTGTTTTGGATGTTTAATAAAAAACTTTTTCAAATAAATTAATCATTTTTTCCTCATATAAAAGTCATAAATTTTACTCTAAAATCTATATCTATATATATATATATATATATTTGTTTGAAATAGTATATCAGTAATTGAGATCCATATTCAAGAAAAAAATTTCCAACATAACTTTTTGATACCTTCAATCATCCATGAATTTTTATTTTATTTCTTTATGTTGGCAAAAATCACGATGGATCGTGATTAATCCCTGATTTTTTTTAAAAAAAAACAACTATGCATATATTAAGTAAAGTTGTCCAACATAGAATTCATGTAAAACTAAGACAATTTAGAGTTCGAAATAACATAGTTTCAAAAGTTTCAAGATCTCAAATCCTATTTAAAACCCTAGAACAGCCAATGTGAATATGTAGAAATCTGGTATTAGAATATAAACACCTCTGAAAAGTGTATTTTTATAACATATAATATTTCAACCAGTGAAATAAATTGACATGTGTAACATTATCTAATATCAAACTTTTGCAAAAAAATATATATAAGAAAAATTACATGTAGTCATTATCTTCTTGATTAAAAGTGGATCACATAGACGTTCCTTTAGAGTGGGAGGAAGGAAATTAATACAAATTCATACCTATCAGAAGGATATCAAGGATTCTAATTTCACTCGATTAGGCATTTTGTTGACTAATTATTATTTGTAGACGGTGTGTATTACACCTGGCCAGTACTACATGTGCTTCCCTAAAAAATTAAAGAAAAGTAAAAAATTCTGTAGAGATTGCCAACCACTAAAAATATTGCACGCGAGATAAAGCTTAGGATTTACAGCTCTAGCTCTGACCTTGACAATTTGCAGAGACGATTGGATCCAAAGAATAATTAATGAATTTTTGAAACACACGTATTGATTTTTCTTCCTTTTTTCTTATGCTTTTGTTTTGTGTTGTAGTACCACTTATAAACAATATTTATTGGTATTAGATTTTCATAAGTACTTTTTTTTAAATAATACAACAGGATACTTTATTATAGTTTTTAACGGCTTTCTTATAGATAGATATTCATATTGACTTTAGTCATATCAAAATAACAGTTGTTGTCTTTTACCTCATGTAATGATATAATTTATTCACACAATAGTTTGTGAATATACTTTTATTTTTAATTCCATTACTTAAATATCAATAATATCACAAATACACCTCACAATTGGTTTCGAATGTTTATAACAGCATACTTAAATATATCATTATTACTATTAGATAAAGTTTTAATTATTATAATTGTAGAAAACATTTGACAATAATTGACAATTGGTCCTGTAGAAATTGCATCAAAGTTTTATTTTTCATTTAAAGAAGTATAATATTAATGAGAAAAAGGTACATTTTCAAACCATAAATTAAATTTAGTTTCTCCAATCAAAAGGAGTTTTTTTTTTCCTTTTTAAATTCTCAACCTCCCAAAAGGCTGATATTGTAATGACCCTGTCCCCACATTATGTTGGTCTTGACTCTTCAACGTCTTAGTTTTGAAAACTAGACAAAAATTTAAGCAAAATGTTCGTTTTATAACTTTAAAAAAATAAATACATCCATTCTGAAATTTGATTTCCCAAACTTTACTTAAACTGTTTTAGACTTCTTCAAATTTTGGTCATATTATGATTTCGATCCTAATAGTCTTGATTTGTTGTCCTTGGTCTTTCGTTCCCAAATTGTTTATTTAATCTTATCAAAGTCTTCCCTTATTTTGTTTTGTTCATGGCTTCCAAAGGTCTAGGTCTTGTCTTGTGCTTAAATAAGGTGATGTTTAACGCAACGTTAGTCAATTGCTACCATTCAACTTTTTAGAGTTTGTTGAAACTGGATTTTGAAAACATTCTGGAATGTTTTCACCCGTAAGTTGATACTTTTTGGTTTTGAAAGATACTTAATTTTTTTACAGTATTTGTCCATATCATAGCCCTAACCAATTTGAATATAAAATATGTATTTAGAAAGCCAAAGTGTTTGATCATATGTTTTTTAAATTGAAAGTACTTTTTCAAATAAATGGGCTTGATTTCTAATGTAGAGTTTTTTTATGTTTGAATCTTTGACTTTAAATTTGTAAAGTTTAAATTTAAATTTAATTTAAATAAAATTAAACTTTAAATTTTACTATCGTAAAGTCGATTACTTCAGGGAGTCATCTCGTCAATAATTACACAGGATAAAAAAATGTAGTATGTCTTGAGATATTTTTTCCTTATGAAACATTCCAATTTTTCTGTGACATGTTTTTGATTTTATTGAATGTTGACTAGTAAGTACTTTCTAATATCAAATACTCCAAATTAAAGAAAATAACATTTACTTTATCCATGGTACACACTGTAAATAAAATATACTATTTTTTGAGTCCCATTTATGAATGATATGTTTTGTTTTGTTTTCAAATCATGTCAAATTTCAAAAATCAACCCATAAAGTAGAAAACAAAATTAGATAAATAAGTATCAGAATTAATTATAGCTAAACAACATAAATCTTTTTTTTAAAATACGTTTATTACCTTGTGTTTATCTGCGTTTATTTTGGTATATGAACCATTGACAATTTTTCTTGAGATGATCAGATTGCAAAATTATTAGTATTACAAATAAATGAAAACCTAGGATTTTACCCTCTGTGAAATAATATATTTATTATTTATATAAAAAACTCTATCAATAAAATAATAAAAAACTGAGAACTTATACAGTATTCAATATCATTTTGAATTCTTTATGGGGTTATTTTTACAACTGTTATAGTAAAATATGTTTAAAAGTATAGATATACTCTGTGATATTAATATCTTCATCTTATTGTAGCATTTTTGACTCACATACCATTATTTTTTTTTAAATCTGTTCTACAGATTTTGGAAAGATATATCTTTGCAAAAGAGTCTAACTAAAGAAATACAATATATATATATATACATTTGGATATAGTAGAGGTTGGTGATAATGAAATTTGCTGTTTAAGAAAGCAATATCAAAACTCACTAGTGTTTTATTATTATTTTCTATTTATATAGTTCGCTGGCAGTGAGAGAGGAGAAGAACAGGGAAAGTATATTTATGTGAAAAAGCTTGATCCCACAATATATTTTTTGTATTCTTTTTAATTAGATTTTTTAAGGAACAATGATAAAAATAAGTGAGCTAAACAATAGTTCTGATTAAAATATTGAAAAATCATTTCATTTTCATTAGACAAACATTATTTTATGACCGGAATTATAACTATAATATTTTTTTTTCTTACAAGGTACGTTTTTAATAAGATATGCATAAATAAATACACCTCATTTGAAAGGGAACCGACTCTGTATGTACCTTTCATTTACTATTTATTTTAATATGGGGAATTTCATGGATTGTATTCAAAGTTCGAGCCAATTTTTGAAATTTTAATGAGTGTAAATTATATTTTTTCTTTTCTTAAAAATGGGTGTGCAAGCAATTTGATCAGGACTCATGGATTGTTTCTATGCGTTTAGTTTTCCCAATTATATTCTTAAGTTAATTGGCATACATTGAAGTTCTTGAGTGTGTATTATTGTTGGTATAACTCATGTTTAGAACGATTCTATAGGAATTGCATAGAAACACATCTATAATTTATTTATATTTTCTTAGTTGGTGCTGTTTCTAGCTCTTGGATCAATCCTTCATTTTTTTTTTCATTCAGTATTGCTTATGATTTGTATTTAATGATAATACCCATGGAATAGAACGTTTCAGAAAAAGGTATATTAACGAATTTAGGACTTACTTAGATAACTAAAGATTTAACGTCAATGAAATGCCTAAATGGTTTATAAGCTGCTTAATTGGAAAATAATGAAGGTTCATTATTATCGTGTTTTAATATGTAGAATGATAAACTCTGATTGAAATTAATGCTCTATGAGTCATTCTCAAATGTACATTTATTTAATCATTTAGTATTTTATCGGATAAAAAGACATCGGGCGAAATTGCTATGGAGTTATACCCTCTTGGTAGCAGATATATGAGTTTCTTATAGGTTAGTGATATATTAGAAATTTAATCTAAAGAAAAGTCAAAGACCCTTTCATTTTTAGACTCAAATCAATAATTAAATATCTCTGTTCTTAGATACAACGTGAGGATATAGACATATAAACACATTTGATAACTTGATACACAACAAAACAAAGATATAATCATCGAATTTCAAGTCTTCAGAGACAAACTCAAGTCAATTCTCATGTCTTTGGTACCAGTACATGTGAATTCAAGTATAACTAATAGAGACAGGTCAAGCATTTTATTTCGAATAAGAACCAAAGTCAAGTGTCATATTTCTGTGAATGATATTTAGATAATTAAATAATTATAACACATTTATCAATTTGATAAACAAGCATCAGACAACACGGTTGTTGCTTTTTAACTTTTTTTTCTGTTAAAACATGATCTCCTGAATTTGATTGCCAATATGTATCGTATGTTTATCCAACTTCATGATTCATCACACTAAATAACAAAATTTAAACTTATTTTTTGTTCGTTCCTGGATTTTTATGGTCCTTATACATTTGCTTTTGAGCCGAAAGGACGTAAATGATCATTTTAATACGCAAAGTGTACTTTTGTGACTTACAGATATATTTTTTCATATTAATATTATACGTGTGGCTTATAAGAGGTCATGAATGTTCACGAGTCCCATTTTACATGTTCAAGTATCAATGTTCTGAGTATTTGAGCTCGAGTCAAAGTATTGTCTAAAGTACATCACTTCGAATCCGAGTTGAGTCTGCTTTGAATGTTCAATAATACCTAAGTGCGACTCGAGACGCCAGCTCTGGACAAGTCTTCTGTAACTTAAAACAAAGATTCATTAGCATCCTTAACTTCTGCTATGTTTTTTATCAACATACATTTATCGAACCTTAAAATTATAAAACAAATATATGTACCTCAGTATCAATTATCAGTTCAATGCTCCATTTTGGAAATTGATCGGACATGGAAAAGCAAATAAACTATTTGATGTGGAGTCTGTATCTCTTATGTACAAACACATGCTAGATTATTTTGGCAAAAATCAATGAAATGAATGATATATAAATTGGTTTTAGTAAATAAGAATGTACATAGTTGTTTTTCTTACAGATGAATGTAATTATAGTATTAATTTGGGAAGAATGATTACATACTGTATAGTGTATGTATATGCATGCCTCTATTCAATCAATGGTTCTCTAATGATTGAATGTTTCTTTATAACATTTATTATACAATTGCATACAAAAAAAAAAAAAAAGTTAACATAGAATAAAGATCGATTTTTGGTAATTGTTTATGGCATTTTAATCAAATAGTTATTTTGCAAATAATTTGATTCTTTGAAGTGAACTCCTAATTTGAAGCTGATCTGAAGGGTGTGTTTTTATTACAATTTTTAATAACTTTATTAAACACCCAAACAAAAAAAACTGGAAATGCAGGTAACTGCTCAAACCAAGTATGTTTTTTTAAACTATGATCTGGAAAATTGGGCATCAAAGAATGCATGATCTACAAAATAAACTGTATCAATTAACAAACATGTATTTTAAAACTTTTTTTTAAAAATATAACAAAAATTAGAATAAAATTAACATTAATTATAATATGTATCAATATATATATTTATATAACAAAATGAATAATAATTTTCAATAACATCACTAAAAAAATCTGAATTTCCTTTTGTTCAAACAACCTCTTTTTTTTTTCAAATTGAGCATATTAATATTTCTTCCATAAATCAAAAGCTGTTTAAATTTTAAACATGCATCACTAACTTTGTTAAAATGTCATAATTCTCAAATAGAGAGAGAGAGAGAGATCTGAATTATACACGATCAGACTTGTATAGAAATATGAATAGTAAGTACTCATCAGACCCTCTCTGCGTAAATAGGATTAGAACTGATTATCTAGAATTATTCATTCTTCTGTACGAAGTGCTGTATTAAACAGTCAGTAAACGCTTAAAAAAAGTGATCATTGAAGCAGGTTCATCTGTATTGGCATACATTATTTTGGGTAACCGCTGGCCGGGGATTGCAAGGATACGCTTAATACAGTGTACTCATGTTATAAATTTCCTGTGTGAGAACTGTATATGACCGCTTAGTTCAGTGACACCTTTAAAGCAGGTGACTGTTAGATCAGGTTTGACTATATATATTATAAATATAAACATCAAAAATCAAAATCTGAAAATATGTACATATAAACTGCTAAAGAAAAAAATAAATTGACTTTTTATTGATGTATATGTATGTATTGTAAGTAGGTCTCAATTTGTACAGAAATTGCATTTTGATTCTAAAAATATCTCATAAGGCATTTCTGAGTTCATATTTCATCATTTTACATACTATTTTATATCTAGTTGATTGTCACTTTATATAGCTTTTTATGACATAAAATACAAATATTCTTTAATAAAATTTAACATTTTAATTAGTTTATATTTGAAGGTATGTATCTGCATATGTTATTGTAGAAGATGTAGGTCGTAAATCTATAGTTACATAAGGAATTTTAGAGCATCTCAGGCTAGTTTTTCGTAAATAAAAACCAATGGTTTTTTTTATTTCACAGTTCAACACGATAACTCACAGCCGTAGGGCTTTTTTTCCCTAGTTTAGTTTAGCTATCAATAAATTACTGGCGTCTTTAGCATTAGACAACAAAGTTGTTTCGTAGTCAGAAAAAACTGTACAATAACTAGTCGTTGTTTCATCACTTTATATTATAGTTTTGCAATCACCCAAGGGAATATGGGTCATGGTGTCCACAAATTTTAGTTATTTGATAAAAAGTTTTTAGTATAAATTATTTAAGAAACTTATTCTGGGAATACATAACAGTTTTATGTATCCTATGTATGTATGTGCATGAGGGTGGTCATAAATGACTCATTATACTTATAAATATATTTAAAAATAAAAAATACATTGAAATTTATATTTCAATTGAAGAAATTGCCATTTTGTATAATTATGTTATTTTAGAAGAAAAGGCATTTTCAAATATACATTACATTTTGTGGTGAAGAATATTTGAGCGACATTGGAAATGTCATTAATCTCGATACAAGTACATTTACATACATATACCAGGGATATATAATCACTTAGTAATATATAAACAACATTTATTGCACTGGATATATGTAAACATATATAATAAAAGTGTATTATTTATGAATGGGATCAATTTGGAGCCCATTCATGGATCAATTTGAATAAATTTGACAACATTTTTTTCTATTATATATTTGAAACATCAAAAATGAATCAAATTCATGGGATTCAAAATAGGAATTGTAGATACACAAAAACAATTGAATGATTTTAGTTATTTCATAGGAAGCTTGAAAATTAAGAATTAAGGAACTTTAATTATCAAATAATATGTAAATGACATAAGACATTAGATTATGTTTTATTAGATTTGAAATGTTCTTTGGTAATATGTTCAATACGATAACATCCCTTCCTTTAATTTCTTGACATATGTGTGCTTCTTATAAGCAACTACTTCAGTGTCATTAAATAATAATTTTTCCATGAAGAGAAATTCCTTTTTTCTACAGCATCTTCATAAACTTCTTAAAAGAGAGGGAGAGAGAGAAACAGAGAGAAGAAAGGAAAATATATACACACACAAAATACCTCTCACGCAATACAGCTCTTTGTCCAATTGGAAGAATAATCATAAAGTACATAATTAACAAACATAATTAAGTCATAAGGGAAATATTTGAGACCTTATATGGGATAAATGATTATGAATGTTCTACATATATATATATATATAATTAAGAGGGATTTTCATGTACTTATATTAAATGAATATTGATTTAGAATTTAGAAAGCATATTATGTGCCTACTATTTTTTTTGTAAGTCTTTTAGATGCTTTCTAAAGGACTATAAAAGTTTGTTTTCCATTATTATTATTATTATTATTTGAAATATCATATTTTATGAATAAATGTATATTTGTCATATTTTTTTATGAGGATGAGGAATCCACGAGTATTTATTAGTATTTTTTCCCCTTCGTAAATAAATTAGATGCTTTCCCATCCATCATGACAATATGTCAAATAAAACATTTTGAACGAATAAGTTTGTTCAAAAAACTATATATATATATATATATATATATATATATATATATATATTTGTTTAATTTAAAGAAACTTGAAATATTAGCTGAGTAATGTGTATGTACGTTTTTGAGTCCCATTCTCATGAAATGACTTCAGACTACATTTGTATTCTATAATTCCTAATTTTATTTATCATCTTCTATTTCTATTCATAAATTATTATTATTATTAATATTAACTCTTTGTTGATCATTACAAATTGCACTTGAAAGTTGCTAAAATTCAGGGTCACTTTTAAAAGCAAAAAATATAGATAATGATTCTATAAAATAAGCCATTTTGAGCCAAATGAAGTCTCATACATCTAATAAAGGCTCTAGACTATTGCTGTAAACAAGACCACTTTACTTGAGACAAATATTTTGGAGTGTTGAGACCTTTTTCATGGTCGTTGCAGGTTAACTAAAACATGAAGGGGTCAAAATCAAGACTGATCTCAAGAATTACATTACTATCCTATGTAGACAAGGGAGCTCTCCAAGAGCTCTGTATATGAACCCCATCACTCTGTCCTATTATTTTGCTCAATTTTGCTACAATCATAAATGTAGCACCTATAATAAAATAATCTTTCAAATATTACCACAAAGTGAAGAGGTTGAATAAAATATTAAATGATGCTTCTATAATAAACTAAATATTATTCCATTCATACAAAATTCATTATAGTTACCAAACAAGAGTTTCAATTCTTTAATAGGTCACATGTCAAGGGCTTCAAAGCATAAATAAAATACATGAATCATAACAACTATAACTAATATTACCTGGTGTTTAAACATCCCAGGCTAGTGAACTGGGATTTTCCAAATATAATTAAACTGCTCAAATTATATTTCATAACTTGTACTTTTTAGTATGCATCTAAAACGTTCAGACAGCATAAATGCAATTATTTAATGTAGTGATATTGTTTTATAGGAAATATTTCATGTACATTTTTCCTTTTTTATCAAGGTTTGATGACTATAATTCATTTGTTCTCTTTTGAGTCATTTTTTTCTACTGTCCCTATCATTACTTTTAGACCTCCTATTCTTTTCTCAATGTGAGGCGTACGCATTGCTACTAATACAATGTAAGCTGTTATTATATAGGTATATCTCAAGCAATCTCATCGAATGGGATCTACACTTATTTGACACACCACATTTATCCCCTCACCTCATTTCCTATATATATGTATGTATACAGTACTAAAATATGAAGTACATACAAAAACAAATTGTTCGTAGATATATGTATATAGCATATATGGATATTGGAATTCACACTTGGTGCTCGGTTGTGTGCATATTTGACCCCCTTCAATATGGAAAAACAATTTATCATTTACATACATATATGTGCGTAAATGTATATATACATATATATAGCCATAGATAAATAACCCATCATGACATTAAGAAATAAAAATTAATTAAACAAAGCAAATATTGTAAGAACGAAAAATGTCACGAAATAAACTAAAGTTCTAATGAATACAAATATTGTACACTTATGTATACTAAGAATATTATTGTTGAACTTTCCTTCTTTAATAACTAACATATGGAAAGTTTTAAAGAATTAAACCTCTTTTCCGATCTATTTTTATATGTACATAAATTTAGTAGTTCTTTTCCTGGAGTGCCAGTCAAGTATGGACTCATACAAGTACAAAGTTAGAGTCGATAATCCATTCACTTTTATTCTGACTAGAATTTATTATATTAAAATTTAATCATATAAAAGGATAAACGGGCCTAGATGTCTAGTAGTAGTCATAATTTGAAATGCAGGGAATGTTTGTGAGTCTCCTCAAGATTTCAAGTTCTATTCAAGTTCAAAGTAACAGTTACATAAAACCAAGGTGCAATGACTCGAATCTGAGTCGAGTGTACAAACATACTAGTCTTCAGCTCTGACTTAAGGAACACAAATTGATTTATATTGTGTATAAATATAATTTATGTAGATATTTTTATGAATGTGCATATCTACCATATATTGTACAAATATACATATGTACATAGTTTTACACACACACAAAAAAGAAGGCACTTTTAGCATGAAAACGAAAATAAAAAGGGAAGATATAATAAAGGCATAAATGTTTGCACTAAAATAAAATAAAAATAAAAGCTGTCAAGGTCCTGTACTATTTATGTACATTTATACACACATTTTAACACATTTATGCCTTTAAAAATATTTAGCA
The DNA here is from genome assembly GCA_963680855.1 of Lepeophtheirus nordmannii. Taxonomy (NCBI): domain Eukaryota; kingdom Metazoa; phylum Arthropoda; class Copepoda; order Siphonostomatoida; family Caligidae; genus Lepeophtheirus; species Lepeophtheirus nordmannii. The sequence continues at coordinate 17,224,121 of OY804525.1, read as the reverse complement.
GTATCATTATTCTGCAAGTTAACAATTTTGTTAGAGGCATAAACAGACAAAATTTACGTATAAGAATAAAAAAACCTTGTCTCCATATCAAACAATGGTTGAGCTTCTATTCAAAATAATATACGAGGAGTAGTTACTTAGTCTTACACCCATGTATTTGGAAAGGTTTATTTTCCTAACTTGATTATTTTGTACCTTATAATATCCAGGGGCGCTGAAACCAATGCATAAGCAAGCAATTTTACTTATTACTGTTTATTCAAAAGTGAAGGTGGGAAGTGAAGGCCCTATACTTCCCATAGTGTGGCGCCCATGTTTATAACTATGATAAAAAAAAACCCTCCAAAATGGCTCTTAGAAAAAGGCACTTCCTCATACCTCGACTTTTTTAAAATGATATGTTCTGATGATTATCTGTGTAGTAATCTTGGGCTTAGGGAGCTCACTCATATGTAAAATCCTTGATAGAAAAGGGAACATACATATACCAGGGCTCTCAACATTGCAATTTTAAAAACTCATAGTTTAGATGAATCAGGAATGAGTTGTTATCCCAAACAAAATTGATTTTATCTTTTTTTGGTAACTTTGTTATCTTATTTTTTACTAAGAGAGGATTTAAATCTCAATTATTATTATTATTAAATACATTCCTTTAGATCTAAGCTGCTGAGAGTCTTGAGGCAAAATTGAAGATCCCCTTTTATGGATATAACTTTTGAGGGACCAGTAATTGTCTTAGAATATGCAAAAATCAGTAAAAGTAAATTGAGCGGGGGCTTTTGCTGTTTAAAAAAAAACAGAACAAAAAGCAAAATCCTCTGCATAGTCAATTTACAAATCACTATGAGAAATTGAAATTTTATAATGAAATATCATTAACAATCCCTAAAGTCATTAATAAATTAATCTTAGCTTAGGTCGTATTTTTAAAAAGCAAAGCCGCCTAGTATACATACACACTCATAAAAAGAATATGTACATGCTTTTAAACATAGTCGTGAGTGATTTTTTTAAGGCTTTTTTTTTTACTCTATATATAGAGAAATGTCTCAAGGATAAATCATTTTCTATTAAAGAGTCATAAATATAATGTGAATTTCATTTTGTGCTTTATATATACATATATTCAGTATCAATTTGCGCCGATGGAAGAAGACGAGGAAAAACTTATTTTGTCAAAGCATAGTACTAATTGAATATCAAGTATCATTTTCCTCCTCATTTTCATTCCTTTCATTTCAGAAATTTGGACTTATTTTTATGTTTGTGAAAGTATGTTCATATATGATAAGAATAAAAAATATTTAGAGTGAAATGTGAATATACAGGGTTTTCAAAAAGTCGTTATCTATTTTTAAATTGTTATTACATCAAAAATATATTTCTGATGATAATGAAACTTGTACACAATGAACAGTATACATTAAAATTTTATTCAACTGAATGCCCAACTTTTTGTGCATTTTCTGGATTTACTGATGAATTTGGTCTCCCTGATCGCACCTTGTCTTCAACAGAACCTGTCTCCAAAAACTTCTTGTACAAAAGGCAAATTGTTTGATCTGTAGGTTTATGTTGAAATCCCTCTTTTGCAATCTGCCTTTTAACTGCTGTAACGGATTCGTATTTTGCCATAAGAATAACTATTCTAACACGTTCTTGTATTGTATACATTTTAAATGGTGCTGAAGCTGAAAAGAAAATGGGATAACTAAAATGGAGGTAAAGATTAAAACAAGAAGATATAATTAAAATGGAGCAGTAAAACAAAATTTTAATATATACTGTTCATTGTGTACTAGTTTCATTATCATCAGTAATATATTTTTGATGTAATAACAATTTTAAAATAGATTACAACTTTTTGAAAACCCTGTATATATATATATATATATATGTGTGTGTGTGTATGTAGGCACTTAATAATGTTATTTGAACGAGAAATTAATCATAATCAAAAAATTATTTAGCATGACCTAAAAAGCTATTTAAGTACTAACTATACACACTTAACATACAAAAAACACGCTAACGTTATATATATAAAGATGTGGACCAAGAATTATTTTTCATGACTAATCCATTTAATGTCTGTAATTTATTCAATGCTTTATGAAAGACGAACTGCATGTATGTAATTTAAATACATTTATTTTTGGTCAATTTAGGGGGAAGCAAAAAGGAACTCATACTTTCAATAATTGTGAATAGGCAGGGATGCTGCAGTATGTACAAGATACTAATTTCTATTTTTCTTATCTTCATTTAACTCTCCCTCTCTCGGCACATTTTTGAACTCTTCTACTATCTACATATTTTGTATCATATTCAGAGAAAAAATGGGTTGTAGATATTTGTATTGTGTTGACAGTTGTAATTTAGGATAGAGACCCCTCGTCCATTCCCCTCTGTCGATTCTCAAAAATAAAATAAAAGCATTCAGCACAATGAATATTTTATTTTTTTTATATCAAATTATTCAGGAGTACTCCAGAAGAAAAGTACCTTTTCTTCATATTTTTCCTCCTCAATAATTGATTTTGTATCCAGTCCTTGAACAAGATACAGAAATGTTGACAGCATTGTAAAAACTAGAAACTTTTGTTCTTTAGTTAGTTATGTAGTTTATTTTTTTTCCTTTGCCTCATTTATTTCATGTTGAAAAATGAGTCTGAATCTTTAATGAGAAGGTCTAAGAAAAATAATCATAAAAACCAAGAAAAGGAAATTTTTTAATTTAAAATATGTAATTTTGTATTTTTTGACATAGTATAAAAAAAAATTTATTTACATACTAGAACTACAATACCCATTATTTTGAAAACTTATAATTTGATATCTATTGTGCTATGCAATGGACACTATTATTTGATCTCTTTTTCATGTTTAAATGATTATTATTAAGTTTCTAATGGATATTTTTGCTTGACTACTTTTACTTTTATCATTTTAAATCAAAAAATATTTTGTCAAAAAGTTTGTTTGTATATGATAAAAGTTAGTGATGGGAGCATACAGCCACATTTTTCTGCTCCTTTTTTGTTATTAATATTTTTTTTATGGACTGTTTATACATATAAAATGTATAATAAAAAGGACTAGAAAATATTAAAAAAAAACGTACTTTTTGCTACTATCAGTGAAGTAACCTAGGTTGCTTTATGGTTATGAGTCTCATTTTTTTCATATGATGAGCTGAAATGTATTAATTTTAAAGAATTATCTGTATTGTAAAATAGTGTTATACTGCAATATGTATTATCAACCTCAAGTGTATAAATAGGTCCAATTATGAGATAACTGTTAATACAAACCATCAAAATGATGATTATTGGTAGTAGTAGCTCTATGTTGATTTAGTATGGTTTAGGATTTTTATTAAAATACAACTTAATAGTAAAACTCAAGAACATTTAGGAGATGTTAAAAATCTAAAAGTTAGATTGAACTTATTATAACAAAGTATTTAGCCAGTAAATTTTAGAAATCGTTAAAATGAAGATTATGGTAGTTAAAGTATTACTAATCAGGCACAAAAAATGTATAACCTAAACCAAAGGTGTCAAACATACAGCCCGTGGGCCGGAACTGGCCACCAAGGAGATTTAATCAGACCTGCAGGATAATTTGAATGTTGAAAAAATAGATAAAAGACATTCAATTCCATTTAATTAGAAAATGTAATTCATGAGTTATCCACTAGGGGGCGCATGTTATACTCTTTCTTTGTAAGTCTCATGTAATCCCATGTAATGTTCATTATTATAATTTTCGATACCAGTTACTTAAAGTTTGTGAAATTTTGTGAAATGTTTTGTTTAATAAATTAAATTTAACAATGTCCTTGTTCTTCCTTAAATCTAAACAAAGGGAAGACATGATATTTTGATTATTTATAGCTTAGTATGCTATAATTTTAATGGTCCGGTCCATGACGTCTACGTAAGGGTCGTATGTGGCCCACAATGGGAAACGAGTTTGACACCCCTGGTTTAAACCATTTAAATTAATTCGGCTCATAAGAACTAAAATCTATGTAAAAAGGATACATACTCACAAAGATGGTAACCTTTTTATGGATTGGACAGAGTATTTTGAAGCCAGAACAACAAAAATAGTGAAGTTAGACAGATGTAACATGTAAAATTCTAAAGAATCTTTCATCATGAGATAAAATAGGGTATAAGACATACACACATGGTATGTATAAGCAATCTCATAACATACTTTAAATAAAGATCATTGTTATTTATTTGCAACACAATATGCAAATATGGTTCCATAAAAATACAAATGAAGGCACTTTTTCAACAATAAAAAGATACCTTCAACACTTGAAATTTATAAACTTCTTTTAAAACCACATGAGTATTTTTATTATTATTATTATATGTATTGTTTTAAAAAGCCCCCGTCAAAAAATGTATTCAACTTTGCCAATTTTCTTCAATTTTGTAGTCTATGTATGGTAAGTTACAGGTCCTGCTCATATTTGAAGAATAAGCATAAACAAAATTAGAAGAAAATTTTTTTTTGTTGCTTCATAAAAAGACCAAGAGAAATATTTAAATGCGTAATTCGATTCTAATTGATGAAATTTCAAAACAAAACAAAAAAAACTCTGGGTATATTATAAATAACAGTATATACTCTATTTATAAATCCTTGTAGTTTACTCATTTGATGCATTGCCTATTGTGCAATTTGGCTTTCTATAATAGATACATTTATTAATTTATACTATGTAATAGCTAAGATTTTTTCATAATTAATAGGAATCAGAGTCCAAAAAGTTAATTGAAAAGTCTGTAGGGAACACTTGTTAAGGTGGAAAAAACTATAGAAATTATTTTATTTTTTTTCCTAAAACATTGTATTGAAAAGTCACAAATAAATAATGTTGTTTCTGGGTTATACAACCAAGGACATATATATAATTCTCATTTAGAATAAACCAAAACCATTGTAATAATGGTTTCTTCTATTAATGACAGTCCTTCCTTCACTGCTAATTAAATATTATTAATGGTTTCAAAAACTACATGCATACATATTATATAAGATGTTTTATTTAATTGTTGTTTGTGATTTTTTTGGTCCCAGTCCAAATCCAATTTTTTTTTTTTTTTTTTTTTTTTTTTTAATAGGCATTTATTTCCAAAAAATCATCAGAATACATAAAATATAATAAATCAATTTAGAAATAAAAACAATCAGGGTTACGCCGACACAAACATAAATAAGCATTATAACTTAAAATTACCCTGCTTGTTGGCCCATATAATCTATAAAAATCCATTTCTAATAAGTTGCAATAATAATTCTTAAAAATGAGGTCAATATAAAATTAAAATAACACATACCAGAAAACACAGACAAAGAAAAACATAAAGCAACAGTCGAGTTAAAAAACGAAAGCTAAAAATAAAGTTAAAAACTATTATATTCCAGTATTACTTCTTTTCTTGACTTTTTCATAGCGTGCAACCATTCTTTTAATTATTTTTAAGTGGTGGATCGAGTGAGAAGGGAAATATTTCACTACATCCGCTGCCAAGTCCCATTCATCGTCATTCATCCGAGGTATTTTCAGGCTAAACGCCATATAACGAGCTGCAGCACTAATGATTACTCCTCTGATAGAAAATTGATCAACTGGACAACCTATTGTTAAAGATTGAGCTATTAATGCTTTAGAATTCATGATGGCAAAATTTACTGCCCTCGATTCTGGAGATCCATTCTTTAGAGGCAAACCAAACAATATTATGCTGGCCACCACGTTAGAGTTTTCCATCTTCACTCCTCTTAAATTCATACAAACGAAGTCTTTAAGAATTTTTAGTAAAGGACAGTTTACAAAGGCGTGAATAGTTGAATTGAACAGAGTTCCGCAGTTCTGACATGGTTTATTAAAAAATAACAAATCGCAGGATATCTGGAACTGCGCTGTAAATTTCTTCGGATCCTTTACCTGAGCAGTCGATTTTAAGATTCGAGCCCTCCACGACTCTGAAAGACCAAGTCGCCTGACATAAGAGTCTACAATGTTGTTAGCATTTTCAAACACAGGTTGAGCGAAGTGCATTTTCACGTGCCAAGGAACAGGACAGCGATGTGAAAGGGCAGATCTCAAAAGTGGAAAGCGAAACTTTCCAGAGTTTAGACCAGAATCCGGACGAGATTCGATATCGTGAATAGAATAGATATGTAATCTATGTGCTTCTTCTTCTAAGCTCGCTGGAGATAAAGATCCTTTAAAAAAAGGCCCCCTACTCGCGTTTCTCCGAATTATATCAACAGTGCTTGATGAATCATAGGAGGGAGTAGCACACCATATTATCCTTTGACACGCTGCCCAAACTGGCGATAATTTAACTAATAAGCCATTTGATAGATCCGATCCAAGAGTAAGAAGACGAAAGATATCAGAGTTTAAAACCACCGATCTCCATTCACCACGACCACTACTAGCCACATCATGAATAACTTTACAATAAATTTGCGGTAAAATACGGCTTAGCACAACCAGGCTAGCACCGAGTTGCTTCTTTGGTCTTTCAAGAGCGGTCAAGTATGAACGATGGAAGAGATTTCCCAGCCAGACTTCCTCCTCCTCTATAGCTCTCAAAGCAAGACTTGGAACTGCGCTAGCTTTATAGATTACTAAAGGGATAACCTTAAAATTATAAAGATCCACGCGTGTCTGGATGTTTAAATATCTCCATCCTTTCACTTTGCTGTCTATACAAGCCTTCAAGACACTCCAGTTGCACTCAGCCTCTCTTTGCTTATTCCAATGGATTCCAAGAACTGTAATTTCTTCTTTAATTGTACAGCCAGCAATATTTTTCCCCAATCTCGGGCCCCAGGCACCAAGAGGTAATATGCCGGTCTTCCGCCTATTCAACTGAAGACCTACCGAAGACTTGCACTTGTCAAAGAAGGAGAGAAGAACTTCTACTCTTTTAACTAGCTGGGCTTCCGACTTTGCTTCCACATAAATAGTTATGTCATCCGCATAAACATCTATAAGATGTTTCTTTCCGCCAAGACTGATTCCAAACCCCCTATACTTATATATAAAAGATAAGACGAGTTTCTCTATTGTGGCTACAAAAAGCAAGGGGGATAAAGGGCACCCTTGACGGCAGCCTCTTTTTAAAAAAATCGGATTGCTTTCAGACCCATCAAGGGTGATGGACGAGGTTCCATTTGCAAGGAGAGCTCGAATAGGGTTGAAGTATTTCCTAGGAAGTAAACACTTAACAGCTCTCAATATACTAGTATGATATATAGAATCAAAGGCTTTGCTAAAATCTATAGCAATTAGAGCTCCATACGCCTTCCTTTGATCTATCGATTCTATTGCACACTGTATATTCCTGGAAATATCCGTAATTTTTCTACCCCTTAGAAAGCCCTTTTGATGTGGCCCTATCTTTTTATTTAATAATGGTTCCACTTCTTTCGCAAGCACACCAGCTAGGATTCTATAGGTTTCATTTAAAACCGTTATGGGTCTCCAATGATCAACACTAGTACCACTTCCTTTTTTTGGAATCAAGACGATTCTACCTTTGGTTACAAATTTTGGAAGCTTCCCTTTCTTTTCCATCTCCTGGCCCATTATGGTTAGAAAAGGTACAATTTCATCCTTTAGTAGCGAGAAAATTCCTCCCCCTATTCCATCGGGCCCTGTTGCTTTGTCATTCTTAAAGTTTTTTTTGATGTACCGTGCAATGGTTGACGAAGAAAACACTGAACAATCCTGAACAATTTTGCGCCTTGGAAATCGTCCTCCTTCTTTACAAACAATCCCTTGAAAGACATCATGGAATATAGATAAAATTTCCTTTGTGTTGGAGACAACTCTACCATCATGAACTATTTTCCTAATGCAGGCAGCAGAATAGTTATCTCTTGCCTTGATTCTCTTCAAACGCTCAGTATGATTATTTTCCAGGGATTTTTTCCAATTAGCTTCTTCTTCAACAATATCAGAGATTCTATAACAATTGACACTATCGGCCAAAAGTGTCCTGAGAAATAGGACAAATATGGTTCCATAAAAATACAAATGAAGGCACTTTTTCAACAATAAAAAGATACCTTCAACACTTGAAATTTATAAACTTCTTTTAAAACCACATGAGTATTTTTATTATTATTATTATATGTATTGTTTTAAAAAGCCCCCGTCAAAAAATGTATTCAACTTTGCCAATTTTCTTCAATTTTGTAGTCTATGTATGGTAAGTTACAGGTCCTGCTCATATTTGAAGAATAAGCATAAACAAAATTAGAAGAAAATTTTTTTTTGTTGCTTCATAAAAAGACCAAGAGAAATATTTAAATGCGTAATTCGATTCTAATTGATGAAATTTCAAAACAAAACAAAAAAAACTCTGGGTATATTATAAATAACAGTATATACTCTATTTATAAATCCTTGTAGTTTACTCATTTGATGCATTGCCTATTGTGCAATTTGGCTTTCTATAATAGATACATTTATTAATTTATACTATGTAATAGCTAAGATTTTTTCATAATTAATAGGAATCAGAGTCCAAAAAGTTAATTGAAAAGTCTGTAGGGAACACTTGTTAAGGTGGAAAAAACTATAGAAATTATTTTATTTTTTTTCCTAAAACATTGTATTGAAAAGTCACAAATAAATAATGTTGTTTCTGGGTTATACAACCAAGGACATATATATAATTCTCATTTAGAATAAACCAAAACCATTGTAATAATGGTTTCTTCTATTAATGACAGTCCTTCCTTCACTGCTAATTAAATATTATTAATGGTTTCAAAAACTACATGCATACATATTATATAAGATGTTTTATTTAATTGTTGTTTGTGATTTTTTTGGTCCCAGTCCAAATCCAAATTTTTACTATAAGTTATTATGAGGTTTTTTCACTTAAACTGCAGGATTCTAGTACAAATAACCCTTGAGATTCTTATCCCTAGGGCATCTCTTCCCCGCCTTACACCCTCCTGTCATATTTAGTCCCAAATATCCTTTCACCAGAATAATTTTCCCCTTTTTTATAATAATTTCTTTTTAGTTAAATTAAAGCAACTACCTTTAAATGAGAAAAAGGACTTGGACTCCGAACTGCATATAATTTTAGACATTTTATTCAAAATGATTTTTTTCCTGTGATTACCTATAGACGAGCAAAGCAACAGCTAACAGAGTCGAAATCGAGTATAAGTAAGGTTTAAACGCATATAAAACTTTGAATACTTATAAATTTACTATATAGTGATAAGCCTAAGTGACTGATATTGCTACAAATTTGTACTCTTTCAAATTCTATATTGGATTCTAGTGACAGTTTAGTCATCCTATATCCTATGAGCTTTTATGAAAGTTTAAATAACAGAACAAATTTAGGAATGTAGAAATTCTGTCATTTTCACAATATTAAAAAAATGTTCTCGCTAAGTGGTAAGTAGTTAGTCTAAATTTTGTTTACGAAAATAACAAAAACTAATGAAATATAATATCATTATTTTTTGGGGATAAAATGTCTCGTGAGCAAAATGGGATGAGGGAGGTGAATGCCCATGGGAATAAGGTTTTCCATGCTACCAATCTCCATTATATCAATTGAACAATTTTATATATATCATTATTAGAGTGTTTGACGACCACAGAGGTTCAATATAATAATATATAAGGTACATATATTATTCCACAATGATTCATTATATTTTCTTCATATAAAAGAATTGTACCATATGCTTATTTCCCTTTGTTTTTAGTGATGGAAAGATCCAATTTGTTGGATATCAATGTATATCTATATAAATATAACGAAAAGAAATACTCATAAATTAGCCAGAATAATTGTTATAAGGAACCATTATTTCTAACGTTCATTGGATGCAGGCAATTTATGTCTAAGATTCTTTTGGTTAAACTTTCTTTTATTATTATACTTTTCAATTCTTTTGGTTATTCTTTGTATTTATCTAATAATAAACTTGCTTTCATAAATATGTAGGTGAAGGAACAATTATTTTTTCTTTTTTTATAATCTGATATAACTATTCCTATATCCTTTAATAAGCAATTGCATATATGTACTCTTAATTGAATCTTTATCATCAATACCTTACAGTATTTTACCTTGGTAGAAAGGCGTTAGAGTTGAAAATTGGAGCGCTATCGATTTTTTTTCCCATCCAGTTCTATGTTATTTTGTTCAAGACTAGAATCTTAGACTCTGTGCAGAAAATTTTAAATATGTGACAACAATAGGGGAGAGGAAGAGACTCAAAAATGAATAAAACATCTACTGTGGTGGTTCTCGTGATCAGTCCTGGTCTCGAGAACAATTTTCAACTCGGCTAGATTTTGATACCTTAATGTATTGGTCTTGACGTCATGACCAAGATTAAAGCAATTAGATTAGAGGACAATTTATTTGATTTTGATTCCTTCAAGTCCTAGTCTAAGGTGAGATAATCTTGACCACAATATAAATCACATCAGTAGAATTCACAACTGATTTCTTAGTTAAATTTGGCATAAATGGAAAAATGATTTGTGTCATTAGATCAGATTGACTTATATACATATATGTATATGTATATATAGTCACACCTTTAGAATTGGAGTAAATAGATTTATATATCTGATCAGATCCAGGAGAATGATTTTCAAATTGAAAATTACTTTTTTTCTTTAAAAATAAAAAATGACAAAAAATATAAAATTCTGGCGATATTAACATCCACTCTGAGTAAAAAAAAAAAACTCCTTAAAGAGGTCATATTAGGAAATTTTACCTAATTACCAAATGAAAAGAACTCATCATAGTTAAAATGTCTATTCATTGACACACACAAAGTCATTAGTTCATCAAAATATAATTATGTACATTAGTTTGGTCGTGATTGAGATCAAGACTGAATTTTTCTATAAAACCGATCCAGACTGAAATTGTTCACCAAATTGGTCAAAAAATAAATTATATTTCTTTTGAACATGATATGATTACGATTCAGAGCCATATTCATGATAATCAAGATGAATAACAATTGATAATAAACGGTGGAACATTTGAGAAATATATTATATAGTCTACTTAATCTTGATTTTGTAGGAAATTAAAAACCAAACCAACTTTAATTTACATCAATAGGGCTCCTAGTGTCAAAATATGGCTCCTAATTGTATCCATAAAACTTGACCTTTGTTTTTTAAAGGCTCCAATGGTTATTTTTGCATTTTGCAACTAAAATAGCAATATTTAATGTGGGTTTCCGCCCACGGACATTCCAAGGGCTGAATTTTGCTACAAACATAGTGTACTCAATAAAAAGTCTGATGGACTGAGCTTAAAATCCTTGATAAACAATAATTTTCTGATAGATATTTATAATGTGTTTGTTTCCCTTCACCTTTTCTCAAAGAACGTCTATACCTCTAATAGAAAAAGAAAATAGTTGCTATTAGCTAATATAGTAAAACTTCATGCAGTTGAAGCTGCTTTACTCCCAATGACTCATCAAATTGCTAGACTTAGCATATTAATTTTAGTTTTTAGTTTTTTGTCTTTTTACATACTGCCACTAAAGATTTTTTACAGTTATATCAATTAGTATGTTGGTCTCAATAAACTTAATTCCCTTTACCAAATATATATAATCAAAATACAATTAAACACACTCACAATTCCACTTGAAATGGATACGAAATTATTTTATGTCTGTTTTTAAAACAATCTTTCCTTACTTCAATGCAAAAAAAAAAAGTCCATTTTACAATTTCTATAGTCAACATTTTTTTTTTTAATTTTTGCTATTAAACATAGGATTGAAAAATAAGCAGATGGGGAAAAAAATAGCGATAATTTTTCCTTCACAAACATGGGGTTTAATTGATATAGAAATCGTGTGACAAACAAGATGAATGTATTTTTTTGTTCATTGTTGAGTTAGTTGCTAATACTTTAATTTTGTAGAAAAATAAAAACTATTTTTATTCTACATGGGTATCATTAAAAAAAGTTGAAAAGATTTAACATTATGTATTATACATAATGTATTTACCAAGAAAGTGAGAAATTCCCAATTTATATCTATTTTTTTAATTAACAAATATTAACGCCCCAATATTATATTTGAATTTCTGGGAAGATTTGAAAATACCTAGAGATGTTACCTATATAGTAAAAAAAGCCTTTATTTAATTATTGAGACTTCATTTTGCTCCGATATGACTTTAAACCAGGGATGGGCAAACTTTTTGACTTGCGGGCCACTATGGGTTATATTTTTGAAAAAGGGGCACAGCAGTACATTGACCAGTGGGCCAAATATAATAAAGCGTTACTTGTAGTGTGCAAGCTCAGCGGGCCGGATTAAATTGTCTAACGGGCCGTATAAGTCCTGCAGGCCTTAGTTTGCCCATGTCTGCTTTAAACGCATTTATTTAGTTATGAATTACTTTGTTGTTTAAGTACAAATTACGGTGCCTCAAATTGATGAATCCAAGTGAAGTATTAATTGAAATGGAAGACTAATTGGGAGTGTTAGGTGTAAGAAAAGTAGTTGTTGAGATCCGGATTCCTCAAAATAATTGTCCCATCTTGATCTCCAACCCTCAAAATCTTGACATTGGATCCCAAAAGCTCAAAAAGTCTTGTCTAGGTCTCAGGCAGTGCAACAGTAGATTATTTCTCTTATCTATGTAGATTTTGATGATGTCTCACCTCCTTAAGTTAAAGTTTTAAGCAGTTCTATCAGCTTCAAATTAATTTTTTTTGAAATAGTTGTACCTGCTATTTGTGTTTCTTTTTAGAACCTCATTTTTTACTTCAAATCGGAAGTCTTCTCGAATTGATTTTTTTTTCAAACTTGAACCGGGTTGTCGTAATTGAGCTCAATAGAGTACTTACACCAGGGGTGTCCAACTCATTTCACATTGCGGGCTGCATACGACCCCTAGGTAGATGTTGTGGGCCGGACCATTAAAATCATAGCATACTAAGCTATAAATAACCAAAATATCATGTCTTCCCTTTGTTTTGATTTAAAGAAGAACAAGGACATTGTTAAATTTATCTAAAAGTTGATTGAGCAACGCTTTTACAAAAAAATTCACAAAATTGCATAAACTTTAAGTCACTGGTAGTGAAAATTATACTAATGAACTTTAGATGAGATTACATGAGACTCATAAAGAAAGATTATAACATGCGTCCCTAGCGGATAATTCATGAATTACATTTAATTAAAAAGTTTAATCCATGTCTCTCATGTATTTTCTCTGCATTCAAATTATCCTGTGGGACTAATTGAATCTCCTTGATGGCCGGTTCCGGCCCACAGGCTGTATGTTTGATACTTCTGACTTAAACAATAAAAAACTTTCAAAATTTTTGGATAGTTATTAAAATGTATGCATATTTAAGGAAGAAATTTAAATATGTTTTAGTTTGTACAGGGTGTACAAACTAAAACATATTTAAATTTCTCAAATAATTATTAATTTCAAGAAAATTAGTTTAAAAAAAATAATAATATGTTCAAATATATTTTGTCAAAGAGGCTTATCATTTTGAGGGTAGAACTCCTTAGGTACATCAAAAAGTATGTAAGCATATGAGCCAATTCAAAAAGTTTGATACGGAATGATATTACAAAAATTGAACTTATCAACTTTTGTTCGTATATTTTTTTTTAGGAAAGTACTTGAATACTTCTCATATAAGTAAAGTTTTTAATTGATTGACAAAAATATTCTGATAATCAAACTTTAAAAAAAAAATAATCCTTTACGAAAGATAAAAGACTATTTACAATCAAACTTTTTATTATTATTCTTCTTCTTCTAAGCCTATGGTATTAATGGTTTAGCAGGAAACTTGGTATTATATGCTTGCAATTTCATTATATTCTTAAATATACCAAATATTCTTCATTAAATCGATTGCAATTAACTTGATATATATAATATATTTGCAGAGAAAAAAAATCTCTTTAATAAATAGAAAAAAAGTCGATCAAGCTTAAAATTATAGACATTACAATTATAACAAAACAGAGAGCATTTTTCACCATTTTAATAAATGTCATCGAAATAATTGCCTGTTTATGGTCACATATGTTGCTATGTACCCTAGACTTTAAGTAAATGTATACAACTTAGAATTTCGTAAACCATGCTCATATTTTACGCTTTCCTCAAGACTAGAACCATTGTCTGCTTTCTTCATATCCTGAATACTTATTATAATTAATGGGTTTCCATAAAACTAGTCGTATTCCACATTGAAGGATGTCAATCATCATAAAAGAACTTCTTATGATGGAACTCGTATGATTATTTGATGGATGATTGGATGTATTAAAAATAATTAATGACTACTTGCTGAACCATTTCGACTCACTCATTTAAGGATGTACCTCTAGTAAACTAAAATTAAGATATGATGGACAACATATAGAATGAGTAGTATTGTAACTCTGTATTCATGGGTACATTTTAACCTAAATACAAAAATTGGATAGGTTCATCACTTCATGTCTAACACCAAGTTTATGGAGTCGGATAATACATATATTGTGATAATTGTTTAATTGGATTATTTAATAATGATCAGAACAATAAAAATACAAGATATTTAAGTAATGAAGGAATGTCTTAAGGGATGGTAGTCAAGTGGGTAGTTGTCCTAGAGTCCAAATGCACGTTTATAGGGAGTATAAATCTGTTTGGTTTGTTTATAAAAAGATGGATGTGATTGATATGAATGGCTCTGGTCATTTTAGATAGGTTAAACATTTGTCAATCATATGAAGTGTATACTGCTTTAAATTTCGAACATAAACTCTGTTTTTTACTTTGTTGAATAATTCAATTTTTTTGCTAATCAAGCAATGTTTGCAGGAGGGTTTATATTTCTGCTTTATATTGGCGAAAAGTGCAGCTGAAGTACATAGAATGATTGTAGAAGCTTATGGTGACAATTTTCCAACTGATAAATCATGTAGGGAATGGTTTCGACGTTTCGAGAATGTTTATGTTTTTACATATAGTTTTTTTTTTTTTTTGATTAGCCAAAATATCTAGAGCACTAATCACATGCATAGTTGAAAGTAATCAAATATCTTTTCGATAAAAATACATCAATTTCAGGTGTTATTTCAGACCTAACTATGAAATATGATTAAGAGTCGTCAAATTGTTGGTTTGGGTAGTTTTAGATAGACTTTTATTTATAAAATCATCTATATGTCTATAAAATTAATAGGTCATATTTTAAATGTAAAATTCAAAATAGTGAAGGAAACTTTCAAAGTGTTCAACAACGTTGAATTAATTTTTATTTAAAATAAGAAATCAGCTTATAAACTTTAAAAATCATTCAAAAAATGACTTTTGTAGTTATACATATGTATATAAAATATACATTCTTAATATACATTAAGTTTTTTGTTCAAATAATGATTAAAAGGACTACTAGAGTTCAATTTGAAAGGTTATTGATAGAGAAAATAGCATTAATTAATTAATATATGTATATGTATAAATTAATCTCAATACTTTGTTGAAAAATATTATTATTATTTTTGAAAGAATTATATGATTAAAAAAACTTTTGCTAATACATTTTAATTCCTAAAAGTATGTCTATAAGCATTATATAATGAAAAATATTTCTTAAAAATAACTTTTATATTTATACATACATACATATATTCAAACTTTGTTGGTATAATTCAAAGTTTATATAGGTTTAAGTAGATACAAAAAGGTATATGCATACTTTTAAATATAAATATATATATGCCTATTATTTAAATAAACTGAGTTTTACTAAGAATATCTGTATATCTTTTGCACAAAATTATAATATTTAATAATTTGCTATTTTTTTTACTCCTACTAAATATAATATCACATCTGTTTTTGTTTTTTTAATTGTACATATATTATTTAGAAATATTTTTTTTAAATTATTTAACTATTAAAAATTATTTTTAAATTACATAGATTAATGAAGATGGCGTTTTATTTAATTTAATGAGAAAATCAAGCAATGTATTTTTGTGAAAGTTTTTCTTTGCTGTTTTTCAAAAGAACTTATGTTTTTTCCTTGTTTTTATTATTGTCTTTTGATTGAGTACATTATCAGCCTGTGTTGTATGCATGTCATTTATTCATAAAGAAAAGCTAATATATATACATATATATATATACCCAATAATGTACTTAAATTGATTTTAATAATATAAATATGTTGATTGACGAAATATATATTCATATATTTTCAATATAAAAACACTAGTATGATCATCAATATTCCCCATGTCAATTCAACAAATAAAAAGCTCAAATATAAACATATCATACCAGACCTTTTACTCTTCATATGGGCAAAAAACCTATGCCAAATTATAGGTGCTTAAAAAAAGCACTTAATTAGAAATGTGTTCTTATTCATACTAAATTACAAGGTGTTATACAGAACGTTAAAATGACAGTTATAGGGGTTATTTTTCCTTTATAATTTCAAAAATACTGAGCATTCAGTAGAATGATATATGTATATGACAATTTTAAATAACTTAAATTACTTTTTTATGTGAACATGGATTTTTTTTTATAGCAACCCAAAATTGATCGTCCACAATCTAGAGTACTTAGATTATTATCATTTTAAATACAACTTTGTATATAAAACAAATGATAATTGTTTTATCTTTGATAGATTTGTCAATCTAGTTTTCAAACTGTGGGATACAAAATTGCAGGAGTTATTAAAGTGTTTTTTTTTTTAATTATAGTGGAAACGATATAAATTTGAGTCGTAGAAGGACTTGTATACCTAAAGTGACCATACTCTATCATAAACGGTTGATTTGCTTTATCCTTACTTCGGCAGTAGTTCTATTTCTCATAAATATGAGCTTAAATATATGAAATTATTAAATTATCTAATGATTGAGTGACATTTTCTGGTTGAGTTGACATGAAATGATAATAATGTACATAAAAGTAACAATATATATAAGATGTTAAGTTGTCATATTAAATAGATTTAGTTAAAAATCATGCTAGATTGATACAATTGAGCCATTGAGACTCTCGACATCCGAAGGTATTTGATTAATTCAAATTGTAATTGTTAATTTCAATACACTTTTATGGTTTAGCAGAGACAATGCAAGCCGTATAAATTGCATATACTAGACTAGTCTACAAGTGATCAATTGAGAATCTTTGAAATAGGTACGTTGATATTAAAAGAAATCAAATTATTATGACATATTTTGAAATAACGAACGCAATTATTTATTTACACAATATATGTGTATACATATATTGTATATAAATGAGTAGAAAAAGTATAAATCAAAACGTAGAGCCGTCAAGTTCCTCCTTAGTATTATCTGTACAAGACTCTTACCCATTATACATATATACCTCGTATTAATAATATATTCATAATGTATGTATGTATGTATAAATATATTATTAAAGGTAAGGAAAAAGAGAAAATGTGAGAAACTGGAACGTGACATAAATAATGATGAAATCATTCTACCAAATATGTCAGAATAAAAATGAAGTGATAATTTGTTTTAAAAAAAAGTATTGACAACAGCCTTCAAAGAAACATAAAATCTACAAAATCTGAGACAATTTATTATAAATTAATTATCAAAGTACATACCTATGTATGTTATGCATATTAATAGGAAAATAAAAAAATAAGCTCCAATGAATTTAAAAGATGATTTTTATTTAAGAAATATTTACAACAGTTGTCCTTCCTTTGGTATCTATGAAAACTTTTATCATCATCATTTTGCCATCAATTTTACCTATTGTCGAGCATTTATCAATCAGTTATTCATCATAGCTCCGAGAAGTGTTGTGTTCAAGACTTCCTTGTGTCTAAGACAATGATTTTAGGGAGCCAATATCAAGAATTTGAGGGATCGAAACAAGGCTAAATTCATTTTATCTCTCAACCTTTCCTCCAAAGAGAGAAAATGAAAAGGACACAAAGTTATAAGGTAGATGGCCAATCACGCCATTCTCTGTAAAAACTATTTTTTATTTAATTGTAGAGATACATAACAGCTTTACAAGAAATTATTTGTATTCAATAAATTACTAATCAGAGGTAGAAGGTAAAAGATCAACAACTCACAAATAATATATGTATAAGGGTTGTTGGTGATTTGGGGATAGCCCTTTGAAGGAAATACAAGAATTGTTAAATTCCTGGTGAGCGTAAAAAATTACGCCTCAGTAGACATGAAAAATGGTAAGCTTAAGAGACAGCATATGTACTGACAGGGATCACTCTAATGATGACGTTTGACTCTTCAAAATATGGGAGACTGCAATAAATAGAAGAATAAATATACTGCAGGTTACCAATATACACTTTTAGTTTATTTATGTACGAAGGGATTCCACAATTTTCACATCTCTAATTATATGTTCAGTTACCTTGGTCTTTACAACTAGGACAATACAAATAATGATATTGAAGTGTTGTAACCACAACAAGACCAAGAGTCATCTTGAAAACTACAAGCCTTGAAAGTTCCTGTTGATGACTAATGTACAAATTAAATTTTCTATTTTGGACAATTGTCTCAACTGATTCGATTCTACACTTAAACATAGCGACAAAAAATTCGTCAGGAAAGATTCAGACCAGGATATAAGTTTTAAACGAGTATTTGCTTCAAAATACATTCCTCATATTTGTTTCCTGATAAGTAAAGCAGTTCACGAAATTGGTACTGGTCTCGACACTTCAAAATTCTGAGTCCTGTGTCGTTTTATCTTCTACATTTCAAATTCGATTCCCTAAATTATTGGTTATGTCTTGCTCTCGGATCTTGAAAATAACTCTATGTAGGTGTAAAGAGCTGCAAAAAATCATCTCAATCAGGAATGTTGATCTCTATCTGCACATAGAGTGAACATAATTGCAGGATTTGATATTTGACACTCCCAATTATTTTGTATGCTGTTACTGCCCTGTAGCTGCAAGAACACTTCAAATACTTGACTTTTATATTTTTAACTCTTCATTGATGAATGGAGTTGTTGTTCTTACTCTATAAAGAGAGACTTATGATTGATAAACCATGTATCTTGTTCATAGTTATATGGATGTATATACATTCATATATAATTGAATTCCATCAGTATTTGAAGAATTTCATTTTGAAAATCGTATATTTATATAATGTGTACTTTTTTTTCTTTACATAATTCCCTGAGGCAATAAGAAATTTTCGAGTTTTTTTTTTTTTTTTGTTACAACTCTTTCTCTCTCTCTTCCTATGTATATGTATGTACAATAAATATGAGATAAGGAAAAGGCAATACTTCTAAAAAAAAAATATAAGAAGTAGATTTCTGGATTATATTTGGGTACTTAAACAATTTCCTTTTAGCTAAATCATATTTTACGTGTCATGAATAAATTGAATATGTACTAAGAACTTTTTTTGCCATATAAATAATAGTGGATATGTGGAAAATGTTAAATTTTTCTTCCAAACATCAAGAATGTATTTATGTATGTAAAAGAAGGCTTTTATAAAAAGGCAAATTGGATATTCACAGAAAATTCTAGATTTATTCAAACAAAACCTCAATTAAATTACACCTCCAATCAATGTCATGGATCAAAAATGATTCAATAAGAAAGTCAGGATTGGTAAATACTAAAATATTGTACACATAGTGTTTGCTTACAATTGACGGCATGATTCTGAGAGGTAACAACAACTTAATTTCGTAAAAAAAAATGTATATTTTGTTTTTTTTTATTTTGAATATCATTAGATTTTTTTTAAAGAAAGGTGTTTATTTTGTTGAATGTCTTCAAACATGGCGTTACTTTTATTTTATAAAACAATTTGAAACTCTTTACACCAACATGGCAAGAAAGTTAAAACTGTTTTGAGTCATTAAGTATGCTACATTTTCAGGGTTTAAATTTCATGAACAATAAGTTAATTGTTCTTTTATTTAGTAGTTTGAAAGTTTAAAAAGTTTGAGCTCATTGTATATAATGTATAATGTTTATTTTTCAATAAATATTGAAATTATTGGCAAAATCTCAATAAACAAATAAAACATTTCACTAAAATATATATTAAAAAAGGTTAAAATAGTTATTATCTTCATTATTTGAATTAGAGAGATGAACAAAAGTCACATCAATGGCATTATGACAAAATTTTCTATAAGAAACTAGAAAACATTGAAAAGGAACCCTTCTTGGTTAGCTTAAAAACCTTAAGATGATGTCTTTTAATTTATTTGTAATGTTAAAACATATATGTATATCAATATACATATTTTTTAAATCAATAATGTTCCCACTTAGAGAATTGGGACAGAATGATTGTTTTTCAAAAGAAAAACACCCAATAAACCTTGCCAAATATCATGATTTTGGATTGATTAAATCTTACTGTGAAGGACACTTTTTTTACACATAGTCCCTATTTTCTGTATGTATGTATGTGCGTAAAACTCAAATTTATTTCACTCATTGGCTATACGGAAGGCTTTTGTTGAACTCCTTTAAAATACTGTTGTTTATCCAATATTTATGCTAAATACATACCTAATAAATAAATAAAGCTTTTTTATATCTTTAAAGGTTTTCAAACTAAGATTTTTAATTCAATATGATTGCAAATGAGCTCATGTGACCACTTATCTATTGATATATATATATATATATTGCATTGGAGTAAAATACAATTAATGAAATAATAAATTTGTATATTGATAAAAATTTATTTAGAAAAAACCCGATATTTTACTCGTGCTTGATATTTCTTGAACAATTGTCATGACGAGTAAACACGTCATATGCAGTTAAAAGATGGAATATATAAAAAAAAAATTATGTGTATAAATATTATATATTCTTTTTTTTCCTTCTATGTACACATATTTATTAATATTGCAGCCATAACTCACTCCCAGATACCATGATTTTCTTTTTATCTTTCATAATTTTTTTATCTGCATGTGCGAGATAAATAATTATAATAATAATAATAATTTATGAAATGCATATTTTTAATCATATGTATAATAACCTTAATGGTTATATCAATGATAACGGCTCTATGAAAATATAAAGTGTATGTGATATTAGTTCTTTCAAATGAGTGTTTTGTCAGCAGAGTTAAGTTTTTGTATAATAAATATTTTGAGGGTTTTATTGAAGCATTTATGTACACATAAAATGAGTTGCTACATACTTAGGAATATATAATAGAATAAATAGTAGAAGTTACTTAAATTACATCTAAGTGATGCCATTAAATAATTTTAGAATAGTTAGCCGAAAAGGTTATTTTGATACAAAAATAATTTGAGAAAAAATACTTTACAATAAAAATTAGACCTTCTTATCAAGCACAAAGCACATAGAGGAGATAAAAGATCTTGGCAAGACTGAGCCATGGACCTCATCTAACAAAAGGGGTATAATCATACAAGGAATGATGCTCAATGAATGACGTCACATTAAAAAAAATAAGTATTCAATTTGAATGCATAGTATGGATTTGATCTGCCTGAATTTTGGCAGTAGGAACGGATTTTCAACACAAAAACCTTGTTAATAAAATCTGCCAGTTATATACATACAAGCAAAGATTAACAAATATTAGTTCTAATCGCGGTCAGTCTCGTATACTCAGGCTGCAGAATCAATTATTCGAACAGTTTCAGATAAAATAGTGCCTTTTATAAATAAATTTACTACGTATTACCCCTTTCCCCAGCTGAATTGACTCTTTTATGTTTTTCAATCATCAAAGACTTTTGACTTAAGGTATTAGTAATTAATTATTTACTTTTCCTATGTCCTTCATTGGCTTCTATTTATCGTTACCTAAGCAATTAATTAACAAAATAGCTGAAGGAGCTATTCTAAAAAAAAATTACATCACTCCACATTATAGTTTAGATTTATTTCTTCAGAAATAAAGACCTAACAACGTAAAAAAAGAGAACCTTAATACACTTTCAATTTAAAATAAAAAAATCAATATATAAGCAAGTAAAAATGAAGTAAAATTGGCTATACAAATATGCATCATAAAAATAAAAACACTGAAAATAAAAAAAACAAAAAAAAAACAACAACTAAAGACTAATTCAAATGTTATGAACGCCTCCTTTTGAAACTCATGTAATGCAAAATAATTAGTTAATCAATTTTAATACTTGTAAAACAGGTATTTTATTGAAAAAGATGAGTAAAATTGTACTTTACATATATGTATGCTGCCCTTTTTTCTAAGGCTTGTACTCATTATTTGGGGATCCTTAGCAAAAATAGCAGAAATTATTATTTTGTTTTAGTTGATTCTAGATTTATATTATTTTGCTAGGGATTGATCTTGTTTACATTTGTATGAAGTCTACCTGTTTCTCTTTAGTCTTTTTCATTTTTTTTTATTCACTCTATTTTGGCATTGAACTTCATAAGGGTTTTATTCTAAAAAAAAACATATTATCTATAAATGAGGAAAATACATACATAGGAATAGTTGAATTCTTTTTATAGAAGGAATATCAAATATGAAATTCATCAAACCGAAGTAGTAATAATAATAATAATAATAATAATTTGTAGCTAAAGTCTGAAATCTTGTCCAATAGGTCAAACTTTTATTTAAAAATATTTTTTGATGAAATGTTCTATCAGAAAAAAGTAATTAGGACTCGATGCTTTGACCAAATTCCAATGAAATTTTTTGGAGTTTTATGATATTTACTTTATTTCAGGGATGCAATTAGATGCTTTTTTAGGCGCAAAAGATAAAAAATCAACTTATGATTGCTCAATGCCATTTTTTTTTACTAGTTTTAGTAGAAATTTTAAGAAATGTCCATAATTTTATTTGTATATAAAAGAGATTTTCCTCCGAGAAGTTCACAAAAGTACTTCAAGGAAGGTAGCAAATTCTTTTCATGGTATGTCAAAGTGTCAAATTTGTCAAGGTGAATAAAATATAAACTAAAGTTTTTTATTTGTAATAAAATACATTTAATAAAAATCCATATCATTTTATATATATTTTCTGTTCATCTCTTCTTCAAAGGAACCATAAAAGACTAAAGACATAGTATGTATAAAGAAAATATGACTATCCTATAAGTTGTGTATCACTTGATTCGTTGTGGTACATTGTAGCCACATTACTTATTTGTGCCTGTAAACCTGATATTACTTATTTTCCTCTGTAAATAGATACCAATTACTTACACTCATAACGTCAATTTTAACAATCACCAAAATTAGCGATTTCGTTTTCCAATCTATCAGAGGGTGGAAAATCTTTCAAAGCGATCAAAAAGCTCACCATTGATCCTTTTAATCCTAAAACAATATTTACTAGACAATTATATCATATTATTGCGAGAGTTTGAACCGAAGGAGATCCAAAAGACTGTCAAAGTGGAGCCCAAGAGAAAAAAAAAAACTCTGGAAGTTATCGTAGCTACGAAAATTAATGAAATTCAAAATAAATACTTTTTGATTGATTGATTGATTCGAAAAGGAATACCTTGCCCTCAGTGAGAGTTTAAAATCTCCATAAAGGAACTCCAGTGATGGTACATATTGTCTCCATATCCACACATATGGTACTTGAAAGTATTTAAACTAGTTGTAGACTTCTTACAAGCCTTTTAGAATAGAGCAAATCATTAATTTCTTGGAATTAATGTTGGATGAGGCAGATGGTTACAATTATTCATTGCAAAATTTAAGTATCATATTGCTATACCACTGGCATTCGATTTTTGCTGTTGTCATTCTGTCACCTGTGACCCTCACCCATAGCAATCAAATATTGTTTCTTCACGGTTGTTCTGCAGTTTAATATCCATTTAGTTAGTACACCCAGTATAAAAAAAGACAATAATTGAATTTACACTTTATTTTTTTTAAAGTGCCTGTCACAAATAATAATTATATTTTTAGAACTATGATGTATATTTTAAAATAATTATTAGTTTAAGACTGCGAAACAAATTATTATTATTATTATCATTATTATTTTTTGAATTTAAGTATAAAATTTGTATATGATGATGGATTTAATTGACATTGATGTGAAAACTTAATAAAAAGTATCGTCAATTTTTTTTTTTTTTGTGATGAAATAAATATTCACATACATATTAAATTTTAACAAACTCACCAAGAAAAATTGAAATTGTTTCTCAATTGTAGTCACAATGAATTGTGAGTCGAGAACAGGAGTTTTTCATTTATTTCAATTCAAGAAGATAAAAAATATCGCGAAAATTATTGGAATTGACAGAGCTCCGAAGGGGAAAATTATTATTGAGGGCTTCTTTATTCTGGCTAGTATTTTTAGTTTATCATCCATCACTAAATTGACTAAAATTAAAATTAAACAATGAAATAAGTTTTTTTGGTAAAGTGAAAAAAGATAAATGAAATATTTTTCATTTATAATTTGTTAAATGGATATAGATGAATTAATATGATATTTATTTTTAAATTGTAGGAGTGCATCATTTTATCTCCTACAGGATTTATCTAGTATATTACATTCCCAAAAAGTAAAAACATCCACATCGTATTTTAAAACGACAAACACTGCCTTGCCCTTGCGTAATAATTCAAAATATGCTTTGATCAAACGCTCTGTGAATTAAATATGTACAACAAAATGAAATTTTTTTATTCAAAGTACAGTTAACACGAAAGAGATGAATTTATTTCCATGATGTACATTTGAATCAGTCTGTAAAAGTTTTATTTCATAACTTTTTCAACGAGATTTTTCCAATACATATGTACATTTATATATGTAAGTATAAAGTATATTTATTTTTTTTCCTTGGATCAGATATCTTGAAGGGATAATTCATTTATGGTTATCTATGGCAATAAGTTTTATATAGGCTTCCTTACGTTCCATTATAATCATGCTCATGTATGTATATTTACATATATGTATGTATTAGGGTTACTACCCATCCGACTACAATTGTCGAATTTACATTCATATACATAAAGTTATGTATATACATATATCTTATCTATAATTCGGTACTTTTTTTATTTTTTTGCTTCTTTTTATTGGGGACTGTCAATTCATATGAGAGCTACATATTGTATTTTCAAGGGAATTTGACATAATGTTCAAGTGTATGTATGTACAATGTACATATTTGAACATAACTTTTTTCATTTCTTTGATGGTGGTTTGAGTTGAAATTTGGATTTTTGATGAGACAAGATGACTTTAGATTAATGTATATACTTAGATACCACGTAAAAAAATCAAAATAAGGTTAACATTTTGTACATATGTGGTGCTAGGACATTTATTGTTCTGTGTCCAGAAATCAGGAGCAAAAGCCAACCCAAGATTTTGAGGGTCGAGAGCAAGAGACATAAAAACAATAATTGAACCTTTTTTTTTTTTTTAAGAAATAGAAAATTTTATATATGTAATTGAGTTCCTGTGTCTTCTGAACCTTGAAAAATGAGTCTCTCGACGGTTCACTAGACCAAGAGCGATCAACATAATCACATCACTCAAATGTCCTACAATTACCTACATTTGTATGTATGTAGAACAAATCTACTTGAGGTTAATTTATATTGATTTGTACATATGTAGATATATTATTGATGACTCATTTATGGTGGATGTTTATCTCAATTTAACTAACTACCTGCTTAATTAGTGGGTAACCCAAGGGCTTTCAAAATGCAGTAGAACAACCCCTCTCCCATCTTCAAATGATAATAAATGAACCCCCTTCTTTACTTTTTTTCCTACTTATGTTGATTATCGGTGTACATGTTATTTACAACTATTTATTCTGGCTTGCCACAGCCACCTCCGTGACAAGACGAGACGAAACTTTTGAATTGGTATGTAGGTAATTTCCTTGTTTTAGTCACTCCAAAAAGGCCAACGACTATTACCAACTAGTCTATAGACTAAGGTACTGATCTAAGAATCAATCATTGTCTTGTATGTACTTATGCAAGTTCCAATGAGGAAGGACAGTTAATTTATTTTATCAAACTCATCTTATAGATTGTCCATTTTCGTCAGCGAACATTTTTGCGATTCTACAGTTCTTTTAATCAGAAGGGATCTCAAAACTACAATTTGTAAACTAGATTTGTACCAGAGTATCAATGAATCCGACTCATTGGATGTTTATTTATTACAACATGAAGAAAAAAAATATGAGCTTTTGATACAATTTATGTATGTTTTCTAAATTTCATAAATTCAATAATTTGTCTGAATTGTAAATGGTACACTTCGAAATGATGCCTAGGTGTGTACCGTAGAGGTTAAATACAGGCTATACCTACATACAATTTATACGATACGGTAATAAAATAAAAGTGTTTTGAGCCTTGTTTCAAGTTCATGAATTATTAGGGGTAAAAAGATTTTTCAATTATGTTTTATTTTAGTTTAAGAAAGGTTGACAATTTCATGTATGTATTAGTTCCGACCCATGCTTTGATGACTCTTGCTCTAATCTATGGCGTGACTTTACATAAAATTTAATTAATATATGGGCATATAAGTCGACATAATTACGACATTTTACTCCATGACTATACTATTTACATAAGCTAAGACATATTCAATTAAGAATGAAAGAAAATTAAAAAATATTTTCATATTTATCTCTCTCTTTACAGTATATGTATGATATTACAAAATGTCGAGTTGGAAAAATTATATTTTGTAATTTGAAATTCTCAACAGATAGCTATGTTTTCAAAATTCCTCTATTTGCATGTTTGAAGATTGACAGTCAATTTCCTTAAATGATGATTACCTTTTCAATAAGGATTTTTCCTACATTGATGATGTATCATTTAAATAAAATGAAAAAAAAGACGCGTTAATATTCTATCAGCTATATTTTATTACTGCAATGCAGATTTTTTTTCTTCTTTTTACTTTCCTCTCTTTGATATACCTTTATTAATTAATTAAGGAGTAGGAAGAGGATATATCATGTACTAATTGATGCGTACGAGACAAACGTACTAATTGGGATCCTTTCTTGAGGCTCTTGAGTGGCACTTTTTTTTCTTCAATAGGGAGTAATATCCTATTTCTTCTGTCTTACTTAACAAATACATGTCTACATTTATATTAATCATTAATCATTTCGTTTCTATGGATGTCCTTCTCTAGAATTGATTGTTAATTTATAACTATTGACATTGTTGCTATACATAATTTATATTTAATCTATATAAAAATGGCCTTTAAGACAGAAGGATGATGACATTTGGTCATTTTCTTATATACATTTATAAAACTATAAGATGCTTACAAACTTTCAACTTTGAAGGAGAGGGGGGGGGGGTTAAAAAACAAAAAGGGAATTTTCCTTTTAAGAGCTCTCCTTTTTAAAAAAAGAAAAAAAGTAAAATAAGTAAGTATACATTTTTTGATATAAAGACTTTGTTTACTGAGCATTAATAAAACCTTTCTCATCTTTCCAAATATATAATTGCCTACCAATGACAAATGAATCAAAGTTTTAAAAGAAATATGCATAAATATATAAAAATTGATGATATTTTTATTTTTGCAGTTGATAAACTCAAAGAGAATTGGTGTTTTTTTATGACAATGCGTTCATATTAATTTGTATAATTACTATTAACAATTTGACAATGTTGATATCAAATAATGTGAAATTAAAGTGATATTAATTACTTATGACGTAAATTAAAACATGAATGTGATTCATAGACTTAGTGCATTCAACCATAAATTGGATAAGTTTATTCGTTTAAGCAACAGTATGACACGATTTGTCACATTATTAATGGTTCTAAACTAATGCTATTGATTGAAATAATTATTTTAGTTATGACATATGGTGTGTATATGTTACTTAATTTCAGCTATTTGCCAAAGTTTTGCGTGTGATCCAAAAACTCTATGTTATTAATTTATATTTACAAAAAAATATTATAATTTTTTTTTCTCTCTATTTTTCATTTTAGTAAAGTTGGAAAAAAGAAATTACTTAAGCAGAAGACGGCACAAGGATCAGAGAAAGTACCTTCATAAGACATCATCCATGACATGATAATAATGAATTAAAAAAAGAAAGCATTTCAAAGGTCCTAAAAATTCATTGTTGACGACTCTTTTCTGCTCTTATTTCCTTATCTTGTATGGAAGATTCATCATTGTCTGGCCAAAAAAACTTTTTAGAAACTCAAAAATTTTAACGGGCATGTATCTGAAAACAGCGATGCGCTATTATAGACTTTGGATCTACACCTGTAATGCAGGTAAGAGGGAATTTATTTGTTGGAATATTAATTGATATTTTGTATGAAACAGATAGAGGGGCTATGCTAGTCATTTTGACTATTTTGAAATTTGAGCATGAAATAAATTGCTTTAACACAAAAATAAATTAATCCTCGTCTCATTTTAAATTAAATCATACAAAAAAAGCTGCAAAAGTAACATTAAATTTACCTATTTTGTCCAAAACTACTAAGTTAATTTGACCAACTTTTATCGAGAATTCTTACGCTGATCAAAGAGAGGAGGAATTTATCGTTAGATAACACTAGTTGGTATCATTTCCACTTTGTTTTGTGCCCCTTTATAATTTGAAATTTCTGGGTATAAAGACCGTTTACGTGTTTCTTGAAATAAAAACAATCCATAATAGGATAAAAATAATTTAGAAAGAAATTTGAAAACTAGAAACAATGAAGATTATTGTAGATGAAGAGAGTTCTGTCCAAGGTAGTAAAGCTTTTATTAAACTTCAAATTAAATATGCATATTTATTCAGTTAAGATATTTTTGTTCAAAAAATGACAACCATTTGGCTGTTCTAGTAAGATATAATTAATCTTTCTACATTTAAATTACAATTGATCATTTTAAGGCTAATTAAATATGTTTATTGATTTTTAAAGTTATAAATTGCTATTGTTTCTATATACATATATATACCATAATTCATTTATGTTATGTTATGTTCATTTATGTGTATACATTTGAACAAGCGTATTTAAAAATTGTTGTGATTAACTAAGCTTTAGTTCCTTTAAGTAACGCTAATGTATTTTTGTATATGTATTAAAAGACCAAATCAAGATTAATTATTTGGTTCATTGCTATTGTAAATAATTAATTATGTCGATTGTTACAAAGGATACAATTACTTTGCAAAACGGACATTGTGTTTACGATCCTTTTTTTTATTACATTTGATGGATCCACAGCTCAGATATAAACACGCCATGCCTCTTGGCTACACTAACAATAAATAGTGATGAACAAACTAAGAAGCAGTTGTATTTACCACTGAGTGTGATGTTGATGTACATATGATTAATATCGAAATTTATTTTGAAAGTCATTGTTGAGGTTGATTGCTAGCAACTTTGTATACTTTTTCCCTATTCCCAACATGTTTGCAATACACTGAAGGGGTTATCTTGTGATATTTGAAAATTACGTTCAATCAACCAGGATCTTCAAAATATTGTTTTTGACTACTGCGTAGGACTGTCGATTATGTATTATGTACATATTGAAATTTTAGACATAAATACCATTTTTGTATTTCTCGAGAATAAAGCAGACACAGCATTTCAATCCATGAGAACAAAACAAAGTGGAAATGATGTCAACTAGTGTTATTTAACGATAAGTTTCCCCTCTCTTCAATCAGTGTAAGAATTCTCGATACAAGTTGGTCAAATTAACTTAGTAGTTTTGGACAAAATAGGTAAATTTAATGTTATATATAAAATATAAATCATTGGTAAGTAAAAGCTTAATTTTTCTATTATAAGCCAGATTTTTCCTACTACATACGACAGACATAGTACGTATTTATGTATGTATGTATATAGATGCATGAAATACGTATTCCGTTCAATATATATATATATATATATATCAGGAACATACATAAATGACTCTGAGTAATAAAACAAACAAAAAAGAAGCTAAAGTCATGATAATTGTACAATAATGTAGAGTAAATGGTATTTTTAGCAACAGAAACAATAAAATATTCATTGAGGAGTGACGTTTTCCTTTTTATTCTTTATCATAGATATTACAGAAGGCTCACATAAATATATGTATTATGTATTTATAGTCGTTCATGAATCATTAAACATGGGTATATGTACATGGAAATAGAGTCACTATGCTTAATTAAAGGCATATTTAAAGTGGTTTTGTTCAATATATATATGTAGGTACATGCATACTATGTGTATATATGTATGTATATATAACAACATAGTTATATTTGACTAAAAATTTAAATGCTATAAAAATAACCAAGACCTTTTAAAAAAAGGGGTAACAAAACCCACGAAACGATACATCATGTGGTACAAATATATACATACATATGTACTTAAGTTGTCCATTGGAGTTGTACTCAAACTGATGTAATATGAAATGTGTTTTCCTCTATTATACCCGAAAGATGTAGTGATGTACATTGTTCGGATGATGGATCTTAATGCATACATAGAGTTGTGATACGACTTTTTTGCAGAAAAAAAATACAGTTTTGTGATTAAAAAAGGAAAAACTCTTGGATTAATTGCTCTATTTTTAAATTACATATGTTCCTTCTTTGTCAAACCGTTGAAGAATTAAAAGATTCGCACCAACATTAATTGTATATTTTACTAAAAATATGTATCTATATGCTAATATATGATATAAATGTATTACTTTAATAGTATCATAAGTCTAAGTTTTATTTTGTTTCGACTTATTGTGATTCCTTTCATGAGGATTTTGGAGACTTGGATGGTTTTAAGTACATATATATACTTGCAAAAATAAATCATACTTTTAGTTCATACTTTTAGAACCAGTGAGCGAGACTACATATATGGCCCTATCTATATAAATATATAAGTAAATAATTTGAACTTTTGCCAAAAGATTGACTCAAATAGATACAAATTCACATCTCTTAAGTTGACCTCTTTTTGTCAGCTGAGGTCAATGGGGCATAGTTGTACACATCTTGCTCCAAAAACGACTGACTACGGATCAAATATGCACATCACTAAATGATTCTAAAATAGGTATACACTCATAGGATTTTATTTTCTTAAGTTGTCTTTCAGTAGCATACATACATTTGAAAAATAAAATTAAGTTTACTTTAGAATAGATAATATAAAAAGTTTAGTTTAAACTTTTTATTATCTCAAAAATATATTTATTTTATCTGCAAAAAAAAAAAAAAAATAGCTATAAAAACATGTGTATGTATGTTCATATACAATGTTCAACAAGAAGACATTTTTATAGCATTAAATAAGGAGCTTTTCTTAGACAGATACATACATATAATACATACATTTAAATGTCTATATATATACATATATATATATCAGCTTTCCTTTCTGTTTAAATTATCTGTACTTTTATTTTGTATGAAACTAATGATCCGTATAATGAAATAAAAGAACAATATTGCTTGAATAGAAATGTGTGATTGTTATAAAAAATGCACATTAGGGATGCATAGAAGCCTTTTACAAGGTCATTAAGATGTTAAAATAAGGGGAAAACTTTTTCTTTATGGCAATTTAATTTATCAAAGCCATTTATAAAAAGTTTTGTTATGTTTTAATAATGAGGATTTATTTAAAAAAAAAAAAACTAATATCATTAAAAAAAAATCTGTGTATAATTGTTTGAAAGATAAATTATCAAAATATTATTAAAGACGCATTAAATTGTGTAATTAAAAAAATAGTGATGATGACTCTTCAAATAATTTGTAGAAAGGTTTTCTTCTTTCCTATTGTTTTGCCAACAATAAACAGTTTGAAATATGAATATATGTATGTATTTAGGTAACGTTGTGTCAGTTATAACTTTTTTGGATCAGAGTCTAAACAAAAAACTGGTCCTTGAACTAATTTTTTTATGTCTTTTAATTAATGCCACCACAGAGTCTTAATTCAATAATGAGATAAGTGAAAAAAGACATGGTTTTGTAAAGGGTTTTTGGCATAGTATCAACAAAATTCAAATCCAAAAAAACGATAGTCTAATCATAATAGTTAAAATATAATGAAAGTCTGATGGTGTCTTTTAATTGAGTGAAATGAGAAATATGATGTATTTATGACGTCAAGAACGTCCAATTTTTGATATTTTTGAGAATTGACAATGCTGTGATCTAGGTCATCTTACCTGAGACCAGGACAGACCAGTACTTTGAAGTATCTAGACCAGGGATGGGCAAACTTTTTGAATTGCGGGCCAATATGGGTTATAAAATTTGAAAAAGGGGCCACAGCAGTACATTGATCTGTGGGCCAAATATAATAAAGCGTTGCTTGTAGTGTGCAAGCTCGGTGGGCCAGATTAAATTGTCTAACGGGCTGTATAAAGCCCGCGGGCCTTAGTTTACCCATGTTTGATCTAGACCCATAACAGTACCAAAACTTTGATGTATCGAGACCAAGAAAAAACAAGGATTTTAAGGGATCTGTGACCAAGAGAAAAAAAAAATTGCCTCTTATAGAAAATATTTTTTTTAAAATATAATTGCTTTGGTTTTGATCTTTAAGCTGAGACTAGACATTTATGGAATAATGACCGAAACGAGATCAAAAACTTCAAAGAGTGGTCTTTTGACCAAAACAGCTCGTGAATCACATCACGGGGGACTAATGAACGGTCCTAAATGATAGTTGATACAACTCAATATAAAAGTATATATCTTCAACCTTGAATTCTTAAATAAGTATAACACAGATAATATAAATTGACTTTAAAGCGACGATTTACATTGAACGGATGAATTATTTTTTAAATTAATTTGACTGATAATAATAAAAATTATATATCCATTAGCATAATTGCCAATATCAATTTGTTAAATTAAAAGGTAACCTAATAATACAAATGTAGTCAGCTTAATGCTTTGACATTGTTGTATATCATTTAAAAAATTTAAAGTCTTGCTTTTTCCATCTGGTTGAGCATCCTTTTGATAAATAATGAAAAGCTTTGTCAGGATGCTTCAGGGTAGTGGAAAAAAATTGATACAAAAAGGAGAATTTCTTACATTCTCTCAAAAAACCTCGTATTCTTTTAAATAAAAAATTGTGTTGCTCAAATAATTAAAAATGTTTTAAATTATGTCCATGTAATTGTTTATGAAAGCTATCTTTCGATGATTAAGGAGACGAAAACGAAGCATTACTTAATCCACTTCCGCGTAATGAAATTTGATTTTAAATTTCACAATTTATAATTTCTTGTATAACTTTTTTTCGGTGACATTCTTATCTTTAAAAAGGAAAAAAAACTGCCTACGAAACGCTGTACTATAAAAAATATTCTATACATTATTTTTTTTTAAATTCTATTTTGAATGAACTAATATTTGGATCAGACTATCAAATGTAATTGGTTTTGTAATTTGAATCTTCTATGATCAATGAGCCAAAAATCTGAATTGAAAATCCACAATTTTGAATTTCTAATTTCTAAACATTGAATAAATTCATGATAACTAATTTGCAAATTGAGGTTGTCTTTTATTTGGTGGTTATTGGTTTTTTTATTTTTCTATCTATTAGGATATAAATTACATTATTGATTTTATCTCAAATTGTATTGTCACACTTGATAAATAATAATTTAAGAAAAGAGATAATGCATCTATTAGTACCCAAATAATGAAAATGATAAAAACCATCATCAATCTATTTATACTTTGATTAAATGTGAAGTTAACATGTTTTTAAAATGGGTCATTCACATTCAAATATAAAGGAATAAAGTCTCATTGAGACAAATTGGTTTTTTTTTTGTCTCTTGACACAACAACAATTATTTCTAGATTAGTAGTCTAACAGTATATATCTATACATGTTTCATAATCTTGCCTCAAATTTTTTGATCCAGATCAAAAAAAAAAACAAAGTGATTCGATTTGTCCATAAAACCGGTAGTATTAAGGGTTAACATCTAATCATAGCTAAATTTGATAATCCAAGGTGCCACTTATCCTTTTAAAAAAGTATTTTAAAATCCGGATTTTTTGCTCCTATATTGTTTTTGTTTTTTAATCTTTAAATTAGATTGTATTACGTAATGGGTTGGTACATTTCTGAACAAAGCAGATAACATTGCAGACACAAATAATAATAAATTTTACGTAAACTTTGGATTGTTTTTCATAATTAAAAATAAACTCAAACTTTAGAAAGCATGAAATATTCAAAAAATAATAAAAAAATTAAAAATGCTCAAAAACATATTCTTTTTGAATAAACTAATAAAGATTTTTGATGAGTGCATCAAGTGGCAAATATATTTGAATATATGTAGAGCTTAAAATTTTTTCAGGCGAATGAAATTTTGTTTTTTCCGTGCTATCTAATCAATTTCTTGATCGATGTAATTTACTATGGATTTAAATCCAAGCTCGTAGGGTACATATTACCATGCTCAATAAATAATTTATCGTAATCAATGTCTCCATACCGTGTACGTAAAAATTTAAAGTTAATTGAATCATGAATTACTTAACATCTGGATAGACAATAGGCACGCAATTTTCATAATATGTTAAGCCCTTTCCAATTATAAATAAATAAATATTAAAACCTTCAATTAAAGAAAAGAATAATGAATAATTTATTTTTTAATGTGATGAACCAGGGTCTCATAGATAGAGACGTTTAAGTTATTACCTC
This sequence comes from Lepeophtheirus nordmannii, assembly GCA_963680855.1. Taxonomy (NCBI): domain Eukaryota; kingdom Metazoa; phylum Arthropoda; class Copepoda; order Siphonostomatoida; family Caligidae; genus Lepeophtheirus; species Lepeophtheirus nordmannii. The sequence continues at coordinate 17,189,292 of OY804525.1, read as the reverse complement.
ATGAGTCATTTAAGTAACTGATGATAGTGCTCTGAAGGGTCAAGTGTATGATTTTGTTGGAACATTAAAGTCTTTAAAAAAATATTTCCCCAAAGATGACAATTCCTGATCATTATCAAGTATGCGCCAATTTATAAATACAATTTTATTCTCTTCCTTTTGGATATATCTTATATTCTAGAATGTTTTCTATTATTGAGCCTGGAGTAAGGATTTCTTATTGAACTTCAGTAATGAAATGTTCTAAAGGAACAGTTTGTGTTATAGTTTTTAAATTTTTTTTGTTTCTTCATAGCTATGAATTATGAATTTCTTCACTTGTATTCAAGGAGAGGGTCTCTTCATGAAAACGTTCTTATCTCTATAAAAGCTGTTTTAATGTAGAAATTCGTTTCCCTATTCCATAAAATCAAATCCATTTCTGTTTTGATTACATAAATTTGTGGGTCATTTTGGAAGGATTTATTATCAAGGATGCTTCATTTTCCATCGTACATGCATATACGTATATGATATCTGATCAACTTTGTACCTTTAGCCTCAAAAACTTTTAACTTATAGCATGGATTAAGAGCCTATGTGTAATTAGTACATACTTTAATGCTGCAAGTATGTAATTGTTGCTCCCATTTAATATGAAATTTGGTTGTTTTTTATTTAATTTCAAATTGAATTTAATGATTTACTCTAGCACCAAATTAAATTCTCAATTCTCATCAAGTACTCATTGTTTCATATATTCATATGATGAGGAATTATGTTTACTATGCTCTTAAATAATTGCTTAGCAATACCCTTTTAAAACTATAAAAATGAAGAGCAAATTAAATTATTACAATAACCAATTACTTTTATAGCTTTGTTTCAAACCAATAAATTTTTATGTAAAATCATCTCTCATTAAATATTACAAGATATAATAAGTATTATTTTTTACCATGCTTGTTATGTTATTGTTAAGGCTCACTTTCATTCATTATTATTTTTCATTATCTATGAGCATTCTATGAGCTGCTTTACCAGTTTGGTGGCGGCAAAGAGCACAAGTTGATGTATATATATAAATATTTATCACATGTTAGTAGTTGAATCAAAAGATCAAAATTGAGCCAAAATATATCTAAATGTTAAGTAATCCATGATCAAATACATAGAAATGTAATTTTTTAATATTGCAGTGAACCCTTTGTTAGTGAATTAGGATTTTCTGGACTCCAAATTTTGCTAAATATATTTGAATTTAATTTCAGTGGAATTTTATGTCTGCACTATTTTGAATGTACCTAAAATCATTTTGCAATTTGTTATCGAGATTTAGTGAATATAATGTATTTGATCACTCTTGAATGATTTTTCTATAATATAAGCTCTAATTTTATACATATACTCTACGCAACTTTATCAAGAGGTATACAACACTTTGCAGGTATCCAAAATTGATATCAAGTGATGAATATTCTATATAAATTATAATCAATAATAAAAATTGTTATATTTTAACTATTCTAAAAACAAATTGTATGTTATTGAGATCTCAAACTAATGTTGATAAGATTATTTATTTATTCAAAAAGGATATATTTCTTTCCATGGCTTTTATTCGTAAAAGTATTTTTTTAAATTGAATAGATATTTGCGAGTACAGAGTGGGTGAAGTATAAAAAAAAGGTGTTACAAAATTTAAATACTGTAACTATTAGTATTTTTCAACTGTTTATTATGTAATTACATTTATTTTGAGGTAACTTCTTCTTACCTTAGTTCTCTTACCACATTTAAAAGGGTTTTTTTTACATAATTAATGAGAGGTGCTTTGACTTGGACATGCCTCTATTGTAGATAAGTACATATGTGTGTTAATAATTGATTATCTATGCAGTTAGAAATTATATGAGTAGGTCGTTTTTTTTACAAATTACAATTGAATGTTACTTGCCAAATGTTCCAAGAGTCCCCAGCAACCAACAGTTGGGAGAATGAACAGTATAGCAAAAGTTTATCAATTAAATAGGCTTAAGAAAAACTAAGACAATTAAACATAAAAATATTTTTGATACTTTTTAAGTTATTTAACTATGACTTTCAATGTATTATAGCACATGAAGATATAAGATTGAAATTTGAGTATATGTATTTACTATTTAATAGATCCCTTTTTTGATGACTTTCGGCCCTCTTTCAACTACAATTGAACGTGCATGTGAGCGCACTTTCATAAGTTCAAGGATTGTCCTGGACAGGCGGAGTCTTGTTAAAGAGAAATACGGGAAAATTGAAACACCCCGTTATAGTATGTATTTTATATTTCTCCTCAATGAGTGAAAACAATTGACGAAAATCATAGATTTTTTTTTACCTTCACTCACACAATATTATTCAATTGTAGGATAAATTTGGTGACTATAACGTTTTTGATGCTCAAATAAGATAGATATATGTTGTAACCATTCCGTGATTCACCCATCTGTGTTCTCCTCAATATTTTATTTGAAATATGAATCAATAAGTAAGAAAAGCTTTTTTAAGTTTTTCTTTGAGTATAAATTTACTTTTCTTTTACTTTTTAAAACAACAATTGAATTACGGAAGTCAATTGTAAGTTGTGTTTGTAATATAATGGACTAAAAAATCATGGAAATTGAGGTTTAGTCAAATAATGAGGAAAAATTTCCTATACATATAATGCAATGTCATAAACAATCAATAAAATTCTTCTTTTTTACTGCGGTTCTTATTTGAAGCGAATACAACATAAGTTTTTATGCTTTTGTTTAAGGATTTTCCTTTCATAAAAAGTACATACATTTCCTCATTTTAAATGCACAAAAAAAAACACTCTATGAATGAACTTATTAAATATATTTATATTTGTATGTAAAACTCAATGATAATAAAGATTTAGAGAGAGAAATAATTCTAAGAAATGTAGAACTTGAAATAAATGACTCAAGACACACTAAAAATAAACTTTTATTTTATTTTTGTGGATCATTAATAAGTAACTCATTACTCTTTCAATTTTATAAAAGATTTTTACATACATACATTGAATGGTATATTTTACTATTACTAAATACATACTTTCTAAATATTCCTACTTAAAATAATTATAATTATTCTATAAAGATCTTATAAATACTTTTTTAACTTTCTTTTATATATATATATATATATATATTGCTTTTAAAAAAAAAGAAAATAACCATTTGGCAAAAAGTTTTAACTAATAAAAACTAAATCATAGATTCTTACAAAAGATTTAATATTGATTTTCTAGATCGGTTCAAATGACGTAATGTCCTTTGAATTATGTATTTCTCAATAGATACTTAGTGAACGGCTATAGACACAAACTACATACAATTAACTTAATCTAGCCAGGCACACACAAAATAGGGCGAAAATAAGGATATTATATTAGATGTGTAAGGATATGCAGAGCAGTTTCACGTGACGTCACCCGTCTAAAAGCTTGTTAGAAGACGCAAGAGCCACCAAATTGCATTAGAATAAAAACAATTTCTCCCTAAATCTACAACAGTTTATTTGTTTTTGTCATTTTTAAAGTTTCCTTAATTTGATATTTCGAGAAAATTGTTCATTTAATATAATAGTTATATTAACAACTTTACATTTATTCAAGACAAAGTGGTTTATTCCCCAATACTTATGTGACGTCAGTAAATAGTGAAATATGGAAGTGTAGATATAAGTAATTGAGGCTTGGACCATGACACAAATTTTCATTTTGTTAGCTCTCATATCCTAAAAATAAATGTATGTAGATAACTAGTTGTGTTGTTGTTCTCTTGCCCCTTTTTGAAGAAAGGAAATTCCAGACTCCTATATAAACAAAACTATGCTCTACACATTTTGAGTCCCCCATCAAAAATGTTATAGAACAAAATGGCTTTCTACATTGTATATATGTACATACAATGATTATGAGATGATATATGTATAGTCATTATACATATTTATAGTAATTTACATACATACATATATGTATAATCAAATCCAGAAAACATTAGTTAGGAAAAAAAATAATGCTTTTCTTATTCAGATTTGACTTTTATTTGGTCTTCATCAAAGACCTGGATATATATATGTATATATATAAGTATATTCTTTCATGCAATGAGTAAATTCGTAATTTTTTAGTTTCGTAATTTGATTTTTAGATATATTTAGTTTAAAAAATCAATAACTTATATTTGTTTTTTTCTAAAAAACTGTCTTAAAAATTGGTTTTTTAATTTTACTCAAGTATGATCAGTCATTGGTTGGAAACTATGTATGTATTACCTTTGACTACGTACATAGATGTGTCACTCGAGATTTTTCTAGGTCCATATACATATATCTTGGATGTCAATGTATACTTTAATGAATCGCAAAACCTTTTCTACAAAAAGAATAAGAGAAAATTCCCGAAATTAACTAGTAGTAAATCAAATACTTTAGTTTTTCCAATTATTGAACTAAATGCTAATTACGTCAAGAAAAATATCATAAATTATATTATCACATGGTAATTTTCATTGCATATTTCATTGCAAAAAAGGCCCCAAAATTAACTGACGGTCCGTCAGTAAAGTCATTCTCTGGAACTCCTGAAATATTCTCTATTTAACAAAAGCTAATTGAATTTGGACCCATAAATGTTCAGAACACTAATAGGGGAAATAAAGTTAGACAAATCAACATCTGATCAAAACAAGACTTTGTAAACTCCATGTTTGAGAGATGACACTGTGAAATGACAACGTTAGGTAATATTGACAAAGTACTTTTCACTCAACTTTTCAATGTTATTGAGTTTTTTAAAGTGAAGGTCCCTCTTCCCTATCCTATTCTAGTGTCCATAGTAACATGATTGTGCATGAAAAATAAAGGTCCTATGTTTGTTTTCGTATTTATATATATTTATTTGTTCATAAGTTCTATTTTGCCTTAAAATCGGAATAATTTTGATAACTCTTAAAACTACCAGGATGCACGTTTTATTTTGTTTGATATTGATTTTTGTGGACAAAATATAATTATGACGGAACTAAAGACATATATTTCTTTTGTGAAATTTCTTGATACTATTTAATTTAGCTGAATTGATTGTGTGGCTATATAATATTAAGTATTAACAAAAATTATTAAGTTGCTAAATTAATAGATGTGAATCATATTAATTAAATGTATTTCCAAGAAACAATCATCAAAATAATGGTTTTACAAATTCAATTCCATTGCTGACTCTCAAATTTTGTTCAACCGATCTGAATTTTGTTTGGTTGTCATATTCAACTAGTGTAAAATAAAGTTATCTACTTTTTATTTTTTATTAAACAAAAAAGTCATTCTAATATATATTTATGAATGCCAATACTATCAGTAATAAAAAGATATTTTATAGTATCTCTTCTTTTTTTTTGATAATGAACGATAACAATTAGAAACTATTATCGAACGTAATTATTCTTGGCACGACAATTGAGCGCGCCCTATATTTGAGCACTATTAAAATTGAGTGTTATAATAAGTGCAAATTTATGTTAAGCTGTTTTCTAACTCTAAAAAGTAAACTGGTACGATTTTTTTTATTTTTGTTTTCTGTTGGTATCTATTGAAAGGAGTGTTACTCTCTCTCTCCTCCCCCCAATCTACTAATTAAAAGTTGATTTCTTGGTAAATGGAACTCATACTGTACAAAAAGTAGAAATGTTACATTATTCTTATCTTTCAAATTGATATTTCCAAAGTATCAATTTGAAAGATAAGAACAATGTAACATTTCTACTCGAATTAACAATAATGATTTACGTCAAGTATAAGAACAGCATCTCAAGTGTAACTTTCATGATCATAATACTTAAGTAAGTACATATAAAGACACAACAAAATTAATTGCTCAACTCAGTGAAGGGTTATGATTAATTAATTGAATATTTCAAAAGCAACCTTTAACATTAGTTTTAAGGAGTTGAAAGTGACGGACACGAAGGGATTCATATTTTTAAGACCTCTGGAATATTTGATATTATTTAAAACAGAGTTTGTTATTTTTTAAAAGGAGTCTGATTGCATTCGATAAATCGGCATTTATGGTCAATTTTTGCGTTGCTCAAATGATCAAATGCTCAATTATGGATATTTAGTATAATAATTGCTGTACTAATCATATACATACAAATATAACCCAAGGTTTTTCAAAAATAATAATATTTCTTATTTCTAATTAAAATGTTCCTTAGAGGAACTTATAATGCATTATTATGATACTAAATGCACAAAACAATAGTTATTTGATATGAAAAAGAACTTTTATAATCTGCATATACATACATGTAAATATTGTCTTAGAAAACAATGATATGTGTATAAAGTTACAAACATATCAATAACAAATTTATTCATTCTCTAAAGTTGTTAAACACTCTATCCAAGTTGTCACCCACTTAGTAACATTTTTTTTTTCAAGAGAAAGCCTCAATAGTCCCTATTAAAAAAATAAAAAGCAACTTTAATGAAAAAAAAAATAAAGAATCAATAAACTTCATTTATTATGAAAATATTTCAGCTAGTTTATTAATAGAACCTACTTGATTCTATGAATGCGTTTAAAACATGTCTTTGCATCATTGGATTGATGAAAAAAATTATCAACTACTAATAGATAGAACAAATCTATTAAATGTAATTAACCAATATATATGTACATATTTGTTTCTTCATTATTATACTTAAAAAAAGGGCCTGAAGTTAATTTTATCTCTTTGTACTTATTTAACAAAAAATAACTTGGGGGCTAATTTATGCATTCTAACAAAGGGATTTTTTTTGTATGAGGATATTTGTTAAAAATATTTTCCGAATATAGCCTCCATAAAGTTGCTCAGCGATCCCCTAATAGAAGACACCTCACAATTGGAGAATTTTTTTATTAGTTGTCAAAACGAGAAGAAAATATTATTCAAACATCTCAAAATTGAATGATACTTTGTCTTTAAGCTTTATTATAAACTAAGTAAAAAATTAATAATCTTTAGTATTCTTTTTTTAGTAAATAATTGTTAGTTAGACACTACTTTTGAACTTTAAAGAATTCAACATATTCATATATAAAATACAAATGACAGTCATCTTATCACAATGATCAATGTCAATGGACTGAAATAATAATCGTGAGATTGGCTGATCTTCATATATTGTCAAGGTTAAAAAAAAGTGATTCTACTGATAAACAATTCCTTCTGGGAGTACTCATTCTTCCTACACATTTCTTTCCTTTTTTTTTTTTTTTTTTGCTCAATGAATTATTCATTTTTCGATGAAGACAAAATAAAAAGGAGCTGGAAGGGCCAATTTTAACATTTTGAAAAATATATTAGAACTTAGGGTTATGAGTCAGCATCAATGAATCTCCGTAGTTTACTCATTTAAACTTTTATTTGATTTTTTTTTACATAGCTAATTTCGTAACTTGAGCATTCCTTTGATGTCATAAGTAAATTAATTTTTGTGTAGATCAGTTCATTTAATATGTAAATTTGTAGAAATTGCAACAATTGGAAATGTATTCAAGTACACATTATGTATTTGATCTTAACAAGGGGTTTCTATTGACCTTACATCCCAATATAGTAGCTGCAATACATACATAAATCGAAAATTTTGTGTTTGTGCCATAAAACTAACTGAGGAAAGGGCTAATACATAGATTCATTGAGCTGCTTTCCCTAAACATACTCACAATGATTTCCCATAAGCATTTAGAAAACAAATATACATTTTTGAGTAAGCTCTTGATTAAATGTAAAATGTAATCTCATGTAGGAAAAACCTCAGAATCTCTAATTAAACAAATCATGAAGAGAATTAAGTGAGAGTACATACAGTGTCGTCTCAAGGGAAATTAGAGCATTTTTCTATCCCTACTTCATAATTACATATATCTTCTTTCCTTTCGACACCTCGACTCTGCCAAATAAGAGAATAAAAGGATAGGTCTTAGGGGACATCATTATGTACTACATGTTTGCTTGAATACTAACTTAAATGTATGTCTGATAATTATAAAAAAAGCACGATCCATTTCACAGGCTCTGAAATAAAGTATAAAGTTCATCCTAGAAGTTAACTTTGATCAAAAAATTTATTCAGATAATGAACAGAGTTCACCAAAGACTACAATGTCTATTACTTATCAACTTGTTGAAATACTCTTAAATTGGATTATTTTTATATCGCTTCTAATTGGATTGCTAGATGGTTTGCCCTCTAGTAGCCTCCTTGAGGCTAATGCATCCCCAAAAGTATAATATCAATAAAACCTTCATTTGAAACGACCATCATTTCTTGCTTTATAATTCAAATATTGAATGAAAATACTAGGATTCATAAATCAACTACTTGAGAGCATCCCGGATCTTAAATCTTCTTCAACTTTGCTCAAACTTGAAATGGATATTTCTAAAGGGATGATAAGTAATCAAATAAGAGTTTATGTAAATTGGAATAACAATCTAGGAGGAATACATCTACAAAAGCGTTTTGAGGTGATGTCATTATCTGTTTATTTATTTATTATAGAAAAAATAAAACCCTCTTCTTATATACAACAGTTAAGTTTTTTATTTCATTCATTTTGGGTAAAAAAAATTTGTTCATTTTGTCAAATACTCACATCAACAACATGGCGTCAATTTCGCTTTATTATGCATACAATCTGTTACGTCAGTTAAAACACTTTTTTCTTTTGTATTTGTATACTAGAAAAATGATGTATTATCCTTAATGAAAAATAAAATTGCTACAAATTACAGGATGTGGTTCATAGAAGAAAGTTATTATTTATATCTACTTATATTTTATATACAATTACAACTCATTTGTATCACTGTTTGACATATATGTACATAAACAATATGTAAATGTCTGTTTGGATGTATCCATGTATACCTAGGAATCTGATTCATCCATAGGAATGTAAATCATATGCAAATCGGGCATGCAATAAAAAAGTGGAGTTGGCTCTTCATACAGGTCTTTTTGTTTTCCGAAGCTGTTATCACTTTTTTTTTCCCTTAAGAAGGTAACATCAACTTTACCTCAACATAATGTTTTACAAGAAAAGAACAGTCTGCAAAGATTATACATATCATGGAGAGGAACAAAGGAAAAATTAAAAAATGGATATCATTCATTGAGGAGAATGGAGTTAATGATATTTGTGGATATAATAATGAATCTGGAGTAACGTATTGTAATGTTTGTGGTTTGATGTTTTCATTTGTATAAAGGAAAATAGCAGCTTGTAGCTCAGTAAAACGTCATGACAGCTCAAACTGCTTCCCCCCTCAACATTCATTAAATTGTCAGGGTTGCCAGGTTGATTTTCTCTTTCTTTTTTTTATTACAAGCCCGATTTGCATATGATTTACATTCCTATTCATCCATCTTCTTCCACCAATTGTGGTAGCATTCTTTTTCTACAGAAATCTCAGTGATAGAAAACTTCAATATGGAGAAAACTAATATTTGGAAGAAAAAAAAGTTTTGAAGCAATTTACCATTAGTTGAGTATTTCATTTCATTTCTTAATGACAAAAAATTACTCATACTAATATAAATAACAATAATATTTGTGACTCCTTTTTGGGATTTTGACTCTTGAACATTTATAGTGTATGTACATTAAAAAATGCTGTAAATTGAGTAGATATTTCTAAATCTTGTCAATTATTATTTTAAAACATTTTCATATTTTTTTATCAAGGAAGTTATGTGTCAATTTTGATTCATGAGCACTTCTTTAACATGAATGATACTCATAATCTAATATATATATTATTGCATACAAGGACCTGTTATTGAGAGAAACTTAATTAGCAAGTGAGTTAAGCCATTATTTCCTGACTCTTAGGCTCGAAACAACACTGATGTGATGAAAGAAAGCCCTTATTCAGCTTATGTATGCCCTTCCAAAATAAAGAGTGTACATTTATACATTTATACTTTGTAAACAGCATATATATAAACATTGATGTTTATATATTTGTCAAATTCAGTTTTGAGCATTTTAGGTAAAAGCATTTGGGATATGAGTCAAGTTATTCACACGGATATGTCTCTCGTAATCCCAGGTACTTTTTTCACACTTAATATTTCTTTATTTTTTTTTTCTTACTAAATATATCCTTTTTTTTTAGGGAGAAGCAATGCAATTACTTCAATATTTTACCATTAAATAAAATTGATTATAAGCTCTAATTATAAAAATAAAATAAAGTGGTTGTTTGCAGGGGGGATTTTAGCAGACAATAATTGGGTCATGAGCAGCATTCATAGCACCATACATACATACATACATACATGGATGTAGGAAGGTAATTATGTAAATATAAGAAATAAAGGTTTTTTATGCATGCATTTGAATGTCTTACATATTCATACATACATACATACATATGTATGTATGATTTATGGAAGAACAACAAAGAGATACATACATACATATATAGCTTATGAGTAAAATACATATATTTATTCCCTATGGAAACATCAAAAAAAGCATAAACAAGGCATTATTAGAGTCTAATGATAATATTACAACACGTGATGTTTCAAAATTTGTATACACATAATAATAATATATGTTATACAAGAATCAGCTCATGTACAGGCATAAAAGTATACATAGATGTATATTTACAGAATATATATGTATATGTATGTACATAAGAAGAAAAGTACATATATTTTTTTATATTCCTTCTTTTCATTACTATGCTACCTGAGTCCGTACAAATACTAATGAATGATTTTTCATTTATAGCAATTGTGTATGTGCAGAGTAGAGTCCATCTCAGCACTTGACAACTTCTGAGTTTAGTGTAAAATGTCCAGAAAATGTTCCCTGAATCCTCTCCTGATTTTTGTAAACAAATTATAGTTTTTGGTTATGTTTGCTGGGTTTTAAAACATTAAGAAAGCCTTTACCTCTATTTTCCTTGATTTTTTATTTGTTGTTGTTTTGGGGGCTCTATCTACTATTTTAGACAGAAACACACAATAATATATTTCTTATTTAAATCATGCTATGATAACTCTAAGCATTGTTCCCTAATCTTTTTGTTTTAAAAAGGAAACTTCAGGATAAAAACTTGAAGATTGAGAACGGATTAATCTGTTTTCAGTTATTTCTTATATGTACATGAGGAACATTGATTCATCACGTCTGTAAGTCCCTTCATGAACAAATGAGAGTTCCAGGATTCTCCTGTATTTGTAGCTATTCTAACTCTAGAGAATCCGATGGTTCAAGCTAACCTATTTTTTTCTTTAATTGATTATCTTAACCGTTTCATTTTTTTTTTTTTTTGAAATCGTTAAATTCCTCAATGATATTTAAATTTTCTTTTTTTAATAAGAATACTTAGAGACAAGGTATACATTGACGGTGTTTTTTTTTCGTGTAAAATTGTGTTGTGAAGCACTCCCAACTTTGTTGCATCAAAATAAAAAATTGCTGGAGGAGCACTCCAATTGGCCTATGTGTACATATTGCCCCTCATTATGGGACATGTGCCGTTGTTATCATTCTCTCTCTTACAATTAGACAAGGAGTGGAGAGTGAGTAATTTTCCTTTTGCCTCTAAAACCCTTGAACAAGCATTCATCAATATTTTTTTCAATTTTTAAACTACAAAACCTTTTATTAGTAATGGGGATATGATATATTATTACTTAGCTCTGGCGTCTCATCATATGTTCTAATCAGTTAATTCACTTTAGCCGTTTAACCAATTGAAAAATCATGTATTTAACTATTCTTTATTTATTTTTAAAGCCAGTTAACCTAGGAACACAAATTCTAACTTACCTTTACCTCTCACAAATAGATCCAAATATCCATGCTTACATATGTATATAGTCTTAATCAAATTATTTTTAAAGTTTTAATTTAAAGACTGTTGAAAAATCATTGAGTTATGATATTAATTGGTATTATACATGTAAGGCTTTCAAACCTTGAAATTAGTTTGTCATGGGATTTTAAACCCTTCTACTTGTCGTCATCAATGTTATGACGTCATTTAACCTAGCTTTCAAGTTTGTAAATAAGCTCTCACAAAATGAGACAAATAATTCATGCAAACAAAAATATTATTTGACTTTAGATAAAGCAAACAATGACTTGTGAGTGTGTATTAAAAGAACACAAACTTTGTTTTGAAGCCCTTATAAAGGGAGTAATATTTATTTATGCTTAAAAAATGCATAATAAGTACATTGTGTGGCGTGAGAGCAAGAAATTAGCGCATAAACTGTCAAATTTTGATGTCCATTCTTTGTAGAAATAGTGACGTGATTCATTACTTTTTTCATGAATATATTTGAGATATAAAGCTTTTTGTTGTTGTGGTATTGTTTTTGGTTATAATATAGTTGTAATAGTAGACTCAGCTTGATTTGAATTCAAATTTTTTGATCAAATAATTTGGAGTATAGGAAAAATAAATCGTTTCTCTGTAATTCAAACATCTATGTTATACGAAAAAAAACAAAAAAACAACAAGCCTTAAAGACTGACAAGAAGGAAGTTGGTTAGAAAAAAAGCTAGATCTAAAATATTAAGAATGTCACTCCACAAAAAGAAAAATATTTGTTATGTTTAAAAATGTATTTATAATTTATATACATAAATAAAACTTTAGCGCCTATAAATATTTTTACACTTCATTTACTTGGTTATAACTTGGTTGTGCTTGTCCATCTAATCAAATTTCTGTTAATTATGGAGCTTTTTTAAAGATTATACTAGCGAGTAATTTTTAACATATTGTATTTGAATACGATCAATTCAAATGTTGCAGATTGCAATAGTCGTTGAGGAAGATCAAAAAATATATACAAATATTATTTTTCAGCGAGAATTAAGAAAATTAGACAAAAAAGAATTTTTTTCAACGAATAAATATCTAGACTTTTTAAGGTGTTGAATGATTAAATTTAAATTTATTATTGCATATATTGGTATTATAGGATTTAAATTATAGATCGCTGATAAATTCACTTCAATTCCGTGTGCGAGTGTCTTTTAACTCTGTTTAGGGCTCCACTCCAGCTATATAATTATACATCTGAAGCTTTAACTTGTGAATGAAAGTACTAGTTGTTGGCAATGGAGCAAAAAAAATTATATTCCAAAGCTGTTCTCCTTATTCCTTGAGGAGTGAAAAGCACTAACCTCATTTAATACAGTATTATGGAAAGTAATATTGAATAATATGTGTAATCGAATGAAATTAGAATCCCTCATCAGCCATAATATACATATAGGAAAATGTTTGGAGACACGACGAGTTTTTGACATACCGTCTTTGTGAAGAAAGAAAGTAGCTGCTTGTAGCAGCCAAGAGAGTAAAATGTCATTAGAGCTAAGTTGCTCTCTTCCTAAACATTCATTAAGTTGTGAGGATTACCATGTCAGTGCAAACTTTTCTAGTTTTTTTTACAGCTCTACACATTTCTAGAGATGTGAAAATTGTTTGAGCCCCAGCGAGCATAAATTTATTATAAGACATTGTATATTAATTATTATTAATTTTGTCAAATAAGGGCCCTAATTCAAATTCATCTCTAAGTATGTAATTGAGCAAACGCTCTCATTTTTCCTATTTTACATACCTAGGCACATAGGTAAGTAGGTATGTAGGAGCAATTTTTGAGTTATAGTCATTCAAGCAAGATACATACATAAATTTACTGTTTCAAGTCAAGCAAGGTTTTTTTGCTTTTTTTTTTACTTCAGTATCAATATTTATTTATCTATCTATGTACAACATAACATACTCTCCTCTACATACATACATACATATGTATGTAAACATAATATTTATAAACTTTATTATTTATTTTTTCCTTCATAAAACATGATTTATTTATATGTATGTATGTGTTATGAGTGCAGTATGGACATTGCTGTGAAACTCTCTGCTCCTCCTCTTGAAAAAAGAAAGTTATTTTTTTTTCAAGTAAGATAATCTTGTGCAAAAATAAATAAATAAATAAATATGGATAATAATGAAAGAAGGTGTTTTTTTTTTTTTTGTTAGAAGGCTCTCCTTTTGTCTATACATATGTACATATAGCTATAAGGACGCCATCTTTAGACTCTCCCAACCTTTCCTCTAACATTGAAACAAGTAACAAAGCCTAAAATGAGTTGATACTTACTTATATAGACAGCCAATTCTTCTTCTTAAATAGTAAACCATTTTCCATTTAATACGCCACGAGTGTGGAAAATTTGTTCTCAGCTCATCAAGAGCAAAATTGGAGTTGAACCACTTCAACTTCATAACAAAAATGTATATCTACATATTTTCAAATCAGGGACTAATTAATTATAAGCAGCTATTAACCATTAATTATTAAAAAAAAATATGAATATACATAGATACATGCTTTTCTAGGGGGCTCCTTCATCTAATTCATGAAAAAATAAAAAGTGGAATACATACCATAAATGATTTATTACAGTTAAATTTTTTAACAATGGATGCTGTAAAAATGATGCACAGAATGCTGCAGAATGATATTTTCATCACGTACCAGGCATATAATGCAACAAATTTTCTAGGCTCTCTAAATGACGGTTACAATTTTACTCCTTGCCTTGAAGACTCTCCATTCGTTCTCTAATCTATATATTTACAAATTGATACCAAACATCAAGCGGAGAGTTGAACTTTTGAGCAGTAGAAGGCTTTACTCTTGTAAACATTATTAATATTATCGAGTTATTGTAAAGATCCGTCCAGTACTTACCATTTAGATCCATATCTCCCGTCAAACACTTACAGATCATTGATATTATTGATTGTTTTCATCTGAGTTTTGGTCTGAGTTAGTATCGGATTCAGAGGTTTCTTGATAACTCAGATAAACAAAACACTTATGAAATACTTGTAAAAACTGGAAAGTATCTTATTATATCACCATAAAATGTTTTTTTTTTTAATATAGAACATTTTCAAATTGGAATAAAATAACTACATGATTTAGGTAAATCGTATGTTTTAACTATGTTTCTTTAGTGGTGTCAAATATGACACCATGGCCATTAAAGGACAATTTTCTTTTTTTTAATTTTTCAAAAAGTATATTTTTTGTATTTTAAAATCAAAACGTTGTACAGGAAAAATAAATAATTGTCATGAAATAAGAGAGTTTAATTTCGATTAAAAAAAAGGAAATATACTTTAAAAATGTAATGGTGTCAAATATGACATCTCAGCCATTTTAGTCTAAACTTTCATAGTTTGTATTTATTTTTTACTATTTTTTACCAAAATTTAGAAATTAGTTTTGTTTGGATAATTGCTGAAAGACAATTATTGGGCAACGACGAATCTTAATAGGTATATATAAAAATATTAATTGACAATAATAAGTTATTGAAGACAAATAAAGAAAAGCAGTATGAAAAATAAACTGTAAGTAAAGGAGCCTTCCCCAAGGACAGGCTTTGATATAAAACTCATTAATTAATTGTATTTGGTTGAAATCTCACGTTTTTTTTTTGGTTTTTTTTTTTGCATTAATGCAACCTTTTTATACTAATGGTAGTTTTGAAAGAAAATCACGTTGTATTTACATATTTTAATCATACTATCATTTAATTAAATAATAGTCTACTCAAATCAAAGATATATGAAATTTAAATTGCGTAAATATTGATAGTTTTATATAATTATTCAAATACATTTTACTAACTTATAGACATAGTAACAAAATAGTAATGAAATAATTAAGACTATTTACATATTTTTCTTTATAATAAATAAATAATTTGAGGAGTGGCTAACAACCACTGTCCTTTGAACAATTGATATCACTTCACAAAATAAATAGTTAATCCTATAATGATATTTTTAGAGAGTGTTAGGACAATTGTCGAGGAGAAGTGATTAGGTAGAGCACACAATAACGTAAAAATCTTATATGACCCCCCCCCCCCCTCCCTTTAGGGGCTAAAATAAAAATGTCAAGGGTTGACCGGTCTACAATGATAAAAAGATTCATTAAATTAAAATGAAAGTTAATAATAATTTGGATCACGAGGCGTGTAAAAGAACTGCTCCTAATCCATAAACATCATTAACCAAGGCTAGCTGTTGTACTGATTCAGTTAATTCAAACTTTGGTTATAGCATTCATTACAGAGCCCTTTCCATAGTTAAATCTACTGCTTACATGAGAGAAGAATACAAATTTTAGCAAGAAGAACTAATTAGCAATTGTTCAGTGTATTGTTGTACTAACATTCAACGTGTATCCCCGCAAGAAAGTTCTGCCTCAGTGTCCTAGTATAAGATCGTATAGTGAGGGAAGTAAGGAATTTTGCTTTCAAATTTTTCATATTAAAAAAGGTCACTTGGCTGTCAAAAAATTCATAATTAAGTTTCCTGTAGTTGGAGATATGCATATATTTAACTAATATCCCCATATTTATACTTAATTATTCAAACATCCTTGAATCAATATGAAAAGATGTATTTATTATGCTCAAATATTGTGGGTTGAATCGTCAAAACAAGTAGAACCTTGGATTATGAGTGATATCCGTGTGACAGAACTGAAGATCGTCCAAAAATCCTCGTAAATATAAAATAACTGAAGTATGCTTTTATAAAATAAATGATTTATCATTCGATGGCAACGAATCTCAAGACACAAGAAGAAGAAGCTAAAGTTTTCTTAATGCATTAGTGTCTTTGTAAAGGGTTTCTTAAAGGTCACCTGGTGGCCAATTTGGTAACTATCATGCTACATCTAAGATCATATAATATTTCAAATACTGCCACAATGTGGACAATTAATTAAAATATCTAGGTATAGGTATGTACATAGCTTTAATAAAACAACGACAATAAAATATAGAAATCATATATGTATTTGAACAAAATTCATATTAGTTTACCAACAAGAAATAATCTCCTTTAAAATGATATTTTTCAGCAGGAATGGTTGCATGATTTAGATAGTGCTTCTCATTGTCTGATATCAACTAATATCGGATGAGCTACGTGAATAATGTTAGACCTTATCAGGGGTTTCGGAACATTTTAATTTGATAACTCCTGTTTCAGTATGTGATAGGATGGTTCAATAAGTATTTTGTAAGAAAGAAAAGCGAGTAAATTTGTATTCAGTTATAGGCGTTATTCAAATTAAAGGAGACACTCGGTATCCAAAAAACTAACAAACTTTTTTGCAATACGAGGTGCACTTTTATTGCTTTAAAAAAAACTTATTTTTCTTGTTATATCCTGTTATTTTGAAGGAAAATGAAATATAGATCCGGGTAGATTTACATATATTCACATGACCATTTATGTAGATTGGGAAATCAAGTGTAAACTACTGTAACTATGACAATAAACTTTAAAACAATTTACACAAATATAATAGAAATAAATAAATTGGTGCCTCATGACTTCAGACTCAACTTGGACTCAATGTTAAAAGATTCATACTTGAAAAAGAAGACTCGAGCCTAGAAACTCATAAGCATCCTTAATTTTAAATCATTATTATTATTACTGAAGAATAATTTTTCTTTTTATGATTTATGATGAGCTGGAGATAATTTGAGACTCCACTCGGACTCCAAGTGAAAAGACTTGCAACTCAACTTAGCATCTAGCTAAATCACTCCATAACATCATTGCTTCAAAGCAGTTTAAAAGAAAGTGACGAAACACTGTTACCTTGGGGAACTTTCCCTAGCAACGAAACAACTTTTTCCCCCCACAAGATATTCCTCTAGGGGAACATATATAATTGTAGATTACTAACACAAGGAAAATTAGCCACTGGCCTCTAGCGAACAAAAAAGTCGTCACGTAGACAGCATAATTTGTAAATAAACTGATTACGTGAATTTATAACTCATTTGTATTTCAAAGAAGAATGTGATTCATATCTTTAAATAATTCTAATTTGATAATTTTATTTTGATAAGTAGAGTTGAACCAGAATTTTTAAGAGCCTGACTCAAAAAGCCTTTAACTATTCTCCTTACATTCATGTATCAAATGAAAGCAATTTGAGTATTTTAGGTAGAAAAAAAGATTCATTTTAAATTGAACTTTACAGGTTTTTTTATTAGGTTACTCATATATTTATTTTTAAGTACACTTTGAGTTTTCATATACTCACTGTAGTATGTAGTAACTCTAAAAAACACATGTTCCTTACATTTCAAAAGGTAATAAAATGAGTTGAGTTGGAGGGGGGAGGGGGACGTGAAAGGTTCATTTATTTTTAAATATCGAATAGAATAAACATGTCTTATTTTACTTTATTTTAATGTCTCTCTGCAGGAAATATGTTCAAATAGGTAGGTTGAGAAAATATGATGAAGTTTCCTTCTCGCAGTCGTCGTTTTAGTTCATTCTTTCACCCTAATAAATAAATATATTAGGGTGATGTTGATCTTTAACAAATTCCAGAGTATTATGACATGACAAAAAAAATCATTTAATTATTGAGCTAGTCCTTTCTCTTCCATCATAAAAAACGAGCGGATGGCCATGTACATAAATAAATGCCCATAAAAATTGCCCTTGACGAGACTGTCGTTTTATTTTTTTAGTGGAAAAGGTATCGAAAAATATGGAAATACAGATACCAACTTTGTTATCAGAGACGTTATTATACATAGGTATTGTGATAACACAAGTATGGGATATGTTCATATCTTGGAATTCATTCAAATGTATTCATATGTAATCGATGAAATTTTTGAAAAAAATTCTGTGCTAAACTATTTGAGGCTTAAAGGTATGAAGTTCATTAGAGAAATTTGTCTTAGATTATTCTATCATAAATATGTTTAGAAACTGAATGATGTAATATAATACATGATCAGAATGTCTGATATAATTCAAATAGCTCGAAATGAAAAAAAAGAAGGAAAAAACTTTAAATTTTTAAAACAAATTATATTTAAGAAATAAAAGGGAATTGAAAATATATATCAACACTGTTTCTTTGAAATGTAATTAAGAATAAATTACGTTTCATCAAAAAATGATTTGATTATTATAATTATATTTTCATCTCTAAAAAAAATAGTAAGTACTAATCGTGACTTCCCTTCTAATCACCTGCACTTTAAATAAAGAGATGTAAGTTTCTTGAGAACAAATTTGATATTTCTAATCATAGCCACCTTTAAGCTACTGAGAAAGACTTTTTATATTGTTCCTTATCTCCCCTATTTTGATTCGTAAAATAAACCTTGAGATACAAAATACACAAATAGTTGATCTATTTCTTTACTGCACAATTTATTTAATTTGCTAATAAATAAAAATGTCAAAAGCTTCTTTCACATTTATTTCGTTCCAATCGTAAAGTTGACATGAAAAACTTATCTATCTATATATATATATATATATATCTTTTAGAAAAGTATATATATATATATTTTAAATTGCTCTCTGATCATTTAATATTTTTTTGATGGATGTCTGTTTTGATAGTATGTATTTCCCTTTAATTAGGAGATGTTTTCCTATTATACTTTGTATTCAATTAATCACTCATAACAACAAAATAAGATAAAATGGGAACTCGTTCTAGAGAATAAATATAAACAGCTCTTTTCTTTATCTTGTTTGGGTATACTTATCTGTATACATGTATATATATATATATATATATATATATATATATATATATATATATATATATATATGTTGCTTATTATTAAAGATATTTTAGGACATATATGTAATGTCTTTATTGTACATGGATAGAATGACGAATTTCTAATTATTTATTATCTAATAATAAAAGTTACTCTTATAGTTTTTTTATTTATAAAACATACCACGATTTTTGTAGACCCAGCATTCTCTAACTTTAACTATTATTTTTATTTTTTTTTGACTGTACTGTGTCAAGAAAGTTTTGAAGTTAATTATTTGTATATTTTTTTGTAAGAAAAGTCTACCATTAACATATTTATAAAAAGGATAAAAGTTTAGCTGATAGAACCACTAACAGGCATGTCTTGTGTTTTAAACATTCTGGATTCAAACAACTCATACATACCCATATCCGCAGAACCAATTACCCTAGAGTGTTTGGAGCATTGCTGTAAATCCCTCATTTAAAATGAGTCATCTCATTTTTTTTTTGAGTTGCTACTTGTACAATCTGCTTTTAGTAAAAAGTTATAACTTTTTTGTTCACTACAAACTTGTACAACTTGACTACGACATTGACTTTTAAAAAAAGAAGGAAAAAAAGTAGCTTTGAAGTTTCTAAAGAACATGAAAGTTGTGGAACAACATATGGAGTAAACAAGGTTAAGTACCTATAATGTGATGTCAGAAATTATCCAATCAAAAAACGATTTGTTTTTGTGACTTGTTATTTGATGGGATAAGTATTAGGACATTGTAGCTTAATTAGTGTCTACAACACTATGATATTACAGGTTCACTGTATTCAGTAATAGAGGGTCTTGACCAGTTTTGAATTTTTAAAAATTATATTTTCATCCATGACGAGGAAAAGACAGTCGTTGATAATAATAGTATGGACAGTAGACTACTGCAAGAGGATGTCCTTCAAATCTTGTGTTTTTGTATCTTGGTTTCAACTTTGTTGATTTTTATAAGGTTCAGTCTCGACTTTCAAACTCTTATAAATATCTTGGCCTCGGATAACTCGGTCTTGAAGTCATCCCTAAAATATAAATTTGTATTTTTATAGTATTTTATTTGATGTTTTGAAGCCCCCATCATTATGTATATAGAATGAAGACAACTACAATATACACACTTAAATTGATGTTTATTTTGTTCTTGTCATTTATATCTTTGCACATACTTATATAACAATTGTGTAATTGATAATCTTTCATAAAGAAAGGGGATCTATGAAACACACATATATATATGAACCCCAACAATGTATACATGACTGGAAGAGTAAGTTATTTATTAATATTTTTGTATAAAATGTTTGACGTCTAATGTCAAAGTTTTAATTTCTTAAGACTTAAAGGACTTTTCTTATTTGTATTTCAATATTATTATGTAAATAAGAGATGCATTTTCACGATGGGAGTAAGAAGTTGGAAGAATACATATTTTAAGACTTACATAAATTGAATTTAAGTACTGGGTGTCTTAGTCATGATAGGAGTGCTATATTATATATATCTAATAAATAACTTTATTAATTATTTTTTTAAAATACTGAAACTCTTTGATAGATATTGAATTTACAAAGACATTATTTCTGTAGGATTTGTACATTTATTATTTTAAAAAAAATTTAGTAAGAGTATAGGTATTATAAAAATAATGAAAAATAAAGAAATTGGACCTAATAAATAAATCGGTATAGAAACTGCAGATAAGTTCATAGAGCCTTTGTAATGAGCTTTATAATATAATAACCCATCTTTCCCCTCTCAATTATATAATTTTTAAAAGTTGATAAATCATATCAACTGAAAGCAAAAAAAAAATCCCTGGTAATCCATTAAAAGTCAATATATATTAGCATTTTAAAGTGGAATACATTGATGTTTTTTTAGAGGAGGAGAAAAGCAATCAACAAAAATACATCAAGGATTCTAATTTCACTCGATTAGGAATTTTATTAATTAATTAATTATTTGTAGACTGAATTCAAATTAATTATCAAGGTAGTGTTTCTAACTGATTTTTTACCCCCTTCAACTCAACACTGTCTCAACATTTTTCCCATGTCTAATGATGACATATTTGGAAAATTAAAAATCATGTACAAATTTATATTTGCTAAAAACATGGCACGTGAAAAAGTTCTTAGGATTTAGAGTTCTAAAAATAATAAGCTTTGCCCTTTGGGTACTCAAATCTAAAATATGGCGTGCACAAGGAAGAATTTACGTACAAAAATTTATAGTTAGTATATTTCATGTTAAAAACGCTCAAATAGTAGACTTTTGGATATAACCCAAAAAAATTGTGTGCGTGACAATTTTGTTATGATCTTTTATGCTTGCTTTTGAGTTGAATTACCCAAGAGGATCATTATTTTTTGGGTACATGGAAAGGGAAAAAAAATAACACAGTGTGCCAAAGGGGCACTATGATGGATAACCCTGTGTGCTAGAAAGCTAAAAAAAAACTTTTACGAAATGCTTTAACTCTAAGTATGCAAATTTTATAGTTTACACTCAAAACAATTTAAATCTAACAACTATGTCCCTATGTGAAGTTACATTACTCAAAATCAGTTTGTATTCAATATTTCAAAGAAAAGTGGATAAAATCGATTAGCAAGGAAAATATACTTCAAGCAATATCCATTTTAAGAATCTTAAAATTGAGCATTTCTAATGCTCATGTTACAGGTCCTTGATTTGAATATTTTATATGAAAACATTTGGGATCTGTGGGAACTATTTTATATGGGAAAGACACTAGTAAACAAGTTTTTACACACATACTCGCAGATAACATATTTGATAGATTCTAATAGTCGATAGAAGGTTTCCAACTTCTGTGTAAGAAATGGATGCCAAGCATCATCATCAACTTGTAGGTATTTATTTTAAAACCTACGCAGTGAGATTTCCGGACATAATCAGAGTCATTTTGTAGTCATTCTAATGTTAATATGTATGTAAATTTTTCCTATAGTTTGCATTTAAACGTTCGATAAATAGGGTCAGTTATTTAACAGCTACAGTAGGGAAGACTTGTACATGTACAAGGGATTTACTCACTTATGGATGCTGCCTTTTACGAAACAAAACAAATAGATATTATTGTGTTAAATATTGAAATTATATTCAATAAGCATTCATTTATTATTCACAAATGTTATTTCTTTCAACATACTTGAATATTTAGTATGTATGTACATGGAGCCTCGAATTTATCAGTTTGATAGTGTTTTAAAAGATTTGCAAAAAAAAAAAAAAAAATTTTTTTCTTAAGTGTCTAACTATTACCACTACTTTTCTTTCTTCTTTCAGAGAAGAATCCCTTTCAATATTAAATATATAGATTATTCTAGACTTTTTAGAATCATACCCATAGTATGTGAGTGTTCATTTTTTTTTTTAAAGAAAGGAATTATTTAAATCCTACTTTTCTTGAATATTTTTATTTTATTTTATAAAGGTATATATATATATATATAAATATACTCTCCATTTAAAAAGAATTATAAAATAATTCGTATATAAGTAAGGAGCAAACATAAAATAATATATAAAATAATTATTTTTTCTCGATATTAAGTGCTTTTCGGATTCGTACACTTTAACGTAGATATTCTTGAATGAATTTTCAATTAATTTATTTTGAGCTCTAATATAATTATTATAATTAGGCATATTAAGCATGAATATATTTTCGTATCTACGATATGAAAATAGAAATAAATTACATCGTAGTTAAGACAAATTGTGTACTTAATGGGTCATCAAATTAGTTTTGAACAATTTGTAAGGATATAATGTTCAACTTATCTTTGCCCGTTTAAATGTTCTTTGGAAACTATTTTTGATGATTTTGTGTTGTGGATTATAAGTTGGTATTTTTCACGAATGGTTATTGAGAAAAAAGTTGTGAGTGTAGTTTAAAAAAAACACTAGTTTTGGAAAGCTTTGAAAATTTTCAGTTTATACTTGGCTTTATAAGTGTTTGTTTGAGATGATCGAAGATCTTCGGATTATAACTTTACAGTATTAATCTACCACTTTATGCTGTTTACTTTTGTATATTTACATATATCAATTTAACATTTATATCAGTTGAATGAATGCTATTAAAAATCCTGTATTAGATCATTTTTGCTTAGTAAAGCCGTAATCTAGGCACTATTTAATAATATCTCAATGTATTAAACAAAAAGTAGTTATAATCAGAAATGAAAAAACTCTTGTCACCTATCCGATTCGACGGGAATACAAACTCATCCAATGCTGATAAATACTAAACCTATTAAAAGTCTTATGAAATAATCATTATCAGAAGAATAAAATAAAGAAAAATGAAGATTAATGAAGGAGTACGTAATCTTTCCAATCATGAATTTATAGAGATTATGAAGATGATGTCAATACAACTATGAAGACTCTTTATCGTAAGAAAAGAAATGAAATCTTTTTAGCATCTCGAAAACAAGGAGAGGAAGAGACTTGGGATCAACTTCTTCAAGTTTTAAAAACATTTGGTACAGACTGCAAATTTAAGGGTGTGACTGCATTGGAAAATTGCAATGACTGCGTTCAGGACACGTTTATTAGTAGACTTAAATCTTCACAAATAAGAAATCGTTCGATTTGGCTAAATTCTCGGAAATGGTTGCACAGCAATCATTATTTTATGGGTCGGCTTAGATAGCTGATATCTCAACATTTTGTCCATATCTACTTATGATCAAATATTTACATACTATGTAAATACCATAGCAGGTTGTTTTTTAAAAAAATAATAAGGGGTATTAGATACTGTTTTGCAATGTGGTCATAAATTATTCCAAATGTATTATTGACTCGATACTTTATCATGAATATTTTATTTGAGTCTCTTTATAATTTTTTTGTTGACTCGATCGTAAATTGTATCATATTTTATGTAATTATTTCCTATGAAAACCACGATCCTCTTTTTATTTTATGCTTTAGGTTAGAAATTCAAATTAAAAAGTATAGGATGCCATAAAGGGTTAACATTATAGTTTAACATTATGTATGTTGTCATGTGATATTTTATTCATCAGTTTCCCACTTCAAATAACAACCCAGACACGTATATACAGGCTGATATACGATAATTGATAACAATCAATAGCAACTGTATTTGAGGACACAGCCAGTTCGAGTACGCTGGTACGGGTACTCATACTGCTAATTATTGTAGCTATAAAAGCTCCTATAGGGAGAATGATAAAGTCAGATGTAAACTAAACTTACTCTCATTACTCTCTCGTATTTGTATCCAACATATGTAATATTCAATTTTTGCAAAAATATTAAGTTTACCATTGGTTTGTATAGCAAAAGCAACAACATACATAACAAATGCATATATGTCTACACGCTGGTAAAAACTGGGATATAGGTTTCATTTGAGGTCCCCCAAAACTTCTAAAACCATTTTCATACTCCCTATAGTCTAGATTTTACGTTTTCAGATGGGCAACTTTTTTTAATGTACAGTTTTTGAGAAAATTAGGGTTTTATCTTGATCCGTCGTGTTTTTTTGCTATCGTTAAGAAAAAGTTCAAGGATGAATTACGGTATTAAATAGGGACTTTACAATTTATTTTATAAATAATAGTATGATTGATATACATCTCAGCTACTTAAATATAAAAATTTTATTGAGAAATATTCAAAAACAAAAAATTGACAGTAAAGTTTGTGACTTCCCCCCAGGGAAAATCCAAAAGTGTTGTCAAAGAAGTATGTTTTTTATAAGAAATCAAAAAACAAACTCAAATTATTTTTGCTATACAATAAAGTGTAAAGGAGTAATACCTACAAAAAATGTTTTATAAACTGTCTGCAAAAATAAGTATCTTATCTCTAAAAATGAAAATCAAAATACTAAAAGGGGGGAAATGTACCGTATATAACGCGCATAAAATATTTATTTATCTTTTAATTTCCTTTAAAATTTTAAGTTTTAAGGGTCATAATGGATTTTTTAGCTATTGATAACAAATGCTTAGGATAACTAACACATATTATACCTAAAAGTAGTTTTTTTTATGCGGTAAATGAAGATTTTGACAGTTATTTTCAATATTTTTTAAATCAAAAATTTTTGTATGATGACTTACCTAGTACAACCAATCATTTTGTTCTCCGATTTTGGTATCAATATTTTGATACTTTTTGACACTTTTTTACATGATTATGTCATTGGAAAATGATACTGCTACTATATTTAATATGACTTAAAAATGTTGTGAACTTGTAGGATCCTTCAATTATTTTCAAATCTATGCTTTAGGTCCTATGATCTAATGAATAAAACATATGGGCTTGGATTATAATACCAAAGCCTTAATTTTGACAGCAATGTATTGGCAAATCCATGCTATTATATACTGCAATATAACAATAGAAAATATAACAAAACAAAACAAAAATGGCAAAACATGAAAAATTAAATATTTAAAACTTTTTTATAAATCATAAAATAAACATATAATATATCAAAAATCAAGTACTAAAATATTATTTGAAGGGGTTTTGAAGCAAATAAAGTAGGGCTAGGTTATTACTATTGTTCATGTTGAGTGATTAAAAATCAAGTTGATTCTCTAAAAACATTGAATTGACTCAAAGTTGTTTATTTGCTTAAATTTATAATCGACTCACATTTTGAATTGAAGCGGAAAAAGTGTAAAGACTCAAATCAAACTTCGTGTCGACTCAACACTATTTATGTACATACTTTTCTTTTCAATAAAAGAACGAATTCTTAAAGGAGCTAATACACACACACATACATACATACAATGAAATAAAAACCAAAAACATAAGTACATTATCGCCGTTTCATCCTGCTTCCATAAATAGAGTTAAAAAAAAGTAAGTATGTCAACATTGCTGGACTTGGTTGAGTCAATATTGGCTTATTTTTTTTCTTCTAATGAGTTCAAAGGGTACTCCAACAATAATGCTATCAATAAATTATATTTATCATTTGTGAAAGCAAATTGTGAAGGTAAATATCCATGGTACATAGCTTTTTTTCTCTCTTTTTTTCTTTCTCTCGCTCTCTTTCTTTCTTTCTTTCTTTCTTTCTCTCTCTTTCTTTCTTTGTGTGTACCTTTTCCCACCATCAAATAAAACAACAAGGGAGAATGTGAAAAAAAAATGAAAAATAAAATAATACATAGAGTATTTGTTCGTTCAATATTTACTTTTAAATATTGGTAGTTATTTATTTTCTTTTTTTTTTTTTTCTTAGCAAACCCATTGTTCTGTCATAATATTTTTTGATGGCTTTTCTAGCACTCTTTGGATTTCACCAAACTTACTCTTAAAAGAAAAATAGGCCTCTACATTTGTGGAAGGTCGTCATATTTAGAAATAAGTAAAAAAAAATGGCCTAAAAATTAATTGTTATGTTATAAAATATATGGTAACCCTGAGAGATCATATCCATCTTTGCCAGGATGACGTTTGAATCTTAAAACCTAAAAAATAGTATGGATCAATGTAAACGTTTAGTCCTTAAATAAGGAAAGGACAGAGAAAAGTGGCTGTTATTATTTTGTTGCTTATTCTCAAAGCAGATTTTTTAAATCTAATTTAAGCACATCAATGTTAATTTCGTCAGCTATGACTTGACGAACCAACTTTTTTTCTTCACTAAATGAGATCAAAACTAAATATATTATTAAAAAAATAAAGACGAGACAATATTTGACAGAACAAGATGTAATTTAAAAAAAAAGTTTATGAAATTAACAGAGTGCTGCAAAAACAATGTAAGAATTAATTCTTCACAAAATGGGAATTGTGAGACATTTTTTATAGAAAAGGATAATATACTTAGGCTCTTTTTTCACTCATTTGAAACTTGACAACAAATGTAGGAGTTCATTTGTTGTCGAGAATGAGAATATTAAAAAATTGAATTGATCTTCTATTGAAATGAGTAAAAATCATTTACGTTCATTAACATATGTATCTAGTTTAATGATTTAGAATAAACCGATATAGATATTTGTATGGACCTGACCGATTTTATTTTCAAGTCTGGCTCAGTGACCAAAATAATTATAAAATTCTTGAGCTCGTCCATTATTTAGAGAACGAATTCCAACACTAGGACAAATATATGACTATATATATATACAATCAAGTAGCTTCACCTTGAATGAATAGTTATTTCTCTTCTTATACCATTTAATTTGGTTGGTTGATTAGTTAGAAAGTACATTGTACAAGGTACATTTGTCAGTTAGTGGATTTGTATTCTAAAATATCTGTTGACAACTTTTATTTGTGGTGTACATACATACTTTTTTTATCCTCTCTTTCTTTTGAACAAAGAAAGGCAAACTAATGAATAATAAGAAGAGAGTTCTAGAATAGTAATAAGAGTGGTTATCTATAAAAACTTTTTTTATAAATAGAAGTACTAATTTCCTTAATTAGAGGGGGAAAAACAGATGAGACCCATTTCCTTTCTATTAATGCCTCTCCACTGATTAAAAAAAGCAAAAAAAAAAAAAAACAGAAGGAAAAGTTTAAAAACAATATTTTGAATAATTATCTACTGAATGTAATAATTATATTTTTATTAACATTGAAAGGGTTTTTATCATTATTTATTGTTTAATAAGCTAAACACACTTGAAGTGTAGCAAACTTGAAATATATAATAATCATACAAACAAAGGACTATATGTACATCAAGTCAAAAAAAAAAAAAATATATATAATATATATTTTTACATTTTATTTTAATGTTATAAGATAAAGCAAACTTTTTAGTCAGAAAAAGAAAGTAAATCCATAGAAAACGGATTTATTTTATTTAAAACATAAAAATGTATATTTTTAATATTTTGTGTCAAACGATCGTATCTGTAAAAAAGCAAAAGATAATAAGATTATTTTGCTTTGATATATAATGCTTTGATTTTTTATCTGTTTATTATTTAAAACACAACTAATAAAGCTTTACTATCTAAAGAGTATTTAGCTCTAGCGAGTCTAGTTTCATAGCAAAATGGATTTAATTTCAATTTTTTCGAGACATAAATTGTACAAAATTTATAGTTGGAAATATAAAATTCCGTGTTGGTGTACATATGTATGATATTGTAGAAAAAAAAAAGAAATGATTAAATACAAATATGTAAATAAAAAAATAAGGTACTTAAATATCATTTTTACACAAATAACAAATTATTATTTGATAAAATTGTAAAAGATTTTGATATTATTTTCCAAAGAGTGCTCAGAATTTATACTCTGATTCGTTGCTTTACTTTCCTTGACTTTCTCTCAAATGAAAACGTGACTACTTCCCCGGAAATGGATATTTTTTGTAATATAAAACATATGGTTCTATATGCATCCTTGAAAAAATTGATTACTCTCTATTAATTATACATTATTCCTTTTACAATAAGCAATGTTTTTTGAGGTGTCCATTCTCAAAAATAAAAGTTACTTACTCTTTAGATTGTCATAAATTTTAAATAAAATGTCTTAGGGATATAGAAAAAGTAAGAGAGAATGAAATTCACATGTTCAACATCACATGTATGTTCAAAAATTGTTATAAATATGGTGGTACTTATATATTGAAGAAGAAAAAAAAAACCATTTTGTTCTTTTACGAGGTTCAGTTAGTATGTAGAATTGACCATGTGAAACATAATAGAAGGATATTGGATTCCTTCATATTTGTTCATATTTGACCCTTGCTGGATGACGTAAAATAATTTTTGTCAAGCATGTGTTTTATAGATACTAGGAATTTAGCAATGGTTGACAATAACTGATACGTTTCTATGATGTAAGTTCATAATATATTTCAGTAGTAGGTGAGAGGGTTCAGGGTCTGCATTTATTATGATGAGGAAAGAGTATATTAAACTTTCTAGCAGCAATTGATTATTTCTAATTGAATAAATTACTATCATGTGTAAGATATATGTACTTTATACAAAATGAGACGTCGACCTATCATCAATATTTTATTTTCATTTTTTCCCTCCTTCATTTTCTCTTTTTCATTTATCATCTTTGTAGAGTATCAATCAGAAAAACACGTACAAATATTTATTGAAACCTCAGTAATAATTAATTCCAGAATTTATAACTAATTCAGAAAATACTGAATCACCTTCCTTACAAAATATGATATCCAAGAGTTTTCCTGGAAGAAGGAATAAAAATATGATACACAGAAGATATTATAAGGATATTTATATATCCCAGGGAGGCAACAGAGAGTTATACATATATTAAAAAGAAAAGTTTCAAAACTTTATGTATCATTTCTTCATAAGAAATTCCTCCGAGTTTTTTTTTCAAACTTACATTTATATGTTCTTATTAATTGACTTTATCTTAATTTTCTAAGAATCAGAATCAATTCTTTCTTTCTTTCTAACTTTGTATCCAATTGACTTTCTATTGGTTTTTTTTTTCATTTTCCTTATAGTTACACATTTTATTTTTGTGTGTCTTGATTTGAAATCTGTGAGGAAAGCCTGATAATTAATTTTAGCTATATTTTACTCCAAAGCAGAAATTGGTATACATATAATACAATTGTCAAAGTATTTATAAATATTTAAAAAGACATTCTTTTGAAGTGAGCATTTTTTGTTTTGTTTTGATGATATAATGTATAAAGATCTTGAAGGAAATTTAACACGAGCCACTTACCCCAAAAAGATCCAAACAAAATCCCCAAAACAACTTCCGGGGATTAATGAATTTTTAATTATTTAGAACCTTCAGATAAAGAGCAATAATAATAATATATCTTTTGTTCTTGAATGTGATGCCAGGGATATGGTGTCTTGAGATACGATTGAATTAGGTCAACGAAGCGCTAAAATGGGAGCTGCAAACGAACCATGTCTCAATTTAGGTGAAAAAAGAACCCCATTCTTAGTGATTTTGGTACTCGATTTTATATTCATATTT
This sequence comes from Lepeophtheirus nordmannii, assembly GCA_963680855.1. Classification (NCBI taxonomy): domain Eukaryota; kingdom Metazoa; phylum Arthropoda; class Copepoda; order Siphonostomatoida; family Caligidae; genus Lepeophtheirus; species Lepeophtheirus nordmannii. The sequence continues at coordinate 17,158,568 of OY804525.1, read as the reverse complement.
TTGGCTCAGATATCATTTCATAAGACTCCTATTTGGTTATTACCACTCTAAGCTAGCTTCTTTTTTTTCAAAAAATAAACACATTGGCGGTTTTTTTACTTACTTTTTCTTTTAAAGACTATACATATATAAGAACATACATAGGGATGATGGTATTTAACATTGTCATGATTCCCGTTTGTCACTATCTAAGAGCGTTATATTTTTTGTAAGTACCGTATTAAAAAAACAAACAAGATCCTGATTCCAACAATCAAAACTCTTGCCTATGATCCACCATGGCTTACAACAAACTATCCAGCAAAGATCTGTCAGATCCTGTGAACCTCAAAGTTAAGACCTATAATATATCTATCTAAATGGGTAGATTAAACAAACATACATGATTTTGACTTGCAAGTCTATTTCCGGTCAGTATTTTTCCTTCATATACGTGACGATATTTATTAAATTGTTTTTGTTTGTTTAGCTCCTAGATTAGCCCCACCTCACCGGAACTTAATCCGGTATCAGCCGGTAATAGACTATCTAGGAGCAAACTTCTTTATTTATAGAAAATAATTTAAATTTGCACAAATACATAAAAACTTTGTAAATATATTCCTCCAGGGTTTTTCTTTTTCCCAGCGACTCCACGGCGATCTCGTCCATCCCTTGTGCAAGTCGTGGACACTCTTGTATAAGATGAATGGGAGTCTCCTCTCCCTCCTCACAAAGCCTACAGAATGGGTCATTTGTCATTCCCATTTTATGAAGATGCCTCTTCAAACTGATGTGCCCTGTGATTAGTCCCACTATTTTGGTCACTTGATGTCTCTTGAAGGTAAATAGCTTTCTTCCAACATATGGCTCAGAAATGAAGTTCTTTGTTTGTCGACAATTGCTCATCGCCAGCCAAGTAGTCCTCCATTTAAACAAAGTCTCCCGCTTCAGAGCATTCTTCACTTGACAAGTAGAAGGGTGGACTGAGACTGGTATACCACCACGAGCCCCCTCTTTAGCCAGCATATCGGCATATTCATTACCGGTGAAGTTGCTATGACCTCTTACCCATCCCAAAGTTATATAGCAGTTGGCTATTTCCAGAAGGTTCATGCAGTCTGCGATTTCTGCCGTCAAAATGTCTCCCGGTCTAGTATCTAAACTTTGTATGGCAGAAAGACTGTCACTAAGGATTAGCAGTTTTTTGCCCTCTGTTTTACTGAGATTAAGTTCACAGACAAGACTTCGGATAGCCTCGACTTCAGCCTGGAACACCGTATTGGTATCATCTAGCCTGATAGATTTTTCATCAATCACTATGTCGCCACTAGTTAGGGCCCATCCTGCACCAGTATGACCATCGATCTTCGAGCCATCAGTATACCCAACAAGATCAAAGTTCCCAATGCACCATTCTCTTGCAACACAATATCCCCGCTCGGCTGACCAAATTGGTGCAGAGCGACTAGGTGTAGGGATATTATTCCTTTCCAAGTAGGAGTCAAGACATTGAAGATGTCCTTTATTTGATTGGTCAAACCAGGTAAGGGGATTATCCCATCTGGTTTGAAGCCTCACTAGACAAGCACGTTCCATAACGTATAAGTGAAGAGGAATTAATCCACAAAGCACCTCCAAGGCAGCAGTTGGTGTAGATCTCATGGCTCCAGTGATGCACATAAGACCAAGTCTCTGCAGTTTGGAGAGCTCTCTCTTCATAGATTCATGTTGATTGAGCTTTGGAGCGAAAACGATAGCTCCATAGCTAACTACAGATCTCACATAGGTTTCATATATCCACTTAATCTTCAGCGGGTCAAGGCCCCAGTCATATCCTACGAAAGATCTCAATGCAAAGAGGCTTCTCTTAGCCTTTGTGATGATATACCTTAGGTGTTCGTTCCATTTCAAGCTGTCGTCTATAATTAGGCCGAGGTATTTGAAGGACTTCACCCTTTCAATTTCAAGATCTCCCAACCAAAGAGTGACGTTTGTCTCAGTTCTCCTTTTGGAGAAGTGCATGAATTTGGTCTTGGTAGTACTGAAAACAGTCTCACTGTCTTTAGCCCATGCCAGAAGTTTATTAAGAGCATTTTGCATAAGGTCTACTAGAGTTGGGCGGTGTTTACCTCGAATACACACTGCTAGATCATCTGCATATGCTATACTAAATATTGGCCGCTCTAGAGTGTCCACTGCTTCTTGAAACGAGAGATTCCAAGCAAGCGTGGACAGAATTCCTCCCTGAGGGCATCCTCTTGTTGGTACAACTGAAGCATGCTCATCACCTAATGTTGCAGACACTTTTCGATTATTTAGTAGATTTTCATACCATTTTATAATCCTGACATCTATGTTGTACTTGTACATAGCGTCAATGATGCAATGAAAATTTACCCTGTCAAATGCCCCTTCTATGTCAAGAAAGACGACAATTGCCTCCTCTTTCCGATTATAACTGCTTTCACAGAAGTCAACAAGCCTACTTGTCGCTGTGTCAGTAGACTTTCCTTTGGTAAAAGCAAACTGATTATTAAGGACCATATCACACTTCTCATGGATACGCCATTGCATCATGCGCTCAAGAATTTTAAGGGCTACATTTGTGAGAGTAATGGGTCTGAAAGCTCTCGGTGTGCTGTAATTCTTCTTGCCCTCCTTTGGAATAAAAATGACCCTAGACTCTCTCCAAATTTTTGGAGTATAGCCTGTACTATAGACTGAGTTGTAAAGACTCGTCAAACGTTTTATGATGCACAGAGGCAGATTCTTATAAGCTTCTGCAGGGATTTGATCCGGGCCGGGTTTTCTATTGTTTTTTTGACTGGCAATAGCATTTTTCACGAGTTGGAGATCAAAGAAGTTTGAGTGTGACCCCATACTTAGGGAATGGGTTTCCTTTATTCCGTGGTCATTTGAATCAACCGAGTTTGGGAAATGCTCTTCGAGAAGTATTTTTAAACTATCTTTAGCATTGTCACTTTCCTCCAGAATACCCAAACGGGCCTTTGTGTTATTAGCACGCAATTTCATAAGTCTTGAAATACTTTTAGGATCATGCAGTGTAGACACCCATTCTCTAAAAGTATCACGTTTCGCCTTTATAATCATTGTTTTGTATAGTTGTTTCTGAGCTTTGTACTCCAGAAAGTTCTTTTTGCGCTCGAGGTATTTGACTTTACGCCTCTGTTCTCTTAAATCGTCATTCCACCACGGGTTTGCTCTTCTAAGAATACCAGATCTTGTTTTGCAGGAGCTTTTTAAAGACTCTAATATTATAGACGAAATGTATCGAGCTTCAGAATCTATTAGGTCTACGTCCAAGAGATTACCTTCATACCCAGAGTCATAAGTTGCTAGCCTCGATGTAAAGTTGCACCAGTTTAAATTCTTTATATCAAATTCATTGGAAATTTTTCTGACAGCATTTATCTCAAAAGTGCAGAATCTGTGATCAGAGCCTGAAAAACCTTCGTCTGTTCTCCACGTGGTTACCAGATGATGGCTCCAGCGGTTGGTAATGGTTAAATCTATTAATGATTCTCCCATACCTCCAACGAATGTTGGAACACATCCTGTATTTTGAATTCCTAAATTGTACTTGGCCAAGAATTCTTCAAGATTCTCTCCTCGAAAATTTGTAAGAGTATCTCTCCACAGTTCACTTCTGGCGTTAAAATCTCCACATATCAATAGAGGCTTGTGGTTTCTATCACAGTAATCAACAAGAGGGGTTATAAGGCCACAGACATCAACTTTAAGAATATCAGCATAGTAAATTATTAAATTACAAGAAAAATCATAAATTAAAGAAATGGATTTGAGATACATGCCTCCTCCTTGAACAAATTGAACGCATATCTCAAAGTATCACTAATTGTCTTTTCTTACACATTTAATTGTTTATTTATTTTTCAGTTTATGTTATGAATGTTAATCTTAATATGTATGATTGTAGATAGGGACGTATGGAATGTTCCAGGATTAATTTTGTTCAGTAAAATCTTTAATTTCTAAAAACTTATTTTCGATCTTCAGAAATTGTATTCCTAGCTAGGAATGTTCATAAATTAAATGAAAAAAGAAATAACTTATCTTATAAATGAGAATATATGAGCAATTTAGGTTATCTTGAAAGTTTTACTACACCTAAATATATTTATTTAGGTATAAATGTATTTTTGCTATTATTTAACTCACATACAAGAGTACAAAGCAGACGGAAGTACATACATTTTCTTATCAATAAATAGCAAGATTTTTTATTTCAAAAGGCTTTGAAAGTATAAAATATGTAGGTACTTTATTAGCAAAAACGTCAGATACTTTTGTTAAAATAAACAAGAAGATTATACTTTCATAGGACATTTTGTATAATAAGATAGTCACTTGAATAGAAAACTAAATATAAGAGATGAATAGTGAGGATCAATTTGGATATATGTACATAGAATTTGGTACATACAAACAGTTTTTATAGACCTAAGGTAACATTTACAACTAAAAGCATTCTAGCGGATGACCTATGAATTGGGTCAATATATTGGAGAAAATGTTTGCATGTAATTATCAGTAAAATATTTTTGCACTTACCTCAACGGAAGGAAGGAATTGCTTTGCAAAGAGTATTTTCCAGAAATAGACGAATAAAAAGTAGGCAATGAAATATTTAGTTTCCTATGACGTCAAATCTATGAACATTTATTTGCTTTATATCTTTTGTTACTAGGTAATACACTAATGTTTTTTAATTATGTGAAAATCAATCCTTATTTGTATTTAAATCGATTTCTTTTTGTAGAAATATAAGTGCATTGTAGGCAAACAATAAATCACACAATTTCTACAACCTGGACTCATATCAAATGAGGATTCCTTTACTCCATCCAGTGTTCATTTAAATATCGTTGTTTTTTATAATGTCTTTATAAACTTGTCAGTAGGAAAATAGGTGGATACACATATGTACATATGTAGGTGCATTAGTATTGCGATTTCGTTTAGAAATTCTGAGTTGTTTTGAAACTCATCCATGATGATACTGCTCTTCTTACCTTCATCAATCAATCCTACACTGAAATAAAGAGGTGTCAAAATGGGTAAATAATGGGTGCGTTATAATGAAACAATACGATATAAATACTATAAACAAACGATATTGTTTACAAGCAGGAAGTTTATCAAGAATAACTCTGAATTACATTCGCTTTCTTCAACTTGTCAACAAATTCTTACCCATGCTTGCTTTCACTTCAAAAAACAGAAAAGTTCAACTTTAGACTTTTTTGAACGAACCACAAGAAAATGAGAAATTTCTGAATAAATCCTCAACTATCATCATTTACTACATCTCTTTCAAACGCATTCAGACATTAAAGAAATGAATACATTTTTAAAGACTTGCATACTCAAACAATCATTTGATTTGCTTTCTTTTAGGTCAACAAATCCTCATTTTGCAAAAAAAACAAGTATCGAAATGAAAATTACTTTTTTCTATTTGATTGAACAATAATAACTAATACTCAAAAAAAAAAAAAAAAAAAGAGCTTTCTTCTGAGATATATGTACCTATAAAAAATTATCCTTCGTGACTACAAGTTTAGTCATTTCTAAAGGAGTATTTATCATTTATAGACATTAATGTAACTAATTACATAATAACTACAAATACATATCGATATTAGAACCATAGAAAACGAACCATTCCATTTTTATTACTTTGATCTATAAATACAAAAACTATTTGGGAAAAGAAAGGGGAGGGGGGGGGGGGAGAGAATAAAAGTTTATTATGAGTTTGTTTATATAATGATTTGTTTTTTTATTTGAATAAATAACTATAAATAAATTTTAAATTAGATTTTGTGAGACGTTCACAAAAATTGATATGAAGAAGATGATGAGAATGTTTATTTTTTGTGCTTTTTTTTTCTTGGTTAAAAAAAGCAAAAATACAAATGGATCCCATTATGATAATTGGTATATATGTACACACGATCATAATCTTATTTAAATGCCCTTTATTCTCCATAAATAATAATTTCTAAACATTTATATACATATATATACTATAATATCATAAACCATATACAAATGTATATTCATTTATACATGTATAAGAATATAATCATGTCTTAAACATTTATAACATTTTTTTTTTTTTTTTTGCTGTATACATATTATAAATTAATATTCTGGATTCACATCCCTAGAAGAAGATAATGTATCACAGCTAGAATATAGAATAGTAAATATGTTAGTATGCAACTTATGTAACATATATTTTTTGTTTTATGTTCACTTTTACGCAGAATCAATGATTGTCAACTTATCTACAAAAAGTGAATATATTATGTCATATCTACATATACATAAACAATAAATTATTACTTTCATATTCTATATGTACAAAAAAACAAATCTGAATATATCCAGTCAGATCACCAAATCACTTATTACATTGGCATCATCTTCAAAACTCCGATATATTTTGTATCTCACCTGTGAATTTGTCATCTCTTGCTTCATCTTAGATTTCTTTAAATTATTGCTTCTTATGTTATAAAAATCTCAATTATTAAATAGAAAATATGTAGTACAATAGTGGAATGACAACATTGACTAATCAACCAATATATTTTGAACCTTAACTTCATTTTTTTCATTTTTTTTTTGAGTGAAAAGGTTGCATTCTACAATAACATAATCATTTATAAAGGCTTATAATAAAAATATGGCACTACAGGAAAAAGAAATTTTGAATGATTTTACAAAGCCTTCATTGAATATCTGCCAGTGTCTAAGCCAGGGGTGTCCAACTCATTTCACATCGAGGGCCTCATACGACCCCTAGGTAGATGCCGTGGGCCGGACCATTAAAATTGTAGCATACTTAGCTATAAATTACCAAAATATCATCATGTCTTCCCTTTGTTTTGATGTAAAGAAGAACAAGGACATTGTTAGGTTTAAATAAAAATTTATTGAACGACACTTTTACAAAACATTTCACAAAATTTTACAAACTTTAAGTCACTGGTAGTGAAAATTATAATAATGAACTTTAGATGAGATTACATGAGACTCATAAAGAAAGACTAACATGCGCCCCCTAGTGGATAACTTATGAATTACATTTAATTTAAAAATTTATTCGATGTCTTTTATGTACTTTTTTCACTTTCAACTTATTTTGCGGGCCTGATTGAACCTCCTTGTGGGCCGTATGTTTGACACCCCTGGTCTAAACCAATGGCATATACCTATGTATCTATGCAATTCATACATATTTTCCTAGGCTAATGAATAGGCTGTAAATTATTCACTTTTTTTGATAGGAAAATATTATTTCAAGAATCACATTCAATGCTTACTTTTTACTTACTTTCAATACGTAATTAGGGAATATGAAAATTAATTAGATCTATTCGGTTACATAAATCCAATCTTTAAAATAGTCATATTTTGCCATCTCAGTAAGCTATTCATGTATTCATATTAATATAATATTGATCATCGTTAATACTTGAATATACCTATTTGGAATTTTAGCGATTATTATGTCAAAATGAACATCGTTTTGAAGTTATCTTCATCGTTCATGTTATGGCCCTCTAAGTATATGTATGTATACATCAAGAGTTACATGATATTCGATTGACTGACATCAGTATATTATAGATAAGATATTAGAGTCATTAAACAATAGCTGACAAGCACCTTTAGAATGCCGTGTAACTCATAATTTGTTTTTTGAACATGCAATGGGCTTATTGGAAACATGTTATGTTTTGATCACGTTCCACTGACTTTGAAACGTGATGTTTGTTCATCATTTGCTGGAAATGAAAAAAAAATGACAATTTTATCAAGATTTCCTGTAAGAAACTCATAGCTCTATGTATTTATGTCAAAAAAGAATGTGACATCAATATCATTATTGACAGCGTTTCAGCAAATAAATTTAATTAAAACTCTGCGAACCTGTCAGTAAAAAAAATCAAAATCTGACTTCAAGTAATAATGATGTGATTTCGCTCGAGAGTATCATATCTATAGAATTACTGATTGGAACAGTATATTGTTTTTAGACAAGTCTACCTTTTAGCAGTTGAGTGATCATCACTCTATCGACATGTGCCGAGTATCAGTTGTGCTGTAGTCCGTTTAATATCAGAGAGGGAAGTTTTCCCCCAATATTTTATAGATGTTGAGGGAGGCTGAATGAATATGAATTTCTTCAGCCCTACAATGGTATTTGAGTGGGCTTCTTAAAACATGAAACACTTGTTTTTGAACACATACAATTTTCACTTTAATAGTTTTAACAAATTCAATATAAATTTTTGTGTTTTAAATACTTTTGATTCCAATGTTTATTAGATTGAAGTATCAAGATATCATTGAATTCTAAAGGCAGACATTCTTTGAGTACATTATTATATCATGTACAGGTTGGATTTTTTTTGATAAAAGTTGGAAATTGTAGGAGTACATCACAAGGGATAATGCTGTGGAATTTTTTGTACATAATTTTTTTAAAACAACTTTTTTTTTTCCTTCATGGAAAGTTTTTAGTTAATGTTAACAATTAAATAGAACTTATACTTACATCACTACTTCATCATCTTCAAGTAGTCTTTATTTTAGTATATAAATTTCAGTTTTTAAGTTATGACTGCTATAAAAGAAAGATCCACATAAAAACTACATATATCTGTATATGAATAAATATATGTACAGTCACACATTGATACCTCAGTACTTTTTATGACCCTTGAACCAAAAAAATTCAGTATTTGACAAAAAAAAAAATTAAATACTCCAACTAATTTTCACACTCTCATAGATACAGATGCAAATAAGAATGGTCACGGCCTTATATATTTAATTTGAGAACAAATGGGTTTCCTTTAACAATTCTAGAAGGAAATATTGATAATCAAGTATCAAAATGTCATTGTATGTACAAATTACCAAAGGTGAGGGAAGTCCTTGTGAATTCCAAAGTTTTAAGTATTGAGTATCACAAGTACATTGTTATTCCCCACTCTGTCCCCTATTATCGATATCTGAACTGCAAATCAGATACATAAAATAAGAAGTATTAGAATGTTTATGAGTTATAACCTTCTCCACTTACTTATTTACAGCTTGCCAGGTCTGCTTGCAATACAATTTATAAAGCAAGTACAGAGTGATAAAAAAAATGAATCCTGAATATGAATATGCGTCATTTCTTAACTTTTTATCAGAACAACATGAAATGTATGCATATGTATTGTAACTAGCTCATATAAAAATCTGAAAAGAGAGATCCTTTCATCTTCCTGTAAGAAGTGGAGAAGTGGTTAACTTTTTACATTGTCCAAATTACAAAGGATCAAATGCACGATATATTTTTTATGTTATCATTTCTTTGTGAACTTATGTGGATGTTTCATTTTTGAAGAAAGATTTGTGACTCCCTAGATTCAATGACTTTGTATGTCCTTTGAAGTATTAAAAATTGAATTAAGAAAGTCAAAAAAAAAAAATCTATTATATAAATGTAACTCATCTACTTAGTCAACAATGATAATAAGTACATTGTACACATTTGATGGAAGAATATACTTTTGTAAGAACTATTGACCACTAACACATGAGACTTTCTATAGCCATTCTCAGTAATTTAATAAAAAAATGTAGTAAAAGTCTGTAATCTATGTGAGTATGTTTTTAGACATGTATCTATATATATATTATGTGAAAATTGTTGGAGCCAAGATGATCGTAAAAAAACACCTTTTAAATGATGTCATAAAAGATATGGTAACACCATCTCAACTGATGACTTCTGAATCTTCAAAATAAGAAGGAACAATTTATAAAAATCCATTTATTTTGTAAGTTATTATCTGATCTGTTCTCTTAAAGCGATATGATGAGTCACTGAGTCTTTTGAAAACAATTTAACTGACTCCTTTATCCTCTCTTACCTTGGCAGCACACTTTCTTTTCTTATTAAATTATGTTCTTGGAGATAGCATTATCTCATTTGAACTAATATCCTGTTGTGTTTTATCGGATATGCCTGAACAAAAATAATATATGATGCAGATAACTCGATATTTCCCTGTTGCATTTATTAGTGTTGCTTTCTAAATTTCGAAAAAAAAAAAACAAGGATGATCAGTGAATAAATACAGGAAAAAGGGCAAGAAATATTAATTATATCATATTTCAAAAGTTACAAACTAGTTATACGCATATTGTAGGGGACTCAATGGAAAGAGTGGACGTCAAAATATTCAAAAAACAACCCTTTGAAAAAAAGACAAACTTTCAGTTCCATTAATATTGTATCTTCACATGACTTCTTAGAAATTTTTAGTAATAGAAAGAATTGGATGTTCGAATATCATTAAAACAAGCGGATTATTTGTACAATTACAGCCAAATAAATTTTTTAACATTTGATCCATTTTGATTATAAATCAGAACTATAATTGTATCAATTACTTTAGTTATGTGCATACTTAAAAGTGACTAATTTTTTACTTATTTAGAGCGACTGCAACACTCATATTTTTTATGCAGCATAGAGATAATCTTATAATTTTGTAGATCAAGAATTTTGACAATTTACTCGAATCGTTGATGTTTGATATAACGAAGGCCAGGCCATGAAAAACAACTAGATGACTTGCCCTTTATTTTTCTTAAAATGATACATTTTCAACATCAACAGCACAATACAAAAACCATAATTTGAAAATATGTAACACAAAAGGGTTAAATGAATAGTAGTAACAGATAGTATACTCTACCTACTAATTAAAGATTTCACAGTAGCAAATACTTGAACTTATAGTAACTAACAATTTTAAACCAATCCAAAAAGATGAAAGATATAAGTACCCTTATACAGTAAGCATGTCTACTCTTTCTTATGAGTTCTTTGATTATACTTTTATGTTTTCTTGACAAAAAAACGTTTGGATCCTGCTTTTATTTTTAGGACCACTCTATTAAAAGTCCAGAATGTTCCAATTTCTTAAACAATAAAGAGTTGCCTATTTTTTTTTATATTTTTTTTTGTTCTCTCTTCCTTTCCACACAAAATATATTATTTAACAGAATTAATCCCCCTTGTTTTTAATTAAAATGATTTTCTTACAATAAAACCAATTAATTTAATACCTATACACTCAATTGGTGACTGTGGGTTTGTTTTTCATTAAAGGATTCTATAAAACAAAGGAAGTTTCCCTGTCATATTTACAATTCATCACAAGTAATTATATATATGTACATTTTCTTATAAATACACCTAAATTATGTTATTGTTCTTATAAGTGTGTAGAAACAAAATAAAGTTAATGAAGTCTAATTACACTAGTCAAGACTTTTTAGGTTCAATATCTAATTTTAAAAGTCATTTACTCACTCATGACAAATTTGTACTCAGTTTCATTTTGTATCAAATCTGTTTCGCGAACATTTTCAAAAAATACTGTGAGGTAATTCTCTACTTTTAATTAGTTTGAACCAACTTTTGACTAGGAAAAAAGAGATGATGAATCGATATGAAAATAATATTATTAATTGTATATATAATTTAACATTACATTTAAAAAAGGGTTATGGTATATTTACATGATTAGATACAGAGAAAAATCTATGTTAAAAATCCAAAAAAAAAATTTTTTTTAGGGTTCTTTGTTCTTGTTTTGTGAACAAATGGAACTTTGGTTATTCATTTTTTGAAATCAAAGTAATTGATTTGAAGTATGTATGAGTACTTGAACTTTTATTTTTAAAAGAGATTATGCTATAGTTCTAAAATAACTCGAGGTTAAGTGTTGAAACCTTTGAAATTACGTGATATATAAATGTTTTTGCATTAAAATAATGAAAAATGAATACTCCATAAATATATATTAAATTTTATGAATTGCCAGGAGAGAGGGAATCGATTCCCTATCACATTATAAAATAAATGACATAATTAAATGCATTCAATATTTATTATTTTGTATTGATAAGTCTTATTGGAAAAGTTTGAAGCTAAATTAGAAAAAAAAACTTTTCTGATTATATAAGTATATGTGATTATACATTTTTTTTCCTATAAAGTTTGACTCATCGTTCTTTTAAAATAAGTAAATAAATGAACATCATTTCAAGAGCTAATTAAAAATAATGGTTTTAGGTAATTGGCTTTTTACTCAATATATTTTTTCTGGAAAGAGCTTTCTAAAGCATTGTTAATATTTTTGTTTATACATACAATTTGTTAGACGTGTGCCTAGAGACCTTTCCTATCCATCCATTTTATTTATTTTCTTCTTGACTTCAAGTAACTAGAGGCTCTCTTGTTATAGAGCAATATTGATTTGATGGCATCAAATTGTGGTATCAAAAAACCAATCATGAACAAAGGTGAGAATACAAGAAATTGTCTTTTTACTTTTTGCTTCATAAGTATTGTGGACCTTGGTCAATGAAAGGTTTTAAAATCAAAATTAGTATATGGATTAGCATAGCTAAAAATAATAACTATAATTATGAGCCTTCTTTTAACTTATAAGACTTATTTATTGAGGCTTATGTCGTCTTTAAAAAAAATTGTCCTTATTTACTATGACGAGTAGTTTTTGCTACCTTTAACTGCCATTTCAAAGCATTAATTACAACAGTTTGTAAATATAAATGGATGATAATTCATCATAAGTCGAAGAAATTAAATGTAATTTGGACTCAAAATGTAAGAAAAATGAGTTTGCTTTTGTGTTAATGAGCCTCATATTTCTTTTTTATTGTTGTTCATTGTTGCTATTAATTTATTTTTAAGATGTTTTCAAAAGTTCAACTCGTCAAATTTGTGAGAAATGAATCTGTTGTCAAATATTTCAAATGTACATTTATCCAAAAATTGTTTCATATATATATATATATATATATATATATATATATAAAGTGTATAAATATCAAAAAAATTCAATTAAAAATCCTCAAGAATCTGAAACGAATTGTAGAAAATTATTGCAGATTCGTAAATAATACTTTAAATTATAACCTATGTACATATATTGAATCAAGTACCAAACCTAATTACTTTTTGTTATTATTGTTGTTGTTGTTGTTGACTTATGTATCTCATTTATTTTTCCTCATAAAATCAAACTATAAAGTGGGTTTCTTCAATGCACACTTCTAATTTATTATTATCCTCTATCAATGGCCACAATATTTTCGATACTCTATTTTTTGTCATAATTGATTAGATCAATCAATGACAAAGGCAGTCGGTACCTGTAATTACATAGTTGTATTTTCTTCTGAATATATAACATGAATGAATTTGTACTTACTAATATAGTTAGGTAATAGCCATTAGTAAGCCCTTATAGTCCTCTTAATAAAAAAGAAACTTTTAATATACATTTTTTTATGTCTACTCATGACAATATTTAAAACATTGCTATTTAAGAAAGAATAGGTTATAAAACGTGGGTAAACACCGATCAGGGAGACAAGATTTAGAATCATTTAATTATTATTATTTTTTTAATTTGGAAGACTAATTTTAATTCGGTTTCATTAAGTGGCTTAAGATATATTATCAATATTGGTATGCTTTGAACTATTTTTAAGGGTTATCTTTATTCTTTTAAGGATATATGTGTATCGTTTAAAAATTTCAAGCCACTTTAATATTCAACAAATGTATGTTATTTAGCAAATTTTGCTTATCAACTCAAATTTTGAGTATATTTTGAAATGAAAGGATTTTATTCTGGATCAATATTTGATATATTATAAATAATAGCATTATATATATAATGGTTTTTTCTATATTTAATTAATAATCAAATTACATGTGCTTTATCATTTGACCACCATGTAGATCCATAAAATTGATTATTATATTTGCTTGTAATGAGTGATCAAATATATATTTTTTTTATCCATAAGTATTTATTGAAAATAGTCTTTTAAAAATGTCATACTTTGTACCGTTTAAGGTACTAATCATTAGAACAATATGAAGGAGCTCACAAATTTAAATTTGATGAACAAAAATTGCAATCAGCGATCTTCCCACAGCTTATCATATGTACATATCTTTCTACTGTATCTACTTACAGAAATAAACAAAGCATTTACGTTTGAACAACTTATATGGAGTTAGTATTGGACTAATGTATTTTGAGCAAGAAGTCATTGATGCAAATCATTGAAATTAGTTTTGCCTATATACATATGTGTATACAACATATCAGATAATTCTTATTTCAAATTAATGGACTTCAGTCCTCATCATGGCTTGAAAGCAGGATAGAGAACTAGAGCAGGTCCTAGTCACCAAGTCCCCATACAAGTTTGTTTCTATCTTCATTTACTAATTGCTTTAAGCTCATCCATACTACTGTGAACGATCCATCAGGACCTCTTTTCCATATTATCCTCAAACCAAGTTGCCCAGGAGGAGTTAAGCTAAACAGGGATTTTTTTTTCTAGTAGTTCTTTATAAGTAGAATGGCTTCGTATATATACATAAGTACCGATGACAAGCCCTACCACCACAGATATGTGCTATTGAGAAACATTTTAGAAAAATGTCTTTTAAATATTAGATACTCTTTTGTGAAACTGATAATATGTAGAAGCCATGTCTTTCAACTCCTTATTGTTCATATTATGGATCCTGTTAGAAAGCTTTCCCTGGAAGATGATTCCATTCTTCTGTTATTGTGGGCATTCCAAGTCTGGTCGATAATCCCAAGTGGTTCATTTGAAACCAACACACGAGTTAATTTTTTGACTAGAGTCATTCCCTATAGTCTAATCCAGCAGCATCAATTACATAGGTATGGCCTTCAAAAAACATTTTATTTAATCAAACTGATGCAGAATTAGATGTATGTTTTAGCTGAATCCCTGACGTTTGCCATGTCTAGGAATGTAAAAAAATATGCAAAGGGGGAGTGTAAAATAAAAAAAGAGAAAATCAATCTGGTAACTTTGATAATTTGATGAATGTTGAGAGGGAAGCAGCTTGAGCTGTCATGACGTTTTACTGAGCTACAAGCTGCTATTCTCTTTTACATATACAAATGAAGACATCAAAAATAAATAATAACATTATGTATGTATACCATAGATGAGAGGCAGAAAATTAACTGAAATTAATGTCAGAACTAATAATTATACGAAGATTTGAGCCCTTTTTTGTTTACATTTTATTTTCTTGATTAACCTTAATGCATGTATTCTTTCATGTGAGATCTTTACTATCAGGTAGATGTTCTCCCCTCAGTAATAAGGGAAAAATGATAACAGCTTTAGAAAACAAAAAGTACTGTCAAAAGTGCCAACTTCACAAAATCTCGCACGAGGCATTTTGCATATTTTTTACATTCCTAGACATAACTTATCCATGACTTAATTGACGTCACTAGTGTTATGTATGTATGTATGTATGTATGTATACAAAGAGATATCTAGTAATTATAATTAATTGAACACTTTATTGAGCTTAAAAGTTCAAAGCAGATATTTTGATCTAATAAAAATATGACGTCATAATTTTATCCATTTTTTTTTTCTTATTCATGTTTGAATAGTTTTATTTTTTGGGCCCTACTTATCTTTCAAATAAATCATCGATATTTTTTTAATTGAATTTAATAGTTTTGTAGGATAATTTTGGCTCTCTCTTCATTTATTTTTCTTCATATTCAAGACTTCAATACATACATATATATATATATATATAGAATAAACGATAATTTAAAAAGTTTATTTAACCAATATTTAAATGGTTGTATTTCAACAAGAATATTATTGAAAAAGACGTATGTATGAACATAAGTATGTAAGGGAGGAAAAAAATATACTTTTAAATAAGCAAAAAAAAAAAAAAAAAAGGATCAGGGAGGGGGGAATTACATCAAATAGTTTTTCATGACTTGAGGCTAAAGTCAAGTTTTTTATGACATAGTTTTCAGAGTAGATCTTTTGTATCTATGTATATACATTATATCTAAAAGAAATGTCGAAAATTAAATAATACAATGAAGGATTTGTGACTTATTTTTTTTTTCTAGAAAATATTTCATTCATAGATAAAATCGTCACATGATAAGAAAATAAACACATTATAGGTGGTTTTAAAAACTATTTTTCTCTCTTTTTTTTTGTAAATTGCATATACCATTTTGCGATTGTATGTAGTAAAGATAATTTGATAGAATAAGGAGATATCAAATGAATTGAATGTAATTTTTTGCCATGAAATCTATTTCCTTTATCTGATACATTTAGGGATGAATATACATAAGTAGACATTAATCAAATCATTTAAAACACACGCTTTAACAGAACATTTATAGATTTAAGGAAAAAAGAAATTCCTAATTCATTTTATATTTTTACTTTCTAAATATGCATAAACGGTCCAAAATTCATTTGATACATTATTCTAGTCAATTATGGGATATATATTTAAATTTGTGGTTTGGTTTGGGAAAAAAAATAATTTGTGCAAAGTCTAGAGCCTTCATTTGAGTTATGAGAGCTTATAATTCATCATTTTTTTTCTTTAATTGTAACGAGGAATTTATTCGATTTTTAGATGCAATTTACAGCACTTTCGAAGGAGTATTCATCATAATTTTTACATGGAAGTGTACGATAATTAGTTAATTATTTGTTTAAAAATACACATTTAAAATCTTCCAGTCTCATTTTTAACACTACAAGTTCTTATCCATTTTGATATTTGAAAAGTTAATAACTTGATGCTAGTTATTATTTTTCTTTTGTGTTAAAGTGTACTTACTTCAATACTTTTTCGAGAATATTGCTCTAAAACTTGCAAAAATGTCATCAAACTGATTTTCAAATTTGTTCACATAAGATATATTATAGTTATCCAAATCTTTATTTTTCATAATTGAATATGAAATTGGCCTTCATTTTTAGATAGAAAAAATCAGAGCAAAGAAAAATTATATTTCAAAAACTGAAGATACAAAAAAACTTAAGAATGGAGTTAGAGGTACTTAGATTCTCAAATAGTGGTGATTTTAAATAAGGAATACTCTCCGAGGTAAAATTAATATCTTTAAACTTTCAAATAGATGGATATTTTGACTCAGTCATTACCTAGCTTAGACTCTTTGGATCAAAATCTATGACCATTTTTGTATGATGATGAGGAATTTGACCCCTCTAGTCTCAAAGAAGTATTTATTTTTTGAAATATGCGTCATTAGATATGTCCTTTATATTATATATATATATATATATATAGAAAAGGCCGATTCTTTTTTTAAAAAAAGTTATTTTCATAATGAATGTACTCGAGAAGCCCATTATGTGTATACCTAAAGTAAACATTCTTTTGTTAACATTTTAAGGCATATTTAGCTAATTATGCACTTTCTACTATGTATTAGCAACAAACAAATAAGTAGAGAAGGGCTATAATTATACACATAATATTAGCAGGAAAAAAGTGCATACAGGCAACGACGTTAATTGTTCCTCATTTTCCTTCACTCTGATCATTTAAGTAATCAATATAATTGGTTGTTTCTCTTCTTTCAAACTTGGATTTAGGCTCTGAGTTGATGCAATCCGTATTAAATCAATGTGTGTGCTCCTTTGTTAGATGTCTATATCTTGCTCATCTTCAAATACATACGTCAAGTTGGATCCCTGTTTGCACTTTTCTTAGCACACTTGGCTCAAGGAGTGGCAGTGATTTTCAATTAGACTCAAAAATGTTTTCATTAAAATCCTTGGACTTTTAATTATAAGTTTAAATTGTCTGAAGAGGGAAGGCACGTCTTTCACCCCTCACCCCAACAGTGAGGGGTGATATCTAGATACCAACAGATATCTGGCTTTTTTCTTTCCTCTCTCTCTCTCTCTCTCTCTCTCTCTTTGAAGGAAAGGTTGAGAAGAACAAAGAGGATTTTCTTGAAGCACTTCTAGATGCATATACGTACACATTCTCTAATTTTATTTGTATTTTTGATAGACGAGTAATTCCCTCTAGGAAACATCTTCTATCCGTGTATAACTTCAAACTTTTCTATATACCAATCTATGTTAGGTGTACATATGTATATATATATATGTTATAATTAAGTAATGAATTAAGCCAATTAATCTTTATCTGCCTATCTATGTACATAGATCCTTTTATACAATTTCATTCAATTACCTTCTACGTAATAAAGATGGGTACATACATTTTACGTAATGAGATGTTGCTACGAATGCTTTGGAATAGCACAAACAGAGGCCGTACTAAATACATGTATGAATGTATATATTAGTGCGTTCATTTACCTAACATATATATGAGTGTATTTGTATTGTTTTTTGATTAATTAATAATATATGTAATCAGTCTAATAATAATAATAATAATTAATCAATCAATGAGGGAATGACTAAATCTCTATTCACTTTTTTTTCTTTTTTCAGTATTATTTATTAGTGTAATAGTCTTCATATCCGTTTCCCTATGCATATTCAGTGATTTTCGATTCAATCTCATAACTCCGATTAAGCTGTATCATCCATCCTTTCTCTACGCTTATACCTCACTCTTTGTTCAAGCTGGAGTCGTCCAGGTAAGCATTAGTTAATTTTTATTTATATACGTAGGTAAATAGTATGTACAGAGTGATTAGGAATGAGTGGTGGTATGACTCAAAATGTCTAAATAATAACTTTACAACAAAGCGTTTCTGTTCGTTAATAAGGACATTAAAGACTTTTCCCCATGACGTTTTTTATTATTTATGACGTCAAAACGGTATTTTTTTTTATTTATTTTTGTGTACCCTGGACAATTTTGTACCGTTTCTATCGTCATACCCCGAATAACGAGTATCCCTAATAGAGATGTAACCAAACAGAATCAGTGTCGATGTCATAAATGTATTATATTTTACGACATCTGTTTCTCATCTGATTCTTTTTTCTCTGAAAAACAACATTATCAGCGATTAATGTCTTTATACGATGGAGTGAATGCTGTCATTTCATATGTAGCTTACCACAGTGTTGTTATTAGGATATCAATTGCAAATAAACAACAGTATATCCTAGTAGGTAGTCATTTTCAAGTTTCATCTATCATGTTGGGAGATTCAAATATAAATTTTAAAAATTACATATTTAGAGGATACCTAACGACAGCTACTAACAGCTTATATTTACTTTGTTGATAATAATAAAATTGTATCAACTTTTTTGCTCTTTATTAATCACTCCCTCTTGTGGATCAATTTGCTTAATCAGCAAAGAAGATGTATATATTTGCCCTCATATTTGCAATGAATAAAAAAACTGATAAAAAAAGCACAAAATGGGACTCAACCATCAGAGAATTGAATAATTTTTGA
Organism: Lepeophtheirus nordmannii; assembly: GCA_963680855.1. NCBI lineage: Eukaryota > Metazoa > Arthropoda > Copepoda > Siphonostomatoida > Caligidae > Lepeophtheirus > Lepeophtheirus nordmannii. The sequence continues at coordinate 17,139,168 of OY804525.1, read as the reverse complement.
TACACAGGCGTATATTTTTAAGAAAATAGCCTGTGCAAAATTTTAACTTGCAGATATCAGCCATTCAGGAGATATATACATACACTTGATTCAAGCGCATCTCTGGCCCAAATTTCTTAATACCTATTGCAATGCACTCCAATTGATACTTGTTACCATTTCTGCTAAAATTTGTAAATCTATGGAGATAAAATCTCGAAAATTTGTACCCAGCCATTTTATAGGTTGAGAAAATCCAATAATCAAGTTTTAAAAAATGGCAATTTTTTTGTAATGTTCAGGGGGAAAAAATCGTGCTATGTATTACAAATCATATTCTTCTTTCATTATGAACCAAATATGTACATTTATAAAAGGCTATTTTCCTATGTCAATAAATATCATTTTCCACGAAAATGCAATATTTCTTAAGAGACGGAAAATACAACAAATCATATTTCCTAAGTATGTAAAAGATTTATTCTTAACAAAAGCACATTCATAAATAAAATATTGTAATAATAAGAAAATTTTATGTCAATTTGAAATGAAACAACTTCTCAAATAGTACGTTCATAAATAAATCATAAAAGAAATTAATTTTTCAATTGCATGAATATAAAATACTTATACATACAATATACTTTGACCAGATCATATTGCATATTATGAAACAATCATTTTTTAGAAGACGGAAAAATAAAGTAGACAGTAGTTGTATAAAATCAAGCCTGAGATGACGTCATAAAACATGTGGTAAATCTGAGAGACATCATATCATCGTATTGTTCTTATATAAGGGAAGAAATGAAGAATTTGTTATTCACGATGAGCTTTTTGGGATAAACAAAACACTCTATATCTATTCTCCCTTTAGCTGTTTTTCATCAGTTGACTCTTCTGATTTCAAGGAGCATAATTTTGAAGTATAAAAAATATATTAAATCAAGGATTGTGCGTCCATTCTTTGAATTTGTGAATATTTTACAAGTATTAAGATTGATTTATAGTAGAATTTATCATTGTATAGTAGAATATCTAAATAATAACTCGGTCCAAAGTTATTAATAAGTTGGCAACAAGGAAAATACACTTGTTTTTCCAAATGTTTCCTTTACCTTTTGTGAGTCAAGGTTGTTAGTGGGCAAAAAAGCTTTATCGTGATTATTATTTTGAGTACTTCTTTGTCCATCATCAGCTTTTATTTAAACCGTTTGTGCGCATCGCTACAGAAAAGAAGTAAAAAAAAATTGTTAATCTTTTCATGGCAAAAAGGTATGATGTAGACTTTCATAACTCATTTGTTATGTCAAAATAAATTTAATTAATAGATGTATTCTCTACGAAAACTAAGAAAGAGTGATGACTCGTAAAACAAAATATACATACAAAAAATATTTCTGGTTAACTGATACAATATTGGAGTGAAAAAAAGCTCAGAGCTCAATTGATTAATTATATTATTATATGTAAATTATAATTTATAGTACTATTGAATTAATCCCTATAAATCCCTACTTGCATATTATGACTTTGAAGGGAGGAAAATGTGTCACTGCCCAAGGGAGAAGAATTTTTTACAAGTAGAAGCATTTTATGCATTAGGGCATGGAGGATATTATTATTACGTTTCATTTTCATCAAAATCTACAGCAAATGTGGTCGGGGATTACATAATTACTGCTTTTTTTAGAGGGAAGTATTTAAACCCAAATGATGTGGCAAATATGGTCATAAATTAAAAAAGAGTCACATTTAGGACCGTTTTTCCTTCTCTAAACATAAAACCGTAATTTTTATCCAATTCCATTGTATGGCAACACTGTATAGAGCAGTGTCTCATAGAAATATTCTTATTGAAGTGTTCAAAATGGCCCTTATATTTTTGATTGTTGTCTATTATAAAGGCAAGAACAAGGTATCATTAGCAATTTTGTTTTACTGCTACTCTCTTGCCAAAAAAAACAACAACAGTGATGCAAATATATGCATAAATGTAACGAAATTCATGCCAAAAAAAATCTCTTCAAATACATATTCATAAAATCCTCGACGGCATCTGCCTACATACATAGATGAATGTATTAAGATGTTGATATCAATATAAAAATTGACATACATTTTTCAAAGTTAAAAAAATACAATTTGCACATAATATAGATTGGTGATGTATCGAGCAGGCATGAAAATATTGTAAATGATTAAGTCGATAGGGTTACAACATCAATCAAAGTTGCGTTCACAATACTGCTTATTTTATTTCCTGGAACCAGAGTTTAGATAGCAATACTTAGGGACAGAGAATATAAGCGTTAGAAGTAATGGTGGTGTTGCTTTTTTCAATAACAAGGATGACTTATTTGAGTATTTTCCTTCCCGTTATAAAACCGACTGTTACCTAGTCACTAAAAAAAATAATTATCTTAAATAATTCCATCTGGAAAAAAAATTGTGCCTTAAAAGGTCTCATTTAGTTTAGTTAAATAATATTAGAAAGGTCCATATTCAAATTTACTCTTCGACATTAGTTTGTTTTTAATTATTGAGTGTGAAATAAAATAGAAATTATTAAAGTAACGTACCCATTACTTTTACGAGTAAATAATGGATTTTACTCTTGAGCAATGGTGTTACTTTTTAAGCCAAGTAACGAGTAATGAGAACCCAATTACTTTTTCCAAGTAATATTCCAAACAGATATGAGTATTTTATAGAATACGAGAAAAGGATTGGAGTGAGACTTATAGTTATGGATGTGAAAAAAGAGCACATTCTCAATGTACGACCGATATGATGTCATAAAAAATATGGTACCCTTGAAGTGAGGCAGAATTTCTGACGATTACATTTGAAGGGACAGAATGTAACTGTCATTGTTTTCCTGTTTTACTTAAGAAAAGATTGTTATTATTTAGTGGCATTAAAAATTGGTAGAGGATAAGACCCTAAACTTGTAGTAACTAATACCACAGCATAAGACCTGAGTCATTTTTGCATGGAATCGGACTTGACTCGAAAATTACTTAATATTTAATCAAAACTTTTTAAGAAAAAAACTTAATATGTCTTTGTTGGAATTGCACTTCAAAATTATCACACTTAAATGAATCCTATAATTCCTATTACATATTTAAGAAACACATATAATTAAATGAAATGATTTTATTTAACCACTCTGTGGCAACTTTTTTTATTAAACAATTTAATTATCATTTAAAACTATTATAAAAACTTCAAACAGTCAAAAGTAACACATTTTGTAATCATATAAATTTTTAAATTATATATATACATAGATAGTTGTAACATAAAAACTGAACATGGATTCGGAGAACCAATGTAATTTCAATTTATGTTTTGATAAACAATCCCAAAAAAATAATTTAAATTCATAATACGATGAAAATGTACGTTATAATTACAATTTTAAATATTTTAGATATAATTTAAAAGGAAAAAAGTAAAAATTATCAAGGAATTAATTACATTGAAATTGGTACAGTGACTACTATAACAAGTCACTGAATCGATTAAATATGGTCTCAAAAAATAGAAACATCAAAAAGAAATAAATGAAAAGATATTACATAAAAATGGAATAATCAAGTTCATAAAGATCAATATACACGAGATGAGCTAAACTTTAATTATGACATTAGAGAAAAGTATATCCCCTCATCATGCAAAAGCCCCTCTCAAAATCACAATTGACGATCGGAATTGACATTTTAGTACAGGCAAAAATTCTTCAAGTCAATGCTTATACATCACGGCAACAATATTCTTCAACTGGATGTATCAGGCATTATTTATACTATCCACTTTTAAATGGTTCAAGTGGAATATATTATCAACTATTGTCACACTAATAAGTAGAGGTGTTCTTTCTTCTAAGGCTTGTATTGATTGCAAAATTTGATTAATCAACAACAATTCAATGGATGGTTTAGCTATTTAAATTCTTTTTCTTCACCTCTGAAATAGTAGAACTACAAAGACCATAAAGACTGTTTTTATCACAGTTCCCTAACGTATAAAATAGGTTCAGGTGTACAAGGAGTTCATAAGGCAAAAACGTCCAAGGAAATACCCATCTAGAGAACCAATCAACACTCCAATCATAGATTGATCCTTGAAGTCCTTAGTCTCGTCCATTGTAATAAATCTGAATATTTCGTCAATTTCCCGTTTTATTTTAAAATTATGACTCGACTTACGAACTCCAATGATTGGGTTACGGGAAAACAAGAAAAGACGAATGTCTCCATAAATTGAATGAAACTTTGATGTCCTTCGACTGAAAGTTGGATATTTAATGATACAAGGAATTACGTTAGGTCAGGCGTGAAATCAGATGTACCTGAATCATTACTAATACCATGTTTACCGGATTAGGCTCCGGTGTGGTGGGGTTTATCAAGGAGTGAAAAAAACAAACCATGTTTATTGAGTGGATCCGGATTTATCTCGTAACATCAGCGATTTGAAAGTCTCATGATCGAAAATTTCTTCATTATAGAAGTCGAGAAATGGCTTGGCCAGAATGTCATCACACTAGTATCCTTAACAAATTATCAAAAATGCTACCTCCATTACCGCCGACCCAAGAGCTTGAATCAAATCCTCAGGTATTTCTAAACCTAATTAAAAACGGCGCTTGTTGTTTTTGAATTGAAAACAACGTAGAATGAAGAGAAGAAGAAGGTTGAAAAGAAAAATATTTGCAGATTGCCAACAATCGTCCATTGTGGGCACGCTCTATTGGCTCTTTTCTCACATCCTTACTTATAGTTATGGATGGGCATTTTGTTGAGGTGAGAGAGCGTGCTCACAATTGCTATCTGATAACTTTGCATTTTATTGGCGGATTGTTATTTGACAGTATTAAATAACTATTTGAATTTGAATTATTTGAATAAAGTGAATTTGAAGAGTCAGAAATCCTGGAGAATGATCCTGCTTTCTTAATAATCAGAAATTGAACTACTTATGATTGTAGCAAATTATATCCTCGACGATGCAGAGAAGAATGAATTCATATTGAATATGAAGGTAGTGGTACCAACTGATATTTGTTTTCTTCCTTAATGTCAAGTTTATTTCAACATTTTTGAATTAAGAACCTAGTCCACTTCAGCAACCCTTCCTTATTTATTTATTTTTATTTTTTGAGGGAGAGAGAGAGAGAGAGAAAAAAAAAATTCTCTAGCGAGAAGAATCTTTTATATTTAATATTACATTAGTGTAGGGATAATTTTAGATATATATATAAATACATAAATATACACTGGGGATGTGCAGTATGACCTTAAGTTCCTACCACAGTATCTATTTCCCCTCCATTTTTTTATTTATTTTTACTAACTATATATTAGCTCACTGTAAGACCGATCACCTGGGTAGTAGGTACTAAGTATTTGAAATGAAGCATTACTGCTCGCTAATGATGTCATCAGAGTCCTTCCTTTCAATATATTCTCAAGTATTTATATACTGATGACGTATGTACATATCGTCTATTACGATATTGGGGTAAATAAAAAATCACTACGGTGGACAATTTTATGCTGTTTACATCGTCCTCAATGTTTGAATACTGTGCATCACTATTTTACGTATATATTATTTTAATATGCATTTTAACAAATTTCCAATGAAAAAGTAAACTGGAGTTATTTCATTTTTATTCTAGAGTGAGTTGTTTCCCTTGCAAAGCGATTTAACAATGAATCAGTATAACTTCAAAAAATATAAATATAATCAACCGTTTTTCCTTTTCTTTATTTTTTCTCTAAAAAAAGCTCATTCCATCAGATAGCAATTTCATAAGCTTATAGTACGTTGATATCTATAATATAAATATAATGGATAGTGATGGGTAAGGATGATAATTTTACAGAGAAAAATAACCATTTTATGATTAGAAAACGAAAGGAGATAAAGAAGATCCTTTCAAAATTTGTTGTAGATTTTGTTAAGAGCATAATAAAGTTATAATATATATACCTAATGTTATAATATTCGTCCTGAACCTGCATACATATGTATAAGGTCCTTCCAAGGTCAGTAATACTAATTAATAATTGTACATCCCCCCCCCCACCCCCACCCCTCCAGACACACACACAAAATCATATTACATGGAGTGGATATTAACGAGGATGTTAGTTTAAAGATACCATAAGTCTCACTCTTGCCTTCTCCTTGTGCTCTACCAATGTCGTATCCCTAGGAATGTAAATTATATGCAAATCGGGCTTGTAAGAATAAAAAAAAGAGAAAATCAACCTGGTAACTCTGACAATTTGATGAATGTCGAGGGGGGAAGCAGCTTGAGCTGTCATGATGTTTTACTGAGCTACAAGCTGCTATTCTCCATTATATATACAACAATAAGTAATAACATAGATGAGAGACAGAAAATTAACTGAAATTAAAGTCAGGAAATTATATATTTTTAACTAATAATAACTATACGAGGACTTGAGCCCTTTTTGTTTACATTTTATTTGCTTTATTAACTTTAATGAATGTATTCCTTCATGCGAGATCTTTACTATCAGGTAGATGTTCTCCCCTCAGTAATAATGGATAAATGATAACAGCTTTGGAAAACAAAAAGTACAGTTCGAAGAGCCAACTCCACAAAGTCTCGCACTCGGCATTTTGCATATTATTTACATTCCTACGTATCCCTAGTAATGAGTAGAGATGTAAAAAACGGCGAATATTAAGCGTGCGAGTAGTCCCTTCCCTTGATAATGTGAAAAATGATATGTTAACTATGAAAGCCAGCTTATTTGCTGCCGATATAATTTTATGACTATAGCTATAACAGCCTTGCTCAAGGCTCGAAACAGCTCTTCTTGGACTTACAGAAGTTTATTAGATTAAATTGACGTTTTAGAAAGATATTATTCATATCAAAGTTGTAGATATTACTTTAAATAAACAGGGAATTATCCAAATTTCAAATTTGGTACATTAGATTTGGATTTATTCCTATTTTTGTTAAAATTATATTATTTGTGTTAATTTTTAAGAAAAATAAGTACATAAATAGTAATCTCTGCTCTGAATATATAATTAGTTTGATAATAATGGTTATTCATTCATTAGCAAATAAAGTTGTAGGTTTTTAGATATTTGCATTTTTTAAAAACAATGAATGAAGATCTAATAATGATATTTATAATTACTCTACCTTTTCAATAACTCAATAAAATGGCAGAAAACATATTAAAAATGTCAGCAAATGAAATATTTCATAGGATAGAAGTATAAATATTTTACTTGGAGCAAATTTTTTTCCATAATGTCAATTTTTCGAGAGATATTAACATTAAGAAAGTTTTCAACCAAAATTGAAGGAAAGGTTGTGTGGTATTATTGTAACTTTTATAATAGATAATATAGTATACAATATATAATAAGAATTAATATGTCAAAAAGAAAAGGAAAACAGCTTGATAATTTATGAATGATGAAAGAATATTAAATAGGGTTTCAACTAACAGGCATTTTGAGAACTACTCGCTCGCTTAAAAACCATTATTAATTTGCAGATGAGTATGTATCTGAATGTACGTGAATATTTCGAAAATGTGGATATTTGATACACCATTGGTCATGTTGTTTCAGCTGGTACGGGCCAGAAGGACTACCTTGGCATCTCTCTTATCTTCTCATGATGATGATCCCATGGTTAAAAATAGAATCAAATAGGAAAAAAATACATATATTTACCTTTTTAAACAATATGTACGAATGCAAGTATCTCTTTTAGTACCTGCGTAGATATGGATATTGCATGTAGTGTCAGAGTGAAAGTGAATGCAAATATTGAAGAGCCACATATTTTTAAAATGAGGACTATCTTTAATGCAAATATTTATAATATGCGGATAATCTGCAGATGTAAATTCAAATATTCGTATACAAATTTATATATTATATTTATATATATCATTATTAATCATCAATAAAAATCCCTTTGAAAAATTCGAAATAATATGTTGTCTTTTAATAAGCAGATGTGTTTCATAAGTTTGAAAAAGTTTTATATATATATATGTATACTTTTTCATAGTCTTTCAATTTAATGATGCAAGACAGAAATACAAATGGGATGTACATTCATACATATATGCACAACACGTGCACGCATTTGTGAAAAAATAAATAAACTGTTGTCAATTAGAGACAATGATTCTACCTAATAATGTTTAAAAATAATGAGTTTAATAGACCATTAGTATTTTTTGTTGTTGTTGAAAGTACTTACATACATACATTAGGTAGTTCGCATTAAATGACTCTATTCGAATTTCTATTTGAATTTTAAAGTGGTAATATTGACCCATGTTTATAAATGTTTGTAGCCATATACAGACGTACATACATATATGGTTTAATTTAAATAAACATAGGATTGTAATTCAACGCTTGAATGGTTGCATGGGTATATAATTATGATAGATGATACATGCTACTAGTCGTATACCTACTTGTAATATATGGTTTTAACATTTTTTATTTTTTATTTTACAGGTAATTGGATGCATTGGGGCGAGACGATTGAATGAACGGTTGCTCAATTGCTACTGGCTCATTCTCCTTGCTCTACTCTCTGGAGATATTCTCGTGGGAGGTATATGGTTACTCCGCCTGGACTCCGTCCTGGATCAGCTTTCGCCAGATCTAAGTTCTCGCCTGACATCTGATTATTATCAGAAATCCTCTGATCCAGACTTTGTGTCAAATATTGATGCCCTTCAATCTTTATCCGAATGCTGTGGCATTGAGGATCCACAGGACTATCTTAATATCACAACTCGTTGGCAATCGGCTTTCCCGCCCATCAATGGGACATTTTACCTTCCATGGTCGTGTTGTTTAGAGGCTGATCCTCCCTTAACACTCGCCAACACCATTAAACGTCGGCTAGACAATAAAAACTCTGACGGCGAGGATGGGGCCTACTATGAGTATGAGGAGGAATATCCTGATCATCCTGAGGAAGAGTATCTCACAACACCTGATCCCAAGGATTTGTACACGGAGGAAGAGCTCCTTAGTAAAATATCATACTCAGGTCCTGTGGTTGAGCCTTTTAAGTGGTGTCTTTATGGAGAACATGCAGCCTGGCACTATCAGAGGGGATGTGTAGGTCCCTTAAGGATTTGGGTACGGGATGGAGCAGATATCCTTTTTGTTTTGGGAATATGCGTCATTGCTTTTTTGAAATTAACTTTTATCGGAATCCTTCGCTACGAAATTAAGGAAATGATTCAGAAAATAAAGAATATTCAGAATGAAACGAATAGAATGAATGGGGATTTGTGTTCCTCACGAGGCATCCTCGACGGATTCCCTCTCAACAGAGAGAATCCCATTCTTCCAAATCATATCCCTCCTCCTCCTCCACAGTCTATCTTTGACCCCTCTTCAAAGAGAGCCATGTCTGTTTCCTCCATATCCACTTCGTCTTCCACTTTCGCCACGGTGGAAAAAAGTCGAGAACTACAGGACTCCTACATACGAACAAATATCGCTTCTAAGACAATAACCAGTGGGCGCCCAAATAATAAGGGATCCACTATTCAAACCGCCATTTGACGAAAATATAATTACTCACTCCTTTTATTTTCATTCATTTGTATTTTATAAATTAACAACAACAAAAAAAGAAGGAACCTTTAGCCATTCTCATACAGAAAAAAATAGTATGGAATTCATTAATTATGATTATTTTCGAGGGAAAATAATATTGTAAATTTATTTAGAGTTCAGTCTAATCTCCAGTAGTTAAAAAAACATTTGAACTCCAGAAAAAAAAAAAAAAAAAAAAAAAAAAAGAGGAAGAGTTCAAACTATGTAAACGATACATCCGTACTTATTATTATTTATTATTGTCTTTTGTTCTTTTCGTATATATAAAAAAGCAAACTTTTGCTTATAGATACTTTGCTACAAAAAAAAAAAATCATTTTTGATCAAAACTAAATTGACATATTAATATATATCATTTTTTGGCGATTATTATTTAATGAACTTTATATTGTTTAACTCAAAAGTACATAAATAGTAAAGTTCATCGCGTTCACTTCATAGTGAGGAAAAATAATATTTGAAAATGGTTTTTTAAATAAATTAATTGTGATTCAAAATTTTTTCTCCTAATATGAATGGTTTAAAAAAAAATAGCACTACTATCTACTCCTTTTTGGAGCTTTGACTATTTGCAATTCAATGGAAAGACGTTTCGCATATTAAAGGGTATGTCTTAAATTACAAAACAAGACAAAATACTCATATTTTTAGTAGTAACTAAAATTATTTGATAAGGAAAACCAAAAATACACTCTCTCTTTATTGACACAAGGATTTTATAATCCTAAAGTCAATTTCATCGACTATGACCATCTCTAATCTTTTCCTTAGAGCTAGTAAACACGACAATATTTTTGGTTTTCAATAACCTTAGGCCTATTTTAGTTGTTGTTGTTCTTTTTACTTCTCTTTCATATACATATATGTATATATATTAAAACTCATTAGACTTTTACAATTTATCTATTGCCAGAGGCCTTATTATAGTTTTTTTTTTTTTTTTTTCATTTGTTGACTTTGTTGTGGGAAATAATGAAAAAAAAAAGTATACAACAAAGAATGTACAACACAACTTTGTCAGTCATTTCTTTTTTTTCAAAAAGAAATTAATGTTAAAATTAAAAAGTTATGGCCCATAAAGGCATAAAGGTTCTATGATATATGTAGATAATTCCTTACCTAATAGATCTCATTAACAATATTTTTTGGATAATTCCTACTAATGATATTTTTTTAAACTAAAATAAAATAATAAACTGAGTATCAATTAAAATTATTTATTCAAAAACCATTGTTCAAATATTAGCTCTCCGCAAAGTAAGTTTTCTAGTGAAAATGATAAGCCATCTGTCAGTGAATTTTTATTTTAACACACACAAAAAAAAAACAATATGTCCAAATCACAACTATCATTAATTAATTTTTACGACTGAAATTTAATTAGATTTTTTTATAATTTATTTTATTAATTTAGTCAAATGTTTGAGTCAAATGTTCTTATTTTATTACATAAATACTTTATTACTATTCACTATTTTTAAGAAATGTTCTTTGTTTTAATTTAATTGCTTACTTTAAATACCTAAATATATACAAACTAAATTAATTATTATTATCATTTCTATTATATAATTAATCAATTAGTCAATATTTTATGCATAATTAAATTGATTTATGACAAAAATACAAGCATATTATAAATAGTTTAAAAAAACGCTTTCTAAACACCTATTTGTAGTTCATTATATATAAATTGTTTTTTGGTGGTATTTTCAGTTTGGACAGGTATATACTTTAAAGGCACTTTACAGCCATGATTTTGGAAATCATACCCAAGGTTACGTATTGTACGTAGTCCATTTTACATAAATAACATTTTATTGACCAAGAAGCGGGCAAAAAATTCAGATTTTTGAAATTAGAGTCCTTGGGAGTTTGAAGAAAAAAAATAATATTTTCAAAACAGTTGTTTATCAAACAGTATGAATGATTTTCTTTCTTTTTTAATATCTCTAAAATGAAAAAGGTGATTATTTTTATAACAGATGTTTATCAAATAATAATAATAATAATTTTTCTCTGATTAGCTCTGTGAACTATGTAATTGCATACAATCAGGGCTTTATATAACTGTGATGAATTGCTTATTAATTCAATTAAGTACCAATAAAAAGGTTAAAAAACAATCTTAATGGATCCAACCTTAATTTTATATTCACTATATACATGCATATGCAAAGTAGCACTCCTTAGGAATAATAAGATCGGTCGTTTCGACCTTAGTGCAAACAATGAGCAAATGTCACTATGTATGTACATAATTTATCAACCTTTCCTCTAAAACGAGAATGAAAAAACATCCAAGATCATAAGACAGTAAGCCAATTCCTTCCAACTGAACAACTATTCTTCATTTAAGTCATTGCTCACAGCTTTAACAGAGCTAATTTGAACTCAACTAGTCACCGTATGAGAGACAATAGCAGGCATACAACAACAGTTGACAGAAGTACAGAATTAATTTTCATGTTTGTCGGAAAATCATTGATTTTGTCACTGGCTCATTCAAAGGAGTGTATAATCTTAGAGGAGTCAGAGTTCCTTAGCAGTTATTCAATGTTGTTGTTGTTTCTTTCATCATGCAATTTGAAGAGTAAATAATGTACATACATGTCAGTTATCCGCTCCTTGCTAAAATAACATGTTACACTAGAAGAATGGTTAATCAAGAATTGTAGGGTAGTAATAGCTACAACAACAAGTAAACAATACTTCATCCAACATACATATTTGGTAAACTTATAGCCTAGATCGATAATTACTTGTGGGTTATTTTATAAAGTATAGCTATGTTGTATGTATATATAAATTTCCTTAGAGATTTAATACCATCATCGTCTTAAATGAAGAGTTAATTTTTATTTTATGTTTTTTCCAATTAAGATTTACTGCCTTTTTAATGAAAAGGCTTGAATGCCCTTGAGGAGAAGCAAACGTTCTCACCATATGCGCAGTACTTAAAAAGACCTTCACCGAGCATATGCTTACATAATTACCAATAATATTACTTACAAAAATAATGAATGGGCTTAACTAATATGAAAACTCGTGAGATTAAATTAGTTTGTCAAAAAACATAATAATATAGAGGGTGTATAGTCTGAGTCACACAAATATATACATATGTAGATTGTAAATCGATAATTTGAAAAATAATTCAATCTACATTGTTTGAACTCGAATGATCAAATCTCGAAATACTTGTTTGAGTTTCAAATTAATGATTATAGTACGAGCAGAAATTATTTTAAGAGTGGGTTAAATATTTATTTAAATAGACAGCCGGGGATTTTAAAAGAAATAAAAAGATTCTACAAAACACAAACAAACAAAAGTATAATTGAATTTAGCTAAAATGCTTTTCATACATAAAGTGAAAATGCAAAGCATATTTCAATCAGTAGTTGTTAGATTTATAAATAAGGGAAAATACACCTCAGTTGCTTATCTGATTGAATAAATTGATAAGCAAAGAAAATGTAATTAACATTATCTGAAATGTTAAGTTAATAATAATACATACATAGTATCTAGAGCTCGACGGATACTGACTTTTATAATCAATAACCAATTAGTCGGTTGATTTTTTTTTAATTGAATAATGTTTTTGTTTTTTTAACTATGTAATGACTTTTATAATATATATACAAGACAATTTTCAGAATTTATAAGAACATTATAACAGGCAATTTAATTCAAAACTCACTTTGTATATTTCAAATACGTATATGAAAATAATAATCGGCTAAAGATACCGATTACCGATATTTATTTTCAAAAAAAAACAATTAATCGTTGGAGCTCTAGTACTTATTAAAAGGGTCATTTTGTAAATGGAAAGAATATAGGAAGATTATGAAGTGCTTTCTCATCCTTGATCATTGAATAGTTACAATGCAACAGCTGTCAAATTATCAATAGGTTGTTGTTTTTTTCTAATTGATAGGTTTTTGAATAGGAAATCTATAGCAAAAGCAATGAATGAATAATAATAAAATAAACTTAACTTTATATCGTCATTGAGTAAATACCATTCATCCATTTCATCATCATTCCCTCAAACCAATCAAGAGTATAAACAAAAAGCTTTGTTGGTTAATTAATTATTAAATGAATTAAACTACTTCACATTAATATTATTAAACTCGACTTTAGAAATTCAAAGTAAAACTTGGAATAAATAATTGTTCTTAATTGAACTCGACGTAATTTAAAAACATTATCTATGAATGCAAAATTAGCATGTAACTTACCTTCTTGAATATAATCGTATATACCAATTAAATTTGAACCAAATAATGGTATTATAAAGGAAAAAGAAAAAATACCTTTTGAACTTTCTCCATTCATTTTTGGAAATTTTTTGAAGCCACATTTATAAATCATTGGGTTACAAAATATTATGAGTTTATACTCCTTATACCTAATAGTTTGACCCTTGAAGCTACCATGATTAGATTAATTATTCTTTTTACTCCATATGCGACTTTTTATAAGTAAGAGCAACTTTCAATTTGACCACCCATAAATTCCAAAAATTCACTGATCATATGTATTTCATATATTCTTGTTCTAAATTTATCTCCTGTACTTCCGTCTATAACCATACACCAAAAACCAATTCAAGAGCATGAGCTCCATCATTTAAAACCTTTATTTGAGATGAAAAAAAATATTTTATGTCAATTCATTAGCAAAAACAAAGACACATTACTAATTTTATAGACTAAAAAATAATGCCAAACATTTAATTATGAACTAAGTAATTGAAAAATATCTCCCTAAACATACGATATGGAAATATCGTATAGAAAAGCAAAATTTTCGTTAAAATTCAGGTGTTGCTTTTATTTGGATTTGATTTAATTATTACGTTTGTCTCTTGGTCTTGGATAACGAGGTCCTCTTACCAAAACCATATACGTAATAATAACTTTCTTATGAAATTTTTATTTCAAATATAATTTGTAAGCTTGGCAAAAAGTTTTATTAGCTTTTGTCGTTTGAATAAAAATAAAAAATACATTTAAAAATAATTTTGACAGGCTAAATTTTTATTACACATATTTTTTAGTAGTAGTGTCATAAACTTAAAATTGAGTCATTCATTTTTATTTTGAACATATGTATATTCATAAAAGTATGTTCTACAAAGGAGCTATCAACAATACTATATATGCCTTTAATCCATCATTGAGCAAAAAAAATGAAGATTGATGAAGGAAATTTCACGGAAAAATATTTTATAAAAGAAATTGTACCTCTTAATCAGCGTTTTGGGCTATTTATTATTTTATTTTTGACTGCATGTGAAAATAATTAATTGATTCCTATTTTCAACTTTTTGTGTACACTAATAAACATAAATACATATGTTTAGATATCATCTCGGTGAAGATCAATACATATAAAAATAAAAATTTAAATACTTTTATGTATATTTATATAAAATATTGACGTATATTTCATAAAAATATTTACACGATTTCATCTCCATGAGCAATCGTATATTGCTTCTAGGATTACTTTGGAGAAACTTGCCCGGCCTGATTTTATAGTGGACGCTACTAAGTAATCCAAATTCTACTAGAAGATTCCAGGTATTTTTGGTGCAGCAAGGGACAAAGATATCGTAAAACATGATCCTTTTCATTGTATGAAGTATTGGAAGTCCTGAAAGGTTTGGTAATACACTGCCAATTGCCAATAAAGCTTAGTTAATCACCTCAGTGTGATAACATACGATTCGGTTCAAATAGGAGGAAGTAAGTTTCAATTATAGGATTATTTTATGTTGTAACCATAGAAAAAGAAAAACATGGAACGTAGAAATCCACATTGTATCTCAAAACCTTTCTTACAAATAGAGAAAGAAAAAAGACCCAAAATTATATTGTAGTTATGCCATTCTTTGCAACAGCTGGATTATTCTTTATTTATTAACTGGAATATTCGCAGTTTAACAAGAAATAATTTTGAGTTGAATAAATAAACAGTCAGAACACTAATAAGTGGCATGGGGAGAGAGATCAAGACCTGAAATAAATAATTAGAAGTTGTTAGTGTTTTGGGGATATCACTGTGATTAAAGAGCTCTCAGTGGGGTTTCCATTAACAATTCGGCATAATTGGTCAAGAAGGGGAATAACATCTCATGTTAAATATATTCCGATTGAATTAACTAAATAATATTCAAAAGCATAAGTAATATTATTAATTGAACATCCCTTGAACTTTCCAAGCCTTTTTCTCGGGTGAAAAGTATTGACTCAGTCTTGATTACATTACCTTGTCTCTTCTGTATTTTTTTTTTCTCTCTCAATGGCTGTAACCAACATAATTTTTCATGGATACGTGCGATGCTCTATGTTACTTTAAGTATTATATTTCATTAGTATTCTGTGTTGTGTTTGCCGAAGAAAAAAATATACCAAATGAAATAATATTGTACTTTAAAATCTTCTCTATATATGTACGTTAGTTTGCTCATGAGTTTGTTGCATTTTTTTATATTTCGACTAAACCCAAATTGGCTGCCTCTAGATACTGGAAATTTTCTATGATGTATAGTAAAAGGCCAAAAATTCATAATTCATAATTTTGCATTAATAATAGTAAACATGAGCTTTATAATTTTTATTCAGCCACAATCAGGCCATTAGCCAAGAGAATTTAAGAATTTAAGCAAATTAAAAAAAAATGAATTAAAATATTTATCCGTAAAGATTGAAAATAAGATCCCTTCGAGGTGAATGTCGAACACTCCTAAGTCATGTCAGCTATTAAAACATATTACAATAAAAACAAAATTGCTGTTGTGTATGCTGGATCCCAATCTCTTAAATACTTAGAATTAAGCTATAAAAAGTCTTTAATGATATCAAGAGCATAACAATTGGCACAGGCATCTACATATGCATTTACGACATAATTGAGAATTTCAAAAGAGTATTTACACAGAAAATCGATGTAAATGTTCCCTCTTAAGATCTGAAATTAGACTTTGAATTTACGGCCATGATTGAGGAACGGTAAATTCTCTTCTCCCATATTTGAAGTACATACAGAGATTTAAAGCTGTTCTATACTTTTGTTATATTGTGACTGCATCTGGGAATAATGTATCATTCCTACAGGGCTTAAGATGTCATGAGACCAGGGGTAGCTGACGTCTAGCTATCCTTAAAAATGGAAAAACAAATTTACCGGTGCAACAAATCAAATTTTGATTTGTATTCTTATCAACTGGTCATACAGCGCTCAGATTCTGCCGGATGATGGTACAGTTCAAGTCAAATTTAGGGGATCTACACCAAAAAGATTTTTTGAGCTGAAGCCTACTCCCTAGTAACTTTACTCACTTCTTCAATTGTCTGAAGGTCTGATCCAATTAGAAGTAAATAATATTTTTTTTAACACCACAAGACACGTTCTCCATTCCAAAGTTGGGTTTACAGTTACATCTACCAAGATCTTTCAAAATATATTTCTTTCTTCCATTCCCATTGAAGACACATCTGGTATACGGGTATATTTTGACACAACAAAAAGAGTCAAATAATGTCTAAGGTATATATATATTTATATCCTTTGAAATGAAAAAATGTCATAAAATACACATATTACGGGGAATGAATTTTTCATTTCTTTTCGTATTATATGCTTATATGCGTTATAGAAAAGCTACTCTGACGTGAAGTAGTGAATAATAACTGAACAAAAACGTGTTCTTCTGATTTCTTTTCTCTTAAAGGCAAAAATGAGTCTATTACGCAATATAATAAGTGGACTAAATAAATTTAAAAAAGGGCATGTCGCAAATATGTATAGGTGGCGTTCAAAATCTTTATCTGGGGGGCAAGTATATTTTCCCCCCACTTTTTTCTATTTTAAATGGGAAGAGTGTGTTGAAAATCACAAGGCATATACATAAGTGCAAGCCACAAAATTTTTCTTCAGTTAGCTGTTATTAATGGTCTATGAGACAATTATCGATAAACAAACTGTGGATTTTGGCTTTAGATTACCCAAGTGTCTTTTCAAACCGGGTCGTTGTCACTATTCCCAAGTAAATAATCACTTTTTTTAACATTTCAGCTTTCATTTGAATTCATTTTTATGAATAATTTTATTCTTCCAAGGGGTAAACAAGCAAGAATTTGATTTTCGTAATAACACATGAAAGCAGTTGAAACGACGGAAGTACTCTCTACAAACAAAATCTCATCTTTTACCCTTGAAAGTTCGTACAAAAGAATTGTTAATGTTTTAGAGATACTAATTATTGTATTATACAATAAAAACAATTGTTTTTTTCTTTTTTTTTTCAAAGTTAAAACTAATTGAAGTTTCATATGTTAGATTAAAAATATTATTTTTTTTCGGTACATTGATTTAAGTATATACTAACTTGTCAAATGGATGAGCAAACAAATCTATTTGTAAAATGATAAACTTATAAAAAGCCTAATGCACATACTTAAACGTTTATTGATAATAATTAATAATTAAATTAAATGGAGCGGCAATATACTAACATATGTATACCATATTTAAACCGCTCTTTCTAAAAACTCAGTAATACTTAGATAGATATTACCAATAAACGTATCATTAGAAATCAAATAGGGTACATATCAAGCCGTTATAACAACAACCAGAGAGGGTAATTAATGTTGTGAGTAGCACTCGACTTTTTTTAATATTGGGGTAATTTATTGGACCCCTTTTGTTATAACGTTGTTATTAGAAAAAATGATCGTCACTAATTCAATAAAAACTTTTGATATGTAGTTCCATCAGTCTCATCTCTGATTGCCTTAAAAATTATTGCGTAATAATAAAATGTGTAATAATGGTACATGTTAAATTAGAAAGGTCCACATTCTAATTTATTCTTCTATCCTCTTGTTTTTTATTGAATAACGAATAAAATATCATTTATTGCAGTGAGTCACTTTCACAAATTTTTCTGCTAAGTAACTAGTAATGAGTAATTTTATATGTAACAAAATAATTTAATTTTAGTTAGGCATTGAATCACGACGAGCTTTTTGAAATAAACTAAAACACACTGTATTTTCTCTTCAACTGATTTTCATCATTTGACTCTTTTGATATAAAGCAGCTGACGTTACGCGCTATGAACTCGTAAAGGGTATTATTATTATTGATGATTTTGATATATAAAAAATATATTAAATTGCGCGCCCTTTGAATTTTTGATATACAAGTATCAAATATTGATATGTATATTGATAAAATTTATAAATGTATAGTATATCTAAGTAATAACTCTGCCCAATATTAAAAAGTTGGCAACAAGGAAAATACAGAAGAGTAGCTACTAGTTGTTTTTCCAAAAATTTTCTTTCCCTTTTATGGGTCGAGGTTGCGAGTGGATAAAAAAGATGTACGTGAATGAATCTTTGTGGCAAAACGCCCTTCCTTACATCACATTGTAAATCCACCTTAACTTATAGCTTTTACTCAGATCAAACGGCAACATTACTTGTTTTGACGATGCAACTAGTGACGAATAATTTTATATGTAACGAAATAATTTCATCGGTTTGATTAAAATTAGAAACATGTTGATCTGGGTGGTGTAGATAAAAATAATATATTCTTGCTTATTCTTGCATTTTAGTAAGGCATTGAATATGTTTCAACATTTAGATAATGAATGCAATTTTAATGACAAATAGAATGCAAATTTTTGTTTCGTGGAAACCTATGCAAATCTGTTTATTCGATCGTAATTACTCTTCATTTTGCTGAAGGAACAATAGAAATCTATACAACTATAAAAAGAGGATCTTTATATGTGTATACACAAGGAATATTTTAAAAGCTAAATAAGTTTAAAAGAAAGACTAAAGAAATAAAGTTATACAAAACATATTGCCTCTGAGTTACATACACACTACATATTATATACTTATATTGTAGTAGTTCACTCATGAACTCTGATAAGCAGATTTATATTTTAATAATTGTAATAATGTATGAAATAAAATAAAAATATTATAATGCGTTAAGTATAGCAATTATATAACATTCTGTTTATAATTTATATATCCCTAAGGACTCAAATTATATTGTTTGAGTAATAAGATTTTTCCAAAATTCCTCAATTATGAGTGTTCAAAAAATTCCATTGATTCTGTTGTCAAGAGAATTTAGTCCACGAATTTTTTTTATAAGAGACGTTTTTTATTGCTCAAAATACTTAGTCAAGGAAGTTAAATAAATATTTCCCAAATAGTCACACCAATTTTCGACTTATATCATCATTAGATTACAAAATATTAGGAATTTTTTTGACTAATTTTTAGTAATGTGAATTCTGATCATTGGTTACTATAAATCAATCATGCTATTTATAGTAGTAATATCTTGGGTATCACCACATTGTTTTAGGGTTTGACTTTGGTAATTAATTTGGTAAAAATAAGGGTCTTAAATACGCTAAAGGCGATCAAATTCCAGAAAAATTAAAATGTTCAAGGTAATATAAACTAAGAAATATGTTCAAATAAAATTTGACAAAACAGCGTTTTTTGAACATTATATGCAAACCCCATATGAATAAAAAAATAGACTATAATATAATATCTCATATAAATAACTTACCTTAGTCCATATAGTTAAATCTTTTAAGATCCATAAATTATTTTTTGTAACAACATTTTAAAAAAATTAGATACATACAATATCAAAAATTACATTACTGTAGTTCTTAGATATAGTAAAATTCTATCTATTTTTTTAAAGTAAGGAACATTTTGCTACAATAACCGCGCAACCTCTTAAAGCCTTATCTTCAATTCTTTCCAAGTTGATAACGATATTATGTACTACATTTAGATACTAAAAAATAGCTAACATGCTTAGCAGTAAACATTGATATCTTTATCTTCACCATGTTTACAATTTTTTACTTTAAGCGATGGGTTTGAATTATGTATTTAATCGGATCCACGTGTAGGCGTAGGTTATACTGACTAGAAATTGTTGCTGAGGAGATGACTATGGGCGGACTATGTATATAGTCTATGATTGTTTGATTGTAAAAAAAAAAAAAGAAGTAGAAGGCGAGTTATTTACATTTGATAGTTCAATGCTTAATAATAATGCCTAATAATAATTATTCCATCCCTTGTTAGATTAAAAATGAATGTTGAAGTGATTCCTACTCCCGAGCTATCCTCACAAATGGTGAAGGATCTTCTTTTGGATCTCTATGGACTCAAAATTAAAGACATTAGCATACTAAACGCCTACGATGACAGAAACATTAAATTCAAAATAGAAGAGGTTGTGAATAATGATTATCTGAAGGATATCCATGACCCTGGCTATGTTTTAAAAGTAACCAATGATCTAGACTCTCAGAATCCTGAAATATATGAGAGTCAGAATAAAATTATGTCATATTTACGGGATCAGAATATGAATGTGCCTGAGGCAATAGCCAACAAAGCTGGAAAGTATTTATCGTTGGAAAAGGAATTATTTCCTGGGAGTGTTCATGTTGTTCGAGTATTGAAGTTCGTTTCAGGCATGATTTTGTACTCAATTACAACGTGGACGCCTGATATATTCTATAGAATGGGGGATTATATTGGGAAATTGAGTAAAGCCTTGCAGCATTATAAGGATCCTGTTTTATCCTCGAGATATTTCATGTGGCAACTCAAGTTTATTGAGGAAATGAAACCCAAATTCTATGCCAAATCCCTCATAAACGATCCTGATAAACGCAAAATGATTGACTCCATTATTGACGAATTTGTTGATGCAAATGTTTTCAAACAAAATTTAGAGACGAGCATCATTCACGGAGATTTTAATGAACAAAATGTCTTGCTCAACGAAGAGAATGAAATTTGTGGTCTGATTGATTTTGGAGATGTTCATGAAGCTCCTGTAATCTTCGAATTAGCCATCACTATCATGTATGCAATGACAAAGTCAAATGTTATTCATCCAAATGAGGTTGGGGGCCACATCCTTGCTGGATATTTGAAGCATAGAGCATTGCCTCAAAATGAAAGAAGTATCTTAAAAATTTGTGTTGCTGGAAGATATGCACAAAGTCTTGTTCTTGGAGCTTACTCCCATGAAAAATATCCGAGTAATGACTATTTGATAGTGACTGCAAACACAGGATGGAATAATTTGAGGGCATTTTGGGAAGATTCAAAAATAGACGAGACGTGGGATCGTATTTTAAAGTCCTATAATTGATTTAATGTCACAGTGTCATGTTTTATTTTTATATGATATCCATCAAACTGTATTTTCTCTTGTCAAAAGGCATGATACTAGTGTAAATGAATGCAATCTTAATCAAACCTTGATAAGAGTAAAAATATAAGCTTTGCGAATACGAGCAACTTTTAATTTTACTATGAAAAAATTTCAAAAATACTGAGGAAATTCACAGCTATGTATTCAAAAATAATTTTTAGAATATATTCCTTTCATAAGATTTTTTCGTGTACTTTTATTCAGAAGTCCCAGTTGTATTTATTAATTTCATTAAGTTGAATTAAGATTATTACTAATAACCTTAATAGTTATTAGTCTCTTGGCTTATATAATGTACATATATATAAAAATAACAAAAATACACGGAACTTTATTTAAAAAAATAAAAATGCAACCTATTTTTTTAAAAAGGAGGAAAGGATGTCTTATTTATTTTCCTCCTTTTTAATGCAATCATTTTTATATGTACATATTTTAACAAATAAAAATCTACATTTTTAAGATTTTTTTCCTTTAGAAACTGACATGAAAGGAAATATTTAAAAAAAGGTAAATTATGTGTTTTATTAAGAATGTATCACCATCTGTAGTTTTGCAGTTGACAAGCAAAATGAAAAAGTAATTAAATAGAACTAGCTTCATTTAGAAGTAATTCAAAAGAAATGCAAAACTGCTTTTGAAGTTGTATTTTTCTTAATCTGAATTAATTTACTTGTATAATACTAGGACCTTGAACCACATGGCACTTCATTTGGAATGTAACGAAATCGAAATCATTGGATAAATACCTCGTGAAACTCGTGAAATAGACGGTACATTATCTGGTGATACTGAGTTTTTTTTTGTTTGATAAATTGATTTGGAGGAATTCAAGAAACTTGCAATTAAAGGTTAGAAAGATGTATCTGCCTCACAGTTATGTATCTTATGCGCAAGGACTGTTTGAAAAGTGTTCGATTGGAAGATGTAGATGGTTTTTGCACTTTTCAACAAAAATTAGATAATAATATCACATTTAAATCTTTGTTATATTTCGTAGCCTTTCATCGAAAGAGAAACAGACAAAAAAAGGCTCAAAATCATTTGATAGTTAGCCCATCCTTCCCAATTGTGGAATTATTATTGGACCAATCAGCGTACATAACTCTTAATAAAGGGAAAATAAGTAGAGAAATTGACAGCTGACAACAAAATAGGATACATATTGATATATATTTATGTTAGTTGGATACTAGAGTAGCATATATCTCACAGAGCAATCTTCATTGCATCTCTCAACCTTTTTTTCACAGAGAAAAAGTCCAAACTGTTGAACTTTTTTTCCTTATAATGGTAAAGAATAAAGAGTATAACATTTACTTTTTGACAAAATTTAATACAACTTGAGCAAATTAACGTTCAGGATGTTAATAAGGAGTGTGTCTGTATACAGTAAACTTTCCCTGTAAACCGAAATTATATAGCCACAAACCAAATACTTTATTCATTCGTTATTTAATAATGGAGATTTTTACATTTACAGATGAATAAGTTGAGCTCAACACTTTTAAAAGGGATAAATATACATACAAATAAACAACTTACAAAAAAATACATATATGGGAATTATTGAAGTTTTGTTAATACAATTTTTCTTTCCAAGAATGGACAGATTGATAGCTTTGAAACTTTTGAGATCCTCCTTTTCGGCCATGGCCAAGTTTTATGCCTTTGAGCATCTTTATTATAATCAAGTATACATATAGCTGTAAATCCTAAACTCTGTAGGTATTTGAGAAAAAAAGGAAGCAAAAATAGACCTGGTAACCTCGACAATTTGATGAATGTTTGGGAAGATACCAATGTTAGCTGTCATGACGTTTTACTATACCAACAATTCTCTTACCCCTTTACAGGGAAACATACTGACGGTCTTTGTGAGGAAATACCTTTCATAAGATTATATTATATCAAGGATTCTAAGTTCACTCAATTAGGTATTTTATTGATTAATAATACGGGTCAACAAATTTGAAGTGTCAAAAATCCTAAGCTTTCAAACGAGATGTCAAGCGTCCGATATAAATCCTTAACTAAGAAGAAATGGTTCATCTAAATATGTAAATTTAAGAAACAACTGCAATAGACTGAAGTAGTAGCGTGAAGAAGGATTTCACCTGATTTTGTAATCCTTCTGCGTGCTACTACTTTAGTAGCTCTACCATGAGTCTTTGATTTCTAGTGGATTTTTGATCGAAATTGGATTAAAATTTACATATTTAGATGGACGATTTCTTTTTAGTTTAGGAGTCTTATCGGGCACTTGACATCTTGTTTGAATGCTGTGGGTTTAAGCTCTATAATGCATTCCTTATTAATCAATTGACTGTAATATTCAAGGAAATATTTAATTACAAACAATTTGGTCGACTTTTGGGCCTACTCCCACCGCCTTTGCCCCTATAATCCCCTTTGGATCAAAGCAAAGACTGGAAATAGATTTTGCATTAAAAACACTCGAGAATTATTATTTTTTATGCACAAAATGAGTATCCTTCTTGGCGTTAATTGAAGTTGAAGTTGAAAAATTGGCCAAATTAGCTCAAAAAGTAGGGATTGATTTTTTGAAAACCGTCGGACTCTCGAAAAAAAAATGTACAGATTTGAAATTGGCGTTCAAAACTGAGTAACTTTAATTATACTTATACTCCTTAGGATTTTTGACTGCTGATCAATGTTATTATTTGTAGAAGGTGTGAATTAATCTATTACACGTGGTAAGTGCTACGCATGTTCTATTCTCAAGAATCAATAAATACATATTTAGAAAATAATTTAGCCTGTAAAGAAAGACCAACATTAAAAATATCGCGTCGGATCTTTCATGCACGGGAAAATTTGTCATTAACGTTAATGTATGCTTAACTGAAGTATTTATTATTTTTAACCATTAGATATTTATATCTTCAATATTATAGCTGAGATATATTGATGACTACCATATCTATGATGATGTCATTGAGCAAAGACTTTCTATAGGAAGGAACAAAAAGTAGTAATTTAATTCCATTAAATGTATTTTGGAAGATTGTTTTGAAGGCTGTAGAAATTTTTTTAGAAGACCTGACAAAGAAGACAATCTTAAACAATGTTTGTGAATTTATTTTCCAAGCGGGGGACCTCAAAAGGAGAAAAATTGGGCATTCACTGGCATTGCCCGCTGTTTCCATTGTAAGTCATACAACAGGCAGTTGCTGTATAATAAGTATCGATCCTGCTTTCCACCGGGTGAAATACAAAAGTAGCAACCCTAGCCATTTAGAATATAAAAGGAATAAAAATCTAAATATCTGAAACAAGCTGTTGCTTACGACCATTAATGTAATATAAAAATATCTCTGAGGTAGAAAGGGTCTGCATAGGCAGTAACCAGTGTATTGGGATTCAAAACCTACAATAAAAATATTAAAAAGGAAGAGGAAAGGTGCTTTTTAAAAAAAATAGAAGTTGAAGGAATGGGATGAAATATTCAGAAGTCTTATACAAAATCATAATTTTAATTTTATGTGACTTTTTTGTTAGAAAAAACAGAAGAAAAATAATCATTTGGAGATTGTAAGAAAGGGCCACAGTTATGTAAAGCTATTGATAAGACAGTTAGAAAGCGTATACCTAGAAGAAAAAGAGCGATTTATATTAAAAGTTTAAATATGTATAGTAAGTGAAGTTTTCAGAATAATAAATAATAAATTCGCAAACATTGTTTAAGATTGTCTTCTTTGTCAGGTCTTCTAAAAAAAATCCTACAGCCTTCAAAACAGTCTTCTAAAATACATTTAATGGTTCATCTTCTTCTTCTTTTACAGTCAAGTAAAAACAAAATGCTTCTAGAAATTGTTCTACATTTAGTCTGAAAAAATGACTTCTGGTATAATTTTTTCGTTGTACATATTAGCAACATTATCTTTTAGAATGCAATGATACCATTGTTAAAAAAAATGATATCTTAGCTATGAACTTTTGGCATAAAAATTGATAATTTCGAAACACTAATGGTGTTATTCAAATAAAGGTGATATGAAGAATATTGATAAGGTTTACAAATACTGTCATTATCTAAAGTTGATAATACTATAATTTTGATGTTCCGTTATTCCCTAAAAATTACCGTTTATTTCATAAACTGACTACTTTATATCGTCAGAACACAAAAAAACCTGAATATTTATATGCAATTAATAATATCCATTTATATATTAAGAAGCCGAATATCAAAAGAACAAAAAATTATTTTAAATGTGAAGTTATTAAAATCCTTTGTAGGACTATGAAATGGTTTTTCTTTCAATATAGTCGCAATCAAATATGAAATACTTCTTTCAACCAACGGGATCATTACTATGAAAAGTACATGTACTAAGAGTTAATATAAATCTAGTCCAATGTGTGCCCTTACTAAATAAATGGAGCAACACCTAAAAACTCATTTAAAGGAAATTTTAGATAAATCTAAAAAAGAGAGCCCAGAAAACAAAAGGAAGTTCAAAAATAATTTCTGAAGTATTATTGGATACGCCTACAGATTCCTAGCAAGCTATAGCGATCAAATATTCCCAAATAAATATTTTACAAACTATCGTTACTGATAAACATAAATACCGTTTACTCTACTCCAAAATATTAAACGACAATATTATGTGAAAAAGAACATTTTAAGAGACGATTAAAAAATATTACCTCCACACTTTCAGAGTCATTAAGGGATGCAAATGAGAGTTGCATAATCTATGCAAACATTTATATTATACATACATTTAATGAATCTCTTTTGATTTGCCAAATATCTCCTGGGATTGTTTCAACATGGGTTTGACTTCCAACACCAACACCCACATAAACTAACCGTAATTTGAGTAAATACCCTGCATAGATTTTGTTAAAAATGCACAATGAAATTATACATATGTATCAAACATGATTGCTACCCACGGTATGAGATTATAACTGCAATCTCCCCAGAGCAGTCATGTATATCTTTGTTTTTTCTTCATTCTATGTCAGAACAGTCACCTGATGTAGCACTCTACAAAAATCGCATCCCTAATCATATAATATTAATTTCTCAAGTCTACAATTCGTTGATCCCCTGTGTCCCTATAAAGGTCATAATGGTAATGGGTAAATGAAGCAATGTGTCTCAAATCACATAGTAGTAAGGTCGATGACAACTATTTATATCGTAATGTATCTTTTGAATATGAATTTTTATTTTACCAAATAAACTCGTATTATGCAAATACCTTTAAGTTTAAGATTTGTATCGAAATAATAACAATTAAAAATTGTGTGATTATGGTTTTTTATACACGTGCTCATTCTACTTATGAATTGTTTCTGTGCAACGCCCCTGCTCATACATATCTTTACAAACATGATTAATGATGAAATAACATTCATCAAGTGGTGCTATACATATGTAAACGTTGAATCAGAAATCGGGGATTACTCATTGAAATAAATTCAATCTATTACATATACATATATATATGTAAAATATATATCTTCTAAATTTGTATTTTATAACAGAATTACACAATACACACAGAGAGTATAGTAACCAACGAACCACCCTCAGAATAAATTAAACTCTTTATAAAACAATAATCATCTCATTATTTCTATTGGCACAACAATGGAGTGTACAAACGGTGAATTTGTCATGCCACGTGTTGTATGTATTTCATCTTTATGAGAACGGTGCGTGTCAACGATTAACCATGGGGGCGGCGTCGTGTCCTTAATCCCCTTCCACACAAATTACTTAAAACAAAATGACTTACAGTAAATCAAATTAGGAGTGTATTCACTCTTATATAACGTCCACATCTAAGAATGGAAGATAGCAAAATCACACCCTCTAAGAAAAAAAAATTTGTTTTTGTTTCTGTTGAGTATGAGACTTTATATATATGTACATACATACATACATACCATAGAATGCCAAGGATCAGAGATCCTCGTAAATATTAATTCATATCAAAACCATAAGCTCTGGAACCAAAAAAAAACAACTAAAAAAAACAAAGAAAAATATAAAGTTATATGTATGTACGATTATTGTTATTTCCATAGTGTTTTCAATTGCTATCTTGATTTTTTTTTTTTTTTTTTGATTCAAAGGTTAAACTTTTTTTCTTTCTTTTCCTTTTTTTTTTTTTTTCGTTTTATTAAATGTATGTAGTTGTTGTTATTTCACTTCAAAGAAAAAACTTATTGAAATACAAAACTACAACACAGTTTGGTTGGGTTTATTGTCATTATTTTGTAAGTAAAAAAAAAAAATCGGATTCTGGAAGTACTTGAGATATTTGTTCATGTGTTGTATGTAGTTTAAAATACATATTGTATAAGTACAAGTGTTTTTTTTGTTTTTTTTTTCATTTTGAACATTGTATTTTGAAGAACCAGCTTTTCCTTAGGAATAAGTTAATAACATCAGCAACAAACAAAGTGAATCAAAGAATCCTTTTCCCTTAGTGCATAACTAACTACCTCCATGAATGGATTTAAATCTTTCTTTCTTTTTCCATGGTAACTCTCTGTTTATTATTAAGAATCAATTAGAAAGGTACTTTTTCTTTGAAATGTCATGAATATCTTGGAGACAGATTAATCCTTATTCATTGTCAGGATTCATTTTTTCCAACCATCAGGTTTTTTTCTTTTTTCTTTTTACATATGTCATTAATTGAAGGGAAGTAGTTTGTTTTTTAGTGTACTTATAACTAGTGTTACTATGAACCATTTGTGAAGAAATGGTATATTGTGGGCTTTCATCAACATACAACATACATTTTTTATACCTTTCTTTTCATTCCTTGGTTCATTCATTCACTTCTTAACCATTATTAGAATAAAGAAGAAATAATCTTTTTTTTTTTTTTGACGCTGAGTATGAAGAAGAGATATTCATTTTGAAGGTTATTTCTATGAGAGCATATCTAAGTAAAAGTAATAATGTCTATACCTATATAAATGGATATAGATATAAATATATATTGCCTTCTCATAGGCTCCACTTTAAGTATCTCATCGTCTTTCCTCCGATTTTAAAAATAATAATAATAAAAAAAAAAGCCAGGCTTTTTTTCCCAATCAAAAAGTGTTATTTTGTATTAGGAAGATGTGTGGGTAGGAACTGGATACATGTCTCAATTCCGGAGAGGCTCTTTTTTTTGTAGAGTATCAAGACTCTTACCCAATCAGGAAAGCTTTGTTATATTAAAGTATCAACCAATGGGGGTGTGTGGCTGTAAAGCAAAGTCTTGATTGGAGGGGAGGAGCTAGAAAGCATATAAAATATCTTGAATAAGAAAGCCTCTTGTGAAAAAAAATAAAAAGTTCCTAAGAAAGGGGGGAAAAAGATATATGAAGGGAGAAATTGTATCAAGAGAGGGAAAAAAATATTACACAGTAACAGAATCCTTATATATCGAGAAGGAATGGCATCATCCTCTAAGGACAATGCTGAGCATATTCATTCGCAGCAGCAAAGTAGTGTCACGGATCATCTCTCACTCCTTTCTCCTCCACCCGTGAGTCTTCTCAAAGCCTCCTCTGGAGGCTCCAGCAGCAGCAGTAGTAGTATTAATAATAACAGTAGCAACAACAACAGTGAGAGATATCAAAGAACACCCAAATGTGCACGATGTCGAAATCATGGAATCGTATCCGCTCTCAAGGGACACAAACGCTACTGTCGATGGAGAGACTGCCTTTGCGCCAAATGCACACTCATTGCAGAAAGACAGCGTGTCATGGCGGCTCAAGTAGCTCTTCGACGACAGCAGGCACAAGAAGAGGCTGAGGCAAGGGAATTGGGGATTTCTATTTTGAGGCCAGAGTCGGATTTAGAAGAGTCTTCTCTTGAAGAGTCCTCACCAGCACTCCAAAATAATTGTTCTTCACCAGGACCACCTGAGTCCTTGGAAAAGGAGATCAAACGACCCTTTGAACCTCTTGCAGCTCAAGGAGGTGGAGGAGGTGTAATGGGTGGAGAGGCTCTTGGAAAGTCACCGAGTAAGTAGATAGTTTGAATATAAAGTACTTTTGGTAGATGTACATACAGAAATATCCACACATACATACATTGAACTATTAGCATAAATATCTAATAAAGTACATACATTGAACAAATATATATATATATATATATGGTATATATTTACGATGAGGAATAAAGAAAATAAGAAAAAGACATTCCTCCTTTCCCAAAACATCTTTGTCATCGTAGCTCCCCCCCCCCCCACCTCTTTTAATTTATTTTTATCATTCATCTCCTCACATATCTATCTCTCATTGTTGGTAACTACATCATATGACTCGGAATTATTATCATCATCATAATCAGATTCTCATACTCGTCAAGTTCCTTAAGAAGAATCTTATTATTTTCTTCTTTTTTTTTTACGATTGGGGAGGTTTGTAAGAGCTACTACACCCCTTTTGACTATAACTACATAACTACATACATATATTTATGTGTAGCGTGTGTGTCTGTGTGTAGTATGTTTCATAAACAACTTTGTTGGGTTTTTGTTTATGACAGTTGGATAGTTTATGAGAATTAAGAGTCACATACAACATGGAGAGAGAGAGAGAGGGATATAAGAGAGCGGTAAGAAGTAGATTTTATAAATGTAGAGTACTCTATAATTAGTATATATTATATGTACAATATATGTATTTATGTATGTGTTTACCTATTTATGCATATACCCATTTGAAAAGGGGGCTTACATGCTCGAGAAAAAGACAAACAAATAACTTATTTAGCATCATTTATGTATGTATATTAAAAAATAGGGAAAAGAAAGGGTGCTGCTTCTTTTTTGCTTTTTGGTCTTAGTTCAAGCTCTCTCTCTCTCTCTCTTTACTTCTCTCCACTTTTTTCCCAGATAAAAAAAAGGCCTTTTTATAGCTCCTCCCATCTTTTTTTTTTTTTTTTATAACCTTCCTTGCCATAAATATATATATAGGTGTATATACATATATATATATTATGTACATTTATAACAAATAAAAAAGGGTTCTCTAAGTACTTTTGATGTACATATATCATAAATTCGAAAGCAGCTTTCATATCTCTTTTCTTTTTCATAAAATTGTGTTCTAAGAAGTACACAATACATATAGTTATAAATATGTATATATAAATATATATGGGAGATCAGGGATCACTTTTTGGGTAATTATTTACTATGGTTTGAATTTCATATACCAAATTTATATATAAGTAGATAGAATCTGTTTATATACTATCAGAGTTTCAGAAAGTGTAATTTTTTCCTCGATTCTGACTTTTCTTAAATAGAAAAGGTTCCTCAAAATGGTGGCTGATTCCCTCCTTGAATAAAGTAAATTATCATTCATATCAATTAACAAGTTATTTGTATATATTTCAACAAGCTGTCTCATGAAATGACTATTTAAAGGATTAATTACCTAGGGGCATAGGCATACGGAAAGAAAAAATGACTGGTCAAAATTTGCCCAAATATGTAAGAGATAATTAAGGTTTATCGATGTTCTTTAAAATTACTTTAAAAGTTCCTCAATTTCGATAAGTTTGGAAAAGTAACGAAAGTTCCTCGCGATCCAGGATCGCAGGATCGAAGTTTTCTGAAACTCTGTATACTATAAGTTTTTACAATTTGTATTTGGGTAAAATAAGAATTCCAAATGTCCTTCCAAGACGGGATATATATGTATATACTGTGGAACCCCAGAACTCAACCACCTCAGTACTTGACAGTTTCCCACAAAATGACGAAAAATGACTTTGCCTCTGAACTCAAATAAAAATTCGGAATTTGATTTTGTAAGCAAAATAAAGTTTGTGCTTAGATCACATGCCGTTACTTGACGTTGATTCGGAGCTCGAAATCATCCCTTCTCAACACTTCTTTCGAAACGAATTAACGTGGAGTTGAAGAGTTTTACTATTCATACATATATGTACATATATGATAAATTTAAGGGTAATAAATAGAGATATTATAGTCAAATTTAGATAGGAGTAAAATTCAGATAAGATCCCCTTTTTTTCATATACAATTTTGCAAAAGAGCGAAATTAATATACATTTTAATAAATATTTACCTTATAAAAGTTCAAAAAAAAAAAAAAATATCATGTTTTACAAATACTTATGCAAAATAATTTCTAAATACTCTTCGAACATATCCACACACAAAATAGAGAATTTATAACTTCACCTTTGGATGAAGTGGTATACAAAATTTTATATTATATTAAGCTTACAAAGAAAAATTACTTATTTTATAAACTAAATATATCTTAAATTTAATTATTACATCAATGTAGATTATACTTTTTCTTTTTAAAATTAGAACGACCAAGATGGTCAGTTTGACCATTTGATGCTTTATTAAATGCAGAAATAAATTCATACTGATCATGACTTTTCCTTAAAGTCTAGGTATTTACTTCTGTTTAAAATCTTTTTCCGTAAAATGTAAAAAAAAGTTGCAAAAGTATCAAAGATTTTACCTATTTCAGTGAAGATTAGCAATTTAACTCAAATGTTCTATAACTATCCTACATTTTATTGTTATTGGGGACAACAACAAAAAAAGATTGTTTTTTTGCATCTTTATCTTCATTTTGTTTTTCTTCGGAAGACTTATTATATTATTATCTTTTTAAAATGATGGAGAGAGGGCGGCATGAAATTGACTTATGACCAAGTACTTATTTACATTCTACAGTTTAAATACTTTGTCACTCTTTTCTACGGGATACTTGAAAAAGAAAATTGATAAAAGGGTCTTTAATTTATCTTGAAGAGACCCATGTTGTATCAGTTTAAATACTCTCTATTATCAGGAGCAGTTCTGTTGATCTAATTGACATCGTTTTTTAATACTGATTTACACACACTTAAATTATTTCTGTATCAACACAATTGCAAAATATAATTTCTATGTTATCATTATGTATTGATTTCTTTATGTCAATTTTTGGATCTACTGGTGTTGCTAAATTCTGGTGGTTTTTTTTTCACTTTATTTCCTTAGATTGAAAAAAAAAGAAGTTTTAATTTGTAGACCTTCATGTTTTAGGATGACTATTAGACATGTAGAAATTAGAGATAAGGTTTCATATAAATTTTGGAGGATATTTATTTTGAATTTATAATCGCCATAAACTTAATTTGAATACCGAGGAAATAACAATTTTCCAAAGATATTTAAATAGACTCAACAATGAAGACATTTTGCATTAGATAAAGGTAATTTACCATTCGTATATTTGCAAAAATTCAAATGTGCGGAAAATAAGCTTTTTTTACATTGAACAAATAAATAGCCTTTTGCCCTTACAAAATCTGATATAGGTATCTTTTTGGACTTTTGTATTTTAAATATAGACTCCAAAACTACCAAAAAGAGTAGGAGTTTTTTAGGATGTGACCTTTTTGTAATACTGCACTGAACATAGGACACTTCTTTTTTTTTTCTCCATGGCGTCTTGGGATGTCTGTAAATTCATTTTTTTGTTCCATGTTATACTCTTAACCTAATTTGTAATAATTAATTTTTCAAAAATCTTGGCAATAAATAGACTTTTACCTTAACTTTGAGTTGCTAAACTTGAAAAATGAGGTATTAAGATCTTATTAAGTTATTATTAAAATAACTTACATAGATGTAACTTTTTGGACAGAAATTTACGCTAAGATAAAAGACCAAAATGAGATTCTATCATAAAAAAATTGTATATTTGGTGTTCTATGCAGCTTAAAATGTTGATTTTTCTCTCAAAAGCGTGGTAGTTGTAGGATAGAATGTTTCGAACAGATTTATACGCCTAAATAAGTAGAAACAGGTTTGTTTCGACTAGATTGAATTAAAAATTACATTCCATAAATTTGTTGATTTTATTTCCAACATTAATCCAATGTATTCTTTACATGTAGAATCATCAAAGTTGGTAAACCGTTTTTAACTAGAAAATTTGAAAACGATAAATTGTCGTGCCATCAAATTCCATTAGCAAATTTGACCATTAATTTTAGCATATCATTATTTTACATTTGAATTTAAATCATTGCATTTTGTATTCATATAAACGATATATAAATCAATAAGTAACCTTATTGGGAACTGCTAGACCATCAAATCATCCTATGTTAAATTGTCTATATAAAAAACAATTTTAAATTTCAATTTTTGCAGTTTTGTTAAAATATAGTATACACAAGTGCCTGTTATTTATTATCAGCAAACAATTTTTTTTTAATGTATAGTAGGAATTTTTCAAATGAATTATTTCTTGTTTTATAATCTTCAAATAACTAAGTATGCCAGCTGTATGACTTTGGAGGAAGGAATATGTTAATTTGATACTGTTATTAGAAGGAAAATCTCCTACAATTGAAAATGACATCAGTGCTAAAAGAATGTTATAATTAATTAATATTTACAAGAAGATAACTGGAAATTTATATATTTATTTTTCTTAGATTAGAAAAATGTCTTCACCATAATGAATTAATCATTTCAACAAAAAAGAAAAGAATACAAGAGTACCAATCGTAGAGTACCTAGTATATTTATTTTAATATCAAAAATTGCCTGTTTTAGAATGAGAGGGGGGGGGGATATGGCTCACAATATTACGGAGACGTCATATTTTCTCTTTGTATCTCATAGAGTGGACAATGTTGTGTTTTCACACCGATAGAAATAAAATTCAAGGACTGCAATTTGTTAAGAAATAAATTCGTCTCTCATGGAGTATGAGGGGAACTCAGAGAGGATCTTTGAACTGTGGATGAGCCGCCTGGAAGAGAAATCCCTCTCATTGTATAATCTACTATGACTCTTTCTTGTATCTACCATAATACATGATGTTATTTATAGGGATACGTTGTAATTTGGGGGGGGGGGTATCGAGAAAATCCCATATATTAAGTGAAAGTCCTCATCCGGGCTCATGCCCAGTCCACTGATCCACTCCGAGTCCCCATAATACTCCCTGAAAGATGAATGCACAATCTCTTTCAGAGAATGAGATCTTAAGCGATATTCTTATCTACTTTCACAATCCTTATAATCCGAATAACCCGAAAGAGCCGAGATCACACTCCAACTCCGAGATATGATATTTGTTGATTTCATGGTTTGAAAACGCAATGCTGTCCACTCTATTGAGATAGAAAGATAGACTATGATGTCTTGGCAAAATTGTAAGCCATACCGGAGGGAGGGATGTTCAAAAACTATCTGTGTGGAGGGGAGGGGCAATTCAAAAGGTTTGAGACGCACTGAACTAGAACACTGATACCTACAAGATACATTCAAATAATTCTAACATGAAGACAAGTTGATCATTAGGAATGTAAATAATATGCAATTCGGGCTTGTAAGAATAAAAAAAAGAGAAAATCAACCTGGCAACTCTGACAATTTAATGAATGTCGAGGGGGGAAGGAGCTTGAGCTGTCATGACGTTTTACTGAGCTACAAGCTGCTATTCTCCATTATATATACAACAATAAATAATAACATAGATGAGAGGAAGAAAATTAAATGAAATTAATGTCAGGAAATTATATATTTTTAACTAATAATAGTTATACGAGGACTTGAGTCCTTTTTGTTTACATTTTATTTGCTTTATTAAACTTAATGCATGTATTCCTTCATGAGAGATCAATCTTTACTATTAGGTAGATGTTCTCCCCTCAGTAATATTGGAAAAATGATAACAGCTTCGGAAAACAAAAAGACCTGTTTGAAGAGCCAACTCCACTTTTTTATCACACGCCCGAATTGCATATTATTTACATTCCTATTGATCATACACATGATCTGATTGTAAGCATACCTGTTTTACAAAGAAGCAAAAAGCTTCTTCGTCAGTGAGTCTTGAACTACGAGCACTTTCCTGGCTTGAAGACATTGCTCGTAATCCAAGAAGCTTAGAATAAATATATATTAACCATTTATAAAGCAACCATGGAGAAAAGGGGTAGTACGATAAACAGAAATGAATCGTATAAAAGCATATATTAAATACATACATACATATATTTAATTAAATTGGAAAAAAAATGTCTGATCTTTTAGCTCCTTCCACTCTGAAATAATAATAATAATAATAAAGAAAGAGGTAATAACCACTTATCTATTCAATAAAATAAAATAAAAACTTTATACTCTTTTGAAGTTTTTTTTTTTTTTTTTTTTTTGTATTTATAAGATTTAATTCCCTGAATTTACAAACAAATTCACTTCTTCTTCATCGTCGTCCCTCCCTTTCTTTATATTATACATATGTATTATATACAGTATATATATATATACTTTCTTCAAGACATTATTTTTATCAATGGAGATAATTCTCAATGGTTGCTCTTTGACAAAAAATAAATAATAATAATAATAATAAAATTAAGTATTTCAAATATTTTTAGTTTTTGGAATGAAAGGTCTACTACATATTATTTATAGTAGAGTAGAGTAGAGTAAATATGTAGTGAATGTGACTAGGTTGTCAGTGATGTGATGATGAGATGGGGGGGAGTAAAGAATGAGGAATGATGATATTATGTGTGAAGTATGAAGATAATAAGGAAAAGATTATTTTGGGATGATTCATATTGAAGGAAGGGGTTAAGGGGAATGTATGGAATTGATGGAATGAACAAATAGGGAGGTGGCGATTAAATAACAATAATAATAATAATAATAATATCTGGGATGGGGGAAGAGGGAAGAAGAGACGTTTGATGGGACATACTTCTTCCAATGATATTCCTTTACACGCAATATTAGACTCGCTCATCATCATGATATATGTACTCCTATATGTATGTATGAATATAAAAAAATCTAGCCATTTTTATAAGAGCAATTGGTCACACATTGAAGGAAGCCATTCTTTATTTGAAACTCTTGATATGCTAGTATTTGGGATCTGAGGATATTATTTGTGCTATTTCATAAGTAAACAAATTTGTGTGTAGATACTGGTTGTTCCATGACACCTTTGAAAAAATATCATATTTCGCAAATAAAAGTCCCAATAGACTATAGGTTTTTAACTTCTGGCTTTGAAAAGAGTATATCACATCATTTCTAGGAATGTAAATAATATGCAAAATGCCGCGTGCGAGATTTTGTGGAGTTGGCTCTTCGAATAGATCTTTTTGTTTTTCCTTTATTACTGGGGGGAGAACATCTACAATAGCAAATACAATGTTAGAAAAGGGCTCATGTTCTCGTAATAATTGTTAGTTTACGACTTGTAAGCAAAAAGATGTTAATTTTCTGCCTCTCATCTATGGTATACATAATGTTATTATTTATTATTGATGTCTTCATTTGTATATATGTATAATGGAGAATAGCAGCTTGTAGCTCAGTAAAACGTCATGACAGCTCAACCTGCTTCCCTCTCAACATTCATCAAATTGTCAGAGTTACCAGGTTGATGATTTTCTCTTTCTTTTTATTTCACACACCCCATTTACATATTATTTACATTCCTAATCATTTCTTTACTTGGGTGGATATTTGTAACGACTGTTGTTCTAATAGAAAACTAGTCCCTCAGATCAGTGGCATAGCATCACGTATTGCTACCCTTTGATTTACCACGAAATTTTACCTTCCTTACTCAACTCTAAATAAAGCTAAATAAACAACAAATCCTAGCATTTTATAGATTTATCCACAATATCCAATTAGTAGCTTCCCCACTACCTTAGATCCCAAATATTAGTATATTAAGATATTCTAGTCAAGGAATAGCTATATAACCTCTGGTCAATGGTTCAAAAGGTTCTTAAAATACGAGCTTATAAGATTTTAAAAACCTTGTGGCGAATTGTTCTACGCCAAATTATCATAATATGATGGAGACGACAAGCTATGTATTTGTGTCCATGTAGTTTTCAAAATATAGCTGAGATGAAATAAGACATCTGATACAAACAGGGTTGGTGCAGGAATGCAGAAGCATCTGCAGGATTATTGTTTCGTGGTAGGTTAGCTTATAAAATTCATAACAAAGTTATCGGGCCAAGGGATAAAGCCCTTTGCTCCCTTACAGATGCCCCTAAGATGTCCTTGGTATAAAAGAATAAGTTTGGACTTTATTTTGTTTTTCATCAATTAAACTAATTGTATTGATTAAACGAATGTTCAAACTACATACTATTCCAAGTGGGTGAAAAAATGACTCTGAGATAAGAAATTAGACCCCTGGCCAAAGAGTGCAGCTCATGTGTCCCGTTTTGGGGGTATTTTTTTACTGTACCATAGACATTTATGCCAGAATGCATCAAGGAAACGGTATTTGCACAAGTTCAGGCCCTTGATACCATGTTTCCCATGGTGTTGTCTATTTAAAATTGAAAGTAGTAGTATTTCTAGGTTAAAATTGATCATATTCAGACATTTTTATACCATGCCAATTTTAGCACTATAGGCCAAATATTGTTAGCCCTATTGTTTAATAGGTCATAATCTACCAAATCAAAGCATGGTGCACGTGTTATTGAAAAATCTAAGGCCTTCAAATAATGTGAAATATGATATTTTCACCTGTTCATCAAATTAGTGCTTTTTTTTTTAAATCAATATCAGGGGAACTATTAAACTCACTCTGACACAATTGAAATCAATTAACAGCTTTTTGCACTTCTACTTGTTCCTATATGTTACTTTATCCAAGAAAATCATACCGGTATACCATCTAAATTGATACTTAACAATAATACCACCGTGAGTAGAAAAAATTAAAATTTCATATCATTTTCTTTTTCCAAGCAATAATTTGAACAACAAGAAAATATTGGTCTGTTAAATAAATAAATGATTGGGACGTAGTTTAGGTGTAGAAAGTGACGATGGAAGAATTCAAATGTACCCAAGTATTGTTTCTATCAGAATATTACATCTGACCAAATCGTGTATTTGCACATATTGATAGAAAGGAAGTAACTTTGATGACACCAGTTGAAAACGTTCTATTGTGATAATTATGTAATCATCCAAGAGGACAAGCCACCTTGTAATTATGAGTGAAATTATTATTCTTTCCTCTTGGGTATTTTGAATTTTAATTTCTTGAGAATTTGTACCCCTATTATAGGTTTTCGAGTAAGAAAAAAAATTTATAGTTTTTTTTTGTCTCAATAATATTACATTCAATCAATATTGCTTGCAAAAGTAGACCCTTTAGAAACTTTTACTTAATTGAAAATAAAAAAAACATTCTTTACATTTAAAAAAAAATTATTTTACACATAAACAGATAAAAACTGAGACGTTATTTATCCCCAAACAAAGTTGAAAATAAACAAATAAGTTATTGTGTATAAAGCATTTATACAATTCTGTAATTAATATTAAAAAAATTAGCAATAAATTTATTTTTATGTTGATTTTTAATTTTTTTCTCATAATTAAAAATGAACTCGAAATTACAAAATGATTAAAAATATTCAAAAATCAGATTTGATACAAAACCACTATTCAAAAATTCGCAATTAGCATATCAAAACTTAACTACTAGAATTAAATAAAAAAGATTTGGAAAAAAATATATTTGTATTTGGTCACACACTAAAGAAAGTAATATTTACATCACATAGCAATCTTCACTGCATTCGTCAATTTTTCACTCATAAAGAAAAAAGGACCAAAATTAACTAATAATTAGCCAATTACGTTATTTTCTCCACTTGTTGGTGTATTTTCTAATTTAGAAATTTGAACTTGACTGATGAAACCGATGCCAATTTTTTTAAAAAAAACTGATATCAAATTAATCGGCCGATTGTTTTAATACAATAATGTAACAACTTTCAAAACTTATACTAAAGAAATTTTGTAATATAAAAGACATTTTCAGAAATTTTAATGACACTTTTTTTAATAAAAGGCAAGTTATTTCAATACCTTTTTGAAAAATCAATATTTTCAAAGAGCCAATAATTATTACCGTCCAACTAATCGGTCAACATCTAATAGAAATATTATCACCTTAGCTAACAAGAGTTAATTCAAGTTAAATTAAGGCACGCTAATATAAGTGGAATTAGTATAGCATATGTCTAGCGAAAGAATAAAAAGATCCTGGATTTTCACGAAATTTCATTTTGTCTTTTGTAGCTATTTTTACCTCATAAGACATCATCATGAAAATTTTATAGGATAAAAAAGTAACCTTAAGCTCTAAAATTATTATTTATCCTATTAATATTGTTAATGTAAAAAGTTTGATCTTTTTGTGAATCTATCTTTTTTTAAATTTTATTCATACAAAGCCGCGCAATTTAATGTTTAAGTCATCATCACTTTAAATACTTTATAAAAGTTGGAAGTACATAAATCAGAGGTGAATCTTTTTTCCTCCATTATTTTGCAGTACATCGCTATTTATTATCCTGACTGTACAATTATTAGTTATTGAGTAAGATGAAGAAGTGTTCAAAGGAATATAGCTGAATGATTTATTAGTAGCGTTCAAATGTAACCCTAAATAGTTGAGGGGCTCCCAATTAGTGAATCGAAAAATGTAGCCTATATAGTTTAAAGGAAAGGTCATTTTACATAATAATTTTTCCTAAAGAGATATTTTTATGCTGACACTACACATATGTACATATAGAAATCAACACTTTTCAAAAAAATACATGGGAGTCGTTGATATTTTAGAAACACCCTTGTACATAATATTATGTATTAGTCACAAAATCTTTTTTTTATATATATAAATATAAATGTATTATTATTCTACGTATGTTTGTGTATTTGGAGTAGAATATGTATACTTGAAATTTTGTTGTTTTTGTTAAAGAATTAAAAAAAAAAAAAGTTAATTTAAGTTTGCTCTTTGACATTACCACAATATATATATATATAACCCATTCAAAAAAACAAAGAAAGAAAAAAAAATCCCATTTGAATTTATTTGTTTTCATTTGATCCCTTTTTTTCATATCCTCATTTTTTAAACAATGATTAAAAAATACATTCATACATATTATATACATAAATTAAATGAATTTTATCTTTTAAACATTATCTGAACTAGTTTTTTTTTTTTTTTTTTTTTTTTTTTGGAGGAAAAAAAATTAAATTTGCTCTCATAACAAACAATGATGATCATAAAAAGACAAGAGTTTCTTTTGTGAATGTTATTATACATATATATTCGAATGAATTCAAAAATCAATTCAATTACATGTATTATTGTATTCGTATGTTTCTTATTGGTTTCTTATTCCATTTGATGGTTGTTTTTTTCCTGCACCTTGCATAAAAATATATATAATAAATGGTTATCTACTAGATATATTATATATATATAGTATAAGTCAAAAACAGACTTTAATATCAAAAGAAATATTATATTTCCATTGTGCAATGGTAGAAGGAAAACTAATGGTTGAATCAATTATCTAAGGTTTTATTACTTTTGAGCATTTATCAAGTGATTGTACGTATGTATGTATGTATGTTTGAAAGGGTACATAATATATTGGAAAGCAGAGAGTGTATATATTGATATCAATGGGTAAAATATTTATTTACTGTGTTCAGGAGAATATGCATATTAAAAACTTCGAGAATGA
Source organism: Lepeophtheirus nordmannii (assembly GCA_963680855.1). Lineage (NCBI taxonomy): Eukaryota > Metazoa > Arthropoda > Copepoda > Siphonostomatoida > Caligidae > Lepeophtheirus > Lepeophtheirus nordmannii. The sequence continues at coordinate 17,097,587 of OY804525.1, read as the reverse complement.
ATTTCCAATGAATGGAAGGCAGTTATATAAGTAGAGAGGAAGACATAGAAAATTGTACTCATTTATAGGATCTGAATATGTATGTAATCATAGCCCACACCCCACCCCTTGTGGTCTGAAAATCTAATTACGCGACTGAAAGCAAAGTAATGTTTATAATTCATAGCATTTATATTCTACTAGAAATTAAATATGGCCTTAAAGATAGGAAATAACATACAAACTTTTTTTTTTGGGGGGGGGGGGGGGGAGGGACCCAGAGTGTAGATTATTGAAAACAGTATCCAACGACCTCAAATGAACTCCACAAGTTCATCTATTCTTATTGGAACTCCTTACATTGACAGTGTTTGGAAACTTTTGTCATCACAGACAATCTAAAATTTTAAGCCTTTCAAGTCTTTATATCACATTTTGGCCTTGAAATCAGCCTCAGCGACCTTGCCCCCTAGTCCTCCGGTCTGATCGTGATGCTCACAAACAGATTTACTTAACTTTAATAACAGATTTTTCAAGACACTAGGCGTCTTTCATTTTATTATGTCCCATCTAAACGATGAATTTTATAACTAAAAGGGTCTTGACATGAAAGACCGTAATATAGCAAAACCCAAAGTGTTGAATCTGTATTAAATGGAGGATTTGTGTATTTCTTGCAGATATTTATATTCAAATTAAGACTCATTTCTAATAACTTTGGGACATAATTTCATGGATACTTTATATTCTGAACGACAATATTGCAATATTCTTTATCTAATATTAGTATAATACTTGTTAATAAGAGCTCATTTGATTTCTATCAATCAATGTTCAAAAGGATAGCAATGGGGGAAAAAGTATAGACAGCAACGGCTGACAGAAGTATGTAGTGTAAATTTCTATGTTAGGTAGACAAATTCTAACCCCTTGGGACAAAAATAATAATAATTACTCACTGAAAAATATCGTTACAAAAAGGTTTTTTTGTAATTTATTATATAAACATTTTGTATATGGAATTTAGTCGGGGCATAAATATGCATTATTAAAAAAAATAATTTGTTTCAAATTAACGTACATATGAAAAAGTCTTTCTTAAGAAATAATAAAAAATAAAAACTCAATTTTTCTTCCGGTCTAGCCCCATTGATATTAGATATACAAAAATGAATTGGACATTCACGATAAGACCCGGATGAATAACAAATAAATAATTAAGTCAAGGGAGTCCAGTATCTGATTACTTCGTAATAAATATAAAGGTTATAAATAGTCATTGGTATACAAAGGACTGGATATGCTTAAATACTCTTTAAGGGGTGAGGTGCAAGACAAAAAATTTGAAAATCAATATGTTAATAGATACAATATGTTCCCATCTAAGTAATTTGTTAGGAGCTTTAGAGCAAAATGGTTTCTCTATAGCAGCTAGCTCATTTGAATTAATTAATTGTCAACTGTGGATTTCATCACGACACTTGTTCCTTATTAGTGTTCTAAACGTCGATTTGAATACACTTGAATCACATCTTACAAATTTGTGAATGTTAAATAGAGAAGGCATTTTGGATCTTATTTCTTTATTTTTCAGGCAGAAAGGTCAGAATATGCAATAAGTAGAGGGTGCAATATTAATAGAGCTCTAAGAGAGGACGGGAGCGAGATTTATGGTACTATTGAATGTCTTTCAGTACCAACTGTTTTTCCTTTTCTAATTGTAAAACCGTGCTTTTCTCTACAAAAGTCACATCCCTAGCAATAAGTATCCTTACTACATGAAATAATACAGAGTATCCTGCCTTTCACATATCAATTAACAAATTTATTAGAGGTAGTAATTATTTTTATATAATGAAGTGTATTTTGTAAAGACATTGATATGAGGGACATGGAATCATCATCATTTGACTTTGAGACTATTTATAAACTTATAAATCCTAGTCATATCTAGAGAAAATTTGCATTGATTTTTTTATCGATTTTTATTCCTAATCCAGCACTTTTTTTATCTACCTACGATAAAATAAATATATAAATAGATTTATGAATTACTAATACTCGTAACTGATGAAACCACAAAAATTTAATGACTATTGTTGAAGGTTGTCAAGGGAACTTAATTGCATAGGACTTAATTGATATATACATTTTTAAATCAATATTTATCAAATAATAAAACATTGTTGAGGATTTCAGGATAATTTATTAACGTTAAGTTAAGTTTTTATTCATTTATGTACATATTAGTACTTGATCGCTGTATTGATGAGCCGATATTATTGGTCTATAATAGGCAGTTTGAGACTAATCAATAATAGCCCAACATTTGCCAATATTATTACAGATATTTTTTTTCTCAAACAAATAATCAACATATTTATTTAAGAAAAATAGAAAAAAAAAACATTTTAAAGTTAATTAACAATTGCAAACCCAAAAATGGCTGCTCTAGCCTTTTATAAAAGCTCTCTGTACTCCTTCTTTAATCAATTGATATATATAAGCTCAGGCATATTACTTTACTTTAAAATATTAAAACATACCAATAACTTTCAAATATTTTGTTCAAAAATATTTGATTTCATAAAGTTCCAGCTAAGGTCACTCTGGCCAATGAAATAAAATGCCTTTTTATTTTTTACAACAATGAATCAAAATTTCAAAACTTATCCTTGGAAAAATCCCAGGATGTCTCAAAATCATAGCGGATGAGCCGCTTTGCTATAGTGATGATTAATGAACATTATAAAGTCATCATTCTCGGGTTATTTTAACTGGATTTTTAAGAATTCATTTTTTAAAAATGTAACGATGAATTAATAAAAATCACGGTGTCCCTTTCGACTTGATCTTCATCTATTTTAATTCATTTTCAGAAAAGTGTAAATTATCCTCTCCAGAGTTCGAGGACTACAAAGAGACTCAAATCACTGAAGAGAAAACACCAGCACCATTGGATAATAAAAGCAAACCCTCTTCCTTCGACTCGGAATTGGAGGTTCTTCAAAAGCTATTTCCTAATAAAAACTTAACTGAACTCTCAGATAATCTCTTGCTTTTCAATGGCAACACCATGTCTGTGATTCAGCACTTACTCTCAACTGCATACTCGTCTTCTATTAGATTAATAAGTGATCCAATTGATCCCTTCCATACTGACACACGAAGTATTGGATCCAGTTTTCCTGTCAGTCCAGCAAGGCTGGCTTATTCTGCACATCACAGGTACTTTGCAGCAGCTGCTGCCGCCGCTGCAACTGCTGCTGCTTCTGTTGGATTGACTTATCAGAATGGTGGGTCCTTAAGTCAAGCTCTTCCTTCATTTACTCCTGCAAGCCTTCATCAACCACGACCAACCCTCTTTCACGCGAAGAACATTACCGAGATGCAACATATAAACCATGGAATTATAACGGGTAAAACCTTACTATTATAATCAATATATAGGAATGAAAATCATATGCAATTCGGGCGTGTGATAAAAAAGTGGAGTTGGCTCTTCAAACAGGTCTTTTTGTTTTCCGAAGCTGTTGTCATTATTTTTTTTCCCTTAAGAAGGTAACATCAACTTTACCTCAACATAATGTTTTACAAGTAAAGAACAGTCTGCAAAGATTATACATATCATGGTGAGGAACAACAAAGGAAAAATTAAAAAAGGGTTATCATTCATTGAGGTGAATGGAGTTAATGATATTTGTGAATATAATAATGAATCTGGAGTAACGTGTTGTAATGTTTGTTGTTTGATGTTTTCATTTGTATACATATATAAAGGAAAATAGCAGCTTGTAGCTCAGTAAAACGTCATAACAGCTCAAGCTGCTTCCCCCCTCGACAATCATTAAATTGTCAGGGTTGCCAGGTTGATTTTCTCTTTCTTTTTTTATAACACGCCCGAATTGCATATGATTTACATTCCTATCAATATATAATATGTGATGAGAGACGTTTTATATTACTTAGAAAAATATTTATAATTTCTGTTCTTAGCTTTTGTTTGCTATGCACTGTTTGTTGTACAATTGACAATTATTTACCATATTAATAGCATAGTTAAGCATGCGGTGCTAATTTTTCTCAGTATGAATTCAAACTGGAGTGTCATGCATATACAAAGTGCTAGGAAGGTAATGGGGGAGACATCCCTAAACAAAAGGATGCCTCATTAATCTATGAATTATATTACCTTTATGGTCGGGGGGGGGGGGGCAATTAGGCATCAGCCACAGGGCCCTCAAAATACAAAATACACCTTAGCTCACATATAGGTACATAAATGAATATTGCGATTCGCTTAGAAAATTTTGTAGCAACTTCAGATCGTGAGATCAATCTAACTGGGTCTCTAGATCGGTCCTGTAAATAAGTTCGTCTTGATTGGTCTCATCTAAAAATTTTAAATTTAGTGATGATGATGTTAAGTGTATTTTAAAATGAAAAAGCATTGCTACAATGACATTATACGATGTTTTACTGTGAATTAGTACTTGTCTTTTATTGAAGGGTGGTGTCCTTGTGTTCTCAGTAACATGACTGTAAATAGCACCCATAAATTTAACAAAACAATACGTTCTGAATAGCAACCATATGATGTTCAATTCATAATCTCTTTTTGATTTATTGTAGTCTCTTTCAAAATTATTCGTCCATGGTTTGAGAACGGTTAAACTTTTGTACACGCTCAGAGACTGCGGTCTCGGCCAAATATCGGTCAAGAAAAAAATTAAATAAGACAGGATCGAAAAAAATAAAATTGATCTTAGACCTTGTCTCAACACTAATATAAATAAATATACAATAGCATGAAAAAGTTTCTATCCATGCAGTGGTGCAGCTAACTTTACTGATTAAAGGGAATGATTATATTTTCTTCCCAATTTTGACAATTATTCCTCGCATGATATGTAGGGCTGGACATATTGTTGAGATGAGTGAGTGTGAATACATTTACTATCTAATACCTCCATTTCATTACATTGACTGATTGTTATTGAAAATATTACGAATATTGTCTAAATAACTCATAAAACCTGAGAGGATATAAGCATAACTACAAAACGTTCATACTTTTCTGATCATAAAATGTAATTTATCTCTCCAAAAATCCTATTCACATTCATTTGAGTTAATGTGATCTTCACTTGTACACTTTCTTCGGAGGAAGAAGGGGAAACTGACTCCCTTGTTCTCTCGAACTATCTATACCAATACTGGTTTTGTAAATCCGAAAAAGTCTCCCTGAGTAAATATAAGCAACTTTAATTAATTATATAATTAATAGGATATATCTTACCATTTGAAATAATAGAGTATCCAATGAAAAAGGTTTAGTGAGTATTAAGTTTTGAAAAGTTCCGTTAAGGTTAAATAAAGAAAATATGGTGCTATTCTTGGTGTATTTAGTTCTTTAAATATACCTAATATATTAATTATCCTTTCCTCTCACACATACAATTAAAGTACGTATGAAGTAATAATATATGGCACCAACAATTAATCAATTGGCTCTATATTTGATTATATATTTTTTCCTTCGCAAAGAGAGTCAAAATATTTTTGGCAATGTTAATATTATGTATATAAGATATTTATATAAGAACTATTATTTTTTTCAATAAAACCCTATTTTTGGAAAGGAAATCAATGAAATCATTTATTGTTATTATTTTTGTTGTTTTTTTCACTTGAATAATGTATACAAATGACAAAAGCAGAGTCAGAGAATATCCCCATTTGTAAGTCTTTGAATGTTTTTTATACATGGTTGTTGTTTACAAGTTCTTATTTTATCATTACATATTATTATTATTATTATTACTACTATTATGTGTATTTACGTATACAAATATATCATTATAGATGATAAATGTAGTCTTGGGTCTCTCACCGGGAGTCTGGATCGATCCTCTGCAGCTTGTTGCAACTATTTTACACCACAAAGCAACAACAAAACCTGCTCTTCTCAACGACCAACCTCAAATAATATTGAAAAATGTGAATAGCTTAGAAGTTGGCATCAAATATGTTATGTTATATCCTTTTTTTAGATTTTTTTTTTCTTATTTAGATTTCTTCAAAAGATTTAATTATAAATAATAATAATAAAATGATTATTTTTGCTCTTTTTTTCATTTATTTAAATGCATGTTAATTAGACTAGAATTACATAATTGTAAATGAAATTACTGGACAAACATGAACAGCAAAAAATATATTTGAATAAAAAGCTCGTGATAAATTAATCTTTGGTGTAATTAACAAATTGTTAGGATGGGTGTATGTATAAGTAAAAAGAAAAACATAATAAATAGAATTAATAATGATGATGAAATAATTATTTAAGGAGTGAATAAAACTTAAATATATATGAAATTGAAAATTGAAATTAAATATTATTTATGTATTCATGCAGAAGTGGGTTGTCATTCCTAAAATTTATTAGTTATATTTTTGAGCCAGGATACATACACGTACATTTTAGAATGTGTTTAGGAACGTCTTTACTTTTTGCTCGGCATTCCCGCATTGTAGCTATAGTCTGCCTTATTGTGCATTATAAGTTTATTATCGATGAAGTAAAAGCTATCGGATCTTGTTTCGAAGGGTTCATCAATCATACTCTGAATTGTGCCATCACTCAATTTTGGAAAATGATAGATGTGCTCACATGAGTTCTTGCTTCCTGGTATACAGAATCCAAAGTTAAAGTCAAAGGTCTTGAGTAATCGATCCTTGAAGTAATGACGCTCAATCATACGAAACTCCTTGATGGGTTTACTCCCGATTGAGAACTCAATTGTCGCTCCAACTGTACTTAGCTTCAAAAACTCTGGTGTAAATTGATATCTGACAAAACGACCATCTCCGTTCTTATCCAACTCGGGTTTTGAGCCCTCCTCCTCAGGTAGTTTGAATATTTCAAATAGTGTAACGTTGGAATCAAGGTCACGAATTTTGAAACGAGTAAACTCGACATCATAGACATTCGCCTCTGGAGGACAAAGGTACTCTTCTGTTATTTTTTCGAATTTAAGGACATCTTCAGGAGTAATGGTAGAGGATTCAATGGATGATGACGATGATGATGGAATCTCTGGCTCCTTCAAAATACGTTGTTGCTCAGTTGTTACACTCATTTTGAATCTATCTTTCTATATAGTTAATTGTCCAACTAATCAATGCAAGTACGTGGTCTTAATAAAGATATGTGTGTGTGTATGAATGGAATATATATACATACATACATATTAAAAGCAGGTAAATCTCAATACCTTTGCTATCTCAAACTTTGTATGTATTTTTTAGCTTTGAGAAGTTTGCAGTGACCTCTAATTGGTGGATTCTATTTAAATTCAAATCATATATGTATTTTCTTCTTCTTTGAATTATATATATATATATATATATATATATAAATAGTTTTATTCCTAGTTGAGAGGTACATCATCAATCCCTGAGTATTAAAAAAAATACTCTACATATTTGAACAAACAAAGTAATGATCTCATTGTTCATAAGATGTCTCTAAAAATTAATGAAAGTATTTTTTTATCAATTGTATGATCTAAGAAATAGTATGGTCTCATCAGACAAAAAAATGTACGCTATGCTATTTTCTTTTTTTTATATTTTTTAAATTCAGAAGGGAGATCCCGGAGGAAATGACTGAGGGAGGTATAGGGTGTGTAGCTGTAGCACAGGTAAATGATCGAATCTAAAACAATGTTATTATTGCTACGAAGATCATAATTCTTAACTTTTTTTTGTGAAAAGAGGAGATTCATCATGTTCCATGGATCATGTCTGCAAATTTCCTACCCATTTGTGATCTTCTTTTCAACTTCATATCAGTGACTCTTTATTTTTGTGCCTTAGCATTTGATATTTTGAGTGTTTATACGTTTTATCAGGAAGTCAATAGACTATGGACTCTAGTTCTTGCTCTCACCATTGTCACAGCCATTCTTCTCTCCCAAATACTATCCTTGAAATGGTTCTACGAGGAAAGGAAACTATACAATCGATACAACGATCCTATAAGGACAGCGGCTGTCGTCATAGTTCATCTCTGTGGGTTTGGAGTTTTATGGCGATATTCCAAGCTCTTTTCTCCAGTTCACATTGAGGAAGTAAAGCGAGAAATGAGAGATTTATGTGTACTCCGTATGATTCACGCCTTCCTAGAATCATCCACATTTTTACTCATACTAGGCTATCGAACTCAGTTTCAAGAACCTCTTGCCGTTGTCAACTACATTTCAATTTCACTTAGCCTCTTTAATCTCTGTTGGTCATTGGCTTCCTTCAATAAAAACGTGTATCAAAGAGATGTTCATAAGCTCGTCCTTACATGGATTGGTGTGATATTTCAGTTTCTTTGGAGACTCGGCACTCTTTTTTCAAGGGTTTTAGCATTCATAATTTATTCTTACGCTTATGGTCCTTGGATATTCCTTGTTGTCGGACTTCATTGGAGTGTTATGTTTCTCTGGTTGATATTCACCCACACCGGAACCGGTGGAAAAAGGACTCTAACGTCTACGTTTATCATATCATACATTCATATATTTTGCTTCTTAAACTTTGATTGGAAAAACACAAAGTTCAAAATGACGATTTACTATTTGATCGTCTTTGTAGAAAATTTACTATTGACTTTGTTGTGGAACTATAGTCTCAAAATTTCCCTTCAATACGATACAATTGAAAGAAGATATGTACTACTCATTGTTGTGTCTTCCATCCTTTCGGGTTTACTCTTTATGGTACTCTACTATCGATTTTTTCATGTAAAAAAGCTCACCGAAGCCAAAGAAAACTTTCCTAAAAACAATAGTGACTATAACAAAAGGGCTTCCGAGACTGAGACTACATATCCTGAAAATCCAGAGAGTTCCAGAGCTGTATTTAATTGTGCTTTAAATGAAAACTATATTAAAAAGAAAAAGTTACCTCGAGTTATTCCAGTTCCTCCTTTAGTCGGAAATACCACTACCGGCGAAAAAAGTTCCATGCCATTTTGGAAAGAGCCATTACCTCAAACTGTTGTGTCCGGAGCAGAGCGAAATATGGGTCAATTTACTCATTTGAGTAGAGGTATGCTGGGATTTCTTTATTTAAGTTTAAATAATAATATTTATTTTTTTTTTGTACATGAATATAGATTTATCCATTGTTGAGGATTTTGGCTCGGACAACCATGACAAAAATAGTGGGAAGAAGTTTGAAACATCTTTATGACCTATGTTTCAATATTTCGTTCTAGAAATATTATTCAATATATATTTTTTGTATGTATAAAAGAAGGTTGTTTCAAACGAATTGTACAAATTTATTCAAAATTGCAATTTTATTTTAAAAAAATAGCAAGAATATCTGCAGTATTAAATCATAATTTTATATGTTGTGTTATATAGAAATCATCATGAACGTTACTTGATGTGTTCTTATATTTTTCTGTAATCAAAACTATTTATGTATTAATGAGTCATTTAATTAGAAATGATCCATTTCAAAAAGTTCGAAAAAAAAATAATAAAAACATCTCACCCCGTTTAGTCCAAATTTGTTACTTGTGATGTAGTTCTCGAGATCTGTTTCATCTCGGTCTCAACTCCTCATAGTCTTTGTCTCGTGTGATGTGGTCTCGATCATAATGCTATGTGCTACAGAACAGTTTTTACTTCGGTAATCTTTTAATAAAATTCATCATTTAAATATCAAATTAATAAAATGTCAAACAATTGGGATTCACAAACCCAACTGTTCGGGCTATTGCAGTACTTAGTTACAGAATATTACAAGCTCAAATGCTCATTTTTTTAATCAAACAATTGGATAGGATATGTAATTTGAAAGTTGATTCAATTATAATTAATTGTAATTCTTCATTCACAAACCATACTTGATTTCAAATTGTATTCGAAGAAAATAAGTATACCTTGCAATTATGTAATAAGAGTAAAAGAAGTAATTAGTTTGCTAAAAAATATTTGACTAGGTAACAAGGGAGAAATGTCATCAAGTTCTTTTGAATGTTATTCATGGTAATTATTGTATACTCATTAATTTATTTATTTTTCAAAAGCTTTTAATTCTATAATGAAGAAATTAAATCATATTTAACTTAATTGTGATATTGTATTGTCTGTAGTTTAATTGCAAACATCGAATTTAAATAAGATTATACACATTGATGAAGGATATTGATAATAATAATTTGAATGCATACCATTTTGGAGGTATATTCCAGGCATTGGATCATAAAAAACTGCATGTACTATACATACTGTATCCCTCATGTCATCAAAGTGCTTTAATTATGAGGAATATGCAACCAGAGCATTTCTATATTTGGCTTTTCTAATATGGTCTTGAAATAGTTTGAAATCCCTTCCACGTGTCATGTGGAACCACCTTTTAGGCATACGGCTATTATTTAAAGGTTTTTGGAAAACAGTAGAGTCAATTGCAATTGGTGAGGTATGACAGATCCCATTCTTTGGCGTTCAGAAAACATTTTGATGAATTAAATTAATAAACATCTTATTTGTGTATTTCAGCTGGTATTTATCATATCACTCATATCTTAGCTCCCGATTAAATTGACACCAGTGTTAAAGAAAAACATATTGTCTCTTAAACATATGTCCCAAAATTTCCTTTTACCACATACGGTCCTCTAGATTGTTCTTTATTTACCTAGTTTTTAACTTATTTCATCCATGTAAAATTTAGTGATCTGGTACTTGAGATCAGTGTTGGTCTCGTGACCAATTTTTAAAGCTCTTGGAGGGGTCCCAATTTTGACCCCTCAAGGTATTGTCTTGATCTTGTTGTCTAGATCATAAATTAGGGTGACCATTTTTTTGGCTTTTTTGGATCTGGGGTAGCGTGATATTCATTACAACATCTTATCCTCCAAGAGGAATGTTATTTACTCATTTAACTCTTTTTACCACTCTTTGCTCTGAAATAGAAATATGCATAAATGCCTTTGGGATTTATAGTAACGTTTCCTCCCTATTTTGAGAATCTATGTATCCACTTTTTTTTTACAAAAGTAAGAGAACGTCAAATATATATGTAGGGATACTGGCTAATAATTGCCGAACTGAAAGGCATTTCACCAATGGCCCTCTATTTACTGAATCCTCATTACTGTGAATCATTCTTTTAAAAAATGTATACGCTATTATTCGGCATAGGTGTGGATCGCTCATGGCTTGCATTCAAAAACACACATAATGCATTTGTTCCATCTTTTGGAATTTATCTTTTGGATGCCAAAATTATTCTGCTTTACATAAGAAATGAGTTATAATTTAAACATCTTCATTTGATCTTTGTAATGAATAAGTTACATAAGATCTCCTACGTGCCATGAGGCCCATTGATTTATTACGCACTCCTACCAGGGGCGCAAATTTGCGTATAGCCTAAGCAGAAATACTTTTACATAAAATTATGTTTTCATTGGGTTTTTTTTTTCAAAGTATACAGACTCCTGAGTAAGTCGTATAGTGCAAATATTTACATTACTCTAATCATATGCTCATATTTTTATTTTGGAATGTTTTATAATTCGTTGCCACATACGTACTTAGTTAGAAATTGGGAATCACATCTATTATGCAATGACGTAGGAGCTTCATGTAAACTCTAGGCTTAGCATTTCTTATTTTGTATTATGACAATCACTTGATAATTACTTGTGTAATAGACAACATGGCAAAAGTGTTAACAATTGTTGTTTTTCTTGGCCTTTGTATTTGGAACTCTCAACGCTTGGTCAATGGAGAGACTTCCTGTGAGCTATTCCAAGGACATATTCGCTGCAAGCAAGAAAATGATGTGACTAAAGATGAAGACAAGCTAGAAACATATAATGTGGGTCGAAATGAGGAGTGTGAACCCCTTAGGACTGGGACTCTAAAGTGCAAAGCCTATGAAACTAGAAGTAGTCGCAATTTTAATTCTAGTGGAAATAAGTGTCTAGTATATGAGAAACGAATTCCCAGTGGGTTAAAGAGTTCAGCAAAGGTTATCTACTGGCGCTGTGTGGAGAGGCGTTATCGTGATTAAGAAAACGTATATATACATATAATTTATGCCTTTTGATTTTTTTTCTTTTTAAATATTTTTTTTATCGTTTTGATGATGTACACAGCACAAGAAAATATACATAATTTAAAGATTTTCATTTTATTGGATACTTATAGTTTAATATAAGTTAATAATTTCTGTGATGATAAAATAATGAAGAATGAAAAGATAGAAAGTAAAAAATAAATAAAATTATTTCTTTAATATTCTCATGATTGATCTTTATTGTCCCCCCCCCCCCTCCTCCTCCTCCTGTTCATGGATTTCAAAATGTGTGCAATTATATTATAGCTATAAAGTATTATAACGGATTTTCCTTTAGTCAAATATAGATTACATGATGATTAAATCATACTTGTAACCTTCTTTAGATTGATATAACACGTTGTTTATGAATATATAAATTAGAGTTGTACCGGTTCCAAAATTGTCGATCTAGTTCTTGTTGCCTAAAAAAAGACACATTTTATCGATCCTTAGGACGGACACGTTCTACTTATTATAAATAATCAATGAGTAAATTTATTTTATTTTACTTTTGAGTAGCAATTCCAAAACTGTATGAAACAATCACGTTTTGGTTAAGAGTAACTTTTTACATTTTAATTAAACGGGCAGAAGGGTCCTCATCCCATTTCTTCAAAACTATTCCCAAGCTAATCAGATTTTTTAAGTAGGTAAAAGAAATTATAACATTTTCATAGGGTACTGGATGTCTCCAATATGCAGTGATAAGGTTTCCGACAAGGATCTTTGCCTTGAAACCAATTTCAGAAGGTCTTGGATAATATTGTCTTGATCACAACACACAATAAAATCAGAATAAAATATAAATAAAAGTGAAGAAGTAAATGAGATTTAGTTAAGTTATGATATTTTATTTATTTATTTTGCTTTAGTGAAGATGAGAAGGGGAGAAATGCACTTTTCATAATGTCATCAAAGACATTGATTCTTTTTATATTTTGGATCCAGAACGGACTCTGATCCTTCATTTTGAATGATAAAGAGAACAATTTTACAGACAAGGAGTGAACTATTCAAAAGCAGTCCTTGTTTAGACGAATAATATATCTCTTGAATCAATCCTACCCACCATTGTAATTACTTTGATGATGATAATTATGTTATGTAACTCCATTGCTTTAAAGGATGCAAACTAACATTTATATTTAAGATCATGATTCACAATGTTTGTATTACACAATATGGGAAGTAAAGATATTATCATATCATGAAGATTTACTTGCACATGTTGGATCCTACAAAAAGTTGCAATGATTTAGCAATATCGAGTGCAAAACTACTTATATATGGATACATTTGTATACATTTAATTTGTAAGAAGGAAGGAAATTTGAGTGATAAATGAATCTATACTGATATGCACATTGAAAGAGTGGGCTGATGAGGAATGAGAAATAGGATGATTCTACATTTGTAAGTAGATAGGTACAAGCCGATTTGAATTAGTCAGATTCATCTAAACGCATTCAACACAACCTCGCAATACGCTGCTCCATGTTACAAAGACACGGTATTACCTAAATATGAATGGATATATAAATCTTCGTCTAGTATTACATTGCGTAACTAAATAATATTATGCTCCTTGATTCATTTTGATATCCATAAATAGAGTGTTTAAAGAAATACACATAAAAAGAAAAACTTACACTTGACACAAAACACTCACTTTCCTTCCTTGAAGATTTAAACTTCCTACTTTGATAGTATTTTTCATGATGACTTTACTGTTGTTAGCTATGGATTCTCTAATTTACATACATTAAATATATTAAAAGAAATTTAATGAAGAAATCAAAGATTCAAATAAGAAATCCCTGATTTATTGTTTTACATTAAAAAATTTAATATGAGTTTCTATGCATTGAGTTATAAATGAGGTTTTAAACCCATGAATGTACCAAAGACTCCAATTTCTATTAATTATTTTATTGCCAATAGGGTAGGTTGAGGATCTCAGTATTAATTAATTATGGGGCCTGCTTTATAGGGATATTCCACAAAGAGTGTCATTTCTGATTTACCTTTAAGGGGTTGTAGTTTAAATCTCTTTGTTAAATCAAACTAATTTATAAGTACCAATGATGAAGACATAAAAAATCTAGGGTAATTAAATGCTCCTTTGGCCTCCTTCTCTTAATATGTATAATTCCATTTCGCTCTAGTTTTGGTATTTCCAGCAGCTTGAGTTTCACACGGAAGGGGTATGTCTAAATATTACCACTCTTAAACTATAGGTTGTTCAAAAAATTTTAGAAAATAAAAATTATTATCTTATTTATTTTTGAAGAATAAATTTTTCAATTTCCCACCCCATAAAATATGCTACAAATATTCATCAACCTCACCTCACTAGAGAGTAAAAGACAAGATCAAGACAATTTTGGGGAAGATAGCTAAATGATAATAGAAAATTTTAATGGTTCTGTTTTGTAAAAAAAAAGGATAATTTCGATTTAGTTGCTTTGGTCTTTAAAATGAGGTCAGATCCTTGGTCTACTTAACTCGAGTTATATCTTCTTAATCAGTGAGCAGTGAACATATTCTTATTATATACATAGTATATTAAATAAAAAATCATGGCGACAGATTCCCCCCCCCCCCACACACACACACTTCTTTTTTTGAAGAAAAACACATTAATGAAAAAAATTTTCATAATTATTGTGTCCTTCAATACATATATGATAATATTTTTGTAAAACTGCCCCGCCACTTGTGAATTGATTCCAGCACCCCATTGTCAATCTTTTTTCTGAGAGTAACTATGTAGAAGAAAAATGTTCAAAAATCAATTGATCGTTTTTTTTTTTTTAAGGATTGTGGTATTTAGTGCTTAGTAAAATAGAATTTGAAATGGGCAGATCTAAGTTCAGAATACAGATAAGTGGAGCTAGACCGAAATGGATTTTTGAGCATCAATCATCGATTAACCGGCCGATTTTATTAATACAATTTTTTTTTTTTTTTTTAAATTTAAGTAGAACATCTTTTGTATAAGGTATCTATATTTTTTGAAAAATAGACTACTTTTGAGTTTTTTAGATATTTTTCAAAGAATTAAAGACCGAAAACTACTTAATTTGTATCATAGCAGAGTCGATCAGAATAATAAAATTACAACTATCTAAGACTATTTTTCATCAAGGGGCGATTAGTTTTAAGTAATAATATAAATAAAATGCATGAATGATAGTTTAAAATGTTAACACTAACGTGCTAGGGCTCAAATTCCTTTTCATTCATAATTTGTGTGTCTCAAGTGTTTGATATAGAGAATAATAAAATGATTATTTTCAAATGAAATTTATTTCGGCAATAATTGGCAAACTACTGCCGAGTACCAATTGTTCCCTATACCCTATAATAGGCTAATTAATGGGTCTAACTTAGTTCTGAGACGATTTCAAAAAATCAAAATTAATCCAATATTTTGAGTAAATTTTCAACAAAAGACTCCAATGTCAGAGGAATCGATACCATGACTATTTTAATTATTATATTGTTGATGCAATAATGACAACAAAGTAATAAACGAATTAGATATATTATATCGTACATTTATTAAGTAAAATACATACATCATTGAAGCAACTTAATAATCTACATACATACATGGTAGCTTTTGTCTTTTTTGGGGATGGAAATTTGACTGTGACATATGTATAATAGTTAAGCCTGGAATCTTGTCTGGATTCTAGAAATTGAATTAATGGGTAAAAAGGAATCGTGAATTACGACCATTCATTTTTCTGGAATGGCCTGAGCCATTGTCGAACCCGACTAATACGTAGACAAATTAACAGCTTCAGTTTCATGATTGAGTCAGAACGAGCTTTTTCGTCCACTCAAAACTTTAATTTTTTTTTTTTAAAAAGGGGGAAATTTGAAGAAAAAAAGTACATGTTAACCTTTTACAGTTTTGGTATGCGGGCAAGCGATGAAGTATTATTACTGCCATTTTGATTTCATATACCAGGAGTCAGCATTCTTATATCAGACAGGAGTTAAGGGATGAAAACAACAAAAAGTAGAACGCATAGCATTTGTGTTTATCCCAATAAGCGAGTCGTGATTAATGAGGTTAGTTACACCCTCTGAAACGAATTAAGGAATCCAAACATGGTTTCCTTGCTTATAATTACATGTATAAAAAGATGATTAGAAGCAATCTTTGAGGCTCTAAGTAGCTTCACCCTCGAAACTTAAATCATTGACCGCAAGGCGATCAAAAATCCAATAATTATAATTATAAAATGCACTTATGGTATGTAAAGAATGAACAAGCTATTCAAAGCCATTTAAGGCCAATTGATTTGTAAAAAATAAATAAATAATAATAATAATAAAAAGAATTGAAAGAACAAAAAATAATGAATGAATAGTGACTCCATTGTTTATGCATGGTCCAAATATAACTCTCATTGTTAATATCTCAATACAATAATTGAAGATGATTACTCAAAAAGTAATCCTTTGGAACATTACTTTTGAGAGGGTTATTGAAGAATCCTTTTAAAGAAATATATGTATGTATGTATCTGTGAATTTGAAACTTTTAATGTAAAATCAAAGTTATAAGAAGTTTTTTCTTCTTCTTCTTCTTTAGTACATACATAAAGCTTTAGATTTAGTTGACTACATAGTCAAGTCTCGTCGAAAGAACACAGGTAGAGAAGAAGAAAAAAGAGAAGTATAGAAAAAAAAAAAAAAAAAAACCTACCGAAGAAGCAAGGCTGGAGGAATATGGAAAAAAAAAGAAAAAAAAACAAACTTGAAACAGTCCCATATCGAGTTATTGAAGAAAGAAGAGTCTCGTTTCTTATATAAAAAAAATATTTTTTGAACATCGTTTCGTTGTTATTGTTTGTTAATTTGTTATTTTTGTAAAAGTTTTTAAAGTTCGTTTATTTAAATCATAGCTTAATTATAGTCGAATTAGGTATTATAACACACAAATACAATTTATATCTCTGTACCATTCAGGATGTATCACGTATTTCTTTCAACGAGTTGTTTTGTCGAAATCAAGTGTTTAATAATTATAATCAATCTGTGGTTGTGACTCTGTTAATACAATCTTAGTCCTGTATACAAGTGTACATATTACTTGGTTAATTATGTTTTCATCATCTTGTCCCAATATTTTGTTCGTAAGCTGAAGGGTGTTGATTTGATATTTTTTTTTTTTTTTTACTTTCTATTTTATTATTTGGCCGTTGTGAACCTCCTATGACGTCATTGGTAGGGAGAAAGATACTTTACAAAATATCGTTTTACAATGCATATTTCATTGTTTGAAGGCTGAAATACATGGAGTATACTTAGAATTAAAAGAATTTCAATTTGAATTGTTCAACTTTGAGAAGTCGTCGTCTTCTTCTTCTTCTCAAATTATCAATCAATCAATCAATCAAATTTTTATTTTACCTTTTAATCATATATGTACATTATAATTAATTCCTCCTTCCTTCCAAGTATTTCCATATCAAGTTACAAAAGCTTTGTTCGTTCGTTAAGTCGATTTCACTCTTTATTCCTTGGAGGGGGCTTTTATAGACATGTGTACATGGAACATACATTCACTCTAGATTTTTTTACTGCTTATAAATTAAAATGTAATTATTGTCATGTACATAATTAGTTAGTTATGATGTCATGGGACTTCCTTGAGGCATTTTAACCTCGTATATATTTTTCATTTTTTTTTTTTTTACTTCATTTTGATATGAATATAATTCGAGCGTGGAAATATTTATTAGTTTTTCGTTAAATAATAATAAAAAAATAAATGAAGATTTCATTACACGGCCATGATTTTTTTTCTTCTTTTCTTTATCTTTATAAGTATATCAAATCCTCACTTTTTTCTTTGGCACAAAAGCAAAAATGGAGTTTTGAACAAGGGTATTCCACTCCATTTCAAATGAAGATACTACAACCCCAAGATATCTTCTCATTATTCACGTTTTTTTTTTTTTCAATGTTGCATTCCAAGAATGACTAATGTCACTCCTAGGAGAGTTGTTTTTTCTTATTTTTTCTTTCTTTTTCTTGTAAATTTTTGAAATGTTTACCTTGAGGTTACCTTTTTATTTTTTATCATTCGACTAACTGAAAAGACAATCAAGTCCATTTCTATTTAACGTAAAGTGTATTAATAATATACTTCATATGTTTGCTCTTTAGATTAGATTAAATTAGTATTCAGGTCACGATACCTCGTTCACCTGCTGGTTTAGGCGTGGTTATAACTTATATATATATATATAATATTAAATATTAAAAAAATTACACGAGAAAGAAAGAGTATCATTAGTTATCTCTTATCTCTACCCCTAAAAAAATCGTTAAATAAATCTGCACAGATATTTTAAATCTTTTTACCAAAGATGAATATAATTGATTTTTGATTCTCTTATTCTTATTATTATTATTTTTGAATCATATTGCTCACATATTGAGAGATAATAAGTTACCATGATAAATGACTGTAAATTCCCCTGCATCGAAAAAAAAAAAATCTTGATTTTTTTTACAAATACAGTCATACCTCGGATTGTGAAACACTTGATTAGAGTATTTGTACGTCCCGTTTTTTTTTTTTTTTTTTTTTTTTGTTGCCGTTATTTAAAATTACATTTTCAAAAAGACTTAGAAGTCACCTTGGATTCACTATGGATTCTTAAATCGTACGCCGTGTCGTACTGTTTCGTGCAGGGAAATAGCCAGTTTTATAAAAATGGCGTTGATTAGTGATGCCACAATAATCACGCAAATTTTTATTGTTAGTGTTTCTTTTAAAGGGGGGGGGGGATTGGTCCCTCATCCTCTCCCCCTCCCCCTTCACTCCAAATTATAATTGCCAAATGTTCCACAAAATTTTTACTACCGTTTTCTTTTCGTTTAAAAAAAAAGTTATATATTGTTTTTTTCAATTCTTTTGGTTAATTCATAAGTGGGTTCTCGGAATTAAATTTATGTTAAGCCATTTGGTGTCTTTTGACTACATAATATGTAGACACCTTCATAATTAATTAATATTTGTATATGTCACGAAAAAATTCAAAATTTATTTTATAGAAACAGTTATACCTCTGGGATATACCTCGTAATCTAGGAGTTCAGTTTTTAACCCCCCAAAAAATTGAATTCATTTAAAAACTTGGATAAGTTCTCTTTTTGAGCAAATTCTACTCTATTGATTGAAAATCCACGAGCCAGATCTTTCCCTTCACCAATTTAAACAATCTTTTTTATTTTTTGATTGTAAGATTTTTCAATGAATTCCTTATTTTTTAATAAGCCTTAAAAAATACGACAGGTGTTTTTCTTTATTGATTCTTTTTTGACAAAGTGATTTGAGTTTCAAAAAAATGTATTTGCTTTATATTTAATGTCATGTCCCTATTCTAGAACTTCATCATCAACGATGAAAAGAGGTATACTCACCAGCAAGGATTTTAAGTTCTCAACCACCACAATTTCCAAACGAATTATGGTCGATTACAGAGCGAGATAGCACTGTGTACATTATTTATATACATACATACTATCATACGTATGTTTATGTACCTCTATGGCCAGACCTCAGAAAAATAACTTTCTGAAGGGCACAAGAAATATATATATATATATATACATATAATAATTATATATTAATTCAGTGGCTTAATATCATGATAAGCCATAATTACATTTATAATTTATAAAACATATCGTGGAGTTTTGCCTTAGGGCAAAACTCTTTTTATTTCATTTTTTTTATTTTGTATATACATATGAATGTAGATTCCTTTTGGCACCAGAGAATCAGCCTACATTTACGTATTTAGTTATATTTCCTACGTTTATTCGAACTAGGTACTTACATTCCTATGTCACACACCATTTTACATTATGAGCAACTAAGGTTGTTTATATATTTATAAAGGCAATTTAATTTATTTTTTCTACAAATGGGTGGTTATGTGTGTGTAGGTTGGTTGTAGGTCTTTGTGGGTTTGATGATGTGACTTATTTTGTGGAGTGTTCTGGCTCCAAATATTTCTTAATTTGAACAGTATATTATTATTATTATATTTTTATTTATTTTGTAGTTGCCTACTTGAGTCATTATTATTTATATATATATTTATATATATATATATATTTTACTTTAAATGGTATGAGAGCTATTTAAGTATGGGTGGACCAGGCATGACAAATAGTATTAACAATTAATTTTAATGTCAAAATCCTGATGGGCACAGTGCTCCGCCACCCCATCTTACGTACTTATTTTTCAAACCAGTTTAAATGAAATGTGGAAATGATGATGAGAATTGCAAAAAAAAATAAAATAATAATAATAATAATAAGTAGAAAAAGTACCTATAAGTAACCAACATAAACAAGGCGTAGCAAGCAACTCTTTGTGTCTACATATGTATGTGATAATAGGCAGTGCCTCAAAGTAAAAGTCTCTTTCTCCAAAGATTTTTTTTTTTTTTTCTAAATCCCTTGCCGCCCTCCTCCAGCTTCTATGTACATATTATACATATATGTAGGTGATGATGATGATAATAGTACAAGTGAATACAGGTATGAGGGCAGACACAAACCACAGGGTTTCTCTACATATACATATATTATAAGTTATAACAAAGTAACCAAGGAAGGTGGTTTGTAAATACGGGACTTGATTGCAATCTTGTTTGCCCAGATATGACCAATCAACATATTATTATGCGTAAAGGTACTTATGTATGTAGATACATTGGGAAAGGATCCACAGAAATTGTTTCATCTTTCATTTGCTTATATTTTATTTTTTATTTATTTAAAATAAGCATATACATAGTTAGAAATTCATTATCACTCAAAGGTTCCTCTCCATGAGAGAATTTTTTAAATATCCATTCAGAATACCCAAAGGAGGAATGAATACAGTGAAGAAAAAAGGGCATAGGGGAGTTAATAGGCACTTCTGCATCATTGTAGAAAAGTTGATTTTACATTAAACCTTATGTCTGCGCCATGAGTTTAACTTGGGAAAAAGGGTAATAGATTGCAATTGCAATACTATCCAATGTGGCCCAAATTCGATACATCCAGGCTTTGCTTTAGCAAGGCTTTTTATTTCAAGATCCTTTTGATAATAGAATACACCATTGACATGCTAGTTTTAGAATTGAGAGTCTCGAATAGCTCCGTACATCTACGAAAGCAATTAATTGGACTCTTTGAGGTATTGCTGCCTTCACATTGAAGTCATTAAATGTTATATTATTCATAAACAATGATGAGGCACATTGAACATTGTTAGAGAAAGTCTAAGGCTCAATTTCGTGCACACCAGCTTCTTCCCTCTTTGTCTTTCTTTCTCTCTATGGGAATTGTGACTCCCAGTTCCAGAGGGTCATTTTTGGTGCGTGTGACTCAAACTTAGATCACAAACTTTTTAGAGGGGCAAATATATAATATAAATAATAATAGCTTAAAATGTGGACCAGTTATAACTGATGACTCTGTCCTGTAGGTACTTGGTAGATATAAAATGTTCTCTCTTCCAGAAAATGAATTCATTCCTGATTCATTCATTGTATGATTACCTATCATTGGGTGATTTTAAATTTTCTTCCTTGTTTCGATAACACTTCTTTCATTTATAATAGTGTTTTATCAGGATTAATGTGCTTTACCGTTCACTCTTCACCTGCATCCATTCCCCATTTGATTTAGTAAAAGTGTAATCAGATGTAATGATCTGTGTGCGTCTGTATTGCAAATTGAGACGATGGTCAATAATGTATTTTTGTTTAAAAAAACCAAATTTGGATCGATTGCAAACTCATTGTTTCCCGCATTTAGCAAGTTGACTCTGATTAATCTATTAATTAAGCATGTATAAAATAAAATGGGACGAGTGATATACCTTATAATTTGGCAATACCTTATTTAGTCTGAAATCTTTCAGTTAAAAAAATCCTGAATTTATATGCAAAAGGAATTAAATAATAATAAGTTTGACCTTGTTTTCCGAATTCAAATGATTCGTAAAACCAACTACCCAGACTGTTGATGTTTGATATTGATGTATTCACCAACATAAAAATACGAACCATTATATTACATATATGATAAGTCAAACTCAGCGTCCTGATATTTCAGTCGTATAAGGGGACTGATGAATTTGTATTGGTAGAGGATGGCTCAAAACATATACATAGAAACAAATGAGCTCGATACAATAATTCTTGTTGCATATCTTTTGTATGAAATGAGTTGAATCCGTCAAGGGAATTTTAATTGATTGGTGAGAGACCATGTTTGTAGGTCCACTAAGAAACAGAGTCTTATTGAGACTACATATAAGAAAAAAGTGTAAATATTTATATTGTAAAAAGAACACACCACATTTTTAATATAGAGAAAGATTGAACAAATGAACCAAGGCCCTTTGGTCCAAGGAGCTCATAGGTAGGTCATACTTAAATAATTATTAATCATTTATTTTGTTTATATCTTGGAGTGAAGTTATAGCATTCCAAATTTTGGTTATGAGGATTGTAGTAATATGTATTGCTTTTATATTTAGAAAAAGGGTTGACCAAATGACATTCTATCAGAATTTCCCATGTCAACCAGTGGCATTTTCGATGGGGGATTTCAGCTCAAGAGTAGAAGATAGGGAGGCATTGGACAAAAGAAAAAGAAATGAAAGGATAAGAAGACCCATGAACGCATTTATGGTATGGGCCAAAGTAGAAAGAAAAAGACTGGCAGATGAAAACCCAGATTTGCACAATGCAGATTTGTCCCGCATGCTTGGTATGGTTCAATTGATTGATTATGATGAGTTATACTTATATGAACACATTTGATTATAATATTATTATTACTACTCTTAAAGGTACAAAATGGAAGTCGTTAACTCCTGCAGAGCGAGCACCAAGTGTTCAAGAAGCTGAGAGATTGAGATTAAAACACATGCAAGACTTTCCTCATTATAAATACCGTCCAAGACGAAAAAAGAAGGAACGATCCAAGGGGGACAAACCAAATGAAAGTAACAATAATGCCTCCTCATCGTATTCCCCAAATTTTCATGGCCACGAGGGAAGTTCAACTGATAAATCCTGCCTCTCAGTTGACACTCCAGAGCCATCCCCAAATGAAGGCTCATCAGATTATTTTAATACTTCTCACCAAATAACATTTATGCCAACCCCAGAAACCTCTCCTCAGCTCTCAAACTCTTCAATGACTTATAATAATAGTACTAATTCAAGGCCAAATCCGGATCATTCATCATCATTTAATGTATCTCAACAAAGCTCATCTGCATCAGGTAATGTTTAGATGCCTTTCAAAATATCTAGAGATGTATACTCATGTAAACTTTTCTTTTTAATACAGAGATGTGTAGCATGGACGAGGTAGCATATCAGTATCCTAACTACGGGGATGCCTACTTCTGGAAAAACTATGATCACTTGGGATTTAACTATGCTACAGGAGGCTATAGAGCCCCACCTCCACCTGTTCCAACTGCTGCTGCAAGTAAATGGGGTTCGGAACCTATTGTTCAACAGTGTGTCGATTACAGTGGGAGCAGTGGGAGTAATAGTAGCAGTACGAGCAGCGGCAATAACACGGATATGAATTTGAACCGCTATGGAAAGCTCTACTCTCAGCCCTCTCTTCAAGACTCGACTTCAACTCTATATAATCCTCACCAAAATCAATGGTTAGGAGCAGCTGGCGGGAGTAGTAGCGGAGAAAATAGTAGTTCTTTTGGGTTTGCTATTGCTGGTGTGAGGGAGTCCCACTCCCATCTTCACCACTATCCCCCACACAATTCCCATCATTCTCATCATCATGAGTCATGAAGAATTTGCTTGAATCAAAAATGAGAATTGATTTACTGCTGTTGTTGTTTTGTTTTAATTGTAATTCCTATGTATTATAGTTCAAAAAAAATTGCAAAATTTCTACAAAAAGTCCTTCATAAGTTTCTAAATAGATATTGCAAATCTCTATTTAATTCATTTGCAGTATTTAATTACATATTATTATACTATCATTATTAATCATATTTTTATTTTTTTCCTTTTACCAACTTAATATATATATTATATATAATTATTATTATTGGGTATACCTATTTTTATATTTTGTATCTTTAATAGTTTGTACTGTTTAAATAAAAATCTTTCTGTAAAATGTATTATTAAAATATTGAGTTGATGCATTATTTTTTCTTTTATTATACTATCCATTTCGTTCATAGATAAGAGAAAATTAGTTGTAAATTGTCACTAGAATTTTTTGCAAATAAGATAATTAACGATAAGAAAAATCCCTCATTCAAAATGATAATTATTTCATTAATAGGTTGCATACACCATACTACAAGGATTTTTTAGAATTTCTTGACACAGATTCTACCTAAATTTAACAAAATACTATTTTGTAATTAACATAAAAAAAAAACTAATCACGATAAAATTTGGGAAGGGATGTGTACAACCCAGTTATTTTATTACTGTCATTAAATATGAGGACTCAGATTCCAACATACATATTGAGTTAATTCGATATCATATTTAAGAATTCACGAAACCTCTTAATGAAGTGCTTACACAAGATTCTCTAACATCCCTTTTAAAGGGCATTAATTAATACATTACTATGGCTTGATATACACTCATTATGTGCCCAACGGCCAAATTATAGACTCAAATTACTTTATCTATGTTATGAAGATGTTTTCACATCATTTTGAGGAAATTAACCGGAACTGAAGGTGGGAAATTGTACCCTTCACATGGACAATACCCATCCTCACACTTCCAAGCAAACTAAAATTTTCTTAGACTCCCGTGGGATCAAGACCATATCCACCTCACCCTTCTCTCCCGATTTGTTACCCCCTGACGTCTTCTTCTTGTTCCCTCAAGCCAAAAAACTTTTCGCTCGAACATCATTTTGGACCGTGGCAGAGGTAAAATAAGCTTGGGAAGAGGTCACAAACTCTAAGTCGGAAATTGACTTCGGAAAGGGTATGAACGGGTGGATTCGGCGATGGAAAAAGTGCGTCGACACTGACAGAGGATACGTCGAAAAATAATATTAGTCATGTTTTCTTTTTAATTAATTAGTTACCTCCGAAATAAAAAATTTGCATATTCAACCATACAACCCTCGTAGTTCCAACTGCTAGATTTCCTAAAAGATTAAATTACAATAAGTAATAAAACTAAATCTATATATATCTATATATGTATTTATTTTTAATTTAGAACGTATTCGTATTTCTTCAACAACGAATCTTCCGATACGGATTCATAAAATTTTGATGCCTCTCTTTCTTCCACTAGTTGTATTCATAATTTTGAACCAAATGATTTTGTTTCTAAAGATCTGGTGATACAGGCTAGGAAAAATTTATTGTTTGTAGCTTCAGTGGTTAAACTTAACAATAAAATGATTATTTAATTATTGAACTAATTAACTTCTTTCCAGAGCTCTTGATAAAACTCAAGTACTCTGAGTACTTTGTAAAGTTAGTCGAAATCAAATAATTCAAAACACTACCTGAGGAGAAATAACATAAATGAAGAAGATAAATTTGACGAAAAAGAATTTGTAGGAGTTTAAATAAAAATTGAAACCTGAAATTTAGAATACTCTATTAAAATATGGAAATACAATTTAAATAAAGTTTTTAGTTGGAAATATCAGATATTAATATAAACTACTGCCAGGGAACAGAACCAGCATTGCTGATGACATATTTCATGAAATATTTTTGTATAGTAAGTGGGAAATTGTTATTTCTATAAAGGAGACAAAAAATCTCTAGATTTTAAATAAATACCTTATATGATGAACATTTGCAATGGGTAATAATCCCGTTGTGGGATTGTTTTCCCTCCATATTCCCTCCTCAACTTTCCCATTTCTTCTAAGATTATTATTAATGAAATCCTTCAGACAGTAATTTTTCCTCTCTTCCTTTAATAAGAAATTGTAAAGGGCGAGAGAGTTCTTTATTTATTGTTTTACTCGACTCGGTTTTCTGTTTATGAGAGAGCATCACGACGAGCTTTTTGGGATAAACAAAAACACTATGTATTCTCCCTTCAGCTGATTTTCATCATTTGACTCCTTTGATTTAAAGCAGCTGACCCTACGTATTATGAACTCTAAAAGGGTATTATTATTATTTCTGATGTTGATGCATACAAAATATATTAAATCAAGAATTGCACGCCCTTTTTTTGAATTTTGAATATATTAGGAGTAGTAGGAATGTAAATCATATGCAATTCGGGCGTGTTATAAAAAAAGAAAGAGAAAATCAACCTGGCAACCCTGACAATTCAATGAATGTCGAGGGGGGAAGTAGCTTGTGCTGTCATGACGTTTTACTGAGCTACAAGCTGCTATTCTCCATTATATATACAACAATAAATAATAACATAGATGAGAGGCAGAACATTAACTGAAATTAATGTCAGGAAATTATATATTTTTAACTAATAATAATTATACGAGGACTTGAGCCCTTTTTGTTTACATTTTATTTGCTTTATTAAACTTAATGCATGTATTCCTTCATGCGATATCTTTACTATCAGGTAGATGTTCTCCCCTCAGTAATAAAGGAAAAATGATAACAGCTTCGGAAAACAAAAAGACTTGTTTGAAGAGCCAACTCCACTTTTTTATCACACGCCCGAATTGCATATGATTTTCATTCCTAAGGAGTAGTAACGATTGGTTTATGATTGGTAAAATTTATAAATATATAGTATATCTAAATAATAAATTATGCATAATATTAAAAAGTTGGCAACATGGAAAATACAGAAGAGTAGCTACCAGTTGTTTTTCCAAATTTTTCCTTTCCCTTTTGAGAGTCGAGGTTGCGAGTGGCCAAAAAAAGCTCGACGTGCATAAAGATTTCCATCTATCTAAAATAATTATTAAACATAAAAGTGTATAAATTAAATCTAATTTAATTGAAATACCTTGCTCTTTATATACCAAAATTATTTTCAATTACGACAATTAAATATTTGTTTCTCTTTGTCGTGATTCCTTTTGAGATATGACCTCATTAAACTAGATAATGACAGTGCTATTATTATACTAAATGTTAAACATGCCTGAAGGACATCCCATATTGCAGAGTATGTGTCAATCAATACTTGATTAACTATATGTACTTTTAGCAATCAAGAAACCGAAGGATCATATGCAACAAAAAGAGTGATTGTTATTTTTGTAATTATTGAACACGTAGCAAAATATTTTATTGTGAAGGTATGTTTTTCCCTGGAAGTTATTGACATTGACACTCTTTTCGAGCTTCTGAAAAGCCTACAATATAATATATAAGTACAAATAGTTAATAATTTAATTTTTTTAAATATCTTTCATTTAATACCAGGAACAGAAGGAAATCAAAAATGCTTCGTCTAATCCTACAAATAGCTTTGATGCATTGAAGACTTGAGAAAACTGAACATTTGGAAGATAGTATGATACTATCCAAAGTACATTACTAATAGGATTTTGTAACCTCGAGAGCATTCTAGAAATAAAGAAACTCAAAGATAATTTTCATGCGGCGATGAAAATATCACTTAAATTTCCTGAGTTGGATAACCATATAATTTCAATTCAATCATGATTTGTATTTTTTGTTTTTAATCTTCAATTTTAATTGTTTACGTTGTAATTTAAATGATTATTGATTCGATCTTGAGAGTAGGTTACCCTGAATTGAGCATAAAAACAGTTTCAGTTTCTTAAACACTCTCCCTTCCTCTCTAATTAAGTTCTTTGTCTCTTTGGAAATAGAAGGAGAAACCAAACCAAAATGAACCATATTAGTGAAAAATGAAAGATTTTGTTAGAAGATCACCGAGAAATTGTAGGAGGAATTGCATTTCATATTGCCATAGAAATAATAAAGACAAAAAGGGAGGGAAAATGCGAAAAAGAATAGTGCATTAGCCCTTCAGTGAACCCACCTTTATTCGCAACATTAACTTTAGTAAGCATTATGATGAGTCTTCTTGTAATTGTAAGTGAAGGAGTGTTTTATTATATTATCACTTATGACTGTATTATGCTCAATTTCATGACAACCATTGCGCATTAAGATAAATGTATCTATCGAAAGGTTTCGTGAATAGGTAAAGTACATAGAAATAAAGCCAGGGATTGTCCTGATAATTTATAATGTCATAAATTTTAACATAAAAGTGTGTACTATTAAATATTATATTTAAGAGCTAGATACAAGGAAGAAACCGGAACCTATAAAATAACTTTAAAAAGTTTAAAAAAATTCGCTTAAGTTGATGAAGGAAACGAAGGAAAAGAGCTTTAAATAAGGGCGAACCATGAATAAAAGGACTTTTTCCACGAACTAGCTCAACGATAATGCAGATTAGCTTCTCATAGAGGATCTTAGAATTTCGAAGACTTGACTATATTATAAGGGGTAGGTCTCCTTCCGAAAGTTGATCCTCTTCTCTTTTCTAGATATATATGTAATTGAATATATATATAAAGCATTTGCAATTTAGATATTCTTGTACATACAAGGATTGAAATCGATAACTAATTTCAAAGGATAGATTCATCAACTTAAGTGAAAAATTCAATAAATTTTTTAAGCATTTTTATTAGAATACCCTCAAAAGAAGATTAAATTGGTTTTTTAATTTGAAAATAATCAGGGAGTATATTTTTGTTGGCTTCGAAACAATTTTGGAGAATATAAAATATGACCTCAAAATGGAAGGATTGTTTGAAATACCCGCATGGTATTCTTATTATATAACAACAACGATAAAATACTATTGATGTATAATTGTACAAACGTCAAATTAATTAGCCAACAAGAATTTTTTATCAAAAATGATGTTATTCACCACAATGGGTTGCGTGACTTAAGCTTGCGTCCCTCCAGATGTAATAGAACTTATTGAAAGAATACATAATATTTTTGTACATCTCAAAAAGTGTGACAAGGAATTTTTAGTGATTTTGACAAAAATTCTACCTAAATATAAGAAACTACTATTTTCGCGGAATATTATAGTAATTTACATCACAAAAACTATACACGATAAAATTTGGGTAAGGCGTGGGTAAAACCCAATTACTTTATCAGTCGTTAAATATGACTCATATTCCAACATGCATATTAAATTGATTCGATATCATGTTTTAAAATTCACAAAACCTCTTATTTGCAACATAAACTTTAGTAAGCATTATGAGCCTTCATGTAATTTTCCTAATATAGTTTGAAAGTTAAAGGGTGTTTTATTATATTATGCACAGGCTTATCACTGTATTATGCACAATTACATGACAACCAATGAGCATTAAGATAAATGTATCGATCAAAAGGTTTTGTGAAGACATAAAATACATAGAAATAAAGCCAAGGATAGTCCTGAGCTCTATTACTTTCTGATGTAATATATTTTAACATAAAAGTGTGTACGATTAAATGTTATATTTAAGACAGATAAAAACATATATGTAATATTGCGTGTTAAGTACTAGTATTTTGAATCAAAATGGGACAAGGGGCATCCTCAGATCCGGAATTGATGAAAGCAAGTACGGCATATTTTGCTCTCATATTCAAGCCAACTGATAATTTGCAAATTGTCAACGCTGGGAAAGATGTTGTTCACATCTTTGAAAAGATTTTATCACCACATAACTTTATTCAAAGAACTAGATACAAGGAAGAAACCGGAACGTATAAAATAACGATCTATGGAACCCCTTTTAGCGTAGCTGGAGGCTCCACAGTGGATTTCAAAATTTCATTTTTGCATATACTCAATCAACTTTATTTTGAGCTTCAAATGGTTCCTTTCGTGGCCTCTGATCTGTGTTTACATACAGACACAAGTACAGTTTTTTTCGAAAAAGAGTTTGAAAACACATCAAGAGGACAGTATGTGTGTGTAGCTCCAAGTGGCCATGATTCAATTGATTTAATTGATTTTCCTTCAAATGTCCAAACTCAAATAATAAGTATTATTCAATCCTCATGGGGAACATCTGATGTAACAGAAAAAAGAAGTAATTGTTATAGAGTAAAAATGGTGGGCAATCCTTGGAGCTATGGTGGCAGTGGGGAAAATGCGACTCAAATTCGTCGATTAATTCTCAAAATCGTGCAAACAATGAAGTTCAATAGCTATAGTTATGTTGTAAATATTTCAATGAAAGGAACATGTGATATGATGTACTTTCAATATGATCCGATCATCATTCCCGATTCTGCACAAAATTTTATTATGTATCTAAGCAAACGTGATCGAGTGCGTCTCCTTGATGCTCCACGGCATGTTGAGAGAAGTATTAAATCAGCTATAGAGGCAAGTTGGTATGGTGGAATCACAAATGAAAGGGTTCACTATGAAGCCTTGGAGTTTAAACTCAAAGGTAATCCCTGGTATGCACATTCCTACGATGCAACTCCCTCGAGAGTTCTTATTTCAAACATTTTTAAAGAAATGAGAAAATTGAATATCAAATGCATTGGAACTTTTGACATTTCACGAAGGACAGATGATAAATCTGTTTTTCTCTTTGAATCAAGTCCTGTATTTGCGTTGCCTCCTTCCATAAACATAAGATGGACTTGCCTCTACTTCTGTGGAAGAAATAAGTTGATGCTTGTTGGAATACATACGGAGCTAGTTGATCTTATTGATAAATGTCTTGGGCCTATAATTGAAGGAAACGGAAAACACGAAGAGCACGTTTACCTCTGGAGATTTATCAGTAATGTCTTTTCGTCCTCTTCTTTCAACAATTCTCCTCAAGAATACTTGTACAAAAGATTGATAGTCGTTTATGAAAATATGAAAATGTTGGGTTGGGAATTAGTTTCGAGTGCTGATGTTTCATCCATTGTTGTCAAAAGAAATGATCACTATTACTCGTACGATGCCCACAGTTGGTATTTTCTTAATACCAGAGGAAACAATGTTCAGTCTTATTAATAGAACTACATAATTTTATTTCAATTAGCAAATTATTTGTTTCAATGTTACGTCCTAATTATAATGTGCTTATATATTATTTATTGTATTTTTATACTTTGCTTTGCCTATTTAGTATAGTTTGTATGTTAAATTTTATTACAGATGCTTACTCTTTAATTTATTAAAGATTATTTTATGTTCAACTTTGATACGAACTAATTTCGAAATAAAAGATTCTATCGTTAAAACTATTAGTAACTTAAGACCATTATAAAATTTGGGGTCATTATTTTTACCCAACATGTTTTCATCTTTAGTTGTGTCCCATTGATATATTATCTAGTCGATGAAAGCAATAATTAATCATTATTAACAATATTCATAAAAAACAAAAGATTAAAAGTTTTTATTAATATAAGCGTGGCCAAAACTAGTATTTTCGAAAGTTCCTTCTCATTTTTCTCCCTTAATTTATTTTTTTAAACAATTTAAAACATGTGACGTCACTTTTAATTGTAATGGTTTTAATTATTCTTAAAAATGATTTGATCATTTGCAGAGAAAACATAATAAACTTTACAAGAAATCCCCATGTTTTCAACCATGAAATAAAATGAGCCCTATTATTAGATACGAATTAACATAGGCAGAGGAGTTGCTTTAATATGTTCCGTCATTTTAACTGGATTTTTTATTTTTTATTGACAAAAAACAAACCCGATCAATCATTTGGGTTAGTTTTTTTAAGATAAAATCGGTATTGGACCCAGAAAATCAATATCGGTCAGGTTAAATAAGAAAAATTAATAAAAATACCAAACTAATTATACCAGAACAAATACTAAGTATTTTTCATATTTTATAAATTATTCAATATAATAATAGAACCCAGAATGCGTTACTATTAATCCATTATCGACTACTTTCCTTAGACGAGATTGAAATGCCTTACACTCTGCTTGCACCAAAGATTAGAGAAGTTCCGCCCATTCCATCTCAATTGAGACACAAATATCTATTAAATTTGAATTTTGACGAGTTTTTACGTTTGACTCGAGATAATCCTGCTCAAAGTAGTCGAGTGGGTTAAAATCTGGACTCGAATGGGTCCTCTAGATTTTTCCAAAAAAGGAATTTTTGCTTGAAGCCACATTTAGCATTGATTGCTGGTGTGTATTGATGTTCCGTCTTGCTGATAAGTTACCTTAATCGTTTTAAATTAGTTAAACTCAAACCACAGAAGTATCACAGGGTCCAAAAGATATCAAATGTAATCACCCGTCTTCATACGGAGGCTCGCTAGGATAAAAACTAAAGGAATATTTTCTCTTTTACTTGAAATCCCTGCGCAAATCATAAAGGATCGACTATTAATCGACTTTGGAATAGTTTTTTTGATCTAAGAATACATCTTTTGATGAGAAAGCCAATATTTTATCGTTCTGATTGTTGAATTTTTGATCCAGGTCCCATTTCTTCTCATCCGAAAAGACAATATTTCTTCTCCGCGTGAAAAATTCTAATAAAATTTTTGACTTTTTTCAAACTGTTTCATCCATGAGATTCTGAACATAACTAAACTTCAGGAAAACCATCTTTAAGTCCTTATAGATTATTCGATTCATCAAAGTCCTTGACACATTGATCTCCCTAACCATTTATGCCATTAATCTGTTGGGGCTTCATTAAATTTTTGCTTTGACTTTCCTGACCTTTTTTGCATTACGAGCGGAACTTGGGCCTCCAATTCTTGACTTGTCATTAACATTTCCAGTCTTTCGCATCTTCGTGAGGTTATATTTAACAGAAATGAGTCTAATTGACGGTATCAAAATTCGAAATTTTTGAAAATGTGATTTATTAAGACAATATAGATTTTCTACCGCTTTTATGAGTCAGTGTATCTCAACAAGTAAAAATAACTTGAATCACCTTTGTATTAAAAAAGAAGGTAACGATAGAACCCAAAATGCGTTAATATTAACCAAATTGCAGATTGGATACTTTACTGTCGAATTAATGGGAACCAAATGTAAGTGGTTTAAGACTTTAGGTCACCCCGGAATATATTATTATTGGGTATACCTATTTTTATATTTTGTATCTTTATTAGTTTGTAAGTTTTTATAATATCATACACAGACTTGTATTTATTTTATGCTCTATTACGTAACAACTATTTGGTTGTTGCGTAATGCGTGGCGTATTAAGATAAATGTCTCTACCCAAAGGTTTCGTGAATAGGTAAAATACATACATATATAGAACCTAGGATTGTCCTGAGCTTTATTAATTTATAATATAATATATTTTAACATAAAAGTGTGCACTATTAAATATTATATGAAAGACAAATAAGAACATGAATGTCATTATATTGCCTGTTAAGTACTAGTATTTTGATTCGAAATGGGACATGGGTCATCCTCAGATCCGGAATTGATGAAAGCAAGTACGGCATATTTTGCTCTCATATTCAAACCAAAAGATAAATTGCAAATTGCCAACGCGGGAAAAGATGTTGTTCACATCTTTGAAAAGATTTTATCACCACGTAACTTTATTCAAAGAACTAGATACAAGGAAGAAACCGGAACCTATAAAATAAAGCTCTACGGCTATCCTTTCATCTTATCTGGAGGCTCCACAGTGGATTTCAAAATTTCATTTTTGCACATACTCAATCAACTATATCTTGATCTTCAAATGGTTCCTTTCATGGCCTCTGATCTGTGTTTACATACAGACACAAGTACAGTTTTTTTCGAAAAAGAGTATGAAAACACATCAAGAGGACAGTATGTGTGTGTAGCTCCAAGTGGCCATGATTCAATTGATTTAATTGATTTTCCTTCAAATGTCCAAACTCAAATAATAAGTATTATTCAATCCTCATGGGGAACATCTGATGTAACAGAAAAAAGAAGTAATTGTTATAGAGTAAAAATGGTGGGCAATCCTTGGAGCTATGGTGGCAGTGGGGAAAATGCGACACATATTCGTCGATTAATACTCAAAATCGTGCAAACAATGAAGTTCAATAGCTATAATTATGTTGTAAATATTTCAATGAAAGGGTCATGCGATATGATGTACTTTCAGTATGATCCGATCATCATTCCCGATTCTGCACGAAATTTCATTATGTATCTAAGCAAACATGATCGAGTGCGTCTCCTTGATGCTCCACAGCATGTTGAGAGAAGTATTAAATCAGCTATAGAGGCAAGTTGGTATGGTGGAATTACAAATGAAAGGGTTCACTATGAAGCCTTGGAGTTTAAACTCAAAGGTAATCCCTGGTATGCACATTCCTACGATGCAACTCCCTCGAGAGTTCTTATTTCAAACATTTTTAAAGAAATGAGAAAATTGAATATCAAATGCATTGGAACTTTAGACATTTCACGAAGAACAGATGATAAATCTGTTTTTCTCTTTGAATCAAGTCCTGTATTTGCGTTGCCTCCTTCCATTAACATAAGATGGACTTGCCTCTACTTCTGTGGAAGAAATAAGTTGATGCTTGTTGGAATACATACGGAGCTAGTTGATCTTATTGATAAATGTCTTGGGCCTATAATTGAAGGAAACGGAAAACACGAAGAGCACGTTTACCTCTGGAGATTTATCAGTAATGTCTTTTCGTCCTCTTCTTTCAACAATTCTCCTCAAGAATACTTGTACAGAAGATTGATAGTCGTTTATGAAAATATGAAAATGTTGGGTTGGGAATTAGTTTCGAGTGCTGATGTTTCATCCATTGTTGTCAATGGAAAATATTCGCGCGATGCCCACAGTTGGTTTTTTCTTAATACTAGAGGAAACAATGTTCAGTCTTATTAATAGAACTACATAATTTTATTTCAATTAGCAAATTATTTGTTTCAATGTTACGTCCTAATTATAATGTGCTTTTATATTATTTATTGTATTTTTATACTTTGCTTTGCCTATTTTAGTATAGTTTGTATGTTAAATTTTATTACAGATGCTTACTCTTTAATTTATTAAAGATTATTTTATGTTCAACTTTGATACGAACTAATTTCGAAATAAAAGATTCTATCGTTAAAACTATTAGTAACTTAAGACCATTATAAAAATTGGGGTCATTAGGATTAAATATATTTACCCAACATGTTTTCACCTTAAGTGGTGTCCCACTGATATATTATCTAGTCGATGAAAGCAATAATTAATTATTATTAACAATATTTATAAAAAACAACTATTTTTTTTCCAAAAAATCGGAAACACGAGGTATCGGAGCCACAAAATCAATATTGGTCAGACTAAATAAGAAACATCAATAAAAATACCAAATTTATTACACTTTGATACTTTTCAATGCACAATTTCAAGTAATAATAAGAGTCGTATATTTTGACAGGTAAAAAAGTATCAATATATAAAAAAAATATAAATTACGATTATCATAAGTTTTTTTTTTGATATAAACAGAAGCAATGGATAAAAAACAAAGTATGTAATCAAAACGAGGACTGGATAAGTGTTCATAGAAGTGGTTAAATAACCTATGCCTCAAATGTAGCTTTAAGGATATGATCAAACTCTTCCTTGTGCTTGGAGGACACTCCAACAGCTGGTTGACATAATTCTGATCTTCCAACGTATGAAAGATTCACTCCAACAATATTTTGAAATCTCGGAGAGACGAATGTCCACGCTCCCATGTTTCTATGTTCCTCTTGGCTCCAAATAAAACCTGAATAAAATAATTCGATCAAATTAGTTAGCTACTATGTAATATAAATTTTATAAGCGCCATACTTTCAGCTTTCGAGTATTTATCTACAACATCTTGCAATAATTTAGATGGAAATGGACAGAGTTGTTCGATGCGAATCAATGCAGCATCCTGTATATTATTGGACTTGCGGTAGTTGTTTAAGGCATAATAATGTTTTCCCGAAACGAAAATAACTTTTTTGGTTTTTTCCACGTCGGAAAAGGGATCTTCAATAACAGGGATAAATTTTGTACCAGGTTGCATTGATTGAAGATCTGACATTGCATCACTCATTCTGAGACAAATTTTAGGAACAGCCATGACCAAAGGTTTTCGAAAATTCCTGATCATCTGGTAAAAGAATAGTTTATTGATAACTATAAAATTAATAATTGAAATATAAATGACTTAAAAAGAATTCCAATCACCTGTCTCCTTAGTAAATGAAAGTACTGGGCTGCATTGGTGGGATAAACGATGTGCCAATTTACATTGTCTCCATCGATTTGAGATTCCTTTGAATCAGACATTTGTAAAAACCGCTCAAGTCGACAAGATGAATGCTCAGGCCCAGCACCATCCATTCCATGAGGTAAAAGCAAGATTATACCAGATTGAAGACCCCATTTAGATTCACCACATGATACAAAAGTATCCAAGATTATTTGAGCACCATTGAAGAAATCTCCAAATTGAGCCTCCCATATATTCAAAAGTTTTGGACTTTCAATGGACATACCATACTCAAAGCCCAATACGGCCTCTTCTGACAAAATACTATTTGCTAATTCCAACTTTCCCCTAAGTAAAAAACAAGCAACAGTCAATTATTATTTGAGAATGGAATTGTGTTTTACTTTAAATTCAAATAATTGAGAGGAATATGAATTCCATTGGTATCTTGATCAACCAGCATGCCATGTCTATGAGAAAACGTAGCTCTTCCGACATCTTGGCCCGACATTCGTACATTGAAGCCCTGATAAAGTAAACTACCAATAGACAGTGCTTCTGCAGTACCCCAATCAATCCCTTCACCTTTTTCTAGTCTTTTAATACGATTTTTGACGTGGTGTTTCTCAAGATGGGGATGAATATTCTGAAATAATCATTCAAATTAATTTTATTATATGAGTATTAACCCTTCATTTTATCTAGTTATAGAACTATAATGTACTTACAAAATCATCTTCAAAGCTTACTGATTTAGCTCCAATATATTTCAAAATATCATGACTGACTCCAGTATCCCAGAGAGTTTGCTCATTGGGAGCTTCTTGCAAGTCACTCCATTCCTTGACAAACACAGTTTTGGAAGGTTCGTAACTATCTGCATTATTAAACTCAGAAACAAACAGATCATTGAATTTCTGTTTGAAAGTGGAAACACTTTCTTTTGTTAAAACATTTTCGTTTATGAGTTTATTTAGGTACATATTTGGAACGGATCTGAAGGTGAAAATTTAAAAATTAGAATATAATTAATTAATTAATTTTTCAACCACCATTTGGCACTTACACTTTTTTATTAATTTTACTATACAAATCTGGATTTGTGAAGGTTGGATCATCCAGCTCATTGTGTCCCCATTTTCTATAGCAAAGTATATCAATGAACACATCTTTTCTGAAGATTCTTTGATACTCCATTGCTAATTTTGTTGCTCGAACAACTTCCTGTAAAAGATAAAAAAATTGTATGCAGACAAATATTATTTTATTTCAATGAATTACTTCCGGAAAATCTCCATTCACGTGTATAACTGGAGCGTTAATTTGTTTGGCGATACATGTGCAATATGAAGAGGTTCTACCGCGTTCTGGTGGAGTTGTGAATCCGATTTGATTGTTGACAACCAAATGAATCGTACCACCATTTTCAAAATGTGGAGCATTTGATAATTGAAGAGTTTCTTGATTAATTCCTTGACCAGATATAGCTGCATCCCCATGTATCTATGTACAAAAAGGATCACATAAATAATTATTTTCAAGTGAATCTCCAATTTACCAAAACACAAATGGACTTTTCCCCCATAATTTCTTCCTTCGAACCATAATATCCAGCTTCCTTTAATAGATGTCTGGCACGAGTTTTCCCGCAAGCCACTGGATTGACTGCTTCTAAATGCTAAAATAATGTGTGTCAAAAGCATTTGTAATTAACTTTTGCCTTGCACTTACTGAAGGATTTGGTAGGAGAGTGACCTCAGTGGAGTTCCCGTTTTCACTTGGTATGATAGTTGAAATAGCTTTAAATTTATAAAATAAATAAATATTCATATAATTTCTAATAAGTACGGAGCAATTACCCAGATGTGACAAAACATCACCGGCGCCAGATAATTCAGAAGATAGCTCTCTATTGCCTTTTATTTTACTGATAATCCCGGAGTAAGGAAAATTTAAAAGTCCTGTCAAAAGATTTAGTCTACCACGATGCGGCATTCCAATGATTACGTCCTCGATTCCATCTATTTAAAACAAGGTTTATATATAAACGAATAAACTTCAGTGACTTCCACAAGGCAAATAAACATTGTATTTTTTAGGTATGTACTCACAGTCAGTTGATGATTTAAAAAGTTGTAGAAAGAATCCCATCATGGACTCCGCTCCTTCCCCTCCATATCGTTTTAAATTTGAGAATTTTAAAGCTAAGAATTGATCGAAAAGCTCGGATTTCAATAGTTCCATTGCCAACTTTGTTTTTTCGCTGGATGTCATGTCCTCCTCCATTAATTGTTCGTAGCGTTTAAAGAACCAGATGGACTCATATTCGCTCTATAATTTAAGTTTTGGGGAAAAGTGAGGGTATCAATTTGAATACATGTTATTTGTTAATAAATCCTCTCTTGGTACCTCTGGTGTAAAAACCTCAATCCCGATCTTTCCACAATAAACATCCTCAAGATATTGTTGAATATCATCCAAATGGGTGATGACAGACTTTTCCAGAATTCCATTTACATCATAATGACCCTCTCCAAGACCGTAGCTTGCCGGGTTAATGATGGACCTTTGATTATAATTCATTTAAAATATTTTTTTAAGTTGAATATGTATTTATTTGAAATTACTTGTCCAGGGACTTGGGTTTTTCCAAAGGGTTAATTGTTGCAAATTTATGCCCATGCTTTCTGAAGGCATCGACAAACCGATATATATTAGGATTGGCGTTTCTTTTGGCCCGGACATCTTCTGCATATGTATATATTTTAAATAAAAAATAAAATCGTCAAAATGTGCAATTGCAACTCTCAAAAATTACCGCTCATAAATTCAAAACACTTTTTATCATCTTCAATGTACGCATGTCCAAACACTCTTGACTTTGTTTCATACCACCTTTTGGTAGTGGATAAAGTCCCAGATCTAAATTTGAGCATGATAACCCACTTCTCTACCCATTAGAGGACTAGTGATAGATATGTTTTGTAGTCTGTATTGTTATTATTGTTTAGAAAGTTGATGGCGTACCCTTCATCAACGCTGTGAATTTGCAAATATCTGCTGCCCCATCTTTAGACGTGTTCTCAGTAATATTCAAGTATTATATACACATAGCTATAAAATCTGCCTTTCCAATGTTATGCTATAAATGTCGTTACTTGTTTGCTTTATATACACTGACTTTGCTAATTATTCAGAATGAGAATATTAATGGAGAGGGGGGGGGGGGAGGAGGATGAGCACTTCCCCAACACCTTCTATTAACACGTTGCCAATACCAAAGCCACTCTTGTACTGTGTACGATTCTTGAATTATTTATTGAAATCATTATTATTATTTATATTTCATAACACTCCATAAATGAACTTTGACAACATGGAACTCGATTCATGGGGTCAAAGTACGCAAAGATGAATATCATGAATATATAATTCAAACCACACTAATTCCAGAAAGACAGGACACATATAAAATAATATATATGAAATATCTATCCAGTTTATCTTTCGTGAAGGCACGAACAGGAAAAACGTGCCCAACCAAAATGAAGATGATTGATGATGAAGAAATTAATTTCCAATTTCCTTCAAGTGATGTCTTGTTAAAGAGGTTTAGTGATCTGGGAGCGTACAACAAGACGTTAGATAATATTCTTCCTAGACGTATCTATAGGAATTTTTGGGACAAAAAAATAGGTGTAAGTCATTCTCTGTTAATATATGTATGGAAAAGTATTTAATAAATCACGCAACCTTTTTATTATTTTGAAGATAAATTAACTTATTAACCCTAATATATAACAAAAAACAATATTTGAACGACAAAAAAAAATTGAAATAACATAAAATGTTACTCTTACCTCATTTGAAGAACTCTAAGTGTTTTTTTGTCCAAGGTCTTTTATGGAAAAAAGTACAACACAATATTAAATTTTTCAAAATGGGCTATCAACTTTTACCTATGTGTGGATGTGTACTAGGCAACTAAAAACATGTTTTACTTCACAATATGAATTTTAAGCTTAAAAGCTATTTTGGGGATTGCAAAATTACACTGTCATGCTTTAATTTAACTTGACGACTATAGGTCACAAATTAAAATTATTATTATTTAATTGTGTAAATGGGTTACCACTTTTTTACTAAAATGATGAATTCAATTCTCTTCACAAATGAAGCATTCGCGACTACCTACAGGTTGCGTGATTTAGCTAGTGATCCTCCAGATATTAAATTAGTAGAACTCGTTGTATGTTATTATATGGGAATGTTATGTACCTAAGAATCGGTGACTTTATTTAATATTTGTTAATTATATAAACTATAAAAAGCAACGACAGAAAGGCAACATTTCTACAGCTGAAGAGTTTCTATTCTTAGTGAAGATCTTCCAATGCATATTATTGGTAGAGAAGTCCTCTCTAAAATTGCAGGTCCTAAAAGGTATACACATAATCCGAGGATTATATTACATGATATATTGATTAATTAATTAATTGTACAGGTGTCACCTTTGGAACGCTGCTCGATACAATTCCCGACAGCCTCCAAGATATTTTGGAAGAACTAAAACCCAAATATTAGATAGTTGCATGAAATCAAGCGTTGTCACCTGTGCCTTTATTTCAGTTCTGATTTTACCCGTGGGAGCTTCCGTTATTTATAGGTGCGTTGTCGGTTTGTTCATTTTTATAATTTCCATTTCTTACAAGAATGTCCTTCATTTTTGTGTGCTATTGACCTTTGATTCAAGGTATTGGAAAAGGAGCCGAGGAAACGCACAACAAATCCAAGACCAGAAAACGGATCTACTCTCAGAAGGAAAATACAATAAAGCCTAAAAATGGCAAAATCCCCTGCATTAGTCCAGTATATCATTGTTCGCGAAGATTTAGTAAAAACTTTAGCCTGGCCTCTTGGGGCTGTTATAGCACAGGGATGTCATGCATGTGTTGCGGCTATCCACGAATTTTATCATGATGAGGATACAGTCAAGTACTTGAGCGATATTGATAATATGCGAAAAGTGGTCTTGAAAGTGAGTAATTAATTATATTATTATGCATATTTATTTACGTATGAGACACAAAAGAGAGGCTAAGTGATGATTTTTCTTATATAAAATGAACCTGGGTTACATTTGATTTATTCAACTCATTAATCATTAGTTAATTTTATCATCAAAGAAAAATAATAGATTAAATCAGAAATGTCAGTACGGAGACAAATAAAGTATTTTAAATCAATTGAAGGCTCTAGTGCAGGGGCTTGAAAGTTACGGACCGCGGGAAGTGCCAGTAAGTCAGTCGAGTTATAGATCTTTATTCTTTAGCAATACTTTATTTCATAATAATGAATATTTGTGATAGGCCCCGAAAGTTTTTCTATTTAAGGCGGCGAGAGTAGGCCCAAAAGTCGCCCAAATCGTTTGTACTTAAGTAACTTCTTGAATATTACATGAAATGGATTAATCAGAAATTCATTAAAGAGCTGAAACCCACAGCTTCCAAACAAAATGTCAAGCGCCCGATAAGAATCCTTAACTAAGAAGAAATCGTCCATCTAAATATGTAAATTTTCATCCAATTTCAAGCATAAATTCAATAGACTCAAAGTAGAGAAACTAAAGAACGTCATTGGACTGAATTAGTTGCGTGCAGAAGGATTTCAGCTGATTTCGTAATCCTTCTGCTCGCTAGTACTTTTGTAGATATACCGTGAGTCTTAGATTTCTAGCGAATTTTTGCTTGAAGTTAGATGAAAATTTACATATTAAGATGGACGATTTCTTCTTAGTTAAGGATTCTTATCGGGCGCTAGACATCTCGAGTCCTTGAATATTCAAGGAGATATTTAAGTACAAACGTTTTGGGCCTACGCCCCCAGGAGTCCCTTTAGGTCAAAACAAAGACTGGAAATGGAATTTGCATTAAATACACTAGCAAATCAACATTTTTTAATGCACAAAATGAGTATCCTTCTAGGCTTAAATTGAAGTTGGAAAATGGGCCAAATTAGCTCAAAAAGTAGGGTCTGATTTCTGGGGGAAAAAATTACAGATTTGATTTTAGCGTGCAAAACTGAATAACTTTTACTATACTTATACTCCTAAGGATTTTTGACATTTCAAATTTTTGTCCTATGTAATTAGTATTGAGATCAGTTACACCAAAATTAGTTTGATTTCCCTACTCTATACAATAGCTAACAATCCTAGATATCTATATATGTAATCCAACTCAGAAATTTGCATATAAAGTCCTTTCGGGAACAGAGTGTCTGAAATTGATCCAATATTGATTTTGTATTGATGCACCACAATTTTGTCATCAAACGTTATGTAGTATTAATGCCCTCATTCTTTCCCTTCCAGATTCAAGACGAAGAAACGTTGTCAACCTTGTCCAAAAAACTGAATGATAACGAAATTAAGCATAAACTCTGGACTGAGCAACCGGAAAATTATCCAACTTGTATCGCACTGAAACCTTATGAGAAAAGTCGTGTACATCCATTTTTAAAACACTTAAGGCTGTGTGATATTAAAATATAAAATATGTCTTTATAGTTGACGCTCTCAATTCTGTTTTCAAGAATCTTTGAAATCATGTTTTGAGACGGCAATAAAGCTTTAGACGTCCCACTTATTTATTGAGAATTCAATCAGAAATTGTAGTTGTAGAATGAATATAAAATGAATGATAATTAATACATTGCTCTCACTAAGACATTTTGTTCCTAATAGTCCACCAATTTCGGTCTTTTGGAATCATCCTCACTTTCATATCTACAAAAAGGAGAAATAGTTCTAAAATGTTCATCTCCTCTTTGAACTAGAGGTTAGAAAAATTGTGAAACAAACCTATTTCTACGACTCCTGGACCTTCTTCTGCTACTGGATCGACTTCGGTAACGACGATCCTCATCTCTCGATCTTCTGCTGCTGCTATAGTATCTCTCACTATCGTCGCTAGACTCGCTATAGTCTCCCCTGTGTCTACCAAATCTTTCTCTTTTTTTATACTTAGAGAAGACTTCTTTTAGCTCTTCATCCCGGCAGTTTTGCTCTTCTCTTTGCCTTTGCTTCCTTTCATTCTCGGCTTTTTTATCGGCTTTAACTAAAATTCAAAATAAAAAGCTTTTGCTAAAGAAATTTAATCCAAATGAAATGATTGTAGCCTTACATTGCTTCTTTAGTTGTGCTTGAAGCTTGCGTTGAATTTTTGCCTTGACTGTATCTGATTTGCCCTATAAAAATACAAAGAGGTGTTGAATGGAGGTTAAAATAGATTATATGTGATTTATTTTATTTTTAAAATTTGATTCAAGTTTTACAGATAATTCAACTTCAAAATAGTAAATATAATCAAAGGACGTCATTTATTGTATTGAAACATCCCTCTGAGATCCTTGACATAGTAATAACTTATATTACACTGTAGTAAGTCAACTATGAAGGATCGCATCCTAACAAAAGTTGAAATCCTAAGTCTTGGAACAATCGATTTAAATCCCTAACTTATGTAGTAAGTGGCATTTGAGCAAGTGAATGCCCGTGTACCGCACATACAATATATATGTCTTGACTAAAAATCTTATGTGCCAAATAGAAAATTATCCTCTTAGGATTTAAGCCCTGTATTTAATATAAATATCACTTAAATAAAGGATACTTTATATTATAGTTAGCCTTCTGTAGATATTAGTTACCTCTGACTAGCAATAATTTGTTCTATATTACTTTAGAAAGTGTACTTCGGCAAAAAAGATTGATAAAAAAATCAATTTACTAACTTTTTTCTTAGCCATTTCATTGGGGGCCAATTAAATGGTGTATAATAATCAATTGATTTAAAACCTGGCGTAAAAATATAGAAAAATATCTTACTTTGTTGGTACCGTTTTTCGTTGGTATATTCGGCTTTTCGTTATCTTTAGGTGTGTCCGACCTGCATTTGTTTTATTATATAAAAAAAGATCTACATTATCAAGAAAAAAAAGGAAAGAAGAAACGAATACAATGCATTATATATATACTAACAGTTCTAATTCATCTGAGCTCTC
Organism: Lepeophtheirus nordmannii; assembly: GCA_963680855.1. Taxonomy (NCBI): domain Eukaryota; kingdom Metazoa; phylum Arthropoda; class Copepoda; order Siphonostomatoida; family Caligidae; genus Lepeophtheirus; species Lepeophtheirus nordmannii. Next base: position 17,053,178 of record OY804525.1, on the reverse strand, counting down.
CTTCACAAGGTTAGGCCTATAATATCGTTTTATCGGAGGTGACATTGGCTTTTCCACTGTTTTTTCCACCTTGGCATTTTCAGGAGAACTGCTTGAATTTCTTTTTGAGCGATACTTGGAACGGTACCTTTTAATAAGAAAAAAAATGGTGATATTAGACTTGTTACCTATTGATAAGCCCGATAAGACTCCTTAACCAAGAAGAAATCGTTCATCTAAACGTGTAAGTTTTTATTCAATTTCGAGCAAAAATTCGCTAGAAATCTAAGAACCACGGTAGAGCCACAAAGAAGGATTACGAAATCAGCTAAAATACTTCTGAAAGCTACTACTTCAGTTTATTGCAATTTTTTTAGAAGCTCTACCGTAAATCTATCGAATTTTTGCTTGAAATTGGATGAAAATTTACATATTTAGATGGACGATTTCTTCTTAGTTAAGGATTCTTATCGGGCGCTTGACATCTCGAGTCCTTGAATATTGAGGGAGATATTTAAGTACAAACGTTTTAGACCTACGCCCCCAGGAGTCCCTTTAGGTCAAAACAAAGACTGGAAATGGAATTTGCATTAAATACACAAGCAGATCAACATTCTTTAATGCACAAAATGAGTATCCTTCTAGGCTTAAATTGAAGTTGGAAAATGAGCCAAATTAGCTCAAAAAGTAGGGGTCCGATTTCTCGAGAAAAAAAAATTACAGATTTGATATTAGCGTGCAAAACTGAATAACTTTTACTATACTTATACTCCTAAGGATTTTTGACAGTAGACTAGTGTTATTATGAAGCACAAAAATAAATTGTGAATTTCTTAATTTTTATTCATATGATTGCTTTCGTGTTGTCGCAGCATATTTATAAACTAAATGAAATATTTACCGTGGACCATTTTTGTTGTCTTCACTTGAACTTGAAGAGGAGGACTCGCTTCTAGAAACTCTTCGTCGCCTTTTTTCATGTCGAAAGGATGATGACACTTTACGATTTGGTGAATTGGATCTGTAGTGATGATCTCTTCTATGCCTATAAAAGATTCATTTACACTATATGCTTATACACAATTGTCAATGAATCAATTAAATTTTCATTAAATACATAAATATATGTTATATGCATATGATAAAACAAAGTCGATTCATGTAAGTATCGCCTCAATTTCAAATAAAATATTAATTATCCTTATTTAATTCATGAAATAAAGCAAAAGAAGGAAAAAAAACAACAACAACCTTGTATTGAATAAATAGATTAACCAATAGTGTAAAAATATCAAGATGATAACACAATTTGAAGTGTCAAAAATCCTAAGGGCCATAAGTATAATAAAAGTTATTCAGTTTTGCACACTAATTTCAAATCTGTTATCTAATTTTTTCGAGAGTCTGACGGTTTTTGAGAAATCAATCCCTACTTTTTGAGCTAGTTCGGCCCATTTCCAGCTTCAACTTCAATTTAAGTCGTTTGGCCCTACTCCCGTCTCCTACACCCCTAGAATCTCCTTTAGGTCAAAAACAAAAACTGAAAATGGAATCTGCATTAAAATCACCATCATTATTTTTTAATTCACAAAATGAGTATCCTCCTAGACTTAAATTGAAGTTGGGCCAAAAAAGCTCAAAAAGTAGGGTTCGATTTCTCGAAAACAATCGGACTCTCGAAAAAAATATATTACAGATTTGAAATCAGAGTACAAAACTGAATAGCTTTTACTATACTTATACCCCTCAGGATTTTTGACTTTTGACCAGTGTAATTCAATACATTATTTGGAAAATATGGACCAATTTTCATCGAAACATTTTTGAAGTTGCCTCCTAAACATCTTACTGAATATAAAATACGTATGGACAGAAACAACCATAATCAAACTTGAATACCTTGAAGTGCTCTAACCACACTTATTTCAGAATCATCTGCGAACTTTGGTAAATTTAAATTTACCGATTTCCCTAAGCTTTGTAAAAAGTATTTATCTAACTAATTTATTAATACCGACCGTGATGAACAATTTTGAGGCAATTTTGGTCCAATCATCCCGCGGTTAAAGATTTGACTCCTTACATGTTTCTTGTTTGAAAAATTAGATTGCTTTGCTAAATTTGTAGACTCACACTCATCACCAGAATCATTCCCAAACGATGTGATGAATTCAATTTTCCCAGCATTCTCAGGAGAATTTGAACGTGACCTTCCTGATGATGAATCTCCGCTATCAATTTTTCTTACATTTTCCTTTGCTGCAGAGTAGCTAGAAATTGGTAGGAGGATACTGTTGCTTCAATTGTAAAAAATAAAACAATAAGTGAAAATACCTTGGGGTACTTGGTCTAGGATATATGAGAGATTTAGATTTCAATAAGCGTCTCTCTCTACGAGATTTTTTCTGCGAGAATAAAGCTTTATCCTCTTCTCTCTGCTTCTCCAAGTTGGCAACACGAGCATCCTCGATATCTTGAAGCAACATCCTTACAAACTCATCCTTGCTTAAATTATAATTTTTTCCCAATTTATTTAAGCTACATCGCGCCTCATTATCCAGGGCATTGACATCAACAGTCAAATCTAAATCCAAATCCGAGTCGTCGGAATATTTATCAGTATCATTGTTATTTGGAACCGGCGCACAGGGTTCACTATCCTCATACACATATCCAATCGCCGATTTATATTTTTCATTCTTTTTCTTGTCTTCTTTTGCTTTGGTAGCGACATTACTTCCGTATTTCTCTTCATAGCTAATTGTTTGAAGAAATTTTTCTTCTGGGACTATACATACATATATATATAAAAAAATACAATAAATAAGGACATATTAAAAAAAAAAAAAAAGATATTAACCCTACTTTTAAGAAAGTCGTTTTGAATCAGTATTCTATAGCGTTCATAATTCATTAGTCGAACATCTTTATGATTTTCTTCCTCTTTAGATTGACTCACTACTACTTCGGGTATGTAGTCAAGATGTGCTCTACCATCAAAGCGATCAATTAAATTATCTTTTTGCCCTTGCCATGGCATCCTATAAGATTAAAAAAAAATTAGTTAAATGGACTCTTATTTGATAGAATATATCGTGGATCTGGTGCAAAAGTAGTGTAACAAGTTGCAGTAAATTTGTTTTGAAACGTCAGCAATTCAAGTTTTCAAGACTTTTGTTCATTATTAACTATGTATGTTACACTTTTAATGTATATTTTACAAAAGGTATGAAGTAAACTCCTCACAGTAGTTCGTTAAATGTGAAGAGTACTTATTTATTATAATATTATATATTATATTAGTATTAAAAGGTGCATGAGAGTTTCTTATTTTTTTTTTTTTGTTAAAAAGTGCCTTGTTATGCATACTTTTTCTTTGGAGGGGCCCACGATATTTATATAAATATAAAAGAAGAAGTCCTACATGACACCATTGGATGTTCCGCTCATCATTGACGACTGATCAAAATGAAGACGTGCAGACTGGCCATGAATTTGAAGAAATTGATTTGGATCAAGTTTCTGTGAATAAGATGAAGAACAATAGAGATTTATTTTATTTATTTTTGCTGATTTTGTGTGGAACTGTTTTAAGAAAATGTATGGACATAATTGTACACACAGAAGAGCAACAATCTTTTTATATTAGTCATCGTCAAATATGAATGACAATTATCCCCAGCGGTTACTCTAAACTATGAAACATATTTTTATAAATTTCAAATTATTTATGTTGATGCATTGTTGAGAATAAAAAGATCCAATGACTGAGTGATTAAAATTATACTCGTAATTACATACAGTTTTCTCATAAAAATCTCTTCTTCTCTCGGCCCTTCGTTTGTGGTCTACCATCAAACCTATATTATTAAGAGTAATAAAAAGAGAATCATTACTTTATCATAGGATCAAATACAATCCAAATGCGTGGTCAATCCCTTTTTAATCGCCTCCACACCTCCGGAACTTACCCCTTAGTCTCTTTTCTTGTTTTCTAGCTTCGGCCCACATATTTGAGAGTACTGGGATTGTGGCTTAATCAACGAAAATGAATAGTTAGAGTAATAATAGGGCCTTTTAATTAATTAGGGCCTTTCGTTTGATATCGGTAGTCTCTTTTTCTTTCCTTTGAATTGACATTGGCTCCCTCTCTTGTTCCTTATTTGATTCCTCTCTCTCTCACTATCTGTTTATATATCTACTCTCTCTGACTATATTATTTATAATATATTTTCTTTCCAGCTTCATAATAATAATTAATAATCATCTCTCTAGCTAGCTATTATATATATAGCTCTTACTACTTCTTCCCTTTTCTTTTTCCCCTGCATTCACTCAACCAACGCTGTCACTTTATCTGCAACAGGCCATGCCCATTATTTATAATAATAGTCAGAGTATTGTCTATATTATATTTATAATATTGAGGCACACAATGCATTTTGCTAGAAATACCTTTCTTAGCGGATAAGATGAATACCCCCCCCCCCCCCGGCTTTTACAAACTACCTCTAGCTCTTATTAAATAGAAAAACCTTCTAATTTTGAGAGTCCTTAATGGCTTCGTTTAATAAGTAATTTGTGCTAAATGAATTGAGTGGAATTAAGTAATATAATACATGTAGAACCTAATGAGTTCTAAAAAACCTTGATGTGATCATTGAGCCTTAACTTACATAAATGTACCTACGTATTATAAATATATATTATATTGTACGTAAAAGCTCTCCACTCTAACTTTCCTAATCAAAATGAAGAGAAAATAGGTATATGGTGGTGTGGTAGTGGTGGAAGAGAAGGAGATATTATTCATATTATTATAAGCTTTTGGGATTTTGATATTCATTTCATTTTTGAGGATCCGCTGCTTTTTAATCATTTAAAAAAACAACTACAATTAAATACACATAATAATAATTAATTTGAACTCAACTATAATTATGCATGGTTGATGACTATGTATGTAGTAATACATAATATTATCGCAATTTCTCTCCATTTTTAAATGCACAATAGTTTGTTAGACTTATGTTATTATTATGTATATATATATATATATATATATATATATATATATATATATATATATATATATATATGTAGATAGATTCTTCAGCTTTCTCTCTTCCATGAAAGTCTCTTGCTCTTAAAAGATCGCCCAGTTTTTGACGTTAGGCCGCTATATAAATCCTCCCGTTCATCTTTACTCTACTTTTACCAGATTTTTACATACACATAGACAAATAAAAACAATAACACTACTTACTTACTCTGATATATGTATAATATTTTATTCACTCGTTCATTCATTTAATAACATGTGGAATAGAATTGATTTAAGGAGTAGGATGTTGAAGGAAGTAGTTTTTTATTCCTATTAAAACTACTAAAATTACTACTACAACGACTCCTCATCATATGCTTCTCCCAGAGTGTGAGAGTGAAAAGTGACTGACAAGTGCAAGAAGAAGAAGAAGAAGAAGAAGCCCTGAACTAAAAATCCTCATCCTTCACTCTTCCTCTCTCCCTTCCTACCTCATTCATTCTCTATTCATCCCCCCCAATTAATTTTGAAGGAAATGACAAAAGCATTTCGATTCGATTGGCATAGAGACGTTCCACGTCCACTCCAAAATGGAGCTTTCGTTGATAGATGGACGGAGGTATGTTGGGTTCCTGTTTTCTTAGAGACAGACATATTATATACATACATGCTGAACAACCACATCATTATAATAATAGTAAAAATGATAATATATGAATATAAATTGGAGACACTTAAAATACTATTTCTTTAATGAAGCACACAACCTCTCCATCTTTGATTCTATAATAATATTAACTACATATATAAAAATTGTATTTTCCTCAATATAAATCACAATTATATTATGTATTAATAATAATGACTCGTTTAATAGAGTGTATCATTATTGTATATATAAGATATTACCTCTATGGATATCTATTTTCTTTTATGATTTGCCTCTCAATTATATATATATATATATATATGTACCTACATATATGTCAGTATTAGATAAAAACATCTGTTTTTTAGAGTATAATATACATAAGACTTACTATGTGAACTAACAACATACAGTACACTCCTAATTACCTTTATGTACATGTCTAAATAAACATTGTTATTACGCTTATGTAGTTTGAACAAAACGTAGCGTGTTTTTTTTTTTTTTTTATAGAAAAGTTTACTTTTTAATAATATTATCTCAAAAAAATATGAGAACAAACTGGCAATGTAAACATATTAATTATTATTATTATACAATATAAACAAATATTTCCATGGATTTAAAAAAAAAATAATAACATTTTGAATAATGTAGAAATTGTATTGATGCTTTTTTTCTTTTTTTTCTTTTTTTTTTGTTTGGTAGGACTATGACTCGGAAGTAGATTGTGAGCTTAAAGTGGATGACTGTGGATTTTTCATTTATTGGAAGAGCGAAAATAGAGTAAGTCTTATTTACTATACATATATTGAGTCAAAAACCAGGATAATTGATCAGGGATATTATATGTATGTATGTAATATTAATTTGTGGAGTCCTATCTTTTCAAAAAAGAATAATGAATAGCTATGTAGTGAGGCCAAATCAGAACAGTCCAGATATGAAACAGGAAATAATGTGAACGCGTAGCTCTTTGGTATTTATTCGATTTTTTTTTTGAAATTTTGTTTTGGGGTGGATTTTTTTTCTTTTCTGGACTAGGGATCAAAATGATCCAAGACTCCAGATATGAGACCGAGAGTTGGAGGAAAGGACATCTCTTTGGTATCTAATTGATTTTTTTTTGTAGTTTTATTTTGGCTGTTTTTTTTTGTCTTAATTATGGATCCGAATCTGCATCTCAATTTATTGAAATAGTGAATCATTTAAAAAATTTCAAAAGTGGGATTATCCTAAATATAATAATAATAATAAACAAAAAAAAACAAAGACTGTTAGAAATATACGTCACTAATGTCAATAAGTGAAGAATGAGGTGGCATATTTGATATATCTATGTATATTTGATACATCTATGTAATGTTTTTAAAATGATTGCCAAAGATGCCTACAAATGCTTATGAATTTCAAAATATTGAAGAAAATTATGCATTTATATCTTTAAAAAGCCATCTAACTAAATGAAGTCATTTTGAACAATATATGTAATCAAAATATTTATACTCATGTGACATACATGCAATATCTCATATCATATGTATGTTTGAAAATTCCCCCAGAGTTTCTTTATTCAATAAATTCAGGTACTAACTTTCATTTTCATTTTCAATTGTTCAATGGTAATTTTTAGCATCCTTTCTTAAATAATGTATTGATAAAATTACCTTCAAATATGAACATTAATGACAGAAGTACCGACCCTTATCAATTATTCCTTTGGCAATAGGGAAATTAAATTATAATTTTGTTAGAAGTATTCAAAGCAACAATCATGGAGATTTTTAAAATGTTATTTAAATGCCATACTTTTAATATATATCTTGTATTAGGAGGGTGATGTACTTGAATTATCGCAAGTCAATGACATACGAAAAGGTGAAGTTCCTAAGGTAAGGCCATGGTATCGTTGTAGTCGATTTCTATAATTAATGAGTAATTCAATTCTTTTTTAGGATCCAAAATTTGCTACCACATTGATTCGAAAGCATGGTGAAAACTTTTACGAAAAGTCTATCATTGTATGTTCGGGTCTTGATATGGTTAATATAAGCACAACTAATTTTATATTTAAGGATCATGAAACTGCTGAGGTATACGAGTCGTCTCCTTACTTGAAATTTTCTTTTTCTTTTGTGTATTATAATTTTGAATTTTTAGGTTTGGTCTCAAGGCCTCAGATCCCTTACGAATAATGTGAAAATGAATAATGTCTGCCCAAAAACAAATCTTGAAAAACAGTTAGTAGTTGACAATTAAGTTTCGGGTGCTGAGTAGAGCTAAAAATATGATTTTCTTTATTTCTTTATAGTTGGAAACGCTTACGAATGACGACCACTGTGGATGGTAAAGTCTCTGTTAGATCTATTTCAAAGACATTTGCCTCTGGAAAAACAGAGAAAGTTGTTTATCAAACTTTGGCAGAAGTTGGTTTACCTTGTGGAAAGGTAATTCATTGTTGTAATTATTATCGATTAATATGTATAAATAATTGCTCATTTTCATCCACAGAATGATTCCATTGAACTAGAAGAATTTACATTCCAAAAATTTTATGAAATATATAAAAGTATTTGTCCTAGAACTGATATTGACACCTTGTTTCAATCATTGTAAGTATGAAAACAAAGAAATAGATACATACTATATCATTAAATCCATTTTCAATACAACAATAAACCGTTTTGCCTAGATTCAGTCAGTTTGACTTTGACCATAGTAGGGTTCTGAATTTCAAGGCCCCTACAATAAAATCCACATATTAAAATATTAGCTTTTAGCACTGACATACAGGAAGTAAATAATCGTACAGACTATACCTAGTATTCGTATAAGTTCGATAATTAGAGGGTTGAAGCTATGACTCCATTTTGTGGCCAAAAATTTGCCAAAGAAATAGCCCTTTTACCCAAGAGTGTATTTCACCTATAATGACATAAATAATCTTTATTCCGACCATTATGTAATAATGGTGTATTCAAATATCTAAAGGCCTAAGTAATAACAAAAGTTAAGTGCGATCATTAAGTAGTATTTACGTAATACATGTATGTACATACGGGTTGCACCAGAATTAATCGAACTTATAAAATGGGCCTCCATTGTACAATATACAAGTTTTAGTGAAATGAACTTGATTGACTTTTTAAAGGTAAGTATTAGTCCCAGGTTATATTCAAAACAGTTTCCTTTATTATTGATCACAGTCCACAGTCTCTTTTTTATCGAGACATAACTGGTATCGACGATTTATTCTGTGATTTTCTACCATGCAGCTTCGGAGCAAGCCATCAGCTTGTGAGTCCTTAGCGGACATGAATATATAATTGGGCTCCTTCTAGACCTTTTCTGATAAAAGGGACTTCTGGGACTGTTGTCCTCTTGGTCATTAGTTAATGTTTTCTCTTTTTGACAAACCATTAAAATAAAGACTTTGGAAAACGAAGTCTTCATTTCACATAACCTCATAACGTTAGAACTTAATTTATTAGCGTAACTAAAAAAAACAGTTTGATTAATTCTGAACCACTAGCAAATATTAAAAAATGCAATCAAGATATACTCCTCTGTATATATCTAAATATATATATTCATTCTTATATGTACTACTAGAATATAATATTTAGTGGCGATAATTAGCTATAACAACGATTTTGTTTTACAGGACCAATTCAAATTGTGAAGAAATTACAGCAGCATCATTGATTGATTTTTTGAATGAAAAACAGAGGGATCCAAGACTGAATGAAATACTGTATCCTCATTATAATCTAAATCGAGTCATGGAAATTATATCCACCTATGAAAGTAAAGAAGAATTAGTCAAAAGAGGTATCATTTACAGAATTGCTAATTAATTTATCATTATTTGGCTTATATTGTATATACATATAATATATACAACTATTTGTTTTTTTCAAAAAATATTTCAGGTGTTATCAGTAAAGATGGTTTGACTAATTATTTAATGTCTGATGAAAACGCTCCAGTTTTCTTAGATAGACTAAATATTTACCAGGATATGGATCAACCCCTTCCACATTACTACATTAATTCAAGCCATAATACTTACTTAACAGGGAGGCAGTTTGGAGGGAAATCAAGCGTTGAAATGTATCGACAAGTATGTCGCTCATAAGTTTATTAAATCTTAGATATGTAATATTTTTTCAATACAAAAGTAATCTTCAAAAAAAAAAAAAAATCAAATCAAGAAATTGAGAAATTCCTAATGTACATATTTTTTTTACTTCATAAATATAAACAACTCAATAATTTCACATTATTATTCACAGCGTTTTTTGTCAGCTGTCGATTTTTATTCCATTCATCCCCCTTCAAACGTTCAATTAGCTTTTGTTAAGCTGAGAACAATTTCCTAATATTATTGAAGAATAATTTCACAGTTGGGAAGAATTCACTAATAGCCAACTGATTTTGAGCCATCTTTTTCTTCTTCTATTTTTTCAAAAGAAGGAAAGGTTGAAAGATGCAATAAAAATAACTCAGATAACTCAGATTCAGTTGTGAGAAAAATCATCAGTTAGGCTTACTTTTTTGTTGATATGCCGCCAATAAAGTATTCACAGTATCTCTAAAATGTTTTTTTTTCTTTAATTTTAGGTTTTGTTAGCTGGCTGTCGCTGTGTAGAATTAGATTGTTGGGATGGTAAAGGGGAAGATAATGAGCCCATCATTACTCATGGTAAAGCCATGTGCACAGATATCCTTTTCAAAGATGTAATCTATGCCATTAGGGACTGTGCATTTGTGACATCAGATTCTCCTGTTATACTGTCATTTGAAAATCACTGTAGTCGTCATCAACAGTATAAAATGGCTAAATATTGTGACGAAATTTTCGGTGAACTCCTTTTAAAAGAACCTCTTCAAGAATGCCCAGTAATTTTCTTTTTTCTTCTTCTTGTGCTTCGTATATGTATAATAATGTATTTTGGAAATAGTAAACTAATGATTCTACAAACATTATTTTAGCTTGTCAAATCCCAACCTCTCCCCTCCCCTCAGCAACTTAAAAGAAAAATTATCATAAAGAATAAAAGATTAAAACCTGAGGTTGAGAAACAAGAATTGGAACTGTTTTGGAAAGGTGAACTCGCAATAGAGGAGTCGGAGGAAGAAAAAGAAGACGCTTCAGCCACACGCTCTGTTGAAGAAAAAAAAACTGAACTCATTGGCCAAATTCCTCATGCAACGACTTACCAAGGCTCAACACAAAATGTCCATCCTTATCTCTCTTCTATGGTTAATTATACGCATCCCCTCAAATTTGCAGGCTTTAGTGAAGCTGAAGAGGACGATTTAGCTTATAAAATGTCTTCTTTTGCGGAAACAACGGCACTCGGCTACTTAAAAGAACAAGCCATAGAGTTCGTAAACTATAATAAGCGACAGTTGAGCCGTTTGTATCCTAAAGGAGCTAGAGTTGATTCCTCTAATTTTATGCCCCAAGTAATTTTTGAATGTATTGCTACGTATGTTGTGTATAATGTAGGGTTTTGTACAAGTTGCGCCCTATTTAGTTAAAATCCTAGCCCTTTTAATTAACAACTGAAGTAATGCATTTTAGTCTTTATAAATTATTTATTTACTACTTGATTATGAGAGATGGAACTGTGTGCACTTAAATTCAACCAAGTGCAGCAAAATACCTATCAATTAAGGGCAATAAAGAAGGCTGTCAGGCTCCAAATATAAAACTACTAGTTGGTGACAGTAGTGTCCACTACTCATGTTATCTCAAAAGTAATTTTCATCAGAGAAGTAAAAATTATCCCAAGAACTTATCTAACATCAAATGGAATTTCAGTTATTGTTGCAAACATATCACGAATAAGTTTTGTAAATTCTTCATTCTTAAAATGGTTCTTTTCATAACCTGGTTGCAATCTGATCAATCTAATTGTACAAATGACAACTTGTACCAAATCCCAAATTGTACTCGAGATATATTCTTAAAAGTTGGAAAATACATTTTTATTCTTACTGATTTATGTAGATCTTTTGGAACTCTGGGTGTCAACTGGTGTCCTTGAACTTTCAAACGCCAGATTTACCCATGCAACTAAATCAAGGTAAATTTGAATACAATGGAAATTGCGGATATTTACTGAAGCCAGATTTTATGAGACGTTCTGACAAGCAATTTGATCCATTTGCTGAAACACCTGTTGATGGTGTAATTGCAGCCCAATGTAGTGTGCAAGTAAGTTAGTTAGATGTGCCTGTATAAATAATTCAAAATCTTTTATTTGATCACTTATTTGTTTATTTTCAGGTGATTTCAGGTCAATTTTTATCCGACAAAAAAGTAGGAACCTATGTTGAAGTTGACATGTATGGCTTGCCAACTGACACCATAAGAAAGGAGTACAGAACTAGAGTTGTGACAGGAAATGGTTTAAACCCTATTTACAATGAAGAACCATTTAGTTTTCGAAAGGTAATAAATAAAATTAGCATATAGTAATACTCCGAACAGTCCGAGTTTGTGGCTCCGCAGTAGACATATACACGACTATTTGAATATGTACATTTCGGAACACATAGTAAATGCTACGAATCAACAATTTAGTATTTGGATTTTATTAACTATATAAAAGAGTCTTGAAATGAAAAACCTTGTTATAGCTAAATCCGGGCGGATTGAATCTGGACTAAATAGGATATTGCTATACCCTCATACATGATTTCTTATATTTAACAATTAATCACATAATAATGACATTGGTATCATTTGCTTCATCCTTTAGATCGTTTCTCCCGAATTAGCGGTACTACGATTTGGAGTTTATGATGATAACGGAAAAATGTTGGGGCAAAGGATATTACCCTTTCAATATCTTCAAGCTGGGTATAGACATATTGCTCTGAGAACAGAAGGGAATTTTCCAATGTCTCTCCCCATGCTCTTTTGTAATATTGAGCTTAAAGTATATATTCCCGAAGGCTTAGGAGGTAAAATTTGATGAAGCACGAGATTGAATTCATACTGGGATGAGAATTTGTAAAAATGAAAGGAAAGCGGTTTCATATTTAATTAACAATTATCTACTATTAGCTTTATTAGCGCAATTTGCAATTATATTTAATATAATCAAGCATGAATTGCTACTAGCCATGCTAAAAATCGAAAATTCATTTTTTCTTCCTGACTACTGATTTCTCTCAGTGTGAATACATGTATGCATTATAAAAGTTCAACCTAATCAAATCATTTGTTTATAAAGGATTTATGGACGCACTATCCGATCCAAGGGCATACTTATCTGCGAGGGAAAAAAGAACGGCACAATTGAAGTCCATCGGAATTGATGAGTCTGATATTGAAACTAATTTAATAATTGGAAAGAAAAAGAAAAATGATTCTGGCGTTCCTGGACTTAATACTAAAAATAAGGACGAAAAAGGTTCGGATTTATTTAGTCACATATGTTGCATATATGTGATATTGATATTCCAACATAAGAGTAGGCGGCTGATATTCTTTTGCATTAAAATCAATCCATATGCTAAAATGATCAATTAAATTTCGCTCAATTGCTTTTATTAGTTAAGTGTAAATATCATACAACGATTTAATTTGAAAGCTATATTCAAAATTACATAGTTCCAAATTCTCAGCCATTAATGATTCTTGATGCAAAACGGTGAACGTGGAGTATTAGAAAGAGTTAAAAGTAAAAAAATAAACTGTTTATGCATTGCTCTTTTCCGGATTTACTGTCTTAACAGAAAGATGTAACCCTTATAATTCAATATTCCTGGATCAACATAAATAGATTGCTTTTGACATAAAATGGCGTTATTTTTGGAGGATAAAATTTACATGAAAAGCCTCATATAAAAATGCATATCCTTAGCTATCATATAAATTACTTAATTAATAATATTTTGATGATATAGAGTTGGTGCATCATGGCCTATACAAAATCCTATGAATTAAAAATATGCAGATACATGGCTCTATTTATTTATTTTTTATCCCAGCCTTCTTTTATGTTAACATTATGTTAAATTAAAGCCCTTGTGATATTTACTTATATTGAATATATTTTTCAGAGGAAATGAAATTTGATCCGATCACCGCAGAGTCTCTAAAATCCGAAAAAGGATTTCTTAAAACTGTCAGAAAGCATCAAAAAGAGCTGGATACCCTTCGTAAGAAACATATTAAGGAAAGGACTGCAGTCCAGAAAACACAGTGCAATGCCATAGAAAAGCTCATAAAATCTCGCGGAAAGTAAGAGCCCAATTAGTTTCCCCATTGTATTTACCTACATACATACAACCCTAAAAAAAAGATTTCAAATGATTCAAAACTGCATCATATTTTATAATGCCATGCTTACTACTAACTACCTAATAATGACCAATGTTCAAAAATTCTAGGGACGTCGATGTTTTGAATGATATTGCAGTTAAGGCAATCGTAATTGAGCAAACTAAGCAATGGTCAGACATTATCGAAAAGCATCGAAGGGAGGAATGGAATGTTATGAAAGCACATCTTCATAGTGAAGAAGAAGTTTTACGTCAACTTATGGAGCTTTCACAAGCTCAACAATTGAAGGATCTAGAGGCAAACTTTGAAAAGTAGGTAGTTACCGATGTTTATCTAAAAGTAACTAGTGCGTATTACTTGTAACTGGTTACTTATCCAAGACCGTTGTTCAAGAGCAATAATAAGCAAAAAAAACCAGGAGTGTCCCAGGTGCTTTAGCCCGCCTCCCTAAACAAAAACACTCCGGACACCCCTGAAAACAGAATAAATTTAAATCTTGACGTTCCTAATAACACTGGTCAACAGTTAAAAATCCCAAGGGATATAAGTATAATAAAATTTATTCAGTTTTACACACTGATTTCAAATCTGCAATTCTTTTTTTTTAAGAGTCAGACGGTTTTCGAGAAATCAGTCCCTACTTTTTGAGCTAATTTATCCCATTTTCCAACTTCAACTTCAATTTAAACCCAGAAGGATACTCATTTTGTGCATTAAAAAATGCTGATCCACTTGTGTTTTTAATGCAAATTCTATTTACAGTCTTTGTTTTGGCCTTAAGGGACTCCTGGAGGCGTAGGGGACGGGAGTAGACCCAAAAGTCGCCCAAAACGTTTGTACATAAATAACTCATTGAATATTACAGGAAATGGATTAATAAGGAATACATTGCCCCTTAGAATTTTTGACATTTGTAATTTGTTGATCTGTGTAATTAATCAGTGTTGGGCCCGTTACTTTTGGAAAAAGTAATCAAAATAAATTCCCGTACCTAGTTACTAGATAATTACCGTTTATTACCCATGTTTAATCTCCCTTAAGAACAAAATCTAATTGTTTCCCCAAAAAATTAAAATTAAAAACGTTTTTCATTACTTAACCATTGAAAACCTTCTGGCCGACTTTTGGGCCTACTCCCGCCCCCTACACCTCTTGGATCGCTTTTAGTCAAAACAAAAACTGAAAATGGAATCTGCATTAAAATCACCATTATTATTTTTAATTCACAAAAAACTTAAATTGAAGTTGGGCCAAAAAAGCTCAAAAAGTAGGGTTCGATTTCTCGAAAACAATCGGACTCTCGAAAAAAAATTACAGATTTGTCTGCCTATAACAAGTTTATTTGAGCAAGTCGTGTGCAAACAATTCAATAAAACATATCTGTACAAAAGAGCCATGAACAGAGTTAACGAAGAAAATATAACTTAAATATGTTTGCATTCAGTTTGATTTCAATTCGTGACAAATAACATTTATTCTTTCAAAATGGGAGCAACGCATAAATGCTCAGTCATGATACTCCACGAATCATGATCATATTTATTTATCAAGTTTTAGGCAAAATGCACATTCGGTCAAATTGTTTCAGGGCACTTCAGTCATTTATTTATAAATTTGCTCATTATAGGGAAAATAAGGAAATGAAGGCTGCTCAAGCACGACAGTCAGTAGAAACAGTCAAAAATGTACAAAATGATAAGACTTTGAAGTCGAAAGCAGAAAAGGACAGAAGAATTCGCGAAAAACATTCAAATAATACAAAAAAGTTTATAGATGAACGAAAAACAGCAGCTTATCGACAAGAAAAACAACGTGCAAAGCTTAGAAAAATACACGAAGCACAACTAAATGATCTCACAAAGTATGTCCAAAATGTAAGTATTATAAATTATAAAGGAATTAAATATACTTAAAGTAGAATCATGATGATTGGAGTTTTACGTATGAGTAAAGTTCATCGTCTATTCACTTCAAAGTGAGGAAAAATTAATGGGAGGAGAAGTAGGTACTATTTAAAATGTATATTTTAGTAAATAAATTAATTGTGATTCATTATTTCATATCTTTTTTTTTTCTTTAAAAAAACTATTACTGTCAGTACAGATTCAAAAAATAAATAATACTATTAATTATGGACTTTGGGGCAGATACAAATTAATTATGGGGGGATTAAAAAATCAATAACCGATCAATCGACCTTTTTTTTATTATCAAATGACCCTTTCAGATCCCAATAAAAATAATTAATCAGTTAATAGCCCAAGTATATAATTTTCCTTCTCACTATAGAAAAACATAGTGAGAATTCACCACTAAGAGAAATTACATCCTACAATTAATTTTTTTAAATAGTGAATTCAGTTTATTTTATTGACGCCCATATATAGAATTTAATGCTAGATTTTAAAATTAAAAGAAATGTTACATACCCTAAATTCCATTGATTATATCAGAATCGAAAATATTAATTAAGAGTAAATGAACTTTTATAAATGACCACACTCGCGGTCAGTCTGGGTTTTCAACGGTTAAGTAATAAAAAAACTTTTTAATTATTTTTAACTATGGATTCCGTTTTTTATTTTTTCTAAATTAGATTTTACTTTTTAGGGTAAGATAAAAGATCGTTAGTACTCGGCAACTTAGACCGATTAACCATTAATCTCAAACTAATTCAAATCATTCGAGTCCAACTATTGACTCCTATTTGGGGTTGCGACTGTTTAAAATAACATCCAATGTAAAAACACTTAGATATATTATTTTGATAATTCCATACTTTGCAACAAAATATTGTTAAAGATGAAATTTAAATTGAGTAGGTCTTTAATTTTGTCAACGATATAATATTCACTCGAATATTTTTCGAATTTTCTTTTTATAGAATTTAACTCATTTATATAAAAAATCCCATTACAATGGGAATCAGTATAAAAAATAATTCATCTTCTTATATTAAAAAAGTTATAGAAATAATTATGTAGCTACTGAGTCACAATTACTTTATTTAAAAAAAATAAATAAAAAAAACATTTTGCTTATGTTACAGGGTTCGTGGAAAGTTCTGTTAAATGCATTTTTTGATTGATATAACGCTACGTTATTTTTATTGTATCTTTCAATTTTACCTCCAAAAGCGATAGGAGGGTCCAAAATTGGTCAGTTTATCCAACTTTGGAATTATTTTTTTTGATAATAGTAGTGAATTGTTAGCAATTTAACAAGATTTCATTGTGGTTCAACCAATCGACATTTACAAAATTAGTATGGGGAAGAGTACTTTTATTAGATAAATTGACAGCTGACACAAAAATACACTGTACATTTGTATGTTAGTGGTGGGATGGACGCCGTGATAAATATGCAAAAGTTTGATGAAAAAATTGTTTGACTTTTTCTAGACAAAAATAAACCATTTATTCAAAAAAGATAATCTTCCCATTTTTAATGGAAGCCAAGAGAGAAAGGTTATTATTGGTTTGGAAGTCTTAAATGTCAAATTGGTGAACTAATAATAGAAATAGTGCATGATTGATGCTAGTTTTGAATGTCATTTCTTATAGACGATGTTTCAACCACCAATTATATTATTAAACCAAAAATACTTTTAACAGAACTTTTCGCGAATCCTGTAATCCTTTCGAACATTCCTTATGGTGAAGTAAGTATGGTAAACCTTCCGCCAACGAACTTTTTTGTAATCGGTGTTTTTAATATGCGGCCCATTAACACAAAAGCAAGCTAATATAATTTTTCTAATCTTAAACTAGCCTGATTAATCCTTCGAAAGCAAAGTAAATTGCTCTTGAAGGTTCCTCGTCATAATGAAAGAAAAAATTATAGCAATTGGAACGGGAATATAAGAGACAAATAATGTCTCTGAAAATAAATGAAGGCTCTAATATTCAATTAGCGACCTGAAACAACATTAAATTGCCCCAGGTCAGGTTCCTTTTTCATCCTGCAAATATACAGTATGTAATTAACCTACGAATTCCTTCAATCTAAGTCCATAATTGACAGGAATAAAGGGGAGTTTACAGAGTGATTGACACTTTTTTTTATATATATATATTTGACGGACACGATGTCAAAAGATGTGTGAACTAAGGCTAGCTTCCCTTCTCATTTCTTGGTTAAAGTCCTTTAGCGAGATCCCAGGACACCAATTTCTAAATTTTGGGATCCTGGGATGAGATAGTAGATATCAATAGATGCTCTAAAATGTATGTAATTAATTATATTATATTTTAAGACAAAAAAACACATTTTAAGCTAGCCCTGTCCATACATTCGTGATGGATTTAAAAAAAAAAATCCTTTATTGAAAAGGTATTTGTACTAAAAATCAGTAATAGGTATATGATCATTGATTAATTACCTTGTTCAAATAAGTACATACCTACTTGTAAAGAATCTGGGTTTTACGTAAGTCCCATCTATGAAAAGCATCTCCTATAAAAGTATGAGACTCAGAAACATATATTATGTTCCAAATACAAGAATGAGAATTTTTTTTCATTCATTTTGAAACGTTCCGGTACTTCGTTGGACATTACTTTTTTTGTGTGGATGCAACTAGTGCATCAACTGCAAAGCATGTATTTTTAACAACTAACTTCTCATTTGAATAAATATTATCAGCATAAACTTCTTACATTATTATGAAATAATTAAATGCATCACGCATATTCATAATAATGGAAAAGACACACCTCAAAAAACAGGATCTTAAAATTCTGAGAGAGAAACTCCTAGTGTGAGCCCATCCTTATAGGTCGGTCGTATGTCTAATAAATTTTGGCCCATTTATACTAATGAAGTAAAAAATATAATTGGCATCCATTCTCATTTTATTGATTTTTGGTCAAGATTGCTTTTGTGTTGATACAGCAATTTAATTAATTGTACAAAGACTCCAGTTCGATCAGATAAAATGTAAGTACTGAATTACAAATTAATCCATCTTTTTTTTTTTAAATATATATCAAACAGGCTATTGAAATGTACAAAAGTGAAGAAATCGAGCATCAATTAGCGCAAAGACAAGAATGTTTTGTTTAAAAGCAATTAGCATAATACATATTATATAAATGGCCCGAAGATAACTAATAAGTATTCAATTTTGTCATACTGTCAAACAACACGTATATAACTTTATTTATTTATTTATTTATTTATGTAAATTACTATTTCCTGTGATTAAACTTTTTGTATTATAATACGCTAAAGAATAACTTTATTTCAAGAAAAAAACATAACAAAAAACTGTGATTAATATATTTTTGGCTACGGTGTACAATTTAATTTGGCCCATACGTCACATCTTCTCTTTCTATCGCATTTTTGTAGACTTTATTTGAGTTTCCAAAATATGTAGAGTAGAGTCCCTATTGAAATTATTCAATAGTTGCAACTTTTTAAAAATAAAAGAAAGAGGTTGCGAGCATTAATAAAAAAGAAATACTGAGTCCTGGAGGAGAAATTGTGGGGTTGGCTATATATATATTTATATATATATATATATATTTGTAATTAGCTGTTGAGAGGATTGTAAAGAAAGTAGATGTAAGGACTCAATACTTAGAAGTGTTAGTAAAGTAAAATGGATATTGATGCAGCATCAGGAGGCGATAATTTAGGAACTTCAATAAACTCTATTTTGGAAAATCATTCTGGGTCTGAATACCATCCCACGTCAGAACGAGTTTTATTTCTTGGAACACCTCTTAGATATTATGATCTTCAGAATGAAAAAAAACAATAAAAAAATGAAGAGGTTCTATGGATTTTGTAAGGGATTTTCCCTCCTAGATACAAATAAGAAACGTTTGTGTTCACAGAATCTCTTGGTGTGTATAGACTATAATATCCAAAGCGCTATGAAATTTATTGTCCATTACTTGCTCCAACATGTTCACAGCGTTTGACAGTCTTTATAAAAGAAAAGTGTGACGCATGAGTCAAATTTTTAATTGTACCCATAATTTTTAATAAACTAAGCAAGTTATGCCTACAAACACGATATATACATAGATAGTAGATATCAGTAAAGGAGAAGTCATGTGTGAAAGGGAAATACATACAATGAACTTATCGTAAATTACTACATTTTTCCTTGACTTTATCCCAATGCGATCCTTTCCAATACACATGGCCACATGACGAGCAAATATAAAAAGTGTCCATGGTGTTTGTAATGCTATCAGGAATATCACTTATTTTTAAGTGAACACCAGAAGACGTTGTGAGTGAGGGTAGTGCTATCTTGTGAACTTCTCCAATGATGATTTCACGCCTTGAAGAAGAAATCTGACAATGACTCAAAAAAATCATTTCGGATTGCGATATAACAATATACTGATCCGAATTACAAAGAACACATCTCTTGAAAATATCTTCTTCACCTACGCTGATATCAAATTTCTTTATCACTTCCTTTACCTAAAACGATGCAATATCAATTTAGCTTATATTCATAAATTAAGTATATCTTTTAGAGAGCAGTAAAAAAAACAAAAAACCCAGCAATATTACACATTATTCCTATGGTTGTAGCAAACATAATGTACCCTACACTTCACAGTGATCAACTTTGAATGTATCTACTACCAACTATAATGGTTTAGAATTTAGCAAGTTACACTCTTTTCGTCCTGAGTAAAAGCTTCTTCTTCTCTAACAAAAATCATCAAATTCAGTGATTGTACTCAGTGACATTCTCTCATTTTATGATTTTGTAAATATGTATAACTTAAATAAAAATGCAGTAGAGTATTGAACCTTAATCAACCTTAATTAAAATTTGTACGAGGAGCAAGGTCCAAATAATACAACCCCAAGCAGGCAAAAAATTTACTGCTCTCTAATGTATATTTACCGACTGATTTTTTTTTTTTTTGGAAGGGGGAAGACACCGGGTATTTAGGGGTTAAAATACTAAATATCGATTAGTTCCCCCTTCAAATTAACCTTTAAAATCCCAGTAAAAATCAAAGAAAAGTCCAAGCACATTTCATAGGACTGTCTACCACCTATCATTAATTTTATTTCTTTCAAATATAACTGTTTCCATATCAAAGATCCTAAGAGGTATAATAGATCATTACTCATCTCGGTGGCCGTAATATTTTCCTCATCCCCTAAGATTTTATAAATTAAATCCTAGATTTGTTCTTATGACAATTTTCAATAAATGTGCTTTCACATGACGTCATAATTGGAACAAAAAAATAAAAAATAGACTTGCACCTTACCCGTTTACCAAAATTTATATATCTCTATATTCTATTTCTTTCCCTAATAGTATGTATTAAAAATATGTTAATACATTTACATAGTGAGTATATAATACATTAGCAATTACTTTTCCAAGGATCGGGTATTTTTTCCAATTATCTTACTTTTCTGGTTTTTAATCCATCCGATCCAAAAATAATTGTAACAACTTGGCTATTTCATAGGACTGTCTACCACCTATCATTAATTTTATTTCTTTCAAATATAACTGTTTCCATATCAAAGATCCTAAGAGGTATAATTATAATAAAAGTTATTCAGTTTTGCACACTGATTTCAAATCTGTAATCTTTTTTTTTTTTTTTTGAGAGAGAGAGTCCGACGATTTTCGAGAAATTGGACCCATCTTTTTTAGCTTTTTTGTCCCATTTTCCAACTTTAACTTAAATTTAAGCCTAAAAGGATACTCATTTTGTGAATTAAAAAATAATACATTAAAGAGCTGAGACCCACAGCTTTCAAACGAGATGTCAAACGTCCGATAAGAATCCTTAACTAAGAAGAAATTGTCCATCTATTTTCATCCAATTTGAAGTAAAAATTTGCTAGAATTCAAAGACTCACGGTAGAACTACTATAAAACAAGTGCAATAGGCTAAAGTAGTAGCGCGCAGAAGGATTTCAGCTGATTTCGTACTACTTTAGTAGCGTGAGTCTTTTATTTCTATTGAATTTAATTTTTGGAAAATGGGCCAAATTAACTCAAAAAGTAGGGTCACATTTCTCGAAAAAAATATTACAGATTTGAAATCAGTGTGCAAAACTGAATAAATTTTATTATAACTATACCCCTTAGGACTTTTGACTGTTGACCAGTGATATATGCCCTCAACATAGCGTCGTCGCTTCGATTTATTATACAATCTGCGACGTCAGTAAACACTCTCTATTCTGGATTCAGTTTTAAATTTATTAATGATAATACATAAGATTTTATGTATGTAAGTTTTTAACTTTTTTTTGATAATAAATGGTCATTAGCTTTAAAAAATCATACAAATTATGACAGTTAAAAGGGATGCTACGTATCATAATTCATTTTGATTGTCATGGTACAAAAATAATCAATCAAAATTAAATTTAAAAAACGGTAACATCGTCCACGCTTGGGTTTAATTAATAAAGAACATTTAATTTCATTTTTCTATCTTTTTTGGAAAAAATAGTCAATTTCGTATGATTATTATTTAAAAAGAATTGAACCTCTGGCCATTTACGGATTATTCTAAAACTACCTAAAGTCGGTCGGGGCCCAAATAAACACACTAAATGTATTGATAGCCTCACCTGGTCCTGTGCTTTGTTCGAAATGACGTTATACACGAATACATCTGAACGAGAACTAGCAATTCGATCAACTATTTTCCCTCTACTTAAAATGACTCTCTTGCTATTCAAAGCTGCATCAGCTAAAAGTTCAGGATTAGTCGTTTCAATATACAAAGTATCGATTCCGTATGCTCTAAGTTTTTTAGCAAGACCATGGAGCATATTATTACAGACAAATCGAAGAGAAGACGATTCACTCGAACTTTCACACAATAACGCACCATTATTTTCAGTATTAACAGAATTCCTTTTCTTTTTTCGATTCCTTTTTTTTGGTTTTTTAGAGGAAGTGTAACTAGTTTCACAAATGAAATTACCAGAGCTTTCAGGTACACGATTACGAACATTTCCAAAGTAATTTTTATAATTGGGATGATCCCGCTCCTCAAAAGATACATCCAAGAGATGATTAAATAATCGAAGTAGAATAGAAGCATCCAGTGCCGCGTAAACTAGCTGATCGTGTAGTAAAGGTCGTCGAATCCAGAAAGACCGTTGATATGTTTTATCAAGTGGTTCTCCAAATATGGATTCAACTAATCCAGCTAATCCTTTTAGTTTGGAATTATACTCTTTATAGTCGATCAAAAGAACGTTTTTCAAAAAATGAGCTGTATCTTGAAGGTCCAGTACAGTAGCATTCATTTCTAGTTTCTCAAAAATCACATGGGTCCAGGCTAAAGCTTGAAAATCTGAAATAATTCCATATCCAAGAATAGTCACTTCGTTATTAAGGAAATAATAATTTACAAAACTTATCAGGAAATCTTCATATTCTACCAACTCTACCATGTCTAAAATGTAGATTTTTTCATCAATGGCAATTTGAATCAATGCTACCTTGCTTTTAAATGAACCAAAATCCTCAAAGAACTCCGAGTCATAACCGGTTATTAGTTTCCTATGTAATAATGACTGTAAAAATTCTTTATAATTCTTGGAAGTAACAAAAATAATATTGTTCAAGTTGATGTCGGGAGTCAAATATTTAACATTTCGCACAGGGGTTTTCCTTCTTGTAATTAATTTGTTATAGCTCAAATCCCAGCCATATTTACTATTCCAATACTTAATTTCGTCTTCATCCTTAAAAAACTTATTTCCTATTGCTTCTTTAGCACTCGAACGCAGTATGGGATATTTATCAATGTTATATGTGATAATGTCTCTCCAGTCATTTAATCCTAAATAAACGAAAAAAAATTATACGGCCCATCAAATAATTATAATTACAATATACTTACGAAAATCCTTTTTAGATTTGATATAATAATAAAGAGCGCCTTCCAATTTATTAAGAAAGAAATTCGGCGCCAGTTCTTCATATCTATCTTCACCATAGTTCCAAAACTTAAACAGTCTTACAATAATTTTATTTAGCTCTTTTGGTGTAAAAAAATGTTGGAGGGAGATATCTTGAGAATTGAGTTTATCACTATTACTTTCGTAAGCTTGATCCAAGGATTTAAAAAGACTTACCCTAAGTTCTACATTCAGTTCCCTTGTAACCATTTCTAGTTTACCCTTTACAATGAGAGGAATTATGACTTCAGATAGAACATCGGGATATGTAAGGAGGATATTTAAAGAGGCAAGGGCGTTAAATGCATATAAATACTTGTATTCCTGAATTAAAATCTTAATGTCATGACGAAGTGCTATGGAAACGCTATGGATATCGAATAGAATAAAGGCTTTATCTCGATTCTCCTTGGAGCAAATTTGGACAAGTACTTTGAAGGCTTTGCGTTTAAAAATCAAGTCCATGGTGAAAGGAACATGTGGAGGGTGAACCACATATTTTAAGAGTCTGCTCTCGTCCTTCTTCCATTTGAGTACCTTTTTGATTAATTCGAGTCGAAAAATGGAACTGTCATCTGGAATCAGATTCACAAATGCGGAAGGATCCTTCCCTTTTTTACACCAGGCTAGCACATGCTCTGACTTTAATGAATCCACGGTTTCCACCCTTAGATACTCGGATATATCCCCATTCATCCTTATACCACCGCACCACTAAATGAACAATAATTAACAACAATAAATAATTATTATTATGTAAAAGCAGTAAAATTGATAATATCAAGTGTCAGGGTACGTACAAATAATATGTACAATACATAAATAAGTTATTAAATAGTAGCTAGAGACCCCTACGACGAGAATTCCTTCATGTCAACAACATAAGGATCTGTAGGCCTTTAAGCACGCAACCTTTGAGTGGGGGAATCTACGCCCTTCTATACACAAATAATAATAATAGTCTGAGAAATACTTCATATCATGCATGCAAATCCATATTCTCCTCTTCTTTACTTTTTAACTATCCGACCATCAATTATTGTTCAATGATTCAGACGGATACAAAGAGTACACATAGTTCAAGGATCAATTTAATGCAGACTTCTGCGAGGTCTCCACTGTTGAGGTGCATGTTATCTATTATATGTAGGGCTGCACCAAAGATAATAATTATAATCTGAGATAATTTCTTTGTTTAATATTTGACGCCATAGACGTGCTCCTCTACGTTTTTAAGAGTATACACATCATATGTATTAAATTGTATTAAACAATATTATATTTTTATGACAAAGTAAACACTCTCCATTGGTATTTTCCATAAAATTATAAAGTAACATAAATATGTATGCGAGTAGATAAATATAATTAATTCAAGAGAGAAGGTTTTGTTGTTTTATGGACTTTGGGCTTGTTTTAATATTGTAGTTATTAAATTTCACTAAACTTATTAAAAATATTAGGATTATATTCTACAATTAATTTATTAAAACGTCCGGCCACGATGTTTGTACCTGTGTCTCATTTAAACAATTTAAAACTTATGTTCGGTGATTCATTTCATTAGATACATTCATGACGATTTTATTATTATTATTGCATCAGGTGTAATTTTTTTTAAATAACAAAATTGAGTCAGAGCAGCTCTGTCGCTCACACGACGATCTTTTTTGTCCGCTCGCAACCTCGACTTACAAAAGGGAAAGGAAAAATTATTACTTTGATGTACTTTACATTTATAAATTTTACCCATATACAAATCAATCGTTAATACATATATGATTGATGATAAAATAATAAAATAAGGGCGCACAATCCTTGATTTAATATATTTTTTACACATCAAAATCATAAATAATAATAATAATACCTTTTTTGAGTTCATAAGACGTACGATACATATGACTAGGAATGTAAATAATATGCAAATCGGGCTTGTAATAAAAAAGTGGAGTTGGCTCTTCAAACAGGTCTTTTTGTTTTCCAAAGCTGTTATCATTTTTCCAATATTACTGAGGGGAAAACATCTACCTGATAGTAAAGATGTCGCATGAAGGAATGCATGCATTAAGTTTAATAAAGCAAATAAAATGTAAACAAAAAGGGCTCAAGTCCTCTTATAATTATTATTAGTTAAAAATATATAATTTCCTGACATTAATTTCAGTTAATTTTCTTCCTCTCATCTATGTTATTATTTATTGTTGTATATATAATGGAGAATAGCAGCTTCTAGCTCAGTAAAACGCCATGACAGCTCAAGCTGCTTCACTCTCAACATTCATCAAATTGTCAGAGTTACCAATTTGATTTTCTCTTTCTTTTTTTTATTACAAGCCCAATTTGCATATTATTTATATTCCCACATATGACTATGTAACATCTTACATCACTGATAATCACTATTAAATTCTTCTTATATAAACTTCCACGTTTGAAGAATTAGTAGGAAAAGAGCGTGCAGATGGAACTGTTCATGATCAAGGTAATTGTTTTATGTTTTTAATCTTTTTCCATTGAGATAGCCGCCATAATGAAGTTACTTGAGCTGAGTATGTAGTACTGTCCTGGAAATGAACCCGAGTGGGACCAAGCAAATAGAAAATATGATTGTGAAGTGGGACTGTATTCCACGGAGCCTAAGTTTAAAATAGGCTTTAGATCAGTGCTGCCTTTCCCAAAAAACGACGCCAGTGGACCTGACTCACATTTCTAGTCTTACATTCTTTAATAGAACTACTTGAAATGGTTTGGGTTCCGCGGGCTAGATTCTAAGGCTTCGTAAGCCGGATCTGGTCCGGAATCACATTTCTAGTCTTACATTCTTTAATAGAACTACTTGAAATGGTTTGGGTTCCGCGGGTCAGATTCTAAGGCTTCGTAAGCCGGATTTGGCTCGGATGCCGGAGGCTTGGCAGCACTGCTTTAGATAGTTACCGTAGATAGAGGCCTACGTTGATAATTAGTATTAGATTGCATTGGGACCATTGGGGTCGTAATTTAGGGCGTATTATGGCAAAAGCGACATATGCGTCAAAATAGTTATTAATGAAAGAAAAGAGATATTTAAACAATTACTGCAGTGGACATGACCAAGGTCTTTTAGCCCCAAGCCATTGATTTGTATAACCATAAATCAGTTACTGCACAATCTTTTTTAAATTTTTTTCAGATGAACTGCCGGACTTTTTCATCCTCTTGACATGGATTAATATTTTCTCGCGATGCCTTTTAGCCAGATAATAGATTTCGTGGGTTTGTTTTATCATCAAATAATTTGATTTTGACTGATGTTCAATTATTTATTCGCTCAATTGTAGTTCAATAGTTAATGAAATAAATACAATTAAAAATCTTCTCTCCTGTCGTATTTTTTTCCACTACTCATACTAACATATTATAACTCAAAGGTCAATATTTAAACTGATAATATATTTTTTTAAATAGAAAAAGGGATATTACTTAACAATTCAGCGAGGAAATTAGGGTCCATTCATTTATGTGTAATTACTGATGTCACATCAGAGATAATCTACGGTTTCTAATAATACAAAAAATAAATACAAAATTTAAAAAAGTGAAGTAAAAAATGTGTCATATAATATATCATGCCTCATGAGTAATTTTCTACAAAATTAATGTAGTTAACTCTCTTGCAGAAAACAGCTGGGATAGTTAATTGATCAACCAACTCCTTAGTATATTTTTTAAATTAATATATATTTGTACATATACTATTAATAATATTACAAATAATTAATGAATGATGCATGCATCATTCATTTACACACTTCCCTGCATATGCATATTCCCTATGCGTATATATATATATAGGGGATGATGGTAACAACACTTCACGTCGAGCTTTTTTGTCCACTCGCAACCTCGACTGACAAAAGGGAAAGGAAAAATTTGGAAAAACATACGGTAGCTACCCTTCTGTATTTTCCTTGTTGCCAACTTGTTAATATTTGGCAGAATTTATTATTTAGATATACTATATATTTATAAATTTTACCAATCACAAACCAATCGTTACTACTTGTAATATATTCAAAAAAGCTACTTTATTTTATAAGCTTATGAAATAAAGTAGCTTTAACCCGATTCGAACATATTATGTAGCTGTTCGAACAATTTTTCTTTGTATTCCTAACTTATGACGTCATTGCTTGTTGTACATTAATGTTTAGGTATAAATTTTATTTCCAACTGCGTAAGCTGCATCGAGTCTGATAAGGAGTCATTTCAAGGAAAGACGAAAATCAAGAATGGTGTTTCTAAAGGTTCAAGGAACGTGTTTCTGGAGGGATGCTCAAAATTTGGTGGATCTTTACAAGGAGATCATTGAGCACAAGGATCTACATTTCTACGTGAGTCATTTTATCTTAAAAGTACTTATTATCTTTTTAAGGCGTACTTAAAAGTTAAAAGTACCACTCTAAGTACACAAATTATTTATTATTATATACAAATTATTTTGTAGGACTGGGAAAACTGTCAATTTTATTGTTCCGGAAAGCCTCTTCATGATGGTGAAGCCGTTCTCTCACCCAACAGTACTATTGAGGCAGTATGGGGTCTGCCTGGAGGAAAAGGTGGCTTTGGATCCATGTTGAGAGCACTTGGAGCTCAAATCGAAAAAACTACGAACAAGGATGCTTGTCGGGATCTATCTGGAAGAAGGCTCAGGGTATAATTCTAAAGTTATTTTTTGAGCGATTGAAATGATTCAACTTGTGTATACAAACATAAACTGATGTCTACTTTAAATTCATACTCAATCTTGGATATAAATAGAGCTCAGTTGAACTATATTTATATTACATATGTTGATTCTGCTTTATTGGACCAAACTATGAAGAACAGGGCCAAATTAATATTTATGTTAGACTTGAAAATTCGCTTAATTAGGTCAAAACTAAACATCAATTAGCATGCGTTCTTTAAGAAAATCACTTATTTTAGTAGATAGTAGGTATTGCAGCAGAAATAATTATCAATAATTTAGCTTATTACCGATAGTAATCTATAAAAAATTACGAATTAAACCTCTAATTGAATATTTTTGTTTAATAATAATACCAGAGGTCAACAAATTTAAAATGTCAAAAGTCCTAAGCGGTTATTCAGTTTTGCACGTTGATTCCAAATCTGTAATTTTTTTTTTCGAGAAATAAGGCCCTATTTTTTGAGCTAATTTGGCCCATTTTCCAACTTCAATTTAAGCACAGAAGGATACTCTTTTTGTGCATTAAAAAATAATGACCCGCTAATGAATTTATTACAAGTTTAATTTCCAGTCTTTGTTTTGACCTAAAGGGACTCCTGTGGGGGAAAGCCGGTGGGAGTAGGCCCAAAAGTCAACCAAAACGTTTGTACTTAAATTACTCCTTGCATATTAGATAATATGGATTAATAAGAAATGCATTAAAGAGCTGAAACCCACAGCTTTCAAACGAGATGTCAAACGCCCGATAAGAATCCTTAACTAAGAAGAAATCGTCCGGCTAAATATTTAAATTTTAATCCAATATCAAGCAAAAATTTGATAGAAATCAAATATTCACAGTAGAACTACCAAAAACAAGTGCTATAGACTGAAGTAGTAGCGCGCCTACTACCAGCCCCTACGCCCTCAGGACCTCCTGTAGGTCAAAACACTGACTGGAATTGAAATTTGCATAAAATACACAAGCGGATCAACATTTTTTAATGCACAAAATTAGTATACTTCTAGGCTTAAATTTAAGTTGAAAAATGGGCCAAATTAGCTCAAAAAGTAGAGTCCTATTTCTCGAAAACCACCGGACTCTCGAATTTTTTTCTTCTTCACAGATTTGAAATTAGCATGCAAAACTGAATATCTTTTATTTTACTTATACCCCTTAGGAGTTTTGACTGTTGGCCAAGGTAATTTATTGAGCCAGTCATTTGCCAAATGTTCCTTGTACCAATATGGTCCCAATAAGTGGAGTCCACTGTATTTTATGAATATTATTTATGTGTTAGCAATAAATACTTAAGTTATTTATACCTACATCAATACCCCAAAAAGTCTGGGTAAATGGTATCACGATTATATCGGACTATTCTAGGCACAAAATGAGTACCAGTGTTACAGACTAATCTAGTTTTTTTTTTTGGGGGGGGGGGGCTAAAGGGGGGTATAGTTTGGGGTATTACATATTATTTATATTTGGAAATGATAGGGTATTTTAAGTCTTATTTGAATGAAAAGTTGGCTTTTAATGAGTTATCTTCACACTATGTGAAATTATGATGCTCAAATTTTCTTTAAGTAATTGGCTAATATAAGATACAAAGTATCTTATTTTTGTTTGGATTAAGTACTGTAAAACATTGATTGAAACACTTATATGCAAGAGGTGTTCTGATGTCGATATTTTTTCAATTTTCTAATATTTGTAAATATGTAGTTGTTATCAATGATGTATAAAACTATTATTTTATTATTAATATATATTATAGGACATAAATGATGAAGAAAAGCTGAAGGAATGGATTGCAAAACAAGGAGATCGAGAAAGGGAAGCAGCAGAAAAAAAAGAAGAAAAATTAGCAAAGCTACGTAGAATAGCAAATGGTGAGAGTAAACATGAATTTCATGATCCTGACTATGAAAAATCCCGTGAAGAAACGACTGAGAAAGTACATGAAGCCTTTGCACATGCCATTAACTTGAAAAAAGTTGAATTACTTCCCAAAGTATCTACAGCTGCTACTAAGCGGAAATGTGAAGAAGGGACATCAGGTGGACCCGTCAAGAAAAGAGGAGCTGTTTTCCTTGGAGTTGATTTATCAGATTCAGATCTTGAATCAAGTTCCGATGAGGAGGAAGATGATAATAGCTCATCATAAAATGTATGTTGATGTAATCTCTGAAATAATTTCGTGTTTTATTTTATACTTTGGCAAATATACTTGTATATATATATCTCTTATGTATGTAGATAGATTTATTCACATTAAGATCTAAAATTTATTTGCTTGAATATCGATTTCACATGATTCTGTTAGTGTATATTTACACTATTATTTACTGTTATGTTTCTTTATTCATTGAATAATGCAAGATAATAAATATATAATTGTTGTCCAATAGCAACAGCTGTTTTTATTAATAAATATACGATCAAACATATATATATGTACTTTTATAAGTTTTATAAGTTTAACCCTATTTAGTATAATGGAGATCGTGTTACAAAATATCACTGTTAAGTGTTAGCTAGATATGTCGTCTGTGTTAACATGTTAATGCCTTAATCTAATGTTTTATAACTATAATCTATAATCTGTAAACAATACAAAATTGTTTCCCGTCATGGATGGCGATTTTTCGGTACTTAGATTGGTTATTTTATTCGCAATGAATTTCGTACAAATTTTACAATCGCGATCATTAATAATAGTAATACCGAACCTGTGAAAATGGTAAATAACTAAGTCGAGAGGGATATAACAACTCACATACAATTCATTAATTTGCAAAATACACGGTTTCGTTCATAGTGCTGCTTATTTTATTCTCGGAATTCATTATTCAGATACGCAGCACCGCTACTCCTTTCATAATTTAATTATGATGGAAAATAGAAATAGTTGAGCCTCTAATTGGTAGAAATGGATTCTGGGCATCACTGATGGTTCGACTTTTTTAATAATTAGAATTTAATCAGTTAAATTAGCTTTGTCATGATACAGGATTTTAAAATTACACTCTATCCACGATATTCAAAATATGTAAGACAAGTCTTATCACTTAGAGTCCCAGTTGTTTCAAGTCAGAAGTTGCAATTTGATTAAAGGTAAGTGAGACTTGAGTCACTTTGATTAAACAATCATTGATATCTAAGTTCAATGTTAGAACATGATAAATGACACTTACATATATAGTATGTAGTAATACACTATTTGAAATAAAGCATATTAAAATTAAAATCTTTTAACTAAGTGACGAGTATAATTTTTTTTACGTCGAGTTCAAGTCACGAGTGATACGAGTTCCTTGGACTGACTGGAGTCTCAATATTTGATAATAATATTGTATGCTCCTGGGGTCTTTTCGAGCAATCAATAGCTCTACTAATTCTTGAGTTGAATCTCAAGTCAAGGCTTATACCTTTGATACGAATTGTAGTCGAGTCAAGAGTGTTTACAATATGACGTTAGGAGAGATATCATGTCG
The DNA here is from genome assembly GCA_963680855.1 of Lepeophtheirus nordmannii. Taxonomy (NCBI): domain Eukaryota; kingdom Metazoa; phylum Arthropoda; class Copepoda; order Siphonostomatoida; family Caligidae; genus Lepeophtheirus; species Lepeophtheirus nordmannii. Next base: position 17,021,059 of record OY804525.1, on the reverse strand, counting down.
CAAAGTTTCACCAAGAGAAGCTTCTGCAAGCGTTGTCAAGTTTACAATTTTACGTACGTTTAGCCAACCGGCAATAAGTATTTGTACATAATATGGAATACACATAGATGAACATAGATTGCTTGATCAAGTTGTTTTCATATGGTTTTAAGTCAGAATTTAAATACATAATTTAAATCCGTATATCTATATTATCAATGGGCCTACTCTATCGCATTGAACAAAATCGACCGAGTAGATAATAGATATAGTATGTACAAATGTACTTCGATTGAAGAAAAGACAAAAGAGTCCACATACCTCAAGGAATCGAAGCAAAACTTTTACCCAAATAATGAGTTTAAAGACTCATAATGAAGCTTCGCGAAGTAACGTCTCTCTTTACGTCGTATTGTAAACCAGCCTTAAGTCGGCTGTATTAAAAATTAACAATTCATAGTTAATGAATTGCTCTTGTAAAAATTAAAAACATTGTAAAAATATATATGTATATAATTACATAATTTTTAGACGAAATGAGGCTTCATCAAATCTGGGGAGGGGGGGGGGTATTCACCCCAGCTGGGCCATGGCTCATAAACATGCATTTATTTTCTATTTGAAGAATGTAATAATATAATATATTTATGTATATTATATATTCTATCATTTCAAAATTTTATCAGCTCGACAATCCATCCTTTCCAAATTTTATCCTGATGCCGTGCAAAATGAAGTTTATAATAGGAAATTACGGACGTACGACTCTGCCCAAAAAGAAAATGAGTCCAGTTTCATCATCTTTAATAATAAATACAAATGGATGGTCCACTACAAGAGACTCTATCTCAACCAATGAGCATGCTATAAATGTCATGGAAGTTGCAGCAGTAACTTCACTTCCCTCTTCATTGACATCAATTACAGCTTTCTGGATAGCATCAGATACATAAATTTCTCCTGGTATTCCTGCTATTCCAGACAAATCACATTTTCTTGAAAATAAGTCCTGGATTCCATGCTCTCTTAGTCCTTCTTTCATCTCATGAGTAGATTCAATTTTGAACTTGGGTAGATATAATTTGGTCTTCTTCTTTACTCTGGTCATCCTATCAAGAACGGATGGATTAAACGAATCGGATGATAATTTAGTTTCTAGCTCAGGGAGTCCAAATGTATCCTTTGGAAGTAATATGTACATTGTCATTCTTTGACCCTTATAGGGTAAAGCAATTACTGTGGATTTCAATTCATCACTAAACGCAGATGCGATCTCCATTTCAGCCAGCATTGTTGGAACTTCAATTATTTCTTGAGGAGCAACATGGAAACGCTGATTCGTAGTTAAATTAGGATCGAATTTTTCCAACCATTCACCCTTGAAGTATAAAGCACTAATCAAGACACTAACCGTATCAGGACTAATCGAGTCTTCTAAGATCATATTTAGAATTTTTTCGTGAGTTTGAGAAGAGACCCAATTATTTATTTCTTTTACAGTGTCCTTCAAATTACTGAAATTAATATATTCAATATCAGATGAAAAATATTTTGATGCATCCTCTATAAATTTCTTATTCATTGTTGCTGAATTAGAAATAAATACACCATTTGCAACCTCTAGTTTGAAGTTTTCATCTGATTTTCCAAGGTGATAAATGCTTGAATATGTTGGTTGTAAAAGATGAATGTCTTCCGGGATATTCAATGCATTGTTTATCTCTTTTAAAGTATTCTTTTTTGCACCCAACCTTACTAATAGCAAGAGATTTGCAATGGTAAAGATGGAAAAAACTGTATTTTCTCCCGGAATGGTGACTTTGTTATATAAAGAAAATCCAAATTTTGAGGAGTTTTGAGTAATTACGTGAAGCTCTTCTGTAAGTACAGAATTCATCACTAATCTTTTTAATAATTAATGTGACTGATTTTCTTATTGTATTTTTGTTTTCAATTGAGCTACATAGAAAGAAAGATAAAATCATATCAACATATAAATTGATAAAGGAGACTTATCAGATAAATAACATGACTAAACAAACTTTGATTTCGTAGTAAGAAAAAAGGCATTATGTACATGTATAGTCCCATCAAAAACACATAATGTAATCTATAAATCCTGATAAATTTTCATAAGTGTAATGTTCTCATTTTTTTTAAATTTAAAAAACGAAACAAAAACAAATATCGATTCCTTATTAGTTTTAAAATATTAGCTCTATATTAATTGAACCGATGTTTTAATAAATTATTCATCATATCATTTGTAATTTCAAACAAGCAAACATTGCTTCGTGACGTCTAACAATATTTTAGAATAACTCGTTTTGATGTGAGACCAATAATTAATTATATTTACGTTTCTCAGTCTGAGACTGATTCAATAACAGTCAAGGAATCATGAACGATACAATCTTGATTCACGGTCTGAAACCGGTCCTTGACCGTCCATATCGGTCTAAAAGAAATCATTCAAGACTGGACAGAAATAAATTGGTATCGGACCGAGTTTCAATTCTAGTATTGACTACTCTAAGTAAGCTACTTTTGGTTTGGTTTTCTCTTCCTTATGATTCGTTCTTAATATAATATGTTTGGAACTCAATCTCTTCTTTCGAAAGCTAAAATAATATGTTTTCAAATGCGGCCTTAAGACATTATCATGGTAGACAGTTGTCCAACGGCGATATAGGATCCGTAATATCCTTTCCCCAAATATATATTTTTAAACTTCGAAGGACCACAATACACGATCTTTACTTTAGAGTACATTTACTATTTCATAACATGCAACAATTAATAATTAATTATTATTAATTATTACATACATCCCTGGTAACAAGCAACCTCGAACAAAAACTGAGATGGAAATGACAATATAACTAATTTCATTACTTTTCTTTCCGTTATAACACATTTTGAACACAAAAATTACCGTTACCTTGTTACAAAAAAAAAGTAACTATCATTTTCATAGGTCCATGAGTTTTTCTGATTGTTTCGTACGCTATAAATTCATTACGTATGCTCTCCTTTGTGAACAATAAAACCTTTAATTTAGCATATGTTAAATTATATGAAAGGTCCAAATTCAAATTTATTTTTATTTTTGATTAATTATTATGTAAATAATAAACTAATATTTTAAAAAAAAAATAATTTTTTTTGTTAGTGTGTGCTACGGTGCTATTAATGGCGTTACTTTTTTTTTGCTAAGTAACTAAGTATGAGTAACTTATTACTTTTTCTAAGTAATATGCCCAACATTGTACCATGACCCTTTTATCATGTATGGGGGGGAGGGGGAAAGGCTTTATTTTTTAAATAAAAATAGCTGAGGAAGAAATTAAAAGTTTTGAAAGAGAGGGTTCTTGATTGAACCTGTAATAAATTTAAGATCTCATTAAAAGGAGTTCATGAAGCTTATATGGTTTTTATACCACAATTAAAGCTAAACGTTTCTTTGCTTACTTGTTTCAATTTATTTAAGAGGAAGTTTATTGAGAATAAAAATAAGAAGGCATTTACAAAAATATATATATAAGTTAAAAAAAATAAAGTAGTTAGTTTGTGTAATTGCATGAGTTACTACATATAAGTATATACGTACCAATCAATAAAACAGTATCATGATATCAAATATATGTTTGTTAAAAAATCCATTTAATATGCTTATATTATAATTACGGTAATACCTTGGATTACGAGGAGTTTTTAGTTATATTACTATTATTATTGTATACGTATTCTGCTGTAAAAACTTGCAATTAATTTAAGACATTATCTATTACTATTGGCAACAAGATAGCCAAGTAGGTATCTACTTGTGAATCACGACAAGCTTTTTGGGATAAACAGAAGCACAATGTATTCTCCCTTCAGCTGTTTTTTATCAGTTGACTCTTTTGATTTAAAGTAGCTGATCCTACGTATTATGAACACAAAAAGGGTATTATTATTATTACTTATGATTTTGATATATAAAAAATATATTAAATCAAGGATTGCGCGCCCTTTTTTTTGAATTTTGAATATTATACAAGTATTAACGATTGATTTGTAAATTGATAGAATTTATCAATGTAAGTATATCTAAATTATAACTCTGCACAATATTAAAAAGTTTGCAACTAGGAAAATACAAAAGAGTAGTAGCTACTTGTTGTTTTTCCAAATTTTTCCTTTCCCTTTTGTGAGTCGAGGTTGCGAATGGACAAAAAAGCTCGACGTGATTATCACCAACAAAAAAAAAAGTTCCCTCTTCCCCTCCTTCTTTACTTACTTTTAGACCTTTTTCTCAAGTTCAGAATAGTCTTCAAAAAGCTGAAAACCTTTGTCTATAAATTTAATAAAAGGCTTCTATTTTTTTTTTTTATGTTAAAAATGAGTCTGAATCTTTAACACGCAAGAAGGAAAATAAAAAATCCTTCTTTTCACAAAAAAAAAAGCAAAATTTTAAATGCCCTTTTTTTCCCCCGGCCTTAATTTGCAGAAATATTCAATTGCTCAAAATGAATGAATTAATAGTATTAAAATGTGAAAATGAAACAATATTAAAAGCATTAAAACATTAAAATCATTTTGTTAATTTAATCAATTTTTAATACAACTTTAGTTTTCAATTTGACAATGTTTATGACTCCATTGATATCAGAGATTACTATAGACCGTATCACGTAAAAGATTTAATTATTATGCACTTTGAAGACTAACATAATTTGACAAAAAGTCATCATTCGAAAATTTAAGCTCAAAATTTGGCTTTCAAGGACATACTGATTGCTTTATACAAGTCATTTAAGTAAAAACAGTCCTAGAATAAATGTTGCATGATCTCTGTTGCACTTCTACAGAAAATACATAAGCTAAGATAATAAAAAAATTGGTCAACAAACTTTACCACCCACTTCAAGGGTTTAAAACAACAATTTGTATCCATCCCATCGTTGTTCCGAGAAGAGTTCCAAATATCCATTTTTGTATTTTTTGCCAGATTAATAAATATGAATAAAAAAAACCATTCAAACCCGGACACAAAGAAAAGTTGACATTTGGCTGTGTATTGTAATGGGGAGAAGAAGACAAATCAACTGATGACACTAGAATATATGTATATATACATATATATTGTATATATATGTAGATTACGTCGTGTTGTATCTTTATTGTATCTCGCAACCTTTCCTACAAAATGAAACAGAAAAAAGGCCTCAAAATCAGTTGGTAGTCGTAGGTCAATTTTTTTTACCACACTGTGAGGCTATTCTTTATTTAATATTAGGAAACTGTTCACAGCTGAACAAAACATTCAGCTAATTTGAGTAATACCCTTGAACGTTCAAAACACGAATAAGGGGTAAGAGTCATGGAAAATATATATAACGTAGACAACAAAATACATAAGATCAGAGTATGTTTTAAAGATATCTATCATTGTGGTAAAGAAAGAAAGAAAGAAAGAAAGACCCGACTTGGTATTTGATTATTTTCTCTAGAAGTATACGTACAATTGTTTAAATTGAATCTCGATTTACGTACCGATGTAGAAGTATATGGTATACCATTGAGTTTTACATTTTTTTTTTTTTTTTTTGAATATTCTCCTTATATCAGGGGAAATCAGTCAGATATGTAATTTAAATATACTATGTATGTATGTATTTATGATTATTTGAGGCATGTGTATGCATAAATTTTGTCTTGAAGATTAAGATAATCTTATTATTAAAAAGGAATGGAGGGGGGGGGGTGAATCTGATTTCCCTTTACTCTCATCTCTTGAAGATACAAATCAATGCATATTTTTATCATTATGGGAGTTTATCACCCATTATTCTTAGGCACCTTCACTTAAGAAGTAAATCTTTTTTTTTTTTTTTCCATCTAAATATTAATTCCTCAGTACATTTTTCACAAGTTAAGATGCTTAGTTTTATCTTTTGTTATTGCATTCCTTGCAGTTATTTTTTTGTTTTTATATATATTTTAGATTCTCATATATGTATGTATCTAAATAGAAAATATGAAGGAGTCAAAGGGCAACAGAGGCAGGGGGCGTTGTCAGGGGTGGAGCTAAGGGGCTTTAAAAAAGTATTAGAAAAATTCCTTGGGAATTTTACAGTACCCACTGATAGTAAGTAATGCATTTTATGAGCTAGCCCCCTCCCCTCCAATACAACAACAACAACGAACCAAAAGTTTGGGTGGAAAGTATATAAATTAATTTGATTGAAAAGAGTACAAATGAAAATTGTCTTTTAAGTATATCTTAACTCGATGAATACCTATTCTTCGACCGTGAATTTGAGTTTGACAACAAAAGTCCTACTTTTAAATTATGTTTTTCAGAAAAAAACAACACTTGAATAACTTTTCAATGAAAAACAATAGTGAAGACTTGTAAAAGGATAATTGTGAAAGTTAGTGGGACTGTGTATGATGAATGATAACTTGGGCCTAAAGGCAGGGAGTCGCATTCTTTTATTTTTATTTACACTTAATACAGTGTATTTATGTTATTAATTTTGTGCATGGGAACTGTATATGACCGCTTAGTGTAGTGACACGATTAAAACAGGTGCAGGTTAAACCAGGTTTGAGTGTATTACAATATTTGAATTTGTCACTCGATTCTTCTTCCCTTCTTTTTTATTTATCACCATCTCCTCTCTTATTGAATTTTCATGTGAAGATTTTTTCAGAACCATGTTGAAAATCTTTTGGTTTGAAGCATAGCACGTCAGTTGGTGACACGTAAAAAAAGCGTCACTCAAACGGAAAACTGGATTTTACGATTTTAATTTTGGGTATCTGAGAATTAGAAAAATGTGTAAATTTTGTGTAAATCTATTTATATGTCAATTTCTGACGTTAAGGTCAATCCCACGAAGAAATGTATCAAGCAAAATGTACTAAGAATTTTGCTCATCGGATCCAACTTTTATTCAAATGAAAAAAATATAAAAATCATGTTTTGGGATTTTTCTTAGGTTTTGAAAAACAAAAATTGGAAATGAATAATATAAGATGCATGTAACTTTGTAAAAAAATAATCATATAGCACCTTCAACATACGTAGTTCTACAAGCACAAATAATTAAAATATAGACAGTTTTTTGTCCAAATTTTTAAGGCTTATAAGTCCATATTTAAACAAACAAAGTCTAAAAATTTATAAAATAATAAATCATGTAAGTTGAAATATTTATTTATGATATTTCTATATTAGGTCTGTATATTTGTTTTAAAAACCAAAAGAGTCAAAATTAAATTTTGCATACAAAAATTTTTAAATAGAATCTAATTTTTGAAACTTTGAAAAGTGATTTTAAAAATGTATATATTGTGATTGTAATTATGTCTTAAAGTATTTATATATGTAATAGGCTTTATTTGAAATGAAATGATTAATTAAATTAATAAGAGAAGAGGTGGTGATAAATGGAATTTAAAAAATATGCAAATGGGGTTTGTAAAATAAAATGAAAGAGAAAATCAACCTGGTAACTCTGACAGTTTTATAAATGTTGAGAGGGAAGCAGCTGGAACTGAAGTTTTACAGAGCATCAAGCTGCTATTCTCCTTTATATGTACAAATAAAGTCATTAATAATAAATAACATTATGCATAACATAGATGAGAGGCAGAAAATTAACTCAAATTAATATCAGAAAATTATATATCTTTAGCTTACAAGTCGTAAACTAACAATTATTACGAGAACATGAGCCCTTTTCTAACATTGTATTTGCTATTGTAGATGTTCTCCTTTCAGTAATAAAGGAAAAATGATAACAGCTTTGGAAAACAAAAAGTACTGCTAAAAGTGCCAACTCCACAAAATCTCGCACGCGGGATTTTGCATGTTTTTTACATTCCTAGTGATAAATAAAAAATAAGGGAAGAAGAATCAAGAGATAAATTCAAATACTTTCAAACCTGGTTTAACCGTCACCTGTTTTAAGCGTGTTACCACACTCAGCGGTCATATACAGTTCCCATGGAGGAATTTAATAACATAATTACACTGTATTAAGTGTGTCCCTGCAATTTTCGATCAGCAGTCACCCAAATTAATACATACCTAATACAAATGAATTCGCTTCAACAGTCACTTTTTTAAGCATTTAACCACTGTTTTTTACAAAATTTCAGAACTTGTGCGTTTTACACATATAATAAATTATAATCCAGATCTCTCGGTGAGAATCTAATGAGAGTACTTAATATTCATACTTTTGTACATGTCCGATCGTGTATAATCCGGATGTTATAGAGGCATGTATTCAGATGCAATAAATAAAATACATACTCCATGATCGCAAATGGATGTTTCCCCCTCACATATCTTTCACTCTCTATCTGAGAATGAATATTACAACTTTAACGAAGCCAATGATGCATTATTATAATTTAAATAGTATTTGATCCCTGAAAGAAATATTGGTATGCTAGATTGTGCCCTAAAATTAGAGTCACAGATGACACATAATTGCATGGCCAATCGTTTGTTGTACTCCCAGCTCTTTTAACTCTATGCACTTCAGCTTTCTCGGTTATCTTATAACCATGGCATATTAATATTATACATTTGTTAGATAAGATAACCCACAAGGAGTAAGAGAGAACCCGGTCATAATTATTGTCTACTGATGTGCTGAGAACTTAATTGAAGGAAACATGATAAAATGGCCTTATATTTGTTGACATCAAACGACATCTTTAACTCCAAATTATCCTTGAGCTTTACAATAGCCATAATAAAAATAAAATATTGTGGCTCCTTGTCTTTAGGTCTATGTAATCAATCATACAACGCCGCCATATTACCTTTTACATTTATCCATTTACCTTCACTATTGCTTTCCATTGAAAAATTATTCAAGTCTTTTTTCTGAAAACATAATTTAAAACCAGGACTTTTATTGTCAACCTCAAATTCACGTATTATGTAAAAAGGAAAAACAAAACAAAACAAGAATTAAAAACTTTTAGTATTATGGAATGAAATTACTCCAATTTTATGTAACTTTGTATTGTTGATTATTTGATTATGCTTAGTAAGGAGATTTCTGAGGAAATCCTGCGTGACCCTCTGTAGTAGATCTAAAATCTTAATGTCTTTTGATAAAATTCAGCCAAAAAAAAAAGGGATAATTGATGGAGTTATCAAAGTATTCAAACTGAAATAAATAAATACTACTCAAAAACAAATGTGACGTCATCAGTTGAGTACCCTCCAACACTCCTTTACGACAGTAACATCCTCTGAGCTTCTATGGTTTCTAAATATTTGTTTTTTCAACTGTTGATTTATCAGTGATATTAACGTTGTTTTCTTCAATTCGAATTAATACCATAACTATTAAATAGAGATATAGAGAAAATAAAGTGTGTGTAAGACTGAGTAATTTACTTCATTTGACAAAAGGTGTACTTCAAGATATGCTCAATTCATAATTTTACGTTTGTTTTTGAGTTACTTCAATTTGAATAAAGTAGTTCTCTGAAAAGTCAAAATTATTCATATATATTCCATATATATACTTAACTGATTAAGTCCAAATTGTTCGAGACTACCAGTGATACGAACAAGCATGTAACGTGTGAATTATATTTAAAGGGTCTTGAAATGAAAAACCCATTATAACAAGGCCCAGACTCATTGAATCTGAACTAAACAAAATACTTCAATTATATCTATTGTTTCTTCTTCTGAGCTTGCTCAACTAAGACTCCTATACGTTTTTCTTTCTCTATGGTGTTTTCCAAGCATGGAAAAACAAAAAGTTTTTGAATGATTTCAGCGGTTAATAAATGCAATTGGAGTATATAGGGATAAAAAGGGATGGCTTGATACTAGAGAACCAAACGGTTTTATTTCTTCTAGTGGTCGTTAACCCTTTCAAGCATGTAGGGTATCGGAAAGTATTTTTAACAGGAAGTTATGTTTTTGAGGTCAGAATGACCATACTAACCTAATTTGATTTTATGAAAAAATTGTAACTAAACCCGTTTCTCTACGAAATTATGGGACACTGGAGTCCTTATGGATGTGAAGGGAATTTTTTCATTCACAAAAATACATTTGTATTTCGCTATTACAATTAGACAATGAGTAGTCGATGGAGTGAGTAATTTCCCTTTTGACTCGAAAACCCTTCAACAAGCATTAATCTATATGTTTTCAATTTTTATATTTCAAAAGCTTTTATTAGTGATGGGGATGTGATACACATATGACTGGACTATGACGTCATCATAATATGCTTTATTAAATTTAACCACTTTAGTTGGTTGACTGGGAGAATATCCTACTAACTGTTCATGTTTTGAAACCGGTTAACTTGTTATCATATGATTGAACTCTTTTTCTTTCTCTTTTGAGAGGAAGAAAGGTTAAGAGTGTCACTCTAAGGCCAGCAGTCTACCTTACGACGAGCTTTTTTGTACACTTACAGCCTCGATTCACAAAAAGGAAAGGAAAAATTTGGAAAAACAACTTCTGTATTTTTGTAGCCAACTTGTTAATATTGGGCAAAGTTATTATTTAGATATACTATACATTCATAAATTCTATCAATATACAAATCAATCATTAATACTTGTATAATATTCAAAATTCAAAAAAAAGGGCGCGCAATCCTTGATTGAATATATTTCTTATATATCAAAATCATAAATAATAATACTACCCTTTTTGAGTTCATAACACGTAGAGTCAGCTGCTTTAAATCAAAAGAGTCAACTGATGCAAAACAGCTGAAGGGAGAATAGATTGTGCTTTTGTTCATCCCAAAAAGCTTGTCGTGCCTATATACTATAAAACTAGAAGTTATTTTTTTCCCTTATGGCATAATGTTTTGATTAATCAATGTATTAATTCAGCGGATGCAAAAATAAAAGAATAAGCATTGAGCAGGAATAAAGCCCCAAATGAGTCCTAACTTGTTCTACAAGCCCTACTCTACTCTACATATATAATCAAAGTACGTTTGGCTCGCAATGCCATACTACCACGGCAACCAAGTAAAAAATGACATCATTGGCTTGCTACCCTACGATTTTGAACCTTTTTTCTTTTTCCTTTGGGAGTAGAAATAATTGAGAGAGTCATTGAGGATTGCTATATGATATTATGTACATTGATTCATTTCATAGTTATAGTTTTGATAAGCCCTGAGTTTAGATACATACATACATACATAGGCATGTAATGCACTTATCAGAGATATAAATTTTACAAACGCATAAATGAAAGTTACATAACAATTCTATGTAAAACAACTATAAGAAATAATTAATCAATAAGATACATGTATGCATACATACATATTTATTTATAGCTACATAAAGTATCTGTCCACAAATGAACAATTCGACAATGATGCCCGCCTACATTTGCAGAAAAAAACATTTTAATTAAAGTTTTTTTTTTCTTCATAAAATAGACACATTGCTTTAATTCGATGCTTAATTTGAGAGTATATAGAAAGGATTCCTATTCTACATATAAATGGAGAACCTAAATCAGGCTTCAAATGTGGGTAAAAAACACAAAAAAAAAAGCAAAAAACAGTAAAAATATAAAATAATTGCAATTTCTATGTGAAAATGACCTTTTTTGTATGTATGTAATAGTTGGTTTTATGACCTTTTTCCACCTACAAACCGCCTACTTCACACCTCACTTGAGTATACATATGTATTTATTTGTATGTGTTCTTTTTTTTTTGCATTATAAAAATTATGAGCAATTTCCCTAATAAATAAACGAATTTTCGAAAATACTTTATTTTCTTTAATCTTTTATCATTAATTTATTTCATAAGGTCAAGGGCTTTTTTAACCAAGCACTTACCTTTTTTGATAAACAGAAAACGTTTTAAATATAATATTCAATTCTATTTTTAATTTAGCATTGGAAATTGTAGGAAATTTAGTTAAATATACCTACGATACGGCATTCGATTAAAAGTATCATTTTATCTAATAATAATAATGGTTTTTTATTATAATTAATGCATTTTTGAATATTTTGAAATTGTGGATACTCTTATTAAATCCTTTTTCATAGATAAAAATAATTCAAAATCCAAAAAATGGCAAAAATATTTGGATGAGGATATCATTGTCCTTTCATTAATTTATCATGAGGCTTTACCCAGTAACTTTAATGATACATTTAGTGGTGTTATACCTACCATGAACCACAGAGATATGTACATAATTATCCCTGTTACTCAAAACTGGTGAGTAAAAACCTAAAGTTTGCATCTTAAAAAAAATTTACACCCATTCAATGGCAATTTTAATAATCAAATTGCAAATTCAAAAACTGAATCACTATCCTATAAAAAGATTGATTGGTGTTGTGAAGAGACAAAATTAAAGATAACTTCCAAGACATCACAAGTTATCCAAAGTGAAGAAGTGATATCGTAGTCATCAACCATTTGCTTAATGAGTGTCTTGCAATTTGATGTCTTATTCTACCTTGTGAAAAACTGTTTCCCTAAGAGATGCAATTATTAAAAGAGACAGAATGCAATTTTTTTACACTTAATGGCCATAAAAAGGCTCAAGTATACTAAATTAAATTTTTGACCCTTGATATTGAGTTTTATGATGTTGCCTCATGAGAACATAAATTTAAAACATCTCATATATATATATATATATATATGTAAATACAGATTAGAGGAAGTACCCATGTGTCTTTATAAATAAATATTTATTGGTATATACATAATTACTAACATACTCAAATAAAATATAAATGGTGGTTGTGTGTTGCTTGAATTTAAAGGCTTGGCTTGGCATGTGTTGCAATTATCCATAAAAACTCAAGAACTCATTGAGCATTGTGTGTATTCAATAAATATCGTGCCATAATTGTCATTATTTCAAGGCTTTGAACTCCGAGTGTTTTTGTATGTACTCTGTTAAATTATATATAAATAAATATATTTAAACATCCAATAAGTTATCCAAGAAAAGACACAAATTGGCTAGCATATTATTATTCCTTTAAGATACTTCTCACGCATGATAATTGACTGTTTTAATAGTACTAAAGCAAACTGAATATTATGTTAGAAAATTAATCTTGCGGAATCAATGCTACAAGGAAAAATAATTTTTTTTTATTAAATCACAGTGTATTTATCCTAATTTGACATATTTTGAACACATGTCATCTATATTGACACTTTCAACCTTTCCTCCTCCAAATAGAAAAGAAGTGACACTAAATCATTTAGTAGTACATAGTTAGCCAAATCTTCCCAACAATAGAAAATAATTGTTTTCAGTTCTTAACAAGAACTAATTCAAGTTCAACCCATCCACGATTTCCAGAACACTAAAAAGGGATAAGAGTAGTAAATTGACATATTAACAGCCAACACAAAAATGCATTGTAAATGTTTATCTTATCGAGATATGTTCTAAGTATCAACGATTAACTTTGTGGAAAAAATAATAATCATTTTCAAAATTAATTGAATTGAAATATCAGTTTTATTGTCATAAAAAAAAGTTTAAGTTCGTTCTACGAAATATTTGACCTTTTCTAATCGCGATATAGGTGTTATTTTGTCAGCTGCTGATTTATGCATTCCTGTCATCTATTCTGATGTTTCCAGAGCATTGATGAGTTGAACTCAAATTTATGTATTTCTCGATCAGGAGTAAATATTAAATATTACTATTCAAATAACGAATAATCCAACAGAGCTGAACTGATCGACATAATTGACTTGCCACCATAAAATTTGGACCTTATTATCGTTTTACACGACGGGTTAGCAAGGTTGTGGGTCAGTAACATACAAAAGATCACATGATTATTAGTTATATATGCTATTTCCGTTATTGCAATGTATTGAACATCTAATATATCTAATATATAATCACTTGTTTATACGTGTATGTATCTAAAATTTTACCTTCAAGATGTAAATTTAATCAATGTTCCTCTTGAACGAGGCCCTTTATAATTAGGTAGGTATTTATATATGTACTCTCTTGAAAATAAAGGATCTGTTGTTTATATTTTGAATAAGTAGCTGTTTTTTGACATTGCCATTCTTAAAACTGATATATGAGACTATCCATGAACTTAATTTTATGTGTGAGCAATGCATCAATTTTCATTAAATGAGTATGTATATTACGATCTACATAGATAAGTACATATGTAAAACATAGTTAGATAAATTATCTTCGAATTAATTTCTTTTAGAGAAGTATTCTCTTAAAATCTTTCATGTAGATTTCTACCGGCATAAGAAGTGAAAATGATAGGTGCTTAATATAATCTTTTTGATTTATTTCTGTTTTGTTTTTTTAGAAGCTAAGCTATCATTCATTCCAACACCATATAACTCATGATGTGATACCTTCCTGCCTCCTCCTTATAAATAAAAATACATTACCTAAGATGGAAATACATACCTTATGCATAATCATTTTTGTTATACGTTCTTACCATTTCTACCCTCCTGTTACTTATATCTACATACATATAAAATATTTATTTAAGAGAGAGAGAGAGAAAGAAATCTTATATAGAGGCCTATGCTATTTAACCTCTGCACCCTTAGACGTATAAATCATTTTTTGTTTTTTGATTCAAATACCTATTATGTACCTATGTATGTATAAGATAAAATATGGAATGTTGCCTTATATGGCCCTTCTAGCTACATTTTATTGAATGACCAATTCTTTGTATGTATGCATGTATACCTAATATATAAATTAAATTAATAATCCTTTAATTCAATTTAAAAGTTGTGAAGTGAATAATTTGATTATTATGTATGTACATATGTGTGTTTATTATGTAATGTACAATCTAACAATCATAGGCTTATTTGACTATTCGTGTATCTATTAGAGTTTCTTATTTTCTGGGAAATTGACTCTCAGTGAGATCCCTGGAAATCATTTTTTTTAAATTTCAGTATCCCGTTAGTAAACAGTAAATACTCTAAAATCTAAGTATTTATTTTTATATTTAAAAAAAAAAAAAATTGACTAATACATTACATTATTAAAAGATCCAAAATAAGTTCATGTTTCCTCCATTGGAAAGTTTAGTAAATCGATTCGTAACAGACGCCAAACGTAAATAGTAAATGATAAGCTAATGTTTGGTGGAGCTGCTTGTTGTCTGATTGTAAAATACATAACTCGATCCAATTAGCAAGCTTAAAGTCCACTCCGTGCATCACTAGAACCCATGTAAATCTTTATACTGAAGGTATATATATAACATCTGAAATGTCCCGGAAACACATACATATGACTAGGAATGTAAATAATATGCAAAATGCCGCGTGCGAGATTTTGTGGAGTTGGCTCTTCGAACAGTACTTTTTGTTTTCCAAAGCTGTTATCATTTTTCCTTTATTACTGAGAGGAGAACATCTACCTGATAGTAAAGATGTCGCATGAAGGAATACATGAAGAAATTAAGTTTAATAAAGCAAATAAAACTTAAACAAAAATGGCTCAAGTCCTCGTATAATTATTATTAGTTAAAAATATATAATTTCCTGACATTAATTTCAGTTAATTGTCTGCCTCTCATCTATGGTATACATAATGTTATTATTTATTATTATTGATGTCTTCATTGGTAAATATAAAGGAGAATAGCAACTTGTAGCTCAGTAAAACGTCATGACAGCTCAAGCTGCTTCCCTCTCAACATTCATCAAATTGTCAGAGTTACCAGGTTGATTTTCTCTTTCTTTTTATTTTACACACCCCATTTGCATATTATTTACATTCCTACATATACATCCCTACTACTGAACATTTGTGCCTCTATGGAACAGTTTAAAAAATGATTTTCAGTCCCTAATTTCTTTTTTCAATTATAAATATACTTGGAAACGGATATACTATATCCTATAAGGTATCTGTGTATAAAGAGAAAAAAGACAACAGGGATAAAGAACGTGTATTGTTGAAGTAAAGTTCTATTATTCAGAGCATTTTGGTGCTTTGTTGGGCACTATTCACTCTCACTCCATATGTCACAACATTTATAGTGCAAAAATCGTATAAATTTAATCCCGAGTGATTCATCAATATGTATGTATTTAACTTTTCATTTAATGAAGCCCATATTATGAAATAATAAAATGTAGGATTTTCTGAGAAAAAATAATATTTCACATCGATGTAAAACCCTAGGAAATATCGGAAAAATGGGATCCCAAGAGAGAAACCCCAGTATCTATGTACTAACATGAAAATTTACACTCTATACTTTTCTCAATTTTTGACTTTTTTAATATATTCAGAGTAGTGTTAATGAATTGAACTAGAATGAGCTATGAATAGTTATTTACAATTAAATATTATTTAATAGTGATACAATTAATTATGGTATGTTGGTGGTTAGCCATCAATTGTCTCCAAGTTTTCTTTATTACTTCATAGCAGGAAATTGTTCAAAATAGTTTTTATCCAGAGCTAATTTGATTTCAATTCATCAACGTAAATGACATGACTTATAGATAGAAAAATACATTTTTGTATTTTGGTTCTTTATTGAAACTATGTTCATTCTTAAAAAGATCATTGTGAAGGCCACATCTCCCTATAAAAGAAGAATAAAATATTTTCTGCCCACATTTGTTGGTGATTTAAATGCATATTACAATTATAATATACCTATAATTATAATATTCTCCCCAATGTTATTTTTAGTTTAAATTAAATAAGGTTCTCCTTCCTGGGGCAGTAATGCTGAGTAATAAATAATTATTAAGGAACATAAATTCTCCTAAAAGATATAAATTGACATGTTCTCAAATTAAAGATATACTTGATATGAAATGTAATCATGAGCTTATAAAAATTTAATTATTCAAAATTTATTATCTTATTTATTAAACATATTTGTTAAAGATATTTCTCCCCCCCCCCCCCCCCTCTTTTTTTCTTATATTTCTTTTTTAAAGAATTAATAACCAGATTAAAACTAAAGACTTGAGGATAACTCTACATTCAGGAAAAAGTTTGGTATTTATTTACTTTTATTGATATAATTCTCAGAAGAGCTATCATGAGCCGGCAGCAAGGTTATCACTGAATAATTCAGAGAGTTACATTGACAGCAAATAAACTGACCTTCATGTGTATTCAATCATTATTGATGTCATAACGGAGAGGGGCTAATTTTTTAGTGGCGGATTGCGCACATTTATGCATCTCTGGTAATAATACACTTTCCTTCTCACAAAATCATATAACAGGCAGCGAATGTTAACAATGGCGTTAGTTCAATAATCACTATAAGTCTTTCTCTCTCCTTTTCCTTGCACTCTACAAAAGTTGTATCCTTTGACATGAGTAGTAGAAAAATCGACAGCTGACCAAAAAAAGTATAAGAAATAATTTTATATATTGTTTTATTTCGTTTTCTGTTGATTGGTCTACTCCTACTCTTAATTAATACTTAAATAATAATTACATTTTATTCCTTTGTCAACTATAAATCAATTTTTTGACCTCTCTAATTAATGCCCTTATTAGTCAACTATGAATGGGCGAAAATGTAATTTGCTTTTGTTAAGAGCTGCTAAGAGTTGTTTATATACATACTATTAAATAATAAAGAAATGTCAAAGAGTTGAGAAGAATTGGCTAATTGTACATACAATAACTGATTTTATTGAGCTTTTTCTTCTTGGTGGAGGAGAGGCTAGGAGATATGTACACATCTTACGCATACAATGATCATACCGTGATGTATACTTATGTACATTGTATAGAACTCCGGATGCATCATCATCTCTTCTATGGAATATCTTAGTTGTAAAGCTAGAAAGAAAGAAAAACTAATTTAAAAAATTAATTATGTATTATCTTAGATCACATCTATCACGTCAAGACTCTGCAAAGTCAAATAATGATCAACGTTTCACTCATATCCCCTGCTCCTTCACAAAGGAGATATTTAACTACATACATATTCTCTCTCTGTGTGTGTGTACGTATGTATGTAAAGGTACATTTTCTTAATTTTACACATGAGATAGTTTGTAGAATGCGGTTCATGTCGTTTTCTTATTTAATTTTATATGAGGAAAAAACAAATATGAACGACCTGAAAGAAGGGGTCAAAAAGTCATTTAATCTTAATAAGGTGCTGGTGTTTGATGAGAGAGAGAGAGAAATGGGAGTTGATATGACTAAGAAGCTGTGTGGATGATATTATAAATAATACATTAGTCATGGTCTTAAGAAAAATGCCTTCTGGATCAAAAAGTTAATAAAGTTATTATAGCGTGGAAATTACAATTAATATTTTTTATTCGTTTCATGGGTTCATTTTATGTATATGTACATAGAAACCAAACGCTATTCATATATATATATAAATATAACCTTAAATTACATATTATTATAAGAATGCATACTTTATCCAATCATAGTGCTTCAAATAGGCAATTACAACCGTGATTCCATGGCAGGAGTCGATGTTTCTTTAGACACAAGGCACAGAACGGTGCTTAAATAGAATATAACTGGGTTTGTTAGTTGTGTTGTATCAATCCCAAAGACAAACACTCCTTGTGATCAGAGCTGAATCAATTTATACCCATTCCAGAGGGTAATCTACGTCATTGGATGGAGTAAAAAGTACATTTATGTATCTTAATTAATGTTCCAGAGACTCACTATTCCATTTCTTCACGACTGTTTCAAAATTATATATCGAATATAAACAAATGTAATTACTGCAAAAAGTATATTGGATGTCTCCTGTATCGATAAAATCCAATCGTAAATTAGATCAATATAGCTCATTT
This sequence comes from Lepeophtheirus nordmannii, assembly GCA_963680855.1. Lineage (NCBI taxonomy): Eukaryota > Metazoa > Arthropoda > Copepoda > Siphonostomatoida > Caligidae > Lepeophtheirus > Lepeophtheirus nordmannii. The sequence continues at coordinate 17,002,244 of OY804525.1, read as the reverse complement.
CAAACACCTATAAAATTTCTGGCCTTTTTTCTTTCTCTTTTTCAAGGAAGAAAGATTGATGGATTCAAAAAGAATCACCTTATCTAAGTAGTAAAAAAGAAGTTTTTTCATATTCCCTATATGGTTGTTGTAGTTGAATACAGTGAAATTACATATATCTCTGCATATAAATACCTAACAAAAAAGTTCTTTTTTTAAATTCAATATGTTTTGTGTGACCACAAATATTGAAGAAAATTGCAATGTTTAGGTTCTAATTTCTTTTGTTTTATTGTTTATTTAATATCCTTTAATAAAAAGGAAACGTTTGTGTCCACAAAATCATTCTACTTTGTGAAAGATAATTGATAAAGTTTGTAGATTATAGATTATTCCATTTATTCAAGACCATGCAAAAGTTAATCAAACACACATCATGTAATACGAGTAAAAATACACCGTTTCCAATGGATACTGTATCTTTTAAGTAGAGAACCAAACGGTTAAAGTTAACTGGTTCAATCGATTTTTCTCCTTAATTGGATAACTTAACCGTTTCATTTGTTTTAGTGACCGTTAAATCTGTCAATTGTCTTTTCTTAACAAACATACTTAGAGATGAGTTATATTTCTACATATACGGTTTTTTCATATAAAATTGTATTCTAAAAATAAGACCCGAATTTTTCAAAATAAAACTCTACTGGAGGAGCACTCTGATTGGTCTATATGTACATATTGATCCTCATTATGAGACATATTTGAAGTTGTTATCATTCTCTCTCTTACAATTAGGTAATGAATAGAGAACGAGTAATTTCCCTTTTGACTCTAAAACCCTTGAACAAGCATTCATCTACAAATATTTTTTTCAATTTTTATCCTACAGAACTTTTAATTAGTGATGGGATGTGATAGAATTATGAATGGACTTTGACGTCATCACAATATACTTTATTAAGTTTCAGCACTTCAGTCTTTTAACTGATTTAAGAACCATACAGTTAATTAATTATTATTAATCAACTATGTTTTGAAGCAGGCTAACCTAGGAACATTAGTTTCTGGTAAAGCTATTTAAAAAATGAATCTACAAAAACGATAGTTTAGTAATAATGGAGATTAAGTAGAATGCATTCAATGTTTTTAAATATACACTTTCATTTCATTATTCATGACGTCATGAAGGATCCATAAATCCTTTTGCTCGGAAGGGACCTATGAGACTCGACTGAACTGGCTGCCCCATTTTACAATAGAACCGACATAGCCCAAGGTATTCATGACTTTTTGATGTAAGCTAAAATTCATTCTATTCTCCCTTCAGTTGTTCTCATTCGTTGAGTCCTTTCTGATTTAAAGCAGCTGACTCTACGTATGTACACTGAGCTCAAAAAGGGTATTATTAAATATAATTTTGATTTATTTATTAAATCATGAATTGCCTGGCCTTTCTTTGAATTTTTGAAAATTATGTTGGAACTAACTTTTTTAGTATTGATTTTTATATTGTTAAAATTCATATGTTTTTTCAAATTTTTAAAATCCATTTTAAAAGTCAATGTTGTGAATGGATAAAAAAGCTCGATGGGATGAACCCTTAAGAGTGACTATTCTTAATATGGAAAGTACCTCCCAGTCCCTGACTTTGATAACTAACTTAAAAATTTCTTGCATAAGAGTGTAATCCTGTATTAGAGTAACAAACTCTTTTCTAATATTCTGGGGGTTTTTTTCTCCTCGCATATGATGTGTGTACTTTATCATTAACTTATTTATATACATATATAGTATTAAATCATTTTACATATTGTAATATGTATACAACAAGTTTCTTGCTAACCAAAATCAAACAGATTCAACCAAAAAGTTTTTCAATTAAATTAAATCTACTTTTTGCCTCTTTCAATCTAAAGTAAAAAAGTTTATTTCCATCTTTTCCGTTTTTCTCCCTCTAAGCAAACAACAAATTGTATAATTCATTAATCAATCTTAGATTCATTTAAAATGCAGATGATTCTTATATTTACAATATATGTATGTATGTATGTACATTACATTCCTTACACAAATAAATGAAATACCCATCCAGTGGTACATAGACAGTTATGTAACTCATGTACTATAAAAGAATAAATATCAAAAAGCATTTGTTACAAATGCTGTTTCTAACTATTTTTACTTCTATGTATATGATAATCATAAGACATTAATGAATTGATCATAAAAATTTAAAGTACTAATCACTTGCATTCATCGTATTACATCAACGTAAATTTCAATTAAACTACATTTTACTAATATCAAATACTTTTTTTTTCAACATGAAATTTAAAGAACAGAATTTGATAAATCATATTAGCTTTTTGACGGATTTTCTCGGAAGAGAATATTAGTCTGTTTTGATGCTAATATGTAGCACACTATGTTATTTACATTTAAGTTATTTGAATAAAATAAGAGTTACAATGTACATTTGTCAGTTGTAGATTTCTTTTACTGAGCTTCCTGAACGTAGAGTTTATTAAAATTGAATAAAAGCTAGTCAATACTATTTAAAAGTTGATCAAATTTGAAAATAAGTGAACCCTGAAAAATTACTATTCACGTTGTCATCAAAGACAGTTTTTTCTTATCTTTTTTAGCCTCTTTATCGGAATGAACGGGATTGGACAGAAACCGAAATGGACTGTGCTAAGCGCTGTAGAATGTGCCTAAAAGCTGTTTTTGGGTCTTTTTTGAGCAATAAAGGTTATTCATCTATTGATTTATTCATATACGTGTCTGGTATGTTAATTTGTTGAACTCGATCTTAAAATTGTAGAAAAGACTGAATATATCTACTAATAAGTAAAAAAAATAGTTCAGCTTATGGGATTAATAATAATTTTGGCATATCAACATACAATTTCTTCCTTGTACCTTTTTCTTTTATAAAAAAATGTTTTAGAGATGCATTAAAGGATTTTCCATACGGTATTATTTATTTGTTGATGCTATAAGAACCTTACTAAACGCTGAATATTCCTACAATGCTTTAATAAAAGGAAATAGTTAACTTGTTGCCTAAAAATAAAGTAATCAGTTAATTAAAATATTATTTCATGAACATTTTTTCTGATATTTTTTATAAGCTATAATTAATCAAAATCGCTATTGTTCCTCTGTCTCTAACTAATATCAAACTTCCATTGCTGATAATATATAATTAATTATTTATCTCCAAAAGTTGAACAGTTCTGTATTTATTATTTGGAAAAATTGGAATATTGATCAACTACTAATTGATTTTGTACATCTTTTCTTTCCTAATTTGGAGCAATAACGGATGGAACATACAATGGAGTTTCCTATGTGAGAATTCTACTTAGTTTCAGATGTTCAAATTGTACTGGAAATGTCAGTTGTTTATTGGAAGGGACCTCAAAGGGTTTTGTACGGAGATCCATATTTTCGTATGATCATTGGAACAATACTTCCTTTTATTGTCATTCAAGTCTAGCAACTCAATTTAGAGATCGATAAATTATTTTGGGTCTGCCATAAAATCTGGAATTTTTATGTCTAATCGCATCATCTGATAACAAAATTCATTTAGCATGATTTTTAAATGGTAAACGCATTTAACTTTATTTTTTCTCTTTAATCAATCCTTGATCAGTTTTCCATGATCCAAATTCTAGGATTGTTAAAAAAAGTATTGGACTGATTGATACAACAAGTCTGATAAGGAATTCTTTCTAACACGATAGTAACTGTAAGAAATCAACTACTCCTATATAATTTTTAGTAAGCTGTAAATTTTCAACACCACTTGCCCCTTAAAAGTGTTTTGAACGGTGATTGGTTTAATTCAACTCAAATCAGGTGTTGTTCAGCTGTGAACAATTTCTAGACAATTCCATGTATCATTCTCTCTTTTGAGAATAAAAGGTTGAGAGATAGATAGAATGACGTCATTGGCTAAAGGAGCAACCAATTATTAAAAGGGATAAGAGATACATACAATGGAGTAGTTTCCTTCTGTGATAATGAAATTTTGTAATGACTGGGCATTGATTCTTTGAAGAAGAACAAACAATAGGACAAGTAAAGAAATCTGGGTTTTTTTTTTGTTTTTTGTAAACTCATACACCAAATCCACTTGTGGAAATGGTTGAGTTGGAATGAAAGGAAACTTTTTTTTTGTTGTTGTTGTTGTTATTGTTGTTGACCCCAATGTATTTTTCGGATATCAATTATACTTTGTATGTATGTATGTATGTATGTATGTAAGTATACTCTTGTTAATAACAAAAGGTGAATGGATTATGATGCATGCAATGTTATGACTTCTTCCACATATGTTTGTAGAAATGATGGATGAGCTCTTATCTCTCCTCTCCTTGAGGAGGGTTGGTTGGTTTTATTTAGAAAAATAAAAAGCCTTTAACGATCCATACGTGAATGTACATACATATAAACAAACGAAAGGAGAGAGAGAGGGGGGGGGGGATACGTATTTATGTATATGTAAAGAAGAGTGAGTATCTAAAGAAGGGAGACAATAGAGACCCAACCACACCCCTCTCATTAATGGCAATACCAACTCATTAAAGAACCATTTTGAATTACATCATCATCATCATAATCATAATATTATAAAATAATAGCTCTAAAAGTCAATTTCTAACATTAACGATGCAAGAATATACATACATATAGTGTATATATGTACATATATGTATGTATACAAAGGTATATGTAAATGTAGTACCCATGGAAAGAAGCAGAGAAAGGGGTGTTTTCCAAGATCATGGTTGCCCTCGAACCTGATACATTACCCCCCTACCCTCCCTCAAAAAAAATAAAAATAATTGTTCTTATAAATGATGAAAAAACATATATGCATAGTACTCTTAGTCTCAATTTCCACCCAGAATAATATTAAACTTTGTGCTTTAACAAAAAAATAAAAGAGTTTTTACAGCAGTTCAAAAATGTATTTAAATGAATATATTTTTTCCTAAACAAAGTCATCTTCCATACATTGTCTCTCAACCTTTCATTTAGGGACTAACTGATAACTTTAATTGGGGAGAGGGAGTTACATGGTATATATGTAGTTTAATTACACTGGACAACAAATTTGAAATGTCAAAAATCCCAAGGGGTATAAGTATAATAAAAGTTATTCAGTTTTGCACGCTGATTTCAAATTTTTGAGAGTCCTAAAGTTTTTGAGAAATTGGACTCTTCTTTTCTAGCTTTTTTGACACATTTTCCAACTTCAACTTCAATTTAAGCCTAAAAGGATACTCATTTTGTGCATTAAAAATAATGGTTCGCTAGTGTGTTTAATGCAAATTCCAATTTCAGCTTTTGTTTTGACCTAAATCGACTCCTAGGGGCGTAGGGTGCCAGAGTAGGCCCAAAAGTTCCCCAAATCCTTTGTACTTAAATAACTCCTTGAATATTACAAGAAATGGATTAATATGGAACTCATTATAGAGCTGAGACTCTCAGCTTTCAAACCAGATGTCAAGAAACCAATAAGAAATTGTTCATCTAAATGTGTAAATTTTCATCCAATTTCGAGCAAAAAATCGCTAGAAATATAAGACTCACGATAGAGCTACTCAAAAACAAGTGCAATAGACTGAAATAGTCCCCTGTCTGGGCAGCTGTCCATAGAATAATATGGAAGGCCCAGCCTATATTCGACTCCAATACAACTGTGGATATTATACGCCAGAATAGCTCAAAGAAATTTTATTTTGCAAACCTCATGGACCCAATTGCTTTGGAACGGGAAGCTTTATCAAAAAATATTTTAACAATTCATGATATTCCAAAGAATTCGATTTTCGACTGTGGTAAATTTATGTTCCCACTAAAAAGGGCAGCTAAATTTCACTCATCGCACCGCCCTTGGCATTTAAAATTTGAAACTTGCTCATCTGTTGTGGTTGAAGCTAACAAAATTTGTGACCAATACTTAAGGCTCCTTGACCTCCCAGAAACGTGGCGAGGCCGAATTTTAAGATCGGTAACTGGAATAACAGATGCTCATAATTTTACTGCACAGTTCCAAATATCGTCAGGTTGTATATATTTCAACACTCCCTGTAAGGACTGTGGAATGATTTACAATTCAGTAATCCACGCATTTAGTAATTGTCAAGCGTTGAGGATATTGAAACAATTTATATTGCTGAATTTAAAGGGAAGCACCGATAAAATCGTCACCCCAGTCCTATTATTCGGCCTAACATTGAAAAAAGTTAATGTCCCTACTAAAACAAAGGCAATGGAGCATGCAATTTTAAATTGCAAGGCACTTATTGGCTCAAAACTGACATCCTCTGAGTTTTTGAAAGTTGAACAGTTGCGAGCCATTCTTATTGCGGCTGCTTCGCGTTACTTTGCGTTCTCCCTCAAGATACCGGATGATAACGCCTCTTCATGGAGGTATGCTGGAGATTTGGTAAAATACCACCCATCTCAATCTGGAAGATATGCCGAAGTCATAAAGAATATAATTCGAAATTTTAAAAAATTTAGGAAATCTTATACAACTTAATTTATTTTTAGTATAGTTGCTTTATTTATTAGTTTATTCACTTCTTTATTAACAAAATACTAGATTTTAATACTTGCCGTCTCTGATTGTTATTATTTTTATTTGTTCTTTTTTGATTTTTGTTTTATTGTTGTTGGACCTCTATTTCTAGAAAAGTAATTATAAATTATAATATTTATTTATGTCTGTAATATGATGTAACTTTTCTGGAATTAATAAAGGGAAGAAAAAAAAAACAAAAAAAAACAAAAAAAAAAACAAGTGCAATAGACTGAAATAGTAGCGTGCAGAAGGATTTCAGTTGATTTTGTAATCCTTCTGCGTGCAACTCCCTGAGTCTTTGATTTCTAGTGGACTTTTGATCAAAATTGGATGAAAATTTACAAATTTAGATCGACGATTTCTTCTTAGTTAAGGATTCTTATCGGACGCTTGACATCTCGTTTGAAAGCTGTGGGACTCATCTCTTTAAAACATTCCTTATTAATTCATTTCATGTAATATTCAAGGAGTTATTTAAAGTTATTACAGATTTGAAATCAGGGTGCAAAACTGAATAAATTTTATTATACTTATACCCCTTAGGATTTTTGAACTGTTGACCAGTGTTATTTGTAAAAGAGAACAAATTAATTTTCAACTATATTTAATTTATCTATATTACTAAAATTTCATTAATGCTAAATATATGGTTAATGGTTATAAAATAAATATGTATAATATATGTACAAATTCAAATTTCATTACATGGGATCAGATATTCTCCTTTCTTATGAGTCACTTGTTAAGCAAACCTGTCGAAGTAATAACTCAACGTTCAAGCCGAATTTGTTCATTTTTCACACAGTTCAAAAAGAGTGATGAAATGTCTAAGTGATTTTCTAGGCTTTTATTATTTTTTTAACAATGCTATATACCCTTACAACACACTACCTAAAAAAATCATAGCCCACTATTAACATTTAAGTATTTATCTATCTATCCATATGAAATCTTTTGATAATTATAAATGTCTGAGTTTGAGGTCCTAAAGTTTCATAATAACATAGAAAAACTGCATTTTTAAGAATTGAATAGGCTTGCATCTCCTCCCTCCCCCCAAGACTGAGATCATAACTATACCATTAATTTAACTCAAAAAAGAAAGGAAAAAAGGACCAAAGTCATATGATAGTAAGTCAAAACTTTATCTTTCCTCCCAACTGTTGAACTCCTGAATAGTTGAAATAATTCGCACAGGTTAGTAAAATACAATTTGAGTTCAACAAATTGGCGTATGAAACACTTATAAAAGGCTGACAAATAAAGAGCTAAATGTCAGTTAGCTAAATACGTCATTCTTCTCAACACTTGAACTATTCAATAGGTAGTAAAATTATTTTTGTTGCTTGAAAAGAGCTGATTTGAGTTCAGCGGATAAGCGTTTAATTAAATAATTGGAATAGACAAATCAACATCAGCTGGCAAAATAATATAAGTATAGTAATTTTTGAAGGAGTCGGAATACAAACTATTTCATGCAAGTATGTACTCTCAATATATTTCTTGAATCAGCTTTAATTTGGAAAAAGTATTGTCAAAGCAGGCCCAAGGAATGTATCAAGAAAAATTCAAAAGTCCGACGATGGTTAGTTAGTCTAAGCCGGTCCAATTTTCACTCAGATTACAAATTAAATCCCTAAAATCAAGTGTACCAACCCTTACGTACTCAGTAATAATAAGAATTTGCAACATTATTATCTAATCAATCACTTTGAAATTACTACAATAACAACATCATTAAATAAACCAATTTTTTTTTTGCAAGAGAGCATTTCGGAAATGAACTTAAGTTCCACTTTTTGTACTAATAATAGAATACAAAAACTTACTATATGTATGACTTTATATTGTGTGTCTAACAGAGACAGAAAAAAAACTGAATTGCAAACATCATTTTCAAGTTGAAAATAACACAGCACTTCGTATAAGAGTTTGGGACTGAGATAAAAAAATAAAGTATTTATTTTGTTTTAGAGAAAATTTTTTTAAGATAGTGGCTTTGATCTTAGTCTTGAAAAGGAGTCAAAGCCGATCTTGAGATCTACATAACAATGGTATAATTTAATGCATATTTACTTGATTTCCTATATCTTAAAATAAAAATTGAATTGATTTCATTGCTATTCAAAAAAAAAAAAAAAAGAAAATAGTTGACCATTAATTTAAAGATTGTTTTTTGAGTATAATACTCAAAAAGAATATACAGAAAAATAAGGAGAATAATAGTTTTTTTAAAAATAGATCTTACCTATGTGTAAAAAGAAATTGATCTTTAAAAAAGATGAGTCGGTCGTTACCCTCTTTTAATACATAAATAGTTATTTTTTCACGTTCCTACAGGAGTGACAAAAATGAGTAATGAGCAGCTCAAATTGGATTGTCAAAGGGTTAATTAAAAACATAAAATTATGTATTCAAAAATTCCTCTTTAATTAATACATTTGTCAATTTTTTCATTTTTTTCTTTTTAAAAAAAAAGGAAAGAAAGAAAGAAATTGCCGAATTTTTTAATTTATTCAAAAATAGTTATTGATACGATCTGAATTCGGTCATGTTTTTGACCTTTTAAAAAATATATATTTTTTCTTTCATTTTCTTCACTTATACCTTACGGATGTTATGTGAAGGTATTGTGTGTTTCTTTGTTCTTAAATTAAATGACAAGCTCTAAATTTATTGAGTTAGTGGTACTTATGCATATGTTCATTGATATTTATCAAAAGTTTCACTTTTTTTTAAAACTCCTAGGTAGTTTAAATCATGTTTAAAATGACATTATGCATTTGATATATTGAAGCATTGCTAGACCTACATAACTTACATATATGTATGTGCATATATTTAGGTCTTTAGAAAGTTCTAATCATTTGTATTCCCACAATCCATGTATGGTAGATAATTTCTATCAATGTCAAATCCTTTGGATGTACATAAGTGCAATTGATTGCTACGTGTCATAAGTGATATTAAACTCAATATTTTATTCAGATATGGGTCTTCATAAAACCACAAAGAGTACAACGTTTTCAAACACATAAATATATTTAATGAACATATATCTCCTCAACCTTTCCTTCTAAAATGAAAAAAAAAAAACAGTCCAAGTTCAATTAGCAATTGGTTCGTTAACTTTAACTCTTGGAAAATTTATTATTTTAAAGAAGGTAGTCACACAAGACAATCAATAAGGAGAAATAGTTGACAGATAAAACAGGAGACAAATACATTGCAAGTTTTCATATATATATATATGGAGATCTTTATTTTGTCTATCACATAGTGCAATTTTCATTTCATATCTTTTCTTCAAAAGAGAAAGAAAAAAGACCTAAAATCAGTTGGTGGTGGTTGGACAGTTTCGTCATTTACATCAAATGTTGAGCTGTTATTTTTTCAGTAAACAAACACAATATAATTTGAATACAATAGATCAATGTTTCGACTACCAATCAAAGCTAAGAGTAAAAATTAAGGTAGAAACTTACAAAAAAATATAGGAATTATAGGAATAATATCATGCCATAAACCTTTGAATACTCCAAAATCATTTGATAGTGAGAAAATATCCATTATTCCATTCAACGGTTGTACTTGATATTTCTTATTATATAGATTGTAGAAATATTCAGTGTTTAGTAAGGTTCTAATAACATCATAAAATAAATAACACCCCATAAAAGATAATCATTAAATCATTAAATCTTTCTTTTTAAAAGAGAAATAAAAAAGGATCTGAATTTAATTGATAATTATGCTATTCTTCCGTGCAGTTGGACACAAGCACGGTTTTAGATCGAATTTTTTTTTGGGGGGACACAGCATGGAGGGCTTTTTATTTTATACTTTTGGAGTTATAATGTAAAAATACTTTAAAGTTTTCATTTTGTAGAGAGGAGGAGGCTTTTATGTCCCCAAATCCTACCACCAATAAAACCTCTCATTCCATTTAATTAGCGTATGTATATTTTATATATTAAGTGCATAGCAAAATATATTTCGAAATCAGATGATCAACATTCAGGCAGGCGCTTATAAGCAGGCTTGGATATAAAGTATATCTTAGTGCTTGTGACACGGTATTTTGTACTCGGTACACAGGGTTATTCATCTCTGCACCTGCTGAACACACTGTATAAATGCAATATTTTAGAACAACATGCCCTTAAGGCACAGGCAATTTGTCTCCAACGGCTGACTAGCTAATTAGTTTAATAAATCAACAACAAGTAAATATTTATAAACTCATTCTTAATAATAATATACCTAAACTATATTTTAGGAGTTAAATACCGTTTGGATTTAGTGATTTGAGTTAGACCTAGCCATTGAAACCAATTTTTGTTTGAAGAATTTTCCAATTATTTACCTACTACTTAATTCTTCTGTACAATTTGAAATTTCTCTGCTTGGGTACTACAACCCTAGTTGCACAAAAAATTTAAGTTTAAATATTGAGGCAAGTGGGTGCTATGGTTTAAATTGAAATTTTAATGTCAGTTTCTGTCACCAAAAATAATATTGGACATACAAATTTCATTAATAAAAATTAAAGATGTAATTTCTTTTAGAAGAATTCTCCTCAAACTTTAAAATAACTGATGTCAATATTGCGACAGTTTCCTCATCTGCGTTCAATCTATTTGATAAGCATATAAGAAATCCATTTTATGTACTGTATACATATTCTTACGTACATATGTACACATCTTGAATGCCATCGACTTATTTTAGATATTTGTGAAAGAAAATGAACTATTTTTGCCTTTAGTCAAATTGAATATGTATTTGTCTATATGTAAATATAATTCTATGCCTTTCACGGATCCCAGATGTTCTTGAGTATCAAAAAATAAAAACAAAAAAATATTGAATTGCAAAAATGTGTTTTTTTTCTTCATATTAACAAAAGCTTTTTATTTGTTTCCAAGGCAATGATGGGTCCTTTGCTCTAATGGAAGTCAAAGTTAAAATACTAAACCAATTCATTTCAGAAATGATATACATATTTTATGCGAGTTTATCTTGCACTACAATACATATATTGAAAGTCAACTTTTCCCCTTCTCTCTCTCTCTCTAAGGATTATGTCCTGTATAAAAATGTATCTACATATTACATGATATTGTCTCTCAAGTCATGTCTCTAAATGTTTGGTATAGTTTGTCTTGACACCCAGTGTCTTAGAGGACTCTATGTCTTTCTTCGTAATAAATATACATACATATATTTTTTGATACCCTTCTGTCTATGGCAATTTCCCATGTTTTCGTGACATGCTCTGTATATATATATATATATATATATATATATGTATGTATATACAACTAAGACGGTATTGATTAAGCAAGGAACAGAATGTGATCCTTGGTGCACTGGAATAAAGAAGACAACATTTAATTCACGGATCTTGGACAATTTGCCCCACAAAATTATTTTAAAATTTAAGTATGATTCATGAAGCATTCATATTCCTTCATTTACCCATTAATTATTATTATCAAAGGTTAAATGTTGAGTTATTTGTCACGAATCGAAATTATTGTCTCCTCATTGTTAATTCATTTCATGCGTAGAAATAAAGAATAAGACATTCGTATATTTATTTGATTTCTATTTTCTTCATTTACGCAGTTAATGGCTCCTTGAGTCAATCATTCCTTCTTTCTTTCTTTCTTTCTTTCCATTCAGCAATATTTATTCATAATTTGTATTTTATGATAATACATTGAATAAACATTGTTTAAGGTACATATATAATATTTGATTCACTCAGGATTTAATTTATAAAAGCTTTGACGTCAATATAATCAATGTTTTATGAGGTGTTTATACAATGGTGTGTGAGTGTTGGGTACTTATTTGTTTGTTTACGAAGACTTAGGATATCCTTGTCATTATCCAGCTAGTAATATTTTGTAATTAGCTCATTCCCTATTCACAATATTTATTTTGTCCTCTAGAAACCTCGACTCTCAAAAATAGTAGGGGCAATTTGATAAAAAATTACATGATAACTATGTGTTTAGTTTTTTGCATGTAAAGGTATTTTCAGGCCAAAGCTATTAAATAAAGTGACAAAACATGTCTGTTGGCTTAGGAAGATTTTTTGGCTGTGCGAGAACTTCCCCTCCCTGAATGAGGTCACTTTTGAGGTATATAAATTTATATAATTATTTTCCGTTCACAGGTGAATTTTTGGATGTTGTGTTGTTAGTTATAGAGTGATTCACAGCCCCTCAGTTCCCCCTAGTGAATACATAACTCATCTTATAACCAACTAAAGTTGAAATTAAAATTTATCACTTGGTCATCGTCTCTTTGGGCAAGTGAGGACGTATTGCTACCTTTTTAAATTCATAATACACAGAGTCATTTATTTGAAAAATAGTGTTCTGATCTAGAGAGATAATTGAAGCCGTAGCAACTAACAAATGCAAAGAATTTTAGCCGTGAGATCCGGTCCAAAACATTCCAATAGTTGTAGTATTGAGCCTTTACTTTGTCAGCTGACACGACTTCAAAAAATTGTACAGCTTCATTACCCTATGTTTTTTATCTCTATACAGTGAAGAGTCAACTGATGAATTTATTTATCCCAATACGACGTAAATGATGCATAAATTTATATATACATCGGCCATCCCCACCAATAGTGCTCAATGCAATGGATACTATGTACAAATTATTACAGGTTGACCCTCACCTTTACTTGTTTACATTGTAAACATTGTAGTTGATTGTTGAGTCTGACAAGAAAATTATGCTCCATGAATACTAATCAAATGTAGATATATTTATTTATTCTGTATTTAAAAAAAAAAAAATTTAACGGAATGTCCTTTCAACAAAATGTCATTCGAGAAAATTCCTTTGAACAAGTTTTAAATGCACAGGTATTCATGTTTTAATGAGAGAAATAGTTAATTTAAATATAAATTCATCAATGGGTTGAATCAAAGAATGAAAAGAAATGTAGAAATTTAATTAAACATAATTAAATACATATCTTTTAAATGAAAAAAACAAATATTTAAATAATTTCAGAGGAATATATGTATATGTACATAGACGAGGGAAGTAGGCATTGATGGTATATCATCGTATGTTCATCAACAAAGTATATGCTTCATTAAAGGTGTAGCTAATTATTTTTGTGCATGGTGAAATATAGAAATCAATATCTATATAAACATACCATACATATTTAACAGGTTGCACCCATGGAAAAATTAATAAGTATTAAGAAAAAGAACATTTTATTTTGAATGAACGTCATATAAATTTCATATCCAATAAATCAATAAAATTGTCTTCATTTGAGGATAATTTATGTATTAGTTTTAAATGAGACGACTGTTTTGAGTTCTTTTTTTAATATTTATAACGAGGTTTTTTGTCTACTTGCAACCTCAACTCTCAAAGAGGAAAGGAAAAATCTGAAAAAAATTACGTATATTAGGTACCAACTTCATTATTTTGGGCAGAGTAATTGTTTAGATATTGATGGATTTTACCAATATAAATATCAATAATTAATTAGTACAATCATAATATTCTAAAAGAAAAAAAAAGCGTGCAATCCTTGATTAAATATATACTATATATCAAAAACTAATATAATAATAATAATACCCTTTTTAATTTATAATACGTTGAGTCATCTGCTTTAAATTAGAAGAGTCAACTGATGAAAAAAATAACTGAAGGTAGACTACATAATATTTGTATTTATACCAGAAAAATTGTCGTGCTTACGTCACAATTGTGTGGTTGTGTGAAGTATAATTTTATAATAAGATTTGAAAGAAAATATCCAGGATGAAGAAAAGGATGTTCCTTGAGGAAAAAGTTCCTTCTCGTTTTCACCTATTTTAACATTCTTGTGTCATGGTAATGTTAAATGTGTCATTTTCTAAATTTTAGGTCTTGTCGAAAAAAAACTGTCAGGCCTTTACATTTTCTGATCAAAGCTAAATTATTTAATTTATTGGTAGGTACATAAAATTTAGTAGCAATTGGGAATCTACACATCAAATTATAAAAGATTAAGAAATTAGATTGATAATAATTATTTAATTTCGCCTAATTAGTATCACAGAGTACCAATAGTTTAAATCAGGTCCAAAAAATCAAACTCAACCCGGTCCAAGCTCTTAAACCTTGCCCCTGTAACCGACTAAATTCATGACTTTTTCACGAACCAGATCTGACCCAAGATGTTTACTAGCATGGGAAGCGACACATCTTTTAAATAAGTATGATATATTAGATAACTTTTATATCCTGATTTGACCACATAAGTGATAATTTGGAAAAATTATAGGCCTGATGAGATTTGTTCACCGTTTCGACAAAAATCTATAAGTGCAATCCGAAAATAAGTCACCCAACATTCTTCATTAAATCTCTCAACCCTTAATTATATGTTAGTTAGACAATTCTCCAAACTGCACAGATCTCAGACTAAAAAGAGGTTATTTTTGTTCAACTAATCAATGCTAAGAGCAACAATCTAAAATATTGACGAAAAATAAAAACTTTTTAGAGATACCATTGTGTTGGCATGTTGTAAATGTGGAGGGCACATCAAATATTTTATACGGTGAGGAGGGTAAGAAATATTTAAAAAGCTTGCATGTTGAAAATAAGAAGGTAAAGCTAAGATTTTTCTCCAATATTTAAGTCTAATACACACATCATTTCTTCATTTGACTATTCTTCAATATCTGAACATCATTTTCCGTTTATTAATGTAGTAAATTTTTTTACAACTTACTAGTTTTTCTTACCTTTGAAAAGTTTGGTTTTTGATTACTCAAGTACCATTTCTAAAATAAGCCGTGGTTCGCAATTTTTCTATTTTAACTATGTTTTAATTTCATTTTTAAGAGGAGAAAATGATTTCACAATGTATTAATTAACTTGGATTCTTCCCTGTTCATATCATAAGAAATCAGATAAAATATATATTATATACGTATGATAGGCCATATTTAATATTTGAAAGTCGGTGGAAGTTTACGTCATAACTTTTTCGGTTAAAAGTGGAATGATATGATTCCCATACAAGGTATATGGGTAATATGAGCAGCTTTAAAGTTATGAGGGGAAAATACAGCATAAACAAGGGGGGAGTGAAAACGCATGTATTTTTGAGGAATAAGCTGACCTTTACCGGCTGTATTTGCATGGTGTTAATCAACCTTCTAGTCAAATTTCAGACCATTTTAGCCTGATTTATCCACATCGATCGACCATTTATGTATAAAAATCGAACTTCAATAAAATGTTCGCATCTCATGAACCGCTTATTTTAGTAAACTTAAATTTCACATACACGTTCTTATCTCAAGTAAGAGATTCTCTACCAAAAATCATACAATTCTGACATTGGTCGATTATTTTTTAATTATGTAGTTAAATTTAAAAAGTTAAAACTTCTATTAAAAAATACACTAGACTTAATCTCAATCTATCCGTTTCAAATTCGGCATGGGGTGTTAAATATATGTACAAGAAACAATGATTAACGGGTGTAAATTTGAGCAAAATTTTATTGCTCCTTACTATAAACATATTTAAACGTCATTTCAGCCAATGTTCAATTGTTTTTTGTTTTTTTTGAAATGTTAGCCATATTGAAGTAATGGAAAAGTAGACTCATGCCAATTCGATTTTCGTACTAATCTTATGATTGGGCCATGAACCCAATCACAATCGTATTTCACCAATATATATCAAATACATATATATTTATTCAAATATTTAAACTAAACTTTACGATATAATCCAAAGAGTTACAGACCTTTACTCTTTCTCTTTTTAAAAAGGTTGCGAGATACAATTCATGCTTCTTTTAAACCTTGATAGTAGCAGTTGATTAGAGGCCTTTAGAATTCATTTCCTTATTCGCAACAATCCTTGAAAGCATCTTTTATCAGTATGTGTATGTATATGTAGGGTTACGATGACTAATCTGGGATTTGACTCAACAAAAGAGCAAAACATCATTATTTACAAGGTAAAACTTGCTCATTTACATGAGTTGGTTGTTAATACATAGGCATATGTATGTACTTATGTACATACTCACCAAATTGAATAGCTAACCTAACTTAATAACAATAAAAGATAATTGACACCTATGAAAAATATTTCTCTTCAAGAAAAGGGATTTAATTAGTGGGCAAATTTTTACAAATTGAATTCGTTACTTAATTAAATACATTTTTGAAGTGTGCGGAAAAATAAAATACAAGGACACTGTGGTTTTCATATATGTAGTATAGTAAGATATACAATATGTAAAGAAACAGACCTGGAGAGAGACAATCCGGATTGTTGAACGAAAAATATGGGTAAATAAGTATTAATATTGATCCCTAAATGCACTTTGTTCATTTGAACCATTGGCGGTTGTAGGAAGGGATAATGCAAAATAAATATTTTGAGTATCCTTGTTAAAACGTAAATTGAATTCGAATAATTAAAATGGCAAAGAGATAAGTATGAAGGTGCATTTTGCTATATCTACTTCTACGTATGTACGTAGATATAACCTCATTGCTTGTTCGAGGCATAACTGTTTCATTATTTCATCACTATTTATTACCTTTAATATATTATTGGCTTGGAATTGACGGGATGCAGAAAATCAAATAAGCTGCATCATGAACCCAAGATTGATTTTATAAAGTATGTAGTTGTCTTTATTATATAAATGTACATAACGTTCAGATTTGGAGAGAGACGATCTCGACTCTAGAACGAAAATAGATTTTGGCAAAGAATTGCCAATATATATATATATATATTACATCGATATCGGAACAAAGTAATTTATTCATTTAAAATATGGACGGTTGTACACAGAAGTTATGAGAAATAGATATTAAATATTTACTCAAAAGATACATTTTGATAATGATGTAATCATCGGCTTGCTTACCAGTGGTAGGCATAAGCTCTTTGTTATTTTTGGTATTCACGTATTTAATAAAAAAGGTTTGAGGTTTAAAAAAACAAAAACAGTATCAGAACTATGGATCCGGACAATAGGCTCAACCAAGGTTTTCCAAACTTATTTTATTTAATATAATGTATGTAAATGTCTACAGCGTTCTTCGTATATTCTATGCTGAATAATTCATTCATTGGCAAAGAGTCCATGTTGAAGACGACCCAGCCTTTGATTATGTTTTAGTATCCATGAACACATACCTAGAATTAGTAATATCTTTATTTTCAGTAATTCTCTGTCTTATGGATTTACTAGACGAGGGTTAATTACAATGTTTGAAGTAGATTTAATGATAATGTGTAGTTGGAAAAATTAATTAGAGGTTGTACATTATGTATCTAACTTTATTGACCTCTCTAACTTAATTATTATTCTTGAATTTTTTAAAAAAAGACGAAATAATTATACGATCACTTTATCTTTAAAAAAGGGAACCTCTTCATAAGTACATATACATATATTTCCTCGACAAAGATGGAATCATAAAGAGCGTAGTTTAAAGGCATTTCTTCCATGAGCTATGAATGAGTAAAATATCGTATAAAGAGGCATAATTCATCGACTTAAAATATACAGAATGCATTCCAATTTTGTGATGTATGATCACGGCGCTATCTCACGAACATACAAAGAACATATTTTTTTTCAGCTCTCAATTTTTCGACTTCTCTTCCCCACATTAATGTTTTGAACGTTATTGATCAGTTAAACTCAAGTTAGCTCTTGTTAAATTGTGAAAAATGATATGATATTAAATTAATAACAATTCCACAGCAGGGAAGAATTGGATTACTAGGTCTCATGTGGTCATCGTTTTGCCACTTGGTTTCATAGCTTTGCTACGTACCAACTGATTATGAGCCAATTTTTTCTTCTTTCTCTCTCTCTCTCTCTTGAGGAAAGGTTGAGAGATAGAAAAAAGATAACGTCGAGCATCACGACGAGCTTTTTTGTCCACACGCAACCTCGACTCACGAACAGGACAGGAAAAATTTGGAAAAACAACTGGTAGCTATCCTTCTGTATTTTTCTTGTTGCCAACTTTTTAATATTGGGCAGAGTTATTATTTAGATATACTATACATTTATAAATTCTATCAATATACAAATCAATCGTTAAGACTTGTATAATATTCAAAAATTCAAAAAAAGGGTGCGCAATTTAATATATTTTTTATATATCAAAATCATAAATAATAATAATAATTCCCTTTTTTAGTTCAGAACACGTAGAGTCATTTACTTTAAATCAGAAGAGTCAATTGATGAAAAACTACTGAAAGGAGAATACAGAGTGTATTTTTGTCTATCCTCTAAAGCTCATTGTGCATTGAGATGATAATGAGACTAGAGAGAATTGAATATGGATATAAGTCATGATTTACTACTTTGGTAGAAGTAGGTATATATATATATATATATATATATAGATGTCATACTAATAACATTAATAATTATATGGATAATGAGTGTTAATAACAGTACGTACGTTTGTGTATAACATGGAGTCCATCTATGGACATTTATGTATGTATATATATGTATATACCTATTAATTACCATTATGATTAATAAATCATGTTTTTTATAGAGCTTTATTGATATAGCGCAATAGATTCTTGTATATACATATACAATATGTAAACAAGGGTACCTCGTACATTTATTCTGTGAATGTCGTCTGTGTTCCATTATTAACAGAGTTGAAAGAACATGATCGGGACTCTAGGGGATTGCGTTCGATAAAGTAGGAGGAGGGGAGACTGAAATGTAAAGGGAGTCCCTTCTTCAATAATAATAATAATAATAACGACACAATGTCGTAGAAAACAAAAGATAAAATTGATATAAACGTCATGTGTCTGCGTGCAGTTTTTTATTTCATTTTGTAATAATGTATGGTACATACTGTATGTATGAAGAAATGGTTTATTATCGATTGGTAGGGTGCGTATTTTGATGTGTTTTTTTTAATGTGTGCAGAGTAAAAAAAATAAAAAAAAATGAAATTTGAAAGGACGGGATGAATGGATTTGCGGATGCTACTCCATTTTGACCATGTACCCACGTGTCAAAATGCATCTTTAAAAATGAGTAACAGGGATTAGAAAGAGGAATCAACGTGTGTTTCCCCTTTGCGAAAATTCAATTCCTCATTTTAAGTTTTTAAATGATCGATGCACCTTACTCCTTAATATTTATAGTATGAGTTGTGATATACTCTGTTTAATGAGTGTTTTAAGATGCATACGTAGTAGGGGAAGCAGGGCATCCAATGTCCAATCATTTTTCAAATAGTAACCACTGAAAATGGTGATTTTACTAACTGGGAAGTTTTTTGAAACTAGTTGGCAGAATCAATTGAAAATAACCTTGAAACACACTGTTATAACAGGAGTCAAGTATAAAATAAAGAAATTTAATTACTATTTTAAAAGACCAGAGAGATAATTTAATACATGGTGTTCGTAATTTTACTTTTTATAAAAAAAGTATTGGTCTGAGAATGTAAAAGTGTTTTTTTTTTTTTACAAAAATATACTATTAACAAGGTTTAAATTATTTGAATAAATATTTAAAAGTAGCTCAACGGCTCTAAAGTTTTGAAATTTTACATTTTTTTTTTAGAAAAAAAAAATGTGATTTTACTATCATCTATACATATATGTTATATAAAGCATATCACAGCTTTTTGGCTCAAATAACAAATTTATTGAAATGGCTATCAAAAGTTTTTATGTATTTAGTATTTATGTAGATACATCTCTAAAGAACAATAAATGTATTTAAATAAACATAGTTTTCCCAGCTATCTGTCTTTTTTTAGAGTATCACCCTCAAACAATCGGACTAATACTGTAAATCAAAATTTGAAAATACAAAAAAAAATTTAGTTGGATGAACAAAAAAAGGCGAATTTTGATGACCTTTTTTTTTACTTTTATTTGGAAAAAAAATGCATAAATAACAAAATAATATAGAATAAATCAAAAATGTTTGAAAGATAAAAAGTTTTGTAAATTTAGTATGAACTACTTTTTTAAAAACACAACAAAAACAAACGTACGAGGTCATTTGAGGCTCAGGGCAACAAGGTAATGCACATAGCTTATACATATATAAAAAAATATGACATTTATTTTCTTCTCAAAAAATGTAAAATTTCAAAACTATGGGTGCATTACGAAAAGGAACTCTTTTAGATACTAAGAGACCTTTAATTTGACACAAAAAATAAAGTAGCAGTTATATGTATGTATGTATATATAACATTTTTAAGATGAAACTAGTTACTACACACCTGCAGAAAATGTTACCTATGTACATATACAGACAGAGGTGATTTAATATGCCTAATTTATGTTTGTATGTATGTATGTATATGAAAAACCCTATTTTCAACAATGATCCCAGCTTGCTGGATGATTTAAATTCATTTATAAGTATGTACATTAATTTTTGCATGCTCAAAAGACAGGCATTTATTCTACCCATATAAATATTTATTAACCAATAAATCAATCCAAGATTAATGCCACTGCAATGTACCTCCATGGCACTTATTTATATCTATCTACTTAAGTTTAATACTACTGCAATATGTGTAAAATATCTTACCTAGAGTGTTTTTATGTACCCGAGCATTGCTCCTTGTAAAAAAAAAAGGATGATGCTCTTTTTATCATAGTTTTTATATCTAGGTATACACACACATAGACTCTGAGATACATGGAACATGTCTTTTTAATTAGAAAAACCAATAAAATGTGATATTTTAAGAATATATAATTTATAATAATGAAGTCATTATTTACTGAGTAGACTTTGTTCTCTGTATGTATGATATAATCTCATTAATTGTTTGAAGTTACAATCTGCACACACTCAGATATTTATGCACAAAAGCCTAATAAATTCTCGACAACTAAATGTAATAACTTAAATTTAAATTATGAGTATAAGATAATTACAAACTCCTTAACCTGTTCATTTAATTATAATCATGAATACTTATGGCCCTGAAAAGGACTGAAAGGTATGTTAGTATCTATGTGAAGGATTTCATAACAGTTCACTCCATGTTCAAAAAACATATGAATACCTCGTTGTACACGGTTTTATCCCCTTTGGTTATTACTAATATGAAAACGTTGTATTCATTTATCAGCTCTCTATTTCTATAGTTCTCTTGAGCAATAAATATTTTATAGTGATTTGTGTTTCTGAACATTGATTAATTGAATTCAAATTAGCTCTTGATAAGCTCTGAACAATTTTCTAAGGCCATAGAGAAATAAAACCATGGTGCAGAAACCATTTTGACTCATACATATACCTTTTACATTTCTGTCTCATTTTTGTAGAATTATTTGAGTTTCCTGAATAAAATAATGAGGTTTGACTCATAAAAAAGAGTCAAGCGGTTGCGATTGCAGACAAGATTTAGAGTGCAAATGGAATCTCTACTCCTTCGAGTTTCTTTTTCTTTTTTATCCGTTGGAAGGATTATGAAAGCTGATTAAAATGTTGTTTTTAAGACAATGTTTTCTTGAGAATTAGAGGTATTGTCCCCAGTGTAGCATCATGAGGACTTGAAGTCACTCTTCGGAGTAGGGATAAGGCTGATCTCCTTTAATTGACTTGTTTATCATGAGTTTTAGCTCCACTGTTACTTACAGAGATACCTTAGTGCATGTGAGATCATCCATGCGAAATCCATTTTGTCAGGTAAAGTCATTGGCTTTGTGGTCTTACGTACGTCTTACCTCCTCCATGACCAAGGCCCACTATTGAATGAAAAAGTTTAAAGCGTAGCAGTTTGAAGTTAAATAGGTACGAAATAATTTTTGGGTATTTGTTCTTTAGGAGAAAGGTTGCGAAAATAATATAATAAACATCACATGGTGATAAATGTCCATAAAATATATCGACAGATCCTTTCATTTGGCTCCAGATGTGAAAAATAACATTGTACAACTTATGTACATATATCTTTTGAATTGGTGAAACTCTATGAATATTGTGTGTATGGAACTAATGAATAATAATAATAATATTAATCTAAAGTTGTGTTCATTGAGAGAACAATGAAAGGAAGGAATTTATATTCACGACAATCATGAAACGCTTCAACAATTCTCCAAAATGAAACGTAAATCTTTTACCATCATTCTCATATTATAAACCATTCTTCTGTGAAATTAATAAGAAGGATTGAGACATCAAGAAGGAGAGTGTGGTTCTCGATCACGATATGATCTTTACTCTAGATCTCTCTCAACCTTTATTTTAAAAAAATACGGGAATCGACTCCAAATTTGTTATTCCAAAATGTTGAATCATTCTTCATTTAATAGTGGTGAGTGAATCTTTCACTGCACTTAACAAGAGCTAATTTGAGTAAAACCAATAAACGCATAGAACACCAATAACTGGTTAGAAAAGGACAAATCAACAGCTGATAAGAAATATTCATGAATTTTTTGTACAATGGTACCTTTAAAACATCAATGATTCCTATTTTTGTGTAAGCTGTCCATTAGCGTTCTGAATGGGGATTGGTTCAACTCAAAAGAGCTTTTCATAAGTTGTGTCCAATTTTCAACAATGAAATTACAATTAAATGAAGAATCGTCCGGAATTGGAAAGAATTGGCAAACTACCAGTTAATTTCGTGCCTTCTTTTCTTTTTCTCTCTAGAGAAAAGGCCGAGAGATGCAAAACAAAAAAAAAAAAGTTGCCATAGAGTTGATGATATTGTGATGTTTTGGTCCTAAAATTTTGTCGTCCCATTTCAAAGTCCAAGGAAGCGTCCAAATATGACGCTAAAGTCATTCCCTGAAATTTTTTTTTGCTAAATGATGTCATGTTAGAGATCATCGATGACGTCATCATAAATATACATCAACTACCTTTGAGTTATAAAAAAGGAATATTTATAAAAATAACACATACTTATATGAAGCCCTAATTAAGATTAACAGCGAAACTCTTTTCGTTCATGAAAGATACTTGAAGTTTTATTGAAGAAATTCAATTGGTAAACCGACTTTATGTAAGTTCAATAGTAAGGACTGTTACAACTCCAGGGGGGTATCTTAATATGAAAGTGAATCAGGGGTGAAAGTAGATTTCAATTCTGACTGGTACTATTATACAAATCATGTCTATTTTTTGATGAATTTTAATTGAGGTTTTTATATTGTGGACCTTCGCTACGTTGTACGACTACCAATGAATATTTTAGTAGTACGCAGTACCTGACTGTACCGAATTAATTTCATTCCGAATAACGCTACATACACACACATATATATATATATATATAAACATTCAACAGATTCAAATGTTAATTAACACAAAGCATGACTCACTCTATGTACATTGTACATAACTCTAAAAGTTTACCGATTAAAATAAATGGTGTTCATAAAACATATGGAAATGGTTCATGTATCTAGGGAATTGATTCAATTTGAAAGGGGATATATATTTATATATATATATGAGTATATACGAATGTGTATGTACATATTTATTAGATTCAAATGTAAAAGTTTCTTATGGAAGAGGATTTTAATAGAATAAATAATATTTCATTTTCTAAAAAAAAAAAAAAAACTTTTTTATTTCACTTTTTTTCCCTAAAATATATTATATATTTTATATATACATAGTTATATACTTATTTATGTATCTAGGTAGATACTCCGTGTTTGAGTGGGTAATCCCTTATTTGAATGAGGTTTTTTCTGTAAGTAATGTTTTGTGTATGTATGTATGTATGTATCCACAGAGTCTTGACTCATCTCCATTACCTGCATGATAAATGATCATCAATACACTCTCGTACATTGAGTTATTATTATCTCGAACTGCTTTATACATATAATTGAATAACACGTCATATTCTTTGAAGTTGACATTCCAAAATAAATGCACAGCTATGACGTATCATTTCGACGCATTCAAAAGTACAAATCTATGTATGTAAACACTGAAATTCCACTCCTCCTGAAAGGCAGGTTTTTTTTACTTTTTAGCATGAATTGTGTGATACTGGATGTACTAATAGAGATGTTAAAATATATGGAATCCTGGCGAGATCAATTTTTTAATAAATACAATCAGTGCACTTTACCCTTTGCATCACATTAAAAAACACAGTTCAAAAATTTAAATAAAGACAATTGAATTGAGTAACTCTTAATCAAGACCTATAGACCACATTTTTCAAACTAAACCCTTCAATCTATTTGCATAGGCTTACGTCTCGCCTGAATAAATTTATGCATAAATGCAAAATTGAACAAAAGCTATATTTACAAACATTATACGAAATTGTAATATTACTATACATATCATACAGCCATGATACTTGGGGTGGAAGTATCTGTGGCCTATGCTGTGTTAGAACTATATACTCGACAATGTTTGTTGTTGATGTAAGCCTCAATATTGCTCTGATTTGGCGTAGAACTCTGTAGGAAAAATTAAAGTGAATATATTTATAATTTTAATAATTCCTTTTAGAGATCCTATTTCTTAAGCATGGGTCCTCAAATATGCAGTGTGCGATTTTTTTTTCTAAAACAGAGTGTATAGTAATATGAACAATATTTTTGTATGAAATTAATTTTTACAAAAATGACAATAGTATAACATGACACTGGAAAAAATCCCTGAATATTCAAAGAGTTCAAAGACACTTGGGGTAGAAATATTACAATATTTCTATCTTCTTTGTTTTTTTTCAATATTCCACGCCAAAATAGCTCAATTTATGCATTAGTTTTGGAGTGATAACATATATTAGGTTCCTTCACTATTTTAAAGATTCAAATGTCCTCAGGCTGCTTGGTAGATATGGTGTATTTCAGTGTTACCATACCTTCAATGACATCATAAATTCAAACAATTTTCCTTTCTCTATTAAATCAAATTTGATACCTATAATATTTATGGGTGTTTAGCAAGATGCTTCTCTATTTATCAATTTAAAATGGAAAAAAAAATAATGTCTATTTGATCATTACTAAGATCTCAACTACAAAGATAATTTGCAAACCTTTTGCATATTGTTGAAAAATTATTTA
This sequence comes from Lepeophtheirus nordmannii, assembly GCA_963680855.1. NCBI lineage: Eukaryota > Metazoa > Arthropoda > Copepoda > Siphonostomatoida > Caligidae > Lepeophtheirus > Lepeophtheirus nordmannii. The sequence goes on along the minus strand of OY804525.1, from coordinate 16,976,545 downwards.
TAATGAACAGAAGTCATTTCAACCTAATTCAAATTGGTTCTTTAACTTAGTTTATCTTATGGAATAGACATAACAATATTGAAAAGAGCCCATCGGGTAAGATGATTTCTTTTCGGCTAGCTGTCCATTCATTACATCGTTTGTTATTCAAATGATTAAGGAGGTGAAAAGCTTACCTTAGTGTGACGAAAGGGATTTGATAATAGAAAGAGCCTTATTACGAGTTTTGACAGTATATTACCCCAAATAAAAGAACAAGAATTTTATTCCATAGAGTTATAAGTTATTAATCGACGTTTCAAGAATAAAACCATCAATATGAAAAGTCTATTAGGAGTTTGATTGGACTTCAAAACGAATTAACAAATGACCCTACAAAAAACAACAAAAACACTATACCATTGCCATTTCAGATATTAATATTCCATGTTCATAAAATATTTATACAGTTTCCTTTATATACATATTGAACAGGGAAAGAGAATTCAACAGAGTGTAAGGAGAGTCTTCCAAGTTAAACATATGTATTCCATGTTCCACTAACTCCCCTCTATCTTTCGCTCGGGCTTTCCCCCCTTTCTATATTATTAGAAGGTTCAACAAATTATAAAATAGCTTTTGTCGAGGGTTCTAATGAGTAAAATAATATAATAATATATCATAAATTAATAGGCAAAATAGAAAATGGAGATTCCCAAGGGATGAAACAAGAAATATACATCGAGGTTGAGTGAGGGAAAAGTTATTTTTCCCGCTTCAAAAATAAAGATATTATAAGTACCGTATTTTAAGGTTTATAAGACGCACTTTTTTTCTCAAAAAATACCCTAAAAAATACAAGTGCGTCTTTCAAGACGAATGTTGTATTGTGAGGCAACACACTGGCTCAGGTGAGCTTGTACACTTGACTTATACTGACTTGGATTTGTATGTTGAGTAATATCATGGATGGCACTGAGGATCAATTATTATACATGAGTGACAGTAGTGATAATTCTGCAGATGAGAGTTCAAAACTTTTATATGAATCCAGTAGTGATGAGTTTTTGCGATTTGAGGATGAATCAATTTCCTTCAAGTTTTTCATTTTTAAATGCATTTTATTTTATTTTTATGAAAATAGAAAAAACCCCTGAGACAATGAAAAATTTGTTTTAGTGTCCATTGGTCGAGTATATGGTGAATGAGTTCTAGTATGAGAAAAACTTTTTTTTTCCCATAAATTTCTTTCATAAAACGTAAAATACGTTATGTGTTAATTCAATTTTAAATAGGGTAACGAACCCGTCCTCTCTTTTTGCTGGACATGTTTCTATTTACATTTTTTACGGGGCATCTGTCTATTTTTTATAAATTTATGAAATGTCTGTTTTTACGTGACTCAATTAAAAAAATATAGATCTAAACTTTATTTAAAAAAAAAATGTAATTCAATTTGAAGAAACAATCACTCGGAGGTAGTGGCTCCCAACCATTTGGTTCCTGGTCTGTGTTTGAAGCCCAAGGGATTCTCCACTAAAGACTTATTATCAGTAGCTTCATATTTGCTACTTGACTCAGAAACCAACTGCCCACCGGTTGAAAACTCCTGCTCTGGTAGAGTCTGAACAAGATGTTACATTTGAGGAACAGTTATTTAGATGCCTATATTACTTACACAGTTGACGTCACATTAATATTTTCCGAGTGGTGGAAAAGGTGGGTATGCACATATGCAATGTACACGTAGAAGTGCCGCACAAGAAGGGGACGGCAAAGGTGATAGTATAAAAATATTTGAGTTGGAACTCTCTGTATTAAACAGCTGTTTGTATATGCGTAAGTGATATGATTATTATCATTGAGATGGGGAAAAATTAGATACTTCCCGATGTGGTGAGGGGGGGGGGCACATGTAATATGTATGTCTGCATATACCCCTCTGAGAGTAGGTAAAGGGTCCTCCCTCCTTTCCCCGATGAGGTCTACATTTTTGTCTTTGTTGAATTCATGGAGTTTGCATAGTTAGCTATAGAGTAATTCATGGTGCCCAAGACAGATGTACAAAATCGTCTCGTAGCCAAAGGAATTTGAACATAAAAAACCTGATGACGTGATCGACGTTCATCAATTTATTTTAAAGCTATGGTCAAGCCATGTGTTCCCTTTTCTTAAATCAAAATATGACCACCCTATTTTTTAAAACAATTAAAAATTTGATTTTATGAAAAATATAACACACTTTGAAATTAAGTCACTTATTTTTTTTACATGTTCACCGGATATGATATATCTTTTCAACTCATTTGTCAAAAAAAAAAAAAAAGAAAAAAAAATTCCCTATCGGCTTGAGACTTAAATGTCGATATACCTTTATTTTTATACATATACTCGACTTTGTCAAGGGGTTAAATGAGCCTTACCTTTCTTAAATGTGTATCATAAAAATTGAAACATACATACATACATACATATATCTATGAACACATGCGAAATAGAGATAGCGGAGGAGTTAATAGAGTTGAACCCTTCCAAGGCAATAATGAATATTAAACATGTCTACTATGTACAATTTAGCTTCTGTTCAAAATAGAAAAAATGAGGTGTTCTTTATTAATGATATATGAGGTAGAAAAGAGTCTCTGTTCCCTATGTTAATGTAAAATATATTCATAGATAAACTCATAGGAAGATGTGAATAATGATCGATTGATAGATAAATTACTTTTTGAAAAAACTGGGTATGACATGTACCCTTGTTCATACCTATGTATTTCCTTTCTGTTTCAACCTCATCATGCCTATATATGTGTAGATTAACATCGAAAATGTTGAGAAACATCTTGATAAGTGCTTGCTTGATAAATGTACTACCATAAGAGAGCAATGTGCCCTATAGGGCTTCTCATATCCCGGAACACATGGAAATTTCGGAATGGTTTAATAAAAAAATTATATTTTAAGTTAATTTCCTACCCATACATTTGTGAAAGACCCAAACAAAATCACTTAATTCTAAAGATATTTGTACCAAAAATCATCAGTTAATGGAATATGATTGATGACAATAGTTAATATATATATAAGCGTCTAAGTAAGACCAATCTGGAAATAGAAAATCCCTCTATAAAAATATAAGCCATATCATACTGCTCCAGAAACTTAAATTAAGTCATTTTAAAACATTTTGGTGCTTCGTTGGGCATTATTTTAGTGGAAGCACCTGTTGTATCATTTGCACAGGAGTAAACACTCTATATCAAGTTAATCATCAATATGTATCAAAAAAGTTTCATTTAATGAGCTACATAAAGAAAGTTGAATTAAATGGAATATTTTTTCTTTTCTCATAGGTCTAAAACTCCAAGAAATCCAGAAAAAACCGAATGACGGTAGAAAAACTCAAGTGTCTAGTCAAAAAAAGTTGAATGATTCTCCTATACGTTTCCTATGATGTTAGATTAGGACAGAGTTTTTCAGAATGTTAGGGCCAAGAAAGGATTTTCAACACGTATGTAGGTAGCTTTATAAACAAAATTAACAAGTACAGTGGTAGCTTTATGAACAATAGTAAAAATGTATTACTCCAAAAAAACTAAAAATGAAAGACCGTACAATGAGTGTCTGAATTGATTTCAATCCAAACAGTTTCCCTCTTTTATTAAATCAAGTAGAAATCGTTAATTTAATATTTAAAAAATATATAATAAAAAGGAAGAAAAACAATTGGAAGATCATAAACATATTACATAACTTTAAGCAACTTATTATATTTTAAATGCTTCTCAAACATCTCAATTTTAAGCTATATATATATATAGTTTTGTTTTGTTTTGTTTTTTGGTAGATTGATAGACAAATTGTCTATGCAACAATAAAATCAGAATATTTGCAAAATAGTTTTAAAATGGAAATATGTAGTACAAAAAAGTTCTGCAAATTCTAGGAGAAAACACAATTTAAATAATAAAATGATTGTTAAGAACAATAATCCATGGTGAGCTCAGAATTAATTATGTGAAAACTAACACAACTTTGTGTTTTAGTTAAATAAATTTTCAAATATATTATATATGTTTAAGTTGGTGGAGGGGGAGGGGAGCAGAGCATCTAGTGACCCTCCATACTACTTACAGCACTGATACAAGATGTGTAAAAGTGAATATTTTTATCCCAAAATACTCACTTTTCTTTTTTAAAGTACACGAGAGCAATATATTCAAAATGGCAGTAGGGACATGAAATTTTGAAGATAGCGTGCACACTACCGCACAATATATACAATTACATATGTATTACTTCTAAACTACATTATTTGAATAGTGTTATACAGTCAAAAAGAAGAAATGAGGGCCGACATTTACAATGATTAATCAGTCATAGACCTACTCCATGTGTGTGTATGTACATACATACATATGTATGTATAACTTGAATTCAATTCCAGTCCTCACAGGAGGGATTCGACAGATGGGCATATTATTCAAATACCCCACCCCATTTCCTCTGCCACAAAAAAAAAAAAAAAAAAAGAAGAAGAAGAAGAAAAGAAACGAACTGAAAAGAAAGGATCCAGTAAGAATGTACAAATCATAAATGAACGTATCAAATTGTGGATGTCGTTGATTAATGGTTATAGTCACTTTGCATGTGGATGCAGAAAGGAGTTTAGAAGCTAATTGGTAAATTACATCTGTATCTACATTCGTACATATGGTATAATATATAGACTAGACGAGGGTTGTACTACATATGTATATATGAGGTTGGCTGATTCATGAGGTGGAAATGAGTTGCAGTTATTTTTATGTTCGCAATGGGCCTTCGTGTATTTTTAAAATTTAGTCATGAATTTTATATTTCATAAGTAATATACATATTATGTACTCTGTTGTAAAAGATGGATCCATTAGTCATATGTAATTCAAATGAATTAATGTCTTTTATTCATGAAACTAATCACTTTTTGACCATTAAAACAATGCTTTTACTTCAGATTGATGATCTCATATCAAAATTAAAGCTAAGTTTTGGGAAAGTATGTTATACTTAACAATATTGAAAATGATTATCTAGAGCAGGTGTGTCAAACTCATTTCACATCACGGGCCACATACAACCCCCTCTATAGACGTTGTGGGCCAGACAATTAAAGTTATAGCATACTTAGCTATAAACAACCAGAATATCATCATGTCTTCCCTTTGTTTTGATTTAAAGAAGAAAAAGGACATTGTTAAATTTGACTAAAAAGTTATTGAACAACACTTTTACCAAACATTTCACAAAATTTCACAAACTTTAAGTTACTGGTATCGAAAATCATAATAATGAACTTTACATGAGATTACACGATACTTATAAAGAAAGACTAACATGCGCCCCGTAGTGGATAACTCATGAATTACATTGAGTTAAAAAATTTAATCCATGTCTTTTATGTATTTTTTCCACTTTCAAATTATCTTGCGAGCCTGATTGAACCTCCTTACGGACCATATGTTTGACATTCCTAATCTAGAGCAGATACAATGACGTCACAGATTGTCTAATAAGCTGAAAGCTGTTCTGACGTGAAATCATTGTCATTGATAAATATGTGTATGTTACTAAGCAAAAGAAGGACATTTTCCATAAATAAGGAAACTTCATTTAATGGTTGCTTTAAAAATAAATAAACTATTATATAGAAGGAAAATGGCCAACTTCCGGAATGATGACGTCATGTAAAAAGGCTTTCTATTGGGCGTATAAGCTGGTTCAAATGAAGAAAATGCATTTGTTAGCCTATTAATAAACATCTCCATTTGTTTTCTTAATTTAATGCATATCTGTACTAACAAAAGTATAATCCTTCTACATACTCAAAGACCGACTAGACTCGATATAAAGTACATAGTACTACCAAAGAAAAATTCTTGTCCCATGAGCTCAAAACTTCCTTCATCTGAACCAGTGTACCATTAAATTATCATAATATTTTAATTTCACCTTATATTTCTGAATTTCTTCCGTGTCCGAAACTCTTTCAAAATTAAAGATGAAAAAAACAATAACGGAATTAAAAACGAAAATGGTTCTGAAGCTGTCATCACCATGCAAAAACTATTGTAAATTGTTAATTAGCGTATTTATTCGTTATACACATGTTACCTGTCATAAGTTTTAATATTTGCTATGAATGTAATGCGCATTGTAATGTCTCATTCCCATCGATTAGTTGCATTCTCATGTAAATATTAATTTGAGTTCTCCCGCATTTTATAATTTAAAAGAAATTTAAAATTAGTTAATATTATATGAGTTTATCAATAAAAAATATGTTTATTTATCTCCATGGGCCACCCTAAAAAAATTCCTGTTACTCTTTCTATTTTAAAAACGGTGCTGTGACTGAACTTGAAGAAATGTCGTGTCTACTTCAGGTTTTTTTTCTTTAGCACCGATCTATTAAAAAGAGTCTTTTCGGGATACACGGGTACACACTCATCACCGATGAGTGTAATATATACATATATAGAACAAGGGTTCTTTGTGTAGAGCTTTTGATATTGAATAAGGGGTCAATGTGGAGCACAATTAAATATTCATGAAGAGAACTTGAAGATGTTTCATTTACTTACCATGTATGTACACACATGTCCAAACATGGATGTATATTATCCAATTGAGACACAACTATAAAATAACTAACGGTGAAATAGCCTACATGGGATGACTTTTACTCGGAATCAATAGTTTGTATGTAGCTACAAATGAAAGAATACAAACAACAACGAACAAACAAACAAACGATTCTATTTTTAATACTTTTATTTCATGTCCTTATATATTTTTATTGCTATTCACATTGCTTCTCCAATTCAGGCCCGTTTTGAAACTCTTTTTTTTCTTTATTTATTTATACGTATATTCCTAGAGGAGAATCCTTTAGTTATCTCTTTACCCCATCCTCATCTTCTGATATGGTAAATGTTTGTACATGTATATTATATCATATTGAATTTAGATATTTTATGTACATAAATACCTACCATTGTGTAGTGGGAGTATAAAAAGATCCTGGACATACATACTTTATGTGAGAACTTATTCTCTAAAATTGACTTTTTCCATAGGATAATTTTCTTTAAATTATATTTGTGATATTTTTCTTTAAATTATATTTGTGATACTTTTCTTTAAATTATATTTGTGATACTTTTCGATTAATTATTTGCGGAGTTACGCTATTTAGTGGTACATTTGAACATTATTTAGCTATTTTTATTTCGTCACTCCTTCAATTTAGTCACACGTCGAGCTTTTTTGTCCACTCGCAACCTCGACTGACAAAAGGGAAAGGAAAAGTTTGGAAAAACATATGGTAGCTACCCTTCTGTATTTTCCTTGTTGACAACTTGTTAATATTATGCAGAATTTATTATTTAGACTTATTATATATTCATAAATTCTACCAATCACAAACCAATCGTTACTACTTGTAATATATTCAAAGTTCAAAAAAAGGGCGCGCAATCCTTGATTTAATATATTTTTTATACATCAAAATCATAAATAACAACAATACCCTTTTTGAGCTCATAACACGTAGAGTCAGCTGCTTTAAATCAAAAGAGTCAAATAATGAAAATCAGCTGAAGGGAGAATACAATGTGTTTTTGTTATTCCCAAAAAGCTAGGTGCATCAATAACTCACTTACAGACACTAATAAATAGTGACATGCATCAAAATAATGGAGAAAAAAAGATCCACAGTAGAATTATTTGTTTAAATTGAGCGAAGTATTTAATGTGATGATAACTTAATCATGAAATTGCGTAGCATTGTATCAATAAAATTTAAAAAAAAGATAGATTTACAAAAAGTTAAGACTTTTTACATTAACAGTATTACTATTTTTACAAATATACATCAAAAGTTAAACTGTTTCAGACGCTATTCTACTAACACGAAGACTTGTATACAAGTATTTTTTGTCAGTTGCTTCTTTTTCTAAAATCCTTATTCGTGTTTGGAGCCTTGAATTGTTAGTTGAATCTAGAGTTGTTAAGAGCTTTGAGCAATTCCTTAGTATTAAATAAGGAAATTAGTTCAACAAGACCGTCAATATGGTAACTGATATGGATTTATATAGGTAGTTATAGACGTAGGAGAACCCTACATGCTTGGGTTTAAAGGGTTTCTAAATGGTAATGAAATTTTAAACATCTAGATTGGCTAAAGAAAATACTTTCCTCTCAGGAGAAGTGACACTTTTATTTATTTATTAAATTAGCATAATGAAACATTATACATACATAAAATAAGCGTAAACTATAAAACCCTTAAAAACAGGAGGGCCCTCGACCACCCCCAGTGCCGACGGCCCTGATCTACAGTTGAGATAAATTATCTTAATACCAACTGATTTTGAGTCTTTTTCTTTTATAAGGAATTATTGAGAGAGTCTTAAATATCACATCATATACTGTATTTATTGTCTACTGTCCCCATCTTAGAACTGCCCTGATTGTTGATCTAAAGAACTCAAATTATAACTTGTTAACAAATCTAATATTAGAGACACTTATTCATTTATAATTAAGTTTTGTAGAAATGTGTATAGGAATTGTCGAATGTAAAAGTATCCCAAAAAGATATCTTTACACCATCTAGGTATGGATTATAATTTAAGTATAAACATACATACTTATGTATGCTTGAATGAACAAACAAATACATAAATAAATAAATACATAGAATAAAAGTCCAAAGTGCTATTATTGTTTATTGCTTTTATTTTTTCAATTTAATTTTTAAAGGACCTTGAAAGGGAACAAAACATACATAAATATGTAAGAAGCAATAAAATAAATTAAAATTCATAAAATAAATAAATAAATACAAAAATCTATTTGTATTGCAATTTGTATAAAATAATGAATTTCCTTGCTTGTGTACATTTATGTAATATTTGTGATACTACATAATTTCCACTTGAATTGTTTGTTGATTGGTTTAATAGTATTAACAAATTCAATAAATGATAATAGAGGGTGAGACTACTGAGCCTTGTCACTTTTGAGAAAAAAATCAATACATCTTCACAGCATGATATCTTCCTACTACATTTATACACGAGGGAGGGGAACCAAATACTATATGTGGTATTGAGCCACATATTTCTGAGGGTTGTTGGACGATGATAAAATCCATAGGATGATATCAGGTTTCCATCCTGTTTCTACATATATTTGTAGTCTTGTATGGGTAATTGTACATTTGACCTGAAAATACATATATTTATGAAAGAAAAAAGAAAAAGAAATTGAGGAAAATGTTTGAGTAATAATTTATTTTGACTTAAAATGTTCATATCAATACATAATTATCAATAAATATGCTTAATTTTGAAACTTGAGACTTCCTCAATTTAGGTTTGTGATCAAGACAAGTGTTCCATGGACTTAAGTCTATAAATTAGAGTAGAAAATTTAGCCTACCTACATATACCTCCTCCCAATTTAATAATTTGAAAGCAATTTGTATACATATTTCATGAATACTTAACTTGATTCCAAATGAGAGTCATGTTTCTTTTGAATGAAGAATTCGATTTAGGAGAGCCGGTTTCCTCAAGTCAATACAGCACCTTTCAAGGCCACCTTACCCTGAGGCCCAGGCTTTGGAAGGCTGAGATCAAGAGAAGAAACAAATCTTGTTTTTAAATTTGAATCTGTATGATTTCGTCTCGGAAAATGAGACCATGACGTGGGTAAGATTGATCAGGGGAACTACATTACAATAGCTCATTATTGACCAATCAAATGTTTGCATTCTGCATAGTGAAGTTTGATTGGCTGAACTGATTATATTAATTCTTGTTATATGACTTTTAATATTCCTTTGTACGAAGAAAATAGTTGAACAGTTGCAAAGAATGTCGATATTTTCGAACTACCAACTGATTTCGAATCTTTTTTCCCACTCACCTGAAAGAAAGAGTAAGATATGTAATGGGGAGATAATTACTTATATGTTATTTAATTTATGAATATTCAGTACAACAACCTTTTTATCGAATCGTTTTACCTTTAAAACACATCTCTTTCTATTTATAAGAACATTGTAAAAAATGACACATTTCAAACATAAATCTGTATTTATTCAATTGATGAAATAATTTGACTAGAAACATGTTTTTATATATGTACTTAATTGAAACATTCAATACATTTAAATTGTTCATGTTAAAACATGTCAGGGATGAATCAATAATATCAATAATATGAATGAATAATGAATTTATTTATAAAAATTGAATTCCTTAACAGTCTTCAAGCTGAAAAGATAATCAATTAATAATAATTATTAAAAGCTTTTAATATCATAAATAAACTAAAATGTTGATAAATTATAATCAATTCATGATGAAATTGAGCAATTAACAACGGATAACATACATACTTACATAGCTTTAATGGCAGAGGAAAAATAAAAAAATTAAGACACACTTTTAATAGAAAAAAATCTTGTAAATTAAAAAGATTAATAACTTTTTAAACTAAATTAAATCCATGCTGAAACTATTTCATTCAAAAACTTTAAATTACATCTTTAACAAATAAGAAATCATTTTATATTTTCTTATTTTCAAACTCATGCGCTCAATTTAATAAAAACAAATGAATTGAAATTGCCATTTAGGTCCCCATTTCTGTATGACACTTTTTATATCTATTTATAGTATGGCAATATTGTAATAGTTAAAAAAAATTAGTCAAAATTCAAGAAACGAGAAAAGCTAGTCTTTATGCAGTTTCATTAAAAATGAGTCTTATTCGTTGAAAAAAAAAATATATATTCCTAACAAAAAATAATTACCTTTCTCCATATTTGCATAGCTTCTAAGTGGAACTCAGAACTTAAAAATGGATCCAAGTTGTGTAAGTTGTACATTTTTTTCTACAAGTTTAAATATAGATAAGGTCAAAGGTCAAAAAATAAAATCCTTACAAATAAAAAAAAACGGCACTTAATTATAAAAAAAGTATTTAAATACACAAAAAAATTAACATTTTCCTTTCTATAAATACTTTATTTGTTCAAATGAAACAACTGTTTCCGGAGATATGACGAAATGTGCCCAAAAACCAAAAACAATCGATTTCTCAAAAATTGATCAACTGATTAATAAAGAGAAAGAAACTATATTTTGTAGTTTGCTAGTTACAATTTGGATTTGGAGTTTATTTCATTAAATTAAAAGAGGTTGGAGTGCTTAAAATAATTTATTTTTGGAACAAATGAACGTTGACCCATGGGTAATTTTAATGGGTATAAACATTTTTTTTATTTATGATTTTATATTTATATTATAAAGACACACTCCATACAGAAAACAGCGCACAGATTGAATTTTCGACAGGAATTCATTTAAGGATTAATCTTATTATGCATTCAATGAGAGGGTGAAGAAAATTCAACATATTATATGTTAACTAACAATATGGGGTTTGAATCTTATCAGGGAGAAACAGTCATTATGTCTATATATGTATGTATATAGAATAATTTTGTTTCCTTTTTATTTTCCTCTCAAAAGGAGGAAATCACTCAGAATCCAATCTATGAGTGTTCTTATTTCCGCTCCAATGACCCCTAAGAATGTCGAATACTTTTCTCCCCTTATTTTTGTGATTGTCTCCTTTTTTATTCTGGATGTCTTAATGTGTTAAATCCTATTGGATTAGTCATTTGAGACCTAGCAATTAGACTCTCATACCAAAAGGATCTTTTTCTTTTTTTGTTGGAGCCGAATGTTCTTTTGAATGAACGAGCATCAACGAACTACCTAAATTGGATACCCAAGGAACGCATTGAATACTTCTCATAAACGCATGATTTTCAGGGTGATTTTTTTAAAAGATATATGACAATATAAGAAGCCGAAAAATATTTTGTGGACCCATAGCTAACGATCAAATAGTAACAAGTATGAGCCAACCTTTAGAGGGTGAAACCTTAATGCTATTCAAACTCATACATATAGCTCAGACTAGTTTAGAGAAGTCATAGTAAATGTTTCCATGTTGGTAAATTTTGGATCTATTGACAACGAAATTTATTTTAAAACGTTTTTTGCCATTCTTCATTTACGACAATGCACTGCAGTTGAAAAGCTTATCAACTTGGAAAGAGCAATTTGAGTATATATCTAGTAAGGGAAACAATGTTGCGTTAACTGTATTCTATAAAAACACTGAGATCTTTGGTACTCAGTGGACCTAATGAAACAAACAAGTAATGGATAGAGCAATATCTCAAACAGCTCGGTTAATTGATTTCAAATATACCAGACACTTTGAATCCGTTTGTTTCAGTCACAAGACGTGTGTCAGTCCAGCAAATTAACCTTTCATTTTTTTTACATGTATGTACATAAATGATGTATTAGAAAACTTTTACATACAAAATGATCAAGTATCCTTCAGAAACCATATAATAATAGAATGTTTGTTTTTGGTCTAAAGAAAAAGAAAAAAAACAAAAACAACAACCAACACAAAGCTCATTGTATTCCTCAAAAGAATACGGAAAAACAGTTCAATGGACACTTCCGTTTAGGAACATGTTCCGTATCATTTTTTGACCGGTCAACAACAATACATTTGTAACCCCCATAATTAGGGATTCATCAGTTCCAATGAGGACATGAAATTATTTTAAAAAGTTTTGATTCGTTGGGCTGAACTCGATTTAGTACTTGAACATAAAACTGATTCGTTGAAGGAAAAAAAAGATAGAAAAATCGGCTTTTACTTTTACATATAAGTATATTAAAACATTTTGACTAAATATTGATAATGAGGATCAAAGATTTCATAATCCACGTTTAGCTTTTTCTTAATAATTGAATCAATTTTTCATGGCAATTCATTTTCACAAGGATTGATTAATTCAATATCTTAAAAGAATTGTCTCCAAAAACATTGCTTTTATATTTATATTTTTTTGTTGAGTATATTATTTGCTTCAGCAATGAAAATACATGGTAATGATAGAATTTGTATTTGCTTTTTTGCAAAAAAAATTATATTATATAATGTTAAATTAGCAATTTTCTTTCATTGATAAAATAAATTCTCAATTTAAAAAAAATTTCTACATAAGTCAGTTTTATGTTGGAGTTTATTTAGGTTACAAGTTGAAATAAAAAAATTGATGAAAAATTTCAAATGAAGAATCTGCAGTTCCATCTTCTTGATTTGTATAATGAAATGATTGGAGTGTCATATAATTAAATTTACTAATTGGTAAGTATTCTTTGATTCATTATAGAAATGAATTGCTCGCAAATGAGACATATTAATATGCCAAAATGAAATGTCATCATCAATTAATAGTTGGTAATGATTAAAATGACTCCTGTTATGATTAAATAAGAGATTATGCAACGTTCAAATTGCAACTTGCACACAACATACATATAGACAAATTTTAAATTTGCCATATTTTGTATGTTTGATATGAATTTAGTTGAAGTCATGCTGCATTGTTTACATAATACTCTTTTATTAACGTGCCTCATAATCTTTCATAAATACATTTCATAAATCCAAACACATTATAATCAATTATAGCAATCAAGAGTAATTATTTTATTTACAAATCATGAGTTCATGTCAAAACAAGAGTTCACTCAATAACATACATATGAAGTTATCAAACAAATTAGGGTTAGTCTTCAGGGCTTCTACTATTTAGTCTATTTAGTACCCAAAATCATGATAAGACAGTTTTAATATGGCTTATTTGGTCTCAGTCTTGACCAAGGAAGGCAAGAAGATTCCTATGAGGATACATGAACATATTTTCTATTTGCATAAATCTGGCTCACAGTTACGAGGCCAACACTTCTTTCTCTCTCTCTCCCCCCCCCCTCCTCTGACACTGACTCTTCTCGACATCGAGAACTTTGATGGATTGAGCTAGGATCGTGGTCAAGACCACTTTACTCGAGACTTGTACTGTTTTCTATACCTTGTTTATGTACAATTAGTGATACCGAGGACTTGGTTTATTTAAAAGAGTACCGTAGTAAATTAGTGTTTGAACCGGAACTAGCATTGCTATTACGACATAGGAACATTTTGCCCACTAATGACCCATCAGTGGAAAAAACAGTAATGTGCATTGTTGTTTAAAAAAATAAGCAAGCCCCTGGAGACATCTTTGTAAATATATGTGAATTACCATTTACGACATTTTCGTTTTAGATTTTCAGTCGAAAAAGTATTGAAATATCGAAATCGATTTACAGAGTACCAGAGCTGGAACAAAAATATTGGCAGTAACAAATTTACTCGAGACTTGGACAAGTCCTAAACTTTAGGAATCCGAGACTAATATTATATTTAAGGGATCGAGTACCAAGAGAATGTAATGATTTTTTTTAGAAGGATAATTTAAATATAGTTATTGTTATGACAACATTCAAGAGTCGAGAGCAAGACGAGACCTTCAAAAATTGGTATCGAGTTCAAGACTGATCTGAAGATCCATGTATGTAGTTTGTACATAGAGAATGACTAAAGAAATATTCCGTATAATTTTTCTCTGCATTTTAGAAAAACCATTTAAACAAAAGGAGAAATTTCTTTAATGATTTAATGAAGCAATTATATCCTTAGTTCGTCCCCCCCCTCTCCTGAAATGTAATCACGAATTTTACATTTGTAAAAAAAAGCTGATGAAATGATGATTAAAAGAAAATAACGCTTTACTTTAACGACACGGAGTCATCATTACTTACATATGTATGTAGTAAGAAGGTGATCCAAACAAGCAGACGGCTGCTACCCCTACCTAGCTTATTATATACTAAACATACTATATATATATATATATATATATATATGTACACTACGTCATTAAACTAATGGGACGCTAATTATTTACATCCAAGTCATTCTTTTAATTCGTTCTTTGTAAATGTTGAACATATGTGAATAAACAAATAGGAGGAGGAGGAGAAGGCAGGAGTAGACATACACATATATATTTATGATTATTAAATGCCATTACAAAATGAAGATATCTATGTTTGTTTGTATGTATGTATGTGCGAGTTGAGAATAACAACTACAACAAAAACATAGCGATGAGAAGCAAGATGTGTGTCTTACTTATATGTATTATTTTTATTATAAACTCTCATTTGCTTTTAAATTCGACGGAAAGAGTGTTATTTATTGCTGGAATTCATTAAAAAAGAAAGGGGGCTAGGACATACATAATATATTAAAACCTTTTTTAAGAAATATTTTAAGAAAGGAAAGATTTAGTTATAAACATATTTCTCACAAAACCTCTTACTAAGTAACTAGTGGTGTCAATTTTTTTGTAATAAAATTAACAGTTCAAAAAAGGAAAAACATACAACTGCTAGCTACGCAAAAAACGTTTTGCCATGCTATCAAAGTACCTTTGGACAAGCAAAAAAAATATTTTTCTCTTTTAAATTCATAAATACGTAGATAGAGTCAGCTGCTTTAATCCAAGGAAGACCAAATGGATAAATTGATCCTTTAAATTTATTATATATATATATATATATATAGTAACAAATGGTCATCATCCATAATATTGGTTTTTTCAGTTCTACATAAACGATCAAAAGGGTTAAATAATGTTAAAAATACAATTGGCAAGAATTTTTGTGGAGTATTTCTTAACTATTGTAAAAATAGCTAATTCAGTCAAAGCAATTCAAATAATAACTTATAACTTGTAAGTTGTAAATTTGAAACACAAACTTTGACTTAGAATTTTTTTTTTTGATTAATTAACTTAAAAATTGAATGTTAATTCTAAATGATGTGTCATTCATTTTTCAAGTACCCATGTACTTGAACATTGAACAGTGTTCCACGTTACCTTAGCAGCTGATGTGTGAGGCTCTATCATAACTCATTTTCACACTCTTAGTTTTCTACACATTACCTTAAATTATATGGGTGAGTCTTTTCTTTTCTATAAATAAACACATTATCTATCCATCTATGTATTTCTGTCCTAATCAAATCTTGGTTTTTCACATCTTACATACATACATATATGTAATTATTATATTAGAGGGAATTTCAAAGGGAACGCCGCCGCGCTCCTTTACCCACCCAGAAAAAAAATGAAGATTCAAAAGAAGCCATGGACTTAATAAACAAGAGAAGTAATAAAAATATCAAATTATGAATTTAAATAATATGTATAAATATAGAAGGAGTAATTAAAGACGTCTCTCTCCTACCCCTCTGATTCGTGAGAAATTTCTTAACGATATTTTTAGAGGGTGTTAAAATTTTATGACTATTTTTTAACACTCATTTTTTATGGCAAGGGTTGTTGATTTCTCAATATCCATAATAATGACACTATCCATTATATGGTATATTTATTTATATTTATCTATCTATGTCTATCCTTTTCTCTCACTTCATTTGACACTTTAACTGCACATATTATACCAAAAACACATCTGGTAGTGCCATAAATCCATCCTTTTTTTTTTTTTTTTTTGTAGTTACATACTGTTTGTTAGACGAAGGTTAAATCGTCTCATGATGGTTTGTGATATTATTATTATTAATATTATATTTATTTATTGATATAGAAATCTGGGTCCATTTGCTAGCAATTGTTATAAAAGGAGCGGAAATGAGCTGTCAAAAAAGTCTGGCTACTAATGTAGATCTTCTCTATTTCATGAAAAAGGAATCTTAAACTTGCTATTAAATTATCTTTAAGCCTGTGGATTAATAAAAGGTTTTCATCAGATTATTCAACACAAATATTTCTATTTGTATTCTACATTGGGAGGAATTTTTTTTTTTTAGAAAAACATTTTTTGTATATTATGACTTTTTCAACGTTTGCATGATGTTGCTTAAATACAATAAGCTAGCGATTTGTTGAAAAAAATATAAAAACTTTTTTTATAGTTAACTTATTTATTTCATTATTTCTACAAACCCTTAATTTTTCTTTAGCAATGATGTAAACAAAAATAAAAAATAAACCATCCTCATTACAAAAAGCCTTTAAATATAATTAATCAAATCATTATAAAAAACATGAAAATTTGTATTTTTTCAATTTTTACAAATTCTTCACAGCCTCCTAAACACTTTTTAATTAATTCTAAAAAAAAATTTATTTAATAAAGATCAAATACAAGCCGGTATGTTCATTTAAAGACACAATATACAATGTTGGATTAAAAATCCTGTGTTTATTCCCTATATTTCATTAATTCTTAGACTACCCATGAAAAAAATAAAAAAATTAACTCTGCTTTTTTTATGGCTCTAAATAAGTCAAGATTTATTGACCCATTATGTACTTTGAAGTATTAAAATTTGAATCAGAAAATTGCAGAATTTATTTTTTTGTACCTTTGTAAATATATAATTATGTAATTCATTTACTTAATCACCCAGCGATAAAGAGTATATACATTTGTATATTAAATGAAAAAAAATACTTATGTAAGATCTATTGACCTAATCTAACACATTTTAACAAAGAGTTTTGAGATAATTTATTTATATAACATTTAATGATATGGCTCTCCACGTAAAACGTCAGAGCCGTTTTAATTTTCTCAATCAAAAAAACAAAAGCTTCCGACCCCTGGTCTAAGAAATACTCCAAGCATTGATTCTGAGAATATATCAGACTGTTTGATCCCTCTGGCCTGTTCAAAACTGTTCAGTGCTATAAGCATTTTATTCTTTTCATTTGTAAGTGGTGGATCTTGGGTCCAAGAGGATCTTGAAGTGAAAAACCAGTGTAGTGAAACTCGAATCAATCGAATATGAACTAAATGGAATGTTGTATTTCACCCATCATTTAAAAACTATATTATATCCATTCACTTTATTGGCTATGTACAGCATTTGGGAAAAGTAATTGTTTTATCTTGTAATAGTCAAAATTTTACTTAAAAACACTTCTTAAGGAGCAATTTTTTTCCAATGGAGTTATTATTAAGGAGTTCTATCAAAATGGTTTTTATGGAAAATTGTGACTCATTATGTTTTAATTACCTAAAAGATTCATCCTACACGTATAAACACTATTCGTATTATTATTTTGTTAATTACAAATAGTAATAATTTTTATATAAAAAACTTTCTTCTAACATTCATATGTTGTAGTTAAAATTAAAGTCCAATTTAAAATGAGTAAATCAAGATCAAATAATAATTTAAAAACGAATCATTATAAAAAAATATTCAAAAATTACATAATATAAAAATTCTAAGTTTTTTCACTTTTCAAAAACTATTTTATTGAGATTGAACTGTTGGTTCAGAATATAAAGCAAATTAGTTGTTTGTAGATAACTCGGATTATGTCAAAAACTGCGCAATAAAACTACTTTTTATTTTAGGAAAGAATCATTAAATTACAAAGGATTATATTTTATAGTTTGCAGTGTCTTTTTTAACATGGAAAGACCTTTTTGTGACTAGCAAATAATTATCCAAATATGTTACATATTTTGATATTAAATCAACGATGGGAGTTCTCAGAGTTGATGATAGATTATAATTTCGTTTGTATCAATATTTGTATCTATTTTATGGTGGAGTGCTGTTATGAAAATATGACCAAACTCAGGGTATATGTCCCAAGTCTTCTATATCAAACCCTTTTCTATGGAATTAAAAAGAGTGAATTCACAAAAGTGTTTTTATTAAATTCATCAAATTAATAATAAATTAGTAAAGATTTGTTCACAGAACAAGTGAAGTTGTAATGAACCATTTTTCATCTCATCAAGGACTATCAAAATTAGGTACACCATGATTTGAACAAAGTGCTATAACCTTCTCAAGGCATACATATATGTTATAAAAGATATATTAAATTTGATGCCTCATAATCTTCCGGGATGATTAATATTTCATGTGTGTTAACGTACATATGTATATCCTCGTGGTAGTGATGAGATTCTAATTAAAATAACATTAAATTTTAATACGCATGAAATTCATACTTTTTTGTGAGGCCCTGTCAAGAGGACCCTATCTAAACTTATTAATAAACATTTGAATGGTTTAATGAGTCTGTCTTAAAGGACGCATATTTTAAATGAAAAGGTATTTAGGTAATTATATTTGATATGTTGCATTTATAATTAAATATTTTATACTTTTTTACGTCATACTAAAAATATTTGGTGGCTCCTGAGTTAAAAGATATCCATACTTCACAAATATCCATATTAATGAATTATCAAATATCTAAAAAATGCAGAAATTTGCGGAATTTTTGACTAATTTGGATTATTCGTGAAGGAAAATATCCACCTTATTGATCCATAGAACATCTAAAAAAGTGGATATACAAATACCTATTTGAAATTTGTAAATGGAAATATGCATATGTAGGTATGTATTTATAAAAATGTGAATCATTCGTGGATGCAACTTTGAATGCAAATACTCGATATATAATTAAACTATGCTATGCTTTTCATGCATATACCACGCTGTAAACCCCCACTAACTAAAATTATTTTACAGCATTTCCTTTTCAGCTCTCATTTTTTATACTCTTCTTCTCCTTGATAGTGTTTTGAACGTTGACTCGTTGAATTCGAGTTATCTCTTGTTCAGCTGTGTACAGTTCTCTAATATTAAATTAAGGGCACTTTTCTCCTTGAAGGGCTCCATAATTTTAGAAGGGAAAAAGGTAGGCAGAGGGCCTAACTTTTCTCTCCATAAAGGGACCTACAAACACTTAGTGAATGAGATAGAAAGAGAAACATTCCTCATGGGGGGAAAAGGAACACAAATATAGGGATTCATATCCGTGTTTCCAACTCTGCCTCGTGAAGGAATGGAATGTAGCCAGTGTCATGAGATGATGCCATGAATCCCATGGATTTTTTCCTATATCTTATTCATGATGAATAATTCCTCTCTCTGGGTTCTAATCCTAGCCAAGTGACCCTATGGAGTCTCTCCGAGTTCGAGATGCTCAAATTTTGTCAATAACTCAATGAAGAATGATTCCACATTTGAGCAGAATTAACTCACTGCCAATAACTGATCTTTTCAGGTGCAAGTTTACAAATTACAATAAAAATAACAATATATATTTATGTTGTAGAAATAGTATATGAATACACAAAGATTGAATAAGATATATATATATATATATATGTATTCATATATTATTCAGTTGACCCCTTAATTAAATCCTATACTGCATGATGATGGATCATAGTCAAATATTGATAATGACTTGAGTGTACATAAATACACATAATATATATTTATATACTTATATTTATAAAAGTTACTCAGAGTTGATGAGAACCTTACAAGTGATGGATTATGTTTTCATCTGTATTAATCCATTTATCTGCCTATGATGATGATGAGGTAGGTATCAGTGCTTCAAAAATCAAATCTAAAGCCTCTTCATTAGATGGGTACATATATGTATTGGAGTAAACTGTCCTACCTATGTATAAAGAAGTTGATTTAAAAGGGACTCTCAGGTTTTTTGATTGAGTTATGTATCTACTCCCTCATTTCATCTCTCCCTAAGGATCTCCTTCACCTATCATCGTCCTCATGAAATTAGTATTCTCAGAACGCCTAGCATCATTAATGATAGACGCACTGATGAAGCAGATAAACATTATTATTATTATTATCACATTGGTTGAATCTACATAAATATGAGTTAGACACGTTTCAGATGAGCTACACCTGTCTTACAGCATGTACCTACGATTGTAGTTAATTTTATACCTACAATAGCCATCATTATATGTTGTTATATATATATATATATAAATATGTATATTTGGTGGAGTATAAAAAGTGATGAGGATGAGGGAAGAAAGATACTTTAAATTGTAATATAATAGGTCTCTGATATCATAAAAATATATCGATCAAATCAAAGATAGATTAAGATATCATATCATAAACCAGCATGTTTACAAGTCCCGTATCCATGTAATTAATATGAGGATAGGTAAGTATGTTGATCTGGCTATCAGCCTATGTAAATAAACATTTATATACCTACTTTCATATTTAAATCCTGTGTACATACAAGGTGTAACCTGCTATTAATGTAAATTGACTGTACAAGATGGAGCGATGAAGATTTTTGCGGAACAATATCGTGTCTGATTATTTCGGGGTACGAATTAATCGGGTGATTTTTTTTGTTCACATTCATATTTAAGGTCTTAGTAAAAAAAATAACCTTACAAAAGCTCAAATACAACCATTTCGCCCACTCCATAATTTTCTTCTCATCACCATAGCAAAACAAATGAATCATTTTCCAAGATTTTGAGAAATTATGTATATCCCATAATTTTTCCTCTCATTATAATTATTAAACTTTTAAGTTTTATTATATGTATTGATGAGCAATGTGGCCACAAGTGGAGTTTTATGCTAGTTTTTTAATATAAAATTACGGTTAGAAGTGATGTTCATATGATATATTTCCTATTTGTCCGAGGAAAAATACAAAATTTCATAAACTAATGTTCTAGCCACGGTCTAGTTTTTTAGAAGGTCTGAAAAATGGCAGCTAAAATGTAATTATTTGAATTGTTGTTGAAACCAAAAAAGTTTAACTAAATATTCCAGACTGTAATCTTTTGAAATTTTGAGAATTTGGGGTTTATTTATGGAGATACATAACCGATTATTAAAGAAATCGATCATCCGATTTTTCATTTTAAAAGCATATCTAAACTCAGCAGCTATTGTTCTGTAAATATTGACTTAATAAAATTTTTGTAACTGCTTTGAAAATTGAGAAAAAAACGTTGGCACATGATCATTGCAATGAGTGTTTTGAGGGAGATGAAATGAATTTTGATGATTAAATACAGGGGTTTGATTCCTGATACTTTTTGCCCATAGTGATAAGTTAATTATAAGGACCAAAACGTTGTTTTACTGTAAACGTAACGTGTTGCAAAACAAAGGAAGGCCTAAATTTATGATTTAAATGGAAGGAGTGTTTACAATTTATGTACATATCCCGACATTATTGACATTTCCTTTTTTGACTCAACTCTAGACTTCATATGAGTGTTCTATACATTGATTTGTTTAATTATTATTATTAAATCTATTTGAGTTGTCAATATACTGTATTAATAAATAAAAAAAATGTCTCACAGTTGTAAAGAGTGACGTAATTTTTTAAGACAAATATGAGAGAAGTATTAGGATTAGTAATATTTTTTGGATCTATCAATCTCCCAATTTATAAATTTAAATATTAAAAGTACTAGGAAATATAAGAATCTCGAATTTTTCAAATAGTCATAACTCAATTAAAATGGGAGTTGATTCCCTCAAGTTAGAGCTATCCGACTTCAACCCTCTATTTTTATAATATGAATATTAAGAGTACATGAATGGTATTTACTCTTCATTACCATCGTACAGTGTAAATGGAAGTCAATACATTGATCAAAATGCCAATCGAATAAAAAGTAGAACTCGCTACTTAACTTTTTAAACAATCTATATGTATACGATTTATTGATTTATATTGAATCCACTCGAACGATAATACGTACTAGATTATACACATGGATACTCGAAACAGAGATTGTGCGGATGAACTAATAATAATAATAATAATAAAATAAGTGATAAATTTGTCAGAAAAACGGTACCTAAATTAGTTTTTAATGACTAAAAATTGATGATTAGAGTCTCTGCTGAGGTTTTTGATTGATTGCTTACAATTTATACATACTTATATAGGCATAGGTAGATATTTTTTAACACAAAGAACAAAATCGGAGGTGTTTAAGTCATCCTATATTTATTGATATTTAGACAATGCAAAAATAGAAGAACAAAAGAAATGAATCAATTGGGTCCAATAAATACCTGTCTACAATTGTACAGATAGAATGGCATGGCTCCATATCAATTGAACCCATGCTTCTCTATATACACTTAGTACTATTCAGTCTCACTGAATTAATTATTTTGCACTAAAAAATACACACTCAAAATCAATATAATTTTTTTAATAAAAAAATTGTTCTTATTTTGGAGCTCACCCTGATCGGTAAATGGATACAATTAAACTTTTTCTGTGGCTTGGTAAAATCCCTATTTATGGACAGGAATCTGTTCAAGTTTCATAACCGTTAGCTTTTGATAATTTTTGTATTATAAATGAAATAAAATCGAATATTAATATACTTTTTACATCCACTTTGTAATGGAAAACAGTTATAATTTTTTGAGTTCCTCATCCTTTAAAATGTTATAGGACTTCAAAACAGTATGCTTTATCGTTTAGAAGTTATTGAGTAAAAGGTTACGAAGATGGCAGTGGAAGTTTACTAACACACGTAGAAATTTGGCTCAGAAGAGGGTTTCAATAAAGTCCTTTTATGTTCATAAAAAATAACATATATGCATATTTTGTAGCTGAGAATTGATACAGACTTTTTTTTAATGAATAAGAGTTTGTTTTATACAAAAATCCTTTCATTTTTGTGATGTTTAGGTAATCTCAATGTAACTAAATTATGCAAATTTAAATGACATTTAAAACGCAATGAAACATTTTCCTTAAATTGTTCAAACCATCAAGAAAATTTGGCTTTAATATTTAGTTTATCTATAACATCACTGTATTAACGAGTATTCCAATGGATATATAACAGACATATCTACGTAAAAATGAAAAACCCATTTAATTGATTACGAAATACTCACAAAAATGTATATAAAAAAAAAGGCTCTGAGATGTATTGAGATAATCTCATTGCGAATTATCCCATAGTACATACATACATAGATATGTAATCATCACTTTAAATCATTCTATAACATGATGGATAATGAAAAATATCTTTAATTACTTTTCAAATTGATCTAATTAAGCCTCAAGGAATGTTCTAAATTAAAAAAAAATAAAAAAATACACTTTCAAAACACGTACTTCCCATTTGTATCATTATAATACTTTTCCGATGGCAACTGCTTTAAATCATTATGAATTGATCAAGTTCCTTAAAGAGAGTTTCTGGTTGAAACCTTTTAGAAATACTAACAATAATTAAAAAAAAATATAATCATTCAATCAGAATCTTTAATGTTCTACAAAAGAAATCATTTCTTCAAAAGAGACTCATTTTAAGCAGGAAATAATTTATTTATACGTTCATTTAAAGCAAGGGATTTAATACTATTTAGAATGAAGACTGAACAGTATTCCCATTAATTAATTCAAGGGTCATTCAATTTGTCATTTCTATTGTTATCTCTTACCTTCTTTTAGGTATTGTCATAATGTATTGAAGTTTGATTTACTCAATTTGACGCAAGCAGCCTCACAAAGCAATTTATACAATTATGGAATTGTAAAGCAAGAGCTTCGAAAAATGGTATAAATAGTTAATTGACTAACTAACAAGTGATTTAGGGCTTTTAGTTTCTTCACTTTTTTTTGTGTGTGTTAAACATAACAACACGTTTTCCCCACACATTCATATAGAATTACAATGTACCCATGTTTTTTCAGTTGCTGGTATTTCTGCTTTTGCCTCTTTCTTGTATGTATTATACATATATTAAATATATATATATGTTTGAAAAATATATTGAAGATCTCCTTTTGGTAATACATACATAGTAATAATTATTTTATCTTGCAACCTTTTCTTTGAAAATAAACAAGAAAAAGGCTCGATATTATTATTTTTCTAACGTTGGACTATTATATATTTAAATGTTTTAAGGATGCTTACAGCTTTACAAGATTTAATTTAAATTCAACAAATCAAGGATCAGCACACTTAGAAGAACCAAGAAGAAAAAGATCAGCAGCTAACAAAAAAAACACATTCAAAATTTAAATGTTGTAGGGGGATAACAATGTGTTAGGCTCTTTCTTGTAGAATAGTATGTAGAAATGTTCTACTCTACATAGTACAGGGTGAGTGCGATCCTTGACAGCCAAATTACTTTTTTTTTAAACTTAAATATCTCAAAAACTAATGACCCGATTTTAATGAACTTAACACCATTTGAAAGATGGATTAATATATTTTATTTTTGAATCTCAATCATGTCTTGATGATGACGTCCTTCTTCAAGGCCTTGAACTCCTTCGTGATCCTTTTGATCAGCTCCTCCTTTGTTTGCATGGAGACTTGTTAGTGTGTCACTCAACTGCACCTCACACGAAATAGTCTATGGGGTTCAAGTCTGGGGAGTTAGGAGGCCAGATGTTTGGTTGTACAAAATCATAAGAATTATCATTAAGCCACTTTTGGGTAATTCTGGAGGTGAACATGTGGCTCCTCAGGACCTTCACATAGTCCTCTGTGTTGAACCTCAAGCCCGACGGAAAGATGTAGGGTGGTATGGCATGGCTCTCGGAGGAGATGACACCAAAGACCATAATCGTGGCCAGGACCTTGGTCTGCATACCCCTGGGAACATCCTTGGGTCTATAGGCTAACCAACGGTTGTTCTGTTTGTTGATCTTTTGATCCTGACAGAAGTTTTTCTCATCCATTGAATGCTTCAATTATTTCAGCCGTTTCTCCTTGGCCGTCAACAAATGACCCTAGCCCATTTTTAGGCTGACCTTGATCCAATCCCTTCATAGTCTCCTCCAGACTCCTTCAACTCTTTCCTGACCTTCCAGACAAAGCTCTTGTCCAACTTTAGGTAGTCGGCAATTTCTTGGTTGTCTCTTCCGGCGCGCATCGAAACAAGAACACTTTTCAAATCTTTTGGCACTTTAAAATCTTCACTTTTAGTTATTTTTTTAAGATGAAGCCAAAAACATTCAGCTGTCGAGGAAACAAAAAATTTAATGCCTAATTGCAATAACCGCACATCAGTGCGCGCCCGAATTTTGTTGTCAAAGAGCGCACGCACCCTGTAGACCAAGTTTCTCTTATCACATCAAAAAATCTTGACAGCCATTGAGTTGATGTATTTAAGCCTGAATTGAAAAATGACTCATGAATATTTCAGACTCAGATTCTTGTCAGACTTGAGTCACTATGTTGACTCAAACTTGACTCACACTCAAAATTTTAAAGACTAGGAATTGGACTCATTTAGGATCAAATTCATATCGGAAAAGCTATCAATTAAAGTTAGATTATGTTCAATATTCGAAAAGTTTTTTGAAATTTTGCTAACAAGGTACCAGCTGATTATGGACCTTGTTTCTTCATCTTTTTTTAAAGGAAAGACTGAGAGATGATACAATACAGATTTTTGATTAAACAACGTACATGGTATCATATAAATAGAATAAAAACAGCTCACTAAACTACACATCTGGACAAAAAATTTAATTCATTCATTTCATGGATTTTTTTTTGCTTGCAAAAAATTAGCAAATAATGTTGCCTTATCCAATTAATGAATAAATATTATTTATTTTTCACAAAGAGGCTGATAAACAAACTGGTTACATGTTTATGGGTTTTTTGTTTTTGTTGTTGTTGCTCTCATGTAGAAAAGTTATTTACAATTCTACCTATTTCATGTGTGTAAAACGTCAAACAGTTTTCCTAGAATTTATAATTAATATTTAAAAAAAAAAAAATTAATTAAATCTGTCGGATCTTTATTTTATTAATAACGTAATAAAGAGTTTTATTTTTACAGATCAAATCACGCAACCTTTGTTTTTCATACAAAATTATGCGTTTTTTATTTCGTCAAAACATTACGTAATAAACTAATTTAATGGTTCTAAAAATGAATAACTAAAAATTTGTTACTGTAAAAGTTAGAATTGCTCTAATAAAGATTTGTATATTCTATTGTTTCTAAAATTGCTAATCATCTCTAGAATTATAACGTCAACTAAAATCTCTCTGTACCAAAAGAAAAACTCTGTCTTCATCATCATCAGGTACAAAGATATTTTTGTTGATGAAGAAGTGGAGTGGGAAAATAAATGCAATTCGATTTATTTTAACAGACAAAAAAAAAAAAAAAAAACTTTTATCCCCTTCCCTTAAAATAATTTTACTGAGTGGTGACGACAAATGATAATTTCTTTTTTTTATCATCATAGCCCTAAGAGACTTCCATTATGAAAAAGGAAGGAATATAAAAATAAAAACGGATAATTGTTTTGTCTGCAATTGAAAGAACAAAAATACTTTTACGAAATGCAAAAAAGAAAAAAAAAAAGTTTATGAAATGATAAAATAATAATGCAACACTCTTTTTATATATAAAAAAAAATTTTTTTTTTTCTTATATAATATTTTTTTTCTGAAGTTGTTTCAAAAGTCAATTTAAAATATTTAATGTTTTCAGTAGATAAATATAAAATTAACAGTTCTATAATATTATCTACGACCACATTTGGCTTGTGCATCTAATACATTCTTGATTGAATGTAATCCAAGAGTTCCTTTGTTAGGAAATAAAGTCAAAATCATAAATTTATACTAGTACCAAACAATTTATAAATGTATATGTATATGGAATCATTCCTTTGTATTCAAAATGAATAGAGAATGAAGAAAATTTCATTTGATGCTGAAGACATTTATTACATTATATGATAGTTTTTATGTTTATCTACCTATGTATGTACATATATATGTAGTGTCTAATGATACGAGTATCTCAAATGCCCGGCAATATCACGTAATTTATCTTTACAAAATTTCCCAAATTGCTCATCCAATTATTTATTTAATCAAATGACTTATTTATAGCAAAACGAATCATTTTTGAAGTTTTTTTTTACAAATGGACTACATCAGTGTTTGTTTTAAAGGAGGGGCACTGCAGACAAATGCTCAGGCTGCATGCATCTACATGAAGAATAAGGCCATCAATCCTCATGCTTTTAAGATTTAGACAATTAAGAAATTGTAAATTCTACAAAGTTTTATTCTAAATGATAGCTATTCTGAGATAGGTTTAACCTCAAAGGACTGCAATTCCTCGTCCCCATGCTTCAAGTTTATATAATTTCAAGTCACACTGAGCCAATTTTGAGTCCTAAAGCAAGTCTATAAAGAATCTACATGCTTCGAGTCCGAATTGATTGCGAGTCATTTACTACCATGTTTAAGTAAAACCTCGAGGACAAGCCGAGTCGTGAGTCTTTTCACATGGGGGTTGAAGTCATTCTGAAATTACAGTTTAATGAGACTTCAATGCGACTCAAGTCTGAGACGTGAGTAAGGGTACCCTGCTCCACTCCAAATTTAAGGCGAGTATGAATCTGTAAAAAAGAATGACTCGATTCCGAATTCAAGTTTTTGCTTTGCTTTAATATACTTTTGGCTGAAGACACATAGAATATATATGCGGGAAAACATTACAGTCTCACTTTATAACAGGGGCGATGGAACTAATTCATAAATGGGGGAGAGTTTTACAAAAATGACGTCACGTAATAATGACACGATAATCAGGTAGCTCTTTTTTTTCTTCAAAAAATGGGGAAGGGGGGGGGGGGTCAATGGCGCCCATGCTTTTCTTGTGTATGGAAATGAGGCAACGAGACTCTTTTTCTCACTTTTTTTCCCAAGGAAACCGAAGGACACTCATATTTCAACCATGACACAGCTCCTCTAAACTCGACTTGTTAAAAATATTTTCTTTTTTAAAAAAATAAAATAAAACGTGGAATAATAAAAATGTCAATTAATTTGAATAAGACAATCTCCTGGACTCAAGAAGAAGAAGAAGTCGAAGCTGTTAGTGCAATGTCCATCACTTTTGACCTTTTCCACTACTTTTTGTTTTGTTTTTGTTTTTGAGTGTGTCTTTTTGACGCATTGCCCAAAAAAAGTAGATTGCTTAAAATTTATTAAGCATACATATGTGAAGGAAAAAAAAATCAGTGGTGCATTAATTATAAATATATTTTTTGTGTGCGGATATTTTCTCACTCTGACAGGGTCAAGTGATAAGAGAAGTCAAGTAAAGAAGTTCTTTTTCTTGTTCTCACATAAAAGGAAGAAAAGTATATACATATACATATATATGTAGGTCACGATCTACATCTTTCACTGATGTGAGAGTCAAGTCTTGATTGTATATACAGTTGATTCTCTTTCTAACGAGGTCGGACATAATGGAATTTGCTATCCAACAAGCAATATTTCAAGTCCATTGTATTTTATTATTTATATAGTTCGCCTGGAGTTACAAGAAACCTGAAGGGAATCTGAGTAACAAGTAAATGGCTCTAATAATCAAAACTCCTGGTCTCTTGACAAATTTTGTGTACTTTTAACGAAATATTCAAAGGTCCAAGGAGAAAAAATACGAAATATATAATATAATTGTTCTTGTAAAAATCACGATGACCAATCAATGTTTTTCATTTTCACACCACAATTTTTTTTTTTCCAAAATGGACTCCTTGAAGTTAACAAAATACGTTTTTAACTAACGAAATATGTAGAAAATCAATTCCCTTTGCTCTCGTTAGAAGGGGAATTAACTGCACATATGTACTTATAAAAATAAACATCTAAAATCAATTTCTTTTGTGAGAATGTGTTGATATAATGTTATTATCATTTACTCTTTCTTGAGGTGGATTTCATCTTGAGTGTCACGAACTGTCAAGGTCAATAAATTCCCTGTCGGCCTATTTAGTATATGTATGTACATTCCTTGTACAATTCTGCAGAATAATAATATATTTCAAGATATGATAATTAAAAAAAGTAAAAGAGATGACGGAAGAGATTTGCTCTCAAAACAATTACCCAGAACCTTACTCTTCATTTCCTAGAATACCTAAATAGATTTCTATGTATGATATTCTCGGATTATTCAAATATATTACTACTTAAAAACAAGGCAGTTTTGTAGCTAGATACATATTCATTACTTTGAGAGGATTCCTGGCTATGTACATGTTATGATTTGGTAAGGGCTCAGATGATTACATGACGATCCTTGGCAGTGTCTTTATACGACAGATCCTGACACATCATTAGGGACATTTTGACGTTTCTGATTTTAGTCATATTTTTGGAAATAGTTTGCAGTTTGGAACAGACACTTCTTAAATGATCCTATTTACAGAATAGCAAATGACTTGCGAAATAATTGAAGAAACTTATATTCAAATATGAAGGTCAAGCTTAACTGCATCCGGTTGTATGCACACAAACTAAGAAAAAACTCAGTTTCTGATGCATTAATTGACCACTTTTGTTTAGCTAGCACGCTCCTAGTTTCCTAGTTTCATATGTATTTCTATGTAGTTGAAGCAGATTATGACCTAATATAACCGAAATTCGTCATTCTCATTTTGGCGTACATGAACCGGGTAGTTCCACTCATATGACTATTAATGACTTTATACTCTGTGTATGTATTTCAAAGTTAAAATAATTGGAATTGAAACTTGTATATTTTGACATCACACTTGGCAAAGTGAAAAATTTGTTAATGAACGGTTTTTAAATACTACATAATGCTATTTTTGAATAGAGAGAGCAAGGATGTAAATATGCTTGCATATTAAATGAGTTCATTTATAACCGGGAATCAATTATTTATTGATTAATATCAATAATGATATTAAAAAACTGTGCAAAAAAATAACATGGCTTAAATCATGCTTAATCAATACGAGAATGTATAAGTATGAAGGTTACGTCATCTACACGTTAGGTAAACTCATTGATAGATTTATATATTAATCTTATACATCAATATATCCTTGAAAAGTAATTTACAAGTCTTTTCAAAAAAATATATTTTTAATGCCCAGGCTCAAATATCAAGAGTTCATTTTCACTGTCATTTCCCATGAAATATTTATTATTACAAAATGTTATTTGGATTTCTTTAAAAGACGCAATATGTAATGTAAATCTTTGATTGTATCCTTCTCTGAGGAACACATATATGACCGTCATTTGTAGACTTACAAAATCGTGGTCAGAGGTCTTAAAATCCCCTTATGAAATAATTTTATTGACAAGTTATATTTCGAAATAAAATATAATTATAAATATTGCATTTACTTCAATTCCTTCTCAAATTTACTCATCAGCTGAATATGCTCGGAGTCATTCCTGTATTCTAAGCCGTTGTTTCTTAAAATAAAATAAATCAATGGAGATACTAATTAGATAACCAATACCTTGGGGTGCACCATTAAAGAAATTCTTTGGACTTATTTCTTTTTGTAAAGCAAAAACATACAATTTGTGTAACACCTGGCTATTGCATATTTGATACACAACATTATGCCACGGTGCAAAGTTTGAGTTAGTGTTATATTAAGAGTCACTTATCATATGACTTAACTTTAATATTAATGATGAAAACTGAATCATGGCTGTAAGACTAAGTCGAACCCATTACTCAGCTAGCTGTAAAATCAAACTCGAAGTGAAAAAAACTCGCAAACTCGACTTGGACACGAGCTCAAGGACTCGGTACATAACTAGGAGTCATAAAAAACAACTTATAGGTAGCTTTACTATTGTAAGAATGAAAGCTCTATAGATTATTATCTTACACGTTGTGAAATATTCGTTTTTTGAAGCAATTATTTGTATGTCTATTTTAAGAGTAAATAACGAATACTTTAATAATTAATTAATTATCCACTCGATACTTTAAAAAAACAAAAAAAACTTGAACAATCGAGGGCGCACTGTATAGAATTCCATGTATATATTTTTTATTAAAATCCTTCAATTTACGATCAAATATCTAAATATAATTATTAATAATTTTACTAGAAATAATAAAGAATATTTGATATAAAAGAAAATGCAACGATACAAACATAAGACAGGTGAGCAAAGAATAAATACAAAATTAATTAAGTTTCATTACAGAAAAGCTTATATATATATATATACATATATCTTTTGGAACACAACTGCCCAGTCAGTCACACTGTAAGCCAATATTTGCAAATGAATAGAAACTCTTTTCTTTATTCTTAGTATGGTACATACTTTACTTAACACATCTCGAAACCTTTCCACCTTTCCTAAACAGGAATAATAAAGAGCATAAAATTATATTGCATGTTTTAATTACACCATTCTCCTCTAATGTTAAACTATTATTTATTTAGTAGGAGAAACATGTTCATTGTTTAACAATTTTTAATTGTAGTTCAACAAATACACATTTAAACCGCTAGTAAGGGGCAACAGTTGATAGATTGACGGCTGATCAACAAATACCTAAGTGTTTTTAATGTTTTGGGAGTACCATTGTGAGGTGTATTCAATTTAGTACCTAATACATAAATAGGTATATGTACATCTTGTCTGTAATTAAATTTCTTTACATTAATATATTATAAACACTTTATTTTGATATTTTGAATTTCTTAGATCTTATCTCTTATACTATCAAACAATACAAAAACATTATTAAATCTTAATAATAATGAAAGAAAAATATTTCACCTGCTCGGGTACTTCTTGGTAAATACATACATATTGAGATCAGCAACAACAATCCTTCTTTATTCATCTTCACAGCCATCAAAAGGTAAATGAAGACGGAGCACGTGTTGAGAGCCATGATTTTTACCATATTATCAGTCCATTTTCACAGACACAAAAACAAGGAACAAACAATAACAAAGATGCTCTCTACATACATAACTGTTTGACTAATGATATTCGGAAGTAAGTATATTCTCATTAGCGTTCCCGGATATGTAAAAACAACACATGCACCACAATTTTTTTTAACTCTTTTTAAATTCATTATTAATCATGAAATTATCAATTGTCCCGGATATGCTGAACTGTTTGAGAATGCCACAACTATGGGGGGGGGGGGAAAGTACTGTTTTTGTTTATAAAAATGGTACATTTTTTAATACAAGGGCCCTCAAACGAAATAAAATCCATACTATATCAAACCCCGACTTTGGCAATTCAGATTTTGACGTATTGCACCAAGTTTCAGTCCATATTTAGCAATGTACTGACCATTTTTAAATGAAAAAAAAAGGATATTTTAAAGACAAAAACTAACCATTGTGAGACAAATTGTTCAAGGATCTACATATTTTGAAGTAGAACTCTCCAAGACGGGCGTGAAAAAAGTATACAGAATGGACACAGATAGGGGTAATGATGCTAAGGGGGGGGGGCATGCCCCCCCCCCCCCACCAAATTTAATAGCATTTAGTCAGTGACGCCCTGAAATGGTTCCCCAGTTTCAAAATCTTATCTGTACCCCTCATATGTGTATATCCGAGTTAAACAAGATACAAGGCATGTCTCAGTACCTCGAACTAACGTTTGCAAATGATGCATTTTTATTACTAAAAGGCTCTTCAAATGAGAAATCGTTGACTAATGAAACTCGGAAAGAACAGAACCGGGCTAAAGGAAGCATTGCTGGTATAGAAAAAGAAGAACCATACAGATAAATGCAACATCATTTTACGCCTGTGATTATAATTTAAATTGTAAATCACTGTTTTTTTGGTTTACAAATTCAACATTTTATCCACGGTTTTTAAGTTATGCTTTGTATGCATGTACAGATATTCATTTCCATAGAGCTTCAATACAATGGGAGTTAATTAAGGATCAACTTTCATGTGAGTATGGAGAAGGTAGGAGTAGTTGTACTTGGTCACTCACTCACTGGTTCCCTCTGGCTTATCTATATACATAGAATGTATGTATACCGTATATTATTATACCTTCCTCCCATATCAACAGAGAGTAATTTTGTCTTGAATCTGATAAAGAAGGAGAGGAGGGGAGGGTAACATATGTACATACTATTTACTTCTATGAATATCTCCACACTAGGGGACTTATTACATACATACATTGGAATAAAGTCACTTGAAAATTCAAAATGAATTATCCGTTATCCGTTAAAATCCACTTATGTACTTGAAATGCGAAAAAGATGTTATCATGTGGCAAAAGTCTAATTAATAAAATAGTTTTCTTATCAAAGAATACCCACGTTGGTATATTCATAAAAGGACTTATCTGATTGGATCTTGATCCTACATACATACCTACTTATAAAAACACGCTGGTCTTTTCAGCAATTGGTATTTCATTTTATTTTTCAACTTACTTGTGTGATTTTAGATATTTTCATTGAATCTCTTTCTTACAACAAGGGAAAGAAAAAAAAGGCTCTAAATGATATGGAAATTAGTCAATTACATCAGCTTCTCCCTCTGTTGAATTATTTTCCACTTAATAGTAAGAATATTCACAATTTAAAAATATTCCTTTTGAGTTCAACAAATCAAACTTTAGAATAGTAATTTATTAGGATCACAAGTTAACGAATCGACAATTATAAATACGTACATGTCGTTGTTGATGCTTTAGAGATAAATTTATGCTCTCTCGTTCTCATTGAGAGGCTTCCCAATTCAATCGGAGCCATCTCAATAATAGGTACTGTTATTTATGGGATATAGCAGAGACAGAAATTTGTTGAAATGAACAAAATTGGATCACCTTAGAGCCTCTGTTTTAAAATATACTTAATAAATAATAATTTTGTGTTCCAGAGCATCCTACTCAATACAAAATTATAAAGTAGTCAATCCCAAGAAATTCAAGGGTTAATACTGAGATAAAATTTAATTTTTGAGGGATTGAGATCGAAATTGTTTTCGAAACCAAACATGATCTCAAGAGCTATTTATTCCTTTAAATAACAGATTATTCATACTGAATTCTGTATCCCCATTTCACACAGGTCAGTATTTCTCAATAAATAGACTGCAAAGGTATTTACTATTCAAAATCATAATAAATGAATTTTGTTATCGTAGCATAATGGTCGTATAAGTATAGGACCTATTGAGCAAACTTAGTTTAGATCATTTCCATTCAAGGAAAAATTCTTATTTCAAGCTTTATGAAAATTTCTACTCCTAAAGTAGTTATTTAACCAATAAACTATTAATATCATGCTAATTTCTGTGCTAGGATCACACTTTATTATTTTATTTACGGAGTACTTATGTATGAGAAAGGGTAAAATCAAGCCACTCATCATTTTTCTTCAAAAAATGACAATCAATTATTTAATTTGTAATTGTTTATTAATGACATTCTAAAGGGATAATTATAGCAAGATATATTGTCGAGTAATCTTTACAATGGTATCGATTTTTGTCAGTTGAAAGGATTTAATTAAGGAGTTAAATAGTAGATTAATAATTAATGAACAGTAAATTTACTGCAAATTTCCTATTTATTAGTCATATAATAACCAAAAATCATTTCAAAGATAAATAAACAACAGACATTAAATGTTACTATGACAACTTACTCTCACAGTAAGTCAACTCACTCCAGAACCTGGAAAATTAAACAACCTAAAATTAACCCTTTATAATTGATTTCCATATAAATTCAAACTTATATTTGTAGATAGGACATTAATGATTCACTGGGGTCAAATTAAAATTAAAACACAATTAATATTCAGAACTAATGAAGCTTTCAAAGGAGAATAACGACGTTAGTAGAGTCTTTCCTTTTTAATTATGGGCTAACTGATTAGATTACACCTGTTATTATCGGCTACATCTCTGATTGTTTTGTATGCCATAAATTCACTATCATGCTTTGCTCTGTGAATAATAAAGCTTTTAGATTATGTTAAATTATATGAGAAAGGTCATAAT
This sequence comes from Lepeophtheirus nordmannii, assembly GCA_963680855.1. Taxonomy (NCBI): domain Eukaryota; kingdom Metazoa; phylum Arthropoda; class Copepoda; order Siphonostomatoida; family Caligidae; genus Lepeophtheirus; species Lepeophtheirus nordmannii. Next base: position 16,940,868 of record OY804525.1, on the reverse strand, counting down.
TCAAATATATTTTTCTATATTGCTTTGTTTAGCATGGAGTAATAAAAAATAAAATAACATCAATTAAATTAGCATACCCTTTATTTTTACTAGTAACTAATTTCTTTTACCCTTGAGCAAACGCGTTACTTTGGGTATATGCCTCAATTTCAAACACTTCACTTTAAAATATATTATTTTGAGTAACAACTAACAAAATGTATTCTAAATATACATATATTCTATGAAATTTATTGAATCCTTTCCTTAGATAAAATAATTACCCGTCAAATATGAATAATTTCTATCACAGTATGGTAATGAGAGCTAAAAATCTTATATATGAGAAAAAGTGACACGTTATATTATATATATATATGTACATTTGCTCCAAACTCACGATACAGTCATTGAAACGATGTATACATACATATTATATATGTATACCAAGTATCTATGACAGCTTGGTCCAGACTCCCTACTAATACATATCTATGTGTGTGTGTAACTTCACCCAAAGATGAAACAAGTCATAAAAAAAGACATAAGTATTTTATCATATACATATAAAAACTTCTCTTTTTTTGACTTTAATGTTTTATCTCTTTATGATTTGAGTCACAGATAAACAAAAAAAAAGGAAAGAAAAACAAAACAAAACATGGACCCAGTAATGTTACTATTAATATCACAAGTCTCAACTCACATATTTTGACTTGGACCATACATAACTATGTATGTATGTAGTACATATATATGTACATATTGGCATTAAATTTTATGATTTTTAAAACATACGTATGTACATATATTCAAAATTGTCGTGCAGGGAGAGAGAGAGAGAGAAAGGATCATTGTTTGAAAGGAATTTGATAGGCAACAAGGGACTATTAAATAAAATAAAATAGAATTCCTTTTTGTTAAATGAAATGGGAGGGGGGGGGGAGAGAGAGAGAGAGAGAAGCAATGAAGCAAGGGGTTTATTTGTATAGAATTTTGAAATAGGATAGGAAGCAGCTGTCAAGAAAGGGTCAAGTAAAGAAGAAAAAAATTACTCAAAAGAAAGAAAAAGAAAAGAGTTCTAAGTAATTTTTTTGCTTATATATATATATATGTATCATTAGGGACTAATAATAACTAACACATTATTGCTTCATTCAAATTCCCATGGCATGTCACTTAAAAACAAGAACAAAAAAAAGTAAAACAACTTAAAAAACTCTCACACTCATCTCACTTTTATGGAAGTTTTTTTTTCTCTTTTCTTTGTATGTGTGTGAGTTATGCCAACTTTATTCATTACCTACCAATCTTTTTTTTTTTTTGGTCTGCTCTCTTTTTAGACTCATATATCATCAACTATCCAAATATGTTTAAGTACATATATGAATCCTCAGGTACCTTTTTTTTACTTTTTCTTCTACAAAAGAATTCAATTGGATCACTATGAACTTTTGGCATCCAGTAAATAAATATGAGTATGTCTAATTATGTTTATTCAGAGAAAAGGTCAAAATATTGTGATATACATATTTTGTATTGTCTTTTCAACCTCTTGAAAATGTCTAGACACTTTCCTTACCTCATCCTGGGACTACTACTCATGGGTCATAATTCAAACTCTAGGATTTATTTTTTGTCTATACACAATGATGTGATGTCAAGTTTTTGTCTCTTCAAAAACCATATGTTTCTATACAAATCAAACTTTATTGAGAATTAAAAGTTGTCATAGCGGATACATAGGAAAACAGCAAATTCTCAAAGAATCCGTATAGTTGATTCCACAAACAGAATCAGACTGTCAATGACCGTCATTGATGTTTCTTTTTTTTTTTGATAGTATATTGTGAACTCTATATAAAGAGTCTTGAAATGATAGAGCCTACTATATTCAAACCTGAACTGATCGAACGAGCTTATGGCTGTATAAATTTGTATTTATTTTAGAATGTTGCAGAGTTAGTCCTTTTTCAATGAGTAGTATGGAATTAAATTTCAGCAATTGAATTAATGTATTTTTAATTTGATAATATCCATTCTGTATTTTCGTAACATCCCTTGAACATATACAAGATCTTGTAACCATTGGTTGACCTTTGATCTAAAATTTGAACCTTGATTCTGTAACGTCATTCTACATATGTAAGCAAATACATTCATGTCTATGTATGGTAAGACACTTGATTTGTGAACGTTCTGAACTAGGACTAAACGTTTTTAATATGAATGATGTATTGAGTGATTGGTAAGTTGTTTCCAAGCTATACATAATCCCTTTAAATAAGCCAATCTTTCCTTAGACGAGGTGACGTATGAGCCTTATTTTTAAAGAGGCTACAATTCCTTGCGTCTGACATAGATCCATTGTTTCCAAGCCATATGCAAAGACATATCTAAAGAATTTTGTAAAGACAAGACAAATTTTCATGAACGTACCTTCATGAAAAATCTCCAATAATAGTATATCTTTAAAAAAAATCATTAATTTGTCTCATAGTTCTATGGCTCTATGATCATTTCTTGTAGCAAGCTTTACATTATAAATACTTCTTTGATACAGCTGTTGCTCTTAATTCAAAATTTATGTACAATACATAATTGTTCTATTAAGTGTTTTTTCTTCTTACATCACAGATTGTAAAGTAAACTGTGAGGAAATGCCATGTTAGTGACATAGTTGTTGATAGTGGATGCAAAGAAAATTGACAAATTTATCCAAAAGCTTAAGACAACTTTATAGAATGGCTTCAAAATAATGAAAAAATGACTAAATTACTTTACAAGTTTATGGTTCTAGGAAAATACACAGCCAGGATTTGTAAATAAGTTTGTTTTTTGTATTTTAAGAATCTTATTGTTTAACATTTATGGATCATTTTACTGTTCCTTGATTTGTATGTCTTAATACACTAATATTGGGAATCCGAGGGAATTATCTCATATTGGAAAAACAAATTTTTACACCTTGGTTGTTCGATAATGCTTTTGAAAAATTAACTACCTTGAAAATAATAGTTCAAACAGGTTTTCAACTTCTGGATTAGCAAACATGTATTTATTTTAAAATCCTTTTGGTGAACTTTCCTTACCGTGGGTTTTTTCTTGCGGTGAATTTTCCTACGGTGAATTTTTCCGGAACGCAATTTATATACTTACAAGATTTGATCACTTATATATACCTCTAACAAGATGCCTGACTTCTAAAATAATGAAGACGTCATGTGAAAACTTTCTTCTCTATGTATACTTTATATTTCGTTTGCAAAAGTACCCCAAACTCAATCAGATTTTTTAAGTGTAATAATAATAAAAAAAATATTCATTCATTTTTTATTTTTATAAGTAATTTGTCTTTAGTAGTTGACCCTCACTCTTGGGCAAATTAAAATGTATCAAATATAGATCCATACAGTCAAATTATTTACTTGCTAAATTTCAGACTGATCAGTTTACCCTGGGTAAGAGTATTATAATTATTACTCATGCACGCAACCAATAGTTTTTATGAATATAAATTTATGTAAAATGTTTATTCCTTTACAAATTTTTAATTTAATTATACAGGTAAAAAAGAGTCAATTCATCAAAAATTCAAATGTTAGCCCTCTATTCAAATATAAACAGAGTTGTTATTGAACTTTGTGCGCATATCATGTATATATATGAATGTTAGTTCGTTACTCTTGTAATTTATGTGAAGGAAAGAAAATTCTTTACATAGAAGAGGAAAAAAGAAAAGAAAAGAAAATCTCAGCATGATTCTAATAACTCAATCCAAGTAATTCAAAAATTAATTTCTTTTTCACTTTGTTGTTGTTGTTATGTTTGAAGAGGTAGTTGGTGGTGGTGGTGTTATTCTGGCAAATTTCATGCCACAAAACAACAACAAAAAATAATTTAAATATTCTGCTGTTATTATTTTTATTTTGTTATTATTATTATTATTATTATTTAACTCGTTATTTTCCCTGCTGGATAATTTCTGTTTCTTTTATAATAATATGTACCTCTTCTTCTAGGTGTAGTTGTGTGTATACTCTTTAATTAAGCCATCAAAAAAAAAAAACCCAAGAGGTGAAAATACTTTTTCTTTTTGTACATATTTGAGAAAAACAACTGCAGGGTTAATTGTGCACAGAGAAAATTATATTATTTTTTTTTTTCACCTACAAATATTTATACATACATGGATGTATATTATTTCTTTATTCACATACGCAAACTTTTAAAATTATATTAATATAATAATTTGTCAACTTATTTACGTTCATGAGTAATTAAAAAATGTTTCATGGGACACGTATGAACATGGTATTATTTTTACAAAGGTCAGCTGTTGATTTATAGAAAAATAAATCTTGCTCCTTTGGCCGTTGATTTCTTGAACTTTAATGACCTCACCTTAGGCTGTGAATAATTATTATTTACTACTCCTAAATAAAGAATAAAGTGTTTTTACTCACGTGTAATTATTCCATACTAAACTGAAGCGACACCATGTTAGTATACAATAATTTAAAGTTGATATATTTATTAAATAAAATGAAAAATTGTTAGGGAAAATCATTAGGAAACTGCTTTTGATTGTTTTATAAATAAATAAAAAATGACAAGAAAACAAAATAAAAAAACACCGAAAAAATATCTGTATTGAAAAAAAAAAAAAAAAACTTGATGCCCAAGAGAAATGATGGTTCTTGAATAGACTCAATCTGATTGTGACCAGAAAAATAGGTTAATTAGAAACAAATATCAAATCTTTTCAAAAAGTAATAGTGAATTTCTTTGACTACCCAGTGCAAATGTGAATATAAAATGATGTAATAACTATGTAATTCACTAATTCTTAAAGAAATAAAATATTTTTATTTTTATAAAATTTAATAACCTATGCCTTCAAGATGACTGAATTTTACAATCATGATGTTGTGCGAAAAAGTTGAGAAATTTTGGTTTTATAGCGGATGAATTAAAAATTAAATATTTTGATTTTTTAATTTGAGAAGAAAAATTTGAATCAAGTTCTTAAAATAAAAGTTAGTAGGGTCCACTTTACAAAATATTTTTTTTGCCTTGTTTTCTTGGGTTTTCATATTTTCAATGACTCAAACTTTTATTAAACATTATTTTTACTATGTAGTGGAACTTTCGATCAAAAGATATTTACTTGATACCTAATCTTATACTGATTTGGTGAGACACATAAAAGTTTCAGTATATTAATTATTATGTACAATCATTTTTCGGAAAAAAGGAAATATCTTTAAAAAAAAGAAAATTATCTATACGAATGAGATTTCTCTATAGGAGTACGATGTATAGATTATATATATATTTATAAAAGCAAACAAGAGTTTCCCAGAGGCTCCAAGTGCCATTTCAACTCCTTTTCTCTTATTTTTTTTTTTTTTTTGTTGGTTCAAGAGATCTGATATCAGAGATAATGTTTTCCCCTTCATCTTTGGAAGGGCTCTAACAATAGATTATTATATGTAGTATGTATATATATTCATATATTAGCACTTGAAGCATGATAAGCAAATATGGATAAGAGGGGGGTTGAAAATCCTACAAGGAGAGCCAGTCTAAAAGACGTCATCATTATCATCCAATTGCCAACAACACATGCCTAAAAGAAAAAGCTTTAATTTCCTGCTTTGAGTATTTCTCTAAAAGTACAACTTGACCTAAGTCGAAGGAAGTTATTTAACTCTCTCTGTAAAAACATTTACAGCCGAGCAGTGTTGCTGGATATTCTTTGGAAAAAAAAATTATACATAGCTTAGAAAACAGATAAAGTTTGGCTATGTCTGTCTTATACTTAGGGCCTTTGAAGAATGCAAAGATTAAATCTTAAATTAGCAATAAGAGTTTAAGCAGAAAATTTTTGTGAGAGAATAGTTTTAATACTATATCCTCTTTCTTCTTAGCTAGAAGTGGATTCCAGAAACATAAAGTACTCCAATCTAAATTTGTTGTCAGGATCTTATTTTTACTGAATTGAGTTTCAATGTATCAAATATTATCTTCAAAATGGGTGGTAATTAGTTATTACTAAGCTAAGACTTGGACTCGACTCATACTTGGGTCCCATAAAAACTGTAACTTCCGACTCAACTCGAACTTAAAGTTACAATCTTTACCTTGAGCTAAAAGATTTGAGTGAGACTCGATAGGCATGACTGTGAGTAACTCTGTTTATAATCAATATCCATTTTACTAAAAATCAGTCAAAACATAACTAAATTATAAAAGTAAATAGTTGTTTACTAAATGCATTTAAATTCAATTTGAATCTAGCTGGAAATTGGTCTATCTGACAATACTACATGTTACTTGATTCCCTCAATTGCTGCTCCCAGGATTAGAGGTAATTTTCTTTGTTTTATCTTTTTTTACATTGTGAATAAAAACTTTTGCTTTCGAGAGTAGATTTATTTTCTTAAAAATAATCCTCACTTATCATTGTCAGGCTTTGATGTGCTGTTTTATAGATATAATTTATGCAAAGTATTTTTTTTCTCTCTCTGGATAATTGAAATAGTTTTTTTCCCCCGTTGTACTTTTTCTTAAATAAAAAGTCAATTTCATTTTCCTTTATTAAATTAAGTGTGCAATAAGACTATTATGTACACACACATTATTTTGAAAAAGGATTTATGTAAAGCCAGAATGTAAAAAGTTGAAGAATTCTAATCAAAACATTTTCGGTCTGCATGGTCCAAAAAAAAAAAAAAGATCTGATAATATATTAACCTCGTTTTTGTTATATATATTGAGACTAAGCTTTCGGATATTCGAAAAAAATAAAATTAATAAATTTTGACAACTTTATTTAAAATTTAAAAATTTTGGATTAAGAATGATACAAGATTTTAAGAAAAGAAAATGATCCTCTAATGGTGGTTGTCGTGTCAGATTTGGTCACCGAATGACAAATATTTTACCTCGTGGTGCGTAGTTTATATTCAGTTAGCGAATACTAACCATTTTGGAAATCTATTGGCCGTTAGCCAATTGTAGTGTTGTGTCGGTCCCAATTTTATTTAGTTACATTCATAGAACTCGAGTACTCGAGCTCAGAATTCAAGTCACGAGATCTGAGTCACAAATCTCAGTTTGAACTCTTGACTTGAGTCAAATGACTTGATTCAGGTGGAAAAATGCCTCTCATGTCAATATAATGCGCTTAGTCAACCCAGAGTCATTTTCGAATCACATAATTAAAAGATTCGAGAAAAAACCTGTTTTATGTATCTGAATCCAAGTGAATTGAGAATGACTCAGGATCAAATTATGTGACTCGTGCTTAGTGAATCGAATACAATCCTCTTGTAAAATATAATGAAATGTTTTTTACCTTTGATGAAGACACGAGGGAAAAAAACTGTTATTCATGACGGATTTTTCTTCATTGGACTGAATTGCAGTCTTCAGCTTTGAATACCTTCTTTTTTTTTTAAGGAGTAGACAAGTTTCTCTAACCATCATATAATATACATATACTTATAAAAATGATGAAGCACCATAAAAGAGTATTCACCTACAATGTGTGTTGTCAAAAAAAAAAAAAAATCGTTAAACATGTAGGCCTCATTATTTCTTAATGTGGTTCTATGATGGCATAAATAAATGCGATGTGTAGGTACTTACCAACATATAATATGAACCAATATTGATATATTATCCAAATATTATTTATTGATTTCTAATCAATAAAGTATGAAGTTGAAGAATTTGGAACACGGAGGGAGAGTTTTTCAATATCTCTCATATAGGTGAATAGATATGTACATAGTCGTAGGTACACAGACTATATTATTTATAGCCTTGATGCTTGTCAAAAAGACTGCCTTGTACATAGTTTTGTGTGTATAATAATCATTTATTGCCTGGAGTTTCTATCTACCTATAAAAAGAGAATTACATTTATTCAAGTTTAATTAGCGTGTAGGGAAAAAAAAATTTTTTTTTGGATGCAAATCATTTGAGCTTCATTTATGTTGGATTGACTATAGTACAACTTTTTGGTTATAAAGTCAATCATTTACATCCATACGAAAACAATCAAACAGAACCCAAATTGTACATATGGGGTCAGAGTTAAAAGATACAATGTTATTCAATGAATTCATTGCAAGAGTCTCCCAAAAAAAAATTCAGACTGTACATGATAGAAAAAAGTACACACATGTAGTTGTAAACCTCTCAATTATATTATCCATTATACAAACCTGCCCCGTAACAAGACCTACATATATTCATGGGAAGGCACTACAAATTGTAAAGAAAAATAATCTAGGATGTGGTCAGAATACTATAACAATTTTGTAATTTAAATAAAATAGTTGTTCAATTATGTGCATATACATATTCATTTGAGTTGAGAGACACAAGCATCGTTTCGGAGAGGCATGACCCTCAATGAGAGGGGGGCTCTCATAACTTCATCAATAGTAGTGATAATTTCAAAATGAAGAAGAAGGTATTTTTTGGGTCAAATTGATCACTTCGTCAGACGGCTTAAAACAGGATCCATTTATGGCTTGAAATTCCTTTCATAAGACTTATTTCTATAAGCATATTATGAAAATATGATTTAAAGAAAAAAAATAGTATTGAAAAAGTTGAGGCTTTTACAAAATTGTTTTGTTTTTTCGCAACAAAAGCCCATAGATATTTGCATATATGGCTTCTACAAAGTATCTAATGAACTCAAATAAAACAATTTGAATAATGTTCGACCAGGTTGGACATAAGGGATTTCAACCCTATTCAAAATATCTATATCAAATTTAAAATATTTTGTCTTAAACCCTCACAAATGGTTCATTGACTTTTATATGAGTTAAATTACATCTACCAATACCTAGATACATAGATCGACCAGAGGTTTTACCACTACAACTAGTCTAAAATAGTCTTAATAAACAAAACAATATTTTTATATTAATTATTATAAATTGTCATTATCAAACCTCAGAAGGCTACAATCAGAGGGCAGTCCTTTTGCTACATACCCATGTTACTTTGAAAAATCTAGGTTATTTAAAAAAGATTTTGTGCAGAAAGTGTGTGTGTGTGTTTTTTTTTTCTATTTTATTATTTCTTTAAAAGAAAAATAATTGTACCTAGCTGATTCATTCTTCAGATAAAAACACGTTCTTTATTTTTATGAACCTCATATCCATATGAGATAAGAATTCATTTTATTGACTATGTATAAGTACATATGTGTGGCCAATCTCCCCTAAAATTTCCTTCTAAATACATTGGTACACCTGGACATTGGGAACAAATTTCGAAGGTGTCGTTTAATTTTTATTGTACACCATGGTATAACTTGGTTTTCCCGCTTTCTATTTGAACTGTGATGGGTAGTTAGTAAGGATTATTTCGTTTTATTTTAGTACATGAAATTTCCCGAGATTTTTTTCGTGTTTCCAGGGAACTCTTTATTAAGAGTAAAGCAAAAACATACATCTAAATACCACAATCTAAGAATTTAATCTAAGTTAAAGGACATTAAAGCAAGACATAATTTCCAGGGCCATAAGTCCACCCCGATGCAAATGTTAAGTCTATCATTAAATGAACATTCGTCTCTAAATGATGAATAATATGAACCTATGTACATAATGAATAGGGTTTTCAGGTTGCTTTCAGAATAATGAAATAATCACATGATATGAACGGGTTTTTTTCCTTGCAATATTTCCCAATTTGAACAACAAAATATTAACTAATCATAATACTTTTTAAGAAGTAAAAACTGTTCTTTTCGTGAAATCCTGGGAATGAAAAAATGATCTCAATTTATAATTACATGTAGATAACGGATACTTTACTTATGTTCTTCGTCTTAAAAAGACACTCCTTTGAGTCTAAAACATCCTATGCGACAACTTTCTTGTTACTTAGATTCGATGGTAGGAATTTATTTAAAAAGAAGTTTACAGTTTTCATTTATTTGTTTTGATTAAGGAGCATTTTGGAAGGAAGATGTACATGGATAATGTTTTTGAAATATCTGTAATTTATTTTATACTATAAACCAAGGCTACTAATCTGGCGGCCTGTGATTCAAATCTTTTGATAATTGTAAATGGACCCATTGTTACTGAATGATAAACCATAGTCAAATAACATGGAAGTGCTGGTGGCAGATTTTAATGTCTTTTCGATTGAGTATATAATAAAAATCTAGTTGTTATATTTTAGCAACAAAATTTAAAACTGTTGATTTCCGCGTTTTGTACATTGGCATAAATAAAACAAATTGAGAGTATGAAATTAATAAAAACCATATAGATTACTCTAGGCTCTTAAATTCATTGTTATTTTATTTTACATATTTAACAAATTTCTAGACCTATGCATACAACGACAAAAAAGAAAGAAAAGATATATTCAGCACCACCTTTTGAAATTATGACACGTTGCTATCCAATGGTAGGATTTTTAAAAAAATAATGAAACTTATAGTTTTCATTCATAAGTTTTGGTTTAAGATAGCATTTTTGAATGTTATATTCCATAAAATAGCACTTTTGATGTGGATCTTGAGATCAATCTTTGTGTCATGTCAGTCTCGAACCCTCAAAATCTTGCCCTTGCTGTCAAGATAAAAAAAATGAAATGTAGTTTGATTACAAATTTATTTTTTCTGCAATAAAAAAAAATGATATGCTTTCGTTCCGTTAAGGCCTTGGTATTGTCTCTTGGCCTGGGATAATGTGGTCCAGCAATAACACTAATCAGGAAAAAAAAAGAAGATAATTGCATTAAACAAAAATAAAAAAATAGGAGTTTTTCCAAAGAATAGCTGACAAATAACAGAAAATCCAGAGTCCTACTATAACGACAACAACAACAACAACAAAAAGAGAGACTCGACGCAACGAAGCATGGAGTAATTATTCAAGCTCTTTAAAAATAAAAAAAAACGACTCCTTGGGTGGTATATTTAATGCTTGAGAGTCATAGAAGAATATCTGTACATATAAATATCTACATACTTTGGTATCATGCATGAAAGTATAAGCATATATAATCTAACGACACAACAACAGCCAACAAAAAACACATGTGTTTTTATATCTTTCCGTACGATTAGATCGATTAGCTTTGATATAAAAAATACACACATTTATCATTCTATTTTATTATTAATAATATTATTATTATTATTTTTAAAGTTTTCTAATTTTTATACTTATAAATACGCTCATACATACCTACATAGGTAATAGGTACATATATATATATATATACAACATTATGACAATAAAGAGAAAACGAGAGAGAAAATAATATTAAAAAAAAACAATTAGATAGATGAAGAATTAGTTTTTTTTTTTTTTACAACCATCAAACTGTTTATATTTTAATTTTTCTAAAAAAAACCTTTCTATTAAAGAAAAAAATAAATTCATTAACTAAAGGCAACACACAAACACCAAAATAATATCACATTTTTAAACTATTATATGTATATTGTACATATATATATATATATAAACTTCCGGACCTTGCATTTTCAAGGAGTCATTAAGTTCTTCAATATAATGATCCTTTTAAATTATATAATGAATTAACAAAAAAAGCAACAAAAAACAAGGAGTAAAAAATATATTTATATGACATATATTTAAAAAAAAAGTTACAAATAAAAGTGTGTAAAGTTATATATGTAATTAAGATTATTCATTTTTTGGCTATTTGCACATTTTGAAAACGGTGTCGAGTCGAAGCTAGAACGCAGTCTATGAGTCTAGTAACATAAAATCTTATCATCACCAATCATCCCTTAAAAAAGATTCCATTCTAGGCTTGTTGAGTGTATTGGTAGAAGTTTTTCTTATTTTTTCGAAATCCATTTGGAGAGAGATTTGTGTTTCACTCATAGCAACAACTGATATTCTTAAAAAATAACTACAGAAAACTACTTTTTCGTCCAGATTCCGCAAGTCTGGGAAGTATGGTCTTTCATTTCAAGGCCCTTTTAATAATAGAAAACCAATTTAGTATTATTTCTTAGCACTGACAGCATTGAAAACGAAATATTTATATGGTGAGGAATAGGGATTTGACATTCCAGGGCAGTAGGAGATCCAAATATTTGTACGTGGAACAAGGATGTAAGATCTTAAGAGGACAAAAATAGTTTTTAGAAATAAGGTTTCAATCTTGTTCGGTTTTAATCAGTCCCTTGCTAATGAATGCTAGCATAGTATTATATAAAAAATGATCGATTTGAAACATGACGAAAGGTAGTAACTATTATAGTTAATAAAGGCTAACCTTTGAGTACTTTGAGCAACAAAATTACTAACAAGCATATGAGATGATAATTAATAAACTTTTAGGCATTTCAAACTACTGATACTTCTCAAGGCTTGAGTCTCAGATTCATTAAGGAATGAAAAACTCCTACAACTTTCTACAATCCTACAACTTATCAAACCAATGGAACATTGCTGAGCATTCCTAATAACCTCTGTAAATGTATTTATTATTCTATGTCTGGCAGTTTCGAATAGTCTGACTATCTGAGGAATAAACTACCCAGAACTGTTTGGAATATTGTTATACATTCAATGCTCCACTCTTGTTACTTTATATGTAAATATTAGAACTCAACCAATACAGATTTTTGGATCTGATTATGATGAGAATAAAAACAGCTTATTTTTATTTTGAATTGCCCTCTGAAACCTCAGTAAAGATAATTCCTTTCATAATCTTTCTTGTTGACATAGTAAAGAATAATCATATGCCAATTCTTCTTTTGAGAATTTTTTAAACGTGAACTCTGTTTTGTTTTATTGATGACCCACTCACGTAATTCTCTTGCTAATTTTTAGTTTTTAACACTAAATGACAATTGTGTAAGTGATACCATATACCAATATTTAAATTGGTTAATATCAAGGACAAATGTTATAATTAAGGTAGAAAAAACTTTCAAAAGTTCACACATGAGCTACTTTCGAGTACTTTAGGGTTCTGTATTTACAAACTTTTCATCTCATTTGTTTGTTTTTTTAAACAAAAATTGCTCATTTCATAAACATTTATTCGAAAACATTGTTTTTTAGGGAAAATAAAATATCGGTACTAACCAGCAAGTTCGGACTATTACAAATTGATACAAAACTGCATATATTCAGCTCACTCTCGAGCCATACTCTATATTATTAAAGTAGTGTTCTTTTTCCCCCTAAGAAACAAAAAACACAACAGAGAGTATTATAACCCTTACGGGATTAAAAAGATACTTTAGAGTAGATTCCCAACTTATCAACTATTTCCAGAGACATAAAGACTATAATTTTCACTCTTCCTACCTTAAATATTTCCTTTAGAAAAAAAATTACAAAAAATACAAGCTATGAATGAAGCCATGATCCTCTACCCCCTGTCTCTTTGTATTCTTACAACTTACTCATAATATAATAATATCTTCAAGAAACGAACGAACAAAAATAACAATGTAAGTACTACGGACATAGAATATATATACAAAGATTTTTTTTCTTTTCTTGCTTTAGCTTTTTTTAAATAGGACAAAATTTATATTTAGTGAAGAGTCATAAATTTTGTTTCTTCTAACTAGTTGTTGGACACTTAACAATTGATGGTTGTGTCTTTCTTATGAGAAACTCCTGTTGGTAGTAGAAGGTACATAGAGAGTTTCAAAAAAAAAAAAAATGTTTAACAGCTTATTTTATTTTTGTATTTGGATTGACCCAAATCTCTAGCATGAAGAGGGGGGATTAGGTTAGAGATGCTAACAGAGTTCTCTCATGTATGACGTTATGTATGTACCTCTTAAATAGTTTTGTGACAGAAAATCTGAAATATTGACCTTGATGATGAGATTCTTTAGCAAATAAGAACATTGTTTGTTTTTGTAAATGGGGGATTTTTACAGGAAATCCTTCAATTCATTTCATTTCTATGGACAAAAAAACAAAGTAGAAATCCATTGTTTTAGAAAGGGATTTTAAGTTCAAGTAATTGAAGGAAGGAGAATACAGGCGAAGTTGGATAACTTGAAGTATCTATCACACAAATCTTGAATCATAATGTTCCATTTAGATTGACACTTGGGCACCGTAGTAGGCGAGAGCAAAGGGTCATTAAAACCTCACTTTAAAAACCAAAGCAATAATAATGTCAAATTGTGGTATTCTCGTGACATTAATAAGCAATCTCATTTCTGTAAAACTAATTCCCCCCTACTTATGAATTGGTTCCAGTGTTCCTGATTGACACCAAACTTTCATGTCGAAATGACAAAAATTTTGTTCTATTTTCTTTTCCCATGCAATGATCTGAACTATTGTTTAAGTTAAATAAATATTTATTTAATAATTAATTTGTTAAGTACACAAATTATGTAGTGTAGAAAATTTTATAGAATGACAAAAAAAATAAATTATTCTGTAATTCAAAATTTAATATGTCAAAGGACATAAAAATGAACAAATCTTGGATTACTTAGAACCATATGAAAAGCAGAAACACCATTTTTCCTAAGGTGAACGACTATTTTAGTAATTTCTCCTCTAATTAGTATTAGTGACCAATTGTATTGAATGAATGTTTTCTTCTTCTATTACATTAGTATCAATTTTGATGGCACACCCTGTAAATAAAATGGGAGCAGGATATCTCGAACCTAAGAGCCCACTGAGTATCGTGTTTATTATTTTCATCTATTTCTAGGTTTGTATTATAACTCGAACAAATTATGGTCATTAGTTGACTTTATATTTCTTTCCTTCTTTAAGCCAATCACAAGCAAGCGAACTTACTTGTTGATTGTACATATTCCCACATATTGAAATCTGCCTATTTTTTTATTCAATTTATAGCACATAGCAATTTTTATTCTATCTCTAAATCTTTCCTCCTTAAAGAGAAAGAAAAAAGGTCCGAAGTTAAATGAATAAAGTTTGTCAATTCTTCCCAACTGTGGAAACATTTTTCATTCAGTAAGAGTAGGGAACTTTTCAATACTTAACAACAGCTAATTCGTATTGAAACAATCCATGTTCAAAATATTAATATGGGGCATGTGAGGTAAAAAACCAACAGCTGAGCACAAAATGTATAAGAGTAGTTGTTGATCCACTGGGAATCCTCAATTGACCTAAAGTTATATCTATTGTGCAAATTGAAGAAAAGTATTGAAAGCTAAGGGAATAATGATGTTGCGAAGTCAGTGCACATTGTCATTTTTGTGGAACAAAATATCCGTCCAATTTTTATAATAAACTACTCAAAGTATTCGAAAATATTAATAATAAAATCATTTATGTTAAAAGCTTATATTTTTTTATCATATCCCGAATGGACAAAATCCAGATATCTGACCTCTACGTACTGTATTTAACTACTATTAGAACTATAAATTTATACCTAAAAAGTTCAAAAAAGCTCTTTATAAGAACAAATCAACACAATTTGAACATATAGTATGTTATCTGTGTACAATACGAAACCACTTCAAAGTATAACTATAGAGTTACATAACCAATACTGATATGAACATACCTTGATGATGATAATAACAATTTGTAGTATAAAAGATATGAGAAACAAAATATTCTCTCATAATATCAAGTTGAATGGGTCCTTTGTTACAATCTCCAATTTAAAGGCCATTGAGAATATGTACATTGTACTTAACGTTTCTATGTACATACATACGTACATACATAAACGGCAATAAATATCTTCTCCATTTAAATTTACGAACAAGAGAGTATGTATAACATATTTTGAACAAAAGAGGTTGTTGATAATTTTTACACATTTTTCATACAGATTCTATTATGAAATACTTAGATGAATTTACAAAATCATTGAAGTTGTTTTAGACCCATTCAACAACACTTTCCTTCAAAGTATATATTTACTATGTATGTTGTTCAATAGATATCAGCTGGGGTTGCACTGAGACCCACATTTCTTCATGGTCATTTTGCCATTACCCCTCTTTTTGCCTTTTAAACCTCGACGCAAAATACTAACTCCCAAATTATATGATTTTTTTAATGTTATATACGATTTTCATTCTTCTTTTTTTTAAAAAGAAAGAAAGTTTTTGTTATAAGGGGAAAAGTGGGGATTACTCAAAGAAACAATCATGCATACGATCCATTTTTGAGCCACGACTCATCAGTTGCAAAACACTGTTGTAGTTTAATCAAAAATACTTTTAAATATTAGCATATCTAAAACGTATTTGTTGAGCTGAAGGTATTTTAGCCTATTTGCAAAAAAGTATAATACGAAGTAGGGCCCAAGTGATATGAATTTAAAGAAAACTGATATGAATCCATTTTTGAAGGAAAAAACCGTTTAGTAGGTCGAATTTTGATTTTTTTCAAATCAACCCTTGGAAACTTGAGGAATAAAAATCATACAAAAATCAAAGCATGGCCACTCAGGCCATTGTAAAGTTTGTTCTCAAACTTTTTTTTGTTGCAATCCAGGGAGCACTAGTAAGATAGTCTAAAACAGGGCAGTGTATTCAACATCATTTTTGTCTTGTTTTATTTTAGATAAGAAAAACAGAAATTCCACAGTGCACTTGACAATTCTATGGGGTGCATGATTGAACTTTATTTGAGAAGCAAGTTGGTGTAGCAAAAAAGCATATATATACTGAGATTTTGAGACATTTTGTGATTTTTTAGTTGGGAATGATTCACTTTTACTTTGGTAGAGCTCATCATTCATTTTTTTGATGATCCTTGTGTCGATTTTGGAGATTTGATACAAGTTTTTAGTTTTTTGATAGTATATACTTTTGAAAAATCATGAAAATTATGACATTTTCAGCCTTAAACATGCTTCAAATTACATTGAATGTCCAGTTCAAAAAAATAAATTAATGGTAAGAGTGCTCCAACCACTCCTGAGTTTTCATGTATTTAAATTTGTTTTTGTTTTTCTTTTTAATGGGCAAACTTTTGTCTATAGTTGACACAAAATATATTTAACAATCGATGCTGAGATATATTATAGACTTCCTAGCTACAAGAAATCTATTTTAAAACAACATTATGGGTAGGTGTTGTAAAAAAACCAGAAGTTACAATTTCAACTTGACTTTTTCTTTCTGCAATTCACTTCATTTAGAAATTCCCATGAGATGTGAAATTGGAAAATTGGAAGGAATGACTCTATGCACATACAAAAAGCTAGAGAGGAGAAAAAAGAAAAAAGCTGTTAGTCTTGTTAATTACAAGGCAGGCACAGTCTGCTTCAACAAGATTCGTTAAAAATAACTAAAAAGTTAATTTATATTTTTATGTACATACATAGTTATGTCTTGTGAGAATTTATTTATTCATTTCTTTAAATGTGTTTCTTTTGTATAGAATAAGAAAGTTGTAAAGGAAGTTGATGTCGATAAATGATGATAATGATTTAAAGGCACTGCATGGATTGTGCTTAGGTACATAGTTAGTGGATGATTATGAAGTCAAAAGTGTTGCAAAGGAGAAGAAACCGTTGAATCATTCCATTTTTAACTCTACATACAGTTTACCTATGAATGTCTATAATTTTCATTTCACGGAATTACTAACAACAACAACAGCAAAATGACTTGAAATATTACTTATATTTATTATACACTTTTATCTGTTTGTTATTTGTGAAAGGAGCTAAAAACATCTTAGAAAAGTACATAATATGTACATGTACAATAACGAAACCTTTTCACTCAAATAAAGTTGTTTCATGAAAAACTTTTTCTTCCATGACGAGAACAAAAAAAATAAAAAAAATAAGATAATTGAGCTATTAGTTATTATTCTAAACACCTTATGTATGTATTTAAATAGTATTATAATATTATATATAAATAGAAGTTTAATTTTCTTTAGGGAAAAAATAAACAACAATGTTTATTTATTTTGAAAAGGTTGAGTTGAGTCAAAACAAATTGATAATTATAATTAATTTGTTTACTCTACACAACTGAAGTGCATTTAGCAATGCTATGACATTATCACGCATTTTGCAAGTCTCGAATCATTAACCTAAGACAAACCTAAGTCAAGTCTCAAGTCAATATCATTTATGGACATGTATCAAATTAAGTCTAAAACTATATTCAATATGCGTCCTCTCAAATGCTAAATGCCTCTTATTTCATTTAAAATCATGTTAAATAATTGTACTTAAAGTAGAGGTTATTGACTGGCCATGCACTGAGACCCATTTTTCCACGGTCATTTTTCTGCAACCCATTTTCAATGCTTTTCAAGTCAAGTATAAGTAAATGGTTTTATTAGACCAACTTTCTGTCGGGTCTGATATTTAAAATTTTTATAGGTTATTTTCTGTTATTTATTTATATAGTATATGACTTCAATTTTTTTTCTTCATTATTTCCCTTTAATCAAGGTTAATATAGTCCTTTATTAATGTCAAAGGGATGGAAATCAAAGAAGGTTTTCTACTAGTTTTGGATCTACTCTCTACAGCTCAGCAGTTGATAATCACTGATATGTGTAGAATACTGAAGTCAAAGTAATAAAATAAAACTTTGAGATTATTAGGTCATACTTACTTTGATAACTCATGTGGTAATGGCAATATATTTAGTATTAAACCAGGAGTGCAATTTCTATTTTTAAGAATATACTATATTTTACATTCATTCAGGAAATCTGGACATAACTTTAAAAATTAATGTCAAAGTACAAAATGAATCTCAAGTCCTTCAACTATTTCTCTAGTCGAGTAACAGGTAACGTGACAAGAGTGTCACATATCTTGCGTTTAACAAATATCTACACAATTCAAAAGGTTTAAGTCACGTCTCCATCTTGTTTTTAATGTAATAATTTAGTGGTTTTATTAATAAGGAGTTCATACAATGTGATCTTCAATCTACATGGATAGGTTTTGTGGTGATAGCAAAAGTTATTTGTTTATGGATGGTTTAATTTGATGATGTTTACATGGTGACAATTTATTTTCATAGACAAGAGATTTACTACTACAAAGCCTTTTATTTTTAGAAAGGGAATGATGACGTATATTTAGAAGCATAGGAGCAATACCTTGGAGTACAAGCATTAGAGAAGTAATTGTAAACTATCCTTCTTTATAAACAAAATTTAGAACCATTCTATGGCAAAGAGTCTATTCAATAGAAGTTTGAGTCTAATTTGAAGTGAATTGGCCTTTTTGGTAACAATAACAATAATGAGTGTTTATTTGAAAGGTAGTTACTCGTTATCCAATTTAAAAACAAGGACTCGGTGTCCAAAAAAAAAAAAAAAAAAAAAACCCAAAAAGATCGCAAATTTTTTCTTACTCCAGGGTTTTTATTTACATTTTATTTCTTGTAGAAATAATGTCCCTGAATTGAATATAATGACAACGATGATACAGGTCAATTGAGGATCTTCATGTGATCATTTCTCAACCTTTCCAAATAGCAATAGAAAAATAATAGGCCCTAAATTATTTAGTAAGTACATATTTTTTATTTCATAGTTTATGTATTCATTGCTTAACAAAATGGAATTTGAATTCTACAAATCAGACATCTATGGAACTTATAGTAAATGAGAGTAAACAAATCAACAACAGATAAAATAATTTATAATAATCACTGCAAACCATTCATGCCCCGATTTCACCATTTTGTTTGTTATTAGCAAAAGGATCAAATTGATAGAAAGGATGACGTCAGTTGTAAATAAAAAGATAAATATTGAGCATAGTGCATATTTCGAAATGAATTGAATCTTTATATAATTGCCATTCATTCACACTGACTTAAAAGCTCTTTTTGCACTTGAGATAATATGCAAATATTCCAAATGAATGCGATGATCCCCTTCTATTCACGTATTTAACATATTCATTTTTTTTTCTTACTTTGAGTCCATACAATTCTTCACCAAAAGGAAAATAACCTTTCAAGGATGTCTTTTTACATACACATTTCAGATTGAACATACATATATACATACATATTTACAATAGAGGCCCTATTCTGAAAAATCATTACTTTTTCTTCTTCTTGTTCATAATAATAATTTATGCTTATTTACATACATAGACATATTTGAATTCTAAGTATTTGATATACATACATTCATAAATACATAGCCTATAAATCCCTTATAACCTTTGAATATACCTTATATTGCAGGCCCTCATTTATTTTCCCCTGGGTCGTTCATTTTTGAGCCGAACAAAACCATTCATGTAAAATGTTGATTACCATATATTGTTCTACTTATTAATTCATCAATTAAATCAATTAAATGAAAGAAAAATCATGTAGCAAATGAAATCATTTGTAAATTTGCAATTATTGTTGACATCCCCCATAAATTATATTGGCACTGCTCAGTTTCTAGGCAGTCATTGGTAATTCAGCAAGCGATCTTGGTTTACGAAAATTTTGTATCAAATTTGCTGCATGTTTGGGCAAAAGCCCCAGTTTGCCCTATAAGGAGAGTCTCTCACTTAATAAACTGGCAGCCAGGGTAGTATTCATCTTAGAAAAGACCTTTTCGATTCGACTTTACCTACAAGTTTGAGGAGATAAATAAAAAAAAGGTGAATTGCTAAAACGAAAAGAGGAACAAAAGATTGAACAGTTAAATGAACGCCGTTTAGGCGCTCAAAATTGAGCAGAAGGGCGCTCATTTTCCACTTACGATTTAAGTATATTATTTTATGTGAGTTATGATAGTATTCATTTAATTATAACAAGAGCCATTTTAGTTATCAAGTATTTATAAATTAATGCCAAATTAATTAAATTAATATCATTTCATTTTGAGATTAAAATTACTTATTTTCTCTGAATGAGAGTACTATGGATACATGAACGTTATTATAAGCCACAGAATTATGTCATATTTAACTATTATAACACTAGCTATTTTATTAATTACAAACAACTCTTAATTGGTTCTATCCTTTCATTTTGACGTCATTGATACTATTTATTGATTACCATATATAATTATGTCTACTCTAACTGTGGACCTCAGAATTACTGAATGTGCTACAGAATAGTTACTAAATAGTAGCTCCCATGATAAAAGTCAGCACTCTTAATATATCAAATATTTAAAACATATTTCATTATTCATATTACAATTATGTTATACTGTAAATTCATCATTTAAAATGTTTCATCTTATTTTTTGGTTGCAATCTACTAACGTTACAACTTTCACACGACAATCACATGCTATATACATGTTGACTGAATAACATTCTAACAAATTTCTAAATCAATTGAAAGTTTTTTTGTTTTCCATTCAGACGCTTATAAAAACAAACAGGTAATAAGCATATTATAACGTAATGCAATTCGACAATTCGAAACGGAAGCCCTGCTCCTACGTAACTAAATACAAGTAGACTGAAAAATAACATATTTTACTTATATATATATATATATACCTACATATATAGTTAGGTAAAATGAAGAGATGATGGATGACTTTTCAATTTTCTGAAAGAAATCATTTCCCAGGAATTGATTTCATATTAGCTATTTATATAATGTATTATCCTTGGGGTGGTTTCAATAAGAGATGTGTATGTAAGTATGTAGGTTCCCAAGAAAAATCAAAGATTTTTGAACTTCTTCACCAAATATATATATGTATGTATATTTATACACAGACGTAACGATATAATCGATGACCTTATTACTACATACAATCATGTGTTCGCCTTCCTATGTGGAGGCTGACCGCCTGTTGTGAAATTCGCGTCAGAATTAATGAGGATATGTTTTGTTTTTTTGAGAAATAACAACATCTTTTGTTTTTTCTGATTGTTTTTCTTTTTCTTTCTTGTGATGCCAGGGAGCGCCAAATTGATGGTTTTTAAAGGAGAATGACGTCTCTGTTATTATTGTTATTGTTACTATTATTATTATTTTTATTATTATTTCGAGGCGGTCATTTCTGTCTGTTGGAATAATTATAATTTATTTATTGTTTCTCCGATTGCCCTGTAAAGTGCTACTGCATACGACCAAACAGAGCACGCTAGTAGTTATATACCTATATATACATATACATATCTATACCTTCAGAGCCCTGATTGCTTTTCTTGGAATGGATAATGCAGTTTCATGATGGAGCTGGAGGAAAAGAAGTCGTCTTTCAGGTACTTATCAAAATAATAATATACTTATAATAGATGTTAGATACATACATACATACAACAGCTCATTATATCTTCATCATCTCGAAGGAGCACACCAATTATGCTTATTATAATTATTATTATAGGATAGGGTGAGATGATGATGACGACGATGGATAATGAGTGTTAATTATGACTATTATAATTAAATAATGATGATGAGAATACATACATTCTAATGGCTATAAACCCCTTTACATATCCCTCTGAGTATCTCAAATGTACCTGCAATGCATGCTTACAGATCGTCATCATTGCATCCATTTCCTTTAGAAAACGCTCAAAAAAACCCCAAAAAACCGTTATCCGAGAGTTGCCAACACATGACGTCATTCTCATCAAATCTGAGGCTATTTCATAACTTAGGGAATATTCAGACTTTAAATTGCTGCTAATTCGAGTTCAATAGATCAACGCTCACAACAGTCATACAAAGAGACAAATAGCCCACAAAAAAATATTTGGTGTTTTACTAAGTTGCTTGTTGACCAAGATTATTCTCTGTCCCATTTTGTGGCTATTATTACTTTGCAAGTTTGTTCCTTGGTAACTTTTAATAATTACCTATGTACAGTGAGCAATAGGAGATCTATAAATCTTCACTCAACCTCTCATCTTAAACGAATATCACTTGATATAGGGAATCAATGTTCAAAATATTAAATATCTTAGATGGATTAACAGCTGACAAAGTATAACATACTTAGTATATTTTTATGTTGGAAGGATTCCCATTATTTAGATCTGGATTTTACTCTCAACGTTAAATTTTATAATAGTTGGCCATTCTCTTCAAGTGTTTGACCATACTTTTTGCAATAGTAAGGATATGCTCACTGCTATGTTCAGGTGATTAGTACAGTCTAAATTTTTGTGCTTATAAGATAAAGTTGTATCAGATGGAATAGATTCATAGACAGCAGTACCCCTCAAATTCCATTAGAATGCAGCAGCTATGGATTTAACATTTGGAAGTCCCACTTGGCTCACATTCCAATGTATTTATTTTTCTTTAACTTGTTTTGTTTTTCTTGAGAGAGATTTTTTTTTCTTTCTCTCCAAGATTCACAAAAAAAAAGAAGAAAAAAAAAGGTAACAAATTTTTTCTTGAAAGCTAACTTGAAATTTATTGGTTTTTACAAGAGAAATAACAACAACTTGTTAAGAGGTGGGAGGGGGGGGGGGAGAGAATGAGCTTCAGGGGAAGTTGAGTTGAGACAGATCTGTACATAATATATCATTTCTTTTGTAGAAAAAAAAAGTATATATATACATATAGACTTTATGAAATTGGCGAAGCAATTAACTTTGCTTTATTTTTGCCTAACTAGTGAGTTGTTAATTTAACTTTTTTTTTACTTTATGGATTTTTGTAAAAAAGGATTAGGTATATGAAGTTAATTGCATTGTTTTAAAGAAACCTTGTTTTGTGCCGTTGTTCAAAAAAAAAAAAAAAAAAAAGGTGGAGTTAATTGATTAGGTTAGGACCCGAGGATATTTAAAATAATGACTTTACTCTAATTTTAAAGCTTTTTGTTTTCACTTCCACTCAAAATAAGAATTATTTCCACTCTATTTATATGTTACCTCCAGAGAGCAACTTTGATCTTTTAAAAAGATAAGAGAGAAAGGGAAAAAAACAAAACTTTTTCCTCAAAAAGTACAAAACAAAGGACAAATAGTAATAATTATTATTATTGCTGAATGTGCAGATTGAGTTATTCCCTCACAAAATGACTAGAACATATTATATATACATGAGCCACTAAATGAAGTGATCTTTAGAAGTATTTGATTTATAGATTAAATCTTATTTGTAACCTTCTTTGCATACTTTGTTTTTGCAAGAAGCTTGCAAAGTTAATGGTCTTTTCTGATTCTATCTTTCTCACAAAATACTTTAAATAATTATATGTATATACTATGTACATAATAAATACAAATTTAGTCAACTCTCTCGTTAGGCAACTAAATAAAAAATAAAAAAAAACACCAACAAAAAAAAATTAAAATATTTTTATTTTTTAAATGTTAATCTGATGTAGGAAGAAGCTTCTCTGAATTTACCCACTACTGATTGTGTAAAAGGATAGCGACATAGAAGTTTTTATAACTTACTCATAAACTTTGATTACCTCTGTTAAAGGAACCTGGGTTATTGACCCTGGTGTATGTACCTATGTGCTTATAATAAAAGCCATCCTATTATATGTATGTAGATTAGAATCTCTGAGTATCTACTTTTTTGAATACATCTACAATACTTTTGAGCCATAGAAATTCATTTATTAGTAATAATAAAAAATAATAATCCATCATTAATTCAAAAGCCCATTTTGTTTGAGGGGCTACAGATCTATCTATTGATCCTTGGTCATTGTTGTACTCCAAGGTCGAAGGACTCTAATGATCAATGGATCAAAAATATATGGTCAACAAATAAAAAAAATGCTTAAACCCCTCAGGATGAATTTGTATACATTTAAATATGTATGTTTATCTATTAGGGATGTATCAAATCCTAGTATTCGCAGACCATCCACATTTTAGTAATATCTGCATTATTAATATATTCGCATCTGCGTTGCCACTTGAAGAAATGCCTGGATTTGCATTTGCTATTTAAAAATATTTTTTTTCATATCCAATTTGACTAAGGGTTCATAAGAGAGATTGAAAAGAGGACAGAGGAAGGAGATTACCGTCCGAAGTTCCCCATATTCCTTCATCTATCAAAGTTACTATGGCTCTTGACAACTAGAATCATCTGACCAGTGACGTCAAATCAAATGTTTGGATTTCCATATTATGAGGCTTGTCAATGCATGTAACTTCTTCCACAACCACTATGGCACTAAAATAAATACGTAGATTTGCGTCTCGTCAGTAATGTAACGAATGCTCACATTGAGGGATTATCTGCATTTAAAAAAACATTCGCAAATTTCTGTAAGTTGATATCCGCAGAGTCGTAATAATGTTTGTTACTTATTGCCTACCTACACATAAGGAAGAGATAGATCTAGAAGGTATATAGATAGAGTTAGGGCGTGTGCTGAAGAAGTTGAAGAGGAAGCACCTGTTGATAAACCCATCAATCTAATCGATTCGTATCTTATCGTAACCTTCAGTCATGATTAACAAAGAGGAACATGGGATTTACTCCTGAATGAATCCTTAAAAACAGATACTAAGCACATATTTATTCCACTCATTTCAAATCATCAAAATAAAAGCATTAACGACATCCCCAGTCACAACTATCTTTCTTGAAATCCTTATTAATGATCCTAGTAGATCAACAATAACAGACAAAAAATAAACATTGATTTTTTTATGCAAGGCTTAGAGAAATAATACTTACAATAACAAGGCTAGACAAATGAATATCGTGAGAAATTATAACAAAATTTATTTAATCTCTCTATACTTAATACATTGCCATCTACCTAATGAATGAGTGAACAATTTTGTTTGGCCAATGGTTTAATAAGTCATTAAATTATGTTACAAAAGAATTTTACTCAATCTTTTAGTTCTTTTTGTATCTTGGAAAAAAAATAATTATAATTATTTGAAATATATAAAATTATATTTACCAACTATTTCCTTCTTTAAATAATAATAATAATAATATGAAGAAATAAAAAGTTATTTCGCTTCAATTCATTTATAAATGCCAAATATCTTTTTATGGTTCAATTCTTCAAAAAAAAAACTTTTTCTTTGGGGATATTTTTACTCTTTTTTTTTCTTCATCGCATAGGAAATGTGGTTTAATTGAGCATGAAAAAAGTTAAAGTAAAAAAAAAAAAAAAGGTAGTAGAAAATAAAAGCTTATTAATACCTAAATACTATAATGTTGAGTGTCGACCTGTAAAGATACTAAAAAACAACCCATTTTTAAATCCCTTCTCCTCTTAGTTTAAGCTTGTATAAATAAATCCAAATAGAGTATTTGAAGTAGTAGGTCGGTACAACTACAGGGTATCGTCTTAATAATGTACGGTAATAATAGTAAGGTACTTTGTTCACCAATTGAATTTGTTCTATAAAAGTTTAAGTACAAGAAGAGTTTCTCATTATTCTTGATGTAGGCTTAATTAAAGTATGTTTTTGCGTCCGATTCGGACGCATTCTTTAGAGTTTGGACAAAATATCAAAATTTTGTGACTGATACATTCCTAAATAATATACTTTTCCTTAGAAAACTCTTAAAATTGTGAGATTACTCACATAAACATTTATACAAATATTCCTTTCAAACTCTCATCTCCTTGGTTTTTCTCAATTTGCATAAAACCTTGAACCAAAAATATATTTTTTAAGAGAATAAATATTAGATTTTCAAAATATTCAAAGGAAGAAATATGTAATTGTAAATACAACTAATGTTCTTTCATAAAAAGATTATGAGATCAATAGCTCAGAAGGTTCTCACTGAATCAAGAATATGTGAGCTTACATATGTGCATGGTGAAGTCTTGATGCTATTGTCAGATGCAGGGAAAACGCGGTAAGACATGAAAAAGTAGAATTATCGATATACATAATAGTATACATACCAATGAATTTACAACCATGTTCATTCATGTGAGTATCTTATTTCTCTTCAATAAAATGGAGGTCACAATTCACCTTTGGGTTATTCAATAGCAAGAAACACCCAACTTTTCTATCTCTCACCCAGCGGTGATAGTAGCCAATATGAAACCCAAAGGAAACTATTATTTAGAAAACCCTTTTAATCGGAGATCACAACTCATAAATATATATAATTATAATCTTTTCTGCCTGTCAACTACGTATAGATTCAAAAAATACTTCATGGACTGAGATGATTTTTGACATGATACCCCCTTAGAACACTGTACTAAACATTGGCTACTTTATGCTATACTTTTGGCGTTTTGATAAAAAATTCTGTAGTTTTAGATTCGTGCCCTGAAATTCGAATAATGAGGTCTCTAGACCAAAGCAAATAATTCTTAAACCTACGTACATTTTTTGAGCAGAAATTTACGTTACATTATAGCAAGATAGAGGGATTCATTATACATAAAAAAAAGAAGTTTTATAGTCCCATACAATATAGACTACTGATTTTTCTGTTCCAAGCGCTAGGTGTCTATATAGTCAATATTTTAGCTCAAAACAAATTTTGACAAAAAGCCAAGAGTATAACATAAAATCTTATAAAACGTAAAGATATGATAAAGGATTTGTTGAAAATTTAATTTATTTATCTAACATTAGATGAGCAAAGCCGGTAGATTCAATAGTATGGGTCAATATAGTCTCTACTCCACATATGACCACGATACTTATAAGGGTGATAATATAGTATACAGGGGCTGATCAATTGACATCCCAGAGGAAACTTGTGAGTGGTTCAGCACGAAGTCTAGTCAAAAAGACTTAATATGACGTTATTTAGTATAGATTTGTAGCTCTAATCATTTTTGACACAGCCCTAGGCCTTGTATTGGAAAATTGGACCAACGCCATCTGTGATTAGATCTTTATATATTCAATTGTTTTTGTTTTTTACATTTAATATGATTTTATGTGTTTCTATAATCAAATAAATTAATATATCGACTGACATTACTTATTTATATATGTACAAAGCAAAGCAAAAAAGGCACAAAAAGAAGTAAGTGACCTCATTGATTGATTTTCCTTATAAAGAATGAAGATATGCACATATTGAAAGAAACTACCATCTATGCATCTCTTGTATGTATGTATGTATGTATATATATACATTTAATGGACCTTCACTTATGGACATTCGTTAAGTCAATATATACTTACATATTATATATGTTTATTATAAGTTTTGTTGATGGAGTCATTCTATGTACGTATGTCTTAACATGTGGGGAGGAGGAATGCAGAAAGAGAGAGAGAGATCCACAAAAGACGACAAACAGAGACAAATATTTACTTTTGTACTTCTTACATAAAAAATGACAATACGAAAAAATTATATACATGTATAGTTCTACGGTGTTCCTTGTCTTTTCAAATCACAACACAATAACAAAAAAAACTCTACTAACGTCTTCATTTACCTTTTCAACTTGACAAAATAATTGATCGGAAATTGTTTATTTGATTTAGGGAAAAATGAAAATAATATTATTATTAAATGGAAATAATAATAAGGATATATCTACATACATATTAGCTAAGTCTAGGATATGTATAAAGGCAAAAGGAGGAGGTATGAAATAACTATACAAACACTTCAAGTCCTTGTCTTGCAAAAACGACAAATAAACAACACAGTATCTCCTTTGTTTATACGTTACATATATATGTACATACATAAATATGAGATATTTGTTCAAGTATCAAGTCATTTTTTTTAAGCATTGAGACATAGAATTTAGTCATTTTATGAATGAAAAAAATGGACATAAAGTACTGTAATACCTTGGATTACAAGCGTCATATAAATGTCAGAGAAGTCCTTGTAAGCCTCAAAAAATGACTTTCTTAAACTGTTAAATATATTGACTGCCATTTGATAGCGATCAATATCATTAGCAATCAAAATGGGAATTTAATTAATATTATTGATGAAGTAGACGAGGGGCTCTCAAAATGATATATGGACAATCAGGGATAATCGGATAATTTTAAGGGAATTTTAAAGCCTTGGACTTAAAATTTCAGATTATAATTTATACAAATTTGTTTGTACCGCTCTGGAAAGTGAATGGTGGAAATATGATTAAGCAATTCCTTATTTGTTTGTTTAGTAAGACTATGTACCTCTGCACCATCTTTCGGCTATGAATCTTTTGCTAATTTGCTCATTTCCAATAGACTATTAGAGTAATATGGTAGGAGAGTTGTTTACTAACTTGTCCATATCTACGCCATCTTGCGGCTATGAATAATTTGTTTGTTTGTTCGTATCTTATCACTCATGCTCACGGATGTAAGATGAACCTCTTAGGATGATTTCTTTTGAAAAACTTGTTGACTGATATAGTTTAACTCTTCAGTTCCTGGATGAGAGAAACTCATCTCTATGTAAGGATTTGAAAAAGGGTCAAATATTTTGTTCCATTTGGCAGACCTCAATCGGTATTGTCTTTTCTTCAAAGGTAGAGAGTTTATGCTTCACTGAGGGGTCAATCTATAACAAAAAGTTTGAGATCCCTTGAACCAAAACCCCTATGAAGCATATTTATAATCTTTTAACACACTTCAAATGAAATCCTTTTTTTTTATAAACAAGTAAAAACCACGGCGATTTTTTTGACGTTTACATAGCTTTTTCTTTTAATAGGATCGCCTTACACAAAATATAAGCATATTTTTAATCTAACCCTGCGTATATTTCAGGAATAATTTTTTTCCTTCTTATTAATCATTGAGTCAAATCGATTTCAAAAAGTGTATAATACTCGAAAATCAAATATTAAACGAAAAAGCTAATTGAGTTATTACTGGATACGAAATCTAAACAATTTCGATGAATGTGACATTTTTGTTAAAATGATGTAAGCTAAGACTGCTGTAGAATTCAGATAACTTGAATCCGGATATCTCAAATCTAATAAATCAGCTACTTCCGCAATACTAGCAAAATATCATCACTTATTTTGAATTTTCTAGTACAGCGCTAACTCAACATATGAGTTTGGTCCGTTCCGTGACGTAGCTTATAAAGCTACAAACTAAATCAACTCATATATCAGATCAAATCAATTGATCAGCGTGCACACATTCATGGCTCATCCTTGGCTCGTAGTTCAAATAAAAGTTTTAATTTATGCGAAAAAAACTTGATGACAGCTTGTATGATTGAAGCTCATAATATTTAGAGGTTTAAATCTATTTGAAAATATAAAATACAATGATACAATCAAAATATTTTCATTTGATTCTTCATATATAAAGCAAAATTAGCTGCTGGCTCTCTTAAAGTTGAAGTTATCTGACTTCTACATGATCCAATATTTATATCATCATCTGAGGAGAGATGGGATTAATCAAAGTAAAGAAACCTGCATGTAATCACCAGCTTGAACCAAGTGTTCTACAATCCGAGTTAGTACTTATTACTATATGTACGTAAAAAGTACTCCGAATAGCATGTTTTATCACATTACTTGATCAGCAAGCTTTCATGTACACCTGTCCTCCTCAAACGCATCCATACCCCTTACACACTCTTAATTAAGACCTTTGGAGGAGTGTAGAGAAGACAAAATAAAAAGAAAAAAAAATAGAAGGAACATCCTTTTGCAAGTGGAGTATGTATACCGGAAATATCCCTCTATCTTATTGCATACGTTTGTGTTATTATAATAATGAATTGTCTTTCTAACCAAATGAGAGTCACGAGCCAGGATGGAGGAGCAACTCCATGCACCTGGTCGTGGTTCATCATTTTCCACTACTCCCCCTGTACATCTCAAATTTGCTCTCAACCACAGAGTAGTATTTCCGTTGAGTTTCTGACAAAATAATTTGGCCAACTGAGGAACAGTGGCCAATCAATAATATCAAAGTAACAACTTTTTTTTTTCCTTTGAGGAAATGAAGTAGTAATTTGATTTGATTATGTAAAAAAAAAAACAAAAAAACCAAATAACTCTCATTCGAGTTTTACATTTACTCTTGCTCTTATTATTCCAGTCCTCTCTGTGTGGTCTCTTTATTTGAGAAGTAGAGAGGAGCTAACTGCAAACAAAGCCGATGACATGTTGTTATATATTTTGTTGTTATTCTTATGTGCTGTTATTATTTTTGTTTTTCTTATTTGAAGACGCTCTTTCTTAGGGTAGTGCAACGTCAAACACATCCCCTGTTCCAAACATCTTGAAATATATGTATGTACATTGCATTGAATCAACTGTTATTAATTATACTTTAACATAGAGCTGAGGGATTTGACCTCGTGCGACTCCCTGAATTTGAAATTAAACTTGAATTTAGAATCAACTCGAAGCGAAAAGGCTCACGACAATCCACTCGGACTCAACGTTAAGAGATTTAAATTTCAATAAAACTAATGACTCAGAAACATGCTACAGGTAAATTAAATAATTAAGCGCACTTTATCTTTTTATATAATTGAATTTTAATATTGATACAGATGACTGAATCAGAGATGGGAACTAACACAGACTTACTTCTTATACATCGAAATCGAAGTCAAAAGACCGGCAACTCCACTAGGACTCGAATTTAAAAGTTTCGGTTCGGAATAAGGCTTGAGGCCTGGGACAAAATATTCTTTATTTTAAATAATTATTATTCTTAGGAATTTAGGCCGCCATTAATTAATAATTGAATTTCAATATTAATGCAATAACTCAAACAGAGCTAAGAACTAACTCTTACTCACAACTCAGGCTTGAGCTCCACTTAAAAATAATGTAACTCCTGCAAACAGTAGGAGTAAAATGCGAATTTAAGTATTTTTATGTACGCAGAGCCATAACTCAATAGTTTTTTTTATTTTTGAACCATTACATTTTTATTTTTTGAACATTTGAGCCATTTTATATTGCTTGGAATGAATGTGAGTGTATTATAAGCGTGGTTTTATATATCATTTGTTGTTGAATCCAGTTTAATAAATAGCAATTAATTTATGTACTTACATACATGTAGAAGTAGATATC
The DNA here is from genome assembly GCA_963680855.1 of Lepeophtheirus nordmannii. Taxonomy (NCBI): domain Eukaryota; kingdom Metazoa; phylum Arthropoda; class Copepoda; order Siphonostomatoida; family Caligidae; genus Lepeophtheirus; species Lepeophtheirus nordmannii. The sequence continues at coordinate 16,909,009 of OY804525.1, read as the reverse complement.
CCTAATTAAAAATGATGAACGAACGGTTGAACTTGCATTTATATCAATATAAATACATACATACATATAATATATATAATTAATTATGATCCACAGCTGTACAAATACAAAGGTACATAAATGAAAAATAACCACAAAGAAACGTAGACAATATATGTACATAGGTAAAAATATCTCATAATAATTAGTTTCTACAATAGTCGTTTGAATCATTTTGCCATGTACAACTTGTCCCATATATGGACATCAAAAAATCCTATAACAACAACTTTTTTCACATATGTATGTGCGTACATTCTACATACATCAATTCCAAGAAAATAATAGCTCAAATGGACATTTAAGTAGCCCCTATTAAATGAGAAAATACATAACTATATAGAATCTAATACATACTCGAAATTCCACTCATAAAATCTTAAAAACATAAAAAATTACATGCCCCAGTAAATACACATGTTACTAATCTAGGATTGTCTTATAATTATTAACTGATATATATATTTAGTATTAGATACACACTACTTCTTTTTAGTTTGTTGGTTAGTTAGTTAGTTAGTGATGTTAAGATTATAACTGAAGTAGCTGTACATGTTGGTTGCATGAGTTCAAAAGGATATGACCTTCACCCTTTGGTGATCAAGGTCACCTTATCCAAATTGAAAACTATACCTTTTCAATAGAATAAAAAAAATTCTGGCCCACTCCAGGGTTAAAGATGTTTAAAGAATGAAGAAGAATTTTTAATTCACAAAATTTTAAGGCTTTGGCCTTACTGTCCTATGCTCAATCCAATTGAGGATATTTGGTCAATATTGAAAGCCTTTGTGAAAAAAGAATTAGCTAGAAAAATTGAGAATATTTTACATGCTGAAAGAAATTATTTAAGCATTTCAGAGCAAAGATGAAGACATCTGGAACAATTAATTGAAGAAGGACTAAATGAAATTACCTCAATGATTTGTAATAATTGTATTGCTAGCATCCAGAATCGTTTTGTAAATGTGATTATTTTTGTTGACATGAGGTTCTAATAAATTTATTATTGTATTAAATTTCATGAATTTGTTCTTTATTATTTATAAAAATTTTTATAAAAGAATTATTCGATATATTATTTATTTTAACTTGTTTATTCCCATATTGAACTTACTTATTCCCATATTGAACTTGAAAAGGTATATATCATATTTTGAGGAAGCCAGCACAAGACTAGACTAGACCATTTAATAACTATATATCTCTTCAATGGGAGATCGAGACAAAGACGATATCAAGACCCTCATAAATTGGTCCAGAAACCAAGAGCAATGTCGAGAAGAACATTGCAATTGAGACGATAAACGATTCTAATGAATAGTTCATCGGAATTGATTCTCTATTTTGAGTAAATTTTCAGTACACGACTCAAGAATCTATTTCATATCTTTTTTTATAAAACTAAGACAACAATTGAAATAAAAGAAGATTCAATTTAGAAACCTGTTTTACAAAATTGTATAGAATTACGTATTTAGCAAAATACATCAAATTCCACATTTAAAACAGATTTTATTGATTCTAAATTAGTTGAATTTTCTCATTTAAGAAATTTGAATTGATCAGACAATACATTCAGCTAAATAGTAACAAACAACTAAAAAACACAAAAGGTTTAATCAGTAACTTAAAGAACGTTGCTATTAAATTCATAATCATTCGGAGAACAAATTCTCTGTGTATCTGAGTGTTTTATTTTTTGCATTTTAAATATCGTAAGTGATACGCAGCGGTCATTCAAAATATGTAGATACTTTGTATATCCTTGATGGAACGTATTTTTTGGATCTGGTATAAAAGCTAAATATCACTAAAATGAAGGGGCAAGTAAAAAACTAATCTAATTAACATTTAATGATGTTTAAAAAATATATTTTGATCTCAATATCGGTTAAAAGTACAACTGCTTCGTTTGTTACCAACTACATCGATGTCATTGGAGTATAGTCTTATTTAAATTAGTATATATAGATGCCTAATGCCTACAGCTGTTCCAGAACTGAGAAACAAGAAAATTAAATTACTGAGTATTGCAAATACAACGTTTGAATTTGTATATGAGTTTCTTACTTTCTTGACACATTTATCTACCTACAAGAACTTGATTTGCTATTTAATTCATTTACCTTCCTATATGTGCATTTTGTCGTATGGAATCTGCATCGACACAGGCACATATATTAATGTTTATACAAATTATATTCATGTATCAGCACAATGAGGTCTGTACTTTCATGCAAAAAGGCATTGTCTACGCCATAAATTGATTTTAAAATATTAGGAAATGAAACTGCAAATCTACATTATGTTCATATTAATACAGACATAAATTTCTTTTTCAAACACTTAGATAGCTGTGATGAATAAATTGAAAATGTGGAGAGTAGTTCCGTACTTCATTTATTTCTCCATACATTCAATGTGCATTTATTATGTGTGTGTGTAGGTATGTCCATAAACGGATCATTCAGAATAACAATCACAACACAGCTATTGACCTTGATGTAGCAGACTCGTGGGTTTCCGAATACATAGAGTATAATATTTAAATCAGTACTTGTAGTGATGATATACTTTGTAACATCAAAGGAGTTTGTGATTCAATTAGGGATTCATGATAAATTTGAGATTTGTGTCCTTGATCCATAAATTCTGAGACCAAGGGTTCTCAACAAGGGGCCTGTGGATGGATTTTGGTCCGAATATTATCAATTTGAACATGTCACCAATTGGGAGGTGACTAAATTCCCTAAATATATTGAAGATACGTAAATTGGTTATAAGGAGTAACCAAATTTTTGGATAATAAGTGTGCGCACTATGTTTAAAAGGAATCAAATATTCACAGGAACATGAAAGATTGGAGTAAGTCTGACACTATTATAGTGATGAGCACATTACATGGAGCATCTGGGATCACTTCACTTGTCACTATGTTATCTTTATTATATATATCTCACTGAAATAGATAGAAAAAAGTCTAACAATCAGTTAGTAGTTATGTAGCTAATTTTTTTGAATTGTGGGAATCACAATAAATCAATCCACGTTCAGAAAATTAGTGGGGTAGGGTGACCATCAGTTAGTTCTCTTTTGCCATGACATGCCCTCTCTCTCTCTCTCTCTCTTTTTTTTTTTTGCGTTAGAAATAATTTTAATAATATTTAATTAAACATTTAAAAAACAAAACAAAAAAAGCTCTTTGCTAAATAAGAGCTAAATTATGTTTTGATCCAAATAATTGAAAAAAAAAATTTTTCTTATACAATTTGATTCCCTGATTAGGAATCTATATATTTGTGTACAGTTGGTTTTTTGCCTTGATGAAAAATTGAGAATTTTTTATCTCATGTTTACGTAATTTATTTTAAATTACGTTGCATTTTTTATCATTCATAGCTACTTCAAAAATAATGAATTCTACTCATTTCCACAACAAACCTCTATAAGAAAATAAACAAATAGAAAAACGTAATGTCATGCAAACAATTTAAATATCTCTATAGATGCAACAACTTTTAAATTGATGGAATGGAAAACTTTTTGAATGTTGCAATTAATGCTTGTCGATGGTTCATTTCAAGTATATACATGTTAATATATAATTTTTGACGACACTGAAAGAAAATTATTTTATAAACTTAGAGTACAACAATATTACACAAATTAAATCAAACTCATTTATACCATGAAAAGTGACCTCTAGCGCTACTTTCTGTTTTATATTAATGATAATCATGTCTTCCATACAAAATCCTTTTTTCTCAAAAATAAAATTATCAGCCTTGGCAAATTCAGTCTTGAGTTGCATAGAAAGTAATGCCCTCTTCAAAACATTGGTAGTTATAAAACAAAAAAGAACAAATTCCTATGAAGTCTTACAGAAACTTCATTTAATGGCTTTGAAGCTAAAAAAACAACTAAAAATACAAACTGTAGTATTCATAAGAGGAATTATTTTTATAAAATTTGACCATTTATGCCTCTTTTAAGATGGTCAACTTCCACAATAATGACGTCACGTATAAATGTCTTTTGTAGATAATTTACACAAGTCACATTTTTGACACAGATTTTAATAGCTAGTACAAATGGTGCCTATTTGCAAAAATATTGACACTTCTTTCATTTGACTTACGTGGTTTTTTTAGTAACATACAAATATCTCAAAGATTTTTACATTAATCTCCTTCTTACAATTAGCAATACTTTAATAGTAGTACAAACTTTTTAGATATTTGCATGTGTAAATAAAACTATGACTGAACATAGGAAATAATTACGAACTATTACATGAGCAGTTCCCTACTAAAAAAAAAATTAAAAAGCTGGACAATAGAGGAGAGACAACATAGGATACTAAGTAGATAAATTTTTGTTTTCTCCCTTGTTTCAAACCTTTTAATAGGTGAAATTATATATTTAAGGATAACAGTAAAAAAAGAGATCATATACATAAATAAATGAAGAATATCAAGAGTGTGATGAAACGACATTAGAACATAACAGTTTTATTTTAAATTATAGCACACTATGTAGTTAGTTTGTATACTTTTAATCAGTTCCACACCTAAATTTTCATATTGAATGACAATTAAATACATGGCTTTTTTTTTCTACTCTGTAGTTTTAATAAGTCAACAAAATAACAAATTAGAATAACCAGTATAAAACTTATATCCTATTGAGTTGTTCAAAGTCAATTTTGACCTCGAAATATATATATATACATTTTGCAAAACTTTTTTTATTTTTATTTTGAAAAAGAAGGGTGACCTCAAATAAAGGGCCTAAAAGCTAAAAGATTTAAAAAAGAAAAGAAAATCTCTCAAGAGTTAATCCTCAGTCAAAAGGATTATTTAAACTATGGAGAGAATGGAGGGAGGGGGGGGGGGGAGTAAACCATTTATGGCACTTCTTTACTTTATATCTAAAGAAATGACTTATATGCATATATTTGAATACAAGGAATGATTTACGGGCTTACAATATAAAACCTATTTGCTGTGAATTTGAAAGACAATTAAGTTTTTCAAGGCATTTATAATTATATTTAAAAGTATTGATACTCAAAAAACGCTGGAAGTCTTATAATATAAAACCTCCAGACTGGGAGACTTTATGCCCTTCTTTTCAAGAGGGCCACAAGTATATATTTGAGCTAGAATTCAGTCAATTAAACGGCGCGACGATTATTACCGATATTGTTACTTGAAATATGAAAAGTTGGTAGTGAATTAAATTGTATTTTATTTGCATTAAAATAAAATATAATTTTAAAATTTATTAAAACTGTTACATTATTGAATAAAAAAATAAGCTGATTAAACGAGTATTGTTTTTTTGCAAAAAAAAAAAAAAAAATGAATCAGCATCAGCTTCCAAAAACCCATATAAGTACACATACTTGATCTTCTAATCTTCTTAAGCAGAGAAGTATATTTTTTTCTAATCAAAGACTTGAGAGGTTTTATAGCTCTGTTTTATACAATCAAGCATAAGTACTCGTACATGCGGATGTTTAGTTACATATTTGCCTAAATAGGTTTTGCATTTATTTACTTAATTGCAATTATATGGAGTATTTTTATTTATCATTATTACTTTTTGTAACCCTTTTAACATCACAAAGAATGGTCAAAATAAACATTCAAGGAACTCGGTAAATATCTGTCTGTGAATATATTGTAGTTGCATTACCATTTGTGCATAGAAAGGCCTTACTTTAAAAAAAAAAAAAAAAAAAAGATGCTAATACAACTTACGAATATATGTTTTGAGCAAATTATGACTTTGCCCAGTTGTAATTTGTACGTCTTATCTAATTAATTATTATAGCACCAGCCTTTTATAGTACCAATTATAGAATATAGATGCTATTATTTATTTAATTTTGATCGAATGCACATATTGAAATTACTTATTCATAATGAACATAATATACTTAGAAGTGATAGAAATGTAAATTATCAGAGAATTTAATAGACATTGAACACCATTTTTCAACGGATGGGTCGTGGGAAGCTACTCAAAAATGCGAGGAATTTTTAATTCTCATCTCATGTAAAATAATGAAATACTTTATTACTATCAATTAAAGAGAAGGAATGACTTTAAAGCAAATAAGCAAGGCATTCAAGTTACACTATAAAAAAGTTCTTATTAGGTTATTACTAATACATTTAAAAATTCCAGTTATCAAGACTGATCAGAAGTCATTCGATCTTCAAATTAAATCTGTACTTTACAATTGTCTGTCTTGAAAGTTAATAAATATGAGTCGTTATATATTCATAAACAATTAGGTAAATGTGGATTTCAGTGTCAAACCAGAGTTAGAATACATATTCATTAGTAACTTTGATAAAAAAAGTCAGCAATTATGTATATATCATTAGTACATCGATATCTAGTGAAACTTATATATATATATACATATATATACAAACTAAACTAACAGATCTTGCTCAATGGTGCACCCCATGTTTTTGATTAGCTCATTAAATCATCTTAGTATACAAAAAAAATTGAAAGACCCTGTTGTACATTTTTTTATTTAAAATGCTTCATTTCGTTTTTTGATTGCAACTTATATAACTTGTTTGGAGTACAAACTACAGTTGTACACAACCTATAAAATAATACGTCAAACATTCCATGTAATTGTCACCGTGAATAGGGTATATGTACAGTTTGACCCTTAAAATACGATATGATTTACTTCATTTATTTTTTTGAGACTGTCATTGCTACAAAATATCCTTTTATTTTTATTTTTTGCAAGTAAATGAATGATTTTAGTTCTAAAATGGCTGGCCTTCAACTGAAAAACAACTAGAGCCTTAATGGAGTGAAATCATGAATGATAATAACTAGACGGTATATTAAACTATAAAATCAATATTAAACCATTTATTAGACAGTTCCCATTAGTTTACTCATTGAAAGTATAAGATAAAAAAGTTATTAGAAGCACCTATTATTTGTATGATAACTTTATCTCAAGAAATTTCATGTTATTACTTATTTTCCCTACCAACTCATTAACCTGTCGTAACTTTTTTTTATTCTTCTTTTACTACAAATATTTACAAAAATGAAAAGTTAGAAGGGAATGGGAAGTTGGAAATCATTTCATAGATACATATATATACATAAATTGTCCACATCATTAAATAACTAACCAAAATATAAATTGCTCTATCAGAAAGATGAGATTTAAGAATGAAATACTCAACAATAAAAAATAAAAATAAAAGTTTTTATTTTTGTTGGAGAGGTTTCTCCGTTTTTTTCTTCCTTATATTAAATTACTTTAAATATTTAATATTATATAAAGTAAAATGTTTCCCCCCCCCCTCAAAAAAATTTAGAAAATAAAAATTACCTAATATAGATATTTCATAATAAATTCATTTTTGTCCAAGGTAAATATTTCTCTTTTAATCAAAAAAAAAAATTTTTTTTTTTCATTTATTCATATGAATACCCATGTCTAAAAATATATAGTCTGTACTTACCTTCACATATACACTTTAAAAAAGCTGTAGGTATGTTGAGAGTGGAAATGCTAATTAGAAATGCCCATATTAAGTCACGACCATTGACCTTTTTAAAGGAAACTTTATACAGAGTATCTAATTACAAAAGAAGGAGTATTGTAGTTTTTTGTTTTGTTTTTTGTGACTTGAAAATATGTACTTTATTTTTAATGTGATACCTTGGCATGCTCTGAGATCTAAGCCTTTGTTTAATATAGGTGGCCTAATGTGATCATGGATTTTTTAAAAGGTCTATGTAATTTTTTGTGTATATGTATACATACATACATTAAGAAATGTATCTCTTTCAATGGCCCTTGTAAAGACTGTAGAAAGATTTATAGTATCTTTTTGCATACCTTTGTTCTTTTGGGGTAATATTTACAAGAGTTCCTGTCATTTAACATGAATATAAAACAACGTCAATGAAATTAGAGCCACGATTTTATTAGGTGTTTCATTATATGTATTTAGATCTTTTAAGTACCAAAGCACTCATTGCTTACAAGCAAGCCAATAATAGTGAAACAATACCTGGGGAGGATTTGATATCCCACATTCTCACTAAAAATTCCAAACTTGATGGGTAGCTCCTGGCTCAGAATGAGATAATTATATCGTATATCAGATTCCCTCTGATACCATTTTGTGTTGAAGAGGATCCTTCAGCAGTACAAGCTCTTTGTATTGAGGTTGAAGTTCTAATTTGCTGAGTAACTTGACACCAGCGTTTCATTTTTGTTGTTACATCCTTGTACTATTTCTATTAAATAATTGATTTTTATGATTGTATGTATTGTTGTTAGAACTTGGTTAGAGTTGAATTTTAAACAGCAGTGCTTATTTATATTTTTAGTAAAACAATTTCTCCTCTGATGTTACAACTTTCTTTTTGCAATATCTATAATTAGAAATACTTATACATATATTTGAAGTCATTTATTAATATGATACAAAGAACATTATAATGTCATTATTTATGATATTTATTTTATTGTAATTAAGGTAATAATGCATTAATTGATATTATTGCAAAAAAAAAAAAGCTAATGTTTTAATATATTTTCTAGATACTTATTTCATACATATAACCGTACCTGATTTGAATAAAAGTAGGGATGGAGTTTGATTGGTATCAATGTACATATATATGTATGTATTGTATACATATTTTTAAAAGAAAACTAAGAGAGGTAGTAATGTAATTATGTCATTAAGGTAAGTGGTAATTAAGATTCAAAAAAGGCCAAGTATATAATTAAATTTCATATTTTCTTTCCCAATCCTAATAATATGTTGAGATAAATTTGTGTTTATATAGACAGGTGTTAAAAAAAATAAAAAATAAAATGAAGCAAATTCAAAAAATATAAACATCATTCATAATTTATGGATATTTTTATACGCAGCAAATTGTATGAGTCTATGCTTCATGATAATTATAATATTTATTTTTTTCTATTCTAATAATTTAAAGGAAAAATGATTTCATCTTTATCTGAACAATTGGCTTAAACACAAAACTTACCCTGTTTATACATACAAAATGACATTATCACTAATAGGTTCTATTGAATTAAAAAATTACTTACATACATGAAGAGATTAGAGTAAGATTGATGTGTCGGTGAACCAATGAAATGGGCCGGTCTTATGGTATTACGAGTATAAATTAATTTCTCTATCGGCTAACGATGCCGATAATTAATGATATTTTATTTGCCTTAAAATGGCGTTTATTTTTGGAAAGTTATTTCACACTTAATTAATCTGTTGATTAATCATTTTGATTACAATCAATGTAATTTAAGATATGTGTGACATTACTTTTAACTGTCATACTTTTCATAATTTTTTTTTTAATTAATGATCATTTATTTTTTTAAAAATAGGTATAAATTTGCATACCACTATGTGTGGTCACATCAGGCAACCTTTAAAAAAAGCTGAATCCATAACATAAAAAATAAATCGTTTTTTTTATTTTTTGAAGAATATTCATATTATCGCAAAACAAATTTGCAGAGGATGCTTCGCATATATCTTGATTCATTATTTTTACTATATAGTAATTTGAAAATTTTAATAAAAATCATCCAAAAATCGGCTTTGTTAACCTCTAAATCGACTAAAAAAGGTCCATATTGGTTTAACAATTGGTAGAAGCAGTAGATTTCTAATAATACTATGAGCAAACAGTACCGGGAAATTTGAATTTTTTTGGGATTCTAATACAAATAAATGTATTTTTAAGTTGGCACTACTGTCATTTGCATTTGTGCTAAATTGCACGTCAAAATATTCATTATTGTTTAAGATACGTGTCCTTTTGTCGATAGCTAAAATCGAATTTTTCGTTTTTTAAAATATCTGAAAGATGATTAAAGTGCAATTTAGAGAAATATTATTGAAACACAAAAAATCTAAATAAACATTCCAGACTGTATCCTTTTAAAACTTTGAGACTTCGTGGTTTATTTCTCAAGATACATCACATATTACTCAAAAAACGGACCATCCGATTTTTAATTTTAATAGCATATCTAAACTCAATAATTATTGAATTAATAAAAAAATTTTTAACTGTTTTGAAAGTTGACAAAAATGTTGGAACATGTGCATTGCATGGGGGGGGGGGGGGAGGTAGACTACTTATGAGAGGGGGGGGGGGAGTGAAATGATTTTTGATGATTAAATAAATATTTTTTGATTTCCAATATTTTTTACCCATTGTAGAGTATGCCAAAGCGACGAAGACAATATTTAGAGCTGGCATTTTCTGTAATATACAAGTGTCTGTACTTGTTTCAATGATGTTATCATTACTGAGATTTGGAAACCTATAGACCAGTCAGCCAATTGTTTTTAGGTCTTTTTAAAAGGTTTTAACTGTTCTATATTAAAAAAATATCCTTCTAAATGTGAATTCACATATCTGACGACCATTTACATGTCACTACGTGATTAAAAATGGAGAATTTATTGCTAAGAACTCTCCATAATATGATCTTCAAAACCTCAATATTTCTCTTTATCAAAATGAAGAGGTTTTGTGGCATGATACTTTTTCTTGTTAGGAGGAAATAAAATGGATACATAAATTTAAGCTCTAGATATTTCATCAATAGAGTAATGAAAAAAAGGCATTCCTCTACTAGAAAGTGTGTAAAAACCAAATACCAACTACCCCAAGGGCAATTATGTCTTCCAACAAGACTCTGCCCCTGGTCATAAGGCCAAGAAAACTCAAAAGTGGTGCAAGGACAATTTGGCGGATTTTTGGCCTTGGTCAATGTGACCTCCATCATCACCAGACTACAATCCTCTTGACTGTGGGATATGGTGTGCCATTGAGAGGAAACCTGTGCCACCCTTCATGCAAATGTAGATCCCCCAAAGGACGCCGTGGAGAAGGAATGGGCTGACATTTCGGAGAACTTTTTAATGAGAACCTGCAAAGCCTTCAGGCCTAGGATCGAGACTAAGGACGCCTACTTTGAGATTTAATTGTGTATATATTGCATAATAAATATATGAAGTTTTATTTTCCTATTACTTGTACTTGTTGAGAATCTTGATAAAGTCGTGCTTGGTAAAATTCGTTCACGATTCACTGTGACACACTGTATATATATATATATATATATATATATATATATATATATATATAGTCCTAAGAAAGTATGTAATTGTACCCCTGGGTCTGAGTCTACTAAGGATGATGTATATAATTCTAAATTTTAATTTTATTAGTTGGTTAATTATTGAAGACCTAGCAAACAAATCATACATACTTATATTTTTGGAGAGCAAGGCCATTTTTTTTAAATGGCTATTTTATAAGTATATTTTTGCAAATATTATTAAAAAAGTTATTTTCATTTTGGAGAAGTTAGATAATGTCATTGACCAAATATAGATTATTTGATTAAAATTCTAAATAAATAATATTAAGAATACTACATACAAATGTACTTTGTACATAAATATAACATTTTTATTATACAAAATGTTTAAAAGTTGCTTCCTTAATCAACAGAGATTCAAAGTAACGTCATGATTTTGAAATAAAATAAAAATAAAAAATAACTTATAAAAACTTTATTTTCCAAATAAAATACCTACTTAAATGCAACACCTGAAAAGGGAGACTTTGACGTTAATGAAAAGGAATACATAAAAGCACTATATACTTAATTTACTAATGAATATAAAATTTTAAATATCCATAAGGTTTTTGTTTTTGTTTTTAGAAAAAAGATCCATTAAGTCAAAGAGTAGTGATGTGGTTCTAGAGAATCATTTTTGAAGGTTTTTTTTTTCTGTTTCAGTTTTGAAGAATCTTAGTTTTTGCCTTGCCTTGCTTTGGACTCCTCCGATGTCTTGGAGTCAAGACTACGGTTATAGTACTAGTCAAATTGAAAATGTCATTTTCTAAAAACACAAATAATAATTACATAACATATATATATATATATTTATAAAAAAACAATATTTCCTGATCGTCTCAATCCCTTAAAATCTTGATATCGAGTAAGGATGTGTTCTTGACCGCAACACTGGGTCATAGTAAAGACTTTCGACACTAGGGATATCACAAATTCTAACCTTGTAGCAGAAGGCGAATCCTTGTTCGAGCGTTCATGTGTCGTGGGGGATATATTTTTTTTTTGACAAAGGTCACTCTTATGATCCGGTGCAGAATATATGAATAATACCGCCGTTAGACACTAAAAAACGATAAACGAACACACAAATATATTTTTTTAAACCAGCTGTCTTATGGTCATTATGATACGCAAATGACCACAATAGGAAATTGTATAAGCATCACCAAACTTAATTTACGTACTTTTTTCCCTTTATTTTGAAATCCATTTGTTCATTTTGCTTAATGACTAAATTTAACAACAACTATGCCTCAAAGGAGGCGTCTCTTTTGGTTTGTTATGCAATCTGTGACGTCAGTTAATATAGGTTATAAATCTGAAGACCTGAAACGTCACAGAAAATGAAAGATTTTTTACCACCTTATAAGAAACAGGGCATAGTTATCGGTGATTCCTATTTTGACGTTACATGAAGAGGGTTCTACTCGTAACCCTTTCACAAGCTGTAGAGCTTGCATCCAAAAACCTTGAGGGACTTTATTAACAAATTATTTAATAAATGATATATAATCACAAATATAGCCTTTTTTAAAATTTTTTTTGTAGTACATTTCAATGTGTTGATGGCAGTTCCATGTCCTTCAAAGTTAGTTACACAAACCTTTACATACATAATAAACAAGAGAACTTTGATGATGATTAAGATATCGTATTCAACACAATACATACACATAATTCCCGCCCCCCTCATAAATATCCATGTCCATATAGGTGGAAACGATGTTCATTTGAAGGTGTATATACATATACAAAGCACTGCTACCATTAAATATACCCATACCAAAGTGGTTTACCCACTTTTTTTCTCTTTGGATATTTTTGAGTGTACATACATACTATGTGAACGACAAATATGGAAAAAATAATAAAAAATGACTCCTAGAGGTAGATAAATTATTTAGATAGGTAAACGGTCACTAATGACGTATAATGATACATTTATTTTAAAATTTGCTATTTTCCTAAAAACATAAATATTTATTTTTTTGGATTTGTATAATTAAAGAGAAGAATAAAAAAAATTATTTTGTTCAATTCTTTATTCCTATATATTGTATACCTTTTGGGAAGTTGATCCCATTGTATCTTGTACAACAAGAAAATGATAAAAATTACAATATTTATTTTTCACATAACACATTATTTAATCATAAACTCATTTTTGGATAACAGAATGTTGCTATCATTTATTTGAAGTTACTTACTCATTATGTATTTATGAGTGAAATAATCGTGGACTCTTATAAATCATCACAGAATAGATATCACTTGGTGATTGTCATCAAAAAGATTTAAAATTACAACCTCGATATATTAACCATCTAATAGAATTCAAATCATTTTTTTTATACTCATCACAAGTATTGTCACAGATCCTTCATTTAAAGTTGATTAAACTGGCTAATTATAAACTGATAGGTAGTTGGCCAAATTTGCCAATATTTAATTTCCCTAAAAAAAGATCTAATTTTTTTTAATAAAAAATGAGTTCAACATTTTATTTTTACAAAACATGAGATTAAAAGTTTTTATTTACTTAACTATTGGCAGCCAAAATTTGACCAATGTGGCAATTACTGAAAGTTATTTTACCTTTCATTTATATTTTAGTCACCGATAGTAACCAATGTATTTGAAGCTATGTGACATCACTTTTAACTATCATTGAGTATTTACAAAATTAAAAATTATCATAAAATCTTATGTATGTCCACATTGACCATCAATGAAATAAAACTGAATCTGCACTTTGAAAATTCTAAAAAGAAAAATTATTTTACTTTTCAAAGATTTTGGCAGATAATTCATATGCTTTACTACGGTGATGGGAAAAATCATGCAGTGACTGAAGTGTCCATATTTGGGTTTTTGCGTTATTATTATGACTTGAATCTCAAGACTTAATTTGATAAGGGGGGGGGGGGGAATTGACCGATTAATCAGTTTTTTTACCCCAAAATAATCGATTTCAATCTCGAAAAATCAATGTCAGTCGAGCCTAAAGTGCTTCATCTCATATTTTTGAATGTAATCTGTAACTTGTACATAACATATATATATATATATATGTTATATATTTATAGAACGTATTACTATTTTTTTTTTATTTTTTGCATTTAGGTTAAGCAAACGATAAAGCTACTCACATTTACTTTTCATATCATAGAAGAGGGCCTCAAGGGCCAATAAAGTTGCCTTTTTCAATTGTAATTTATTATACATGTACATTACATTATTTATGCACATATATTCGAAATACAGTGGTACTTTGAGATACGAGTGATTCAAGATACACGCATTTACCTTGTTTATTATGACTGAGATGCAATCTTATGTCTAGGGAAGGTTTTTTGCCTTAATATAAGCCTACGAACAACTATATTTGAAACTCGAGTAAATTGGTAAAATTTGAACATTTTTACAAATTCAGGGATCTTGGAATAGGGGGGGGGGCCAGGGGGCCATAGCCACCCCCCCCCCCACTTTTTAAGAACTTAAATCAAATTTGAAATTAATTGTAAATTTGTTTGTTTGTTTTTAAATCCATAGCCACCATTAGAAGCTCTTTTTAAGATGCACAGCCCTCGTCATTTTTACTACAAGAATAGAAAATTTTCTTTAAAAAAACATATTATGTATGAAGCCCAAATGTCAGTTCAAGACAGTAAGACGCCACTTTTTGATACAAATAATACAAAATAAACAGAAAAATAGCACAAATGAGCTTTTTGTTCCCATCAGTGAACCGACCTATAAGGCAGGGGTTTTCAATAGTAAGTAATTTGGTCCAAATTATGATCCGTCTGGTGGAACAATAAGGGGAAAAATCCTTTAATTTTTGGGTTTTCCATTCTTGATAAAAATTATGATGTTCACCATTCGCTTTCATACATATTTTTAGTAGCTGTCACCAAAACTTATCTGCACGCAAGATACCAAAGCTTTGCAAATCTCATTTCATATTTTGGGAGGAAGGAGGAGGGTCAATAAAGTTAGGCAATAATAAAAGTAAAATTAAAAAAAAAAAAAAAATTCCCGTTTATTTTTTGTTTGAAAAGGGGAATTTAAATTCTTGTCTTTTTTTATTATTTTATACTGCATAGATAATGTGGACCGTGCATAATTCATTCATGGGTAGGATTTGCCTCGCAGGCTACCTATTTAGGGGAGCCTCTCGTCAAAGGTTTCTTGATGTGAAAATAATTTATGACACAAAAGGGTTAAAAATTTCCATTAAACACATTTTAAACAAGTTTTGAATATTTGGATTATACTTAACGAATCTATCGATCACGTTAGTAAGTACTTTTCTATCCAGCTACATACTAATTAGAGATTGATTAATTCAATTGAAAATAAATAAATAAAAGAATGAGATAAAATTATTTTTATGATACAAACGTTCTATGGAAAAAATCAAACTCTTTGTGTATATCTTTATACCAAATTGTGGAAGAGCTTCGATTCTTATCGTATACATATAGAGAAATAAAATTCTTTTTTCTTTTTTTTTTTTGGCTTAGATTATTTTCATACCTATTTAAAGAATTATACACATGGGTCATTCCACCTCAAAACATTTGATTGTTTACACCACAAAATCTCTGATTTTGATGGAATTTAATATACATGATTTAATTTTTTACCTACAAACACGAAATCTAATTTATTTTTGCCAAATGAATAATCGGTTCCCATATTAAGAACGTATTTTTTTTTCTTCAAGTGGTTACTATCAAAATCAGAATGCACATCAAATTTCAAACGTCCATATTTCCTAAACTGATGGTGCAATCAGAATAATTAATGTTTTTTTGTAAAGTAAAAATATTTAAGTTTTTTTTTTTTTTTCAATTCAATGTACCTATTCATTAAGAGTAGTTTATGAGCCCTAACTTTATTCTTTGATATTTGAACTTGATTTTGATCTCGTAGGGACAAAATGTAACATGTTCAAAGTTGACTTAAATTGTAATTCTGTTTTTAAAGCAACAAGTTATTTAAAAATAGTCAATTTTGACCCAATAGGAACTCTTTTTTTCAATTTTAAATGGCCAATATTAAATCAAAAAATGGTTTGAAAGATCTCATGAAAGGTATGTATAAATTTGATTGTTTTGAACACAAAATTGAGTTATAATTATAATGGAAACAAGTGTGGCTCAGTGTAAGTTTGTCTGTGTAACTTGACTGGTTACTTACAACAATCCTGAATTTTTCACAAGATTAAGGGTCAGAAGTGATCTAAAGTGGGCGATTTATATATCTTAATACTTTAATAAAACCTGTTAATTTAGGTTATAAAACAAAAAATGTTGACTGTTCAAAATGAAAGTAAATTTATTTATTTTACTTTTGAGGGTTAATAGGCCTCAAGAAAGCCACTAAAGAGCCAAGTATTAAGTGTACTCCTTTGAAACTATAGCTTTAATTTTGATTAAACATGGTAACATGGTATTGTGGGGTAGTATTCTCAAATTTGTTTAATTAGAAGAATGATTTTGATTTTTGTAAGCTCAACCTTCCTCCTTGCTTTAGTCACTCTTTTAAAAAGACAAACAGTTCAAACTTCTTGCAAATAACCAAGCTGATGGAATTTCAGTCAGTATTTCATAGTTTGAGAAGGCTGGACTTAGTGATAAGTATTTAAGAGTTAAAGACTTTGCATTGCTGTGATAAATAAGGCTCTTAATCATTCGTAACATTATAAAAACTATATAAATATCTGTGTACAAGATAGGATTTTATGTAATTTGCTCACCTTATGACGTTTTATTTAATTGTACTTAGCACAACAGATAACTTTATTATAGTGTGCTATAATTATTTTATTTTGATTTATTAATATTATTTATTATCGAGACATTGATCCATGGGTACTTGAATTTTTACATGTACCATGGATTACATACATATCATTATAACAATTATAATTAGAAAAGCCAATAATTACACACTTAACATATCAAAGATCTTATCAAGTTTTATTCGGTGTCAAAGCTAATCTGCAAATATTTCATTTAAAATACTTGAATTTTTGCAATTTGTACAGTCTGCTCATACTTAGTAAAAGCTACAACAATTGTGAAATTTCAATTTGTAGACAAGAACATAACGTACAGGGATCCACAATTTTAAAAAACTTTACTTTTCATCAACTGAATTTTTTTTTGAAATTAGGAACACATATAATTATTTTCCCCTCCTCTTATGGATGTAACTTTTATTTATCATTTTTAACTTTTTTTTTAACAAACAAACAAAAAACGCACCTTTCATCTTACTTAATGATCATTATTGCAAATTCACGCTATTCTACTTTTCATAATTAGTTTTTTTTTTAAAAAACCCTTTCTCCTTAGAGAAAAAAGAATCAAGAAAGAAATAATAATAATAAGAAGAAAAAAACAAAACGCTCCATTAATTTCTTAACTTTCCTTTTAAACTTTTTACTTTTTTTTTTTAGGTATGTACTCATATAAATACATACATTCTACCTATGTTTGTACTTTTTTTTTTATAAAAATTGAGATTGCATTTGAAATTTATATTTGTACCTTTTCATAAACAGAAATTGCATAAACATATTTTACATCAGTATACTCATTTTATGTTTTTTTATAAACATATATGTACATACCTTATTTTCTGTACTACATAGATATGATTATTATCAGGATCACTATTAGTATCATTAGTATCTACATGGATAGGTAAAAAGGTGCATGATAATATCTTGATTATTCTACATAGAAGTTATGCATATATGTACATAGGCACTTGCATAAATAGACAAAATAAATAACGATGAACGGTGACTGATATGATATTTGTGTTTATTCTAACCTTTCTTTCTTTCTTTTTTTGTGGTTGAAAATAACTTAAAATGACTTCATTTTATATGCTAAGGAGGGTTTTTTGGTTTATCTACATACATATAAGGACTGTAAGTGTTAGATAAATTGTAGTTTTGAACGTTCTTGAACCTTACAACAAACTATGTACAATTTTTGTAGAATGTCTTTACTAATTATCCCTAATTTTTTCTTAAATAAGTACATATCTCTCCAATAAAATTCTCATAAAGGTAACCTTATAGTTACTTCCTTATCATAAAGTCGATTACGAGCCAGTATTATGCTAGATTCTGCTAGTTAAGTACGTTTTGAAGTTTTGTTGTTGTTTTTGTTGTTCTTGAGTCAATCAGAATTGCTTCTGAGTCATTTTTCGCGAATCTAGCTCAAGTTCTGAGTCTTTTCTTTTCAAGTTCATCATATTGAGTCGTAAGTGTTTTTATGTACTTTGAGTTTGAGTGGAGTTTAAAGTCAGAGTTTCATTCGACTTAAGTACTACTTGTGTCCGAGTTGCGGATACGAGATCCCAGTCGTATTCAGTTATTCTACGAATATTAAAGTTCCATTATATATGAGGATAAATGGTGAATAAATATTAATTATTGATAATTTGAAATAAAGAATGTTTGTGAGTCTGGAGTCTTATTTAAACTTGAGGTTTTTTAAAATTTGTTTCACAGTCTTTGAACTGGAGTTTTAGTCGAGTCGTGAGTTTGTTTTTTTCATTTGTAAAATCTTATAAGACTTATGTGTGACTCAGTTTTATTCAAAAGTATGAGTTACTGACCCTAAGTTATTGTATCTACGGAAGAAAAGTATAAATATATAAATAGTCTCTGCACGCGACGTCCCCATCGTGCAAGTGGGTCATCTTGGGGGCTAAACAATCAAATTTTATATGAGTAAAAATTAAGGCAAATATTAATTTATTGCCTTGAATATGGATGACACAATGTGACAAACTCATAAAAGGACTTAAAACTTTATTATATACCAAAAATATCACTCTCTTTATTGTAATTATCTCAAATTCAAATAATAATTGTTATAAATATGATACTCTATCATTGTACATTCAAATTTGCATAAAGTAGCCAATTGATAAATTATTAGTTTTGCGAAGATAAAATATTTTTTTCTTCAATTATCCTACTTTTCCTGTCTCTGTTTGAATCAAAACAAATTTAATTATAAAATTATGGCCAATAATAGGGTTTTAAATATTTTCCTTCCTCTTTGGCATCAAATTGTATTCAACATATTTTTTTTGTGTTGTTTTTTTTCATTTGTAAAGCTATTTAATGAAGTTTTATTTTCTGAATTTGTTTTTAATTCGTCCCTCCAATTTGATAAATATATCAACTTTATGTACATATATCCCAAACATCGTTGGATTTATGATGCAATTTGTGACGTCAGTGAAACAATTCTATTTAAATAAAGAAATTATGCTATGAAACAACACAATATATTGCTCATTTTTTGTATAAATAAGCCCCTTCTCAATCTTTAAAATTATTTATAGAAAATAAAGTTGCTTTTTTTTCTTCTTTTTTTTTTATTTTAATACCTCGAACACAAGCTATACGACTTCTACTGTAACTATAATGAATTGTGCACCATCTATTCTCGTAGGTGAATGGACATATGTACAACATATCTATTTATTGAACAATGGAAGGGGGTAAGCGGAGTAAATCCATCAGATAACAGAGGGTTATTCTCCTCCATTGATGAATTATTATTTGCTCAAAAATAAGAAAGATGAAATAAATAGATATATATATATGTATAGATAGATAATAAAAAAAGGTGAAATTCTATCTATAGAAACGTTCATGATTACACAAAAAAAAAAAAAATAACTTAAAGGTGGACTCATATGGATTTTGGGCTATGTTTACCTTTAACACTCCACTGATTCCTTGTTGATGAGGATTTCAAATCTCTATGTATACGAACATAATTATTTAAGGTGTTGAATCATTTTTCTACGATGGTTATATTAATTGATATTTGTAACTCATTTATTTTTTGGATACATATATTTTTATGAAACACAAAGATAGCAATAACAATAGAAATCCCTTCAGAGCGACTGCCTTAGTTTTACAGCCGCATGGAGATATTTAAAGGTGTTTTTTTTTTACAAAGATAAGGAAAGGGTTGGTTAATAACTTTAAAATAATTTGTCTTTTAAAAGTCATTTAAACATTGTGCATAGGGCTGGAAATGTATGTATATAGATTTGAAGATCCAGACACAAGGGATACCAATCATCCCTATTTTAAAATAAGTTAAACAAAAAATATGTTACAAGAAAATGAATAGATATTGTAAAAAATTAATTCCAAGAAGCATCAAGAATCCAAATAACATTTGCTCAGAGAAGTGAAAATATTTTCGATTCAAAAGTATTTAATAAAATAAATTGTTATTCAGATTGAAAAAAATCATACCTATTCATAGAAGTTAATTAATTAAATTATCACCTGTAATGGGATTTACAAAAATGGTGCAAGAACTTGCAATATATTCATTTGTTTTTGTTTTATTACATATTAAGTATTTTAATTGAAATGCTCAATTGACTTCAAAGGGATTTTTATGAAATGTTTAGATCTCCCTTCTTATACAGAGTGCCATATGTTTCAAAATGAGTTGGAAACTCAAAATTGAGTAAGAATAAGGTTTCATAATTAACTCGAGATTTTAGACTCGATTCGAAGTCAAAAGACTCACGACTCAACTTGAACTCAAAGTTAAAAACTTATAATACAACTCAGGATAAAAGTTAAATAATTCAAACTTAAATCAGGTTTGAGTCTTGAAACTCTAGCAAAAACTACCCCTTTTTTTCAATAACTATTATTTGTGTTATTTAAGCAACATTAGTCATTTCATTAGATTGAATTTTAATCATGATGGGTGAATCAGAGTTGGGAACTGAAACGGACTTGAGTTTCTTTTAAGTTACATACAATTGCAGCTTCAAATTCGATCCCGACTCGAAATGACTCGTCAACAGCTCTAGTCTTTTTATTTTAAGCATTTTTTGTAAAACAACTACTGTAGACCAGTGTTTCCCAATTGGGAGGTTGTGGACCTTTTATATATGGGTTTGAGCTGTTCAAAAATGAAAATAATCATTGAGTTCCATCTCCATGATGAAGGACTAACTCTACCGTGGTTATAGAGAATTAATGATTTTTTAAAGGCATTCACTCTTTAAAAACAAACTACATGGATTTTACTATCAGATTGATACCAACAAAATATAGAAATTCCAAATGTCAAAACTGACCGAAAGTCGGTCGATCTCTTAACAAAATACTTCACTTTTTCTTGGATTGAAGGACAATAAAATTGGATCATTGGAAAATAATCATTGAAAAATGTAGCTTTTACTGCAAGACCAGTTGAGAATCCCTGTTGTAGATGCCTTCAGCAATGAGTCTAAATATAATTTATATTTTTATAAATACTTGCAATTGGCTACCCTAGTTAGATGGAAGAAGGAACTGATTTTAAAGCGGTTATTTTACCTATTTTGTTCACTATATTAGACTTAAATGAAATCATGTCTTGAGATATGCTCATTCAAGGCCATACTTAAGTTATCCTTATAAACAAGGATATAAATACAAAATGATGTAAATAAGGAACAAAGCCTTTCAAGCCATGACCAAAAGGAATTCAATAGATCTCATTTTTCTTCATTTCTTTGTTTTAGTACACTTTTTGAATGGGCTTTATTACATTAAAAAAATAAAAAATAGGAAGCAGCAGAGTTACATATATGTACCTATATGTTTATGGCCTTAGAATATTTTGTCCTATACTTTGATTCAATTGTCCAAATATATATATATAAATACATATATATCTTTAACACTATGTGTGTTGTGACATTGAATTTATTTGCTTGCTTCCTAATATATGAAGGATTTTCTAAAGAAAATATGTATTAAACATTTATATATGTTGTATACAAGTTTAGATTTTGTACAAGTTGCAATCAAAAAACGGCATGAAACATCTTAAATGATGACTTTAGGGGTTATTATTTGCAATAAGCTAAATAAAATGACTAAAAGTGTGTAATTTTTTGATTTTGTTGATGGTAATTACTTAACTATTTAAGTATTCTGTGGTATATTACAAATTGTAATCATTACAAAATCCCAACTTGTACAGAGTATGTCACTATGAAAAATCATTTCACAATCATGAGGATAATGAATTAATGATTTAATATGTTTTTTATTACAAACCTACTTATTTGTATATTAGTATACATATGTTCAAATACAACTCGGAAATGGTTTGAATTAGAGTTTCCGTCAGGGTCATACATATATGCCTATGAAGGTATGTATAGCTTAGGTATGGGAAAATCTTATATTTGTAAGTCACTTTAATGAGAGACTTATGGCATGTATGTAACTAGGTATCTGTCTATTTATTTTAATTCATTCATTTGAAACGCTTTCACCTCATTTTCCAAGACGTTTGAGGCCTCTTGCTTAATATGGGTATATATGTATACCTATAGAGTTGTAATAAGTACTAACTAATACACCATAAAGTGTGTAAAAGATTGCCTGACAAGGAATAAAAAAGACTGCATGGAAATTGCATGTCTTTTTCTAATAGACGTAACGTCTAACAAAAGTATCATTATACTAATATTAAAGGTCTAATTATGTTAGTAAAGGTATGGATTTATAGAGAAGTCGGATAAGAGGATTAGCCAATTTTGCTCAAGATATGGAATATACCTATGCATGTAAAACATTTTAATTTGATTATTTTGTTTTATACTTCCTTATATATCTAGTTTCATTTTATTATGTAATTTTATAAATTGGAAGATATAGCATATGAAACACCGACCATATGCTCAGTTGATTACAAATTTTGTGGGGGCTATGAGACGACTTTTTATTCCGCTAGAGGTGCCGAAGGTGCTATTAATTACTCAATAACTACTTTCATGAATCAAATAGGGTGTGAGCATTGTTCACTCGTTTGTAAACAGTGTAAATTTGTGCCATCTTGGGGCTATGAATGTTTTGTTAGTTCCCTCATGCCTAAAGATCTGAAAATTGCAAGAATTCCGAGTAGCTACAACTTCTCATAGTGCATGTCTGTTGGCAAGTGTTGTTTTATTAATTAGTCTTCCATATTTCGGAGATTTAAATGTCCTTTGCATGCTCAGATGATGCAGAATGCCTTTACCATACTCTTCATGACCTAATCTCAGATGTGGTTTTTACACACACCGGGCCATACACGTGTAATTTTAACTAGGTGACTTCTGCAAAGGGAGTTTAGAAATTGTATATGTATTTGTGTATGTAACATAACTATAAATGCATGCATTTACCTCAAAAGCAACATCTTACAGCATGATTTTTTCCCTCCTCTCCTAGCCATGAAGATCTTACCAAGCTGAGAGTTCCGTTTCACTAATTCCCTTTTTATATTTTATATTCATGAGGACATGAGCTCTCCATTAGGTTTGAGATATTCTGATTCGAGTTATCTAACATGTAGGTACAATATCTACATAGCTACATATATATATATGGGTATTTAAAGAAAGTAAATTAAATTTGCAATTTGATGAGAATAGGATTGCAATAGTCATAGTAATATATATATATATATAGACCGACCTTCACATGACATGTATAATATAAAAAATAAGGAGGGGGGGGGGAATAATATGGTGCTATTGTTTAATATCGTGTTTGATACAAATGTATTTTTATTTGATAAATGCACTCCAGCCTCAGTACCTCTCTCTCTCTCAAAAAAAAAAAAAATACCTTCATCATCAACACAAAGAAGTTATTACTTCAAATTACCGAATAAAGTTCTTCTTTTTTTCTTTTGCCTCAATGTAATTTTGAAGTATCTACATGGATACATTGAAAGAGGCCCAAAAAAGTACCTATATACCTATATAATAAGTACAATTACAAATTTTGTGCCTAATAAGTATCTACATGGGTATACTTACATAATTGTGAAACGTCCTGATAAATAAGAAAAATAAAAACAAAAGAACAGAAACTAAGTTGATCGGCATACTAACATTTAAACACTGTTATTTATTCATACTCTTGTTTTGTTATTTGACATTTGAAAAACATTTTCATAAATTGTTTTATTTTGTTTGCTTGTTTGTTTGAAAAAAGGAAAAGGTGTTTTGTTATAAATAATTAATGAGTTAATTAAATATGCAATAAAGAAATTAATTTTTATGTATGTATATATGAATACACAGTGACGTTTTGACTGCTCAAATAGAATTACTTTGTGTTTACATAATATGTGTGTATTTGAAGTATATGTTTCATGGACTAGTTATGTATATATATATATATATATATATATATAATGTGTAGCAACTTATTCATTTTATTCCATTCAAGTTAGTGAAATTCATGGTGAAAATAAGGGTAAGGGAGACCAGGAAGCGTTGCAATACTTTTTTTTTTTTTGGGACTACCTTTTGGTGTTTTTTTCTTTCATAATGTTGTAATTTGTCTTTGATATATACGTGCATATAGGGAATTTTAATGGATCAGAACACTTGGTCAAATAGATCCCTTATAACTACATTAAATTTCGATCAATAACATTTGTTTGTAAAATGATAATGTATTGCTTAATGGCATTCACTTATGAAACTATTAAAACTAAATTAATTATGGCTACATTTACACAGTCATTTACAACTTTGCAATCATTTCATTGTAATAAAAGTTTTTTAACATGAAATTGAATTATTCTTGTCTCAGTTTCATGTTCAGCGAAAGAGCACTCCCAATTGTAGGGGGTAAAACAAAGTCAAAAGGGGCTTCTTTTAGGTTTTTTAGAAGTATTTTTAAAATAAAAAAGCTAACAGTTCCTTTTTTAGAATAAGGTAGAGGGGTGAAGATGATCAAATATAATTTGAGTAAAGGAGGTACAAATCAAAAAGTTTGTAATGGGAAATTTATGGGCCTTTTGGGAGGAGCGATTAAAGCAAATAACCTATCTACCAATCACAGACCACATTGAAAAAGAGTACGTGTAGTCTACATATAACAGCAGTGATTCTCAACCTTTTTTGCGGAACTACAAATATTTTTATTGAGGAAATTCATCGAAATACCATAAAATAATTGTTCCTTGATCATATGTTTTTGAGTCTTGTTTTTTTCCGTTTTCTGCAAAAAAAAAAAAAAAAAAAAATTCCCCTTCTCACATATTTTTGTAAAACATTTGACAGTTTTTCACGCCAGAGTATTGCTCCGCGTTGCAAAATACTGACCTAAAGACCTTCTTAACCAACTTTCTCACAGTTCAATGTATTTATTATGTAGCTTAACTACCAATAAGATAGCTAAATATGGCTAAAGGAGTTTTACAGACATACTTTAGACGTAAAAATGAATACAAATATATTTATGTTGATATCCAATTCCCACGACAGTGTTTGATTTCACAATGTGTTTTTTTTTTTCCTTCAAAAAATAAATGAAACATATAAGGTCATTTGTCAGTTAAGTTATTTGTTTATTTAACACATATTGATCTAATCTCAATAACTTCTACATAAATACATTTGTACATAACAAAACAATATCATTTTGTTGTTAGCCAGAGGTTATTTGTGTCTAATTTAAGGTTAAATAGATCGATTCTCTTTTGTAAATAAGGCAGATAAATATAGCACTCGTCTAAGTATCGATTTACATCGATCACATCCCTCCATAAACGACTGTTTTTTTTTTTGTTTTTTTTTTGTAGAGGGAGTGATACAGTACTTATGTACATATATATATATATATATATATGTATGTATGAAATTAAATGCCTCCGGTTACATCCTTGTATTTTGATAATGTTGTACCAACTATTAAATAAATACAAAATAGTTTTATTTTTGTAACGAGATAAAATATTTCGTATTTTTACTTCATAAATAATAATTATAGACTTTTTTACGAGGATATGTAAGTTAATAATAAAGTGAGTTTACCTTATGGGACCATGTGTTAGCTACGCCTTCATTCTTATACAATTTGAATGTTTATAATCACATACCTTATTAGCAAGGCGTAGTGAATACAATGGTCAATGATAATGCATTACTTAGAGTGCAAATGGTTCCTTTAAATTGAAATCAAGGACTGCTGTGTGTGTCTTATAAATTGGAATGAATACAATAAAACTGCATTACAGGGACTGAAAATTGATCCTTTAATGAATAGGGCTCTTCAATTATGTGGAAAACTTTATGAATAAGTGAAATATAGTTCCGTATGAAAAACCAAAAAAAAAAAAATTTCACTCTACAGTGTTTGTTTGCTAAATATTAATGTAACCAATCATGCCAAGAATTAACTTCATTGAATAATTAGCTAATCAAATATATACTTAGATTAGCTAACCAATCAAACCCATGTTCTATTTTACGTAATAAGTACATTATAGCTAGAATTGAAATATTTTTTAAAGTAGTTTATAATAGAATGAATAGTTTTATTTTTAATGGGTACAAGTGTGTCTGTGTGTATGTTTGTAGGTGTGCTTATAAACTAAATGTCCAATTTGAAGGAAACTTTACATAATGGTTTATAATCCCCTTGAGGCTGCCCTTTTTAATTTTGAACAAGTTTTGGGGGTCAGTAACACCCTTAAATGGTCGATTTATAAATCTCAATATTTCATAAAATAAGTGTACATTTGGCTGTATAATAATAACAAAGTTTGGCCGACTAAAATAAAAGTAAATTTAATTTACTTTTGAAGAAATATCGGCCTTAGAGAGACAACTAGAGGTCAAAATATTTTAACATTGCAAAAGTCATAAAATTATAAATTTTTATGAACAAAAGTTTCAATTCAATGTTCTTCCCATGCTTTGAGATGGAATTCACATACATAGATATCCCAATTTTTAAGTCTTTATGATCAAATTTTGAAGGAAAATGATTGAGTTTTTTTTTTTACATAATGTATGTGTACTCCTTGCTTTGTGGCTTTACTGTTGCTCTCTCATATTAATTTAGTCTAATGATAAATGATGCTATGAAGGTATCAATACTCCATTATCATATGAAGCAAGGAGTGAAAAAATTAATGAGTTGTAAATGCATTTTTTTTTGATAAGGTGATGCCCGAGTCGAGCGTGACCACTGGATGCAACCGTAAGATAGTAATTATTATAATAATAATAGTAATATTACCAATAACTTGAATTGGTATCAAGATAATACCATGAATCTCAACTGATCCTCATTGAACCTATTAGCTTCAAAAAGAAGGACATTATTTCGTGTTTCCTGATTCTTAGACAGTCTCCAATCTTTTTTTTACACCTGACGTCATTGGAATAAAAGCAACGACTTATTTAGAGAGGATGATATTGAGTAAACAAGGACCACTGATAAGAAATTAGTGTATTGCTTTATTTTACGTATTGACAACGTTTATTTAGCATCAGAAGATTTAATGAGATCAGACCCCTGTGTATGTGTCTTATGTACATGTAAATGTAAGGACTTCATCTTTTTTTTTTACAAATTTTTTATGACACATTGGAAAATGGTCTAATAAAATCTTTTAAACGGTAACTTTATTACTTGGAGGAGGCAAAGGAAATCACTTAGATGGATAAATGGAAGTGAGGAACTCAAAGGTGTGAAAATAAAGAGTAAAAGAGCTAAAAAATAAAAAAAACAATAATATATTTTAGCAATCAGATAAGAAATGGGAACAAAAAGATTTCTTATCAAATCCATTTTCAAAGAAAAAGAAAAAGATTAAAAAAATACGTTTTATCAAGTAATATCTAATATTAGACATCCTCTTAACCAATAAAATAACACGACAAAAATAGCCTCATCCTGGGTCGATATACATGCGTATTTCTCACGCATTAATATACATGCATACATCTCTAATTTCGACTCACATGAATTAATTTTTTTTGGAAAAAATTGAGTTAATTTTTTTAGTTGAATGGTTCATGTGTAATCGCAAAAATGCCCAAATTTAGTAGCAAATCCAAATACCTATAATAATTTAAAACAATAAAACATTAATGTCGGTAATGGAAAGTCTATTTGTAGTTTATCACGAGTTTAAATAGGATAAAAAAAGCCCTAAAAATCAATGGACTAATATCAAAAACATATATAATTTATGTGATGAGTTCTTACAAATTTTAAATTGCTTTAAAAGCCGATCATTTTATGTGTTGGTGAAGTCATTACTATCACTATTTGGCACACCTTTATATTTTGCTTATAAATAGAGCGTTTTCACATGACGTAATCATTCTGAAAGAACATTTAAAATCTCCGTTAATTTTCCATTCCTTCATTTCTAAATTCAGGAACTCTGATTCATACTCAAATAGAGTAGAATGCAGGGATGTATCCTACTTTCAGCGTGTATAAATATCTTTTCCCCATCTCCGAAATAAGTAGTAAAGATATGCATTATTCCTTGTTGTTTCGGATGTAGAAAAAGGTTGTGTCCGGATATCGCTTCTGTTGGGTAAACAATTGCATTAGCGATTTTTTGAAAATCTTGTTTGTCTTTACTTCTCAAAAACACTTTTTTTCCTGAGTTTTGATCCCTCAAAGTCTTGGACATATATTTACTAAGACAGTTTTGAAAACAGCACCCTTATGCATATCGTGACCATTCATCCACATACTCAACCGTTTTTCATTCGTAATAGATACAAAATGGTTGAATAAATATGTATATATTTCCTTTGTATAAAACAACATGGGGTTCCTACTTCTAAAAAGGTAGCATTTTAATAGAGTGATCATATTTTCATCATGATATCAACCAACATGAGAGTGTAGGCCGTTGTGTTTTTTTTTTGTAAAGCAAGAACGGATGATTTTTAATTCTCACATTGTATTATTTATCATCCGTGCCAATTAGGACTGTCAAGAATGGTTATAAATACTTTTGAACATAATAGCAAATGGTTGTAACTAGTTATATTTGATGTTATATAGTTGGACTGTTAAATAGAGTAACCCTATAATGAAAAAATAATACAAGATGCCTGAGGGGAAATATGCTTCAAGGAATAATTACTTCATGTTGTATATAGCTAGAGATAGGCAGATAAGATGAGGTTTATTAATATTAAGGGAAATAATTACTTATGAATAGGTATAATTATAATATATTTTACTTTCTAACAAATTTTATTTTGTAAAAAATTAAAATAAGATTTTATATATATAGAGAAAGAGCGTTTTCACTAGCGTCAGAGGTTGCATTAATATACCCAAAGTGACGCCTTCTTAGAAATATTTAGTAGCGAATCCAACTACCTATAATTTACAAAATTAATGTCGGTAATGGAAAATCTATTTGTAGTTTACCACGCGTATATATAGGACACAAGAGCCCAAGAAATCAATGGACTCATACCAGAAATATATATAACTGATATATATGTTGCTGAAACACCTAAATATTAAACAAAATGGACAAAATATATCTAGAAAACTACTATCTATTGGCTTTACAAACGAAATAAAATAAGCTCAACTATTTTGCATATTGAAACAAGATGACCAACTTCCAGACTGATGACGTCACGGGAAGACACTCTATAAAATATTCTTTTCATTTTGCGATGTACATATACAAGACTTTGTGAGGACACGGGATCTTGTAGTTATTTCTTACTTATTCATGTATATGTAGAATAAAAGGCCCATTACTTTTTAACTGTTTCCACTTAAGAAAAAACACAAATTAAAAACCTGTTGATTTTTTCCCGTCTTGTTCATAATTAATGATCTTACTAATTAACATGTTATAGCATTGAATTAATGATGCTTTAACCTGAATAATAAAACCCGTAATTGTATTTTCAACACATTTTAAGCTCTTTCATAATAAATATTGGCTATTTACATTTTATGGTTGTACATTAATTAAGAGAGGTCTATTATTTAAAAGAATGTAGTGAAGTATTAGGACTGAGGATTGTAGTCCTGTTGGATCCAGTTATAGATGTAATTCCTTTTTAATTTTATTTTTAAATCAAAAGAATCAATTCTTAATGACTTCATGAATAGTTTCTCCCATTATTTCCTCTGTATATGTACATAAATCTCAATTGCAGTTCTATGCACCAGAAATTGTCAAAATTTAGGGCGCAGAGGAATATAAATGCTAAACTTGTTTGTATGATTTGGGGGCAGATGCGCAAATTCTATCTGAAGGGAGGGGGGGGGGAACACTATTGTATGTAATTTAAATTTTGAAAATATTTATAATTGATATCGATCATTCTAATTTGAATTTTGCTGAAAAAGCTAATAAAACCGTTTACATCAACAATTGTTTTTGTTTTTCTATGTAATTTTCTAATAAATAAAAATGAGAATCATTTTTAATATGTTGTTGCAATTATACAAGATTAAAAATGTAGAAAGTTTAGTCATGGATCTATCCATGACCATGGATTAGTTTAAGCTAGTAAAAGAGGCATCTTATGATTTTATGTACATGCTTAATATAATTTTAGTTGAGTCTTATCAAGTCCAGTTTACCGGTACTATCGTATCAGTAGAGTGTCAGTCCTTAGAAAATCATCAAAATTGAATAATTTATAATTGAAATGAGGAAACAAATCCTATGCATGTCCTCATGAAGGTCCAGTGTTTCTTATATTTGTGCTCAGAAATGTACAATAAGACCAAACTGCGGTTCTTAGTCTTAAAATATAATTTACGTTATTTCTATTGAATCATAGAGAGTCAAGCATTGAACCGGTTTTCTTTTACCGAATCAGATCAAATGTAAAATATTGGAAATGCCACAAATACGTTTACCTCCTTAAAAAGAGGTTTTGAATGTTGAGCGTTTGAACTTGAAAATGATTTTGTTAAGAGCTGTAAGCAATTCCCTACTATGAACACGGTGTGATCTTCATTGTCAAACCTCTCAAACAAGGTGGGCACCCCTACGATACTTATTCATCCCTTAAATCACAGTGTGCTGACACACCAGCCCTGTTCTCAACCTTTCCTGAAAAAAAAAACCAGCCAAAGTAAGTTGATAGTTGACCAATTCCTAAAAAAAGTTTCTAGTTGAAAGAATCAACGTTTGTAACTATAAACAATTGAGGTATGAAGGTTTAAAAAATCGACAGCTCACAAAAGTACAGTGTATTTTTTTTATTATTAATAGGATAGCATCGTATTAAATGATAGCTGAAGACTTGGAGAGAATGGCTTAATTTCGGGACTTTTTTTTAAGGAAAGGTGTAGGGAGAAAGACATATGTACAATAAAGATCACACCGTGATAAACATAGCTACGTTAAAGGACTATGCATAATTTATACTATTTTTCGTGTAAACGATATGTAAAAATACATTTGTATTTCCGTTCTTATTAGTTATTTATTCGGATACCAAAAGGAAGGGAATCAAACTTTTTTTCTTTTTTTTTGTTTTCTTCTTCATTCCTCTTTATTTCAAGAGCATTTTTATTCACAACAACTCTTGTTAGACTTGCTCAGCTCTCCTTAAAAACTATGGTATAAAGAATTTTCTTTCCTTCTTACTTTTTTTTTTTCATCCACGTCTTTATACTTTTTTGATTGACGTTCCCTCTATATATGTACATACTTATATATGTATAATATATGTACTTTCCAAGAAACATCCTTAATTCTTACTCCCTCAGAATAAAAAAGGATCCTTAGGAATCGTTTTTCCTTATTCTTTTAGTATTATGTGTCAAAATAAATACATTTTATATTATATGTATTTATGTATAAAAGCAAGTAACCAGGTTGTGCTTTTTCTTCTTCCTCCCTCTCTCTCTCTATATATATAAATACATATTTATACCTATACATATATATATATATATATATATATATATATATATATGTATTTACAATTCACAAAATGTGCGGAATACGGACTTTATCCCAAGTCTTCTTTTTCTAACTAAAAGGGAATCTTGACTAGAAGTGAGTAGAATACGTAATTTCAATAAATCCGATCATTAATAATAATTGCTATAGGAATTTGTTAAAAAGACGTACATATACATACATACATACTAAATGTGTACATGACCAAATCGACAATCCATACACACATACAATGATATTCCTACATCACCAACCTAATTTGTTAGCTGTTGATTTGTATACTCTTGTCCCTGATTAGTGATGTCAGTGCTGTTGTCGTTGTTGTTAAGACCAAAGACCAAGGCTTTCAGTAAAACGAGACTAAGAGAATATAAAATTTGTTCCTTATTCTTTTCTTTTTTTTCAAAAGAAATTTTGAAATGAGTTCCTCTATGTCTTGACACTGAGACCAATTTATATAAACACACCTTGAAATGATGTAAACTTTGATTTTTTTAAAGCTCAAATTGAATATTGTAGAATAGTAAGTATATTTAAACTACTAATTAGAGAGTAGTCCAATTGTTGGAGAAGAAAAGAACCCAAACCTTTTCTTCTTCTTTTTTTGAAGGAAAGATTGAGAGATGCAATGAAGAGATTGTCATGTTTATGTACTAATTAGACCAAATCTGGCTCACACATAGATATTTCCATAGTCAACATAAAGGAGTCGCTGACGAATTAATGATAACACCTAAGATTGTAAAAAATTTGATTCGCGACTATGTCATTTACATAGATTACAAAATGTTTATTTATTTTTAATTTGGACAACTGATGATGCGTGATTGACAGAATGTTTCTTAACTTTAGTCACTCTTCCAAAAGACCTGATAATCAGATAACATATTTTTAGAGACTTTGGCTACTACAAATAAAATTTTGGGATCGTTTGCATTTTAAATCGGGAAGCCTTGACCTTTGGCGTTACCCCAGATTTAGATTTTTTTATCACTCACCCAAAATAATTATATTGTCGACTCTAAAATAATAGGACACTAATGCATCAACCACTGATCTTCTAGTAACTAGAAGCACATTGATAACTGTTTTGAAATTTGATGTTGTTTTTATTAATTAAATTGTTTTTAAGTAGAATGTACCTATTGTATGTATTTTGATATGATAATCCAGTGCTTCTCACACTTTTATATCCCAAGGTGCAATAATGATATACTCCAACCCATGAGGTGCATGGCAATAAATTTTTTTTTGCCCTTTGTACAACTACTATGAATAAAAGAAATCATAAATACTAACTTATATACTGAGATTTGCTATTCATATCCGTATATTTATTTTCAGGAATATAGGGAGCGCACATCAAATAGCTATGAGGTGCACTGTTTGGGACCACCGTTCTAAACAATTGGATTAATTCAATGAAAAAGCTTGTATGTAAGGTCAACTTTTTTAAATAAAGTCCAAGTAAAGACACTTAATTGATGAAATCACAATAATAACAATTGCCATGGAATGTTAGAAAATATATTGATAAGAGCCATGCATTGAGTCAATGTTGAACTTTGGAAGCTTTGCAATGGAGGGTTTATAGAGAGTTTTAAATTTAAATCATCCTTCTGGAAGTCGGACAACCAAATTTTATTAAAATCAAAACCTCCACTCCTATACAAAAGGTTATCCTTTTAGGAGAAAATTTATTCATTTTGCTTAATAATATATACGTACATGGAGTATCTCCAACATGGCGTCGCTCTTGGTTTATTATATAATCTGTGACGTTATCTAAAACATTCTATGTTTAAAGGAAGTTATTAATGGATTTTTCATAAAATCTGGGTTTTTTGTTTGGCTAATATCCTTCCTTCTACCAATATTGAATGAGGACACTCCTAGTCCTCCTGTTAAGTTTCTCCCATGATATTTTCTTACATTCTATATGTATGTACATACAAACTCGTGTGGGGAAAGGAAGAACGACTCAAATTTCCTTAGAGGTACTTACATATAAACACTTAGAATGATGAATCTCTCTCATTATCCAACTTTGTTAAAGGCAACAGAGAACCCTTTTTTTAATAGGGGTCGAACATACGTTATAAGGAATATGTACATAAATTATGTATATCCATATATGTGTATGGTATATGTATAATATAAACATCACCTAAATGTCGTGGGCGAGCCCTAAAGAAACTATTTTACTTTTTTTGAAAGGAGATGATGATGAGTTGTGTTCTATCCCGTGGTGATTTGCTCACTAAGGGGTGGAATATGGATTTCCATATTTTTATATTTTGAATCATTTCGTCTGTCTCCTGCTCTGTTGTATGTACATATGTATGTATATAATACATAAGTTAATGTCTTTCTTTTCCTACGTAGATTTCAATGGAATGTCTCGAATGAAAAAATGAGGTGTTCTCAATATATGTACATATATATGTACTTACAGTAGGTTCCCTTTACAACGAGAGCAAAGAGAATTAATTTCTACCTCATTAGAAATATATATCCATAGAACCAACATTATAATTATTTAGCCTACAGATTGTTAATACCAAAGAGTTCATTCTATATATAAAAAATTTTTGTCGAATGAAAATGGGGGAAAAACATTCAGTGTACATTGATTTGTATTTATGTTATATTGTGTCAAGAAGCAATATAGTCGAAGATCCGAATCAAGCCAACTTATGACATGTGACCGAAACACAAAATTCAAGCACTGTGGCAATGTTTTCTCTAAACATTTTACGTGGGTCTCCAAACATTTAAAGTGCGGAAACTGGCAAGTTCCAATCTCCTGTTCACTAAGTCGTGAGATTTAGCTTTTTGCTCACTACCATCATTTTCCCGTCACTCAATTTTCCTAATTCTTCAGCTCTCTCACTCTAACCAAACTCTATCTATCAGCGAATAATAGATAAACACAAAGGACTCTTAATATTACTTGTTACACGGCAAATTTCATTGAATCAGATCTCGTTAGAAATAGAATTAATTCTGCATGTTGTGTACAATTTGGTATTTTGCACAAATTATAACTTCTTCTCATTTTAAGATAACTGCTTCAGAATGTATTTGTGAAGAATATGATGGTTCAATGATTGAAATTTTATTAGATTTTTGATAAGTTAATTGAGTAATTTTGAACATTTCTGATTAAATTTGCTAACTAAAAAGTATTCTAAGTCACATTAGATCAGTGCTTGTCATTCTTTTTGATCTGTACCCCAATCCCCTTCAGATATAATTTGAGGACCTCATTTTACCAAAAGGAATTTTTATTTTTTTTTAAATTTAAATACTTTTATAAAATCTTTTTCATGCCCACTTAGGGTTGCTCTATGCCTCTTTCCCCTGTAATGGGGTGCAATACACTATGTAAGAAGCTCTGTATTAGATTAAATGCAATTGTTTAGAGTTCTATGGACAATAATTAAATGTATAATATAATTAGACATGTAAATTTAATGGGTCAAAATAAAAGTGTGACATCTATTAACAGTTGTCAATTAAAATGATATTTTAAATGGAACAAACTCGTCTTCCAAAGGTCGTTTACAAGGTACAGAGTAGCATTTAAAAAGTAGAAAGCATAGTTTGAAGCAAAGCAAAGTAATGCATTGTATTTATGTATTCAGACGGGAGAGGTAAACGGCCTTTGTACAAAGCAAATACAATTAGGCCATTCCGTCTCTTGTGGATATATTTATGATGATACAAATAATAATAATACTTTTTTTATGATTCTACAATTTTTTATTTATTTAGTAATTATTATTTTTAAATTATTTATTCTTGAATCTGTGAATAATATAATTGAATCACCAATAAATATCTTTCTTTTTCTTGAAAAAACAACAACATTCTTCTTTTGAGCAAGAGTCTCCTTTAGGGGGAATTCTGTGGGCGAATCCGCCCACTGAGACTTTAAAGTCATTATTAATTACTTCATATACATATTATGCTGGTAAACACGGAATAATATGTACATATATATATATATATATATATATATATATATATATATATATATATATATACATGTATGAATATAACTTGAAGGAGAAAAAGTGAAAATTGAGGAATGAACACGTGTTTTGGTTACTATTGAATTTATATATATATATATATTTGGCATCATATTTTATTCTTGCTTAAAGACTCATTTCCACCTTGTAAAGTGTCTATGGCAGTGGTTATTAACCTTTTCCGTGTAATTTACCCTTTCAATTGTTCCGTCATTTATACTTATACTAATATTGAGTCGATCAAAAAATATTCGTTCCAGTCTAGTCCGTTAATATGTTATGTTAATGTAGTTAATATGTGTTAGGAATAAGCTATTAAAAACTTTATCAGTGGAACCTATTTTTATCTATAAATTAGTCTATGTCAATCTCCTAAAATAGCAAAATTTACCCTTGGAAATAAATTAACCCCAAATTGAGTACCCTTAGTCTAGGGACATTGTTTGTAAGGACTCTGTATACCTGTGGTAATCAACCTATAATAATTATATAAAATGGAAAGTTTTTTTTAATTACAAAAATGATTGAATAATATATTATAATAATTAACACAAAAGAATCCCTCTATTAAAATAATAATTTCCCTCCATCGTTAAGTAACTTTTGTCTCATCAAAGCTTCTTATTTCTGAAGGATTATCCTTCAATCATATTTAAAAGGATTTAATAGGTGTCATATAATTAAAATTAATCAAAATGTCCTGTTTAGAAATAGGATTGAAAGCTCTTTCATTTGAAATTCAGTTTTTTAGAGTCTTATACTCATAAATATGTTTATTAATTTTCGGAAAGAAAAGAATTGAATTTATTTCTAAATAACAGAGCTACGCTATAAAACAGAGTTGAATCGTCACTACTTAAATACAGTTCGTTCCCAACCCTTTAAGAGCTTTTTTGTTTTTTTTTCAAATAA
The DNA here is from genome assembly GCA_963680855.1 of Lepeophtheirus nordmannii. Classification (NCBI taxonomy): domain Eukaryota; kingdom Metazoa; phylum Arthropoda; class Copepoda; order Siphonostomatoida; family Caligidae; genus Lepeophtheirus; species Lepeophtheirus nordmannii. The sequence continues at coordinate 16,872,020 of OY804525.1, read as the reverse complement.
CTGTATGTATATTATGTACTTATAATTATCATTTTTATAATCTACGTTTCATATTCACATTAATTAATTATTATACTTATATATTTCTTGTTAAAACGTTTGATAACAATAAAGAACTCATTCCTTTCCTAGGAACTGTGCACACAATATATCAATTAAAATTGAGTTTACATAGTTTGATCATGGGAATTACACTGCAATTCTTTATTTAGCCTTTTATCAGATTAAAGTGGACTCAACTTTTTTGGGATGACTCAGTACTTTAATTTTGAACCAAATTTAAGGGGAGTTTAAATTAGAGCACTTCTCTTCAAAATTAATTACTCTCAGTATTGATCAATGCATACTCACAAATATTTGGCCCAATGAGATTGGAACTGAAGCTAACTGGGGCAAATACTGGAAATAGTACATTTCCATTGAAATTAAATTTTGTTGGAAATGCAAATAAATGATTGATCGGATCACGTTGAGATCAACAACATTTGAACCTATTAATCCATCATTACTTTCCCTGGGTAAATTTTACCCGGTTATTAGAGGGGATTTTGTATAAAATTGGCACAGTTTTTCGTAAAAAACTATAACTTGAAATATTAATATTTTCATTCAAGTCCCTCTCAAATATTATCATCACCTTATTTATTTCTTGTATAATCTACAGATTTGAATTTTTTTTAAGACTTAATTAAATTTAATATAAATATTTTAATTCTCTACTATCATTTCATTATAAGAAGTAACGTCAAATTTTGAATTTTTGGAAATACATTTTACTCTAATATAAAATTTCATTATATTTAACGTAGATTTTGTTGACTACATATTTTTATATCTGTGGTATATATTTCATTTCAAGTTTTACACAAATAAATAAAGTAAGCGTAGGATAGCACGTGACATCATGCAAGGGTCTATGGTAATACTTAATATATTTTTGTCATCTAACCTCAAAAAAAAAAAAAAAAAAAAAAACAGAATAAAATAAAATGATAAAATATTTTAGTGAATAATGATATTTACTTTTTTTTATACCTGAAAGAAGAAACAAAGATATGGAACTAAAAGGGAATTAGAAGCTAGTTTATGATTTGGATGGGTAAAACTTGCCCAAGGATTAAATGACTAGTAAAGTTATCTGAATTCAATCCAAGTTATGTTATTGGGAAAAAATGATTTTTCCCAATAGCATTCAATGAATAATATATTCTAAACATAAGTACATTTTCATGTCACTAATAGAAAATCAAAAATTAACTCTTTGCATTTCATAAGTAATTGAAGTATCTCAATTTTTATTACTTGTTCCCTATAAAATGTGATTCGACAAAGTCTAAGCATCAAATTAACTTCCAGCTTTGTTGCTACAGCTCCTAGTTCAGAATTATTAATATTTAAATCATTTTTTCCAGAGATGTTTAGATACATTGTCTGTATATGTAAATCCTTTTTGGACATTTGTAAGTATTGAAAAAAATAATGTTGGGACCAAAAATGCGATTGATCCAATTTACCCGTGGCTCAATGAGGGAGGAATCTACTGTACATATTTAGCGTATATATGCATTTGAGAGTAATTGCTGATATTTTAAAAATGACGTCACATGGCTCTCCATTTTATTGTTGTTATATTACAACGGTTGTGGACTTTTGGTCTATTTGGTTCCCTTGTTGTTGCACCACCCTCTTCCCTGTACATTCCTTCAATTGCTATATATGTACATATATTTTACATTCATTTCTCCATACCACTCTAAATGAGGGAATATTTGGAAATTCCAAAACTTTTTTTTTTTTGGGGGGGGGGGGGATGGAAGGGAGTAAATCCCTCATTGCTAAACCATTAAAATCTTCTTCTTTTTTTTCGTGAGTTAAATGCTACAACTCCAAACCACTACCAGCAACGGTGTTTGGTATTAGAAAAAAAAACACTTTTGTTTATTTCAAACGTGTGTTTTTATTGTTATTTTTGTTATTCTGTGTGTTTTTAATTAAATCTTCTTGGTTTTTATGTATATATATATAAATATATTTAGAAATTACTTCTTTTTAATCCGATTTATACGTTTAAAGACGATGAGTATACCATTCTCCCCCCCCCCTTTCCCCCTTCTATGGACTACCAAAAGTGTGTAACTAATTCATGTAGGTATATATACATTTATGTATAATGTTCTTCCTTACTTAAGGGATGGAAATGTGTTTAGTTAGAAAAGATAGGTAAGGCAACAGCTGGGGAGTCCATTTTGTCTTTTTCCTTTTTTAAAAAGACAACAACAACAACAACAAAGACTTATAAAACAAGGCGCATCTCTAAACATAAATAACATGTATGAATGAACACAGTGAGGCAGAACAAACAAACAAAACAAAAAAAAAAGAAAGGATTTGACTGATTCAAAGTACTATGTATGTATATATATATATATAGAAATAATGGTGAAGGAAGGATATAAAGTTCCACTCCCTCGTAGTCCTTCAAAGGAAGGAACTTGTTGTTTTCTTTTTCATTCAATTGAACTGAATTGGGGTTTAAAAGTCTTTATTAATTATTAATTATTGCAAATCTACCCAAGTCTGTCTGAATAGAAACAGACCAGGTTTCACTGTACACGTGGATGCATAGCAATTTTAGGCAATGTTTGTGCATGAATGCATATTTGTCTTTATTTGGTCAAATAACGCACATAACTACAATAGAACTCTGAAACTCGACGCAAAATCGTACCAAAAGGAGCGTAGAGAAGCAACCAAGTCAACTTCCGAATACGCTCCAACCAACCAATTACATGTGACACAAGTACAAAAGTCACTATAGGTTCAAGTTCAGAGGCAAAGTTTCTTGACCTTTTTGTCTCGTAGTACTCGAAAATGTCGAGTACGGAGTCCAGATCCAGGGATCTACGGTAATTGCTCATTGAATATTTCTATAAATTCGTTATATACTAGTACTATAGAAATCGAAAAAATATACAAACTTCTTTTTCAAAGGTAGGAATATCTTGTATAATTATATTTTGTTATAAAGATTATTATCAACGGAAAAGATAATAAGTTTTTTGAGCCTTGACAGAGGTATTTTTTAGGTATATTATCTAGGATCATGGATCTACTTTATATTTTGTAAATAATATTTATTCTACTGAAAACAATTTAAATAGATAAATAATAATTAAAGAGTGTTAAATCTGAATGGGGTTGATTTTGACCCCATCCACGCATAAATTCTAATATTTTTTTTTTAAACATTTTTTTTTGTAAGTTATATTTGAAACATCGAAAAGGAATAAAACTCCAGGGATTTGAAAGCCTTGCAAATATGTGATAAATTAAAATATATTTATCTACATAAAGACATGATTGAATGAACCTTGGGATAGAGAAAACAACTTGAACAGAGCATATGTATATTGCTGGAAAATTCAACTCACAACCTACCTTTGTGTACAAGGACATATATGTATAGTATGGTAGTAGTTACTTTTTTTCAAAGGAAAAAAAAAGATCCTGTCATTCACATGGGTACATACATAAACCCACATGATGAACATACTGATGATGTTAATTGTAAGTGCCTCTAGAAGCAAGGGTTCAAAGGGCAAGAAGAGGTAACATAAATAAGCACATACGTAAGTAAATATATATTTTTATTTATTTAATTTTTTCATACACTACCCTACAAAAGTACTTATTATATAAATATATATATATAATATATAAAATTGTCAAAACACAATGTAAAAAAAAAAGTACTAATACGAAATAAAAGATGCCTTCGTTTAATGGGCATAGAATGAATTATTCCTTACATTTGGTGGAGTTTATTTTATGTACATATACATATAAGATAATGTTTAGATATTTGGCTCACTTAAAGAAGAGATCACCTGTCATTGATACGACTTTTTTTTTTCTCCCTATTTTTAATTTACATTTTTACATATATATATATATATATATATAATGTGTAGATTTCCATATTTTATTTTTGAATGGTCAGTGATTAACTAAATATTTCTTTTTTCAATTACATTTTTGGTTGTATTAATAATGAGTATATATATATATAATGTGAAAGAAAGGATGTATGGAACTAGGAGCATATTTCCGAGGATTAGAATGACTGTTCTTTTCCGTGTAGACGTGATAAACGTTTGTTCATCAGATAAAAATGGTTTTTTTTTCCTTCCTTTCTTAATCTTATTGAAAATATTGGATTAATAATAAGATTTCTTATCATATTAGAGATAAACTCTATGTACATATTTCCTTGGGCTGCTTGTAGAAAGGAAGGAAAGTAAGTTTGTAGATACTATGAATAACCATGGCTCGCATATTATTAGTATTACATAGATATTACACTTAGTTACGATTGAGCAAATATTTCATCAATTATGTACAATCTCTTGAAGAGATTAAGTTTTTAAATAGTAAATATATTTGAGCCTTGAAAGAAGGGAAGAGGTGGAAACAAGGACAAGGCTTTATCTAAATACAATATACATACATACAAAGATCCTAGTTTCATAGCAATCATTTACAAATTTTAAATGATTTTTTAATACCACCTTTACCCTGGTTGGTTCGGGTATCATGAGTCCGGGGTTTTAAAAAGTTAAGCCAGGAAGAATACTCATTTTGTACATTAAAAAAATAATGATCCGCTAGTGTATTTAATACAAATTTCATTTCTAGTCTTTGCTTTGATCCTAGGGGGATTTTAAAGGCATAGGCCGTGAATTTTAATACCATTTTGGCCTACTTTTGGGTCTACTCCCGCCAGGAGTCCCTTTAGGTTAAAACAAAGACTGGAAATGAAGTTTTGCATTAAATACACTAGCAAATTATTATTTATTAATGTTCAAAAAAAGTATCATTCTAGGCTTAAATTGAAATTAGAAAATGGGCCAAATTAGCTCAAAAAGTAGGGTTCGATCTCTCAAAAACCGTCGGACTCTCGAGAGAAAAAATTACAGATTTCAAATCAGTGTGCAAAACTAAATAACTTTTATTTGGATTTTTGACATTTCAAATTTGTTGACCTGTGTAATTAGAAATGATAAAGATGAGGAAATGAGGAAAATTAATGTATGTGTTTTTTAAAGTAACTGTGTTATACCAGATAAGAAAGTAAAAATCACATAAGTAAACACATTTAGTAAAAAAAGTAACGACCTTATTCCAATCTCTGGCTATGATGATTTAATCGTAATATATTTTATTATATTTTAAGCAAATTTGCAAATTCGTCAAATTTCCCCCTATTTTTGTTTTTTTTCTACAGGCCCATTTAAAGTTGTATGTATGTAGGTTTGAGTTTTTTTGCATATGACTACTACCTGAAGACTAGGCAAGGAAGAATAGGCTACGGTGACAGTTGCAGCAAAGTTTGACAGGTAACATTCATTTACTTTGTACGGTAAAGCTACAAACTGATATACTCTTCAAATAGATTCAATCGGTAACAAACAGATGTATGTAAGTATGTTGTCCCTAATATTGGCGTGTCTAACTCAAACCACCTTTGAGAAATTGATCCAAATACTAAAAAAAAAAAAATGTTACAACCGTCTCTTCTCTCCCCTACCAACATATTTTGGATTTAAACTTATTTTAAATAGTGACAATACAGTTTGCCTCTTTTTTGAAAACACCTTGTACAAAAAACAATAGCCTACCTGTTAAAACACTATCTATCTATCTCTCTACAGTGGGGGTAACTTGATATCATTTTTATATATATATACATATCTTGAAAAAGTATCTTTGTATATTTATGGAGGTTGGTAGTAACTTTGTCTATATAAGTTTTATATTATGTATGTACATGTGAGAGAAATTGATTCAAGGAGAGGAACGTGGAGTGGAGTTTGGATGAAAAACCTTTTAAGATTATACATGTTATTTGTGCATGTAGAGGTTTCAAAAGTGATTGATTCACATAAAGGATTTTACATTATAAAAAATACAAATTTTATATTTTTTATAACCGATATCAATTATTTGACGGTAAAAAAAAAAAAAAACCATTAGCCCATTATTCGGTCTATTTTTTTGAAATTAACCTTTGGTATTCCAATTAATACATATAACCACATTCAAACCCAAATATGGGAACTTGAGTCACAACATAATTTTCCTCATCACCAGAGTAAAGCTTATGAATAATCTGAGAAGATAATGAAAAAGAAACATCCTAAAAATTGTCTTCTGATAATGTTAAAAATTGGGGATGTAGTTTTATTTGATTGATGGTTGGTGTGACTGCACATATTTAATTTCACATTGGCTATTAGAAATATTAATTAAGAGTTAAATAACTTTGAGAAATGTCTGCACTGGCCACATTTGAGTTATTAACTTTTATGTAACTTAATAATAAAGTCACATCTAAGTAATAATTGGCAACTATGGTTGATTACCAGTTAGTCTGAAGCTACCTTACATTTGCTAATGTAATCGACTCGATGATAAATCCTACTAAAAACAGAGTGTACAAGTTATTAGCAAAAAATAAGAGGGAGCGTTTTAAGACAAAGAGTTTACCCCACTTGTCATGACGATATTGCGATATTTGATAAGTTAATGGAATGTTATTTGATATTTTTAAGCATTCTCTGAATGGCATGTTACAAAAATGGTTAGAGTCCAGCATTGGAATATTCTTAAACATATATGTTGAGCAATACAATAGTAACTTCAAATTCAATTAGTCCTTGTTTTGGTAATGTGAGAATGGTTTTTAAGTTCAAGACCTCTTTAGTAATTATTTACTTGTGAAATGATTAAAACATCAGTTCGTAGTATGGGTAGTCTCAGGGAATTCCGTTCCATAACCTAAAAACAATGACCTTCTATAATTAATAAATTACATAATTTGATCAAAATGACATAACATTATCAATATAAGAATGCCAATTAAAAATGACCGGTGTTATGACATAATTAAATTAAAGGTGAAACAGCGAACAAATTTTAAGTTGACTAATTAAATATATCATTTAAAGTTTTCAATATTTAAACAATACAAAACTTTACAAAATAATTATTTATCGAAGTATATCGCGAATATTGTTCATTGTAACACCCAGTGTTGGTCATAGGTTGAATATGCGGAGTATTGTTATTAACGATGTCCAGGGACCTTTATATTCGGGCAGTATTGGATTTTCAATTTTCTTGGGTACTTGTCTACACAGAATACTCTCATTTAAAACCCACACTCCTGATATCCCTGGATTCCATAAGTAACAAAAACAGCTATTTAAAGAATTGCAAGGGAATTGCGACTGTATTCTTATCTACTTTTTTACTTCAACTTAAATATATATATATATAACAATGTCGTAAAATGAAGTATATTGAATCAGTCATAAAAAAAATGTTTGGTTCGGTATTTTTATCCCCCTCATTCTCTTTCTTTTAACTCTATTATTTAATACAATAAAATAAACAGTCATACTTCAAATTACGAGGAACTTGTGTTTAAAAGTATACTTTTCTAATTTAATCATGCATGTAATTAAAAGGAAGTTTCCATACTTTAACCTACTCCTCTTCCAAAAAAAAATAAGGCCTTTCTTTACATAAAAACAAAAATAAATATATTCAATGACCCAAGGACCATTTTGATTCTAAATAAAAAGTTATTTTGTTTTATTTCAGTATAAATGCTTAATCATTGATGATGTGGAATGCTTCTTACACAAATGTGTTTGTTGCTTCATAATCAATCTACAAAGGTTCATCAATCTACTCTTAGACTATGTAGATCCTGAACCGAGAATCATTTAGCTTTGTGGCTCTTGCAAGGTGGTAAAAAAATGAATTGTACTTATGTTAGATGTACAAAATCAGGTGGTTTTATGTATATTACGAGCACTTCTCTCATATGCAGCTCGTACTCCGATGTATTACTGTAAATATATTTATATACAGCAATATAAAAAAAACAATATATAAAGTTATAAATATTCTATAGCCCTTACTGGTTCTCCTCTCCCCTGGTTGGTTACATACATATGTATATATATACATACCTAGCCCCTCATAAGAGGGTATAATACCCTTAATAAATTGTTGTTTAAATAACAACTACAAAAACCAATGTTTGGTTATAATCATTAAACGTTTATATGTATACACATAAATATATGCTTTCTTTTTAAAAGTTCTTTATCACGTAAAAAAATATTTATCATAAATTTTGACTTCCCCAACAGAGAGAATGTTTATTTACTTCCCTTACCTCTCTTGTATGTATGTATGTACATATTGTTGTATGTAAATGAATTGAGACTCTACACGAAGGAGTAAGTACATATACTTATATTTATGTATGTATGTAATATTACATACAACAAGGCTACAAAAATAATTTACATTCTTTAACAAATTCTAATTTTTCTTATCAATGCTTACTGCATATTTGTATGTTCTTCTTAAACAATGCATATGTAGGTAAATCTAGTTATGTTTGTATATGTTATGTATGTACTTAAAAACATACCAACTAACAAATAAGGATCTGTAGATCATGAAAAACTTATTATATTTTAGTTGCGTTGTTGTGTTTTTTTGGTTCCTACTCTTCCTGGAAACGTTTCCTATCATGTACATATGTTTACTCTAAGAAAATTTTTACTATAGGCGACTCTCTTTAAGCATTCTTCCCTTTACATATACATTTAAGACTCCATGATGGAAAATTTGAAGCATGGATATCGAAGTTGAGCACCACTCGCCCGCATTTTTAATTGAAGTTCGAACATAAAATACTCTTTCTATCAGATTTCCTGAGCATTTGAACTCCTTAGTGATGTAATAATCTACTTTGAGGTCAGTAACTATATCCTCAAATCATTTAGGAGAAGGTAAGAGCGTTGGAAAAAACGTCATGAGCCTCAATTCGAATTCAATTTTGAATGACTGAAACCAATTTGTTGAGGTAAAATGTGGTGGACAAAGAGGCACATCGATTGACACATGTTCTTACAACGTTAGCTACGAACGTATCTATAGATCTTATCGTAAAGACTAACTTTTTGAATCTCCTTTTTTTCATCTTGTTTTCAATTATCTAAGAATGAAATGCTGCAATTTCAACTAGACTCATACTGAATCTAAGAAAGAACGTATGTCAATTATTAGTTCACTAAAATCAGATATTCATGAGATATGTACACTTTTTTGATGTTCTATTATGTTATTTAACCATTATAACAAGTTAATAAAAAGTCGATCAGTAAATTGGTCAGACATGGTCTGAAGTTTGGAAAATATATTTAGTGTAACCTTACAAATATGTAATACCTGTAAAGTTGAGCTTCCTGTACATAAATGCATGTTTTTCACTTCCTTTTTAATGTACACGTTTTTTAAAAAACTCTTGAATAAAATGCAAAAAAATACAATGTTACTTGTAGTTAGTAAAACTATTACACGCTTTGTATATAGTCAAATAGAGGGGATTTATAAAGTTTGATTTATCCACGGAACCAATTACAATACTGACAGTTTCATGTATGAAAGTATATAATGTCATTTTTCAAAGTTGACTAAAAAACAAAAGAATATTGTCAACACATGATGCTTACAATAAAATAAGACAATGTTCTGCGATTTGTAATGTGCTTAATTAACACAGTGTTATCCAACTAACCTTAAAAGTATACACTGTATTTTGTACTCAGTTGTCTATTTTTCTATTTCTTTTCGTTTTAACAGAGTTCTGGACGTCGATTAATTAAACTCAAATTAGATCTCATTAAGATGTTAATAATTTAATTATATTAAATAAAAAAATGATTTCTATAGCTGGGAAGAATTGACCGACTACCACTTACTGTTGTAGGGCTTTCTTTTTTTTATTCTCCTTTTTGGAAGAAAATATTGTGATATTTAATATAACATATAAAGTCATGATAACATAATATGAATATAAGTTTAGTAAAAAAAATCTATTTGGGGTACAAAAGAAATGAAGATATTTAGTACCATACAGGAAGCTGAAACCGGACTCAGGGGTTCAAGATATTAGATTTCTGTAATTACAAAGCTCTTATTTATTTATGGATACCTATGTATGTACATAAATATTTTTACATTCTGACACTAAGACAGGATTAATAGTTAATCTCTTTCATCTACCATGGTAGGATATCATTCTGCATGTATCATAATTTTAACTACTATAGAATCCGTATAAATGTTGTTTTTATCTACATATGTACTTATTTACATACATAAGTGGTGATCATTCTTTATATTCTCAAGTGCTTCTCAACCTAACTTGCTTCAAGGCCTAGCTAGGGAGTTGGTCTCTGACGTTGTGGCTTCAATTTCTATTAACTTTGAAAATTCGACTTCGATTCTAATTCCAAAATTGACTCTAACACGAGTCGTAGTCGTTCCAACTCTGAAACCCCAGTCCTGCTTGCATCATTCACCTCTTATACTATTTGACAAAAAGGCATGTATTTTACTACCATTTTAAATTCATAACACTAATTACAAAGGTGGCACATTGAAGTTAAAAAAGATATTATTTTATAGATGATTAAATCAACTTTTAAAAAACCTCTTCTTTTTTTTAGTAGAACAGAGCTATTTGAACTCAAAAATTGCAAAAATATCTTATGAATAATTGAAATCTGGATTCTAAGCAGTTGATTCTAAAGTTAAGTTCTTGATTCTAAAGTAAAAATAATGGGGCGTACATTATATTTTAAACGTTCATATCTACTAAACTGATTTCCTTTTCGAACCATATAGTATTTTATGGAAAATTAACATAAATACGTCTTTTCAATTAACATTACTTTTTCATTAAACCTTGCTGTTTTGTCAAGACCTCATTAAGTAGACTCTGACTCTAACCTTTAACTCAAACATACAAAATTTTAACCATATCTTCTAAAATAGCAGTCTTATAAGAACAATGAAATTACTTTTAAAAAGTAAACATATTTAAAAAAAATTAATTCAATAATCTTTTTCATTAATTTCGTTTTTGAATAATGACCTTATTTTATAGAAACTGACCTTAATATGGTCAATACAATAAATCATGTACAAAATTGCTTTAAAAGTTTGTTTTGTGTGTATTTTGGAAGCAACAAAGAGTATAAATGAAATTTAAAAAGATTCTTAGCCTTGTTTTAAATAAGGGAAATACAATTTGAAGTATAGTCAAAATTCAAAAACGAAACAAAAAACTGCACTTTTAAACGTAAGTGTTTATTACACACACTAAAGTCGTATGTATGCGCATTGTACATACTACCAAGCATAAATGGTTGCTATATGTATTTTAAAAAAAGACCGTATTTTCTTAAGCATTCACTAAATAATCGGGACTAACTTTCACTCTTTCTTTCTTTTTTTTTTCTTTATAAATTATTATAAATGTTTTTTGATGATTCCATCCCTTTAAGCTATTTTATAGACTAAAGAATGTATATTTAATTAACTTATAATACACACAGCTTTATGTATGTATGTATGTTACATGGGAGTTCCTTCACAAGGCCCATAATTCTTCAAAAACAGAGGTATCTTTGAGTAAAAATATATTAATAATTATTCTTAAAGCCCCAAAGGGTACAAGTAAAATTTATAAACATTTAGGCATTTTTAATTCAGATAAATCAAGGTAGAAATAATATAAAATGGGCACATAAAAATAGATTGTAAATTTTGTCAAAAAATACTTATTACTAAATAAGTTAAAAAAATATGAAATGAGTCAATGTTACAGCAGATCTAGGAGACAAATTGAAAAACAAAACTATGAGAAATTCTCTATATATTTTATAGTTTCATAAAACTATTTAGAGTGGTTTGATATACACAGGAATTGTGACTGCAACCCACAGCCTTCATTCTATTTAGCAAGCTTTATTTAACTCTTATATGACCTTTGACATAGAATATATCTATTGATGGATTATTTTGAATAATTTAATGGAAGATAGTTTATTACAAATGTAATGTCATTTCATTTTTGATGAGTAAAACCGTTTTTGATTGCGTTTATGTTGACGGTTAACAACTACATATTAATTGAACCACTTAAAAAAAAAAGATTATTTTTGTGGAGGGAACTAATATATATTTAAATAAATATAAAGAAAAAAACAAAATACAATTTCTATTAAATTTTATCTTAAAACAAACAATTGTCTTCACATCTTCACTTTAATTTGGAAACATCTGTTCATTTAGAGGGATTTATGCCCCATGAGAGAAATTAATTGCTTTAATGGCCTTCATTCCTGCTACAGGATATTATCAACAATTAAAGTTACTCTCTAAAATCAGGAGCATCTCCTTATTTCTATATATATTAAAAAAAATATCGAGAAAAGGTAATTATGGTAGGGAAGACTGGAACGAGTTGCTACCTGTGTTCCAATCCCTTTCTTGAGACAAGGACGATTGGAAAATTTGACAATTAATACTCAAATAAAAATTGTAAAAAATGTACTTGTTTAAGCGCTGTATAATTGACTCTACTTTCAGTAGAAATATGAAAGCTTATTCTGTAGCAATTAAGTAAGTTTAATCTACTAAAAGCATTTCGACTATCCTCTGTCTCCCTTACTTTTCTTGTATAAAATCGACATCAAATGTAGGCATGCATGTTTTAAATGCTCAAGACATAGATAATAATAATTATAATTAGAGTCTAAAATAGTATAGAATGACATGTTTTTTTTTGCTTTATAACAAAGTGTCTTACTCACAGATATCTCGACCACATCAATAAGTCTAATTGAAGACCATAGATTTCTATATATTATAGATAGAGATATTTATTTCAAAGGGGTTCTCCTCTCTGTACATATTTATTTTTAAAGCCCCATACATTTAATGGGGTTGTAGACCCCATGCTTCATATAGAACATATAACCAATGGACTTAGCGGATAGTACTAAGTTAGTTGGATCCTCTTATTTTTTATATGTACATATATATTTTTTTCCCTTTAAAATAAAGGACTATAAATATATATATATATATATATGACCGACCATATAGTGGAGTCACGTACGTTGGACCCTCCCTCCCTCCCTCATGCATGCACCACCAGAGCATTGGAATAGCCTCATTCACTCAAAGGCAACAAAGGGAATAAATAAATTGATTAAATGAATGTACTATGTGTAATAATCCATTTCTCCCTTTATTTAAAAAAAAAAAAAGTATGAAAGAAAGCAAAACGTCCCTTAGATGATGGTGCTACCTATTTTTTTTTTTTTTTTTTTTTGAAGGATAAAACAAAAGCTCTCTAATTAGACTGTCATCATAATTCAAAACCAGAGTGCCTACATACAATATAAAAAAATACTAATTATTTTTGCTGTCACATTCAAGCATATTATCATAATAATGTCTTGAGTAAGTAATAGAAGAGGATTAGGGGCAAACTCTTTCGTGTGGATTAAGTCTACATATATTAATTATTAAAGTATACAACGGGAAAGCTTTGAAACTTTAAAATAAGGTTTTAGTGGGACTTTATACTTTCCATGTATGTAATGTGTACCTCAAAAAGCAAAATGAATATATGTACATATATTTTTTTTGTTTGATTAAATACTAACAATGTATCAATTTGAATTATGGCTGTGCATAATTTTTTTCCACTATAAGAAATACCATCTCATTAAAGTCATTTTTCAAAAAACGTATTTTTTGGGGTCTGCGTAGTATTTGAATTCAATTTTCATACGAATAATTAATTAAATATGTAACAAATATTTGAAAAAGAAAATTATTCAATGAGTATTAAGTTATAGGAACATTCAATATAATTACTATACTCGGCCGAGCCTTCAACTAAATATATTATGTGTTTTAATTATAAGTAATGTTCCACATTTGTTGTTATTTTTTTCTTCCAATGGAGACATTAAAAGTTTTTGCTCAAAATGATTCTGTAAAAGTATGTTAAGAAATATATTTACATGTTGATTGTCTTTTATTAAAGTTGAAATAAATATGTTCTTTATTAAATATATAAATATTAAATAATGTAATTAAATATATATAGCAGTGTATTTATGTAATAAACTACATTTCATATATTCAAATCAAAATATTCTCTGAACAAAACAAAAATTAATTATCTCTATATTTACATATCTTATAGCTGACATTTAAAGCTAAAAAGTGAATTCTATTTAACTAAGATAAAGTTTAATCTAAAAATTTCAGATCAAAACCCATGCTAAGTTTTTCTTAATATATATTATATATCTATTTTTTTAAAATACTTTACTTAATAGTTAAAATTCGGGAGATGTGATTGCTTGAGATTTGTTGTATGCCAAAGTTTTTTCTAAAATTACAAAAATAAAGGACATTAAATCACAAAAAATCATCATTTGATTGATAAAAATAAAAATAAATAGATTTCGAGTTTACAGGTAAAAATCTTCACATATACTTTCATCAAATTCTGGAAAAATTTGTATAATTCGATATGAAATATGAAATGACATTAAGTTTCACTTTATAAGTCAAAAAGTTAGCTTATATATTATATGAAAGAATAAACTTTAAACTAAATTGATGCTTAAAAAATGAGAAATAATTTAAGGTATAAGAAGGGTTCATTTAATTAAAAGATTTATAATTTTTTTCTTCAAAATTCAAAAGTTAAGATATTTATATAAAGTTTGGAAAGTAGTCATATCTCTGACTCAAGACACATGATAAGTGAGTTTTTTTCTTCTTCTCGTATTCAACATGAATGACCTTTTAAACTGATCAAGAATGTCCCTACTTTAGTCGCTCTAAAAAGCCCATCTCAAACTTTGACTAAGACGAGTCTTGTAGCTTGAGATGCGTTGAAAATTGTATTCAAATGTCAGACAAGTTACAGATAGGAAGCAAATAATGTGTAATTTTTAGTTCAGAAGCACTTTTCTGAGATTGATTATATTATTCGTATGGTGACTAACGTATCCACTAAAATCTGATGTAAGAATCATTCAGTGACTTAGGATATCCGTAATTGTGGTCGAATTTATTTTACTGGAAGCAAGCTCCCAATCAATTTTGGTTAGGGGAGAAATGGTAGTGACTCGTAGACCAGGTTTTTTTCTGCATTTAAAAACAATTTCCGAGGATTTAATGTAGTGTTTGAATCTAAACTGCTCGAGATGCAAAGTGTTTGTCAGTGTTGTGAACAGACCTATTATTCCTTTCTCATATAATCAGAGCCTTTTACAAATAAAATTGTCTTAGCAATATAAGCCCTTACAATAGTAAAACACGACTTGATCAAGTCCAGACTAATAGGGATTTTACTATATGATTAATTCCTAAAAGTAATTTGATCTACAAGGAAAATGCAATCTCTGTGTATATTTGGGTATGAACAATTAGCATTTTATGTTGTTGGATATCTCCCCTCTCAAACCCCAATGATTCAAAATGATTTTTTTGATACCACAGATGAAAAAAAAAAACCAACATAAAAAAGAAACCATAATACTTTGCAACCAAGAAATGGTTTTTCCACTCAATAAAAAAATTATAAAAAGGATTCCTCCCTCTTATAATTTCATATTTTTGTAGCCTTCAAACTTGTGGTGGAAGAAATATACATAATATATAGATGAATTTTTTTAGCCACACACTGGAAGCTCCTGAGAAGGAGACGTCTGAATATTTACATACTCACATACATAACTAACCAAGAAACCATTTATTCAGCTTATCAAAGGATGTAGTAAGAGGGAGAAAGAGAGATTAGAAGATGGATAAACACCGTGTCGTGTGTATGATATCCTTAGTTATTAGTCAAATCTAAAATGACCCAGATTTGTGGATAGCTGATGATAGCCCCTTATTTACTCTTATGATTAGAGCCATTTCTTCATACTTATTTATATGCTAAAGAAGAAGACAGTAAAAAAAAATAATATTTTCTTTTTTCAATGTCTATTATATACTTATATTTATATGTATGTATAAGTATTGATGTTATTGTAACTAATTGATGTTTGTCTGGCATGTTGAATAAACACAAAAAAAAATGAAAAAGAGTAGAAACCAACTATTGTTAAAATCTCTTTCTAACTTTTGTATAAACAAATACATAAGAAGTTTTTTCTTTCTTTATGTACATATATGTATATGTATGTAACATACATACATAGAACATCTATATTCAAAGTAAATATGCTTAAGAAATGAATAAGAAAATCTTGAGAAGGAAAAAAAAAATTATTGTTATCGACTTATTTAGTACTATTCTTTTATATCCATACTTAATATGTATTTGCTATTCTTTCTAACAATCTATGTATGTATGCTCGTCAATGACTTTTATTGGCTTAAACTACACAGATACTTATTTATATGACCATGTTGACTTGGAAATTAATGTATATTTAGATACATGAAGGTAGAAAAGGGCAAAGTTATGTTCGCAAAATTTACACAACAATTCTTATAATATGATGTCTATTATTAACAAAAAAACAGGCTCTTTTTTTTGAGAAGCAATATTTTTCACAAAATTGTAGTTATTACGTCATTGTTTTTACTCTAATTTATACCATTCAAATTATTGTTTCCTTTACTATCAGTTGATATATGTAATTTAACAACATTCAAAAACTCACTCATTGAGGAAACATATTTGAGGCATAGTAACGTTATTATTATGAAATCAGTTGCAATTAGTTACGTATTTAATGTTCGTCAGTCTGTCAAGGGCAACCCTTGAGTTAATTCAATCAATAACGAACAAAGATATTAAGGCTTTGCTAAATTTTGGTTTTTCTATGTCGAACTAGCTCCCAGTTATTGAATTCTAAGAAGAAAAAAATTGCGACTCTCTCCAGTCTTCCCTACAGAAATGTTTTATAAATAGAGTAATAACTTGATCTACGAACAATGTTCATGATAAAAAACTTAGCTTTCGTTGATCAAAGTAGATCCAAAACTTGCTTATGTTAAATAAATTTACTATCATTTGTCTCTAAGTGCAAAAGAGGAACTGAAGAGCCCTTGAAAGGCTCTTTCATACTGATCAAATCTGAAAGAATGATTCTTAAATTGTGGTGTGTTCTACATAAAGGGTAGTTAAACCATATAACTATTTCTAAAAAGTACAAAAAGTTACTTTAATAAAGTTAAGATTCAAATTTCCTTTTTTAGAATGAGGAGTCTTTTTGGAAGAATGTCTATAAAAAAGTATCAATTCAAAACAGCCTACCGTTTCTAGCAATAAAAAAACTATGTCTTATTTCTTCAAATTCAGTCTCTTTATAATTTATGTGGCGTCTGATAATAATTGACAGATGATGATGATATAAAAGGTTTATGATTAACTCAATAATTTTATAGGTATATAAAAGACTGGGGTATCTTTGTTGAGAAGATTGCAGTTAAATTAACAAGCGAGCTCCTAACAGCTTATTTCAGTAGATCTCTAATAGCTGAAAATGACCCTGATCCAAAGTATTATAGGAAAGGAACACCTTGAGAACAAAATGCTCCTAAATCTTGGAATAAGAGCTGAAACAATCACTAAAAATGTGGCATGGTGATTACTTTTTTACCATAGTTGCTAGACTGGAACCAATTCCAATGCCAAAATTACGAGTCACGATTCCAGGTGAACTAGTCAAATTTTCATTCTAGAGATAGACAAAAGCTGTAAACGGCTGTAAACGATTAAATTGATTAAGTGATTCATTTTACATTATAAAAATACAACATTATAATATGGGTTCTATGTTAATGCATTGTTTCATTGAAATTACTCAGTTTAAAATAGTCATGGACTCAATTCCTCTGACTTGGATTTTTAAGTATTTTACTCAAAATCTGGAATTGTCACAATCCTAGGGTTTCAACCATATAGTTTTTGATACAAAAGAATAAACCTTTTACCCAATAATTTCTTTCTTTCTTTTTTGTTTTGTTTTTTGACTTTTATGAAAAAACTCTACACTAATAAATAATTACAATTACACGCAAATTACTGCAATGAAAACGTCATTTCTAAATGTTTAACCATAAAAACAATTGTTTTATTTATATAGATAACTAAATACATTAAGTAACCTTTTAATAGGGCAGCATTTAGAAAAATCGATTATATAATTAGATCTCATCTAGCGCATTACTTTATATTTATATATATATATTTTTAATTAGCCCTAATAAACATAATTAGATACTTAAACTATGATGAGTTGTTTCATGTTAAATGTACATACACATAGCATGAATTCTATGTAGATATTTAGTAGATTTTTGTTCATTTCAAGAAATAATTATCTGAGAAAATTGAGAAGATGTGTCCTTGCGTTCTTTTCAAATGCATCATTACCAAATAGGAGACTTGGTCTTTTTTATTTTATTTGGATTTAAATTGATTTGAATTGTAGTTTTTTTTTTTTAGACTGTACATATATATTATAACAAAAGTGGATCCAACATAATAATTGTAGAAATATCTATCAACTGTCATTCTAATAGTAAAAAAAAAAAAAAGAAGCAAAATCTAACAACCAACATCTTTGTGAGAACTTTTATCTACCTATCCCATCTGCATGATTAACACAACTTGAGAAGTATTATTATGTATGTAGTAAGATGTTTTAGTTGAAAGGATATGATAATGAAATATTCAAGTCTTTTGTACTTGCATGTCTTTCTCTAGAGTATAACAATTTAAACGTTTTCTTTAAACAAAACAAACAGACTGTTAAATGCTAACTTCTCCATTTTCTACAAAAGAGGGGAGTTTACAACAGGGTTTCTATTATCCACTAATTAATTATTATCAGAGGTTTGATGAACAAAATCACTCACAGGCAGACTTTTTTTAACACTGTGTAGTTTTGGGGTGTCAAATATACGATTTGTGAGCCAGACCACCTACAATTACATTAGGGGATACATATTCCTTATTAAGAATACAGGAACTATGGTGTGTGTGTGTGTGGAAAGAGGGAGTCCACTAAATAGTTTTTGTCAAATCCTAAGAAATATTACGAACAAAATTCAAAATTTGATGTCCACTCGTGATTTAAACAAAACAAAACAAGAATGAAAAATGTTTCCATCTAGATTCCACATAAAATTAGTTTTTACCGTATATTTTCCAAATATGATGGAAGGGAATATGAGTTGTTGATAAGGTTGTGTAATGAAATTTCTAAGCTAACCCTCCCCTTCCCTTAATAAAAAGAAAAACAAAACATACGGTCAGTGCACCGGACTTGGGATTCAGTCGAAAGATAAATCTTTGGTTTTTTTTAAACATTCTACATAAATTATGATTAATGACTAAGTACATCTAATTAATAAATTTAAAAAATTATTGATCAAACCGACCAAAATGAGTTTAACATCTCAAGCATCAATTGTTTCTTTAAAATTTCCAAATAGTGCAGTTTTTGTATTGTCATTATTTTCTTCAGCTATCATTCAATTGAAAAAAAAAGAGCAATATTTGAAAAAACTCGAATAAAGTATGTATCATTTGAATGAATTTCAATCACTTATTTAGTAAGTAGAAACCATACTGGTCCCCTCGTTGGATGACACTTTATTTCTATGAGGAAATAAGGATTCACAACATGGTTTTCCTTATTTAGTAATAAATGGAATTTGACACATACATAAAATCTATTAAAGATCATCTTCTGTGGCTAATGGTTTTGTAAAATGTTCCTCAAAGTACAATTTGTTTTTTGTTTTTTCACATGCAATTTCAAAAGAAAAAAAAAGTTCTGAATACAGAAAATTGCAGAACTGTCGAAGATAGGTATTTGCAGACTACATTTTGAAAGTATGAATTTCCTATTCCGTTTGGCTCCTTTACATGTCCCTAAGTTTGTTGGTCATTTTGCTTTATAGATCCACAAGTAAATTAATACAATTTCAAATACACGTTTTCCTATCCTATTAAATGTTCTCAAAATGGACTAATTTAGCTGCTGAATTTGTTTGTTGAATTAGAGCCACAATATATCCACTCAAGGAACAATCATGCTGTGTAGCCAAAGCAAAAGTGCAGCAAGTCACTATTTGTCAAAAATGAGATTCGAAGCTCATATTAACAAATATATGTATAATAATTAAAATTATTTTCCCCCATATTTGACAAATTCTGTAAAGAAATATATTCAATACTTTTTGCAAAATTATAACATACTCATGAATATCTTGATTTTGAATGCTTTAGTCATCTGCTCAAAACAATAATAACTTGTTACGTCTTTGCTCCAGATCCACGATGCATGTATAGCATTGAGTTTCTAACAAGTGAAAAAAATAATAATAATGAGGAAATTATCACCCTTTCACTTTATCATGAACTTTTCAAGAGCATAGGGAGATCTAAGAAGTAAGTAAGTATGTAGATAAATTAAGGAATCCTTGACAAAGCGTCTGATAAGAACGCTCCATAACCGAGTAAGAGACGTGACTCCCTATCAAATTCAATCTCTGTATATGTAGAGCTTTTATATTGACGTTACAGAATAGATAATAAGACAAAAGGGAGGCCATTTTAGAGCCATGGTTTTTTATGTACATAGTTATAAAACAAAATATGAACAAATATGCAGAAATCTTAATAAAACTTCATTTTATGCTTTACACATGAGAATAAGCCCACAGTGTTTTAGATACGTGTAGAGTTTATATTTAAATAAGGTTGTCATTGTCTCTTTCAAAATGAATGACTACAATAATGATGAGACAATGGTATTTTATAAAAATCAACGACTTCTATGAACTTTATTTTGTCAACTATTGATTATCCATTTCTCTTGCCCTTTAAATGTGTCCTAAACATTGATTGGTTGAACTCGAATCAGGTGTGACTAATTTGTGAACAATTTCCTACTATTAAACAAAGAATTATTATTCATGCTTGAGAAAAACTAGACATAAACAATAATTAATTTTGGACCTGTTATCTTTTTTCTTTTTGTAAGAGTATAGGTTGAGAGATGGAATGAAAGTTTCTATGTACAATATATAATGATTTTTGTACCAAGTTTTTACAGGAATTTAAAGGAATATTGTTAATTTTTTTTATCATTCAATTTCTTTCTCATTTTTATTTTTATTTTTCTCTTTCACTCTCTCCCTAGAGAAGAAATTCTCATTAAAGCATTTATTTATTTTTATTTTTTGGTGTGAAAGTATTTTTATGGGTAAATGAAGTTAAGCGTGCAAGCTGATGACGTCTCTCTTGCCAATAAAATATCGTTTCGTTAAGAAAATATTTTTTCAAAATATTTCTTCTTCTTTTCATCTAAGTGTACAAAATGTAATTTATGACATGGAGGGGGTTAAAAGAAAGATATACGAGAAGCTCCTCCACTGTTTCCTGCACTTCTTTCTTTGGGTAAGGGGACAGACATTGCTGAAAGAATTTGACTGAAAGGTATTGTGTTTACACATACATACAGAGTTTGAATATAATTGATGACGTTTTACTGAATTGACTTCAACAAGAGGGAAAACTTTGAAAATAAAATAAATGAATAAGAGATCATCAATTAACAACACACCCCTGTCCACAAAGTGTATGCATAACATACATACATATATACATACATAGGTGACAATGTATCCGGTGAAGACTCTAAAGTATCATTAGAATAATTATTTCGCTTCATTTTTTTATGAATATATTTTGCTATAACGTGAATTGCATATATAAAAAAATACAGTTATAAGTCGTAATACCTTGGATTAATAGTATAATCAACCTGGGACATCGTAGATGAAAGGAGATGTCCTTTCCCAGGATTTGAACTAGAAGAGATGGTATTTATACATATGCGAAAGATAAAGCTCGATTGATATGGTTTTTTGGGAGTAACTTTTATAATATAATTATGAAACAAAAATTTCAGAATTTTAATGACGATTGCCGTTTATTCTCAAAAGCTCAATAATTTAATTGATTAATCTCTAATACAAAACAAAATAATTTAGACATAAGTAGATTTTTATTTATTAAGCATAGCCATACGAGTAGTACAATATCATCAATGCGTTAGGACGTATGATTTTGAATTAAATCGTAATCATCAAATTCAAACTTCATAATGTACGTAAAACTCGGGCAATTTTCTTGGTTATGAATCATTTTTTGCGGATGTCGTAGATATAACTCAAACTCAGTTTTGTATATTTCCACAAAAGCTTAAAATGAATGAGTTATTTTACCAAAAGGGTAGGAAAATGCCTAATTGGAGTTTTAGGCACTAAACCTCGCTCTTACTTTTGTAATATTTATTTATTTGATCTAAGGTTTGTACAAATTTGGGGGCATGAGTTTGAGGACACAATGTCTATTAAAAATATATAAAGAAAAAAATAGCATTAATAGGATTTGAATAGGTAATTAATTCATTATCCCTTCACATCAAGTCGGAAAACCTAACTACGCCAGAGTAATGAACTCTTAGGTAAGATAAGTATTTGTAATCTAAAGCTGACCCAGAGTTGAATAATGATTTACCCACAAGTAGCTGTATGATTATTCTATTTTGATCCTATGCGACACTTGGTCACACGGAGTGTAGCTCCTTAGATACAGATTAGTATCAGCGTTAGAAAAGTACTCCCAATTCAATATAGACCCAAATATTCTAATACAATTATAAATTGACTACCATTCGATGGCAACGTGTGTCTAGTCAAAAGAAGTTAATTGACTCTTGAATCAAAATTAAGTTGGATAATTGACCTTTTTCATCTATTGCAACTTCCTACTAATCCAATAAAATATTCTGTTGAAAACAGATACTTCGTGTCCGAAATACTATAAAATAATATCTTGAACTCAGAGAAGTGTACAGTAATCAAACCTAATAAGTAAAGACTTGTTTCTATAAAAGGAGTTGACTACTACTCGATGGGAATAATTATATTGATCAACTTAAGTAGTAACACGGAGAAGGATTAAAAAACCAGATGAAATGCTCCTGCGCTCATCTACTTAAGTAGCTCTACCGTGAAGCTTAAATTTCCATCTAATTTTTGCTCGAAATTGAATAAAAATTTACACACTTAGATGGACGATTTCTTCTTAATTAAGGATTTTTATCGGGCGCTTAACATCGCATTTGAATGCTATGGATCTCAGCATTTTAATGCATTTTTTATTAATCTATTTTATGTAATATTCAAGGTGTTATTTAAGTACAAAGGATTTGGCCAACTTTTGGGTCTACTCTCACTTATGGTCAAAGTCAAAGACTCAAAATGGAATCTACATTAAATACACTAGCGAATCAACATTTTTTAATGCACAAAAGGAGTATACTTCCAGGCTTAAATCGAAGTTGAATTTGGAAAATGGGCCAAACATGATATAAAAGTAGCGTCCGATTTCTCGAAAACCGACGGACTCTGGGGAAAAAAAAAATTACAATTTTGAAATCAGCATGCAAAATTGAACAATTTTTATTATACTTATACCCCCTAAGGGTTTTTGAAAGTTCAAATTTGTTGACCTGGATTATAATCAGTCTATTTCTAGCCACAAAAAGCTGAATGGTTCTCTTATCGTTGTTCTAGTTTAAGGTCTGCGAATCTTTGGTCTTAAGTGAGAAAACTTGTGGTACCAAGCACAGACACTAATTTTCCTTAGCTGACTCTGGATAAAAATTTGGGGGTGAGGGTTGGTCATGGACGGTTCTGTATTATCAACATATCGGGGTGTTCTTTTCATCTATGGATATTTTTCTTATTACTATTTTTGAAGTGGGGAGGGGGGGGGGCTGTCCTTGAGAAGCAAAATCAATGGGAAACAGCCAAATTATCACTGCTAGTAAAGTTTCTTACTTTTCCCAACGCCTATTGAAGTTTCCAATCTCTCGTAGTCCAAATTGAAAATAATGTGAACTTTTACGTTTTCAAAATACTCGCATTTCATATTCCTCGTAGTAAAAGGTATTCTTGTACACTTAAATATAAACGTGTATAATTTTACTATTTATTTGTAAAATAAAATATCCTCTCTGACATGAATGTACATATATAAAATGAATTGTTATTCAAATGAATCCACGCAAAAAAAAAATACATTTGTATACAAAGATTTTTTTTTTTTTTTTGAAGAAAAAAAGTTCTAAATTCAAATAAATTATGGGATTTTTTTTATTTTGATTGTTGTTATTATTATTAGCATTACTTTTCAAAGATTTGATCTTTCCTCTGTACATATACATATACATATATTCGTATATTTACTCACAGAGAAAGTAAATATTTTGATTAACATTGTTCGTAAGAATCATAATGAACTCTAAAAATAAAATGAGGAAATAGACTATTTATTTAGGTTACGTAGCAATAGTTGTTGAGAATCCTATCCACGCTATCATACTTAATGTATCTCTCAGAATCTTTCCCTTCAAGAAGAGAAAGAAAAGAGACCTGACACTATATTTATCTATTAATTATTATCAAATTACTTCACTTTTTGTTGATATTTTAACAGGTTAAAACAGGTTAACAGGCAGTTTATAGACGATTATGTCACTAATAAGAGACGAGAGTGGATAAATCAATAGTTGACCAAAAATACAGTAAGGAATGGGACTTCGATACATTGAAGGCTCTTTCTTTTTATAGTTAACCTATGGAAGGATTGTAAAAGTATTAACAAAGTTATTTAAGGCCTCATAATCCTAAGGGATCTCTCATGCAGTTTGAGGGGTATTGATTTTGAGACTTATTTTTGCAGATCTTGACCTGTTTAGGTCTTTACGCATCAAAGTCTTTATTTCAGCGTCAAGACCAAAGTTTAAAAAAAATAGTGATGTATTTGTGAAGATCAATTTGTGTTTTCATTACTTGCATTATTGTAACTAATTACGCGTTACTTGACCCACAAAATAACACCTTAATAACAAGAGCAAAAGTTGTTATTTACTCGTAAAAGTATCGGGTCCGTTACTTTAATAAATGTTATTTAATTTTTTACTGAATAAAAAACAAAAAAATAAATTTGAATCTTAATTTAACATAAGCTACATTAAAAGTTTTATTCTTCATAGAGCAAAGTATGCGTGGTGAATTTATGACGTACGAGGCAATTAAAAATGATAAAACTGATGGAGTCATGGAATTTAAAGTTTATTTATAAGTGGATGTAACGGTCATTTTTTGCATTAATGTGATATAAAGAGAGGGGAAGTTGTCAAATAGACTAATTCCTTACTATAAAAAAAAACTACGTTACTTTTGTCATTATTCCCAACGAAGCCCATTTCTTTTTGGTCTTGGTCTCCTTAATCAAGACCAATGCCAAAGCAACTAAAAGTTTATTCCTTAATAAAGTTAAAATTGAATTTATTATACAGGCACAAATAAAAGGGCAAGAGTAAGGTAAATCAACAGCTGACCATAAAAAATTATATACTATAGGTGCATGTAATCAGTTAAATGAGCTCAAAATGTTTTCCACTATAAAAAATTAAATTAAGTCAATTTAAATTATGTTTAAAGAACATGAGACTTTGATTAATTGTCAATCATTATATATATGTACGTATATAACTTGAATGTATGTAAAATAAAAGTTAAGCCATTATGTATACCTTTATATGTGCCAATGTATACAAAATAAACTTTTAATTCAATCAATGGGCCTGAGGCAAAAGTAAAAAAAAAGAGAATAGATTGAAAAGTAAAGCTATGCAAATAAATAAATATAGAACGACTCAAATTGAATTAAGAAGAAAAAAATCTCTATACGTTTATATGGACAACGAATACACACAGAGGGGATTTTCTTATGCATATCGTTTGATCTATTCTTTTTTTTTTTCCTTCTCAATTTCATGAATAATTAAGTATTAAACTCAAGGAGATGAATAAAAAAAATCTTCGATGTAGGATATTTATATATATATACAAAATGAATCAATGTTTGAGATTAGAAGTCGATTCTTATTTATTATTCATAGAGTTGTAGGAATGAATGGAGTGGAGATTCCTCTATGGCTTTACGATCCAAATTAGCTGAGTTGATTGGAAGGGTGCAAAAATGAAGAACTTTTTCTAACAAAAATTATATTAATTTTTTCCTTTGAAAATTTGTAATTAATTTGTAATTATTTATATGTAGCATTCAAACAGTGAATCAATGACGCAGCAAAGTAGATATAATCATCTGTCAAGGTTTTGAGAAATTATATCCTAGAACTTATAAATGATGAGTTTTATGGATTGAAAAATCTAGGATTTTATGCAAATTTTTAGCTTTTAAATAATAAATAGTTGCTATAAATGATGTCACATACCTTAGAATCCATTGATATTCAGGTTTAAAATTATTATTACTGGTCACGTTTGGGTTTTTAATGGTTAAGCAATTAAAAAGTTTCTTAAGTAATTTTTTATATACAAAAATTGTATTTTTCATTTGTTTGGAAAATTAAATATGTGCAACTTCGGTCAATTAAGGATTAATCTAAAACAATCTAAAATTGACCAATGGAATGTCTATTTTCTAAACATTTACTAAGAATACAAAGCTCAGAATTGTACATATGTATATGGTGGAGTCTGTTTTGACGTAGTTTGAAATCCCTTTTGTCTGATGATCAATTATTTCAAGCCATATGCAAATATTTAATGGATTTTACAATAACTATTTTAAAAAGAGTTTGAGAGGGTTGGAACGTGGATCTAAAAAAAATGTATATTTATAAATATACCTTAGATATTTAAAAATAGACTGACCTATGACAACAACAATTTTTTATATTTGTTTCGTATTTTTATCAATCGTATCTCATATATAAGTCAAATTTAATTGTGACTCATGTATTAGTTAATGTTCATATACATATAATGTATTAATTGATATACTACAAAGACAAACAAATAAATTCCCATCTGAAAAAAGAGCCTAGTTTTGCCAAATTTGACCATAAACTGATACAAAAAAAATAAAAAAAATTGGTAAAACATTCCAAATGATTTCAAGGTACAGTATAACCCACTTATGGTAGCACAGTTGGAACAAAAATGGTTATTTATTTGTAAATGTAAGTATTTAGTTCTATTACGCTGTATATGCATCATTTTTCACTTAATGAGATGGATGCACATTAATTTGATGTCACATTATCTGGGGAAATTTCTGTTATAAAAAAGATTAGGGTTTTTTTTTGTCAGTTTAAGTAGAATATCACTGCATTCGTGTGTCATTATAGTAAAAAAGATAGCCAACATTCTAGTTGAAGGGTCCCATGATTTTGAATGAGAAATGGCAACTTGCACTCGGGGAATAAGAGGAAAAGATAAATTAGAGCGAAAAACATCCCTACGTTAGGAAAAGGGAAACCAAATTCAGGGAATTGGTGGCATCATTTCACATCAGCAGTTGTGCTTGTTGCTCCCTCTATGAAGAGGCTTAACTTTTCTCATCCAGAACCATATAATCCTTCAACCAAAAGTTATACTGCGCTATTAAATGACAATTCTAAAGGAATAATTCAAATCCGTGTCAAATCTTAAACCTAAGAGTCCGGTCTCGTCAAGTACAAATGTAGTATAAATTTAGTGAAACTTCTCAACTTTTCTCAATTTTTTTTTTAACAACTCGAATATATTATTGTCTTTATGTTGTCTTTATCTCTACTTATTTTCATACCTAGGTAAGCCAATGAACATTTTGTTGTATATTGAAAACTCCACTTTTTAAAAATTCCATTTTATTTGTATACTCCACAAATAAATTCCTTCAGTTCCAAAAGGACAATTAAAACAAAAAACAAATGAGGTGTCTACATTCGTATAATTGTATAAACTCTAAAATAGTTGTGAAAATGGAATATAAATTGTAAAGTGATGCTGTAAAGCATGCATGGGCAACCTACAGCCCACAGGCCAGATTTAGCCTGCTGAGACCTTTGAAATCTATAATTATCATATAATTGAAATAAAAATAAATATAATTAGGGCTCTTGGCCAGCAGTCAGTCTTGGAAAACATAATTTGGCCCACAAGTGAACAAAGGTTGCCCCATCCATGCTGTAAAGCAAGTCAGCATTGCTAAATTTTTTGTTAAAAGTAGGTACTAGGAGATAATATATTAAATAAACAATAATCTAATTAAAACTTTTTTTAAATTTCTATTATACAAGTGCACACTGATTGACCATTCATTTATTAAACTTTTACTACATACATATATTTTCTTTGTCACCCCTTACTTTTTTTCTTCGATTGTTTTTTAAATGAAGAACATATGCAAATAACGATTTGTTAAATTTAAAAAAATGAATGTTAAATTATACTAAAATACAGGGTTTTTTTTTATTATTTTATTTTTTTTCTATTGTGGTTGCTACATAACCAATTTTATGGGTTTTTGTTCAAGTCTCAGAAATAGGATATGCATAACAAACAAAACGGGTTTTGAATAAGTTCAACCGATATGCCACCTCTCAATTAATTAACTTCCCCATTATTTATAAGTGCAAGATGTACCCCTGGCCCATAAAAACTATTATTTTTGTTTATGGAGCAAATGCATTCAAAACATGTGGGATTTTCTCTTTTTTTTTAAATATAGAATATAAACTTTAATGTAACTTTATGTAAAGTCATAATTTAAGGCAGGTTATTATTATTATTATTATTGAATTATGAGCATCTATTGTATTGAGAGATTTTGAGTGAATTCCTAATTTTATTTTTATTTTTTTCCCTCCTTAAAACTTTTCCTTCTTATTATTTTTGTCCAATGCATTTTTGGTTAAAAGTTAGGGTAACTTTGATTCTATTATTATTATTTGGTTCTTTCAGCACACATTCATATAAACTGTTTAGTTTGTTGATTAGTTCCTCTTGTCTTTTTAGATGGCTCTTGAAATTATTCTCTTCACGTATGATATTAAAAATCTTCAACTGCTTTTATTTTTTTTGCAGTATTTCAATCAAATTAAATTGGCACCCTTGCTCCAAATAATGTCTTTATAGACAGAAAAATAAATATTTTTTTATATAAATATATCTTTAATCCACATAAATTCCTTCCTTCATTTTCCTCCAATTTCTTTTAACTCTCTGTTTGTTCCCTTTTTTCTAAGGATTTGAAAGACAACTCATAGGAAGGAACAAAATGAATGTATTTTAACAATTATTGTCCTTGAAATGAATTTTCGACATTCATATTACATACATACATTTATTGAAATTGACATGACTGTCAATCAATATTAAGAAGGATAGGAAGACAATTGACACCTTCCTTGCTATGTACATACTTATATGAGAAAAAAATAACTGAATCCCCCTTTAGCAACTAAAATAGGCATAATGCGTTGTTTATTGATTGCATGTATGCAATATGCATTGTATCTCTAAGCCTCTCTTACTAAAAGAGAGAAAGAATAAATGCCTGGCAATTACGTCACTCCCATCAATAATTGGACGATTCACTATTTAATAATAAGGATGTTTACAAATTCGCAAAATTTAATTTGAGCTCAACGAATCAACGTTTGGAATGCTCAATTGGGAAATAAAGTATATGTATAAGTAAATCAACAGCACTCAAAAGTACATACCATATATTGTTGATGTTTAAGAGATACCATTGTTGTGTGTAATTTGTATATAAAGAGAGAGCACTTGCATGTGACGTCATTTTGTTTGAAGCCACAATGATAAACAATCAAACTAGAAAAAAGAATAAATCTGCTTTTATTAAGGGAAGTAGTGAGTTATTGTCGTGGTTTTGGATGCTGTTACTCATTAGCAAACATTGGGACTCCATTGAAATAGATATAGCATTGAAAAATATTGATGTAAACTCCCTTTTTTAAAGAGGTCTAATCCTAACACATTGCAGACTTAAAAATGATTATAAATTACATTGTACTTCAATGAATAATTATGAATCCAAATATGAATTAGAATATAGACTGCTATGAAGGTTTCATCGACTGGCTCAAAGAACTTAAATGCTATAACTCACAAACATGAAGTGAAAAGCAGAAATATATTAATCACTCAGCAAAGTGGTGTCTCTTATGCAAAATTTTGTAGTTTTAGTAGATTGCGGAATCTTCTAGACGAATACTTTTGACATTAACCTATACTTCCTAATTGAAAATACCTGCTTTTATCAATTAATTTTGATTGACGGCATATTGAAATGAATAAATATAAACTACATATATGCCCAAACTGTCAAAAAATTGGTCCCTACACAACAGTTTATTTTTTTATTTTTCCTTTTTAAAGTCATTATTTAAAGTTTCCCATAGATTTTTTTTACATACTAACATGTCAATTTCGTTTAAAAATTAGACATAGATGTTATATACATATACCAACAGCCCCTCCTCCAACATGACTTCATTTTTGTTTTATTAGATAATTCATTTGTGATGTCAGTAAAAACACTATCAAAAATGAGGTGTACATTTGTTGCTGAAGCCTCTTCTTAAGGTCAAAGTGTGTCTTTCATATGTATGTATGTAATTGCAGTTAATTAAGTAATGATAACTCCCGCCCATTCATAATAATCTAATTGTGCTTAATGAAATTAAAACTTTTATAAATTTACAGAGGTTAAATGAATGTCAAAGAGTCATAAATTTAATTGTAACATCAAGGCTCTTAAGGTATTTAGGTATGTAAGTACAAATAAAATAAAAATTTTGTAGACAGACAAAGTCAGTCCAATGATATAAAATGAAACAAGTTTTTGGAGTGGTTCACAATGTCTACATAAGGGCTTTTTCAAAGACCTTTCCCCTGTTTTTTGAGTAGCAGTTTCTTCTTGTTTGTCATTCAAAAACGATTAGCGCTGCTAATTCCATTGTAAATGTCCATAAGACTTTTTGTGACGAAATAATAATGGAACTTTTTTTCTTTTCTTATTTCTGTCATTCAACGTAATAAATTAATGGAAAGGTTTTGTTGTGTTGGTTATTGTTGTTGGTAGTAGAGTGAAGTAACAACAATGTACATACAATATATATATATATACATATGTTTTGATAGATTTGTAAAAAGTTTTATAAATACATATAACGTGTACATTCAAAGGGGGCAGGAAACATCTTACTCAGAGGAGAAGGATGAGACACGTATGAACGTAGTTATTATTTCTTCTTCTTCTTATTGTTATTTTCATTAAACGTATTTTTAACAATAATAGCGAGCCACAGTCACAATGAACGACCCCGGTTGGAATGAAATGAATAAAAAAAAAGTTCGTTTATTTTGAAAGGCACATCTGCAAATCCATATAATAGGGTGATGAAGAATGATGTACATATTTTTATATTTTGGGTATCAATGCGGCTCAAATCTATACAACCATATACATACATATGTATGGTTGTGAACTAATGAGGTTGTCATTGTCGAAAAAGTATAAGGAAAAGAGTAGGGTTTTATAATAGAGGAATTATAAAATTGTTTACATTGAGGGAACACGAGGCAACAGCTACAACATAAATACAATGTTACTTAATCTATAAGTTAACTGTATGCTCATGTAGTTTACAGAAATAGTATCTATCCACTGACGTCATAGATCCCATCATAAATCGAAGGTGATGTTATGTTTATACTTGATATATTTATTTAAAAAATGGACAAATTTCTTATATAAATATAAAGGAAATGGCTTCAAATATAAAAAAAATACAACATGATACTTTACAACTTTAAAAACTGTGATATTCGGGTATTATTGAAGTAATAGTTCATACAAATCCCAATCAAATGGCAAGACTATATCAATTAATTTTGTTCCAGATGAATAACGTAAAAACGTTCTATATAGTCAGATCCAAACAGATATAATTTGAATATAAATTTTCATAGAAACCCATCTTTTACTCCCTAAAAAACCACTTTGCATAAGGACAGCGGCAGCATTAACATGAAACAACTACTTACTTTTAATTTGAGGTAAATATGTATATATATATATATATAAATTAGGGCTATGCCAACATGGATTTGTTCGGGCCATTGCCAAATATCAATGGATTAAAAAACCGATAATTGATAATTTGGTCAATTTTTTTTCCGAATCAAATTAACGGATCCCCGTAAAATTTACCAAACAAAAGTACCCACTGTAGTTCATGAATCTCATGTGGTATTCAACCTTCCTCCCCCCCCCCCCCTTCAATTAAAAATGGTATTACATACCGGAAAAAAGTAATGGATCCACTGGATCTTTTTCAAATTTTGTATTCCTGAGTGAGGGAAATAAATTGACTTTATATTGGTTCTGTTTTAGTATGCTGAAGGTTCGAAAAAATTTATTTATAATACGATTATAACATTAAATGGTTCATTAACCAAATTATTATTATTATTATTATTATTTAAGCAAAATCCTTGATGTGTAGGTATACAAAAGTATAACTATTGAAGAGACTAGCCTAGAAAATCTTCAACTTCGAACCTATACCTATAATTACGTATATAGGTATGTATGTATGTCGGATTGTAATGAAGAAATGCTTTTAAAAACCATTAATCTTTTTGTTATTGTTTTAATAAAAGGTTAATGAGATTCTTATGGTTGTTGTATTCGTTCATACAGAAACTTATGTATGTATATTAGTGCAATGAAGTGTGAAGATATTAATAGTAAATTTGTTGTACAATGGTTGCATAAGGAACGTACATATTTTGAAAATATTTTATGGGCAGTTAGTCATACTTGTGGATCCTTTTTTTATTGGTTGTGGAATTCTATAGAGTATTATTGATTGGTTATTCCATTGGTATAAGAATGATTATTCATCTATCATTGGGGGTAAAGTAATTAATAAGAAAGTTAAAACTAAAGAAATGAATGAAAAACAGTGATTCTCAAATAGCGTGATTTAAAGCTTTTCAGGCTTTTCATGAATGAAAAAGGTATTCTTTATTAGTTTAATCATGTTATTAATGCACGACCATATCATGAAAAAGTTGGAGAAGCAGTGTCCTTAGGGATATGATTTTTATCCTTTTCAGATGTAAATCCCAAAACTTGTGACTGAAAATAACTTTTCCCTCGAATTATTGACAACATTTTCATTCATTGCTACTTAAGGTTTTAACTCCCCCCCCCCCTCTCTCTCTCTCTCCCCCAAATCAGACATCATTTTGAGGATCTATGTCTCACGTAGTATTGATAATTTAAGCTTCATAGTAAATATTTTTTTTTTTAATATAAATATTTTTTGAGATAAGAAATCGTACTATTCGGAAATAGCTTCACATGACCTTCTGTGAGATGTGGGGACTGTTTTAAGGAGGGCGCTTTGGTCCTTACGTCCCCAAATATTTTCCAATGTTCCTCCAAAAAATTATACAAGCCCTAATTTATTTATTTTTAATTGCATACATGATATTAAAATAATTCAAGCTTGTCCCCCCCTCTTGACATGCGTCTATTTTGGTTTTGAGAAGTACTGTTCTTATTCATTAAGAAATGACGCGTGTTATGCAGGGGCGTACTGGCCCAGCGGTCAACCGGTCAATGACCGGTGCGCCCCTCTGAAATCTTTACTAGGCGCCCCTTCGATTTAGCATAATACGCCTTTATCGTACAAGATATTTACTCTTTACCCGGTGGAAATTTTCGCCCCAGTACGCCCCTGGTGTTATGTCAAATATTGACTTGAATATTCATGCAACATTTTGGCTAGAAAAAGGTTTGTTGTCAAAGAATAAGAGCAACTCATATCATTTCATAATTAATTAATTGATATAATCAACTGAGCATATTATTTATTGATACAATGATATTATCCCTAAATCATCAACAACTCCTATTAACATATTTTTTGATATATATATATATATACCATTGTTCCTTATTGTTGTTGATTTGTTGTACTCAAATTAGTTCTGTGAGCATTTTTCGACCATTAAAAAGACGTTTTCATACAAACATAAAATTTAACACGGTATTTTTTTGTCAGCTGTCGATTTTTCAACTTCTATTACCTCTATCAGTGTTTTGAACGTTGAACTCTAACATGATTTGGTTATGGTGTAAACAATTTCTTACAATTAAATGAATAGTACTTTCACTGTTGGGAAGAATTTGATCAATAACATCTGATGTTGGGCCTTTGTTCAGCTTCCTTTTGGAAGAAGAGTTACGAGATGTGTACATGAAAGCATTTTGATAATTTTAGACTCTTTTGGTAAAAAAGGCAAAGAAATGAAAATAAAATTAAAGCGTAATGAATACCATTGTGCCTGTGAAAATTATGTGGTTGGTATACAACAATTGGTTTTTGGGACGTTAAAGAAAGATTGAGAGATGCATTAAATAATGAATCAACTGACGACTGACCAGTAGTGCATAGGTATAATCTCCCTGCTATTAAATAGAAAATGACGGAATTGACTATCTTACATATTAACTATAATTTTGAGTCTTTTTTCTTTCTCTTTTTTGAAAAAAGGTTGAGGAATGCGTTGAGTATTGCAATGTATTTGGAATACAAAGATGACCATCCTCATTTATTGTTTTGATTCATGCATTTGACAAGTTTTTGGGTTAGATAAAACTACAATCACAAACAAACTTTGGATTCAAACGGTTGGAAAATATTGCCTTTAAAACAAATGTATAATGAAGCCAAAAAAATAAAGTCCCAGGCATTAGCCAGTAAGTTCAAGAGTATATGTACTTACTCATCTCAAATAATCGATAGGTAAACGCAAAAGCTCAAGTAAAGACGAAAAAACACTTCATACAACCATTGAATCAAAAAGAGTTAAATTATAAAAAGCATAGTTATTGCTCAAACGTTCATGAGCATGTTAATCAAAACTTGATTGGAACTCTCCTCTATATAGATATGCTATGTGTATACACTCACAAACATCTGCCTAAAATTGATGTTAGTTCATAAATTACACATACATACAATCATAGACTTCTCCATGATGGGTGTAAGTATGTATGTATGTATGTATGTATCTAGATACTCATAATATATAACCATGGCAATTGAGAATAAATTAAGCATTAAATTGATATTTTGGTACGGTAGGATGTACCATCCCTACTTACTCACGTTGTACAACCATCAAATTTTGATTTTTTATGTAACCGTATAAAAAGAAAAAAAAACATATTAAATTTTCTGCATTGTAACATTTTTTATGATTTAAAAAAGAAAAATAGTTACATACAATAGCAAAGTACTCGTTGAATAATTATGTATGATTAGACCTGACAAGTATGAGGTCTGCCATTAAATATACATATGCATGTAGTTTGGTGAATAATATTTATGATTTTCATGATAGTGTGGCCGTTATCTCCATTTCAAAATTGTGGTCCATTGCCTGATAGAGTACATATTCTTCAAACTTTACATATATATTTATTTATAAAGGAATTTTTCAACCCATACGCAGATCCAGCAAGATTGTAAACGTAGTGAGAGTTAAAACTGATAGAACTACGTTGCAAAGAAACACTGTGAATTGAATAATTCTTATTATATATTTTTTAAATCCACAATTCAGAAAACAATAGATTTAGGATGTTAACC
This sequence comes from Lepeophtheirus nordmannii, assembly GCA_963680855.1. Classification (NCBI taxonomy): domain Eukaryota; kingdom Metazoa; phylum Arthropoda; class Copepoda; order Siphonostomatoida; family Caligidae; genus Lepeophtheirus; species Lepeophtheirus nordmannii. Next base: position 16,836,456 of record OY804525.1, on the reverse strand, counting down.
ACTAGTTAGTTATTAGCTTGCCCATTCATTTGTAGTGGAGTTTTTTATAACTTTTTGATAGTAAAGTAAGAAAACAAGTCTTGAATGAAAGATGAAAATCGCTCTAGCGACATAGAATAATGTTTTGTTTTTTTGTAGCTGATACTGATTTTATTATAACAAATAAAAGAATGCGCGTTATGCGTAGTATATTTATTTTGTTATTTCTTCTTCCGTTATGTCGCTAAAAATATATTTAAAAGAAACTTTGTACGACTACATTTTAAAGATTTGGATGATAATGTAAGCTAAATTAGAAATTTTCAAAAAGAAAAAATCGCCTATTTTCTTAACATTGATTGTGTGGAGTATCCTTTAAATGAAAAAAAAGTTCAATTGATACATTGATCACACTACAATATAAAATAAAAATAGGGAAAAAGATTAGCAAAAAATTAAAAATTAATGTTCACTACATATGGATTGACACCCTAATGTACGTACATAAATGCAGCACATAAGGTTGTCGTGATAGAGGGGGCGCTAGAGGGAAAAAATCCCTATTTTTCGTATTTATCAGCTGTTAGTGCATGTGTAAATAATTTGATGTGTTGAATATATCAGGATTTCAAGACTCGCCTGAAGCTACATTTTTATAATACAAACTATATGTACATGGGTCGACATGGGTTGACGTCACATTATGACGTATGACACATGTAATGTGTCATGAATAGTGAAATGTATTTTGAGTCATGAATTAAATGAGACTTTGCATAGCCCATTTAACAAATTTTTAAATTGAATTGACTTTTGATTCAATTCTATCCTTTCATATTATATAAAAAAGTCATAAAGAAATTTGATTATTTTATTTCAATCGTATTTCTTATTTATTTATCTTTTTCCTTTAAATGGAAATTTGTCATACGAATAAGCTTTTTGCACACCAATAGAAACATTTACTTGTTACTCAACTTGCCTTCTTCTTGAGCTCTCCTCTATAAATAAGAAAGTATTACTCAAACGCACGAGACTTATATTTTTGGCTTGTTATGTAACAAGTTTTGTTAGAACTGATCTCGCTATTAAAAGAATCGACTCTATATATTTCTCATGTCATGACTACTGTGTATAACTCCCGATATATAAAATGAATAAATTATTTCGTTCCGAGATTAGTATTCATTTTATTAAAAAAAATAAAGGCCCTTTACACGAATTTTTGTTCAAAAGTTGATACTCTTTTGCTTCAGGTCTGATTATGATGTTTCTTAAATACTAAGGAGGGTCCTTTACTGCCTTGAAGATTGAATATACATACATGCATACATATGTATTGTTAAGTTTACTTTTAAAATGAATATGTTGTTATCACAACTAAAACCTCATAAATTATATTATTTTTTCTTTTACATGCAACCAATCTCTTTAAAGGTATTACCATGAGTGGTATTTTAAACTTCCTTATCATGGGAATATAAATTATACATTAATCATGAATATTCAATTAAAGTTTCTAAGTCTAACAACAAGGCATAATACATATATATTAAAATGTCAATGATTTTTTGTAAAATGGTTACAATTGAGTAGTGGCTCTTAAACAATGCTCAAGGTCTAAGAGATGTGTTCCAATGATCTTTAAAATATTTTTTTACTAAATTTTTGTGCTACAAATATTGCAAAAATATTTTAAATATACATTTTAACTTTTTTAAAGAATTGTTTTTATGTCATCGTGTGCTATTGTAAAGGATATGTAGTTTGTTTATTTTTTATCAGCTGAAGGTCACATAAAGATAACAAAGTTTTTGTTATCTTTAAGAGTAAGCAAGATCAAAAAAAAATTCCTTAAAGGTAAACCCAATGTTGTTGGTTGTCTTATTAAAAAGTTATAAAAAAAACAAGATTTAAAAAGTTTGAGAAGCACTGCTATAACTGATCCATGTAAGAGCGTGCTCCTGACACGCTATTTTTCTTTCAAACACGGTGGGTTATCCATCTCTGTGTCTCCTTTTCCCAATAACAAAAACCAACTCTAATTATTGTTTCCTAGGATCAAAGGCAATCATAAACAAACACAAACAAAAGTTTAAATTTTTGTTTTATAATGTTATAATATACTACTTCTTAAGTATTTAAAAAAAATTATAATTATAAAAAATATCAATTAATACGCCGGACAATTACATTGATTTCATGAACTAGCAATTTTTTAAAAGTATTTGCCTGAAGGGTACAATCATTATTTTTTTTAAAGATAGAGTTGTCATTTGTATCGAAATTTATCTGTTGTTTCTCACTGGTGGTAGTATATTATGACATTTGGAATTCAATTTATTAAATTGATCATCAAAACATTTCCATAGTTGTGTTGATCGGCAATTTTATATATTTTTTTTCCTCCCTAAATAGTCGTCATTACATACATGTTTGCCTATTAACATTCAGATCCCATTACCATTATCCCAGATTTAAAAATTACGTTTTACCTATCAGCAATTTTCAAAATGTCCACATATTTTCCATGACAAATGGTTAAAAGACTTTATATAATGATCGATATTTTTCTTTTTCTTTTTTAGAGTACATTTATAAAAATAAAGACCTTTTGCTCGTATTTTCATCCAAGAGTTGAGACTCTCTCACACCAGATCCGGTGTGGAGTATACATATAGCAGAGAATAATGAGGACATGGAGTTGTAGGATGTAGGAAGATGTATAAATTCCCACGTATATGTACACACATATATACACTCTATGAAATACGTACGTATGTAATAAAGAGAATAATACAACGTCAAATAGAATGAAAAATCAGTTTATCTGATTTTTAGCAGTAAACTTTTTATTTATTTTTATTTTTTGGAATCCCATAAAAACGGGGGGTGACAGAAGGAGAAATAATAAAAACAACAATAAAAACAGGAAGTATTAGAAAAGTTCATTTACACACATTCATTCATTTCTCGAGCACATCTCAACTTCATCCATCCAGAGATTGATTCCCATTGTTCCCAAAGGATATGATAATGTTTTGTTTTTTTCTCACAGCACTGCGCCTGTCAAAAAGGCTTACCTAAAGTAAAAATGAAGAAACAAATATGGCTAGGTAGATTGGTACAAATATGAACAACAAATTCCTAGATGATAAAAAAACACAAAAAAACTAAACTACAAAAAAAATAAAAACTTTGATTGGAAAAGTTCAAAATTAAGTTTCTTGTCTTTTTTTTTTTTTCGTTTTGTTTTTGAAAGGTTGAGAACATATGTACATATATGTTCTATACAAATTAGGATTTTATACAAGTTGTAACTTGTACAAGTAGATTGTACAATTTTGGAAATCAAAAAATGTTCTGATAGATTTTAATTGGAGAATTATTAATAATACATACTTCTTGTATCTTTTTTTTCTTCGAGGAACCAATGTGGATTACAAATGCATAATATGATGATAGGCTCTCTATTAACTTTTATTGTATAAATTTAAGGGTCACTGATTCAAGTCCCCTCGTAGATATAATGCAATCATTGAATTTCATGGCTGTAAATTTTTGACTTACTCTCTGACAATTACACATTTCATGAGGATTTCATTAAAAATTAATGTGTATTTGAAGGAGTCACCGCTTCATCACTAATAAACATAGAGGAAAATGAATTAAGACCATTAATTCACGGTTGGTAATTGGTGTTTTAACAAAAAGAAATTTTGAATGAACAAGCAAGTTGTCAAGAGTACCATCATTTTGTACATATGTACAAGTTACAACTTGTACAATATCTCAACTTGTACATTACATATGAATATATACATGAGTGTATATCAGATTACTTTTAAAAACTATAAGGAAAAATTAGTTGATGTCAAATTGAACTTTTTTCTTTTTTTTTAGTAGGAATGGAGAAATTGTATGTATTAAAAGAAATACAAAAAAAAAAAAAACTAAGCTAAACATTTTTTGTTCTTTCTGAAGATGAATGAATGAATAATGTAGATTCAATATATAAGGGTAGGAAAGGAATATATATATATATATATATATATATATATATCCCTAAAGAAGAGCTAGAAACTAAGAAAATACAATAAAAAGTTGTTATTTTACTCTTCTACATATAAATATATATATTTGTTTTCTTTCATTCCAAAGGAGAAAAAAAAGACATATTTTGAACAATCAAATGCCCTGGAACTCTGTTAGTTAGTTATTGTTGTAGTATGTAGTACTCTAACATACATACGTTGAGATATGTATGCCCCTGAAGGAACTGATGAGATTCCCCTTCCTTCACACCAGGAGGGACTCGATAACTCTCAAAATTCTAATTATTACTCCGACACACGACAATTTATATATGTATGTATTTGTAAAGGAACCTTAGATCCATTCCCAGCGTTCCTTGCAACCTTCTTTTTTATGTGTGTTTGTTTGTTTCTTTCTTTCTTTCTTTCTTTCTACATAAGTAAATGTTATCACATATTGTTATATATTTACATTGATAGATATGTATGTACATACATTGTTATATCTGTCGATCAAATGTTCATATTCCTTCCTAAGATTGACACTTTATCATCTCCAAAAATACAGAAGCTCGGTAGAGGAACGTCATTTCCCCAAGCAGGAGAACTCTTGATATTTTTGAATACTTGAGCAAATTGCATCAAAAAATGATAACTAATAAACGTTCGGCTTGATGCTGTAAAGTAGTTTTTTTTCTTCACTGATTGGTTATTTCATATTTAAAATCCCATTAAATAATCAGCTAATATCCATTGGCTGAAGGGCAGTAAAAATGGGTTACAGCATAATAGCCATTGAAAAATGTGAGTCTCAGAGCAAGACTAGTTGAGAATTCATGTACAGAACACAAGACTGGCTATTGAAAATTAGGACTGTTCTTCTATATAAGGGAGGACATTTTAAAATTACACTGAGTGTAGTAACTTGGATTACGTGTATCAGTGTCAAAAAAGTGTTTGTACGCCAAAAATGATTAAAAGCTTGCTTATACATATACAATTCATTTTCTAGCATTACATGGCAAAGACCACCAACGTGTCATTAGTTTTGAAAAGCTATATCTGTGTTTAGAATTAGAGGAGTTGATCTTCTTGGAAGAGTGAATAAAACAAATAAATTTGCCTACAATTCAATATGTCACTTGTTATTCAATGGAAAATGAGAAGAAGGTATTACTATACAGTAATACTTTAGATGACGAGAAAAATCTGTGTCAGAGAAGTGTCTGTTAACTAACCCAGACTGGGATCTTGCTTTCGTAAAATAAATAATCAATCATTTGCTAGTAGTAATAACCAAGGGTGGTAGTAAGCCGGTATCGTGTACCATAAAAATTTCAGTACGCAGTATCTGCAAGATTTGACATCCACTGTCTATTATAAAGATCTTAATCAGGACCAGTCCTAACCCTACTCCACGACATAAAATAGCTTTGATTTCATTTAAAACCAATTTCATCCCAACCAACATGTTTCTAGAAACTAAATTATTTACATTTCCGTCTTCCGGTCGAAATTGAGACTTTGTATGTGGAGTTAAAGTCAGAAATCTTTCCATCAATCAAATTTATGATTGATTCGTTATCCTTTCTAAAACCAAGTGATTCAAAACACAAGCTAACTTGTTCAAAGCATTACTTTGAACTATGAGCAAGCAACAACTAACAGAGAGCTTTGGATATAAAGAATAATTTACACATATATTCTTAGGGGGCAATTATTTACATGTCTCAAGTCACAAGAAGCTGAATGATTTCGGCCTCCGTATCCTAGTCTACACAGAGTCATATGGTTCATTGGAGAAGTAACTAAAGCAAGGGAACTATTTATCGATTCATCCATGCTGAAAACAGTTGTCCAAAGTACTTGCTAAACAAGATTCCAAAACTTTACTCAGGGGCTCAAGGAAGTGTCAACAAGAAATGCAATAGTATGGGATCCCAAAGGATAAGAGGGCCCACAAATATCCAATATTAAAAAATAGAATGAGGGCAAACGAATAAAACATTCATTGCCGCAAAATGGCGCAGACTCTCTAAAACTTAGTAAAGATACAAAAAAGTAAACATCACTCACAGCCATTAAATTGACTAATTTTTTCCGGATAGGGCCTTGCTTAGTCTAATGAATGGGATCCAGATTTCAGTTACGTCACCTACATTACCCTACTACTTCTAACCAATTCATTCATAGCAAACAAAGGACATTTCCATAAAAATTGAGTACGTTTTTGTATGGTGATTAACCATCTAGATCATTGAAGTAAATCCTTCATAAGATACAAAAACAAAAAAAAACAAAAAAAAAGAAGGAATTCTAATATCCTAATCTTCAGATCGAAATCATCTATCTAATAAAGATATCCTATTGATGTGAGATGAATGTATAAAATCAATAGATGTCCATCATATACATACATATCTATAATATATGTTACATGAAACTCCAAACAACATCCAGATCTTTATAATAGAGGAACAATAAACAAAATATGATATGATATGTATGTATGTATGTATATACACATATCTTGTAACTAACTCTATAAAGTGTGCTAGACTATGGAAATGTATATAAAATTTACATACATCAATATAATATAATGTATAATTACTTTCCCTGTACAAGTTGTAACCAAAAAAAAATGGGAAGCAGGATTTTAAACAGAACCTTACAGAATGTAAATATTTATAGATATAAATTTGCTTACATATCTATTAAAGAATTCGTTGGAAAATATCAAAATGGAGCGTAAATTAACAATGGAATTGTCATACGTATGAACTCCCCGTGATAATTTGACCAATAATATTGATTCTACCATTTAAATTGTATTTATTTTGTATTGGTTTTGTATACTTTCATATTTTATTATTTTTATGTTTTATACTTAATTTATGATGAGTTGATATTAATTCAATGACTTCTCTTTATGTTAATCATTATTGCCAAATCTAAGACACATAAAACACTTGGAGCTGCCAGGATCTTTGACTATATATATATATACATATAATATAATCAAGCCTTTTGATCTATATATTTTCGACACTATGCTTTCTCAAATTAAAAAAAAAGTCTTTTTGAGTGAGTCAGAAAATGATTTAGTTTTTAGTTGTATATAGCATTTAGATCTTTTAATAGGGACATATATTGTAGTAAAAATGACTCCTTCATCCTTTTAAGCCATTTTAAACAATGTATACTTTTTTTACATCTTAAAGTCGATTTAGTTCTGTTTTATTGATGGCTGAAGTGGTCAGAAATGGCAGCATAGGTGGCCTCTTTGGTGTTTTAATGACTAAATAATTAAAAACTTTTAATCTCATTTTAAAATTGGATCTTATTTTTTAGAGAAATTAAATATCGGTAATTATAATCATCGATAACTTTGGCCGACTAACGATTCATCTAAAAATGGCTTGATAAAAACATTTTTAAAAGTATCTAAATGCATAAGGTAAGGGGCTGAATAAATGAGAAGGTTTCTTTTTTTCTTCTTCTTTTTCTAACTAATGTTAGTAAAATGATGAAATCATCCGAACTTTGAGGTATAGCAATTGGTTCATGTATAAATGTAGGTAAAAATATAAAACAACCATCGTTATATCCAATAATCGATATCCTTTTTCTTTCAAATCTATGGTATATTAATACATTATATATATTATGAAAAATTTGGGTTTCAATATTATTATTGTTATTATTATTATTTTCTTCAATGGAGAGACTGAAAAAGAGAAAAGAATCAGCTATTTTTGAAACTCAAATAACAAAACTGTTTTAAAAAACATCTGCTTCTTCCTATGTACTTCTGATATTAGATAATTAAAAAGATAAAAATACATAATTAAAAAATATATTATCTATTAATATAAGAAGGTAAAAATTGACAGGTTTAAAGAGAGAGAGAGAGAGAGGGGGGGGGGGAGAGAGAGAGAGAGAGAAGATAGCTGACAGTTAAGGGATGCTAAGTTTTTTCATCATTTTTTTTAATATGAATTTACGTAGATATTCATTTATCCATTTTTCAAGGAATAATAAATATTTCAACACGTTCTAACCTCGAGTACATAGAAATTTGATACCAATTGGGTGTGACGTGGGATTTGACCATAACGACACAATAATATATAGGAATGTAATTTTTTGTTCCTTTCAGATTTTGGTATCTAGGGAGTCACTGCCGTGACTCTGAACGTCTTTATTATACATATTTTAGGCCTTAAAATAAGTTAAAAATATATCATTATACATTCAAATTTACCTAGTGTCGCTAATAAATGTACTGTAACTATTGATAAGATTGAATATTTTTCTACAATTATCCTATTTTTAAGGACTCTAATCCATCTAAAACAAGCTTAATTGTAAAAATCTAGCAATTTTAATGGTAATCTTTTGTACATATCAATTTTATTTTACTTAAATATCATCGTTTCTCTTTGGGTATCAAATTGTATTCAATCAGAAAGTTTCCATCAAATTTTTTGAAGAAATTTGTCCATTTTATTTAATAAATTATAAATAGATCAAATTTATTTCACCAACATATGGCGTTGCTTCAATTTATAATGCGATTTCAGTGAAAACACTCAATAGCGTTGTTTACTTTGTAGTTTATTTACAAAAAAAAAGTATCTTAGACGTATTTTGAAGCTAACAATGAATTCTTAGGAATATAAATTCCTATGTTTTAATAACTACAGCACCAGATTTCTACATCATCTTATGACAATGAAAGTTTAGTGAGTTTTTTCATCCCCTAATCTAAATATGTATAATTCTAATTAAAAATGATTTGCTCAAAAGGTCTCACAAACTGAGACAGAGTGAACTGTATTTATGTTCTTATAAAGTATTCAAAGTTTCATATCTACATACCAATAGGGAAAAAAAATAATGGAAAAAAAGGACTGAGTATGACATTTAAAATGAACAAAAAAAAAAATAATATTTTCTATACCTCTGAAGAGATGAGTTTTGGAGCAAAGATACAAATGAGATCAAGAAAACTTTTTGTTGTTTATAATTGAAAAAATTGTATACGACACAATCTTTTTTGTACTTTTTTTAAATGGATTAATTCTACAAATTAATTTGAAGAGGGGAAAATAATAATTATTTTAATGTTAAGAGATGGTTAAATACTCAAAAGATATTTATGGGTACATGATATATAATAACCTGGCGTCTCGGGCCCACTGATTTGCACTATTATACATTTATAAGTTATACAGAATGCTCAAACTAAAAATCAATCTACGTACATATACCAAGAGCTGAGAATCTCGACTCTTTTTACCGTCGACGAGTGTCGAGAAGTTTCAGCTCCATGAAGTGTATCGAAACTGTGTATGAAGGCTCTCATCAAATCAAATTGCTATTGTTGTTGGATCCTCTCATAATACTCCATCAATTTCAAACTTTAATCCTCAAGAAGTGGAACGCTAGTTGAATATGCATGTGTTTTAAAAAACGAATACATATGTAGATGCAGAAACATCAGGATCATGAAAGTGAGTACAGACATAAAAGGAGCACGTTTTTTGCCCGAATTTATATACAAAGATTCAATGATGCATTTTTGTTCATTGAGATTAGAAAACCCCTTAATTATGCATGTTATTATTTTAAAATGAGAATGTTTTTCTCGAACAAATAAGTAAGCGATTGGCAAAAAGTGATTATTATTATAATTAATTCATCGAGAGTTTTCATTATACGGAATAACCCCCACATGCATGTACATATGTTGTTTATGCATGCTAAAATTAATTAATTATTATTCATAATAACCTCATATCTGCCGGGTGTAGAAGCATTGAAATATGTTTCTAAAATACGTATCTAAAATATTCATGAAATCAATGCAAATGTATGTACTACTAATGTATATTTAATTAAAGGTCTTTTAAATGAACATCCTTTTTGGCTCGGCTTTGACAAAATATGTACAAAGGTATAGTACAATAAAGCTTCTTCTATTTATAAGATATAAACATATCCTAGGTTGGAACATCATATGTCATAATTAAGTAGTTTTTCTTGGCAAAGTCACTTGTTTTTTTTTTGTTTTATTTGACACTTTATCACATCTAAAAAGACTTGATGAAGGAGTCTTTATTCGATGTCAAAATTAGGAGATGAAATAAATGTTTAAATATTATATGAATATATTTTAAGGGAAAAAATGAAAAATTAATTAAAATTCTTTTGAATTAGATGTAGACATTCATTTATAAATAAATATTAGTTTTGAAATCAAGATATTAAATAAAAATATATATTTTCTTTATTTTCTTTTTAATACCCTTATCACCTTAAACATATCATCTCATATATAAATCCCTTTTAATTGAAAGGAAATAAAGTTGTTAGAAGAGTCGTGAAGGAAGACTTAAAGAAAGTCTCCTCGTTGTAGCATTAGAAAGAATTTTCTTAATTCCATCAACAACAAGAACAACAAATGTTGAAATCTGTCAGGAATGAAATTTAAGACGACATTTTTATTAATAAATACACTTGTAATAACAGTATAAATAAAAAGATATCGTTGTTATTTTATTTAATGATACCCTATGGATAAATAAACTAACGCCCTCTTACGAAGAACTTTCGTTTAATTCATTTCATACATAAAGAAACTAATACTTAAAAATAAGGCTATATGGACCAAAGAGAGCATTGTCCTACTGTATAAAATATTTATTCTAACTTCATGTATCAAACTCCTTTCAAAATACTCCTTTTCTAAATATGGATGCAAATATTTGTACTAGGCAGGGATGTCTCGAGTTATTAAAGCCCAAGCATGCCCAAAAAAGACACTGCATAATTTACATTACTATCCCATTAAAGGAGTTCATCTGCCAAGACGTCTTAGAATGTTTATTCTGGTATTTTTTAATTGTTGAATGATTCATTATCTGTATAGAACACATAATTTTAAGTTGATTTGTGGTAATCTAAGATCAAACTCTTATTCAAAAATTCATGAAACATGAGTAATCCAACATCACAAATCAACTTGAAATTGATTACATTGATTTCCAGAACCAAATAGCCATAAAATACCTCGAGAGTGATCCTTCAAAAGTGACCACTTGCACAACGCCTGGGTTTTCAAAGGTCAATTCATAATTTCAAAACTTCTTTTTTTGTTTCCTAAAAATGTCGATTTTTTTTTCTTGGGCAAACGTTGACCGACTACAGATAATCATAAAACTACCAATATTTTATCAGCCTGCAAATCTATTAGGATCATCAACACCGATTTTAAGGAGAATCTCAGCCGATCCAGGCCTCACACTTACATATAAAAATGATAACTCAGTCTCGTAAGATTAAAAATTGAACCAATATATTTTTGTATTTCGAGTAGAATAACAAATCAAGAATGGACCAAAGTATGGACCAAATTTAGTAAGTGAGTTTAATATTTTTCAAACTTTTGCATATGTACATACTTTGATAACTTGCACGAATGGAAAATAAATTGTCATTTAACCAAGCCCCACAGAGGTAGATATTCTAAAATTACCAATGCTCCTAGCCCATAACAGTAACATCGTATGGCTCCCCAAGACCCGTTTAGCCAACCATGCAAACATTTTTCATATTTAAAAAAAGAAAGAAAAAAGAACATCAGGTATTTATTACTTCTGTGCAACCGACCATGTATCTTTATTTGACCATTTATTAATATGTTAAGTTAAGTCCTTTATGGAGTAAAATACACAATAGCATTACGATGTACAAAAAGTACTCTTATTTGGGCTTGACTCTACGTTGTATTAAGTTGTACATGGGTTGTAGTGGGTGGAATTTTGAGATTCCTCATTGTATCATGAGACATGTACGTTAGAATTGCTCCTAAACATACAGAGATTCAAAAGCACGTAACTATGTTCATACATTCTCACGGCACAAGTACATATATATATATATTCATAGAAAAAAGAAATACAAAAAATATGATATTTTCATCCTGAGGTAGAACCAAGAGGAGGGGAAAAGCTAATACATTTAAGAAATAAGAAGACGAAAAAAAAAAAAAAATTCCAAACGGAATTATCGATTATCAATCTCTATATTTCCTTACTTACTTTGTACCTAGGTTTATTGCAGAAGCATTATTCGAAATATATATATATATACCTTTTTGTGTAAACCATAAAAAGATATGTATGGTTAAATAGACTTGGTACTTTAACTCTTCCTCCATTTAACAAAATATAATGTTCCGACCTACACCCTTCCCTCGACATACTCCCATTTTTTATTTTTTTTTCAAACCAATATGAACTTCAATACATGCCTATTATAGATATATCATTATGTTTTATACCATATGTATATAGTTACCTATATATATATATAAGCATATAGACATATTGATAAAGTCACTCTATAATATCTATTTTATAATATACATATATTTATATGTAAACACTCTAATATCTAGATTTATGTACAAATTCTTCTTGACTTACGAGTAAGTAACTTTCCTTCAAAGAGAACAAAAGGAGTCAAGAGTTTAAAATTTCCCTATGAACATACATAAAGTGTGTAGTCGAAACTTATAAGTATATGAAAAAAAATTTACATGGATTGAGTGAAAGAACCTTTTAAAGAGCAGAGCAAAGCTGGTGTACAGTCATTTTGTACGATACTGATTCATGTTTCAAGTATATTTCAAGTTGTGCATTGATATTTTGTAAGCTCTAAAAATTTAATGAAACTTAAAAGTCCGACTCGTGTTAAAGCTGTGAGGAGTAGTCCAACGCTTTGATTCGGTCATCTCCCTTTACTAAAATTCAATCGTAGAAAAATAATAATGGCGCTTAAATATGTACATAATTATAATAACAATTGGACATAAAGGATGTTTGCTTGAGTCTCAAGTCACGAAGCAGAATCGCAAATATTAGTTCTAGTTCTGCAATGAAGGGCTTGATCTCAACTTGATTCTCAAACTGATTTAGTTAGTTGACTCTCCAATTTATGGATCCAGTCCTAATAAATACATAATTTTTCCTCTGTTAGCACTGCTTTGTTATTGAACAACTTATTAAAAAAATCAAACTTTACTCACAAATTGAGGTAGCACCTTACATACATTTTAAAAACCGGCCGAAATATGAGTAATCAACATGCAAAAAATACGAAGAGATGGTCGAGTTTAATTGCCTTTTACTAAAAAAAAAAATGACATTAAGATTTTGAAAATTGTCTTATATACAACATATATAGAAATCCGTTTCTAAAAATCAATTTCGATCGAGCTCTAATGCATACCTATAGCAATGTATGTATGTATATGCATTGCTCAAGGAAGGGACCGTTTTGTCTATGGATGAGAATTCACCTCCTTGTTAAAAGCGTGTTGAATTATGACGGATACATTTTAAATTTCCCCAAGTCCTATGGTTTTGTAAAAAAAAAAAAAAAAAAAAAAAATTTGATTATAATTACATCCCCTTCCGTTGACCCGGTGATTTGAATTTTTAGTTGTGTATTTTTTCATGGACAGGTGTGCGGGAGAGAATCATACGTACGTACATATGAAAGTACCTCTTTTAGGGAATTCGATAGTCAATCAATGATTTTTTATTTTTATTTTTATTTTCCCTCTACTCCTATTATTATATACATACAGTTACTTTTGTTCACAGTTTCGAGCCATTGTAACCTTATTGAACCATATTGAGACAACATTTGACAGCAAATGGGTGAATGAAGAAATATATGTGGTGCGTCAACACAAAAGCAATCTCGATCAAAAAAAAATTTCAAATTTATAAATTTCATACGTATAGGTTGACCCAAAACTAGAGGGGCAGGATTTGGAATCTGACTATGTGGTCATTCTATTATTTGTGTTATATATATAATTATAAATTTAAAAACTACATTTGTTTTAATTTAATCTGTTTTCTTTCTTTTTTCAGATTGTTAAGAGAACCCATTCGGTCAAATAATTTAAATACAGGTAGAAGAATATGGGTTTTAAAAGAGTATTGGAAGTCTCAAAATACTGAAACCGTAGGGAGATGATGTTTTGAAACATTTGGTACTCCAGCTCTCAAAAGACTAGCCATTTACCCTATCCATGACAAATTTGATACCACCGGCTCAATTTTTAATGCCCCTAAAATTGGTTGACCCAAAACAGTCTGCACAGAGGATAATAAGCAATGGACTGCCGATGCACTTAATCAAGGGCCAAAACAAAAACCAACCAAAAGAGCTTATATGGAATTGAGCATACTACAAACCTCTATTAAGCGATTCATAAAATGTTTGTTGAAGCGTAAGAGACAGACTTCAAAGCTGAGTAAATCAAGAGGGAAAACAGTTTGAGCACTTGAGATGATAAATAACACTTAATTTTCATTAGTAAATATTTTTATTTATGGCCTATCAAATAGAATCCATCTTTTTTTATAATTGTGACTATGAATTTTTGCGACCGTTGAGTGCAGTTTGCAGAGACCCTGAAGGATTAATTTGAACAACTTATTAATAGAAATGGAAGATTATTACTTAATTGAGGAATACAAAATATAATCCAGACTTATTTTAAATAGAGAAATTCTTCTTGCTTGCTTTTATGTTAATATTTCTCATATATCTTCTGTAAATGGTGGCTCCGAAAAAGATGATGAATAAAATGAATTTTACGAATCCTTTAGATAGGTGTAGACTTCCCCCGAAAATTAAAAGGGCTGTCAAAGATTGTAATAATGATGTTTTAATTGTTCATATGGTATCCCTTATTCCTCTTCCCCTCCCGCTCTTTTTCAAAATATGTAACTCTCAAGGGACGACTTATTTTACTCCCTGTTTCATAACAAAAAGAAAATAAGATTTAAAAAATTTATAGCCACGTTTTTTGTTTTTGTTTTTGTAGAACCATTTACACTAAATTTTTTATATCTCCCCCTCCTCTCTCTCTCTCTATGGATTATATTTAATGATTTATCATCAAGGTCAAAGTCCCTTGACCCTGGAATGTACATATGTATGTATCAAAAAATTACATTTTTAATTCCATATCTTTTAAGCCTTTATACATATAGCTGTTTTTTTAAAGCTATTTTTTTCAAAAAAGAATAAAATAAAATAAATTTGTTTTGACGTAATTTTCACGGTCTTCCATTTTACTTATTATTATTGAAAGGGTCTGTGTATGTATATGTGTTTTTTGTTTTTTTTCATAGTCATAAAGGAAGAAGCCTTGTGTAACAAATACTGTATTAAAGAGAAAAAATAGACCACCCACGAGATATAAATTTGATTGTTGTTCCTCTAATATGTTACAAAACTAACGTATTTGGTAACACTGATCCCTTATGATAATATGAGAGGGTAGCAGCGCTAGTACCAAGTAGCTTAGGCAAGAAAGAAGCAGCTGCTTCAGATGAAAGTTTTTTGACCGGTTTGGTATTTTTGAACTTACATATGTAGTACAATGTAGGTAGTCAAAGCGATATTATTTTTTTAGTTCATCAAGCTCCATCTGATACGCACAAGGATCAATGTCCTCAATATTCGTGAATAACTACTACAAAATCAATACTTTTATAGTTATGCCTTGTGGAAGGAGGAATTTTGTGCTTACTTTGTAGTCATCGTAGGATTGATGCCTACCATGACACACAAGGATCTAGAACTTAGATATATAGCTTAGTTTCTATGAGAAGATCATTGTTAGAAGTTAAGGTGATTGATATTTGTATTAGGGTTCAACTGGTCATTATTTTTTTGATTATTTGAAGGTTAAATTAACCTTTGGGATCCCACTAAAAAAATTACGAAAGCCCAAATATATCCACTTTTTTTTTCCATCATCATAGCAATGTATTTAAATCATCTATGTATTATATTTTGAGACACTATATCCCATAATTTTTCTCTTTTATATCAAAATGTGGATTTAATTTTATTTTATTAATGACTGAATTGGGCAAATGTAGAAATTTTCTGCAAGTATTTGAGTTTTAAAAAAAATTAACTGTTAAGACTGATACTCAAAACCATATATTACATTGATTATAATAATTAGAGTGAAAAATATCAACAAAAGATGTGAGAACTTTCAGAAATGGCCAAACTTTCCGTATTTGTCTGTTGAATGGTTTGGAAATTAAAAACTTTGAATCTCATTTAAAAAAACAAAAACAATTATAGGATCCGTATTTTATTTTAGAAAAATTAGGTCTTGTTTTTAAGAAATGATTGGGAAATTCGCCCATTTACTGATTAATCTAAGGCTTCTAAAAATCGGCCGAATTAAAAGGCTGACTATCATATCAATTACCCCCCTTAATTTAGATATATATGTCGAGTACATGTTGTAATTTGTACAATTTTGTAGTAGCTAGGTATTTGTACGTCACATAACATTTTATTTAATTGCCAATTCCACCAGGTATTTAATTATTGTGAACAAGAATAACTGCTGCAATCAATTAGTATTTCCATACTTAAATTATAATACTCAATGATCATGACCAAGCAAACTGTTTATATTTTTTGATTAAATAATATGTCTATGAAATTATTATCAATGTGTAATTTTTATCAAAAAGCAATAAAGTTATAGTCACTGCATCATCATCTTGATCACAAGGACTGATATATACCCTTTAGTCAGGATTCGATCAGTCTGTACTTTGATCTACTATAGTTTTTCATTTTATGACCCTTTGAGCTTAGTAAAATCCGAGCATTTACATGACAGTCTCGATTAGTCCATATTAAAACAGTCCAGTATATCCGCGGAATCAATTATCCAGACTGTTTGAAGCATTGATTTACTACAAATTATCTGATTGATTATTATTGATTGAAACTTGTACAAAAATTCCAACTTGTATGTGACTTAATAAAGGATTGAAAATTTGGAGTTGATGGGTAAGAAGCTTCATTTTGTCATTTCAAAAGTAGAAAAGATCTGAACGACTAACTAAAAACATTCATAAGGCATTCATTCTTCACATATAGTTACATTTAGCCTTTTTATTTTATTGAAATCTGATCATAATATGAAATAAACAGATATCGTTATTTAGCTCTAAGTTAAATTTTATCCAAGGATCATGATATTTTGATTCAAAAGGAATCAAATCGATGTTTAACTTAAATACTACTTGTATGAAGAAGAGGAAAAAAGCAGGTAAGCATTCCTTAAAAGGATTTACCGAAAGCAAATATATATATATATATATATATATATATATATATATATATATATATAATCTCAAGTCACATTTTTCATTTTATTAAACTTAACATATTCTGAAGTTGGAGGATAATAAATTATTGTCAGGTTTATTTACTGTGTGAAGGAATCTGCCACTACTTTTGTAAGTAGGGAAGACCGGGGATACTTTTTTTCTCTTTTTTTTTCTATTACTGGAAGCTTGTTTGACTTAGACGTACTGAGAGTCTCAAATATTCACGTAACTACCGAATAACCTGGACTGTTTGACACACATATTCATATATTTAAATGGATCTAACTAAACATTATTCAGTAGCAAATAAGATGTCATCTATTTTGAGCATACCTTGAGGATACTCCTTTTTTAAGGTGAATTCTGCATTCACAAAATAAAGAATTCGGCTCTTACTCATAAAACTCAGTTTTGCACATATTTTGACTCCTCTGTGTTTTTTCTTTCTCTGTCGATTATACCAGTTAGTAGTTTGATCAACCCATAAAGTCGTTGAGTATGGAATTGCTAGGGTTAAGCAAATCGAGTTTGAGTATATCTTAATGTCTTATAGAAAAGTTAACAAAAATATCTACTCTTTTGTTTCTTAAATTATAATTATCGTCATGTATTGAGAAGAAGTTCCCGGTCTTCCCTACATAAGTATAATACATTTGTACATAGAACTTCCAATCCCTAATGTCATTTTATAGAGTCCTATAGAAAACCATGAAAGGCAGTACATTGAAAAACATCCATCCATACATAAATACATACATACATATCTTCATTTCAGAGGACGAGGGAAAAAAAAGAAGAAGAAGAGAATTGTATGTTTAAAAGCGATACAAATTATACTTACTTTTTGTATAACAATACAGGCTCTGTCTTACCCTCATATAGCCAGCTGCTTATTCACTCCTACCTACCTACCTACCTATGTGAATTCTGCAATACCTTCAAATGATTGTATTCAAGATCCATTACTTTTGAATGGATACATATTATGTAGAATACACATGTACATATGTACATATTTGTAAACTGCATAAAAACGAGAGGAGAAGATTAATTGAGTTACCTCATCTCTCTCCTTATACATAATATATATATACATACATTGTCAAGAGCTCTCTTTCTATATTTATTGGTATTGGTAGAAGCAGAAATAAGCTCCCGTTTTGTACAACAACAACAACAACAAAAAGTTGATATTTCGTTTTAGACAGAGGTCAGGAACCCGCAATTAACGATTCTTATAAGTTGTCCAGTTCTTCTTTACCAATTCTATGACACGTGTGCCTTTCTATGAGCCAACTATGTTTGGAGCAGATCATTAATTAGTAAATTTACAAAAAAAAAAAATCTGATGGAAACTCCATCCCCATTGGGTTTTTAATGAAAAAAGACAAAAGGTCTGTGTTGAAAACAGCTTGAGGCCAAAGAAAAGTTATGACATTTGAATAAAATCAAATTAAAAATAGGTGCTAACAATCCCTATGAAATGGCTTGTTTTTTTATTTATATTTATTTTATAAATTTGTTTTTATTCGATGAAAGGCTAAAATTTGGGCAAGAAAAGTGGGATAATTAGAGAAATCCTTGTAAAATTAATGGTCACTCAATTGGCTACACTATGTAAATTTGAATGTATAATGAAGTAATTATATATTTTGAGGTCTACAATAAAGATTTAATTCATTTTATTTGTCGATCCCATTGCGACATCCAAAGTCACGGCAGTAATTTACCATCTTCCTAAATTTTTACAAAAACAAGGGTTCTTTATTTTTATAAAATTTAATTGTTTATGCCTCCAGGATGGCCAACTTTCTGAATGATGACATCACATAAAAACACTCTTTAACAGTAAAATACTTTTTTTATAGGTTTAACTAGTTTATAGAAGGGATTTGATTTTTACATACAGGATAGATTTAGAACAATGGCTTTGTGAGTAAAATCAGTAAACTATGAGTAATTGATGACCAAAATTATACAAATTGTTTAAATTAAAAACCTATAAAGAAATCGAATCATCATTCCTGTGCTTTTTTACTCAAAAAGCTCATACCAGTCGGTCCCTATTCTAAAGTCATCAAAATATATCCTTGAAGGTCAAATTACACCATTTTGTAGTCACGACTGATTTTATGACCCTAATGATGCCCTAGGAAAGGGATTCACAATTAGGATGTAATTCACCCCCAGGGGTGAAGACTGGGGTTTTAAGGGGTAAATAGTTTCACAATATATATGTAAATATATTCTAAAGAGTTGGCAAAGTATTAATAAAGTTATTGGAAAGAAGAAAGAGGTTGTGAATATCTGATTTAAATAATGAGACTCTCGTGTTAAAATATCCGAAAATGTATTCATATCCTTGGGCCTAAAAATAAAATATTATATAAAAAAAACATTGTTTAATTCGAACACTGATTGTATATAAGCCATAGAGTTTGTAAGTAACCCTCATAATTTATTCAATGTTCAGCTTGATTCTGATTGTAAAAGCTGTGAGAACTCAAATCAAACTAAGTCCAGTTTTTTTCAGAATTCGGGACAAGTTTTTGAGCTGAAGTTCAATTAGAGTTGTGAGTTTTTTCACTTGAAAGTCAGTCGAGTTTCTCTGGACTTGAGTACTCCTCGATTCCAAGTCCTCAGCTCTGATTTAATATCAATATTAAAATTCAATTATTGAAAAACATAGATGGCGCTTTTATAATTATGTAATTATAATAACAAACTATGTTTCTTAGTTAAATGAGACTTAAATGCCGCTCGAATGAGAGTCGTGAGTTGAACATGTTCCCAGATATGATTCGATCATCATCATAAATATGAAATCCAATCATATCAAACGGTGAATCAGAGGATATTTTAAATTATCAAGTCAACTCGACTCTGATTTTTTTCACATCGAGACTGAGTCGAGTTTGAAGTCACTGTTTAATTAAACTTAAATGTAACTCAAATCCAATTTGTGAGTACATATCCCCAGCTCTGAGCTTTAGTAGCAGGAAGATGAATGACTCTTTCTGCCCTTTGTTCTAGTCAAAAGTAAGTAATTTAAAGCTTTTATGGAAGAATGACAAAAGTAAGGAAGTACAGAACGACATCCACGTTGAAAATGAAGGCTCAGAGTCCAAGTTATTTACTAACCAAGTATGTAGTGTAGGTATCTCACAATATGTGGTATTTCTCCAACTTCCTAGATACACTATGAAGGAAACGATATTATTGATCAAAAATCATATGCCAATGTATGTAGTAGTATTTCGAATGTAGGGGATTCAAGGAGGAAATGGATAATTGGATTTGTTGAAAAAACAAGAGGACAAAAAATCCATCAAATTATGCCACATATGTAGAATCCAAGTCAGAGGAAGACGTACCTATTACAACAGAGTTGAAATGATGGAGTATTTTAACATACTGTCTGTAATGTTATGTATGCAATAATTCCTTTTCAGGATGAAGTCAATAATTATTTAGACATTATGATGATGCGTTTACATATACCTTTAATTTCTTGCATTTCTTGCAAAAAAAAAAAAAAAGAATGCAATAATATATGAGCATAGAACACATAATTTAAGCGTGGATAATGAGCTATAATACATAATAAATAAATTTGTCTTAGTCGCTCCTTAAAGGCTTGTGGTAAGAGCAAAAAACACAAAAAAAAGCAAAAAAATGCAAATTATATACATACAAAATTCAAGGAATCTCATTTTTTCTCCTCTTTTTTTTCTTCTTCAATCTACGTGTCAAAAACCTCATTCAAAAACCATGACTTCATCCTTGAATGATTAAGATATTATAATGGAAACAGAGAGTATTCAAAAATCTTAAGTACACGTGTGTGAGCATAAATATCTATACATATATACATATATAATTAAAGAGATTTTTCCCAAAATCCATTGAATTTTTATTATTTTTCGTTATAAAGTGGCTTTTAATGTCTTTATTATGGGTGGAAAGAGAAAGGGAACGTGAAGTTAGTTGTTAGCCTCAGAGAGGGAACTTGCCTTTACATTATATGTACACTTATATGTGTACAATATGTGTATAATAAAATAATCTATCCTTCTCATCTTTGAATAGTAATATGTAATATTTCATGAGAATCTTTACTCTTTGAAGATGGGTAAAATACATATGGTATATATATATATATATATATATACTATAGAGGTTGAATGGATGACTTGAGAAATAATGATAATTTAGAGGGTTTCATGAAAACAAACAAAAAGAACTTTTAAAAAAAAACCATCTATAAAGTTTGCCACTTGGCAAAATTATAATTTGTACATAAATGGATTTATCTATAATCCACCCACTCCTCTCGTTTTTCCCCTTTAGGATCCCTACTTTCATAAAAGAAATAGACTAGATATACTTCGAATATTTCCAAGTCATAGTTCTTTGAATATCTAGCCCCCTCTCTGGAATGAGGGCTACAAACGGACTGCAAACAATGGATAGGGAGTGAACGATGATAAGAAATTCAGTTCTAAGACTAGATAATGCTTCACTAAATTGGGATCAAGGTCGTAAAATCTAGACATTGCAACTTTTTAGTGATCTTGTGATTGTTTTTACCCGGCTATAGCATTTAGTAGACTATGTCAACTTTGAAGCTACTGATCAAAATTACTTACCTTATGAATTGAACTCTAATATATTAAAAGTTACCTGTGATATCTCGGGGTTTTGTGTGTGTGTGTGTGTTTCCATGATACCTTTTATTTATTATATTTATATATGTATATATTCTCAACGGATACACGACAAGCTTTAGAGCATAAACAAAACACACTGTATACTCCCTTCAGCGGATTTTCATCATTTGACTCTTTTGATTTAAAGCAGCTGACCCTACGTGTTATGGGCTCAAAAAGGGTATTATTATTATTTATGATTTTGATATACATGAAATATATTAAATAAAGGATTCCGTAATAATAACAATATTAAAAAGTTGTCAATAGGGAAAATACAAAAAGGTTAGCTACCAGTTGTTTTTCCAGAATTTTTCCTTTCCCTTTTGCCAGTCGAGGTTACCGATGAACTCGACGTGATGAACTCGTAAAGGGTTTTATTATTATTTATGATTTTGATATATAAAAAATGAATCACATAAAGGATTCCGTAATAATAACAATATTAAAAAGTTGGCAACAGGGAAAATACAGAAGGGTAGCTACCAGTTGTTTATCCAAATTTTTCCTTCCCTTTTTGAGAGTTGAGGTTGCGAGTGCACAAAAAAGCTCGTCGTGATAACGACACAAGGGCTATAATAATATAGCTTAACGTGACGAACCGGTCTTTTTTGTCCGGACATGTTCTCTATTTTTATCTTGCTTCTAGGTAAATTTTTATAAAGTCCTGAAATCTCTTGGGTTTTTTCAATAAAAGTAAAGATCCAAAATATTATTGTTTAATTAAATATCTTTTCTAAAAAATAAATTTTCATAAGTAAGTGGAATAATCCTAACCCCCCCCCCCCTCCTTAAAACTTATTGGGCAACATGACCTCTTTTTTGGAAATGGTCATCCTAATATAGCCATCCACCAAAAATACAAATTTAACAAAAAAGTAGGTAAATTTGAAAAAGATATTCACTTTTTCGAGAGAGTCAAGTCAAATTTATCTAGTAAGAAAGACGGAGTGTGATTAAGATCCAAAATTCTATTTATGCTAAACAGGGAGCAAACTTAAACATACTATACAATACATATACTTAATAATAAATCATTTTGATATCCTTAAATGTAATATTATATGTATATTTATAAATAAAAAAAAGAGCTTATCAGGGTCTAAGTGGATCTATATCAAGGCTTTGCATATGAATTATGGTTTTGATTCGAAGTATTTATTAAGTGGTTTTTATTAAAGCAATGACATATGTTTGATGAGTCATTTTCTTCGTTTAAGGATTGAGGAAATCATACTACGATCCAGAGATGGGGGCTCAAGCCCCTATCTATACCAGGGCCTTTAAACTGAGCTTATATTGAGGATCCGCATTTCTTAATGTCCTCTATGCTGTGACCCATTTTTACTGTCCTTCAGACCAAGGAATTTTTACGTCTATTGATCTCACGCGATAAAAAATTGATTTAGTTGGACTTTAAATACAGAATATCTTCGCGACCCGCCTGTAGAGGATAAGTATTGTTGTAGACTCGATTCACTAAAATCAAATCGAACTGGGGATTTGAGTTTCAAATGACTTAATTATGTTGACTCAAGGTCTCTCAAGTATATATTTTTGCCCTCCCCCTTACCACTACTTTCTAGTCATATTAAAGAGATCGTATTCGAGTCAATTCAATGTCATCTTTGGAATTTGAGTCATATAAGACAAGTCATTCCCGAGTCATTGAGTTACATGAGTCTAATATGATACGGAAACCGATTTGTTTACTCGACGTGAGTCAAATTATAAATATAGTTGCTTGAATCAAGTCATATGTCTGATTCGAGTATCAGACCCGGTGCCTACAGACATTTGTTCTAATTGGACACATTTCTCCTCACTTTTTTAATTATACTCGTAAGTCAAGCCCTGACGTATCACAAGGGGGCCTTGAAACCTATAGCCTCCTTCCCTCTAACGCCATGTGTTTTGAGTACCCATCAATGCTATGGTCCCTGAATCCTCTTCAAATGATCTAAATCAGGGCATTCAATCAACGGTCTGAAAACTGATAGAGTGGCTCAGCTCGAGATTCTGTCAATTAGAAAAAATTAACATAATGAGCACACACTCATAGTCGTCATTTTTTTCAGCATTGATTTCTACCCGTCAGTGATTATTTCCTACTTATGAACTTTTATTCTATTTTTTGGCCCATCTTAATTTGTAATGGAATCCAGCCCTGTTCTTCTCATTACTTTTAAAGGAGAAGATAAAAAGTGTCTTCTATATGTGATGTGAAATACTCGAAATAAATTATACTTCATGATCGCAACTACATAATTTCTCTTAGAGTTGGTGCAAGACACTACCTAAAATATACTTGTAGTTTCAATAAACAACCTTGCCCAAAGGAAAGATGTTCTCTCTTTTGTGTGGTATGTGTCTACATAATACGTATATATACTTTTGAGTCATTTGTTGTTTGTATCAACAACTAGTGGAACAAAAAGATCATCATACACTTTACGAACAAAAAGAATCACGAAATGAAAAACAAATCTCTTATTATAAAAATTTAGATGAAGCAACCATAAAGTATTTCTGATGAACAAAAATAAAATCACATAGGATGCGTCAAGGTTAATATGCGATATATAGGTAGGTGTGATTGATTCCCTTACTGAATTTATCTTCACATCAATGTACATACATACATATGTATTTACAATAGAAAAAATTCTATCTCTCAAGAAGATGAAAAAGATGAGAAAGAGAGAAAATACCATGTGATTGATGACTAACATATTATGTGTAACAATGAGAATTAGAAAAGATTAGATGCACATTCTAAGAAGCAACACTTGAGAGTAAATTACGAGCGTTTTTGTAATCTTTATAAATTTTTGTTGGTATATTTTGACTAGTTTATATTTGGTGTTTCACAAAAAAAAACATAACATAACTGAGTTGTTTTTGTTTTTTCGCATTTCTCTGATAAATACATATGCAAAAATGGGGATATCTAAAATAAATAATTTTGACAAAGACTTTGATAATAAATATAGGACAAGAATTAAGAATAGTTAATAATAAAAAGATATCTAAAATGGATGGAGCTGGTGTAGAGTTTGGGTTCTGGTTGGGCAGGCTAGAATAAGGGGGAGGATATTTATTTATCAACTTTTACAGGGAGTATGAATTTTCACTATGTATTTATAGTTTTGGTAGGTATATCAGAGCATAGGCTGCTCATACTTCCGCAGGACGTCCTCTTTCCTTATTTTCCGAAAGTATCACGACACGAGTTTCATGAATTGGGAGTATATTGTTATTATTATTGTTGTTGTTGGTACTACTGCTGCTATTTTTAGAATCAGAAGACTTAGGAGTAGGGGCTAATGAGCGATTGCTGATTCCAGAGTCAGAATCGTCAGAAAGTTTATTACTAATTCTAAAACACTTTTGCTGAACTGGTCCCATGTTAGCCTCCTCAGGCTTACGAAGAGTATCACTATAATAATAAACTGAGTTGGAGGGTGATCTTCGAGGTAGATGACCTCGAGGGAATCGCCTTCCTGGATGAAGATGATGCGTTCCATCATCCGAAGAAGGATCACTTCGATTTAAACTCCCAACTTCACCCCTGTCAGAGATCCCTGAGCCAATAGAGTTGCTATAGTAATAGCGATCAATTTCCTCATAAATTGGAGGTTGCCCATTATCCATTTGAGGAGGAGGATCCTGCCCCGTCGTCATGGTTGCATAGGCATAACTATGAGTGTCCTCAGGTTTCGAAGGAATGAGATAAAAGGGTTGTCCTCCGATAAGGATATGAGGATAGCTCATATTCTCCTCAGACTCCAATCTAGGAGGACGATCCGATAATTGTACACGTTTTACAGATGAGTCTGTAGGGAAACGAGTTTGAAATTCTCTGACAGCAATGGGATCCAGTATTCGGGCTTGCCGATCCGAATCATGGATATAATGATTGGGAAGACTCGTGGAGTTGGGGAAGTGGGAATCTAAGTGGCAAGTAGAGTCTATGGAATGATTCACTACATGGTTTCGTTTAAGAGAGCTTAGCGCAGACACAATTCTCTGTTTTCCAGAGACTGGAGTAGAGGAGCGTCGGTCTTCATCGTAGACGATGGAGTGATCCGTGATCTGATGACAATTGTTTTCGTGAGGATAGTCACTGTTGCTATTCTTTCGTCGTCTGTAAATAAAATGCAATGGATTAGAGATCGGATACAACATTTACACATTTTGTTGTTCATTAGTACCTGAAGATCATAAAGGAGGTAAGCAACAGAGTCACAACGAGGAGAACAGAGCAAATCAAAATGACTGAGATGGAGTTAAATGAATCATGAAATGCGGCATCAATGATGACCGTGTTGTCACAAGTTTCTAACAAAATTAAATCTGACGTGGAGCGGCAGTCTTCAGAATCATCTGCCAACCAATGAGGTTTGGGTGGAGGTGGAAGCATGAACTCGGGTGGAGGACAGCCATCACAGTTCCATTCAATAGGAAATTCGGCCGTCATGACTTCAGAAAGTAACTATATAAACAATTAAATTATTAGAAATTAAAATTCACCAAACAAAGTTCACTTTTAATTATTTCTTTTTTTAAATAAAATATTCAAAATATTAGTCTAGCCCAGTATCCTTACCTCTTCTTGAGGACTCAATCGAGGCATATATAACGCTGAGGCGACTCCACTATTCTTTAAAAGAGGAGCATGCATCATCCCAATGCATCACAACATGAATATTACCAACAGATTGTTAAGGGATTCACTTATTTTCATATATGTATATTTATTTATGTATATATATTGATCACGAATCAACTCAACGATCGTAAAGACACAACTGAACACTTATAATACCGATCGAATAGCTGAATACATTACAAAATAAAAAAAAAGTAAGGGCGCGCCAAAAAGGTGTAAGAGACGTCGTCGTTTATTTTATAAATTAAAATAAAAGCACGCTTTTTTTTCGTTTTGAACCACGCGTAGTACCCCCCCCCCCCCGCGCTCCACCCATCTCATCATAAAATAAGACACTTTTTTTTGTATAATTATTATTTCTTCATTTTCTTTTTTTTTCTTTCTTCCTTTTTCTTTTTTATGATTATCCGAAAGCGTCTGCTGTTTTGTACTCAAATGAATACGTCATACAGTAATAGTCATATTATTCTAAAAGTACTCATTTATTACACTATACGACTAATAATAAAGATGTTACAGAATTTTCATAATTTTTGAGCAAATAGGGGAACGACATAGTGTTTATCATGAGGATGAATGACGTGCGTGGAATTGAAGGATATTACTTTCTTATTAAACTAATAAAATGACCATAAATTAGTTGTTATTGATGTAAGGACAAGAATTTTTATGGATGGTCGAAGGATTAATAGAGGGTAGGTAACTAAATAATAATAATAACAATAATGAATGTAATATCCTTTTTATAGAAAACGTGTGGCGGGATTATCTGCCTCTTCCCCTCATTGCACAAAATACACTCAATCAATTTATCTTTCCAGACTTGTGGGACGGAGAATCCTTCGTAGTTCTCTCATGGGGATCTTTTACAAGGATCCTCAATATCACGGAAGATCGATTCTCTTTGAAGAGGATCAGTTTTATGTAGGTACTGAGTATCAAGTTCACTGGCTTCATAGATTAACTCACTTGAGATTAAGATTTTATAGAAAAAACGATTTTTGAATTCGAAGAATGCTGTAAAAACTGGATTTTGAATTCATGGATTCTAGTAAAAAAAAAAGACTTAATTTTGTCCCACAATGAATGATTATTCTGTCTGGCTAATGACAAATCTAAAATCTACTATGTAACAACCATTCAACAGGAACCATTTGTTGGTCCATAATTCATTCTTGCGAAATGGAGTGACTCAAACCTTATAAATCGAAAGATACAGTAAGGTTGCTCATATCCGAACCGAGAATGACAAATCTCTAATTCATTGCGTATTAACAGCTGAATTTGATTTCATGAAATTATTTCAAGTATCAATTAATACTTGATAAAATTGAATTTGAGACTCCTGGCGTAAAGTTTGATGATATAAAAGGCCTCATCTTCCTTTATCTTAATTTCATCATATTCAAGATGTCGTTGAATATATGAGATCAAGGTTGTCTTTACGCCCGATACTTGCAATTAATTTGAGTCTTACCATCTGTTGTACATTTCTCGGCATAGCTTGATGTAATTAGGTTTTCATTTGCATTCAATGCAACGTTTGTAAACAAGTACCGTTGTCACGGATCATTAACATGATGATTGATGCATTTAAATGCAACAAATCCCATCGCTTGAGTGCCTTTTTCCTCTTGTTTCAAAATCTCCATCGTGTTGCTTTTCAAACATCTCCGTAGTGTCTTTTACTAAAAATATTCTGATAACCCCCCCATATGAAATACAAAATGTTTTATAAATCATTAAGTTATAAGTTATACAAGTTCTTTAGAAAATGAACGTTGTGGTCACAATACTGTTTTTGTTTTTTTCTGAATCCACGGTTCCATTTTTTCAATACAAATTACATTTGCTTACAATATCCTCAATCTCGATAATGTGAACACATATTTAAAGATGATTAATTAGGAATGGGATAAAGAAGGAGAAGCAGTCAGTCATTTTAAAATTATGATGTCTCAAGTTTATCTATTATATAACTTCTTCACAAACATTATTTCTTCCAAAAATGGGAGGGTTTATGACACCTTGGTAGAGTTGGATCAGTCCTGGAACTAATCAATGACAATGTGTGTCTCCAAAGTTACGGGCCATCTGCTAATGGTTTGATATTAATTAATTAATTTAATATTATACAAATGTGTAAGTTTGTATTTGCCGGCATTTTTTTTAATACTTAACTACCCTAGTTCCTCCATATTTGTGCTCCATCATCAACAGTACAAATACTTGAATCAATCAAATTAAAATTAAAATTAAATTTGTTACTTCATTCAGAGATCGATAGGTCAAATATATCCTTTATATTTTAGATAAAATTAAGGCCCACTATCGTATTTTTGTTCAAGAGTTGATACTCTTTCTCTCCGGGACTGAACACAACTCTCTAATGAGTTATGAGTATAGATATTAGTACTTTTAAGTGCTTCTTATATTGTTTTGGAATCACAATATTCCAGCTTACTCCTCCATGGGCCCAAAAAAACAACAAAAAAGGATGGGAGGAGGAATAAATATTAAAAATACGAAAAAAAAAAAATCATATTTTAGATGCTTAGTACTGATAAAAGTACTTTTTCGATTCAATAATTTATGTACCTATGCCCTAAAAAAATAAAAAATAAATAACTAAAATAAAGTTAGCATAATTTATTTTGCTTCCAACTCAAACTACTATGTTAATACCAACATACATATTTCATATGTCGAGCGATGTCTATTAGCAATTAAAATAAGGTTTACCTATTAAATTAACAATAAATAGAAATGGGAATAAATATAGTTGGTACTGAAGAGCTCTTAGTACCTTTCGTTATTTCAAGGTAGAAATAAACCCTTTAATTAATTAATTCATTCATTGGCCTCCTCCCACCCATTGAGTCAATTGATATACAATAATCAAACCTTTTTTGATAGCCATCAACTAATAATATAATAATTAAGGTCAAAGCAAAATGACACTTCCAAAATATTAACACTCGCAACCTCGATACCCAATATGTAAAGAACACAATTGAAAAAAACAAACATTGGGAGGAAGTCTTTTATACTTTACCTGATATTATTTAGATATGTTAAACATTGATAATTTTACCAATATAATAATAATCAATAATTAGTACAAACATAACATTAAACAATCCTTGACTTAATATATATGTATGTATGTATATAAATCAAATTCACATAATATGTCCTTTTTGAGTTCATAATGCATAGAGTCAACTGAGTAAAACTGCTGAAGGGAAAATAAATTGTATTTTGTTATTTTCAAAAAGTTAATCGTGAAAATCTATTTATATAATTTTGTTCTGCTGTTTATTAGTATACTTATTCAGGATGATTCTAGCTAGTGGTTTTCGAGATTGGTTTTGGTCCTTTAATATCTTGGTCTTGTCGATCGTGAGGTCGCCTTGACTTTTAACTGCACCACCACCACTTTCATTATTAATTCTTTAGGCAACAATCCCTTCTATTAAACAGTGAATGATCCAACATTTGGAGAGATTTACTCGTTTTCCTATCCATTACTATCTAATTTATCCATTACTTTTGCCCCTCATTAGTGTTCTGGAGAACGTTGGTTGGTTGAACTCGAGTTAGTAATGAGTAATTCCTTACAACTAAATAATAAAAAATAGTTCAACTGATGAGAAGAATTAGTCAACTACCAACTGATTTTGGCTCAACTATTTCTGCATTTTTTTTGTAGTAAAGGTTGAGAGAGAGAGAGAGAGAGAGAGAGATAATAAAGTTCTTATCATGAAGGTTGTACTCTATTGATGGGTTAACGATCTCATTACGAAATAAAATTTTGATTTATGATTTACAATCAAATTATTACGTATAAAATATTTGTTATTCTGAATTCCGTAGGTTTTTTTTGAAAAAAAAAGAGAAAGAAATCAATAAATGTTTAGTCAATAAAATTGTCTTCTCCATCTCTTCACCTCCTCCTCCTCCTCCTGTTGTTGTTATTCTAAAGGAAACGAACGGTTGATTAATCAGTACATCTACCCTTGGTTTCCGAGTCATTACTTACTTCCGTCAAAAATAATGGCAACGTCCGGAAAAGTAAACATTTTATTAGTGCCCCTCCTGAAGTGGACATTTTTAATTACTTATATATATGTACATTCATATGAAATATAAGAGGGAGCTCTCAAAGAACTACAGGAGGTCGTGTATATGTAATTATAAATGTACTTGTAAAAAAATCAATAAAATATAAAAGTTGGACAAAGTTCTACCTTTTTAAAAAGCCGAAAATTGCAACAACTTTATTGGGATCGATGTAATATATATAAAGTAAGTTTTGAGCATCATTCATGATCCTGTCAGAAAAGTGCTCCGTCATTCAAATTTCTCATACATCAAAAATAAGTAACTTTCTTCTTAAAATTAGATTTTGACGTAGTGCGGCGCTATGACGCTGTAAATCTATCTGTGACTGTCCAAGGGATATAATTTTACTTAGTCAAATTCGATTTCAAAAGCATTACTCAATGGCAAGTTTTTAGATGAATTTTATCTAATACGTACATTTGATCAATTTATTTAGTTTTTTTCGTTACAAAAATCGAAATAAATTTGTTTTTGTCAAAAAATAAAGATTTATATTTAAAAATTATTTAATGTGTTTCCGAAATTTTATTCCTCTGATTCCCTCTATAGTAAAGTAAAATTTGAAAACACTAAATCTCTTATTTTTGAATCTGGAAGAATTATTCAAGTTTGATGATTGTATTGTAAATTATGTCCCTTAGATATCTTCAAAATTATATATAACATGACATTGTGCTATGTGAAAATCCACCTTAAAAATATTTGGTTGGATTCATCAACGTTTCTCTAGTATCCCTCATTCTTGGATCAGTGTTCTAAAATGAGATAACCAAATCCATAGAGCACATCATTGAACAAAATTCTTAGCCTACTTTTACTTATAAATAACAGGAACATCAATTTTGAGATGCATTTTTCTATTGTCTGGGGTATAATACTGCACCGTGGTGTACACGAAGTTTGAGAAACACTGGACTACAAAGGCACGGAACAAACTTGCTACCAATTCAAGACATTATTTAAATTAAAAACGAACACTAAAACATAAGGGTTGTGTGAGTCATTACCCTGAATTTTTATTTGTTTGTCAAATCGAAGAATATTTTGTAAAGAGGTAAAATTGTTCTTCACAATGTGTTTTATTATAAAAAATGTCAAACTGAAAGAATCACAATCGATTTTTATTATTAAAAAAACAACTAAAATTGAAATTTTTGTGCTAGCACCTGTCCCTCTCCACAAAGGAAAATCCTGGGCTCTGGAGGGGACATGTTCCTCTCCAATATAATAATTTTTGAGACACTATTAATAAAAGACAGGCAGCAACCACTTTTCCTTGTTCCACCCCGAGTTGTTCTCTAAAATTTAAGTGTTTATTGTTCCTTTCACCTCCAAACTAAGAAATATAACTCTTTTTTCTACAACTCCAATTCATGACATAATCCGAAATGAAAATGTGTATCACTCCCTGGCCAAGAGTCTCAAAATCCCAGGTACTATACTAAATATGTATATTATAAAATCATAATTTTATATTGCACCAATAAATATACATTCAAAATCATCTCTACAAAAGTGTATTTTGTATCTTTACACTTTACATAATATGTAGAATGAATGACATTCTTGCAAAAACAGTTAGCATCCCTCTGCTAAAGACATTTGCACTTGTAATTATGTATTCAGAAAACAGTTTTCTTTTATGATGGCGTGCATAATTAAGTATTTAATACAAAAAACATAAATTTGTTTGTTTTTGTTTTTAAAAAAAAGCCATTGAGAGTTTAGCATGTAATAATAACTACATAGATAAAAAAAAAGTTCAACTTTATGACTTATTTTTCATGTAAAAAAATGAAAAATAGAATATAAACATTATTACATTATAAGAAGAAGTCACTCTTTAAAGATTTATTCTTTTAAGAAAGTTAAAGTTATAATTATGTTTTTAAAAGAATCTAGGATTTACATACATACATACATACGTTTCTATGCTTGTAACTATTAGTGTTGCAATTTGGTCCGGAAATTCTGGATCGGTACAGGACTTTCTTTGTATCTTTATTGGACAATCCTGAAAAATATATTTGTTTGTATCAGGTCCATAAAACAAAATCACTCTTTGATCAGTTTCATCTAGAACTTTGCTCTGAATCGATATTTTGATGATGAACTAATAATGAATGACATCAATTGAGATGTCAAATTAGCAAGTATCGTTACGTCATATGAATTGACTCATGTCCATGTAAGACTGGTGAATAAATAGTCCATGGTTTGAGAATGATTCTCGATCGAAGTATTGATCTAAATCGGTCACGAAGGAATAATTTATTCATATAAATATACTAGAGACTTGTACATGAGACTTGTACACAAGTTGCACATAAGTCGTGCTCAACTGCGACCTCACATTTAGCTCGAACTCAAAGTCAAAAACATTAGACTTAAATTGCTCTCAAGCTAAAAGACTACAGACTCGAACCGAACTTTTGAAAAATGACTCGTACATACACAGAGCTCCATTTTAGGACTCGGACTTACAATTGTTCTTACGTCTAATTCAACATCAACTTCAGACTCAGCTCGGACTCGAAGATAAAAGACTCGTAAAAAATGAGTTTTGAACAGCTCGGCACTTATAATAGAACCGGGTGTGAGGAAATCGGTCTCGGACCGTGTCTCAACACTAATATGTAGGTATGTATGTACATATTATTATGTACATAGTCTTGAAGAAGAAGAAGAAGAAAAAAAGGATTATGTTTTAATGTGTATCGTGTTTTACATTCATAAGACATTCTATAAACTATTAGAGAAGTAAAAGTTTTAAAAGAAAATGTCAGATGTTAGAAATTGTTCAAACATAAATCATTTGCAAAAAGTATTACATAGATATGAGTATGTACTTACATACTAAAGGCCCAGACAATATTCCTTCCTAATATAAATCTCATGTTACATACATACCTACATATTTACATACATAGGTACATACACACAACCATACGTTTTACATAATACATACATATTTAGTAATAGAACTCTGCTGTGTTTTGTTTTAATAGCAAAAGTTTCAACATCAAGTAATGACCCCTTAAAAAACATAAAGTATATTGTTAATAAAAAAATTATTATTAAAAACAGCAAAAAAAAACTTTTGCCTCGTTTATAAAATTGTTTTTTTTTGCCATTCTCTTGTTGTTGTTGTTTTATGACTTTAGGGAGGCTGGAAATAATTTTATAAATAGGTTTAGCGTCATTTTTTTGGTCTTGTAAAGAGTTATTTCTTAATTCATATGCCACTGATTGGCGTTGATTCAGAGCTCGACTGCATCCCTTCTCGCTACTTCTTCCGAAATGAATTAACGTCATGATCCAGGGTTCTATTCTATTTTATGAATTTCAAATTTGTTCTGTTTTAAAATAATTTTATTTATTCAAACTTATTTTGATTCACTGGTAACATGATTATTTAGGAGCTTTGAAACTAGGCCAGACTGCCTGAAGAGCACTCCAGTTGCATCTCATCAAAAGATTCAAGCCTTTGTATTCCACTAAAAGTGTACCATATATAATGTATATGGTTTTTAAATCATAGGAATATATCTACATACTTGTTCACTGTTCATTTATACGAGTCTAGTCATTTACGAGCTCGAGGTTTTTATGGTTTTTTATTATATTTCGAATCTGAGTCTAGTTTGAAGTACATTTGTAGTTTCATGAGACTTGAGTAGCGCTCAAATCCGAGTCCCCAACTCTAATTAATTTATTATCAATATTAAAATTTAATCATCTAAAAAGTTCAATGGAGCTTAGATTATAAATAATATAACGTTGGTGGTTCTAAAGTCTCGAGCTTTTACTTTGAGTCTAAAGTTTATTATTTCATCGAATCTTTTCATTGAGAAACTGAAGATTAACTCAAGTCTGTGTCGCAGATACGAGTCTCTGTCTTTGCTTAAAGGTAAATAAGTTACTTGTATGGTGTTGAAGTAGTTCAGTAGATTCACTTTGATAGTTATTATTCAGGAGAAAAACTACAGATCTTGGAAGAAAAAAAAACAAATAACGTTCAAGCTCCTGTAGTTTATTTAAGACTCTGGGCTTCAAAGCTAATATTTTATTATCAGCACAATAATATATGAAAAAATTTAATTATAAATATTTCTTGTAAAGTCTACAAGAAAGGAAAATAATATTGAGTCATTTAAATGAGTCACTAATTTGTTTGAGCATTTTTTTTATTTTTGTAAATAATATAATATAATATAATGATGAAAACATGTGTATCATTCAACTCAATCTTAAATGCAACTCTTTCGTGATAAATGATTGTATACATTTATACATAAAATACATACACAATGAATAAATTCCAAAGTGTTTCGTTTCTTTCTTGTAACAAAATAAAAATAAAAATGCAGAAGCGTTTATTTGTAGACTCTGAAATATAGCAATTCACGATTCAAAATGAAATTTTCTACTTTCAATAGTACAAACTCTCTGTTAAATTTATAATTTTGTCATATATTATTATAATTAATATATATTTGTAGACATAGATAACATAGATACTGGCTATATGTAAATGAAATTATTAAAGGAAAGAATGTTCTGCTACTAAATTTCTCTCTTTCCTTCTCTTTTATTCTACAAGATAATTCATGAATATAATAAAGAAATTTTTTTAATCCCTTCATTAAGGTTTTCTCTTTATTCCGCCAACTAACTACCAATTAAATGTTATTTTACTTCGTGTACATATCTATGTATACATGTATTTATTTATGGGTTTACCATATTCTTGTATGTAGTTAGTAGTGTACTTGATTTGGGAGAGACGTAGGAACATGTGTATTTATGAACGTATTTACATTGATACTTTAAACCTACTTTTATAAATCAATGCAGACCGTTACATAAAAATCTTAAATATGCATAATTGTAAAAATGTTGAGATGGTCATTTAGATATATTTATTTAGATCCAGGGGCACCGGAACCAGTTCAAAAGTGAATGGATGCATGACGTCACATTTTAATTACTCAATCTTTACACAACTTTTCACTATTATTGTCTTTCAAAGTGTGGAGGTCCACTGTTTCGATGCCCATGCATAATGCAAAATACCTGATCCTTTCATCAGTTGAGGTCCTCAACTGATGTGTATAAAGTATTAATGTGTTTCTGATGATTAGTTTTGGTATGAGACCGATTTTTGTAGGTCGTAGTTTCGAACCTCAAAGTCGACTTCTCAGTGACCTAAGATCAAATAAAAGCAATTTATTAAAAATAATTACCCCGCCCAATAAAAAAAAAGATGCTCCAATATTGGTCTGTTTGTTTCGATCCCTTAAAGTCTTGGTATCGATTCCTCAAAGTCCTAGTCTCGGATGAAAATGTCTTGATTACAGTAATGGTATGAAGGACTGCAAAAGACACAAAGTTAAGTATCGATTCCAAAATTTTCAGTCCAGTCCAGTTTGGGTCAGTTACAAAAAATGCCGGTCCTATCGATCCTTGGAACCTACTATTTTAAGGACTATCAACGTAACTATATGATTCGAATTCAATCAATTTAGATGCGTTGTTGAGTCGTTTGGTAGGTAGTAATTTACTAACAATTCGTATCTTACCTTTACAGGCTCATAATATTATCAGATTAAGTGCAATTATTAATGTTATGCCTTTACATATATAATTAATTCTAAAAAAGCCTTAATCATTAGACTTGGGTCTTTTCATTCATTTCGAACCCGAATTTTGACTACTAAGCGCAACTCGAGTGGATACAAGTTCTATCTTCGTGGGATACACATGCATATAATCAAAATGACTCTTTAAATGTATGTCTGTTTTTTTCATGAGTGAAACGAAATGTAGCACGACATTCAATTTAATAGTTCCAAAAATGATCTCTATTATGAGGATTTGATCTTCCATGAAATCTGACAAATACAAGTCTGTTTCATACATAATATATTATGATTTATTAGGCACATCGACTATCTACGTATTTCAAATAAAGCGACACATCATAGTTTAATCAGGCATACATAGGCCCTATGTATGTACTTAGGTATATTGTGAGATATTCTTAATTAGTTTTTTATGCACTTGAAGTTAAGCGATTGCTCCATCATTTTGTAGAAAATGAGTTGATTAAACCCTTGCATTACGAAGCATATATATATTAGGTGTGCAAAAAGTGATCATTATCAGCGGGGGTGACCATGTTTAATTTCCTTAAAAATAAAAAAAAATACCTACATATTTGACCTGACCCTTACATTCTCAAATATTCATCGATGTTTACCCAATGGTACCATTTAATACCTTCATTTATTTTAATATATGTACATATGTATGTATGACTCTTCAGTCTAAATATAAAGTTTAGTTTCACATAGATCCAAGTATCTTTATTATCTAAAAGACACAAATTAGGATTTTGAAAAGTATTTCAGACTTGATACGGTTTTTGATAATGTATTTAATAGTACACAAATAACTTATTTAAAAAAACAATAACTAAGGAATGAAATATCGATAAAAATAGTATAATATATTATCTTTCTTATAAACAGATCATTCTATAAATTAGTTCTTAATGCTTAGCCGTACTTTAAATTCTTACACTCATAATAATGACATAAGTTATAAAGAATATAAAGTACAAAATATGTAATTTTTATTCTGAATATATAAAATTCAACTACAACAATTTATCTCATTTTACTGTAAATATCTACATAAATAATTCTGTGATATCAATACAGAAGAAAAGTTACTTTTTGTCCTGCATTATGATCGGACATTTCATAAATTTATGAAAAGTATTCGAGAATATAAAAAGAAGACATATCTGGCAAAAGATTGTAGCTGGTCACCCAACCATTAATTAATTATATAATAAGCTTACTTCATCTGCATACCTAAATTTGCAATCACTATCTAAGTGGTACCTGTAGGGGTGTCCTATATATTTAGTCCTTGATGAGTCTTTTTTTAGAGAAAAAGCAAGGAAACTACCTTTCAATTACTCAAGACAATATTCAAATTGAACATGGACATTTGAAGTTTAAACCGTATGCAAATCAATCGTCAATTCATTTTATTAAATAATTAAAACTTAATTCATATTTAGATAATGAACATGGATTGGTAAAAAAAAAAACTACTACAAAATGAATTTGATGAAAAAGTTTATCATTGAATTAATGCATTTTGAAGTAGTATAAGTTTTCATATCATGCATTTTTTTCAAGTCTAACTTAATAAATGACTACTGGAGGCTAAATCTATGAGAGTACCTATTCATGGGTAATTATTACTAATGCTACAATATGAATCTGTATACTGATTTTTATCTTTTCAAACACCACATGTTATATTGCAAATATATGGATAAAGGGGCCGATGTTAGCATAAAATTTGATTATTCTAAGGCAGGGGTCCTCAATCTTTTTCCTCAGGTTCAAGACAACCTAAAACGAGATTATAAAAGGATCAAGACTTTGAGAAATTGATATTTTTAATTTAGTTTCATTTGATTTTAATAACTATATTGATGACAAAGTCTTTGAAGGGTAGAGAATATCAAAACAAGTAACGGACTTACAAACTACGTACTACAGAGGGAAAACTCCATCAAGTAAAAAAAAAAATCAAAATTACATACTTTATGTAAATGAGAACACTTTATTGAAAAAATAAAAGGGATTCAAAGTAACTCCAGATTACAAACATTCAACATTAAACAGCAATATCTATTTTTTAAAAGTTAGAGAAAAGTTGATGTATAAAGTTTGTACTTAATTAACTAGTAGGACCGTAACAAATCATAATTGCTCTATATGTATATAGTTATAAATCGTTGACTCGTGCTCAAACACTACCTACATCTGTTGTGCATTTATATATGTATATGTATAAAATATACATACATATTTTCCCTATTTGAGAAGCTCAACAGTATTTTGAATCCCTAACTTTCACTTTTTGGAGACTTAATTAGTATCACCGTTTTAATTAGAAAGATTGGATAAATTCTACGCGTATTCACATTTTTTTCTATCTCTCACTCCTGTTTCTTTTTGTCATATATATATATATATATATATATGTACAACATCTGCATAAATGTTTTCATAAACGGTGAGTCGGTCGGAGAATTGATTTATAAGGAGGAGAAGGCTGCTGTGGTTAAGATTTAGGGTAGAGAGAGAGAGAGGGGGGGGGGGATTGTAGAAGAAATAACATTTTTCATTGACAACTGATGACAGAATAATAATAATAATAAGAAAATGGGTGTGTGTCACTTGATACTTTTGACTCATATTTCATGATCATTTTTTTTATTTAAGAGCTATCGTTACAGCACATACCTAATTAAATATCTATAGATTTTTCGCATAGCAAGCAAACTTTGTCAAATGTCTGATATAGTACATATATGTCGGGTAGCTTATACATATTCTGTATATCGACTTAATATGCTTTTTCATCAAACGATCAATGAAACCTTTCTTATCCTTCCTAATATTCACTTTTTCGTGGGTTTTTTCTTTGTCAAAAATTAATATTACTGTGTTTTCACTTCACAAGTCACAGATTGTTAAATAAACAGATGCCATGTTGAAATTATAGTTTAACAAAATTGACAAATTTCTCTTACAAAAATCTAAAGGAAATCACATCTAATAACTGCTTAAAAAAATGAAAAACAACTAACCCCTTGTATTGAAGGAGTAAGGGGTTCAATTTTTATAAAATTCGGTTTTTAAGATCGATTTTGGCTATAATTGTGGTCAAGAAAGCATTATCCAAGAGCCATTGAGGGAACGAGACCGAGAGAAGATTTTAGAAAAAGAAATTTTTTATCTATTTGGATTGGTATTGTACTTGACACTAGAACCAACTTTAAAATCAAGACTTTAAAGGGAGATGTGGATAACTAGAATCACATGACTAATCTTGTTCACGAGACCAAAGTAATGCCCTTGATACTTCAAAGTCTTGATTTCGGCTTCCCAAAGTCTATATATCAGTTAAGGTTGTCTTAACCATAACAATATTGTTTATGTCTCGAACAAGATGTCCTTCTCAGGGAATGATGACGTCATGTGGAAAATTAAATATGGTGCCATTTATAAATTACATCCTCTTATTTTATGCATCTTTTGGACACCCCCCCCCTCAAATTAATATTCAGCTATACTTTTTAAACACGCCTATTACTCATACTATCATTTGGAAACTTTCTTCAACTCAATAGTGATGACGTAATCTATAAACAGCTCCTAATAAAATGCATATTTTTGAGGGTGAGTCCAGATTCATACTATAATTATAATGAACTATTATTGTTCTTAATATTCGTAATATATGAAATGAAATATCATGAAATTTGACTTTCCATTATTAACTTATGACGTAAATGAGAACCTGAACCTGATTGGTGTATTCATGAGTCAAATTAGTTAATCCATGTATCTTATAAGTTAATTCTATAAAGTGACATTAATGTTTAGTAAAGTAATGTCATAGTTCCAAGATATTTTCAACTAGGCAGGTATTTGTAAGTCTATGAATATAATATCTTTATTTAACATCAATCCAAGGATTACTCAAGTTTGTTCATACTCCAATAACGACTATGGAGAAAATATGCAACTGCCTAACAACAACTGGCTTTAGACAGGTAACTTTTTTCTACAATTATTTCTCACAAAAAGTTTGTCAAATTCTAAAGCGATAACCCTTCAGTAGTTCATCTTGATAACTTACAAACATTAACCAACAACAATAAAGAAAAGAAAAAAAACTCTTTTTCTTACTATTATGAAATTTGATCATTTTATTTTGAGATTAAATTAAATTCTTTTATTTTTGTAAAGCCATTCTTGTTCAATAATAAACAATGTAAATCAACCCAGAAGAGGCCAACAATGTAAGTGAATTTTTTGACCATTTGTTTTGAACGTATCATGGTTAGAGATCTAAGCATAAGGAGGTAAAATCATCAATCAATCTTTTGTAATAGAAGCATGCTATATATTTGGAACTAAACTCTAATCAATACTTATTGGTATGTTGTATACAAATTGTAACTTTTACTAAGAGATCATTCAATTTAATATTAATCTATTCCACGTCTTTTCTTAAGACAATTACCATTGTTGCTTTTTAGGCATTATATGGAACAATCGGTATACAAAACACAGTGGGTCCACAGTTGGATCACTTAACAATGTGTAAAAAAGCATTACCCAGAACTTGCACCTAACTCAGAAACTAATTAAAGCTTAAAAATTTAATTCAAAAAGGTCAAACTTATAGGTATATTTTAATCCGTCTGGCCTCAAGTCAAAAAATATCAATATGTACATACTATTGTAGAACTATTGTTTTTGTTGTTTTTAACCAATCTAAAAAACCCAAGACATATTTGTGGTAGACATTATAAACACTTAGCATGATAATGACCTCTCTGACGGAAGGAAGCATAAATAAGTCAATCTGATTAATCTCTAAAAAGTGAAACAAAAACAAAAATTATTTAGAAACATGCATGACTACTTAAATAAACAAATATAGATATATAAATATAAATATAAATTGTACCCATTATAAGAAATTCAAAAGATAAGGGTATTAACAAAAAATAAAAATAATTAATTAATATTTTATCTGCTTTTTAATTTTATATCAATGGTACTGAGCCTTGTTTTCCCTATATAGTAAATACACTTTGGAATGCGAGAGTATCTAGAAATACTTTGGATAAAAGCTGTGATAGGTATGTGCATACATATATGCATAATTTGTCTTTGTTGACGTCATGAATAATGTCTTTTTCGTCATGTTTATAAAAATAAAAATTATCATAAATAATTTCAATTATTACTTTACACATGGTTTTTTTTGTGTGTGTATTTTGGCTTTATTCATGGTGGAAACAAAACAATGCTTTAGAAAATGTACCTTTTTGCCCTCATTACATTAATTTGTAGACTTTAGATTTTCTTTGAGATAAGTCTTGGAGAACGGGGAGTGTGTCATTATTTAAAGTTCATAAAGTTCCTGCTAACATAACTTTGTTTTGTGTTTTCCAATTGCTAGTGGACTATTTGTTAGCACAAAGTAAATTAACAATCAATCTAAATTGATTCAACGTTGATTTTAAATGCTGAAGTGTTAAATATCGACGCTCTATTTTTTTGAACAATGAACCCAAAATGGTAGAATCGACAAAACAGGGCGCATACTATGAATGCTGGATCACAATATGATTTGTGTTGTACGTACTTTTCAACCTTTCCTTCAAATCATTTTATAACTCGCCAATGACATCACATTTTTTAACCATTTGAACATTATTTATTGGCTAGTTGGACTATTCACGTTTAAAACAGTCATAATGAGAGTGGACTTGTACTCATGGCTTGGAATAGTTGCATTTAAGTCTCATGAAACTGCGACTTAAGAATCAAAGCTAAAAATATAAGACTTTACTTGAAATCAAGCTCAAACTCTCGAGACTACATTCGGACTCGTAAAAAGTGACTCGGTAACAATGCAGAATAGGGAACTCATGCGCATGACTAGGACTCGAGGTGTACTTACATCTAATAAAACTTCGACTACAATTCGACTGAGATTAGTAGTCAAAAAATTGCGACTTAAACAGCTCTGCTCATATGGGGTAAGAGTCAATAAATCAAGGGTTGGTAAATAGGTACATTGTACACTTTCATTCTATTGGGATAACGACGTAGAAGTCTTTTGTTTTGGAATGGACTGATAATTATTGGAGGACCGACATAGCACAATGTAGACATTATACGACTGTTAAGCTGTGACGTAGCCAGTGTGTGTATGCCCCCCCCCCCCAACTCTGCTTTCCTCAGACTACAAATTTAACGAAAAATTTATTACACTCGGAAGAGGTATCAAAATCAGAAAGGATTTTCCCCACTCAATAGTAATACTGGCTACGCCACTACTGCTAAGTATGACCAAGTGACAACAATTAAAAAGAAAACCCATAGCTCTGCACGCTCTCTAATTACTTGCTTCTGTAAAAGTAAGTCATATGTGGAAGCTTATAATATGTGTAGATATGTACATTATTTTTTATAAAATTGTCTCAAATAGCGTGACGATTTTTTTTTTAAAGAAATATTATTTAAGACTCCGCCTTCTTATCTTCTATACATACAATAATGATATCTTCATAGATGTAGTTACATCCTTAGAAATTATCCAGATGCTCTTTCAAGTCAGAATAAAAATAAAATGAAGTTATTTCTTTCTTTCTTTTTTTTTTGTTAATAGCTTTTTGAAGCTCGTTACACTTACAAAATATATAAGATATAAATTACACTGAGTATTTCTCTCTTTCTCTCTCTCTCCCCCAAACTTCCCCCAAAAATCTTTGATGGATGACGTTTTTGTTTTGTGTTGTGAAGGTAGGAGTGAAGGTAGGTTGGGAGAGAAGTGGAAGGACTTCTTGGAGGATAACTATCAGGAAGAAATTCGAAAAATGTTGCAGTGATAATAATAACCAAAAACAACAAATACTAAAAAACTAATAAATTTACTTTGATTTGGATCAGGGAAAATATTT
This sequence comes from Lepeophtheirus nordmannii, assembly GCA_963680855.1. NCBI lineage: Eukaryota > Metazoa > Arthropoda > Copepoda > Siphonostomatoida > Caligidae > Lepeophtheirus > Lepeophtheirus nordmannii. Next base: position 16,793,116 of record OY804525.1, on the reverse strand, counting down.
ATTTTGTAGGATGCGGGAGGGAGGGGGGAGTTTCTTTTGCCATCGGTTAACAAATCTTTTGCAGTGTGACAACATCAAATAAATTACGTCTATTTGTAAGCATGTATGTATATATATATTTATAGGCATATCTCATCAAATAATCCTTTATGTTCAATGTATCTATCTATGTATGTATCAGTTACTCCTTTGCTAAACACAGCATCTTGCCTATAAAGACAGTAGATTCCAAATTACCTTATTTGCATATGAAGGTACTTAAAAATGTATACATATTTCTAGATAGCTTCATTAAATATGCATACAAATGAAAAAGTAGAATGAATACCTGGTGCCCCTTCCTACCCCTACTTCTCTTCCTCCAATATACGAACACAAAGATTAAACCAAACCGTTTGTAAATCTCTTTAATTAAATAACCAAATGAATAAACAATTCTTCACCAAATTTTGTTAAAACTCGGGTCTTTGATATAAAGATGCGAGTCTTTTTTTCTACGAGTCGAGTCTGAAGACACATTTACTACTCGAGTCGTAAAATAGAGTCCCTTTAGATCACTAGCACTATTATTCAAGTGGCTTCAACTCCCATCCTCCATTTAGAGAACTTTTCCTATTTAAACTAAATTGTTCACTTCAATCGAGAAATAAATAAATGAACCTCTTCGGAGCGACGCCCTTGTTTGACTCTCCAGCTTTGATTTAGTCATTGCATCAATATCAAAGTAAATAACTCTTAATTACTTTTTGATAATTATTTATAACAATTTGAAAGATCTTGATGTTTGTGGAAGAAGACTCGAGTCTTGTTCAAGTCTAATATTATTTTATATTTGGGTCTGAGTCGAGCTGACATCTTTTTACTACAAGTTAACATCAAATCTGAAGTCACTGTTTATTGAAACTTGCATGTGAGCCGTGCCCGAGGAGTCTTGAGTACAAGTCGACTGACTCAGTTATCGCATCAACTTTAGAATTTATTCATTAAAAAGATAAAAATTTGGAACAAAAGTCCCGAGTGTTAACAAATCTGAGTTTAAAGTCGATAGAAGACTTTTAGGTTGAATAAAGTTGCAACTATGAGTTCCTAGATTCTGGGACTCTCTTCAACAAAATGAAGGAACTACTAATCAAAATGCCTATCTACATATTTACCAAATAAAACTTTGATGATGAGTCTTAAAATATATAATTTCATCAAATCACGTCTCTGACGTCAGAGGTAATATGAATATTTGATGTTGAAAAGTATAAATAGTTAACATACACAAAATTGGACCTGAAAAATAAGAAAGATCAAACAAATTGTTGGTCTCGAGTATATATGTACATACACACATATGTAATTTCAACAATGTAGATAAAATCAACATGACCTCTCAAAGAAATTTCGAAATGAAAATATAAACTTTTGAAACAATAAATACAATTGACAGATGAACAATTATTAATTGACAAATATGGGCTAATTAGAGTGTCTATGAGGATTTTGCCAAGTGTATGATTTCAACCCTCTCCTAAAAAAATAAAAATGGAATGTTGTGGATTTTGACACATTGACTTTGGTAAATTTACATATTATGACAAAAAGATATTTGATATTCCATTGAATATAATCGTGTTAGGAAAATTTGCTGTAAGGAATATTCACCGCAGGGTTTTTAAAGTAAATATGTAGGTACTTATATTTTAAAAACCTTATTATTGAACATTTCTGGATCATATTACAATTTCATTCTTTATATGCTAATATTTGGGATCTGAGAGAATTATTTCTATTAGGATAAAACTAGTAAATAAATTTTTTACCTCCTAAGTACAGAAAATATGTGATCATGCTGGGCATTTGGGTAGTTTCTAACCCAGGAGCTGTAAATTTAGTGCCTATTGGAACTTTTACTTTCGAACTAGTTAGTTTTTTCAAAATTGTTGTCAAAGAACCAGGGTCTAAAAATTAGTCAAACCAAACAGAACAGAAACATGCTCTGAAAATGCTCAATAATATGGTTCAAAAATACACATGTATTCATTTTAAAATCAATATATCGAGTTGTTTTACGATAAGCTTTGCTTTTGGGAATTTTCCTAGAGCCTAATCTTATGTATCATTCAAACAACTAATGATATTCCATAAAATCTTTTAAAGGAACACTTTTATTCATAATAATTCAGAAAAGTCTACTATTTACAATAGATTTCCTCATTCTAAATGTGTACACACCATTTGCTTTATTCAACTAAACATTTTTAATCAAACAAATAGGTAAAACAGAGTGTCTCTCATATTATTTATCTAGAGTTCTTCCCGAGTTGTATAAATATTATACGTCTAGGTTTATTCTTATTGGTTTAAATGAAAAAACATTTGTTAGTCATTTTGGAAGAAATATATTTTTTTTCTCGCAAGTGTTTTGTTCCAGCTGACGTTTTTCTAAAAAAAATATTTTTTTTTCTGTATAGCTGTGGACATGCAAAAATTGAATAAAATGAGGAGATATTTTGTAGTTTTATATTTTTGTATGTAGGCACTTTGAAATATATATGTATGTATCACGACTTTTAAATGAATTTATACTTGGATGTATGTGTGACAAGTGTTACCTTGGATTACGAGCAAAGTCTTCAACCAAATTCTAAAAATAATTAATAGCTTGTTTCTACATATATTTACTACTATTTGATAGAGCCATTTATATGCCAGTGTGTCTTATCAAAGGAAATATAGTAGGCAACATAATGTCTTAGAGAAAATAAGCTATTGATCCTTGTGGCGAATAGTGACTAAAGTAATTTGTTGTAAAAAATGCTTTTTATACATTAAAAAAAATGAAAAAAAATGACTAGAAACTTGTGTCCTAAGCATAAATTACCAACGAGGATCAAGGTGTCTATATATTTATTCAAAAGAAGCTGAATGGTTTTTGAGTCCTAGCGTACATGTGTGAGATGAAGCCATTTTGGTAGAGTGACTAAAAGGAAAAAAAAAAGTAACTGGGATTACGAGGAATCAAGCCCGTATCAGAGAAGTGTCCTCGTAAATTATCACAAACGAGGACCGCTGGAACCAATTCATAAGTGGGAAGCCAGTTTTAGAAAAATTACATAGCTTCCTACAACTTTTCATTGTAATTATTTTTCAAAAGGTAGGAGCCAATGGACCTTTGGATCCCCCTGTTCCAGTATCCATGTCGTAAACTGATTCTCAACTGAAACTGATTTATAAACGTTTAAATGACAATTAAAAACATAAGTAGCTGAATAACTATATTGCATATGTGTCTTAAGACTATCTTAACCAAGACCATCAAAAAATAAGGAATTTGAGGAATCGAGACCAAAAGAAAAAAGTTGTTCCTATTTGTTTTCTTAGAAAAAGAACAATTTTCATGGCCACAAGACCGCAACCATAAAGGAGTCAAGACCAAGACCTTCAAAAAATATGTCCCGAGAGCCCCATCATTTTTGTAAGAGTGACAAAAGTCCATCAACTCAAAACATTATACAAATTGAAAATGAGGCACTTACAAACTCATGAATAAAGTGTCTTGGAATCCAAGCTAGTACCTTATACATACATACACGCACAATAGAGTGAATCAGTAGGAGGAGGTAATGTAGCCGAAACATATGTTTTAAATGGAGTTTTCTATAAGATTTTTATTTTAATTACCATCGTCGGAGTATCACTTTTGTAGAAGTATGAGATATAGGTAAATACATATGTTTATAGATATGCATTAGGTATTTACGAACCTAGTCATTACACCATATTTGAAGGGCTTCATGCAATGAAACTATAGATAGTTTGAGAGGTGATTATCCATCTACATATACATATATATTTAATATGTATGTATACCTACTCATCGTGGTGCCTCAATTTTTTAAACTTTTTTTGCGTTCTACCTACAACTTATAACATGTGATCATTTCCTTCGTCCTTCACCACAATGACAGCCTCCTCTTCTACATAAATAAATTAATCTCTTAATTAAAAAAGATTTACAATTCGGCTAGGCTAGAAGAACTCTATAAATATTTCTTTAATCCCTTAATTACATGGCTATTCAATAAAACAACAACAACATCAAATGTTGCACCCAAAAAAAAAACCCATTACTAAAGAGTTGTTTTAGAACAAAAAAAAAATTAGGATCGTAATCTCCCCCTCTTTGAATCCCTTACTTGTTACAATGAATTTAAATCCGCTTTTATTTTATCACTAATCCTGTGATGCCAGTACATAAATATATGTATATATATATATATATATAAATATAAAACTAATCAATTTTGTGTGTGTTGTTACATTGTTCCTACTCCTATGTACGATCTCCAATCGGATATTTTGATTCAGATTTACATGATTAATCTTCATTCTTCTCTCATTTTTTGTTGTTTTGTTTGATATACTGTGTGTATAGAGAGTCTGTATGAATATTATACATACATACATAGAGGGAGAGAGAGAGCAAAGTGAGGGGGATCGAAATATCTAGGGGAATGTCATTGTTTTTAATCATGTTTACGATATAAAATAATGCTATGAGTGACGCTCATTCATGCTCCATAAAGAAGAGTAATTTAGGAATTTGACGTTTGAAACGGTGAAACAAAAATGGATTGGCTAATTCAAATACCCAATACATGTTTAAGTTATTATAAGCAAACTAGAGATGTTACGGATTCCAACCTATTGGTTCATGGAACCTAACAGATTTTTTCTTGGTGCATAGTATGTTGAGTTCGACCTCCGATCCGTGACACCTGCGGATACTTGCACATGATTGTGATACGTAGATAGTTTAGATCTATCTCGATGTAATCTTTATTCTATCTCTTAATTAGGGGTGATCTGGGTTTACATTTACCTTCATTTGTTTCCTAAGTGAAAGTGAAGGGAAAATATAATTTTTTACTGGTTAACTTCCTTTTCAGTAAATCCAGTCCACTGTTTGGTTATTTTTCATTGAAGGGTATTGAATGGTTAACACTCTTACTAAAAGCGAATTCGAGTTCAATTAATTAATGCTTACGACATAACATGAGCCCCTTACGCGATTAATGTTAAATAGTAGTAGTAGTAACCGGGGGGATTACAGAAGGGAAGGAGTACTTGGGTGCAATCACTCTCTTTTTTCTTTTGAAAATGTGCCTTTTTGCGATATAACTCAAGATGATATCATAAAATGTTGTTCATTCAATATTATACTTCTCTCTCTCTTTTTTTTTTTTGGCCACTTAGAAATAATAGTTCGACTCAGCTATTTCTAATTGCAAAGTATTTCCTCTGGTATAAGGAAGGGTTAACAAGGGGTACAATGCTACACACACCCTGTAGCATGGGAGGTCCTTCAATATCAAACACTAATAATTTTACTTTTAGTTTTAACTTTGGGTTCGGGCTCCGTATTTTCTGGCATACCAGTGGGCACTCCGTCTGTTGTCCGTACTCTAGAATGTTCAAAATATATTAGTTGTGAGGACTTTAAATGCACTTTCATTAAATGAGTGATGTCCATTTCTAAATTAGGCATTCTCAATATTAAAAAATAAAATAAAAATAGTTTTGTTCCGATATAAACATAATGTAAGTCTAACAAATATTATGGACATTTATTTTTATTTGTAAGGAAATTAAGGACATACAATAGTTAAAACATGTTTGGAATTTACGATTCAATAAAATAGACACTATAAGCATAAATTGTTTAAAGGACATCAAGTTTATTGTTAGCTTGACCATTATCAAAAACCTGTTAAAAAATGCAAAAATATGTGTGACACAATAAAAAATTAATCCGGAGCAAGGATCACAGACTATTTTAATATAGTATTATTAGGCTATTAATTTTAATAGGATTAGGTAAATCATTTGTATATAGCAATTTATTTCATTCTTCTGAAAAGATTAAGGAAACAGGACCAAAATGAGTTAATTGACAGTTGGCTAATTATGTCGCTCTCTCCAACTGTTGAATTATTCCGCATTTAATAAAAGGGATTTTTAAATAGGCTTATTAGCTATACATAATTTGAATTCGGTAAGTCAATCTTTAGAGCAACACTAATTAGAAGAAGGAGTAGACAAATTGGGGTTGTTTTTCCCTCTTTCAAGATGGCCGACTTTCATAATGATGACGTAACGTGAATTCACTCTTTACTTTTATTTATATAAACAGAAATCAATTTAAATTCCAAGACATTCAATTATATTTAAGTGTATCTTTGGGACAAGGGAGCAGATATATGCAAGGTGCAGAAAATAATAGACAATTGTGAGTTCTAATTACTCTCAATGGGATCATAAAATTCTATTTATTTTGTATAGGGGCCGACTTGATGTCAAAAATAAAATAGGTTAAAAGTAATAAAATTTTTGAGCATTTAACTTATTTTTTCATTTAAATATAGATCGTAGAGTCAATCAAAATCAGATGTAAAAGGCAGATATTTTAAATTCTGAAACATCTTTAGGGTGCCAGAGTGCATTGTTCATGTTTCTTGGCTCAAGAAAAGAAACAAAGGTTAAGATACACAATGAGACTGATATAAAATGTCATACCCCAGATATATCAAAGTAAGAAATACTACTGTGATCAAAAAGTAAGGTGAATTTGTAATTTAAAACTCCCGGGCATTGGAAAGGCAGGTACTTTTTTCTTTCTTGGTAGGTAGGACAGTCTAAAACAATTGCCAAGCGTTGCTTGTCAAAAGGCTCAATTATCTCTGAGTGACACAGTTGTTTTTGTCAAAAACCAAAAGTGATTTTGTTTGAGGAACGAATATTCTTGTGCAGATACATTGAAAATGTTGCAGAAGGCCTTTTATGATCAAACTATGGCACAAAAAAAAACGTTTATCAGTGGTACAACGAGTTCAATTCAGATCTCGTTGAAGGCAAACCGCGCTCTGAACGTCCATCAACGGGCCACGTTCAAAGAATCAAAGATTTGGCGATAAAAAATCGTCGATTGAAAATTTGAGACCTCACTAATAGTGTTGGAATATCATTTGGCCCAGCCCAAATCATTTTGAAGGATGTTTTTTTTCGTCTCAAACGTGTCAAGTCTCGATTGGTGACAAAAACTCTCAATTTGTTGGAAAGAAAATCGCGTTGATGCGTGTGAAACATTGCTTGTCTGACTATCAGGACCACTTGAAACGCATCATTACTGGATATAAGACTTAGATTTACACATAAGACCCTGTAACCACTGATCAATCCAATGCGGGGACACCTTTTTGACACGGTTGAGAAGATAAAAAACGAATCGAAGAAGGTCTTAAAAAATATTCCGAAAAAAGACTATTCCGACTGTATCGAGGACTTGAAAAAGCGTTGACAAAAGTGTGTTTTACCGGACGTACTTAATTACTTTGATGGGGATAACATTGATTTGGAAGACTAAATGAAAACTATACACTTTATATGCAAAGTCACCTTACTTTTTGACCATAGTAATACATCAGCTTTTCGCTAAATTATGGCAACATGTTCTGAGTGCACCAGGTGTGATTATATATTACGTCAAGTGAGAAATTGAATCTACCAGAGGAAAAAACAGCTGATATAGAAGAGTGAGCTGTGAGAAAATGTTATAAGCAAGCCTTAAGATTGAGTAATTTAAGATTTAATTTATATGCTTCTGACATTTGTACGTCAAAGGAGGAAAATGAGTAAGTATTGAACGGTAAAATATTTATGTGATATCTGAGAAAAATGTATTCATTGTATTTTCCTAGTCTTTAGTGCCTTAGAAATTTATGGGGGCCTTTATACAGTTTATTTTTGTCGTACATTCATTATTTTCTGTGTGCCCCATGTTCCAATTCTATTATCTTTCCCTGGTAACATGACTTCTATCTACCATTTCTCACATATGTATGTATTCAATGACTGAGTTTTGTTTCTCGTATATTTATTGTTTTATCTCTGGCTATGCCTCTTCCTAAATGGCCTATTTCAACAATGATGATGTCACATGAACAGTTCTATATATGTACTTTTATCCTGTTACTTCATTTTAGTTATGAGTACTCTTATGCATGTATGTATATAATATGTAATATTAAACAACTAGTATATATATATATATATATATATATAATATTTTTTTATATATATTTTAATTTGAAGGGGAATGATGTATGTTCCTAATTTACGTTTCTAATTAAACGTAATTCAAAGACTGAAGGAGGAGGAAGACGCAGGGCCTTGACTCTTGAAAGAGAGTATGTATTCATAAAAATGATTATTAATATTCGTTAATATACCCTTTTTATTTTATCCAAAGTATATTACTCTACTTCATCAAGGAAAAACCTTTTTATTTCTACAATTGGAGTCTCAAAATATTATGTCATGAAAGAATAGAAAGAATTGAACGAATCGTTTTTCACAAAATCCATACATACCACACAAACATTCCCCCACTATTTTGCAAAAATATTATGTACTCATAATGAAAAATGCAGTTATATTTAATTGCAGTCATTTTAGATGCCTACATACATATATACATATGAAGGTATATTGAAATTACTTCTTCTTTTTTTTACATGTATACCTATATGTAGATGAATGATGAATGTTTTTATTTCCTGTCTTTTTTTTTCTTTTAATTTTCCACGAATTATCCAAATGAAAAATTATTTTAACATTGATACTCCTTTTAAAAATTCCCTTTTCATTCAGTTAATTCTTTGTAACCATGGAGAAAGGGGAATAAGTCAAGGAAAGAGGAGTGTGGAGTGAAAGACTGAGCCATTGACTTCCTTTGAAAAAAGAATATATTCAAGGGATCCTCAATGAATGACGTCATATATTTTACTTTTGAATATTATATATGTCAATTTGAATACCTTTAGAATAATATTCCCCCCACTTAAAAACTTTTATTGAATGCAACTTGATGACAAAGTGAAACAGTCATATTTGAATAAAATCAAATTAATAAGTTTATTAAATGGCTAGACTTTTACAATTAATTGATTAGGGGTCAGTAAAGTAGAATAATTGGAGAAAAATAATTAATCATTGTAATGATTAATTTATTGGCTACACTATGTACATGTAAAATGATGTAAAAACATATTTTAAATGCATAATATTAGTAGGGTTTGAGATAGAATAAAGATATTTTTTTGATAGACGGTAAAGGTGTAAGTGGTTTTTTAAATTGGAGTGGTGATGACTCTAAGCTTGACGACTCCAACATGTACTAAATTACTTTTGAACGGCTCAGTTATGCACCTTAGAATATATTTAGCAAATGATTATTAGGATTTTTAGAAAAATGACTTAACATTGCATTCCATTTATCTCTTCCTTTTGTGTATTGTTTATCCATGATTGTACCTCAAACCATATTCATTACCACTTTCCACTTCCATCCTCACGTTTATATATAACCATGAGAGTCCTAGCTTCAAATGAACGACCGTAATTTCAATTTACTTCCATAGAAAATGCCTCAAAATGAATAAAGGAATATGTAAGAGTCTATCCCTTAAAGAAAAAATAATGTTGTATGTCTGTATTTAAAATGGAAATTTACATAATAAACATAAAGACTTCAAAAAGGAGTGGTTCTGATAAGGGTCTCATTATAGTTATTATTATAATTATGTTATAATATGTTTTTTTTTCTATGCTGAGGCAAAGAAAAATATATGAACAAAAAAATCTTTATTTTTTTCACGACTTTGCCTTTTAAGAAATTAAAAAAAAAAAGTTTCACTCCAATTTAGTATATTATTTACTCAATTTATGCCAAAAAAAAAGACCCAATCCTTTGCAATCATGGATAAACATCTTTTTTTCTTTCTTTCGTAAGGAATGAAGTAATTTGGACTTATTATCTTAAAAACTACATCCTTAGTTTTAAATGATATTCAGGTTCTTCTTTTTTAAAAAAACCCTAAGTGATTGCCTCATATATATTTAGGTATTGTGAGCATTTTCACATGACGTCATTATTTTAGAAGTCGGCCATCTTAAAAGAGACTTAAACAATCAAATTTACTACTAATAAAAGCCCTTGTACATATATGTACAACATTTTCGATTTGTTCATTTTTAAAGCAGTTACATAGAAAAAGTTTCCTTTACACTTTTTATTTAAATTTGTTTAATATATGCTAACATCAAGTTTAGTTACTTATGCAATGTGCAAACTGTGACGTCAGAGAACAGCAAGTTCCTTTCCTCACTAAATTACTGCTTCTCAATTTTTTTATACCTATGGCGTTTTAATGAGAAAACCAAATTCATGAGGTGCTCCATTAAATAAATTTTAGGGGCTTGTTGAACTAAAATTTGAGGGACACCTCTCTTTCTTTTGATCTATACAGTTTGAAAAACAAAAACCACATGTCCAAATATGTATACTATAGTTGTATATTAGACTGGATCGAACAGAATGAATTTTAAAAATTGATTTTGCCTGTAGTTTGGAAACTTGTAAATTACTTTGATGATAATATATTAAAAGTTGGTAAAAAATTTTTTTAGAAGTAGTACAAAGAAATTAAAGTTCGAATTGAATTGTGAAGTTTAGACTATGTATAGGTATAACTATATATAGTTATATTTGGACTTAGTCACACTGAATTTCTTCATACCTAATTCAATGCTTCTCCTATTATTTATACTTTGTTAATATATATCCTTCTACCGGTAAGGTTATATCTCTAGAAGGTATACTGGGAAGCAAAAAGGACATATTATTGAGAAATACCAAAAACGTCTAGGCTATTGCAACTTTATTTTCGAGATAGCTAATTTTTTCAAAAATACATTATCTAATTAACAGGCGCTAAAAATTTGTTAACAAGTCTTATCCTAATATGAAATATTTCCATCAAATCTCAAATATTAGCATATCAAGATATTTAAATGAAGAAACAGTAGCATGATCTCAAAATGCTCAATAATAAGGTTCTTAAAACGGTATATTTATTTATCTCAAAATCCTTGCTGCAACTTTTCCTAGAGCCATACTAGATAGTCTAAATTGTTCATTGGAAATGTTTCATCTTATTTTTGGTCACTATTTATATAGTCAGCTCGTAGAAGGTCTTCACTTTTTCTCGACATATAACATAAATATTTGTCTTATTATTAGAGAGTGTGGAACTTAGTGAGGTAAAGGAAAAAAATTGAAAAAATCCTTCATGCAGCTCCTAAAAATATTCTTTATTATAAATGTATGGAAATTTACATAATATATGATCTTTTATGGCATTGTAAAAATAGTCTCTAGCAACATTTTTTCTTTATAATTCAGTGCATCACCCTAAATTATTCTCTGGGTATTTTCATAACTGAGTGGATAATATTCGTTACTTATGTAAATATACATATATATATACCTTTAAAATAGATGAAATACTTAAAAAACAGCAACGAACATTGCAGAACTTCAAAGGAACTTTTAAATGACTCCTAAGAGGTCTCATTCTCTTCATTCTCATGGTATGACATAATCAATTATAGATGTGCATACTGAATACATTCAGAATTAGACAGTATTTATTTGTCAGCTGTTGATATGTCTAATATATATGTCTTCATTTATAGTATTTTGATCGTTGATTTTCTGAATTTTGATGTCTTGACAACTCATTACCATATGTATGTAGATAGAATTTTGAGTCTATTTTCATTCTCTTTTAGTAAGAAGAGTTTGAGAGATGGATGTAGATTATCTAGAAGAGATCTCATTATTTTTATTATGTATATCACTATGATTGTTGTAAAATTACTTACTCACATCAACATCCTAAAATTATGAATTGATATTTTTATTTCTATTAAAATTAATTCATTTACCTGTCTTTTCTTAAACAAAGCGGTAACACATTGTTCTTTAATCCTAACTCATTACACAACACGGGGGGTAAGGATCCTAACGGATTACGGCGTGTGGTTAGATTAGCATATCCAGAGCTTCTTAAATGTTCCCCCTAAAAAAGGATGTGTAAAAGAGCTGAGGATTAAGATGCTGATTTGGAACTCTATTAAGTGCTCAATTTAGCACTTACATATATGTATTGTATATATTTCTACGAAGGAAACATGAGATGAGGCGATGAGTATTTTAAATATTTTATTTTTTTGTGATTACCGATAGGAAGACTACACACACGTGTATCTACCACTAAATCTATGTTATGTCCGTACTTGTTAAAATACGAGGTATTCCGGCATCGTCGCCAAAAAGAATATACAGTCTGAAGAAGCGGTTATCACTTTAAATGTATATATATTATATTTACTTAGAGCGAGATAATTACAAAGAATTAGATTGATACAGAAAACTGCAGAGAAATAAGTGATTATTTCTTTAGAGTAATTTTCTTACAAGAGTTCTTGAGGAGTGAGAGTGGGGTGGAGGGGTGTTTGAACAAAGATGGACCAGAGTACTTTATCTATGCTATAAATATTAAAAGTATCAAAGTCATGAAGCAACATACAAGAGAGTAAATGTAAATATTAAATACAAAGGGGTCAAGATGACAGGAGAATCATCACAAAATTATAATTCATTTACTACACGATGTAGTGTAGGTGTATTCAATAGACGGTTCCCGGGGGCTATACTCAGTCAAACAACCACTTACTTGTTATCCTCGAACTTTAAAAAATATAATATATATTTGATAATGACCTCAATTAATTGACCTTTGCGTTGTAGAAATAAAAAAACAACTTACCCTTTGGGATTGGTATTTGAGCTGTTCACACTTATTCTGTTCATTCGTTCATTTTCCGAAAAAATTAAGTTCAAGCTGAAAAAAATAATAGATTCAAATTGTTTCATAAAATAATTAATTAATTAATTAAATTATATTATTATTACCATGCAACCAATTGAATCATCAGTTAATTGCTAGTCATTATTGTTATAATGGTGAGGTGCCCCTACTTATAAACAACGACTATCATTCAGTAGGAGCTGGTTCACGAAATATTTGTATGAAAAATTGCTGTCTGTTTGGTTGAAGGCCCAGTTTGTCTTTGGAGAAGGACCTCTCCATTCATAAGAACTCTTGATTGACTTCTTGCAAAAGTAGTGTTGTTCGTTCAGTTTGTTCACATTCAGGCTCTCAAAAATGAACATAGTGCTTGTTTTTAGTGTGCATATTGTATTGGCTGATTGTCAACCAGCTTTCTAGCTTCATTCACTTCAAAAAGGCCAAAAACTCACTCATCACACCTTTTAAAGCGAGAGCCATTCAGCAGTTACAAGTGCTCAGAGGTATTTTGACTATAGTTGTCATTCCATGACAGTTTTTTCATTTTAAAAAAGGCTGAAAAGAGTACATCATTTATCAAATCTAAACAAGGTCATTGTAATAAAAAAAGAAAAAAAAACTGCCCTCAAAAGTTATAAGCCTTAAAGCAATATTTGAATATAAAATCTAAAGTAGGATAACTAATTTATGAGGGATAAATGCTTATTGCTATACCAAAACAAGACTTTTTTCAAATTAATTAATTATAATTATTCAAGGATGATTTATTATGACTATACAGACACATTTGTATAAAAGACCGTTGGAGCCTTGATACTGCTCAAATGTCATGTTGGCATTTAAAATTAACCCCCTTGATGTACGTGTATCTATTTCAAACTTTATTTATAAACTTGTCGCACATAAAATAGCCGTTAAATAAAAGGAACGGAAGTCTCCTCCACGTCTGAATTAATGCACATATCAAATCATTATAATGAGTTAATTGCATTGAAGTATATTTTATACACATATGAAGCAACATAAATAGGGTAGATCAGAGCTATGTATTTTGAGTTACTTTTTTTGCCTTTTTTAAAAAATAAATATGAAGATAAGTCAAAATAAATTGAACTTTATATTGTAAATAAAAATTTAAATGTATATTTTGAATTAATACTTTAAATTAAAAATATAAAATCAAAATTTGTAAATGAGCTTACTGTTTTCATTTTTTTATATGAAAAAAAAACATTTAAAAAAAAGAATTTATAAGAATAATTATCCTTCACTTGATCATCTGAAACTACAACTTCCTACTGATATTAATCAAAGTCACAATTCTCCGTTCAATTTCTTTTTACTAATATCTAAATATATGTACATATATTAAAATTTATTGATAGAAAATCCAATCATTAAAAAAAACAACTACCATTAAGTTTACTTAATATCCATAATACCGTATCCTTACCACAGGTACTTTTGGGGTCAGTAATCAAAAGTTTTGTCATGTTTCAACAAAGAAACGTTTTAAACGTTTCTCTTTGATGTGCCTTCTATTGAAACATATCCAAAGTTGTCGAAAAAGAAATATTCCAACGTGTAAAGAAAATTATTATGTCAAGGAGGATATGGAAAATGGTCCTTCATAAAGGGCTACTACTGCCCCTCCCATTTTTTTGAAAAAATAAAGACAATATAAAGTTGCCTGATTATAGTGTCATGAATATGTGACATCATTTTTATGAAGCTGACCTCTCTCCACTTGGGAATTGGTTCCTCCAGCCCTTATTGCAGGATACCAAGAAGAAAGTTTTAGAGCGTTTATTGCTCATCGAGAATCTTTTTTTTTTCAACAGTTATAGATAGGAATGTAAATAATATGCAAAACGCCGCGTGCGAGATTTTGTGGAGTTGGCACTTTCAACAGTACTTTTTGTTTTCCAAAGCTGTTATCATTTTTCCTTCATTACTGAGGGGAGAACATCTACAGTAGCAAATACAATGTTAGAAAAGGGCTCATGTTCTCGTAATTATTGTCCGTTTACGACTTGTAAGCTAAAGATATATAATTTCCTGACATTAATTTTAGTTAATTTTCTCATCTATGGTATACATACATAATGTTATTATTTATGATGGATGTATACATATGTAATGGAGAATAGCAGCTTGTAGCTCAGTAAAACGTCATGACAGCTCAAGCCGCTTCCCTCTCAACATTCATCAAATTGTCAGAGTTACCAGGTTGATTTTCTCTTTCTTTTTATTTTACACACCCCATTTCCATATTATTTACATTCCTAGTTATAGATAGATATAACCTTTTTCAATGAGCTCATAATATTTGGGTAACTCTTTGGAGTAAAGGTAAGTTTCTTTTTTTTAATCAAGTTCAGCAAAAATGTTTTTTTTGCGGGGCTTAGTATGACATTGAAAAAATATTATAGGAAATTATCGAATAAGCCCTACTCATTTTGTAGCTTTATCAAGCCATATTGAACCCTTTTGCCAAATTACATATTACATACCTCGAAAATATTAACCCATATAGTGGTAATGGAACATTTTGAGTGTCAGTACAATAGAAAAAAGAAAAAAAAACAACAACTTGAGTAATTATGTTGATAATTGCAGAAACCTTCATTTGCATGACCCACGTGGCAGTTTTTTTTATATTATCTATACGTTTGTCATTATTCTTATTTTAAAGCACATTTTGTGGTAACCCCATGAGTGAAAACCTTTGCACCAATGTTTTAAAAAATAACAAACTTCCGGTCTTTAACTAAAAATAGTACATATATATATATATATGAAAAAATCCCACTCTTATACAATTTCCTATGAACAAAAGGTGCTTAGTTATGGGTAGTCACGTGGTGTTGTATAATTATATACATTGATTGAATGGGAGACACAGTTTTTTTGTTTGTGGTTTTCTTGTTGTTGTTTTAGAATCTTTGTTGAAGGATCGTTTTTCTTAAAATGTAAAATAGTCTATTTTGAATTAGATTGAAACTTCTTCTCTCCAATGGATGTAGGTCTTTTCCAGCCTTATACAAATATAGTTAAATCCAGATATAATTTTTTTTTTAATGTGAGAATCAAAATTTTTGCTCCACTAACGACTTTAAACATAAAAGTAACATTAATATAAATTTTCTGAATAAGATCTGCATTTTAAGTTACCTTAGATAAAGTTCCTAAAGTATCTACAATGAAAATTCATCAAATAAGTTATGAAAGAATATATCCAAAAATATTATTTATGGTATTTTATTGCCATAAATTTCTCTCCTGCTCTGCTGATACCAAATATTATACCATACATAAGAACACAGTTGGGTGGAATGAATAGATCTTAAAGTAAGCTTTATTAGCAAAAACAAGGGAAAATAATTGATTTTATAAACTAAGTAATTATTTTCTTTAATGAATAAATATACAAAATATGTATTTTTTTTTAAATCAAGTTTTAGATGCACTTCAGAGAAAAACAATATATTCTTTGAGCCCGAGCTGCTTTTATCTGGATTTGATCCCACCCAAAGGATTGTTTGGGAGACAAATTTTTAAAGCTTACTTCTTATACTTTTTCAAGTGCATATATTTCTATTAAAAAAAAAATCCTACAGACATTTACATATTATATGTCTTTAAATCGGACAAGAAAATAGATTTCAAACTATTTAAAAAATACTTTTAAAAGAGGCACATCAATTCATCCTTTAACAAGATATTTCAAAAGCATATTCCTATTACAGTCCAATGTTTTGTTGACCGTATCATTTGCATTAACAAATATATTAGGGATGTATTGGTCCCAAAATTTAGACGTCTCATCCTAAATATCCATTTCATTGAATAAACTTTGCTTAAATGTATTTATCAACCAGTAATGTCATCCCATTTCGACTATCTTAGAGATATGTACTTCAAATGCTTAAAGGAATCATAAATAGTTTAACCAAGCCTTTATTGAGAATAAAAGAAAACTATGTGGACATTTTATATGAACCGATTATATGTATTATAAGTCCCGTAAAAGGGACCGATGCAACTCTAATATACAGTCATACATACATATATATATGTATATATTTTATTATCCATAAATTGGATTTATTTTTAGAGCAATTGAATTGATTTGAATGAACAGTTAGGCAAGACAATTGAAATAGATCACTGTGATATTTATTCTATAAATTATGTAATAAAGAAAATAATATCAAACTAGGTTTTATGATTAATGATTTTACCAATAAATCAACGTTTCTTCAAATCAAGGCTGAGTCACACAAATAAATGATGACTTTTTAAGGTTTGCAATTGATCTTATTAACTCTATTTTTTTATTTTAAGAACTTGTTGAAGGATTATAAAAGTACATAACCTTGATAATTTAGAAGAATATGAAAATATAGCAAACCACATCCAGGATATGATGGTATCCTAATTATATACAAACCCTTAACTACCTAAATTACTATGCACTTTTTGTCAGCTGTTTTTTTTCTTAATAGTACAAGGCTAAACTATCTAAAATGTTAGATGAACCATTTATGATCAAATGTGTAAATACCAAGTTTATAAGGAATCATAAGTTTAAAAATTATTGATCACATATTCGTAGAAAAAACATTTTTTTTTCTTCCAGGGAGCCACAAGAGAAGTAGGAAAGAGCTGCGTATGGCTTTTGAACTCTATGTTGCTGGCTTCCCTGCAGCTGTAACAGACGTTGTTCATGACTTGAAAAAGTTTTTATAAAATAAAATTTATGTACATTCTGATACATAACTTTTCGAATATTTTGAGAGGCTATTATGGACCTATGTTGCCAAAGTCTACCCTAAACTTTGGCTCGTGTATCCTGAATTGAATCTTGTTAGGTACTAAATACAAAATGGCTCAAAAGTTGGCACATCATAGTACGATCTTAAATACACCTTAAATCACCTTTCCTCTTTCAAAAAGAAGAAATAAAAGGCCTGAAATCAATTGGTCATGTACTTCATCTCAACTATTGTAATATTTTTTATTTTGTAGTCTAGAAATGTTACCAATTTAATAAGACAGTATTTGAGTTCAATAAATCAATTTTCAGGGCATTAATGATGTGAATCAAACGTGAAACAACCAACAGCTGTTAAAATATGTATAATAAACCCTTAATTTTATGCATGTTCCTATTCCACTTGTATAAACATTAACAAGTACATTTCTATATATTTTTACTTTCCCTGTAGATTTGTCTACTCTTGCTGTTATAAGTGTTTTTATTTACTGAACTCGAATTAAATCTTCTTAAACAAAAATCATATTTTATCTACTACTAAATGAAGAAAAGTCCAACAATTGGGGAAAAGGACGTAATTGTCTAACTTACTTACACTTTTCGGGTCTTTTCCCTTTTATATTTTGCAGAATAGGTAGAGAGATAAAATACATAAAGATATGATAGAAATATGGTCTTGTGCAGGGCAAAGCACAAATTACCCTAGTACCAACTGTTTTTTAGCCTATTTACTTTCTCCTTACTTGAAGGCAATGCTTTGTTTTTACCATGATTTTGCACACATTTATCATCGATAAATATAAAAAAATTCAACAGTATTACATAAAGAAGTATGCTTAAAAAACCAAATTGAGTTAGATATGAAAATGCATAAGTTAATTAAAGGTATCACTACTCAGTGGAACTCTACCTATGTTATACTTGAGAGAACTTTGATGGATGAAAAAGCAGTATTTCTTTTCTTAAGTAGAACACATAAATTAATTATCACATTTTCTTCAGTAGAATGGTTTAAGATGAATAATTTAGTCAATCTTTTAAGAAAATCTTATGAAGTAACTCAAAGATAAATGTTGTTGTAATTATTATGTTCGTTAACAATTCTCTAAGAAATCCAAGTAATTTAGATGATTTTGCTGATATTTTATATCCTATTAATTGACAACAAAAACATGTAGGAACTTCAATTCCGATGAAGCTCGTCAAAGAATAGTATTAATAGTAAAATTTTTTGTTGGAAGCTCAACCAGATACTTCATTGAACCCATTTGAGTGGTATAGAAATTACAAAGATAATTACTTTAAACTGATTGCATTGACAAATTAGTATTTAAGCTCTATTTCTTTGTGAGACAACTCGGAGGGCTAATTCGGTATCGGAGAAAATATTATGACCTCAAAACGTGTCCGATTTATACCAAAAATGGAGAAATACTTATGTATGTTATTTGTCTCATAACTTGAGAACGTTAAAGCTTGAATATTAGAAAATGATATTTATATATTTATATGTATTTATAATTTAAAGTATCACTATTTTGTTTTTATTCAAAGCAAATTGTACTAGATACAGTTCTATTTTTAAACTTTTTTTATTTAGTTCCAAATTTGTAGCTAAATAAGAAATTAAGCAATTCATCATGGAAATATTTTTATGAATAATATTTAATATTTTGTGTCGGAAAATTTCATTCTCAATAAAAATATTTTAAAGATGGAGAGGAGAAGAGGCTAAACCTTTTGTTAAAACTTTTGCATCCAAGTCTGTAGAAAAATTGCTAAATACAAACGTTTATATAAGCTTAAAAATGATGTTCATCGACTCATGAATGCAAGATTATGTATGTATTTACATTATTTTTTTATTAAATGTATAACATGTATCGAGCTCGGGCTTTGAGAAAAGATCGGATCCACTAGTAGTATGTTTTTTTTTGCAAAAAAAACTACAAGTAAGTTATGACGAAACAAAAGAATAAGGATGAATATTCTGATATCCGTCTAGTCTATATGCAATCAAAACACGAACTACGTAGGTGAACAATTCAAGAAATCACAAGGTATATAATATTTATAGGTTGTACAAATATACTATGCATATTACTATTTTTGAACATGATTAAAGGCTGGCTGTTTTCCATACACCTACCTTTAAATTATTGTGATTAGTTATGTACAAACATTTGTACACGCTCAGTGAAATTATTTTTAGTAATTAATAAGAGTAAGACTAGAATTATGTATGTACTTTTATTATTTTTCTTAGGATGGGCATCCTTAAAACACTTATGGAAGGATGTACGTATGTAATGATTACCTTGTAACTGATTGCGGCCACAATCGTCCTTAATTACATAGCAACCATTACTTACTTATGTGTGTATGGACCATTTTGCAACAACCCATGTTACAAAATCCCTCTGAGCCCTTCTCCAAATCTATTTTCCTGATCCATTACTAAACTTTGAATAAAAACGAATAATTATAATATAAATATCATTCAAACTCCTAATTATGACTTATGCATTTAATTTAAATATCTTCTTTTAGGGGAGTCTCATTCATCATTATGGAATTAGATATGCCTCAACGAGTCATCCGCCTTTTTTGACAAGACATCAATTTGATAGAAAAAAATCTTCTTCCTAGAACATCTGCGTCGCATGCCCACAAAAGAATCACACGCAATCAAATGTCATAATTAGTTCATAAATCCATCCATTTACTACGGGATTTCTATAAATGACGTAGATTTTGTGTTAGAAGCTGATACTTATACTAGAAGATTGAACTAGTTTATACGTCCTTTCAACTTTATTTTAATAATACCACGAGTCATTTTAATTACCAACAATATATGCATAGATTGTTTTTGATTTAATAATATTATTTAGCTATTTTCAATCAAGGGCCCATGAAATTTTTATTTCATATTGCAGCTGCTATAAGTTCCATAGCAAAAAATTAAAATTTGTTTACGGATCAATAAATGAAACTCGTAGAGGAAAAAAAAAGCAATTGAATAGAAAAGTGACTATAATTGAGATAAAGGACCATTTCATTCTCATAAATAAGACATATCTCGATGCACTTGCCAAGATTGGAGATACTAAATATGAGTCAGGACTCTGTGGTGGAAGTCCTTAAAGTGGATATAAGATACAACTTGTTGACAATGCCGGATCATTCTATAGGGGTCAATTGGCTACAGTTCAAAGAAAAAATATCGTCAATAAGGAATGATTTATCATTCGGCATATTCCTTAAAAAAATCATTTAAAAACGATGAGAATCGTCAAATAGACTCTGTGACGATACTAATGAAAACTTCATTTCATTTCAACATAATTTGAACTAATTTAGAACAACTATGTTTCAAATCGGAGTCACTCAAACACCTCATAAAGGCTTTTGAAAACTCACATGTTTTTTTTTTTTAAATGGACTATTCTTCATTTGTCAGAACATATTATTTGGATACTTGAAAAGCAGGTTCAATGACGTTTTGTGATTCATGACGTCACAACACTCATGTTGTCACCTTGTAAGATTACTAAAATATCCCCATTAACATCAAAATGTACAGTGTATTAAGTTGTCAACTCTCGATTTTCTACTGCTCTTTCCCTAATTAATGTCCTGAACGTTGATTGATTGAACTCGAATAAAGGGTTATTAATCAATCAACAATTTTCTATAATTAAATGAAGAAGAATTTTGCTTAGTTGGGAAGAAGAATTGACTAACTGCAGGTTGATTTTCTCTTTAAAGGAAAGGTTAGAAAATATAATAAAGATTACAATGTGTCAGTTTGTACTCATTTAAAAACTTGCAATGGTATAAATAATCTTATAAAAGAAGGGTGATTTGATTTCCTCATTGTAAAATATGAGGAGTTTCTATAGTTTTCAAACTATACAATGTCAAATGAATGACGAACAATCTGCTTGTTTCAGTGTTGAAATAAAAAACGTTCTATGCGGGGAAAGATTGAATTAAATAATGAATATGGAGTAAATGATACTTTTATTCTCTTTATTTTAAGAGGCAAAAAAATTGATATTCCAATCATGTACCTATGTAGTATGTATATAGATAGGTAGGTAGAATCTAAGTCCACATTTATTGTATTTTATTTATTTAAACATTAGATAATTTAATATGAATCTTATGATCTTTGGATTATTATGAAAGTTTATGCCCTAATTAATGAAGGAGGAGGAGAAGAAGAAGAATAAAAATAAAAAATAAAAAAAATATACCGAAAGATATAAAATAAAGATAAGTGAACTTCATTCTTCTTTCTTCAGTGGTGGTCATCCTTGAGATTCTCAAACTATTTTAATAGACAATGCACATGAGTAGCATTTGGTTTTAGTTTTTTTATAATGGAATTGTGACAGAAATGACTCGTTTTGTCACACAAAATTTACAAATATTAAATTAAAATTCGGACTAACACTTAAGGATTTAAAAAAAAATAAAAAATAGTGTTCACATTTTGAACTGTAAATTTTGATTTGTATGGGTCATTTTCCTTGACATCATAGATTTCATAAACTACTGAAAGGGACGTCATATTGAAGGCAAATATATTTGTTGTTAAACTTTACATTGTATTATGTGTTTAACTGTCAATTTTTCTACTTTTCTTCCCCTTATTAGTGTTTTAAACGTTGATGGATTCAACTCAAATGCGCTGTTGTTCTCCTGCAAACAATTTTCTATGAGTAATAATTCCATAATTGGGAAGAATTGCCAAACTACCAACTGATTTTGAGTCTTTTTTTTTTTTTAATTATATATTTCAGGTGTAGAAATGGTTTCAAGATACCATAAAGATAAAGACTTGGTATGTAAAAATTAAACAAAATGTGCAACTTTCCTATAAAAAAATTCAAGGAAATGATTTTGAAACAATAAAATTATACCCTTTCATACATATTTAGGGGTAAAATACTTTATTTTTAGACAGTTTGGTTGATTATCGTCTCTTCCGAGTAGTTTAATTTTCATAATGATGACCTTAAAAGCACTTTATACTTCATCGACAGAAAATCAATATGTTAAATATCTCAATGAACGTTTCTTTCCATAATAATTTATAAATAAATTTGTAAAAATGCTTAGTAGTAATTGTTAATGTACTTAAAGGATAATATTGTAAAATTATATTCATATGTCTGTAATTGAATGGCATAAAGTAGATTGTGTCTTTATTCCACTGCTTTTTGCGTATTTATGATCTTATTATGAAAAGAAAGGTATTTGAGTCTATTATTAGGAATGTTGTGGTTTTTTCCTCAATAGAATTAAATTCCATTCAATATGTAGTTGCTAGTCTGAACTCTCTAGAGACATATACCCTGTTGCAAATCAGATACACATTATTTGTACTCCAAATAAGTTCTTTTTACTCATAAACAGATCGAGAGATTATTCCTGCTCAAACCAAATCTTTCAAAAATAGATAATTTTTCTAACTTTGCTTTGTCTTTTCTCTAGATTGGATACAATTTTGCTGAAAATGAAATTATTTTTATATAATTTTTTTTTGTTAGGCAAAAATTCTTCTCAATCCTATGAAAAGTCCAAAAATACTAAAACAATATAAAATAGAAAATGCTCAAAAACCTAATTCAGTACAAAAAAACGAATTAAAATTTTGTGATTTGCGTGTCATGAACAAGAATTAAACATGAAGCAGTCTTTAAGATTTTTTGTTATTGACTTGAGATAATATTTGAACTCAATAAGGTTGCAACTATATAGGAGTGGCTTGAATCAAAAATGCCAAGGATATCGATATCAAAAACTCTTTAATTAACTAAACAGATTGAGAGGTATGATTTTACATATTCAACAATCAACAAATTCGAAACAAATGAGCCCCTATCCCTAATAGTAGACTAAGGAGCCTAACAGTAAGCTAACAAAGGGGAAAACATGTTTTGGGACGGCCACTACCCTCAAAATATGAGTTAATGACATAATCATGTTCGCTACATATTTTGATGATTCCATCAAATTACTTTTACAAGGACAAATAACATTTTACAAAGCTCTTTTTATTTCAAACATTCTAGAAATGACAACTTTTGATGAAGATTTTAATCTCATCGATTATGTCTATTTGGCACCGCTTACATATCAATACTTCTAAATAATGGCACTGATACATACATATATGGTTAGTCTCTGGACCTTGACAACACGAGGAAAAATATGTTTGCATCTATCTATATAATGAAGTCATAATTTTTATGTCTAAGAAACATGGTAATAATCGGATGAAATGATTATTCAATTAGACTTTTACTTAGTTATCCATAAAAATATATACGTATAGTTATATTTTTTGATTAGTTTATTTTTTTGCAACGAATATGTACTGTATACATAGAGAGACATCAAATTGATTGTTGCAAACGTATGAAGACAAGGGGATATCGGTTAATATGAGATTATATCTAAATATAAAGTAAGTATGATGACCAAAAAAGAATCTGATTTATTTTGTTTATAGCTTTGCGTAACTGGTCAATATCAATCCGATACGATATCAGCATAAATCAGCCATAATTTGATTCTTTATATACGGGTATACTATTTTAGAGAGGGCGGTAACTTTATCAATGTCATCTACTCATTTGGAATATAAAGCAGAGTAGAGCTGGTAAGATCGTAAATAATTAAGTTGAGAGAATGGCAACCACATGAAGAAATTGAAACAAATAAATAACATATATACATATATATTATAGTTGATAAAAGATTATTCCAATTGGTCGCCCAATTATTTAAAATTTAAAAGAAACTGGTAATTCGTTTATTAATTAAATAAATAGATTTTGGTAATCTACATAACTGCCCTAAATACTATTTACAAATTACTGGCCCCTTCACTTTAAAAAACTATACGCAGCCTCTGCTGATAGTTAAATAGCCGGTCAAATGTTTGCCTTCTACAGTTGTGTTGTGTTGTATTCCTCTTCTCCCAAGTTTGAGAATTACGTTTTATTTATTCAGGATATTCAAAATGTATGTTATTTATCTATTTCAGCTGAAAATGAATCAGTGTATTTAAAGAATGTAAAAAAAAAGGACTAAGTTTATTTTTATTTTATGTGTTCAAGGCAATATTGTGGACTACAAATTCGTATATTTCACAGGGTTATAAACTATTTGGTGTAATTATATGCTCTTATTATTAAAAAAAGTATGTACAAAAAAAATATCAGGGATGCAAAGGAAATTTATATATATGTATACCTATGAAGATACATTAATTCACATTTTGTAAAGGTAGCCAAATGTAACTACAAAGGAAAGAGAAGAAGAGAAAAAAAAACCAGTTTTTAATTATCACTCCAATCTCACAATTGAATCTCATATTAGCACTTGAAAAAAAGTTTTCTGAATTCTTCTCATTTTTATTGATATCATTCCTATAAAAATATTTTGATAAATGCCTCATGTTCTAGTTTGTACATTTTTTTTTTGGAAGGGGGGGGGGGGGGGAGGGGAATCTACTCATTATACATGTGAATTTTTTGCATTCCAATTGCACCGTCACTTATTTTATATATGTAGGTAGGTTCAACATAGTTACATAGATATGTAATTAACAATCTCTCATAATTGATTAGGTAGTTCCTTCTACATACATATATCTACTCTCTACGTGAATATGTACATTTACAGTAGGAAATATCCTATTAGATTTGGCAGTATTAATTTTCTTTTATCGTTCCTTCTTTCGAAAATATATATTCAAAAATGACGTATTTAATATACATATATATTTATACTAGCATTAAGTTAGTTCTAATTTAGAGCAGCAGTCTTGTCTAGTGATACATGTTGCAAAAAAGTATCATTGAGAACGTTCGGTTTTTTTTTTGCTCCTCTTCACTAAAAACAATTCAAGTTTGATGATAAGGTGTTAAATATCTGACCTTAAGACAAAAAGTACAGGGAGAGTGTTTTATTTTTTTGTAGAGTCAAAGCTTCATTCAAGTCTCCATGTTCCGAGTATAAATCAAATTTGACTTTTTTGACCAATGGAATAAGGGTGACCAATTTTTATACCAATTTGATCCGAAATGATTGCCTTTATAAATAACTAGTCCAAGACGTATCGAAGATTTTTTCATTTCAAATCTGAGTTGAGTATAAAATGGCTGCTATTTAATGAAACTTAAGTGTTACTAGAGCCAATTTTACTTTTGAGTATATATATATATATATATATACGATTCCTCATCTCTGATTCAGTCATCACATCAATACTAAAATTTAATAATTTATAAACGTATATATGTAATTAATGTCATTTATCAATGTAATATTTTGAAATAAAGTTCAATGTTTGAGAGTCTCAAGAATGTTGTCTTTGAGATCGAGTCCAATTTGATTCGTGAGTCTCTTAACATTGAAACTGAGTCGAATATAAAGTTCCGTAGTTTAATAAAACTTAACTGCGACTCGAGTTTGAGTCATGAGTACGATTCTCCAGCTTTTGATCAAGGATTCATAAAAACGGTTCTTTTTTTTTTGTATAATTGAAAAATACGAGAACCAAATAAATTTGACATCAACACAACGCTAGTTATACATAAATAAAACTGTAAAGTAACCGTTGGATCCATCAAAATCGTCGTATGGATTTCAAGGGCTCTCGTAAAAACTTTTTTAAAAAACAATTCAACTACATATTTTGTATGTTGTGGCTCCAAAGGAACAGATGTTGTTGTTGTTGCCCTTGTCGTCATCCCATTCTTCTTCAACCATGATGACAAGTCAAGTGTACTCTATGATTGTCTACGTATAAAAAAATAATTGCTATTGAAATAATCGACAAATACATTCTTGAGCCCTTTCAACTCTAAATTCAATTCCATCGAAAGAATGGGAAGGGGGAATTCAAAATATTCATCAAATTTATTTCTCTTTTCTTTTCCATTTCTTTTTGTTGTTTGTGAGTATTTGTTTGCAAACAGATCTATTTATTCTCTCTTCCTATTTAAAGAGTATATATATATATATATATATGTATATATATATATATATATATATAACTGACCTCAAAAGAGACCAAATAAATTCTGGAAGGAATCCATTAAAGTACTATCCAAATATGTACTACATGCATAAATGTCCATTATCTTAAACTACCAACAAGGAAGTCTCTCTTCAAATTAGTACAAAATATTCCCGATGGCAGAGCCAATTACCATAATAATGAGGGCTGTATCAATCCCATTTCATCCCTGCTATCGATCCTTGAAAAAAGTTCCAAATTATAAAGCATTCATCGTTTTCACAGTGACTGATGTAAAGTGCTTCAGTTCAGCAATTGAATTCATTCTGCAAATCTTTTAAGTATCTTTGGTTTTTATAACCATTGAAAACAAGTGTACGGTAACCGTTTGCCATATTTCCTAAATAAAGTTAACTTGGATTTAACTCGAGCTTGTATCTCAAGATGCACGACGTGACTTGGACTCGACCCGTATACGTGAACATCTCTTATTAGACATTTATACCTAAAAGATATTGTCTATGACGTCTTTAGCTTAGAACTAAGATGAAATCAATAAGGGAAGTTTGCTCCATGGGATAGCTTTTACGTCCTGTTAGGATGGGACTAAACTGAACGTTAAAGTTGAGGGATCGATCCATCCCTATTAATAAATTTACTTAATGCTACAAACATTGTTTTAAAAAAAGAAGGTTAAGAAAACGAGTTTTGTGTTTGTGTTATTTTTTCACTCATATCCAAGACTCTTGCATTTGTAAATACGTGATTCTGTTGATTTGGAGTTTTTTTGTACAAATATATATATATATATTTTAAAAATGGTTTTTATTTTATGTAGGTACAATAGGGATGTACCTCTCGGTCCAGCTCCATAAACGTGTACATATGTTGGAATTTTACTCATGACTTAAATAATTGTACAACATATAAAGAACAATGCCTCATGTGTTCACGTTGAACAATACAATATGTGCATGTATATACCTATGTATGTAAACATGACGTCGTTCCGTGGCTACAAAAATGTGATGATATTATGTACATTATCAAAATGTCCGTTCCAATTGACAAATTATGATTATAATTCAAAATATGTATTATTATCAGAGTGATTTTGATGCTCTGGCATTTCCTATGTATGTATACTATATTTTTTCGTCTTCCATGCAAAACTTTTCCAAATGATGATGGTACAAAAATATGATACGTGAGGTATAGTACGTACATGAATATAAGGGCTATACTATCACATTTCCATTTCTTTAAATGACATTTCAGATCATCAATCCTAATGAATACATTTGAATCCATTAATTGTACTTAGTTTGTCATAAAATCCGATGGTGGATTTTTAAGGATCTCAAAGGAACCGAGGAGGATAGACTCTTAATATAATTAAACGTTCGTCAAAGTTTTATTAGAGCCATAAATATGATGTTAAATATTATGATGAAAATATAATAAACGATGTGGAAATGAATGATACATCATTATTATTTAATGAAATGCGTGGATATAAATGGAGATTTTGTTAGCTCATCATGGAAGTGATTTTCTAGCATTACATTTGTAGAATCCATATGTAAACATATTTTTTTATACATACATATATATCGACCACTGAGGGGATTGTCAGTTTAAAGTTTTATTTTATTCCACTTGATGTTATATCAAATTACTTTTTAAATAATAATAATAATAATCTGGTAATAATTCATTGTATATAGACACTCCAAAGTATCTTAAATACATAATCGTAAAAAATAATAGTAACAATAATGAAAAAAGCAGATGACTCGCATTTTTGAGTTTTTTCCAATCTTTCTACGTACTTAAAATGTACAGTTGTGAACCCTACATAAAGACGTTTTCTGATCTCATGAAGAGTGAGTCTTAGTATACTGGTTTATTTACCTACCTATGTAGATAATTAAATTATGTATGTATGTTTGTATATACATTAATATCTCGAATTACTTGCAAAAATCCGTATCAAAGAAGTATTCATACACCAAAACTGACGGAGAGTGGTTTTTTGTGCTAGGTAGTAAAATTAATTTACCTTATGGGATCAATGTGTCTTTAGTGAGAAAAAAATGAATGATGTTCACATCAAAGGTCTCTGAGGTGATGTTGGTCACTACAGGACTATGAACTATGATGGGCGAAAAATTTGAAGATAGGGTTATTTCTTAATATGTGACCCTATTAATACGATTTCCTCATTACTAAATGTATGATAATTAATTATTAATTAAATCTTTTCACATAAAATAAAAGTTTTCTAATGTGAAGGGAAGTTAGGCAATTTTCATTTTTTATAAATAACTATTTCAGGAAATCTGTATGGAAGGAGAGCTCAAAATCCAAGTCAGTTTTGTTTATTTTCCACAAAAGCCTTAAAATGAATGAGTTAATAATTAATTATTATGTCAAAAGACTCATTAAATATATAAGTGGATTATTATGCTTTGATTTTTTATTATGTACGTATACCTCTAAAGCCACCACCTCAAAATAATGATAGCCTTAAATCCCATTGCTAGCTTTTAATATTTATTTTTGTATTTTAAAGCATTTGACAAATTTGGTGGAGGGAGTTTAAGGTCACAAAAAGTTTTAATAACATAGAAATCTGCATTTACACTTAGGATCTGAATAGGCAATTCTCCTTCTCCCAAGACTGAAAACCTAACTATGCTAGATTGGGTGAACCTTTTTGGAGAGATAAGAGCTGACTTCTTAAAAATAGTTTTAGTTAACTGAATGATTATTGCATCAGAGGTTTTCCATTTGGAAATATTTGTAGAAAGTAAAATTGCTATCAATCCAAAATAATACCTTTCATCAGAATCAAAATTTGTGTCAGAGAAGTGTTATTAGTAACATTTGTTTGTAAACTAAAAGTGATATAAAGCTTGCTTCTAACAAATATTCAATGGGCAAGGAGCAATAGCTAATTTATTGGCTACACTATGTATTTAAATGTAATAACATATTTGTAATACATATAACTAGGGTCTTAGATATGATAAAGAGTACAGATATATACACACATATATGTATATATTTAATACATAGACGGAAAATATTCAAGTCCTTTTATTGTGACATCCAAATACAAGGTAGTATGTAATACACTAAATTCCTTAGTTTTAAGGAAATAAAGGTTTTGATTCTTATACATTTTGATTGTTTATGTCTTTGATAAAATGGCCGACTTCATCTTTGATGACGTCACGTAAAAACGCTCTATGTATACTTTTTATTATTCTGTATGTTTATCTACCTATGTGTATTAACATAAATCAATTTAAATTCCAAGACTTTCATTTATTGAAGTGCATCTCGAGGACAGGGGGGGGGGGTGCAGTAACCTGGTAGGTGCAGAAATGAATAGACAAATATGAGTTTTAATTACTCTCAATGGGATTGTAAAATTCCATTTTATTTTTATTATTGTTCATAGACTTTTAAAATTGTATTTTTTAATGTACCTACATATGTATGTGTAGCCTAGACTAATTAAATCAAATGGGTTAAATGTTTGTATACAAATGTAGAATGAGTAATTATGGGTTAATTACTCTTATCCTCCCCCTTTCTTCAATTATTTATTATTATTGATGAGTCCAATATGGATTACATAGCAACAACATATGTAGATACTATGTTTAATGGTTGAAAATTAATTTGAAATAGATTAAAAAATATGCCAATCAATCGTTGGAGCTACAAAGTATTCAATTAAGGAGTGGGCAAGGCAATATTGGAAGACTTTTTCTTCTACATATAATAAATAGTACCTATGTATGGAGGTACATACTATTTGGCAAATATTTTACATGTTGGAGTTTCATACCCACCTATGTTGGTAAAAAGGTACGAAGAAGATCTAACTGCTGATCTTTTATGCTGTTTAATATATGACAGCGTCTACCAGTTGTATTTTTGTTTTATCAAGCTCGTCGTAAATTGCTCCTATAGGTGTATATTCCAGCACCTCCTATCTTTATATATATATTTGCAAAAGCACCTGGCTTTGTTTCTTTAATTTCTGCACTTTTTCCTCTCATTTAGCAACCTTTTTGTCTCAAGATTGCATTGGTGATAAGTGATGGATCGTAAATTCCCGAGTGTTTTAATTTGATCATAAGAATACTTCAAGTTATATATTATTGAACCAAATGTCAACTTTTTCCCCAAAATGAATGGTATCTACCCATATATCTATATACATATATATTTCAGTTCTTAAATTATGGATATAATTTAGTTATTTACCATCTACAAAACACATTGATCAGTCGACACACAGAATGAATAAATTATTATTATTATTATATATATTGTATTTGCTGTTACTATGAAGTCTTCATAAATTGAGAAGAAACTATATTAGTTCAAATTCTACAGATATTGACTCTTTCTAACTATTTGTACCCCCTTGATATTATACTGAAACCATGTTTGTCCTCATATTACATTATGTACATCAGACATATGGGCTAAGAATCGTTAATTATATTGTATGATTCTAAGATTCAAAATGTTAAATAACTCGTGACTCATAATAAACAACAATAAATATCTGTGACTTGTGATGGTACAGAACTACATTTGATATAATGTAACCATTATTATTTATCTTAATCTTTTTTCTCAAAAAGAAATAGAATATAAAGGCCCCAAATTCTTTGTTAGTTGACCAATAACGTCATTCTACAAAAAACTACTTTTGAACTTCATTTAATGGTAGGACTATTCAACAAATTAGAAAGATTGAATTTGATTTTAACAAATCAACGTTCAGAACACACTGTTAAAGGAATAAAAAAAACAAAATTGTTAAAAAAATGTACAGTCCATTTTCAAACAAACACAAAACATGACACATAAAATACATAGGTATCCATATTGATGACAATTTATCTTTTAATCATCACATAATTAATAACTATCTTTAAAAAAATTAAAATCTCTGAAATTACATTTTTAAAAAATCCATAAAAAATTACGAACCGGATCACGATTTTGATATTATATTACACCTTTTAGATCAATTCTAGAATATGACGCAATGATATAGGAGAATGCACAAAAATTAATTTCTGATTTTTTTACAGAAGAAGTGCTATGGAAAGTGGAGCGAATGCCTACAAAACCTCTTCGACAAAATTTGTAAATTCTTCCTTTTAATAACATTTTAAAATGTAAATCTGCTAATTTGTAACTTATAAAACAAATTTTACTCAAATCATCTTACGAATGGTTTATTTGAAAATATTATTATTGTGAGATCAATAATCAAAATTGTTGAATCGAAATTAATAAATATCTTGTTTTAAAAGACCTAAATTGAATAAATACAACAAGTGAGAAGCTCTGAACTTTGGAATGATGTACCAAAAAAAAAAAAAAAATACTAGAAAAATTGGAAATATTTATTTTAAAAGAAATGATTTTTAGATGATTTTATATTAAATAATTAATTGACTTTAATCAAGATTTTACCTATAAACATAAATTATATTATTTTGTTTTGTTTTGAATTATTATTTATTTCTTTAATAGTTGATTATGTTACACCATTTTATGCTTATAATTCCCCACCATAGAGTTGACCTTTTAATATTTTATCTTGCAATGTAAATAATATCTAAAAAAAATTAATGTGAATAATTATGTCATATGAATGGTTCTCCAAGAAGATTTACTATGAATTAGATGGAAAACTATTGCCTTGGGGCGTAAATGAATACGGCATAGTGTCATTGGTATAATATCATGTTGAATAGCTTATATCTTATATATGTATATAAGAACGATATGATATAGACAGTAATTATTTGAAAAATAGTCTTTATTGCCATGGAATTTAGATTTAAAGGTTTGAAACTTAGTCGAGACTCAAATATTTGTCAGTTAGGTACTTGGGACTTACAAATTCAGTGACTTTGCCCCACCTCAGACAAAGGTTAATACTTAGTTTGACTTCATATTAAAACAAAATTTATGAAAATGAGCTTTAAATACTTCATTTAGCTTCAATGAGACTTATTTGTGACTTTCAAATTTAATAACTTTGTCCTTCCTCAGACGTATATATATGTATATGTATGATATGTATTAAAGCTG
The DNA here is from genome assembly GCA_963680855.1 of Lepeophtheirus nordmannii. NCBI lineage: Eukaryota > Metazoa > Arthropoda > Copepoda > Siphonostomatoida > Caligidae > Lepeophtheirus > Lepeophtheirus nordmannii. The sequence goes on along the minus strand of OY804525.1, from coordinate 16,760,394 downwards.
GAATTGTAGGTAAAATCAATGGTATGGTACAAACCGCTGTTTGACAATGGTGGTTGGTTTAGTATGCGTATATAAGAAAAACTTTGTCTCGGAAAGGGCTCCAATTCTTAATAAAAATAACAAACTTGTAATGAACTAAACATGTACCGAACTGTAAGGGTCGTACTACATCGCTTCATGGTACAGGACTGAACCGTCTTAGTCCTAGTTTAGTTTGTAATAGTGTATCTTTATTATGCCTTAATATAATTCATGGCGTGAAATTGTTACGTGTTATTACGAATTTATATATGTACTATCCAATATTTTTTTTGCAAAGGGAATTCTTAGAAATGTTGCTACTCTCAAAAATTAATAGCCAAGTGGATCTACTTTCACAGGAATTCTAATTTTCTACTCACATACCTAGAATGATATTTTTATGTACATTTACTTTATTCATGACAAAGTCTACTTTAGAACGAACAAAAAAAAGGTAAATTCAAGTTTTAATTACAAGCAATAAAACCATTTTGATTGTACTCAATAATGACGACGACAAACGAATAATCATTTCATTTCACAACCATTACTCATGTACCTTTAGTATACATAATATGTATGTACATATGTACTATAATGAGACAAGAGGATGGATGAATTATCTGCATTTTTCATTTCTACCTATTTATTTCCTAGAAATGACTTTTAATGACTTTAAAGTCATAAAGCCATTTGTAATACCTTGTTCCTTAGCTTTTAATCATTAAGACATAATTATACTTGATGTAGGTATATTAACCGTTTTTGTACTTTTGTTATTTGGATATGCATGTACATACATATGTATCCATGATTGAAATATAGAACAAGTTCACGTGACGTCATCATTTTCTAAAAGTCGGCCATCTTGTTCGAGATATAAGCAAACAAAGTCTACTCCCTCGAAACAACTGTTCAGTTCATTTATTCTTAAATTCAACCTATGAAGTTTCCTATACACTGGTGGCCAAAATTAATGAGCCACCCTTGAAAAACGACAAAATTTGAGAATTTCCTACTAAACATGATAACTATGACATCGATGATCTAATTTGAAGGCAGAATTATGCTTAACATTGCTCTCCCTTATAAAACAAATGTTTTAAACAAATAAGTTTAAATTAATATTTTGTTGCTCCACCCTTTGCCTTGATCACCGCCTCAATGCACCTTGGCATGCTCTCTATTAATTTTTTGAGGTAACGTGATGGAATCTTCTCTCATTCCACTTTTAACTTATCCAGCAACTCATTTACATTTTTGAACCTCTCTTTTTCCATTTGCCTGGCCAGATGATCCCAAATGTTCTACATCGGGTTTAAATCAGGACTGTTGCCTGGCCATGACAGGATGTCAACATTATTTGCATCGGCCCACTCAAAATATCGAAAAATATGAATAAAATTTCGTGAAACGTTGAATAATACATTTTTATTAATCTCATAGCTATAATGAGTCTATTAGAAATCGTAATTTTCCTTTTTGAACTCTGATTCGCAGAGTAGAAGGTAGGATTTGCAGAAATTGGTAAAATTTTTAAGTGGCTAATTAATTTTGGCCACGAGTGTAGATTGTTAATCATTAGTATCAAAATCCTAAGCAAATTTACATTACAAAAGTGGTTTGTATGGTTTGCAATAGACCATTTTAAGAAGATTTTGGTCTCGGACCCTCAAATTCTTGATCTTGTCTTACTCTCAAACCCTTCAAAATCTTGTCCTTGGTGTCAAGACCAAAAGCAAAGCAATTATTTTTTACATAGAAACAAAAATCATTATTTTCTCTTGGCTTGATCCCTTAAAGATTTGATCTTGTCTTGGTTTCGAGTTAAGGGGGTCTGACCACAACACTCATGCCTAGTAAAAATATTTCCAAATTAAAAATTTAAAAATGTGTCCAGTAAATTTAAAAACTACCGGTCCATTGCAAATTTTATTGATACTTTATTGAATTAGCATCGTCTTTCAATAGTAATCCATATATGGGGAGGTTTATGTAAGTAATTATCTAAGTTATGCCTTCTAGCATTGTCATTTGTTTTAATTATAGTACAACTTTTTTTCAATTTGTACAATAATTTTATACCTTCCATCAACATAGGTGTTGAAATCAGATGAAGTTATCAACCACAGTTCCTTATCTTTACATACATACAACACAACCTCATTCCCTGATGAACTATTTTGTAATTGGTAAGGGATCAGATATAAAGTCAAATTTTGACTTAATACGAATTAAATACCAAATACTATCTGCGAAAGGATCGGGCTCTTCATGTAAGTAAGGTGCATAGAAGATATGATCCAACAAAACAATAACCTAGAAGCATATATTGTAATTAGTTATACATAGGCAAGGTACCTACGTAGCATTATATTGAAATAATGAACCGAATTTTTCAAACTAATAATGTATAAACATATTATGTATGTAGAACCAACGCTCGCTCTATTTCTTAATAAATATCGGAGTTTCCAACTACAAAATAGTATATAAAACAAAATACTACTAATAATAATAATAAAAAGACGAAAAAATATAAAATATTTTTTTGTTCATAAAAAAACTAAAATAACAAACAAACTTGTGAAACAATATATTTTCCTTTTTTTTTTTAAAAAAAAAATCAATAAGCAATATTTTCGCTATTGTTATTATTATATGATTATATGTATTTCTACATATATTGCAATCTTTTTTTCCTTTGCTGCTTTTTTTGCAATAATGAGGATTTTTTTGTTTTGTTTAGAAAATGGAAAAATTGACTAATGAAAAAATAAATTTAATTAATTTTCCATCAAATTGTATATAATTTGTGATTAAAGACTAAATGAACATTTTCCTCTTATCCCATTATAACATGAAAATTTGTACGTGTATATCAACTGTTGATTTGTCTACTTGTCACATCCCTTACAGACATTATGAACGTTGATGGGTCGAACTCGGAGCTATGAATGATTCATTATTATTAATTAAAGAAAGAGTTGGAAGGGTTTTAAGCCTATTCTTCTTTCACTTGAGAGGTTGAGAGGTATATACAATGAGGATTATATCATCTGAATGATACAAAGATGTGGTAAAACATTGTTTCAACTGATTTGTAACTCTGTACAACATTGTAGAGGGAACGTTGTAGTACTTTTCTCCATGAAGTACTTGTTGTATTCCTTTTAAAAGATAAAGTAAAAAGAGCCAAAATTAGTGTGTACGTAGTTATCTAATTCTTCCTAAATGTGGGACCATACTTTTTTTTTAATAGTAAGGAATGGTTCACGGCATAAAAAAAGGAGCATTTGTGCTCAACCAATCAACATTCAAAACACATATAAGGCGCAAAAGTAGTGAAAAAGATGTGAAAATTCCTGTTAGTAGTGAGGCAGAGTTTCAGAAAACTTCGATCCTGGGATCCTGGATCGCGAGGAACTTTCGTTACTTTTCCAAACTTATCGAAATTGAGGAACTTTTAAAGTAATTTTAAAGAACATTGATAAACCTAAATTATCTCTTACATATTTGGGCAAATTTTGACCAGTCATTTTTTCTTTCCGTACGTCTATACCCCTAGGTAATTAATCCTTTAGATAGCCATTTCATGAGACAACTTGTTGAAATATATACAAATAACTTGTTAATTGATATGAATGATATTTTATTTTATTCAAGGGGGGAATCAGCCACCATTTTGAGGAACCTTTTCTATTTAAGAAAAGTCAGGATGAGGAAAAAATTACACTTTCTGAAACTCTGTGGTGAGGTGATTGACCCAAAATAGAGTAGACTTTTTAAAAAGGTTCAATAGTAAAACCAAATTATCCTTTAGCTATTGAATAAATGATGTACCAGTGTGGCTTGAATGAAACTCACAGAGCTTTTACTTAAACAGACCCAAAACATTTATCTCCATATATAAACTTAGAATTTTTAGACCCTCTTTCATGAATGGGCTTTTTACGGAGGGGTAATCTTTGTGTATATACATATGTAGATACAAAGAAAAAGATGCAATGATGAACGATTCCTTACGTAGGAACCATTTGTGACCATACTGTGAGTGACTGTCTCATCCCTTTCCTATACATAGGTAACACCATACTTGGATTAGGAGGTTGATTAAATATATAAAGAACTGTCTCCTCAGACAATTGACTCAGCATATATATATAGAGAGAGACACACACACACACAAACCATGATGCAACATGACGTCTCTGGTTTTTGTTTTGTTTTGTTTAGTTTATCAGTTCAAAAAACATATCTCATGGTTCTTAATCATCGAAAAGTTGGCCTTTACTTATTTAAATAATGACTCAAGGTTATTCCTCATTATTCCTTGGAAAGATAAGAGGGGGGGGGGTGTACATATCTATGTATATAATAGATGATTGGTGCATTGAAGCCGTGTCAATATGGTAAATTAAAACTTTTGATCAGCAACGCCAGATCTTTCTCTTTCCTTTTATAACTTATCTGGAGCAGATTTGTATAATTTTATATGATCCTAATGAGTATGTTTATTGCTAAGGAACTTTATTTAGGGCTCCGTGTGATCCACTTGGAAGAGAAAAAATACACTTTGATCTTAGCTAAGAGGTCGGGAACTGAATCAATAACGGTTTCAATAAATACACTGGGGTTTTTTTTTAAACTCTGGATCTCACAACGAGGAGTATGTATTATGTACGCCGCATTTCTGAAAATTGAGTCGATGAACTAGAATTGATATAAAAAATAGAGTTAAGGGACTGATGTTATTGGTTTCCTTTGAGGCTTTGGTTCTTTGTCTCTCTTGAGAAAAAGGTCTGAGGGATGCAATGGAGATTGCTTTGTTTAAGAGTTGAGATATTCGAGCTTAACAAATCATAATATTTTTGCAAATCCCACTGTTCCCTAACAAATAGTCAAACAGTCAAGAACAGTAGTTTTTCGGTTCTTCCTTCCCTTTCTTTTTGGTGATAATGTGGGAATCTGATGCAATTAGGATTTGTTTTGTGTTTATTAAACTGCTACTGCTTTGATCTATGAAGTAGCTATGTTCCTTCTGTCTGTTTTATATGCTTATTGCCTAATGCATTGAAAAGTATATATATATGTATATTAATGTACTCTATAATAATACTTTTGACACGTTTATACTTTGATTTATTGACTTGTACCATAGTAACGAGTACTTGAAAGGAAAAGGGCTGTAATTAGCCACAGTAATAATTTAATAACCATGAATGTAACTTTGTACTAAAGACTACATATATAGAGTCACAAACTGAGCTCAACCCAACATAAAATGCGGAACGTGTATACTTTTTCCTTAACTCTCATTGGTTCATATCGTACTTACTACCATCAGGTCAAGTTGGGCATCAAATGATTCTCAGGCCTATACATTTCTAAAATTAAGTCTATCCATGTACTATGTATAGGACTTAATTAGTTTTATTTTTCAGTAAGCCGCCTTATCAGTACACCCATGCCAATAAATGTATTAAATCGGGGAGGAGGGGGGGGGGGTAAATTGTGGTTCAAGAAAACCTAAAGATGGGCATGTTACTCTCGTATCTAGTGCCAATTGTACTAGTATATCGTATCAGATTCAAACAAACAAAAAAATGGTTTGGGTTTAGTCTGAAGTTCATACTTTGAATATCCTCGGACTCTGATCATTTAATTTGTACATGAAAAAAAAACCAGCTTAATGCAAAAAAAAAATCGAACCACGTCTTGAAAAGTATGATTTGTGGCATCCCTAGGGGTGCCACAAACAATTTGTAAGTGGGGAAGATAAGTGGCTATATCAAAATAACTTCACATATTAATGACACCGTCCTCACGCAACTTTTCATTGTTCTATGTATTTAAAGAGCATCTCCCTAAATGTCGTCCTTGGTCCCTTGAAGCACCATTGTTTGTGAAGAAATTGTTGAAAATTTAGATCCTTGTCCACCTTTGACTTCATTTAGCTATAATTGGGGGTGGGGGTGGGAAGAGGCTCTGAGATTTAACTCCGATTCCAGAAACATCCTCCCCAAGATATCAAAATGTACATAAGTTGATGATATATCAATGATAAAGGAAACTCAGTATGTGATAACTTGATAAGTTAATCTATCTACAAACAAAGTACATACATACACTGTGAATCCTGAAGGAAAATGTAATAATGAACTTTTCAGTCCGAAATGAGAAGAGAAATAATGAAAACAAAATGAATTTTCTCACGCATTGAAGGAAAACATAACTATAGATGAAAATGCATGGAAGAAGTGGGGTGGTGATAAACAATAAACTTACTTAGAACCATTGATAGATATATGTACGTATATACATATATATATGTATATATGAGTATATCTATAACTGGTGTAAACAAGAGAAACAGAAGAAGAAAAAATACAAGAATTCATTATGATAAATCATAAATAGATGTTGTTGTTTTTTCTCTTCTTGGTTTCGTTTTAACAAATTTATTATGATTATTTTCTTCTTCGTATATGTAGCAACGCTTCCAAATGAATTTCCTTTCCTCCCCTAAATTTATGAAGTTGTTTATAGTTACAAATATATTTTTTTGTTTTGTTTTTTGAAAATTATTAGATATACTTCTATTTATCTACCTTGTACACATTTATATGAACGTTTTTGCACATTTCTTATTCATGTGGACTCACTGATCTTTATAGTTTGAATACAAATATATCATAGGCCCCCTTGATCTTTTCCTCAAAGTTTTATTTCAAATATAGTTTCATATAAAACAATAGTACAACTCATACTATAAGCCTAGATACCAATTTATGTTGGATATAGCCTTTCTTTGATTTCCTTTAATTCCAATTTGACTTCTTTCAAATAGAACTTATCATAACTTTATATTGTGACACTCACTTCTTGTTATCTTTAAGTGCAATTTACGATACCTTCAAAGGATTGATCAGAAAAGTTTATTAATGCAAATGAAGGATAATTAACTTATGAAAGAGTACAAAGTAATGATCTCTATTATTCCTCAGCTTATAATATAATATTAGGTAGAGAAAGTTGCCTGACTTTGTGGATAATTTGTTCAAAAAACTAACAGGAATAGACTTCAATGTGTCAGGATATGTCTTATTTTGAAAAAATGATTTGTGAAATTTAAGCCTTTGATGGCAAAATCATTTAAGTATGTACTAAATTATACCTCTATTTATGAAAGACAATTATACGGTTCATACTCAAGTTTGTGAACTAGTTATCTATATGATTGGTTTTTACCAATTTGGGTTATTTTGTCATTATACATACATACATACCTATGTGTGTCATGAAATTGTGTCAATGAAATAATGAACATTGAGAATCACGCATTGATTAAAAAAAAAGAAAAGAAACATAGATACAAAATAATCCATTTTATTTTTGGTAAAAATCAACCTAGCTTGCTTTTACGTTGACGCAGTTCATATATATATATATATTAGGTTCCTTAGTAAATGACGTACGTACATATATCGTAGAGAGCATAGTATTTATATTTTTAAAATGTCTTATGGCATTTTGACAACAGTTATTATCAAATATCCCTTTTAGTTCGAACTCAGTCATTCTTTGCTTTAGTACAGTTTTTTAATTGTTCGATCCTCTTAGTTAAAGTCCAACATTTTCCCGCAAAAAAAATAAAAATGAAATGTTAATTTGAAGTTGTGGGATCAAACCAGATTCAAAGAGTCTGAAATATCCATGTAACATGAAAATCATCTTATTTCATAGTTGAAGAGGCTAGTAAATGAAAATTTTTTATGTAATAGTTATGTGCACGGGTGCAGCTTCTCTGAAGGGAGAGACATGCTCTCCCACGAGAGATACGGCTCTTTTAGGAACTAATTACCCGGTCTGTATGAGGTGTTGCCCCATTTTAAAACATTAAAAGGGGTAATAATAAGTTCATGCTTCAATGAGTCATATAATGACAAATTTTTCGATTATTTGATGTGAATTTATATTTTTTAAATTCTAAATTTAAAAAATCTGTGTTTCATTAATAATGAATTACTTTATTTGAGAAGCGGAATCTTTATTCCTTGACAGATATGAGGTCAAACAAGGGCTTTCTCTCTCTTTTTTCCCCCGCTTCTACTATTTATAATAACAAAATGACCGGCTTCTTTGACTAACTTTTCCTCATGAAAAACGATGAGAATGACAAAAAAAAAAAAAAAAAAAAAACTAACGGCCCTCTATGAGTTTTTTCTTTTCTTTTTCTTTCTTCATTCCTTGCTCTCAAAACATCAATTTATAAAGATATTTGTATTCAATGGTGTACACTGTATGTACATACATACATATGTATTTATGTATTTACATAGAATTGTAACTTATACTCATGATGTGACATTCATCATTTTGACTTGTCTTTAGAAAGTTGTGAAAACATTTTTTTTCTTCTCTTCTCCTTTATGTATATTCTACACTCCTTTGTCATGGTGATAGGGAAAGAGAGAAAAACTGTCCTCTATCGCGTTGCTTCTATATACATAGTCTGGATGTTGTAGCTAGATATTAAGTACCCTACATATATGTATATAAGTAAAAGAGGAGAAAAATCAAAGTTGAGACCAATTATCCTTGAAAAGTGAAAAACAACAAGAACCCCCCAAAAAAAAAAAAATATGACAAGAGAACTTTCAGTTTAAGTCACACACTGTTCAACAAGATTGACAATGTTGTTTTATTTTTTATTACATAAATTTTGTAAATATGTTGTATGTATAAAGAAGATAATATTACTCTTTTTGTTCAAATTGAGCCAACTTGCTCCTCGTTGAGACTTACTAAACCAATGAAATAGGGTCCAAAATAACTCACAGCTATCTTAATTTAAGTCATACATTGCTAGCTAGACAAAATTTTGTCTCATCATTGAACTCCTACTATAATTTATAAGATAAATTGTCAATTCGTTCTAAATGATATTATATTATATATATATATATAACAAAATGCATTATATTTTGATATAAATGACATCATTTTTGAAAATTCTACCCTCGCACAAAATATTATAATTGATGGTGGATTATTCTATATGTATATGTATATATGTTTAAAGAAAGATGCATATCTGACTTGATTCTTATTCCTCCTTAGGGGGATTGGGAAAGATCATTTTGTATACAACACGTATGTGCACATATATTCGTTCCGAGTCACTCAAAGTCATTCTTTTAAAAATGAATAGGGGTACATAAACAACAAATAGAAATAATAATGATGATGAATCAGTGATAAAGTCATTGATTTTAATGTAATTATCGCAATGAGAAATCAACTTTTCAACCTTTTTTTTTCAAACATTCTTTTCAGAGTATCTTGAAATCATGTCAAAGGTTTTTCATAACATTTTTTCCCCCTCTAAAACACTTTGTAGTATGTTGATTTGCGACACATATTACCTTAAAAAGATTAAAACTGAGTCTACAAACCTAATTAACTCTTGTCGCTTAATATCAAAGTTAATTTAATATAGTTATTTGTAGGCCTAATGCAAATTAATGAGCTATTGTTTCATTACATAATATATACATATATACATACATTTCCACACTGCATTGTTTTTACTTCAAATCTGTCTATACGATAATGTAAAACATAAGATTATGATAATTGCAGTGAATTGTATAAAATGCACATAAGCTTTTATCTACATATATTGCAAGATAACAATAATTAATTAATGTATTTATTGTAGCATCTAATTTTGGAGCGCTGAAGTACAATTATAAATAACAGAGTCATACTTTAAATTGCAATGGTTTCATTTTCAAAATGGACTACTTCGTTGATTGATAGTTATCCTTGCACTACCTAATTGCCCCTTAAAGGCCTTTAAAATGCTATTCACTTAAGATCGAGAGCACCAATGCATTTTTTGTCAGTTGTCGATTTGTCTACGTTGCTCCTTGTTATTGTTCTGAGCATTGATTTGTTGAACTCGAATTAAATCTTGTTAAGTAGCAAACGAATTCCTTGAACTAAACAAAGAATTGCTCCACAATTGGTGAAAATTACGTAATTGACTAACAATCATAGAACCATATAGCCGCAATTTTAGGCCTTTTTCATATATATTTATTGAAGCTGAGAGATACAACTAAGGATGTTTTGTTTTGCTCACGATCTGCTTTTTGTCCACTTTCAAAAAGTCTCGACTTTCAAAACGAAAAGGAAAAAAATTGGCATGTATAGTTTTCACATGAGTAAGTATTTTTGAACGAGAAGAGAGGTTTCATACCCTTCTGAGTTCATAATACGTAGAGTCAGCTCCAGTACATCAGAAAGGTTTCAAAACAGCTCGAAGGAAAATAATAATTTGTATTTTCGTTTTAACGAAAAGCAAGTCGTAGCTTTGATTTGTTTTAAGCTACCAATGGAGATTAATGTGTTGAACAATATTGGCCAATCAATACTTACCTCCAGTTCTGTTAAACAAGCTCGTGTTCTGTATAGCGGTGTGTTAAGTTAAATCTATATTAAAATCTCCACAGGGTTGAAAAAATTTGGCAATTCCTTTCCAAAAATGGAGTACTTTATTCAACTTTTTCAATCCCTTCTTCATCTTAATATAGGTTTTATACATGTATCTATTCTGTTGAAAAAGCATTAAGTTGAGAGTGTTGTACTAGATTTGAAAATTACTTTCCATTCACAGATTTCAAAATATCTAACCATTTCCAATGACCATTGTATAGAAATTTACCAATTTTTTTTTTATAAAAAGGCCCTTTGTCCATACTTTGATTCAACTGAGTCACCACTCTCTTGCTCTAGATTTGACTTTATAGAGCCATTCAACAACTTTTTGCGACTAGACACAATGATGGTAGTGAGTGTTTTATTCTTAAGGAGCAAGCATTGACACATTTGCTTCCAATCCACTTTATGACTTGGAGTCAATAAACCTTAAAACCATTTCGATTATTATTATTATTTATATTTTTTGGCTTGTGGGCTATAATAAAATTACATGTGGAAGAGTCTTAATAATCTATGAATAGATTAAGATATGGGTTTTTTTATCATTATTAATATTATGAAAAATCAATACTAAACCATTAACAATTTTTATTTGTATTTTAATGAATCATAACTTTTTTCTTTCTTTCTTTCTTCATATATATATATACATATGTATATTGATATAGTATGTACTTCTTTTCAAGATCATTAAGTCCAAGGAGGATATTTTTTTATATGTGAAGGTGGAAATAGTAGCCAGAAGACCATAGAGAACATTCACGTCCATTATAATTAAGATATAGGAGTGATTTAATGCATTAAATTACGGTATAGAGTATATAATATTATATATGTATGGCCCAGTGCCTGCCTACCTACCTATAAAGTTACAATGGATGTATGTATAACTACTCTGAGATATGTATATATATATATATATTGGTATAAACCTATAATTTTATATACAACAAATGCTTTAAGCAGTGAAGGACATGCTTTGGAGATGCAGGAGTGATGATGCCGATTTTTTACGGTGATTAAATTTGTTTTTTCTCTCCCCCCCCCCCCGCTTATTATTACGTTTCTTTTTATTATTGAACACGAGTTTCCTTCATTCTCAACCATGTTCAGTTGGGGTATTATTTAATCCTGTAAATATATATGTATATATATATATAGTACACAATGGTTGAACCATTTCGTCTCCTCCTCCTCCTCCTACCCCCATTGTTCGAATTTCATACTGTATTGTTCTATATACATACATACATACAAACTACAGCCTAGTAGCCCATACAATGAGGATAAAGGGAAGAGGATCGATTTGAGACGGCTTCTGATTTTTTTCTTTCTTTTTTTATACTAATGAAATTTACACATTGATGTATGTATGTATATAATTCAAAAAAAAAAAAAAAAAAAAAATAGGAAAACACCAGCTCCATCACTAATTGGTCTCATTAAACGTGATTCCCTTTTTCCCATTCACGAATCATGTGTCAACATATTGTACATACGATGATGTACTTGCTCCGAGGGATTCGGAATGAAGATTAAATATATATATATATATAAAAGAGTTTGGTGTATGTATAAAATATACTATGTATGTTAATTGTACATTAGTGTTGTGTAAACCACTCTAAAAATGCAGTTTTGCGGATATCAGCCTTTAAAAATGTGTTTATGCGGAAGGGAGTATTTTTAAAATGCAGATATTCCAGGGGTGGGAACGTTATGTACATTAATGGTCAGATGATTCAAGTCGTCGAGGATCTGATGTACTTCAGTAGATGAGTTTCATCTACCTCCATCCCCTCTCTATCCCTTTCATCCTGTGATGATGCCCAAGTAAATAGTTCAATGTGGACTTAAGATAGGTAATAAAATAAGAGCATTTGAAGACTGTTCATGCACATGCGGGCATTTCATTCAGTGCCGATGGTAATGCAAATGATTATTCGTAGATACGAATGTAAAAGGACATTTCATCCGTGGAGGCAAGTACTAACATTTGATACATCACTAGTATGTATGTATCCAAACAAACGTTGTGTAGTGAGCCGTGTGCCAAGGCGTTGCTCTCTATGATTACAAATTATGAATTGAATTATGAGGTTCTATTCTGTAGTTTATATTTTATGTGTGTGTGTGTTTGATACATCATGGGAAAGATTACGGAACACAGAATGGAGCTTTGGTAGCTAGCTCCTTAACAATATAATAAACTAGTTGATTATGATTCCATTAATAAGGACTCCGTGAAGTTATTGATCATTCTTGCTGAAATATGTGGAGATATTATGTATTCTAAAAATAATGATGCAGGTCTGTTGAGCTATAAAAACCCCAAGGAGGCAGACAGGCAATAACGATTGTCCTCTTTACTATTAGTATAATTTACTACATGGCTCATTGTTTATGAATGAGTTTTAAATGGGATATGGTCATGCTCTTTATTAAAAAAAAAAAAAGAAGTTTAATAAAACACTGAAGGCTATTCATGGCACATTGTGTATTTTGACTATGTATTATATATATATATATATATATACAAACTCACTTTTTATCCTCAAATGCAGTTATTGATTTCCTGTAACAAAAAGAAGAAGGAGAATAAATACCAAATAATATAATATGTATGCATGTTTATGCATATCAAACCACATTGAATAAAGTATTATGGTCCAGTTATAATTATTTTTAAAAATATGGTCATTCTTTGAATTTTACTCTGTAAATGATTTCGTCAAGTAATTGTGTATTTAGAATTGCATGAAGTATTTGTTGTTGTTATAACGGCATGCAATCAAATACTAAATTATACTTATCCATAAATGCAAATCATTTTATATTATGAGAGGCGTAGACAGGAGGGGGGGGGGGTATGTTGCTTTAGAGTTACATGGAGTAACATACTTTAAACAAAAGTTGAATTTTATTCATTAATTACTATGATTTCATCAGTGATACATAAATGTATGACTTCTCATTATACATGTATGTATACAGATTTCATAATTTGAAGTCAAACAACTTCTGTCAATCTTATGAAAAAAAAAATTAAAAAAAAAAAACAAAACATGGGGGAAGCTGAAAATCTTACACAGTTTTGTTTATTTTACATAAAAGCTTATAAAGTACGGAGTTATTAATAATAATTAATATTATTATCTTGCCAAAAAAAGAGTGACAAAATGCCCTTAGTGGAGGTTGATTTTATTCTTGATAGTGATATATACATTTAAAACCACCAACTTAGAGAATTCAATGGCAAAAGCCCACCTATTAGCCTTTTAGTATTTATTTTATTTATGTACATTAAAGGCTTAGTCAAATTTGAGAAAGGGAGTTTGAGTGTTCCAAAAACTCTTAAAAACATATTAAACTGCATTTACTATATAGTATGATCTTAATAGTTAATCATTCGCCCTCAGGTAGGAAAATCTAACTACGCCACTGATTATTATCATGTTTTAAAAATCCATTAATAAGTGCATGTGCATATATGCTTATAGATATGTATACATATGTACAATAATATCTTGAACTACGATCAGCATCCGTGTCAAGGAAGTGCAAATAAATCAAACTTGACTTGCTTCAGTAAAATACATTACCTATGACTATTCAATGACCAACATGTTTCAAGCTAAAAACACTAAATAGATCTCATATTAAAGGCATCTGAGGTGTGTCGTCACGTATATACATAGTGTAAGATGGGAGTATTTGCTCTTTTATTAGAGTATTTGTAACAAGGAAATTTGTCAATATCAATAACGAGAGATGTGTTCAGAGTTCATAGAACAAAACGGACTGAGATTACTTTAGACAAATTGAATTAATAAACATTAAAAGGGAAGAACTGACGTGTTCCTGATCAAAATAAGTTGATTCATCATCATTTGAGTTGAGATAGGTCACTTAATTACTGCGAAGAATGATTTAAGTAAGAAGCTAATTACAAAAATTGCTCGTAATTCAGGTTACAGATAAATCAAATGTCTTTCACTATTCAGAGTATTACTACAGATAATATGCATATGAATCAATAGACCAAATATTTCTCTTATTATTGGACCCTTTTTTTATTATTCTTATTAAATTCGATTAGAACTTTCAAAGAATATAAAAATATAAAAAGTATTTCTCATTGTCCCACATAAAGTAGTCTTTCACTGAGAAAAATTAAAAACAAATCTATGATCAAAATTGTATCTACATATAGTATGAGTTTGAGAAACTCCCGTGTACAATATCTCATAGTCGGAAAATATTCACACTGCCCCGCCTGAAAGAAAACCTTGTTAACTTTTAGTTGTGGGAAGCCAAGGATCTAGTGCTAAACAATAGGGTGAAACATAAAAAAATGAAAAAAATACAACTCCAATGTAAACTTGATAAATTTTATAATTGAGCGAAAAACATTTGTCAAGGGAGCCAAAGCGAGGTAGAGAGCATGGGCGTCATTGGTACTAGGGATGGGCACGTGCCTCTCAGATTTTCTGTCACCCCAATTCCCTTCCCCTAAATTTACTAAATTTATGAAACTATATCACATTATACATTATATTTGTAATTCCAGAATGTACTCCTTCACCAAATTTAGAAATTCTATAGACCATGTGTAAATGTGTAAACAGCAGCAGATTTATTTAATGTGATGCTTCTTCAAATTTCGCATTATCAAAGATTAATTTTTTTATTGAAATTTTTTTATCTAAAAAATATTTTTAAAAAAAAGTTAAAAAGAACAATAAAACTATTATGTGATTAATATAACAGCAATGCATCAAAACCTTTCCTTATTTGACACTCAATTACATGTAAAGAAGCAGTTATATCCATATGTTTCTGAATCAGGGACAGGAGACTGGTTGTCATTGAATTTATAAAAGTCCACTACTATAAAAGAGTATCTAGAGCCATTTGAACTCCTTTCAAAATCAAATAAAAATGTTGAATTTTATATAACATATTATCAACAAAAATATTTAACTCCAAGGTTTCTTTTAATGCACATGGGTGTATGAATAATTCCACCTATGCATAGATATCTGTCATACCTAGGTTCATATACAATATATGTGCCTAGTTAAGATATTATTTATTCATTTTCTGTCTTTAGTCCAAGCCTTAGTATGATGTGTAAGCATATATCCAGCATATTGCCCACCAGTGAGTGAACCTTATAAATAAATACAAAGAAAATAAATATATTTTGCAAATCTGTCAACACTTAAACTAGATATAATAAATTCAACTTTATTTTATATTCATTATTATTATTATTATTGTAATAAGACGTACCTTTTTTTATCACTACAGGATATGGGTATAATTATGTAGGTATACATACATTCATAATACATATACTTTGGCCTTAAGGCACACTGGACAGATAAAAATACTTGTTTGAGATAAAAGTAACCATTTATGTTGATCATCAAAAGACATTTATATTTATAACTATCCGCCATTTTTATTTATTTTTGTGATGAATTAATTGCACTCCAACTATGAAAGGGACAAGTAAGTACATAAAAGGCATTCAGGATCATACTGTACGGCTATTTTACGGCTGCCATATAAAATGAAATTAATAATTAATTATATACATACATAGACGACCTTCAGAGAGCCTTGTTATTATACATAAATAGGTACATATAATTTGATATGGGATACATAGAAGTAGGTAGTTAATTGCTCCACAAAGCATATGATCAAACTACTGCATTGAATACCATGAATAATGAAGAATTTTTAGTGGAAAGGGAGAGGAGGGGGGGGGGGGAGAAGGGAATAAAATCCTCAATTTGTTCCGGACATACCCATATGTACATGAGGTCTGTTATTACATTACCCCTTTGCATGCATACAAATATCCATCTGCATTTAAGGAAGTCTCTAATTAGGCATCAAATTAGAATATAATTAATCATTTATTTAATTCATCAATCAATGAGTTTTTTTTTCTTTTTAAATGTCCTTGCTACACTAAAAATCGTTTCCTATTGTTTGTAGGAGGCAATTTTTAGTTTGAAGGTGCATGTCCAGTATGCTTCCCGGTTACTATGGCTATATTCAAAGCTGGGATCTAGTGTCCCCTTGGTAGAAAGAGCAGTCAAACGGGTTTTCAGCGTAATTGGGCAGATCTAAAACCATATTTTTGGTCTGTAAATTCAGCTAGTGATAGTGAACAATATACAAAATTGTACTTCCCCATTTAATTCGTAGCCAATGAGTCCGAATTTCCCTATGGTTCAGCTTCACTTCAAGACTTCTTTAATAAAGTGCACAATTAACATATATATATATATATACATCATAGTTAGTAGAACTGAGGGGGCCTCGTAGGTGCAGATTTAAACGTTTTAATATATTCACAGAGTCAATTATGTTGAGTTTTTTGGAGTGCTAAAGATTCCAGACAATATTACAGGTACCTGCATTTTAAGGTACTGCCGTTGTTTGATATCCCACGGTAAGTTAAATGAATGATTCCTTCATTATTGAGGATCCTTCATATATTGTAAAAATATAAAGGGTCAATTTGACTTGAATATGCCCTCCAAGGCTTCAAACAAAGATCAGAAATGCAATTTAACCTTTCGAATGATCGCGTTACTTGCTGTTTCGGCAAGATTCATGCTCTCTTTCATTGAATAATCCGACAAGTGAAGGAAGATAACTCAATAATTTTTTCCTCCATCATTCTCAGGATTATAGTATATCCCATAGACTCAATTAAGAATGTTCTTTTAAATTTATTCTAAATCAGATTACTGATTTAGACGACTCTGAAAACTTCATTACTCGATGGTAAAAATAAATAATATGTATTCAGGACATTTCTTTTCATAAATTGAAAAAGTTGAACTTATTTAATGTTTTTTTTAAAGGTAGACACCCAAAAAAAAAGATTGTTCATTATTCATACTGAATAAATAACAAAAACCAATATACATATTTGAACGCTTTACAAAGTACATAGTAAAAACAAACAAAAAAAGCAAAACAATGTTTTGAATGTTTTTAGAGTCAGGAAATCGACTTATGAGGAAGAAGCATTCCCCCCCCCCCTCCCTCTAAGACTTCCCTCCCTCATACCATTGAAACATAAATAATCCTAACTACGTATGTATTTATGGATATACTAATATATGTATGTATGTATGTATTTAAGAAAACTCGTAATAGATATCAATAAATTCGTCTCGGACATCGAAAACACGGGACGTCAGCTCAGGGAGGACGACGATTCACCATAAATCTTTTATTTTTTCCCCCTTTATAACATACGCGTGTGTCTCACTCTAAAGTGTGACGCAGTGATGCTCATTCAACTAAAATATTGTGTATGTATATATAACATATTATTGTTATATAATAACTTATATATACAATTTTTAGCAATGATTGATCTTGCAGATGTTTCTTTTTTTTTTTTTGCAAATGAAGGGAGTGAGGGGAAAAAGAAATGGTTTGACTCTTATTGATGTGTACAAGTTACAACTTGTACACACATGAGAATTGTTAAATTTGTAAACTAAGAAATAAGCAGAAACGTTTTAAATGAAAAATCTGTCCCTAAAGATGGGATAAATCATACTGGACAAACTTAATTAGACTACTAAATTAGAATGAGTTCAGTATCTACATAGTAACAACATCCAGAAGGCTTTTTCCTCTGTTACGATTTAGTAGTAGGATTTTTCACAGAAGAAAAAGCCTTTTTTATTGATCTTTTTGAAGAAGTAAGCAACTAGATAGTAGCCTACTGTGTGTCTGGTTGGGTTAGTAGTTTATTCGTGATGAATATAATGCAATAATGAGGAATTTAATAAGATGCTCAATATATGATTGATTTATCTGATGGCAATTGTGCATTGATACCATGGCACATTAGGAAATGCAAGGATTAAAGAGTTCTACATACATATATATTATTACTCGTAAATGAGTAATAATAATGGATCCAAATGAAATGATAGCATCATGGATGCAGTTGGCGGGAGGGGGAGATATGCACTCCCAGATTTTCTATAACTCCTTCCCCCCTTTAAAAAAACCCTATCTGTACTCCTGCATAGCATCAATGTCTATAGTTGGTAATTATTATAGTAACTAGTGTATAATTAAATACAACGATAAATGAGATGTACAAATTGCAACTTGCACAAAATAAAACTTGTACAGAACAATATGTATGTACGGAGCAGATGGGAAAACAGATCTCCCCCCCCCCCCACCCATAGAAGGATCTATCAAACGTGTAGTTATTATTAATATTTGAAACAGACTTGAAACAATGATTTCATTATGTAAAGCATTTTTGAACAATATGAAATTTGAACCATTTGTATAAGTTCTCCTCAAACAAATTCCTTATTATCCTTCACAGAAGAAACAACGAAGAGAATAACAAAAACAAAAAAAGTTAATGGTTTCATTGTCAGTACATATGTATGTATGGGTATAGACAATGTTGGTACGCTCAGTCTTGTCCAGTTACAATACTGAAGCATAATTGCTTCAGGAAATAATCGCAGGGGGGAGGGCTACAAGGGAGAACAAAAATCTTATTATTTTGAACGTTTGACAAAAGGATTATTTTTATTTTATTATTATTACTGGCTCATTGGAGGGGGGGGGGGGGGTCACAAATCAAGATGAATTGCTCTCTTGAGTCGCTTTCCTTATCTCTCTATGTCTTTCTATTTCTAAGAATATAATTAATTTTTTTGTATTCACACATTGAAGAACGTTTGTTGAGGGTAGATATATGTAGATATTTGGAATTTGAAGGGTTTATGCATTTATATTTAATATGTTATTGGGTACAATTTTTGATATTTGAGAAATTCTTAGTAGGTATATTCAATATATTATTTTAAAATTATAATGTAACGAAAATCCAACCTAGTTATTAATATTTTGACTGTTTTTTTGACTACTTTTTTTTTATTTATATCTTACACAATAACTTATTGGACCTTCACTTTTGGCTCATGAATTGATCCGATCCTAGTATAATTATATGATACTCAAAATTTCACTCAATGGTCTCTTGTTATAATTTTAAAAAGGATTCGACTATTATGGGTTTTTCGTAGGGCTGATAGCAATTATTTGAGGGTTAAAAACTGCAAAACTGATTAATTAATTTCCCTTCAAAATAACCTTTGAGATAATAACAAGAATAACCTTACCAAAAATCAAATAAGGCCACTTCGGAGATAGCATAATTTTTCTGATTAGTGTTATACAGAAGAAATATCATGAAGCAAAAATTTTGAAAAAATATATCCTAGATTTTTATTCCGGGAATTTTCAAAATAGAGATTCAGTTTTATTTTGTTGATGTTCGGGTTAGCCACACGCATATTATTTTTTTTTATTACAATCAATGACATTTAAAATTGATTTCTCATATCAAAAATTTAATTGAGTACTATTAGGGTCAAAAATATGAATGAGCTTTTTAGAATTGACCCAACTGTGCATGTTTGGGAATGGTTAAGTAATTCTCTCTTTTTTTTTTAAAAAAAAAAAGGTTCATTAATTTTGTTTATTTAATAAAAATTTGATCTTGTTTTATAGGGAAATAAAATGCCGGTAGCAATTGACCATAACTGACTAATCTAAAACTACTATTATTGATTTCATTGGGGTCAAGGATATAATTGGTGTAGCCCTAATTTCAATATAAATACATATTTTAAACAGGACTTATAGTGCGTATAACTAAATAAGACACAATTTAACCGACGTTTTAGTGTTCAAAATAATAGTATAAATACTAAATAATAGTAATAATCATTTTAATAGAAGAATAATTATGGGCCTAAATATTGATAAACAAAATATATATTATAATAATTAATTACTTTATTCTAGATATCATAGTTATAATGGAACATAAATAGCAATCTACGAAAAGTGAAGTAGTAATCCGAAATACATAACACGGGAGCCCTTGAGGGCCACTTACTATACATACTTAAGGGGATTTCAATCAAATTCATAAGCAGATCCCTCATGAAATGAATTACTTTTATCTACTTTTATCAAATTTCAACGAACCCTTCTCCAGAGTTATCTCCATCATGACTTAATTAATAAAAGATATTTGATGACTTACATGTCAGTCAGTCATGACTACAAAATATATGCAAAAAAAAAAAAAAAAAAAAAAAAATCAGCCTCTAGATTGCAAAAGATGGGTCACTCCCACATACCTATGTAATAGATTTATTCTACTAGATTTATTTGCAATCTTATGATATAAGAGTCGATTGGGAAGAGGGAACACATGGATTAGGAGCCAAAAATATGTAGACATATATATATATATATATAATCAAATTATAGCTATATACGGACCATAAACCAGCTTAGAAATGATTTATAAATGTGATAGATTCAGTATACATATGTATATTCAATATGTATTCCTTGGTTAATCTGATTAGTTTGGATTAATATTATTTCATGGAATAAGTCATTATTCTATGAATGAATGAGTGTAGTGGTAGTCGTTTGATGGAGATTTTTTCCTCCGTAAAAAAATATGTACCTTCCTAATACATATATAATAATCAACCTTTTCCTAGAACTTTTTACATATTTTTATTTTATGGGTACCTTCATAATAATTGATGCTTTACTCAGCCTATGAAACGCCTCTTTATAATGTATGTACACGTAACTTATTATTTCATATGCGTTGTTGATTCCCTATATAAAATTATGAGCTCTATACCTTATATAGAGCTTTGATTAAATTCATGTGGTAGTGTTCCTACAACATCGTTCCTCATCATATGATATGGGTAAATGATTGTATAATGGATATAATGTGTTGAAAAAATTGAGTATGTGGTGTACTTTTGAGTACGTAGAATGTGTTTAAACCTACGAAAAGCTTTGTAGCTTCATATTGATAAATATGTAATGTTTTTCCGTTTAATGATGAAATGCCAATTACATTATTTATTGTACATATACTTTTTTGAATAATATATTGTTAGGCCATTATGTTTGAATGTACTAGGTAGGGTGGGCCGTTAAAAAATAACTTTTTTTGTATGAAGTTGATAAATGGCCAGTGATAAAAAGATGTTATACGCTGCATAAAGATACTGCTCGGGCGCAAAATTTCAAACTATGAAAAAATATTTATTTATTTGCAGAGAGTTGATTGTAGTTGTGTCCATTTTTTCAAAATGGCCCTGATGCTAACTTTTACTGCAGTAGCCACTGCTGCTTTGATGTGCAAAGATATAAGTAATATTTTATAGGGGTATGCTTTTTGTTTTGATAAAATGTTCTGAAGGGGTACTCTATCCATTATATTTTAATTCTAATGTAAATGACATAAAGAAATAAAAAGTTTGTCAGTTATTTAAGTTACAAGTTATTCTTAAAAACCTATTTTTTTCCCCTCATTTTTAAATTTTACGAATAAATATTATCAAAGTTTTGTCATCGAATCCTTCGAAATGTAGTTATCAGCTAGTGCTCAACGAATAAATTATACAAATATATTCTCAATTAAATTTATATACGATGTATATAATTATATTGTTAAAAAAAATTACGATAAATATAAAAGCAAACCTAGGACATTGAAATTTCAATTCCATATCGGAAGTAAAAAATATTTTCTTATTTATACGCATAACAATGAACTATAACTAGCCATATATTACATATTGGTTTTTGGGCCACCCTGTATATACATACATACATATACCTTGATTAGATGTGATTTCAAGAGTTCAACAAGGGAGTGTTAGCTGAAGATCCAATGCAACGCAGTCTCTTAGCTTTAGGCTCGTTCAAACTATCAAATAATTAATAATAATTAATTTATGATAGGATATTTTTTCTATGTATAGGCTCCGGATTTTCAGTAATGAACCTGGATTTGATGAGTTTTTGCTATTTATAAATAAGACAATATCTTTTGCCATTTAAGACAAAATGACTTACGAACTTATGTGTTGTACAATACATAAATTAAAATATCGATGAAGTTTATTGAAGTCTAGACTTATTATCATCATTACCTGACGATACATATATATTTACATATATGGTTATGTACCATGTTATGTTGTTTGTGTTATAATTAACTTACTTCATTTCTTTATTTTTATTATTTTTAGTGTGCACGGTAATTAAGCTTTTAAAGGTAAGGAGTACAAACCATATCAGAGAAGTTTTCCTACATGCGAAAACTAACTAAGCCATTCCTTTTGTAAAACATTGAATTATTCACCATTTGATGACAAAGTTTCCCCAATTTCAGGAAACTAAAAGTTTTTCACATCTAAGGCCCTTACGAATTGAGTAAAGTAAGGACACAACATACACTTTATCCAAATGAAAAATGGGCTCATAATTCTAAACACTCTTTGAGGAAGTGTCTTGCTATTCAATGGATTGCTTTGTAGCAATATCTTGGATTATAAACAAGCTTTATGTCAGAAAATTGTTTGTAAATCAAAACTGGCTCATACTTTGCTTCTTAAGAATAGATTATCTACCATTGGATAATAGCAACGTGCCTCTAGTCACAAGAATCTATGTACCTCGACGAATAATACTATTTATATTTATATAATTATATTATAGAATTATTTGTCATAAAATGGTAAAAGTAAATAAAATAAAAATTTGTATAATTCAGTAATTTGCATTAAGTTCCAACAGATCTAAATGGCTCTCACATAAAGCCTTTCTGAAGTAACTAAAAAAACAATGCTCTTAATTCTAAGTGCAATTTAAAATCCAAATAGGCTTTTTAAAAAGTGGGCATTGCACCCTCAGTGTATGTGTCTGCATGCTCAGTTGAAAAGAGAGACAAAATTTTTGTTTCTAATTTTTTTAGACACACACAGGTGGCTATAAATTCCTAGCTATTGCTACAAGGGCTCAAAAGTCCCTGGATGCAGAGTGAATGTTGACATATGTAACTCATAATCCGAATTTTCACTGAACAAGGGACTACATTTGTATCCTTATCTACGTTGTAGTGACGTAATTGGAAGGAAGGAAAGGATGTATGTACGTAAGCAAACACATTGATTTATGAGCTCTACCTATGGAATAGTAATATATTTTTTTAATAAAGAATAAGACATTTAACTATGTAGTGTAGTGTAGGGCCGAACAATTTATTCAATCAGGGATGGAAATAATAAAAATAACAACAGCTAGAAAAAGAATAGAACAAAGCACTATTGATTATATTAAACGTTACCTTGAAAGTTTAATCATAATTTGTTACTCTTTCTTCTCTCAAGTTCTTTTTTTTTAAGTACACACATACCTATGTATGTGTGTACGTAGGTACCCATTTTAAATGAATTTGTTAAAAAAGTACAAGTACAGAGCGTAATAAGATTTAAAAGATGAATGCTCTAAAAAAAAAGAAGAAGAAAGAAGGTTGATTTACATACATTTGTGATGAAACTCAGCCCGAGAACCATTTTTCGTATTGATTGATTTGTTATTAAATGGTTGATTGTATAGACATATTTTTGTCAAAAATTGGTCTCAGATCTTAAAGCGAAATTGAATTACTCGCAATGCGTTGACCTTTACTTATGTTAATTGGTCTTATACAATGGATTATCGAAATTTTATTAGTTCTCACATGGAAATGAGTCAATGTATTGACGTATGGTGTCATATGAAGTCACATTAGACAACATTATTGGCAGGAAAATTGAATCAATTTTAATATTTATGTAGTGATCGATTTGTCCCATCAAAGGATCATTAGATTGTTTCCCCATCAGTTGAGTAATATATATGACTATTCGAAGCATCAATGGATATTTTCAACCTGCTTCGAAGGCCTCCAGTTATCTTATACTATGGTATATAACTGAAAAGAGTCTTTTTGAAACATTTTGAAGTGGTGACGGGGATTTTCAACCTTCCTTGAAGCCCTCTTCCCCTCACAAATACAGCTATCCAATGTGGAGGAGTACTTTATGGTACTTGCAGTAATGTCAGTGGTTTTTAAACTGCTAAGTGGTACTGGGGGTTACTTTATGGATCCCCCTCACAATCTTCCTAGAACAATCATTAACAGTTTATCAAATTATCAGTCCGGACTGAACATGTATGCAAGACCATGTAAGACTTAATTATTATTTTTTGGAATGAGTATACAAGTATTTGTTTTTCAGAACTGCTCTAGAGACCGAACTAAATCGGCTCAAAAAAATGTATAATTGTATTAGACCCCTTCAGAATGTCCGGACGGAATAGCATTGACATGATTACGATTGAGTATTAGACTTTCATAAATCCATTTACCAATATAAATGTCTACATACATCTTTTTCTTCTTCTTTTTTTTTGATATCATCATCATCAACTCAATTAAGACACAATCAAATATTTGAAGCCATTAAGTGGTTTTTAATATTCACTTTGAGTTTTATATTTATGTATCTTGTATGTATGTACATTCTAAGCGATAAGATGACATACACACAAAAAAAAAGTTTTAATGAGTGAGTAAATGTTTCATGTTATCTTAGAAAAACAAAAATAATAACTCCTATTTAAAAACGAGATCTCAAAATATATATATATACATATTTCATCATAAGGAATTCCATTCCTCTTCAAACTATGACGGATTGTCTTTAGAAGTTTTATAAACTGTCTAAATATAGAAGGAATTTTGATTTTATTGATTTTTTTTTGTTAAAGTTATAACGAATGTGATGACCTATAAGGGGTAAAAATGTCACAAAACTTAAAAACCTAAAGAAACCTAAATAGTAAGGAAATTATTATATCTAAAAATCTAACACATAAAAATATAATATAGAGGCTATTGTGCATCAAATCGACACAAATAGACAAAATGTCACAATCAAAATTGATAGAATGTCCTACAAAAAAATGGGTCAAATTTAGAAAAATCACCCTCGTGTAAAACTAATAATGACCAAACATTTTTTAAACAAAGAATGTCACGGATGAGCTAACATTTTAGAGTAGTTGAATTTGGGTTTTTTCATAGAAAACAGTCCTTTAAAATTATATGTATGTATGTTGATATAGTAAATTTTTGATTTTTTGATTCCAGGTCACTACACTCTGATTTCTAGTTTAAGAATGTAATTATATTTATCAAAATAACATACTAGTTATGACTCAGTTTTTATACTATTTTACACTATTAAATATAAATTTCGGGAAAGAATAAATTGGTTGAATAATTTACACAATTTATAAATAATGTTTTTTATGTAGATGCTAAAGAGCTAGAAACAAAAAACAAGAAATATTATAATCACCATTTTTTGTTAAAATCTACTTTTAGGTGAAAATTAAAAACAAAAAACAAATTGGTGATTTTTAATTTTGTATATAACACTCTTTAAAATGATCGGCTTCAAAATTTCAAAGACTTACATAAATTCAATGGTTGCAAACGATTGTTAGTAAAAGGTCATCACAATATTATGGGAGAATTTAGGGGCTAAATAAGGGTTCAATAAAGTACCCATATAAACTTAATAAACGGTTGGAAAATTGTTTGCTAAATATTGAAGCAAGTTACTAGTGTTTTGAGGTACTACTATTCATTCGAAGTAAAATAACTCGAGCTTTTGAGGGCATCAGTTAATTTTGTTCGAGTTAGAAAATAAAACTTTCAAATAAATTATAGTTTTGTATCTCTCCTAATACTTTTAATTATTGATTTTATAAATTGAAAGGAGATTTATACCCAAATTAAGTACTTTTCTTCAATTTGTACTTCATTTCAACTGAGGAGTCTTCTTCAAGTTTAGTGAATAAGTAAAGGAAATTTATAACGTTTGATTACCTTAAATAACAGAATAATTATGTACAAAGTCATTTTGTAATAATCTATATGAGTTTTAAGGAAAATGCATGAAAATATTTTATTACTTTGCGAGAAGCAAAGCCTAGGCTCTTAAGGTTGGATATATCTATATTTTATATTTTCGACTTCTACTCTATACATAAATTGTAGGAGTATGTTTTTTTTTCTTTTCTTAAGAAATAATTTCTACCTGAGTACGTTACTGATTACTCTATCTATTTTTTTATTTTATTTTATTTTTTTCAACTTTCTTCAACTTACCTTTTCCATCTTTTTTTATCTCTCTTTTTGAAAAATACTTTTCAACCTAATTCATATACGAATTGACACTTCTTCTTTCTCTGCTCAATCACAAAAAAAAAAAAACTTTCGTCTTCATCCATCTTCGTCCACCCTTCAACTCTCTCTATATATAGAAACACTTCCACAATTTTTAAAGATAACTCCTCTCATATAATGAGTGATATTCAAAAAGTATTTTTTTTTTCAAACTATTGCGTTTGTTGAGTCAACATTAATATAATATAACCAATCACGTCATAGCATAGCTTATTCGAATTAACTAATAAAAATCCTTGGGTTCACAATTCAAATTCATGTTCTAATATACGTCATGGAATATAATTCAAGGTACTTACTATTATAATTAGTTAATTATAGAACATATACTAATCATTCTAGTCATGACAATAATTGAATTGGGATCTTGGGAATAATATGAATCAGAGTAATTTTTATTGCATTTTTTAACTTTTATTCAAAAGAAAAAGAAAGGCACAAATTCAGTTGATAGCTTGCCAATTCTGTACAACTGTTACAATATTCTATACTTAATTACAGAGATGGAAAAAGAACCTATGTTTATTGCTAATCCAAGTAGAGCCTCAAGTCTTGAGTCTTTCTCAAAAATCCATAGCCAGGGAATGTTTACACGTAGAGTACTTACTCTTCACTCTAAGAAATAACTCCAACATGTGTAAAGATTCCTTACATCCACGCATGAATAATTACTCTTTGCCACAGAATAAATTATGTACAAGCAAAACAAAACAAAAATATATGGTTCAGATTAAGATATTCTTCCCCATAAAAGGTACATTGATAAGAATTATATGTACATCCAGTGAAGAAATTGAAATAATTCTAAAAATGTTTATTAAAGAAATAGTCCAGTGTGCATAGTCTCAAGTCGTTAGCTTTCGAGATCATACCAAATCCACATTTCTATCTGAAATAACTGACTCAACGGGAAATTAAAGTGTCTTTCCTCTGCCCATTTCTACCCAGTCAAAAGTAATATAAAAATATCTTTTTTTTACATGATTGAAGACGTTTTTTTTTGTTTTTTTGAAAATGTTTTAATTATAGGTTAGGAGATGAGAGAAACAAAAAAAAAAGTAAAGAAGAAGATTTTGAAACACCTTATGCATCCCATGATAAAGGGAAATGTAAAAAGGTAAAAGAAACCTTTCGAAGGACACACCTGTAATTACAATTATCATTACTATAAAGAAAATAAGTAAAGAAAAAAGAAATGGGTTAAACACCCATTACAAAAAGTGTGTGTTTTTTTTGAGTGGAGTCGTGTGTGTATGTCTATATTTCTGTATTATTTGATTGTTTTTATATATTATCTGTGTACATATATTTTGTGTGCAAGTACATATATAACGGCGTTAAAACCAAAGAAAAAGTATGTAATCAAATAAGTTACTCCGTTACGGCAACAAGTAACGTTGTTAGTAACCCTGTTATTCCCATCTGTCTTTAGAATTGAAAGAACTGTGAGCCTTTAATGAGCTCCAGAATATATGCTTATAAATTAATCTTGGATTCAAATCCTCTTTTGGTAAAAATACCTGATGAATAAAAAAAGTAACTAAGAGATTCAATTCATATACTCTAGGTATTAACTATGAATTATTTATTTAATAGTTTACAATATGAATTTTGATATCAAGTGGTTTTAACTTACGTAGGATTTTGTCCACGGAGGATTTTGTTCTAAAACCCTCATCAATTAATTATTATCTTTTTTGCAAGTTCTTCATATAAAATCCTTTATCTCCTTTTTTGGGTTGAACCTTGTACAATCTGCCTTAAGTGCTTGTTACAACTTTTATCACGAACTATAAAAAAATAAAATAAACAGTCCGGATATATATATATATATATATGTAGGTATATTTGCATAAGTTGTGTATGATTTTTAACTTGTATAAGTAGATTGTACGAGTTGCAATCAAAAAAAGAGATGAAGGATTTTAAATGCCGATGGTTTGAAATTCAATGGAGTGTTACATATAATAAATATCAGGGGTGTAATTTCTAATCTTCAGAATGAAAATGAGTATTCTGTGGCTCATTGTAGTATAATATAAGTGCCTACTGCTCTTTCACTCGTAAATTAGTAATAAATAGTAGTTATGTTAATAGATGAAAATGAAATGATAACCTCAATTAATAGTTTGTAACTAAAATGACTGGTTAAATACAACTTGAACAATCAATTCAATTGTACGACCTAATTATACAAGTTACAACTCCTATATATATATATATATATATATATATATTTATGACAAGAAAAGTATTTAGAGCAATTGATTTGAACAAGGTCTTGTGTCCTTTGGACTAATTATACTTTTCCCTTGCATTAAATTCCTCAAAGTTTCATACTCTAATACATAAATAAATACAAAATAAATTAGCGAAACATAATACAATTATAAATCAACCTTTATTGTATGTATGTAAGTAAAACAAATCTGAGTTGATCCCTATGTAGGTATGTCCTTGAGTATTTACAGACGTGCATTTGATCAAACATTTGATCAAGGAATATTTATGGAACCTATAAAAATATAGGTTGAAATAAGCATTGACTCACTGTTCATTTAAACCTCTAGTTAGTATAAACAATCATATTTCCTAAACATACACAGGTTAAAAACCTGGTCTACTGCAGATACACTTTATACATATGTATGTTTATGTAGATAGACACATTAAAGAACTGCATAACTCACAAATGACTTGCAGAGAAGAATAAAGGTTAAAGAAGTCAGGTATAAATGTGTCAACAGATCTGTTTTTGTCTTATCGCTATATGTATGTATATACGTATGTATGTACATAATTGAGTTTAATCGACCATTTGACTCCTCTCCATAAATTCACAACAAAACACTCATTCTGTTTTATGTACCTTTATATGAAAACGACGCCAGGGAAGTGTTCTGTTTGTGTTTTCTTTTTCATTCAAGGGTTAAATCAACGAAAATAACCCTCCCAGATTTCCTTCCTTAGATCCATTCCATTAGCAAATGAATAGATAGATAAAATAGATCATTAGTTACTATCATTTCGGAGTGACAGTCCGTTACTTTCTCATTTCCACTTATTTACTTACTTACATATATTGTATATATATATTATATAAAAACGTTCATTGCAATTTCCATGACGTAGAACTTGTCATGCACTACGATTTGATTGGCCTATTAAATCCGAATTTTGAACTTGATCCAATAGGAGTTTGCTTAGGTAAGTCATGCAGCTACTGTTTGAGTTTCTCTCTTCTTATTTTCTTAGATGGAAACATATGTGCTTTCTCTATCATCAAAACAAATTTATTCCTACTTCTACATACATATACAATTTACGTAGTCAGTGACCTTTTATTTGAATTCCATCTTTTATTTTTAAAGTGGTAAGTCAATCAACCATTTTTCCTATGTGTTTTGAGGACTCTCTAACAAAATATGTTTGTAATGATTCTAATGTACCTATGTAGATATACTATGTATATATGTATTTATCCCAAATATGGATGAAATGCCGTGAATGACGTAAGAGCTCTTAATGGATATTAATACCCTAGAATGTTTCGTCATAATAACATCTTGGCATCAACCTAGCCAAAAACAAACATCTTTTAATAAAATATTTAATACTAATATGTATACATACATATAAGTAAGTATAGGGAGGACGTAGGTGGTTGGCTGTCAAGATTGTAGATTCTTATACATAATTATACAACATTTGTTTGTTGATCGTATCTATTGAAGTAATAATGACTTAATTTGGCCGGAGTGTTTTGAATCAGTTAGTATTTTTAGAGAAAAAGACGTAGAAAATAATACAAAGAATGGTGAACATAATATGGGCTAGAACATAACAAACAAAGCACATAGACAGTGAACTTAAAAGCTTTGCTATACCTTCTTGAATTCATTGAATCAGAACCTACTTAATGTACAAACGTGTCCTGTCAACACAAGAACAAGCTAGGATAAATAATTCTCATCCAATATACCTATTTCTAGATTACATTTGTAATCTTCAACTAATTTATTATTATCCTTCATTTTTATTCATAAATTGCTGTGATGAATCCTTTGGAGGAGTCTGAAAAAGGCCCTAAATCAGTTGCTTGTTAGCCAATTTTTCCCAAGTATAGGGAAGTTCTTTATTTAGTACTTAGAAATTGTTCACGGTTCTGAACAACTACGTAGTCGAGTTCAACTCATCAATAATGATCAAAACACTTATAAGGTGCAAGAGAAGGAGTTGTGAATGTTTGGGAGTATCATTGTGTAAAAAAGATAACTCAAATTCCCGGTCACAATTAAAACACATGATAAGTTTTATTTAAAAGGTCATCTCAGAGACAAATACATACACTCTCACAGGTCAAATAAAGACTCTAACTACTACGGCTAACATTCACTAGTATATCAACCCATCCCAATTATTTGAATATAAACTTCATAATCGATTCCAATATGGGTCGTTTATATGTATGTATGTATAAACCATGAAGTAGACGTAAAAAAGAAATTCAAGAACATCTCATTTTCTTGATTTCTGTTTATGATTTCTTTTGTACTCACGCATCAGATATTATGTATGTAAATTTGAAGTGATTCACTCCATTGTCTGAAGAGATCCACTGTTTTGCACCATCATAAAAGGACATTATCTTAATGTCACGGATAGAGATTCATTGATGGTGATAAGGTATCTTTTCCATAATGATTTGGAAGGGCGTGTAAAATCCTCCATTTTTACCCCTCCTGTGGATATCGTTTAAAAAACTTGATCAAAACAAACCAGAGCTGTATACATATGTATAGTAAGTAGAAAACAAGTCTTGTTGATGACAGATAAAAGAATGAAAGGAAGTTCAATTCATGATTAATTATAGTAGTTCATTGAATGAAGGGCTCATTGAAAGCCCATACACAATCCCATAGTTTCTTGACCATCAGTGATACTATTTAAGTACAGATAAGGAAGATCCTTTGTTTCTGGGATTTGATTCTCTTTGTCAAAGCTACATATTTTTTGAATATACATATTCATTCACAAATAACTTGAGAAGGGACTTAGGTACATCCTTGACAAAAGACGGAAGTTCTTGAAACTACTTTGAAACCTGTCTAGTTCGTATGTAATGTATAGAAATAGAAACTAGTTGACATGTAATCTAAATGTAAAATGATAATTATATCCTTATTTACGTTCAATTAACTTCTCAGAACTTTTTTATACAAAATTTAAATGTAGATTCCTTCATGAATAATAAATTTAATATCAAACCTGCAAAAATGCTTAAGAAGATAAAAACTAACAACAAGTAAAAGTTTAAAAATGACTTGACCTTTTTATTTTTGAATCGTTTGTGAATCTTTAAGTCAATTTTTCTATAAACACTTAATGGGCTTAATTAATGTGTTTTTAAGGTACTATGGAGGAAAAATAATAGCGAGTGTTAATAAGAGTTATACCTCGAATTGCATGGCAATTGGTTTAACGAGTGGCTTAGAAATATCAAATGCCCGTTTACAACTTTGATAATGTTTTGAGTGATTGATAGTATTGGGTTGGTATAAAGATAGGTTTTAAAGACTTTAGTTTTCCTCAATTCAGTCCAGACTATTCAACCCTAGGAAGGGTCTTAAAACAGTCAAGCAATATTAGATTAAGCTATTATTGTTATTTTTTTAAATCGCTATTTTATTGAACCCAGAGAAATATATCAAGAAATTTCTTCTTTTTTTTTTTGTTATATCATTTTGACTGTTAAGATAATAATTGTCTAATTTGACTTTTTAAATCATTCTAGGATTGTCAAATTGAAGGGAAAATGTCTGGACCGATAATAGTAATTAACTATTAATAGGACTAAAAGGGAGGGGATTCTAATACCGACCCAATACTTTTGATTGGTAAGTAGTGTTCCTACTTTAGTCAGTCTAAAAAAGTCAACAAAACATTGATGCTATCACCGACCAGCTCCTTGTCGATTGTAAATACACGTCGATTCTTGCCATTGAGTGGTGGTCAATTATTTGTAAAAAAAGAAAATAATACTCTTATATATATAATTTACGTATAAATATTATTCCTTTACCATGATTAAATTATGATTTTTTTAATTTATAAAAGAGTATAATGATAGAATTTGAGTTTAGTGACCTTTTAAGTATAATTTTAAAGATCAGGAAGTCTCAACCTAAGGTCTGCAAATTGTTGTTAGATGTAAAATTTATAAAAAAAGTAAATTTAAAAGTTAGTGATAACCAATTTTCTATGTTAATGTAGCTATTTAGATAAATCTTGATCTTGACGCATCATAGTTTTATTTTATTAAAAAAAAAATCTAAATCAATTTTTCTCTTGGTAATTTTTACTCATTTCAGTCTCTTAAAAAAAGTAGTTATGTTCAGTTCTCGAGATCGAGTTTGGTCTATTTATGTATATGAGTGTATTGAAGCCACATGAATCATGAAGTTACATAGTATTTGAACTGCGAATCCAGAAAATAAATTAAACAGTATCATGAATGCAAAGTGTATTTGTATCTGTTGTAACTCTCTCGACTCAATTGTTTGCAATCTTGTCAGCTCTTCTTCTTCTCTCTCTAACATGGGTTTTGATCGTCTCTAAGTATGTACATATATTATATGTATTTCTAATATATTCATAAATTTTCTCGAGTTTTTTATTTTTACAAAAAAGTAAAACCTTCTTTAAATTTACCAATTGTATGATTTAACAGATTCAATTCTGTAAAAATCAAATAAGATTAAAGTCAAAATAGTAGGAACTTTTAAATAGTCATGAAGGATCTAAAATAATTATTTGTATCATACCTTGGTCCCCCCCCCCTCCCACCTGTACCTATATTAAATTACACCTATTTAATGACACGTCTTGTACCTCTTTGCAACCTTTTATACACTTTATATATATATATTTACATACTCCATGTATCATATATCATCAACCTTCACATAGTTAAATTTAATGATGCTCTTACTTTTTTAAAGTCAAAGTTAAGTATGTATATGTTGCTAAGTCTTCCATAAAATGTTAATTGGTTTAATTACAACATTTCGAAAAGGCTTTTTTTATTTAAATATCGTTTATTGTTGTATGGATAAGGAAGTTTTTGTGGGCTCTTTTTATACGTTTTATTATTTACTTAGAATTTGTTCCTAGTGATTAAACCATTTCCTTTGTATTCAATTATTTTATTATCGACATATATTTAATTTACTGCATAAGAGACCTCTCTCTCTCTCTATACTAAAACTTCATCTTATCATTATTCGAAGTGAGTTGAAAATGTGCGATAATTATTGATGTGGATCTTGCTCTGCCGATTAGTTATGGTCTTGGGCTCATTTAGGTTTTAACCTTCGTCTTCTTCTCAATACCAAAGAAACTGTATTAATTTTTTTTTTTGAATACTAAAAAACGTTAACAGTTTTGTTTCTCTTTGTTTTTATCTCTTAACGTAGAGGATCGACAATGGTTGGCCTGAGGGACAAAAGTGTTTATAATTATAGGTTTTTTTTCAATTTGTATCATGATTATGATTTTGTACGATTCTCACAATGTCTATAAGATACTTGATATCTGGTATCCCCGTTTTAAATCTTTTTTCGGACCCATTTGGGTGCATATTATGATTTCATTAAATGTCCATTGTTTTGTGGGATCATTTGCACATTAAAAAACTGTTTTACAAAAAATCTTTAAGACGAATCAAATTATATTTTTTTTAAAATTAATTCAATTTCTTTCCTACAGTACCTCCCACATAAACAACACTGGCTGGGGCAATTGTTCTCTCTTTTAGAAATCAAAAGCATATCATGAACAACCTACTATAGTACATATTTTTTATGTAGGCCTATTTTTGTGACTATCTTGGAAATTCAAATAGATAATAAGGCAATATCTGACCTGTCACACTTAGCGGAATCATTTTTGATCCGTTGCATGGATTACTTGTTGACCTTTCTCTTAATGTCTTGACCTCAGATACGGTAATTTGACATAGAAAGAGGGGGAGGCTAAACTTATCATCAATTTTTCTCCACATTAAAAGTCACAAAGGAGCCAACGTTCATAATTTTTTGTTTGTTTGGAAAATTAGTCAAATTATAATTAACGAAGAAGGGGAAAAAATAATGATTACAAGGAAGTCACGATAATGCAAAGGACTGGGAAATGACTAAAAAGGAGAAAGTTATGTATTCATGACAAATTATTATATATATTATGTTATATGCACTTTACTTTCAAATCCTGATAATTACATATACGAGCATATTATATCATAAATTATTCAATTATATTTAACAACAACAACAAAATACGAACAAAAAATCAATGTATGTATAAATGAAGAAGCAAGTTGTTTGAGCCCATGACATACACGGAATAATTTTTTTTTCCCACACGAATAGATTAATTACTGGGATCGCAAGATATTTTCATTAGGGATGTCTGGGATTGGTGCTGGATTATTTATTATTGATTTAGTTGCAATAAAGAAGACCTCATCTCAGAGGACACAAATGCAAAATACTTCAAGTGACTAGACAAACAGATCCCCGTCATGTTACATTTGATGTAAGAGTTTAGTTAGTTTTTGAAAATAAGCAATTATCTTACTCGAATGCTGCTCGTAATCTAAGACAGTGGTCCCGACCCCCGTTCCGTGGATCAATTAGTACTAGGCCGCAAAAAAATTAATTATTTATTTCTGTTTTCTACTTCCTTACCTCATAGGACCCAGGAATGTGCCAAGAAATGGATACATTACCCATTTGTGAACAAACCAGCTGAACCCAGACTCTTGCTTTGGGGGATAGAAGTATCTGTTGACGAATTGAGTAATACCTGTGATTCATAAAAAGTTTCTTTCCTTTAGTCATTACTGCAAAAAGAACAACATATCATTTACCCATAGACCAGTCGCATCAAAATAAATCCATAGGAACAATTTTATAAAAATGACGTATTAATGATACGATAATCAAGCAAATCTTCATTGTTTTGCTTTTCAGAAAGTAGGAGGCCAATAGCACATGACTAAATAACTGATTCCAGAATTATTCAGTTTTTTTTTTTTTGTAATTAAATACATATATAATACCTTGATAATTACATGTTTTTAATGTGATTTTTACTTAAAATTCAAACTTTCATCAAGTATCAAAGTATATACTTTTTCACCTTCTTGATGTATTTCATTTTGAAATTATGAGTCTATTAATAAAAAATATCCATTTCTTTAATTATATAAAAAGATTGTTTGAATTTAAAGCTTGATAAATTCATTTTAAATATAGTTTTAGAATTATTAAACGGATGTATTTTAAATATATTTATATAATTTATCTTCATCTAGAACACATTATTTTAAGTTATTTAACTTAAATATAATGAATAGTTACTAAGCAATACAAAATACTTTTGACCTTTTCCAAAAATATTGATCTTTGTGAAGAAAAATTTTGGTAATTTTTTGAAACCAGAATTTCAAATTCTACTTAGTCCAGACTCATTAAATCTTAAGACACAAAAATGTCTGATTTATTAGATTAATCTAATTTTTTTCATAGAAAAGAAATAAATATATAACTGAGGAACAAATCCTTGGTCATTTTTGGTTTGTGAGAACTTTTCTGTAATCCAAGGTATCATTGTATTTGTTTGTATATTTTTTGGTTAAATGTAAATTTTTTGCAACGGTTGTATGTTGTATAAAATTTATAAATTGAGGAATCAATTTGATCAATAAACGAATAATTTGAAATATAATTGAATAACTTATAAACAGAAAAATATACATCCCTTTGACGCGGCGTTATTTTATAATTAATTTACTATGCACTTTCTATGTGCCGTTGAATTTTTCTACATCCTACACTTTCTATGCTGATTGATTGAGCTGGAATTAGCTCTTGTAAAGAATAAATCCTTACTTATTAATTAAAGAATAGTCCCAAAGTTGTACAAAATTGGCTAACTTATGGTGACGATATTTTGATTTCCTCACAAAAATAAAGTGAAAAAATTAAAAATATGTGAGGCTCAGTCAATTGTTTACGGCCTTTTTAGGGCTATTAAACATTATCATTTTACGAGTATTGACGATAGGTTAAAATCAAATTAACTCCTGGTAAGAGATCTGACAACTCTATGCTAAATATATTTGAATAACAATTCCAACGTCGGGTCAAATAATTGGTTAACGACCCATTTATTTGAGGCCTTTTTCTTGTCTTCCCTTTTTGAAGGAAAGGTTGAGAGAATTATCGAAGAGTTAATTGTATGAGAACATGAATTTGAGATACACATAATATGTAAATATACATATATATATATGTAGGAAATAGGCAGTGTAATCAAAAGACTTTAGACAGATGATGATTAATGGTACTAGGTTTTGAAAGAAAATTAAAAAAAAAAAAAACTTTTTTATATTACTAATATTTTTTTTGTTTTTGGAAACAATAAAAATATAATTCGTTATTATTGTTTTGGTTTTATTTTTAAATAAGTATATTTAGACCAAATATACATATGTATGTATCTTCAAATATCGTTTTCCTTTTAAGAAAATTATATAAAATAAATGTATCTACATATGTAAAAGCCTTGTATCGTATTTAAAGATACTCAACAAACAAGTTGAAATAACCTTGACTACGAAAATATAAGCATTGGTATATACATATATCTACAAATTAATTAACTATTAAACTTATATATATATATATATATAAGACAGATTTATCTTTGGTGTTAGGCATAAAAATATGTCTACCACAAGTAGAATGATTTACTCTAAATGCGACGATAGTTTATTGTGTTATATATATATATATATATGTTGAAAGAGTTTGATATTTGAGCACCCTTAATCCATATCGCCTCATTTAACTATTAATAGAAATGATAAAAAACGATTCAAGACACATTTTCAAATATTTAACCATACAGTGATACACGCATGACTTGAATATATGTATTTCCTCGGATTTGTTCCCTAATATACACCTAAGTACGGACTATGTACATATAAGAAAATTCTTCTTTAAATACATATTACTTTTTCTAAAGTTGTGACATGAATTACATGGGTAGCGCCTCATATGCTATGCTCTTAAATAATAATAAATGTCCTTCAAATGATTACATTTTAAGTTCAGTTTGAGTCATGAAAATATGTATAGGTTGGGGGTGAGGAAAGTGTCGTTTTCTTCAAAAATATAGTCGTACATATATGTAGGTTACAGTAATATCTCAGATTGTGAGATATTAGTTTGTGAATGTTTTGAACTATTTTTTTTTCTTCTAATTTGGAGAGGGCCTTTGATTGGTATTTACGTAGAGTTTCCTTGGTTTTGTGACTCCACAAAAATGGTAACAAATCTATGTGCGTGACTTTTGATAGATTCTTGTGACTGTAGAAATAATGCTGATAGTATGACAAAGATATATAAAGACTATAACACCCATTGCTGATTATTGCAATCGAATAATGGCTCTAATTTGCTTGCGAATACATGAGGGGGTAAATCTACCCTAGAATTAGTCTATAAAATTATTTATTTATTTTCCCGCCTTCCAAATATGAAATTGGGTTTTTGCACTTGATATGGGAATACGCTTCTGAACTCCTTGCTCTCTCCCAAAGCCTATTAAGACTCCTGCTTCTGTAAGGGACCTAAGAGTGCGCATTTATGTTTTGCATTATGAAACAGTTGGTCGTCTAATGTTTTAAATCGGGAAATTCCAATTTAAATTATAAATGTTTCTTTGTCTACCAGTAATAACGTAGTTTTCTTTCTCTAAATCACTCTAAATACACAGAAGCTAACAATCTATATATTATATCTACCCCAAGCCTCGTATTCAACCTCTAGTAATTAGACCAAAAACTTTGTCAAAGTTGTGTGGATCACCTGTCAGCTCTATATAGTTGGTTCTAAGAAGTGCTCTCTGGGTCACTTGTAATTTAGGAGTATTTTAAACGCTGTGCACTTGACACAGATAGGTAAGTAGGAATGCTGTTCTTTCGTATCCCTGTCGAAACATTCATTATTATTATTATTTTTCAAAAAAAATGGTATCTCATGTCACTTCGTGACAAACAGAGTGATAACTTTATTATCATCTTGATCCTCATTACATCATATGTATGTTTTTTGTTATTGTCCCATCCGTACAAAAATGACTTAACTTAAATTACTACACATTCTCGCCTCCCCAATCCATCTACCTATAATCACCTCATTCAACAGCAACGACGACTTTCTTTTTTCTATATCTTCACGTATGTATGTATTTTAATGATAATGTTATTTGACCGTACCTACTACGTACAATGTACTTAGGAAGATTGGGTATGCCGTATCTATGTAGGTAAGTAAGTAAGATGAGTAGTGAAAATAAAAGAATTTAAGATATGTTTGTCGTTGGGGATGTAACTCTCTCTCTCTCTCGCTCTCCCTCTTTTCCCTGGTAATTGACACATTTCTACACGCTCATCATTTGATTTATGCTTTCACCAAAAAAAAAAAAAAAAAAAAAATTTCGTTTTTTTGTGTGTGGGGGGATTACTTCCTTTATTTTAAAAAAACTCAAAGGATTCCAGAATCTCTCTTTTCTTTGCCTCAAATTCATAGTACACTGAATTAAAGTAAAAATAATCATATTTAAATAATGAAGATATTTCAAATGACGTCATTATTCTGAAAGTCGGCCATTTTTGTTAGAGACAATGCCCATCAATGTTCATGAAAGAGAATATAACACCTTGTTTCTATTAGATTTTGTTGTTTTTTATTTTTATTAAAGTCGTTAGCTGAAGGTTCCTTAGAACTTTTTGAATGGCTCACTTTTTTTTGCTAAATATTTTCCTCACATGACATTCCTTTCGGTTATTTATGTATTCTGTGACATAGGTGAAAATGTTCTAGGTATATTTATATACTTACATGTATATATATATTTATAAGTTAAGAGAAGCTTAGAAATAATTAATAATTAATTATTAACTTATCTTCAGTATGTGTATGAAGTCTAATAACATGAAAAGTTATAATTTTAAAAAAATACTAGGGTCATAAATGACCCCATTTCAGAAAGCTAAAGGTCTATAAGCGTTTTGGCAAACGAAATACTAACTATGAAATAGTTTTTGTACATATGATAAGTTCATACTTCTAAACATTAGTTAGATGGCGTTCACGTGTCTTAATACCTCCAAGACTAAATGCATTTTAGTCAAACCCAAGATAGTAAATACAATTATAAATGATATCAGTACTGGTATCATTTAGGATTGTTATCAATGTGTCTTCTTAACCTCAAGACTACGTATTTGTAATTCTATGAAATGTAAATATAATTTGTATACTATATTAAACTCGTCATGTCAAAATGACAAATAATTATGTATATTTTAGTGTTTTTCGCAGAAGTAGGTAATTCCCCTCGAATGTATATTTGAGTGTAGATCAAATCAGCCCCTTCTGGACATGTTATGGGATACTATTTTTTTGATTTGAAGCGATTTTGTTAATAATATTATGCACCTCATTGAGTACTTTATATTTATATTCCTGCTGATTTTATCCAACTTAAGCAGTCTCCTATAGAAGTTTTTCAAATATGTGACGTATCCTACAACTTGCCTGCTATTTGGACATCCCTAATATGCATATAAATGTAATTAAAACTAAAATAATAATAATAATAATAATAAAAAGGTCATGCACAGAGATGTGTATAACGATAAATTACGTATTTGATTACATTCCCTTACGTTATAATGATCAATGCCCTGTTAATAAAAATAAACTTTATTTTTAATTTCATCAGTCTCATTTATGCCTGCCTGCCTGCCTTGTATGTCATTAATTGATTAACATGCTTTTGACGATGAATAATATGTAAAACTTTGAATCTGGCATGTGTTTGTTAAAATAAAATTGCTCTTAAATGAGTTGAAAAATAAATATATAATATGTATTGAAGTAACGGACCCGTTACTTTCAAGTGTCACTATTGACTTTTGCTCTTGGTGTTTTTGAATAAGTAAATACATACATATATATGTAGTAATAACGAGTAATTTACTACTCTGTCCCTGTAATGTGCCCATACCCTAAAATCCTACTCGTAAAATTCAAAATAAGATCGCACATTTCATATTGAAGGAATTTCACTTACCCACCTATTTTATATGAATAACTATAATCATCATCACCTTACTAACAAATAATAATAATAATAAAAATTATAAAGCATGACAATGAAGGAATGTTTCTCCCCTTCGTTCCCTCTTCTCCCCTTCTACACTCAAAATGTATGTTTCCAGTAATAAAAAAAAACTATATTTAATATACAGAACATATGTCTGTACATAAGTTGGACAAGAGGAAAAATTAAAATTTAAAAAACAAAAACAAATCTGTTTACACACAAGCTTATAGGAGATTTTTCTCAGACAAGGAGTCTGAATAATTTTATTTCTATTAATTAATTATTCTGATTTATCCTGCAAATGCACTCAAAATTCCAATTTCTACATAAAGTAAAAAAATAATATTTGAAAGGCCCTAATCCAGTCCAATTAAATCTTATGGTGAAGGTTCTAGCCACTATAATAGTAAACTTTTGCTGGTATTTTACCGTCTAAACCCAGAGGTACTCTTCAAAATCACTGCAACGCACATGTTTTAAATCAGCTGAGAAGCACATGAGGCCTCAACTGCACCAATGGTTGTAACCCTCTCGATATAGTTGTCTGCTTCTGAGCGTGGATCTACTGAAATTGAGTTAAATCTTGTTCAGCTGTAAAAATACTATTTTATATAGAATAGCCAATAGTTGAAGAGAATGACTTAATTGGCTTTTTCCTTTTCTTTATTACAAACGGAAAGGTTGCGAGAATCAATCAAGATCACGTTCTAAATTTGCTATAAATACAATCCTTGATTGTACATATAGTATGTGGGGAAATTATAAAGTTATATATGAGTACATCAAAAATATCT
This sequence comes from Lepeophtheirus nordmannii, assembly GCA_963680855.1. Classification (NCBI taxonomy): domain Eukaryota; kingdom Metazoa; phylum Arthropoda; class Copepoda; order Siphonostomatoida; family Caligidae; genus Lepeophtheirus; species Lepeophtheirus nordmannii. The sequence continues at coordinate 16,718,613 of OY804525.1, read as the reverse complement.
ACATAGACCATCATTATTAATGTTAAACCAGACTCCTTACCTTGTATAATAGATTTTTTTTATCTTAGAATGAGACAAAAATCATCATTTTTATGTCCTTATTCAAAAAATATAGAAAAAAAAACTATAAGAAAAAGCCGAAGCGGCGTTTGGTTTCTAACTATAAAAATCTTTTTTATTTTATTTTTATTGTTATGATATTCTTTAAGGGAGATGAAGACATTTTCCAGATTCTTCTTATTCTTCTTATTATTTTTCTTCGTTCTATCTTTTTCTTTTAACCTGCAGCTCATTGAAAAAAAAAAAAAAAAAGAAGAAAAATACGAGTATAAAAAAAATAAAATTTCATTTTATTTATTGTTGAGTCCTCGTTTCTGTTAACAATAACGAAGTAACACACACACAAAATGGGTTATTATTGTTGTTGAATGTTTGGTTTGACCTTGTTATGAGAGAGTCACTCGTTCGTTCATGGTTATGAGGATCTGGTTAACGTTTTTTTTTTTTTGTCCCGTCTTGTTTTTGAAGTGCAACAACAAACGTATGTACATATCATTCCTTTTTCATTGATTGCTGTCCAATCTTCAGTCATCATCATTATAAACCCACATGGATAAATGCAACAGTCCTGACAGTTTTCTTCTTCAACGGGTTAATTAATAGCTGAGGGCCGGATATATATATAAATATATAGCATTTTGAGTAGAATACATATTTTAAATGAGGCTCTGGAGAATTAATTTAAAATTTTACTTTCTTCCTCACTGTTGAGGATTATTTACAAGCAAAAATCCATACACTTTCAAATACTCTAATTTAAAGGCATAGGTACTTATCCTAGAAAAAAAAATCATTGTCTTGAGCTGTTAACTTATTTGCAGTTTATCTATATAAAAAGATTTGTTTTGTTTTCTCATACAGATCAAGAAATTCATTGTGTTTCTTAAAAGAGCAGTGTAATATTTTTCTTTCTATGGTTAGTCTTATGTTCGTGCTTGATTCGTAATCTTGAAGTTAAATACTTCACTTTAAATTTATTAATTAAATGCACTTCATTGACTGCCAATGTTGGGCTTTTACCCTCAAAAGACAAATAAATAATAAATATCTTGAATTGCGAGTATTTTGAGGATAGAAACTAGTTTCCTTTTCTTCCTTCTGGATGTTTTCTTTAATGGATTAGTTATGTTGAATTAGTACAAAAAATGTCATACTTCTAAAAAAGATCAATCTCTTGAGTGACCAGGTGTTCAGATGGAGAGTCCTACTCTTCAATTCCCTATACTACAATCTGTACAATATTCAATGATATATCATAGAATGGATAATTCAAACACCGATTATCCTCTACATATAATATTTAGATTAAGATCAAATCCATATCCTCGAGCAATCGCTATAAGTTTTAAATATAGTTTTCAAATATTATTGTGAGACGCTTAGTTTCAGTATGTACTCATTTTCAACTACGATAATGTCCGTGATTGGTTGATAGTTTCCTTAATTGAGTATCACTCTTATTAAAGACAAGCTCCTGAGTGACTTTGAGTCCTGCTATACACCAAACAGCCTTGATCTTCAATCCAGATTAATTATCCTAGATTCCTATTAAGTTCATATCCCATGGGATCATTCCACTTTGTCAGCTATTGACTTGCTAACTAATGTTTCTTATTTGTGTATTACACTCTGATTTGTTGAATTTGACTTAGATCCTGCTAAGTTGTGAACATACCCGTAAGATATAACAAAGTATTTTTAACTGGAAGTTATGTTTTTTGAGGTCAGAGTGACCATACTAACCTAATTTGATTTTATATAAAAATTGTAACTTAAACTGTTTCTCTAAGAAATTATGGGACACTGGTGTCCTTCTGGGTGTTAAGGGAATTTTTTTATTATTAAAAATACATAGTTTATCTGTACTTTTTTCGTATTTATTTTAAATCTTTAGGTACATTTATTCTTTATTTTTGTGTTCTACTTGACATAAAAATTGGAAAAATCTTAAATTAAAAATATATATCACATGTTATGTACATTTTACAGGTGATATTTTATGAAGTAATTTCTGTTGATATATTAATAAAAAAAACTCCTTTGACACCCATAGGGTGTCCCAAAGAACTTAGACGTGAATAATTTCTAAGGTATGCGTTCGAATTAAAAGATATTTAAACTTATAATTCTTGAAGTATATATTAAATAATATTTGATTAACAAATAATTTCCTTGAAAAACGAAAAAGTTATTTTGGTTTAAACATATTTTTTTTGCATGTCTAAAAATCGTAACTTTCAGTACCTTGAAAAATATTCAAATCAAATTTTTTTGATGACTAACTATGAGATATGAATAATAACTTGACATCCTAGTCATTAAACAAAAAAAAAGAAAACAAAAATTGGTTGACAAGGGAGGGCATGTGCACATTTTGAATTTATGGGACACCGGTGTCCTCTGGGCTGGAAAGGGTTACAAAGACATTTAGAACTATTCATTTTGTGCTTTAAAGAGTCAGTTTTGTTTCACGATGACTTTTTTGACACACAGACATGGCTCGTAGTCCAAGGGTACACTGCACCACTTTTATGTATACATTAAAAGATAAAATGTAAAGAAAATTAAGAAGTTCTGATAAGAAGTAGTTCCTTTACGTCTTTGTCTTTATTACCCAATGATCCCTCAATCATTGCGTATTTGGAAAGTGAGACAGTAAAAAAAAAGAAGAAGAAAATAACAATAATAGACAAAATATTTAAAAGGTAAGATAAGAAGTACATACATAATATAACTACTTATATGTTCTGGATATATTTTTTGATTTCTTGTCTATTTAATAGTTTTAGATACTATATACATATATATAGAGCGTTTAAATGACGTCACAAATTGCATAGCACTGGTCAACAGTCAAAAATCCTACGAGGTATTAGAAAAATAAAAGTTATTCAGTTTTGCTCGCTAATTTCAAATCTGTAATTTTTTTTTTCAAGAGTCCTACGGTTTTCGAGAAATCGGACTCTGTCTTTTTAGCTTTTTTTTTGGCCCCTTATCCAACTTCAACTGCAATTTAAGTCTAGAAGGATACTCATTTTGTACATTAAAAATATTGATCTGCTAGTGTCTTTATGAAAATAGGGGCGTAGGGTGCAGGGTTAGGTACAAAAGTCGACCAAATTCTTCTTACTTAAATAACTCTTTAAATATTACATGAAATGGATAAATAAGGATGCATTAAAGAGCTTAGACCCACAGCTTTCAAACAAGATGTCAAGCGCCTGATAAAAATCCTTAATTTAGAAGAAATCGTCCATCTAAATGTATAAATTTTCATTCAATTTCAAGCAAAATTTGCAAGAAATCTAAGACTCGCGGTAGAGTTACTTAAGTAGTAACGAGCAGAAGGATTAAAAAACTAGCTGAAATCCTTCTTTGCGCAACTACTCAAATAGCTCTACCGTGAGTCTTAGATTTGTAGCGAATTTTTGCTTGAAAATGAATGGAAATTTACAAACTTTTAATCGTAAATATTAGTGTAGATATTAATGAAAATGGAAAAAATTGTGATCAAATCATGATAAGAAATTTCCTCTGATAGCTTATAAGATAACAAAACAAAAGACTCGTAGGTGTATGAGCGAGGGTGGAAAAGTTATGAAAGAAAGTGACGAAACGACGATTTTTTAAAAATTCACTTGTCTGTGAGTTGACTTTTTTGTTTTCTGGGGGAGCTGAATTACCTTATAACAAACTTTGCAAACTCCATGAATTTACATTGATACCTTAATTAAAACAAAGTACATTAAAAAAAAGAGAAGACAAATATAAATATGTATATTATGTACATATATGTACCTTAAAAGCGACATCTTGCTGGGGAAAGTTGTATCAAAGACTAAAAAATATCTCCAATTTCGTTACATTGTTTCATAGCTTTGATTCTTATAAATTTTGACTGTTATTGTCTCTTTGAAGATGATCGAGCTCTTGAATGATGACGTAACGTAAAATTTGTTTACATATACCTACCTACATTGTAAATATGATATGTAGTATAAAATAGTTTAATTGATGAAGATAGATTGTTTGCTTATTCGTCACAAGGATCTACATATTACTAAATCAAATAAGAAAATAATATCAAAAACAGCTGCTACATATGTATGTAGAGAGGAAAACCCTATTTCATTGGTGCAGAAGGAATTTATTTATACGACTCAATTAAGGTCAAGCAATCTTTTGTAAATATTTATATATTTATCATTCTGGATCCCTCTGTTCTTTGATACTTTAAATGAATCAAAGAGGAAAAACTCTGTTTGATCCTCAAATGAAAAAATTGGAACAATTACCCTGAAAATGATTTTTGACTATTATATTCACGAGTACAATTTATGGTACAAATTCAACTGAAGCTCACATATATCCCCGAGCTTTAATCATTTATATTTGGAAGGAGGTTTCCCTTGACTAATTGAATCATTTTCTCAGTCTTTTTTTCATTTTTTTTCCTTGAAATAATCATCTTGTATTGTCTCATAAGAGGTAATTTTGGAATACATGGAGCTTATATACGATATGAGGAAGATAATTAACACTAATATGCAGAGAAAATGCATGTTACTTTAGAGATAAAAATAATAATAATGTAACATAGAAGTTCCCAAATTTTAAAATTGTTTTTTTTTTTTTTTTTTTTTTTTTTTTTTTTTTTAAAGTATATTTCATATTTTCATGCACATGAGAAAAACAAGCAAAGCTCACACAACCTATTTTTGTTTAAGAGTAAACTTATTTGTACACACAGAGAAGCCTCATGATCTATAAACAACCTTGCTTTAGATAACAACTTTTTATTTACTCTAATTTATTGACAATTCTCTGGTCATGGAACGCATTTATCGGTCTTCGGTAGGAAACTAGGTGGCACTGCAGTCGTTTCTATTAGAGGAAAGAGGTGACCACAAGATTAATAAATTATGGAATATAATTAATTCAGCTCATTAGGCGGATTTTAACTGTACTTTTAAAAATATGATATGATAAAATATTTGTGAAATAACATAGTTAAAAAAAAAAGTCTTAAAAAATATCTGCTCAGTTTCTTGACTGAGAAATTGTAACTAAATGTCAAAAAAAATTGTGAAAAAATTTGTTTTGTTCGTTGTGTGAAGTTGCACTGTATTTTATATATATATATAGCTTAAAAGTGAGGAAATGACTTTATTCTAGGAGAAAAAAAAATGAGAGATGATTATATATACATAAAAAAGTATACAATTGTTATGTTCATTTATTCATAATGTTTGTTAACTAAAGTTCTACTGTATTCTCCCTCCTGTTAAAACAAATGATAATTGTGAAATGACTTTATATGGCTTGGCCTTAGAAAATTAACTCATAAATTCGTTAATTCCGATTTGACTGTTTTTTCTTGAACGAAATATAAAATTGTGAAATGACTTTACCTAGTTTTTTTTTTAAATAGTGTCTTAGAAAAATAACTGATAAAAAACGATGTACCTAAAACTACATACATACATATGTTTAAATTGACAAAACAAATACCTTGGTTTGCCCTACATAAACACAGCTGTTCTCTGTACATATATTGTACACACACAAACGAACACCCAACAACCACAACCCAGTGGTGTACATATGTACACATATACATAATTTCTATATTTTCTTAAACTATTTTTTGTCTTTCTCTTCTCCTTCTTGATTGTGTGTGTGTTCTTACAACTCCTTGTGTTTACACATTATTATTATCTATCTACATACAACTCAAACAAACATATTTTTCTCAATACTTTAATTAAAACATATACACTTATGAATAAATGTACATATTAATAAGAGCAAAGGCTCTCAGTTCTTGAAACTTACATCAAACAAAAGATCCTTTGAAAAATATATTAGTTAGTTCACCGCCGTATGCACACAATGGGAAGGATTTCTTTCTATTTAAACACGTTTATGCAAATAATATAATATCAAATTATAATTTAAATAATTACTTAAATTAAGAAATGGATCCTTTGTACACGTTGGCTACTCATCATGTTGTTCAAAGTTTGTAAAATATCAATCACGACTTTGCTTCTATTTATTCTATTTTATTTTTTTTCTTCCTTAAAATTAAAAAATTCGCATTTAGAAAGTTTTTTCACTCTCAACAATAAAACTAAATTGTGAAATGGCTTTAATAATGTAGATAGTGCCTTAGAAAATGAACTAATAAAAAAGTAAAAAAAAAAAAACATTCCCATCAATTCGTTAATCGAAGTTTGACTGTTTTTTCTTCTATAAAACATAAGATTGTGAAACGACATTACATAATCAGTGTCTTAGAAAAATAACTAAGAAAAAAAGAGTTACCTAAAACTACATACATCTAAATTGAAGTTGATAAAATAAATGACTTGGCTTTTCATATATTTACAATGTATTTTAGCTCTCAAAAATCCAAGCCAAAAACAAAACAAAACACAAAAACTATTGCCTGATTTTTTACTAATAGGTCCACGGGACTCATTTCTTATACTTTGAGTTAGAAAATTTATAAAACCTAAAACTACAAACTAAATTGACACTATTTTTGAAAAAATACAGAAAAAACAAACCAGAATTTAGTACTTTTGTATGTATGCCTTTTGAAGTATTAAAATTTGAATTACAGAGTTGCAACTTTTCTTTTGTTATTTTGTAATGATGTAATTAATTATGAAATTATGTTTTTATCTATTTAATTAGCAACAATAATGAGTACATAATGCATATTTAATTAAAATAAATATTTTTGGAGGAGACTATTGAACAAATTTATCACATGAGACTTGTCAAATAAGTTATTTATTTATTAAATTATAAACACATTAATCCATTGGATCATATTAAGTTTATGGTAAATCATTTAGTATTTAAAAGGCTCAAGGTTTCTGCTTTTAATAAACGTTGGGCTGTCTTTATGACATGAATCAATTAAAACATTTCATAGCTAATATTTTTATTCTATCACGCAAAGATAGAAAAAAAAGAAGGTTATTCTTTATGGATCACCCAGTGCCAGTATTAGAGCAGTCAAGTGCCCAAATTTGGACTTAAAAGATTAAATATTGTTAAGTAAATAGTATTTAGAAAACTGAATAGTTAAATTTTTTTTTGTTTCATTTGCTAGTTTTATTTACCATTGGAAATGATAAAGTAAAGTCGTTCGTGTTCAATGGTATAATTTTAAAAGCCCCTAACTTCAATACAGAGTATTATATTTATTTGTAGATAGAAGTATTAATATATCCATACATTTCAAATGAGTTATAACATATTATAGCCAACATTTATGTACATGTTGATATAGTAAGACATTTAATTTGTTATTAGCACAGTCTCATATCTTTAAACTGTATGTAAATAAAACAATTTAGATCATTTAAATAAATATTATGCTCACATTTGGAATAAAGATCTAGGGGAATTTACAAAATAAAAAGAAGAAGAATATTTAATGTAGGCAATCAACTTTGTCGTACATACATTGAGGCTCAGTCATATGAATGCTGTTTTTCTTTTCTTAAAAAAGTTAGATTACAATTCTTATTTTAAAGGTCTCTTACTTCAATAAAAGTAAATCTTTTTTTTTTGTCTGTACTGGGTAAAGTACTGGGGGGGCTCAATGCAGTAGCATTAGATTTAGTGTAAGCTTACTCGGGGATGAGGGGATCCAATAGGAAAGGCTTAGAACTCCTAGTCTATACATTGTCATCACACCTGTAGTCTTGCATGATGAACAATTATATTTTGCCCATCAAAACAACTGTGGGCGTTTATGCTACAGTCAATAGTTGATAAGTCACACCCAAGAAGGATACGTGGCCGGCGTAAAGCCATTGCGATCTGCAAAGTTATATATATATATATGTTCCTTAAAACTACACTACAACAATATATCATAGTTTCAATACCTGAATTTTAAAATCTTTAATTCCCAACAGCTCAAAACAATTAGAATTTGTATCTTTGAATTGCACTCTTGATCCAGGTCTAAGATATTTTTAGATTTTGTCGATTAAATTTCCATCTCCTTACGAAATTGGCCTCTCATAAAGAACAATTAAAAAATAGACCTACTCTTTTCCAACATTCCTTGCATGCCTATTCCCTCCCACCTCCCAGACCCATTGCCGCATTTGATGCAATGGTATACACATTTGATAATGATTGAAATAGAGGCATGATTTATTGTTCATATTAAGCATTAAGTTGAATGGGGTATCAATATCATTATTAATATTATAAATAATAAATAGTATTAATAAAAGTAAGTGCAAAAAACTCATTTATCAATTGAGTGTAATATAAATACTATAATATAATAAAAAAATATTGGAAATTAATCATCTGAAGGTCCTCGAAAACTAATTAATTAATTTATCCATTGAAAATACCTATTGCTAGGTATGTATATATATATATATATATATATATTCATATTGGGAGTGACCATCGTTAAAGAATTGATGAAAAAAGAACTTTTCTTCTCCATTTAGTAAAAGTACGTTTGTAGCTTAATCCCTAGGTTTGACACCCCCCCCCTCCCCCCTTTAATTAATTATTATTGAGCCCTACAAAAAAGTAATGCTTCAATTTGTAATTATTAACGTAATAGTCTCTTCGCATACGGGGATAACTTTACATCAAAAAGCCACACAAATATATTTAATAAAAAGACATTTTAAATACCCTTTGACATGGAGCAACAGTATAAAATACTGATAATTAAATGAGCATATTTATACCTTGTCTATTTAAACAATAAAAAATATATTAATAACTACGTATTAAGTTCTTTATTTAAAATGTTTCATACATTTCTTAAGTTGAAAGTTAATAGGCTGTGTGATTGCAGCTGAAACATATTCATTAAATACGAACTTAAACAAGTGACAATCTTTAAAAAAAGAAAAAAAAATGTATTTGAGCTGAATCTATATGGTTTTTTTTATTTATTTTGGAGCCAATTATTATTATTTGAGGGTTAAAAACCGATGATCTTTTTTTCCTTCAATTTGACTTTTAAAAGATACAGGTACAAATATACATAGAATAGTTCAGTATGACCTCTATGGTCATTGCATAATTTTTCTCATCGCTAAGCTAAAGCAAATTGACCATCAGTTCAGTTTTATAAAAACTTTATCCTAGAATTTCTCTTTTGGGGATATTTAAATTGCAGATTCAAGTTTTATTGAATGCAGAGATAAAAATGAAGGCTACAAGAATATTCAGAAAAGCTGCACTGACGATGTTTGGGCTTTCAGTGATTAAGTAGTTTAAATGTTTTAATCTCATTATTATTTTAAATAGTGTATGTGGCTTTTTTATTTAAAAGAAAATGTATTTTTGTTTTTAAAGGAAATAAAATATCTGGCACCTTTGGCCGACTACCTATGAATCAAATATTGTTTAAGATCATTTGATTTAATTTCCTTACTTTCTATATGTTGTCTACAATTGGAGTTTTTGTACAAGTGGTAACTTGTACGAACAAATTGTTGTAGTTTGTACATCTGTAAAACTTTTTAGTTGTAATTACTATACAACATCAGACGTTTAAATCTCCAACTATTAATTGATGCCAACATTTCCCTTGGATTTATTAAAATAACTTAATTATTGCTTAGTTGACTTTTAAATTTTATAATGTGCAACGTGTTGTCTGTTACCTATTTACAAATAAAAGACCTGTGTATAATGGGTCACAGAATATATATGAGTAATTGTCATTATTTAATATCTAATTAAATAATTGAATAATTGAATTATACTCATCACAAGAACACAAAAAGTTCATCATTTAAAATGCTTCATACATTTCTTAAGGTGAAAGTCGCACAATCTCCTTACCAAGACATTGCTGCTAAATAATAAATATTGATTATTAGTAATGAAGGAAGATAGTGTGGGCATAAACGTAGTCTGTACATAGTGACTGTTGTACATGTTTATTTAAATATAGGGGTGATTTGATGAGAAAGTTATGAGTTTTTTTATGGTTGTGGTTAGGTTTTTTTATGCTTCATTTTGAGTCCTTTTTATTTTCCAATGAGATGATGATTATTTTAAATTTAATGTCTTTTTTATGTTATTTTTAAAAGCAATTACTCCAAAAGTCTCAGAAATGATGTTCAAAATATATGTACATACATTTAAGTACATTTTGACCTCCATTCATATTAAAACATATATTTTTTTTTATATTTAGAGGGTTTTTTTCCTTGTATATAACTATATATTATATATCACTAGGGAAGATGGAAATTAGTGATCTCATTTTGTACTTATCCATACTAAAAAATTTCATAACTTTTTACTTTTATCATTTATGAGAAAAAATATAAAATAAAAATGTCTTTCAAGAATAAATTTCCAGACTTTTAAAAAGTTTTTAAAGATCCTTTCAATAGTTTTCTAAATTTTATGATCGTATATGTCTTTTGACACATTTCTTCTTTTTTTTTTTTAATCAAGACTAAGCATTGAATTTATCTAACAGTGTTAAGTATATTTTTCATTCCTTTAACATGAGGTTTTATATAAGAATATCTTATGAATTAGGGTATATCAACAATGTAACTCTAATATCTAATGAAATTGTACAAAGTTAGGTAAAGTGGTAAAGTTCTTAATAACCCGTTTATAATGAATGATATTGCATTACACAAGGAGATGAATAACTAAAAATAAAAAAAATGAAATTTTTATATATTCTTATGAAATCAACCTCGAGTGGTTTTTAACTAGTTTATTTCTTTCTAATAAATGACTAACCCAGACATTACTCCTTCTCAAATTAACTCTTTAACAAAAGATGATTCGTCAACATTCATATAGAACTTTTTTCTCTGGATTGGATCTGGATAAGAACATCTCTCAAATTAGTATTTAATTTTGTAGCAAATAAATTTATTTCCAAGTTGACTGCAAGACTCAATACACATTCGAATCTCTGGATATAAGGCTAAATAAGGCTACTCTGGTTTTTACTACTCAAAAATTAACATTATGTTATCTAAAATTTGGAATGTCGTACAACAAGTACATAGTAACTTGTACAAGCAGACTGTACAAGTTACAATTTGTACATCTGTATAACGGTTTAATCTATTAATTGATGCTGACATTTCATTTTGATCTATATATTAAAATAACCTAATTACGCTGTGTGAGCATTTAAATGATTACATAATGTGCCACAGAAAATCAATATTTTTATTACTTATTTAATGATGAGATAACTGAGGACAATTGGATAGTTGATATCTAATAATGTGCCACAAAATACATATATACTGAGATGTTGATTAAAAAAGTCAAAAGTTACATCCGTAGATTATCGAATATTTAATTGAATATTTCAATAATTATTGGATTATCCTTATCACAAAAACACAATAAATTGTTTATTCAACCCACCAGATTCAATTCAAAAGATATAATTACTAATTCGTTTTTTAAATTTTTTTTTTTTTTGAATTGTGTTACTTTTCTTATTAAACTTCAAACCACATTTATGTGACAGAAAGATAAACCATCAAATATAATCATCATTTTTTCATGAAGATATAACTAATTGTTATTTTTCATTGTGTTTTTTTCCTTATTCTTTTTCAAATGGTTAATGCATTTAAAATACAAATTAAGTTATAATTAATGCAGTACTAATGCAAGAAAATGCACACAACTTACTTATATTTATAAGTCTATTCATCAACTTTTACACTGCACAGCAAAATTTGATTTGCATTTTGTATATTATATATCTGTGCATAATCTTTTTTTTTTGCACAATTTCATGTCTTGATTACGAATCTTGGCTTTTATTTTTTGCGTTTTATTCATGAAGGTAACAGTTAGCATTTACGTTATGTATTGGATTTATTGCATTTTTTATGGTTTTTTGCATCAAGAAGATGCTTTTATAGGAGACTTTTGATAGTTTCTGAATAAAAAAGTTTGTATAAGCCACAAATATAATTCTTAGGCAGACAAAACAACAGTAATATACTGCTCTTAGTCTGGGTTTCGCTAGAGTACGGTTTTGTATTTGAAGACCATTTCAATAAAATCCATAATTTAAATGCAAGATCGTATCATTTACAGTCTTGACTAGTCCGGTAATTTTGTGGAACCAATTAGTTGGACTCTTCGTGATATTTGCTATAATTGGGAGAAAAGGTTATATGAGAGTTAGAACTCGAAAAAGTGTTTTTTCTAGAATTGGTAGTACTCAAATAAATTTACTACAAATGAATTTCAAATAAGACAGTTTAAACTTTTAAACCTTCTTACTTCTTATAAGTCAATGTATGTAGAATAAATTCAAAATATATCGTTGTAAGTTTTCATTCATATATATAATGCTAAATTATTCTCCGTTCAAATATTGTTCTTTCCTTTCTAGAGGTGGTGGTTTGTCGATTAAAATATTGTAAATCAAAAGTTTTGTTCATATTTTTATCATTAATACTCTTTCATTATACAAATGCTTGTACGAGTAATGAAAAAAAATGACTTAGCATTTTCTTGTCAGTTGTTGTTTTTCCTTCTAATTTTCTTATTATATTAGATGTTATTAACGGTACAATGTCTTGAACGTACTGCTCTTGAGCTCAAATATTTCTTGTTTTACAATGAACACATGATATCTATGTATGTATGTTTGTATGTAGATATTAATGAATAAAAATTAAACGAACAGAATGACATTCATGTATGTAATTATCTACCAACTGATTCCGTATGTTTTTTCCTTTGTATTTCGTTAGAGAGGTTTAGAAATGTATTGAGGACCTAAGCATACTTATGTACATACATATTTTTGTAAAACCTTGACTTTTTGAAATGCATATCTCACAATGGTATTTCAATTAAACGAAAATTACTCTATAATGTTTGTCAAGCATTGAATTTGTCTTTTTTTTTAGGGTAAGTAGTTGGCTGAATTCGAAATAACTATTGCTAAATACTGAATATCTCATTAATGAAATGAAAAAAAGTTCAACAATTGTGCAAAATATCTTTTTGGCAAACTACAAACTACTGATTTCAAACCTTCATTTTCTTCATCTTTTTAAAGGAAAAATTAAGAGTTGTTGAGATGATCATTAATTATTATATGTAATATAGTCTTTGGAAAGCTTTTAGAGATGAGTTTAAGATTCTAAAAATCGTATATTTTTTGGGAAAAGACTAGGGTTGTCGGAGGAAAGGAATTTCAATGTACTGTGGGTAATTCAAATCGGGATATTCTAAATCTAAGTGCCCGGTCCCTTCCTGCAATAGAAATAAAATATTTTCACTTGTTCCTTTTTTTTTCTTATAACTCGAACAGATTGTCAACAGTTGACTTAATAATTATTTCCTTATTTAAAGCAATCACAAGACACACAATATTGTTTCATTGTAAGCTCAGCTGATGTATGAAAATTGATGAAATTGGCCGATTTTTTGGCAATTTTAGATTAAATGATAGTTGTACAAAGTTGCAGACTACTACCAATATTTTATTTCCCAAAAATATAAGATTCATTTTTTTAAAAAATAAAATACAAAATCAACTATTTGAAAAATAAAAATAGGGTTTAAAAGTTTTTAATTACATAAGCACTGAAAGCCCAAACGTGGCAGCAACAGATTTTCTGAAAGCTATTTTACCCTTAATTTACATTTTTGACTTTGACAATCAATGTCATTTTCCTTACGTAATCGATATTTGTCTCAAAATAACCATATTTATAGATTTCTAAACACGTGTTGAAATTTTTTTTATGCATTTTATTCAACTTATGAACTCCTCAGTTGACTTATAGTGTTACAAATTGAAGGAATGTATCAAAATTAAAATAATTTATCCAATCAAGTAAGTTTGCATAAATCCTCCAATTTATAATGTTGGTAATTGAAAGAACCTCATAGGATAACAATTATAACATTTTAATTTTTTTTTGCATTTTGAATAAATTGACTTGTCTCTTCAAGTTTGAACTGCCTTACTTTGTGTATATTTCTAAATAAACTTTCAACAAAAATGTATTTAAAAAATAATTATATTACATATTTATAATGACATTAAATTTTAGCATCGTAGTAGTTTGTTTGGAATATTAAAAAATAAACATTTTAAAGAGTCTAAAGTATCAGATGAGGTAATATAGTCAATGACTTGCTTCATAAATATGTCTATATCCATGCTTGAAAGGATCTGGTAGATAAATATATAGAGCAGGTGTCGAAGATATATGATATTTTGCATTTACGGATACTATTTATTTCATCTGTCATCTTTATCATTGTATCTTACACTGAAATACCATGATTTGTTCAATATATACATTAGGGGTGTCACGGAAGCCATGTTTTGAAACATCATGGGTCTAGACATCTCTAAAGTAGCCTCTTGTCAAAATAAAACGGGCATACATACATATGTATTCGTCCGGAATCTCCATTTTAAATCAAACATTCTTTTAAAATACAGGATCCTATGATCTTACTAGCCATTGCGGTATTCTGGCCCCTTGTCTGAATGCCCCCCATAATTAACACTAACCTTCATCTAATCCAACTCCTCTTTGGCCGTAAGAATTTTTTCTTGTAGTATAGGAATATCAAATTACTTATATTAAATTTAGCACAACTAAATATACTATTAGCTGAACTAAAATTAAAACAATCTTTGATTTCCATTTCTTGTACAATAATAAAAGACTATCTCAACCTCACTGATAAAGGAATATAATTGAAGGCATTCACCATTTAAAATTCCACTAAATAAATTTTGTTTTTGACTGAAACCAATAGACGTAAAAATATTGCAAATGTCAAGGCCAACCGAATGCACTGATCAATCTTCAAATGAAATAAATTATTTTGCTTGGATTGAACGACAAAAAATATGGACTGCAGCAAAATGATGTTAGGAAAATGTGGTTCTTAGTGCATGGTCAGTTGAGAATCTATATCTTAATTTCCAAATTAGTCTTTGAGTCCACACTTCCATGAACCTTAAACCGTTTTCCTTAAATAGATTTTTTTTTTTAAATCTGCACTATGGAATGTATTTCATTTTCTAAGATAAAGATATTCTATCTTTGAATGAGCATACTGTCAGTAAGAGTTAACAAAACAATTTTCACTCCATTGTCTCCTGAAAATTGATTAATTTTCATTCTATTCAATAATTATATTATAATCAATAGATTTTACATATTTACCTTTACCAAATACTTCCGAATATTATTATTATTGTTATTTTTTTTTTAGTGAAATGAGGTCAACATGTAAATAGTTTATTTTTAATTCATAAATAACGAGAATTTTTGTTCCTTCAAACTTCATTGAAAATGGAATGAATTATGAAAAAATATTATATAGTAATTTAATTATCTTTTAAGGTCTCTTTTCTCTATCATTACAATATGACATATGTACAATAGAAAAGATAAGAGTTGTCCAACTTATAATTACCTTTTTGTCAAAGAGATATTTTTACAATCATGTCATGTGTAAAAAAACGTATTTAATTGTTTTGTAGAGTAAATTTACGCGTGTATGAATGTGTATTTTGTACAAATTTTAGCGATAGGGATCGGTGTTATTTATGAAAAGTTATTCTGAAAGACACAACTATGAATTAATGAATATCTGTAATTTTATGGGGTTTAAAGTTTATAATTGTCTATAATATATTTTTATAAAAGATGTAGAAATTATGTGTATTGTCTGGTGAAGTGCTCAGGACCGTATCACCCAAAACCGAAATAACATTCTTGTTTTTGTTTTTTTAGACAAGGAAATATTTATTCAATTTGTAAAATTCTCAAATATCTTAGATACACAACAATAGAAATTACAACTGTTGCCATTTTTATGGTTTTTAAAATTTACTCGCTAATTACTTTTTTACAATCAATTTAATGTAGTTGTAAATTAATTAATTATTAACTTTTCCTAGCTCACTAACATTAAGGACACTTTTCGGGATACTACACCATTTGGGTGTAGTACCTAAATCTATACAGAACTACCCAAAACTATCATTTTGACGACTGTTATTCATATATCATTTTGAGGCCTTTTTAATAATTAACATTGGTATTTACGATTTAATCTCTAAGTATTTATTATTATATTATTTAGTGCTCGAAAATTAATAGATTCTTATCAATTTAAAAAAAAACAAAAATAGTGGAAAACATAACTGCATAGCATCTTTATTGTTAAAACAAATCCTTTGACAAAGTTTGTATTTTTATATTTATTGAAAATGATATAAAAAAAGTGGCAAAAGTAATCAAACAAAAATATCTATTGTATATTTAGTAAATGTTCATAGGTGAATATGAGATCAAGTAATGACCACCATTTCAGCAGAATATCTACCAAACAATAAGCAAGAGAAAAATTCTGGTAGTTGTAGAGTTAAAGATCATTTTTGTATAAGTATATAAACTTCAGACTTTTTTTTAAACTATCATTGTAAGTGAAAAAGAAAAATTAGAGGTAGGTCGAAACATGGAAAAATATTTATTTACTTGCTTTATTTTTAAAACAAAGAATTTACGTTCTTTCGTGCAAGCTTTTATGGTCTTGGAGACTTCGTTTCAGCCTCTTAATTCCAAACCAGGAATTATAATTATTCATAGACAAAAGTACAACCTGTTTTTGATCACTTTCAACTTCTTTCACAAAGATTTGAGCCATTGTTCAAAATAGCCACACATGAAATAAAGTGCCATAGAGTGTGTATTTTTGATTTGAAATTTTTCAAAACCTAAAATGAAGCTACCCTTCAACTATGTTTGTCTGACAGTGCATAGTTTGAGTTGGAAGGAATAGTTTTGTCAGCTTATTTTTAGTTGTTTCAAATGAAGTCAATTTCTGTATCTATTATTTGATGTTCCATATCGTCAAAAGTATAACTTTTCAATGAGTTCATAATTTTTGCATATCCCCTTCGGACTTTTTGTTTCATTCAAATACAACAAAAATATCTTTTTTTAGGGATTGTATAAGACATTGAGACAATAGTATAAAAAATTACCAAAATAAACCAGCATTACCCTAAGGAAAGACAGATTTAATTTTTTTTAAATGGATTAATTACACATAATTATAAGTTATAAAATAAATCGTGAGAAATGAAGGACAATTCACTAGCATTTATGTCTATCCATGATCCGTGATAATTGAACTCATTAGTTTATATATAAATAATTATACACGTTTCCCAACAACACGTCTCTTAATTGAGATTGCTCCATTGGGATCTATTAAACTAATTATTATGTACCCTAATGTTAAAGTGATGATTTTATTACACTTTTTTAAAGATGGGTCATAGGTAGTGTGTAGTTTTATCTTCCTGTATGCTAAATATTGTTGTTTATTTTGAATATCTATTAATAATATGTGATAAATTTGTTGTGCTAGATAATATGTTACTTGGCCGAACACAACGAGGGTGGTCTCCTTGTTTATCGAGCAAATGAAATGTACAAAATAGAGAAAATAATAACTCTTTATCTTAGATATTATACTTCTACCCCTGGACCTTTTCTTTCTCACAAAGATCATGACGATATATCCCTTTAAAAGCGTCTATTGATTGTCATCCATGATTGAACATTTTTGTAACAATGAAAACTTACAAACAATTTTGCAGCATCAACCATTCAGAAAGTAATTGGCAGATAATCTTAATTTCTATAGAAAAATGACAATTTATTTATTTTGGAAACCCTATGATCAAGTGTGTAGATCAACACAGGGTAATGAACCCGCCGAATAGCTCTCCAATCAAAATGATATGTTTGTAATTCCAAATTGGGATTTTGAAGCAAGTTGTAACTTCAGCAGATTGAACAAGTTTGCAATTTCTACATCTCATAATGTTTTATTTTGTCGCAACAACAGTCATTTTAATTATCAACTATTAATTGATGCTATCCTTTCATTTCAATATGTTAAAGTTTTTTGGTTATTATCTGTATATTTTTGAGTCAAAGGCTATATAATATGCAACATAATCAACTTATTTTCATTAAAAAAGTCAAAAATTACACTTGTACACTCTAATTTCTTCATTTAAAATTCTTTATCTCAAACTTTAACCAAGGTCATGAACAAATTGCCTACCCTACAAGTTACAAATTGTTCAAAATACCAACTTATACAAAACATGTTTACATCAGAGGAGCACTTTTCCTAAAATATCTCAAACTTTTCCCGTAAATAAGAAAAACAAATGCCCAAAATCCTTACTTTATTGAATAATTTATCAATAGTTGGACCATAGTTCATATCTATATAGATCATCTCGTTCTCGAACCAAGGCAAAGAATAAGCAGCCTAGTACTTACAAAAGTTATATGGAATATCTAATGAAATTTAAATCATCGTATTATATTTAACATTAGTTCATTTAAAATGCTTAATTTGATTTTTTGGTTGCAATTTTATACATTCAGCTTGTACAAGTTACCACAATCTCCACTTATACGAAAATATATAGTATGTAAACGTATATTTATTAAGCTCTGATTAGGATTATTGAATGATAATAATTATTTCAACTTTTGCAATAATCTTGTAGAGAATTATTTGTACATCTTTCAACGTTTCCGCTACTATAAGGAATAGTTTACTCTCAAGGATTATATATTTGGTGATCTTTAACCTAGATAATAACATAATAACAAAATCTTATTTTGAAAATAAGAGATATTGTGATTAGAATAGTAATTCTATTATGGGTGAAAATTGCCACAATTTATCCATAATAATAATAATTGAGTTAATATGGTTATTAAAACATTTTTTATATTAGTGGCAATTTCCTTCCTGAAACAAGTAATTTTTGTAATGACTACGTTTTTAAACGTTGAAGATAATCAAATATGAAGTTTTTATAAAACATGCTCACAAATTATGATGTCAACGCCGAAATACGTAAAAACTATCCTTGAGTGCAACATTTTGTCATAATGATTTATGTACTATTCTACCCGTGGCTATAATGAAGTACGTAGAAACAATTAATGTGTTAACTGTATGACGTCACATACTGATAATACTCTAATCAAGCAATTTTTTAACGTTATTGTTTCGCAAATAGTGTGATTACTCTATGGATACCAATTTTTTCGCTGCGTCTATGGAAGTTTGAATCGTATTTTTGTTAGTGAATGGTGTTTAATTTCCTTCGATTAACAAGCAATATTTGCCCACAAAGTTTAGTTACTTTAGTTTTAAAGGAGAGTTGGAAACTTTTTTCTCCCTCCCTACAAAAAATCATCAAAAATAATTAAATTACTACTAAATAAAAACCTTTTGGTAAAAAAAGGTTCCCTCTCCCCTTGAAAACAGATTATCAGTAATCACACCACTTTTAGTCATGAAGAAAATTGCTAAAGTTTAAATATCATACTAATCTGAGTCTTATATAAATTATGACCTTAGAATAGTTATAAAACTACGATAATAACGTCACATTAGATGTCAATACCCATTTTCATATCAACTACGAGCATTCTACCACTGAACCAACGATGCCTTGTTGAGAAGTAGAGTAAATTGCCATTTAAATCCTAAAAGTTACTAAATAAAAATAAAAATATATATATATATAAACCCACCTGCTAATTAATTAGTATGTTGTTTCCCTTGCAAACTTACAAATTACATTCAATGATCCCTACATTTTTATGGTGTACTTTTTTTGTCTTTTTCTTTTTCAATAACGTAATAAAGAGATATTTATTTCTTCAGAAGTGAATGATTCTGGGGTTTTCTCATCTTCCTCTCTTCTTATCCAAGTTGCAGCCTGATGTTTTTTTTTATTTTTTGTTTTTTGAGTTCCACTCACTTGGAGAAAACAAAAATTGTAATTACCTTGGTTTTATATATATATATATATATATATATATATATTTTGGTATTATATTACACATGGTATTATAAAAAGGAAATTAAATTACATCCAAACAACCTACTTATCTCAAACTAATTTTTATTATGGAAATACACATATAAATAACAAGAATTTTTATAAGGTTTTCCAACAATAAAACAACATAGGTACACAACAAAAAATAAATACAGAAGAAATGTGGTTTTATGGCATACTTACATGGGTATACCAATGGTATATATACATATATATATGTGTATATACAACCCGCTCACAAAATTTAAACATTTATCAGATTAAAACCATAAATGAAGATACACCAAACCGTCTTCCTTACCCTAATCTACCTTTTTTTTCTACACAATTGAACGAATTAAACAAAACAAAAAACAAAAAAGATTGCATGAGTAAACGTTGCTATAATGTGTATGTATTAATTAGGGATGTATACGTCCTTATATTTGATGTCCCTTCCGGTCTTGTGCTTAATTTTAGTGACATGTTCGAATCGAACGTAGAAGCCGCCATTGAACCATATACATAACTTTACTCTTTAATATTATCATTTGTAGGGATGATGTGACTTTAGTAGAGAAAAAAATACATTATTATCATAAGAAAAGGAAAAACAGTTGGTACTGCTTTGGTACTTTTTTGAAATTATGTTCAATCTTTTTATATCAGAAGCAGCTCAGTCTATGTATAAGGAGATTTAATGAACCTATATTTATTGAATGTTTTTTTAAAAATATATTTTATAAAATTATAGGCTTAGTATAATTTAGTATAGTTTATGATATTCCCCCTGCACCTTATGCACCTTTTAATTAAAAGAAGGTCTGTTAATTAGTTGGGTAGTAACATACAGGCAGTATAGAATTAATTCTATAGTATCACAAGTGCCTTATCATAGGTATTGGCTAGTGACATGAATTTATTTCGGTGATTTTGGAGGTATCTTGGACATCGAATATCTATAATAATAATAGTCAAAACTTTAATTAAGCCTTAATTTAGAATAATGACATAGAATTAATACATTCTATAGGGTGCTTTAAAACATGGAAGCAATAACAAGGATAGGACAAGAAGGGGCGTGGGATGAGACTGATTTTGAGTCCAATATTAAGACCTGACACAGCTCTTATATTTCTGTAGAGTAGAATTTCACTGCATAACGACTTTTTTTATTTAGTTATTTTCCTTGACTGGTTAGCATTTTATTTAATTTTTCATTTTTGTACAGTATTGCATATTCTCAATTATCTGCTTCTCTGTGTTTTTTCTTGTTATCAAATTAGATTGAGTGAATAACACAAGTCAAGAAAATCTTACTTTTCGAAAATCTTTTAGGCTCAGTATCTAATTTTGATATGACCATTTAGCCTCTAATGATTTGGCATGTTGTCGTTGAACGGTGGTAAATGTATATTTAAGAAGCTTACTGGTTTACAAAAAAATCTTATAGTTTTCTTATCTAATTGTAATAGTTCTTTATGCGTTAATCACGATATTATAATTAATTTTTTCGCATCAAATCTGGTTTTGTTCATTTTTTTATTATAAGTTTTTGAGTATTTTACTGCTCTTTATAGATTTAAGTCAAATTTTGAATAAGAAAACAAGCATAACTGTTACCTTAAAATATACTTATTTCCTGTAAAACTCAATTTCAAGATTATGTTTATATTTTATGAGATCCAATCAAATTCAGAGAAAAAAACAATGTCAAAAAATCCTTTTTTTTAAGGTTTCTTTTGAGGGATAAATAATGCCTTAATTTTTAATTTGGTCTAGTTCGGCAATTTGATTTTAATTTTTTTGTTATTTGGAAAATCGTTTTTACTCTTAAAATAGAACAAAAATGTATCGCTTCAAAAGGACGAATTGCATAATCTCAATTTTCAGAGTTTTCACTTGATACATTTCAAAGGGTAGTCTCTTCTAGCATTGACAAACTCAATTATTTCAACCACGTTTCAAGATATCTTATTTGAAATAGGTTTAAATTATTTTTGTTCATCAATCATAGTTTTCGAAATTAATTCCATTACCTAAAAGTTTTTTTTATAGAAATTTTTCTTAGATCAATTTTCCTAGTGATTGTTGGACACCTTCCCTGAGTTTTACTCCTGAAAATTTTTACCCTCATTAGAACAATTTACCATTCACTAATGATAGTTCAACTAAAGTAGCTATTTGAAACCATTTAAAATCTGCTTTTGGTTGCGGTCAAAACACTTATCTTACAGAGTTCATATGAAATTTAGATACTAGTCATTTAGACTCTCATCATGTACAAGATCCTGTGCCAATTTTAGGGGGGTTTGAAGGTCCCTTCAGGCAGGTCTTCTGATTTTGCAGACTGTTCTTCATTAAAACCTTGTTTTCTTAAGAAAAAAATAGTTTTTTTTAAAATCCATTCTTTTAAATATTTCAATAGAGTGTTTTCAACAAAAAATTATTCTTTAAGAAATTCTGTCAACAACATGATGTTGGTATTTATTATATTAAAAATTGTAAATTACAAGAGTACATTTTTACTTGACCGGGTCACGTATCCAGGGATTCAAATATATGTACCTATATACCAAAAAAGTTTCAACAGACAACTCCAGAACACATTAGATCAGTGGACCAACTATTTAAGGTCCACAAATTTTATTAAGACACACTTCAATTATCTTACATCAACTTCAATGAATGGATCTTTGGACCGTTCCAAAGTTTTGTGGTCCAGTGAAATTTCTATTTAAGTACCTCTGATGTATATATATATATATATATTTGCCATATGTATTTCAAGGCAAAACCCCTTAAAAATAGCGCCAGATACATGTTATTGAGTGTGCACTTCCGAGACACGTGAAAGGAAAACTGTAACACAAATAAGATAATAAAAATAAAACTCTCGGGTCATTTATGAGTCAAAAGGTAATAAACGTTAATTTAGGAGTAATAAATTATTGCATCTCGATTCATGTTTTTGTTGTTGTTATTTTTCTTATTCTTTTTTCATTCTTTCGAAAATAACGTCATCATTGAGCCTAAAATGATACAAAATAATTTGTTTGCGAACCGTTTCAAACATACAAAAAACAAAAATAGTTCAATGGAAATAATAAACATTAATTTTGGACACACGCACAACTTGACCGAGAAACAAAGGCAACCTATGTACTAAGATCAACTTGAATCTTTTTTGCTTTGCCTTTAACAATTGTATCTTTGTTTTTTATCTCCGAGTATTAAGACAAAGTTCAAAACACATATTTATTCTGCCAAATTGCCTTAATTAAAGTGAAGAAAAATAAGGGCGGTATAGGTTGTTCATACATGTCTTCATTATTGTGTAAGTTGGTAAAAATAACTGAATTTTATAAGAACCTTTGCTCCTATACCAGAGTTTTTTTATTAATGTTATGGCACAATCTGTAAAAAAAAAAGAACTATTAAGGAAACTTCATCTGATTGCTTCAAAAATAAGAATACAAAACTGTATAAAATGGGCGTAGAAGCAAGGGTTTTATTCTTATATATAACTTAGCTGTTTATACTTCTTCCAATATAGCCGATTTCCTGAATGATCACGCCACAAAACCCTCTATGCCCACAAAATACCACAATGGTATCTTTCAAACATAAGAAAATATCAGAAATTTATTTGTCAACTGTCAATTTCCTACTTTTCTTGCCCCTTAAAAGTGTTCTGATTGTTGATTGATTTAACTCAAATCAGTTATTATTATACTGTATACAGTTCATTACAATTAAAAAAAGATTTGTTCCATAGTTGGGACTAATTGTCAATCTACTACATCATTTCAAGGTTGTTGTTTTTTTTTGATGCAGAGGTTGAGAGATATAATTAAAATTGCTATGTGATTGCCTTAGGATTATCCTTCCTTATGACTTTTTACAGAAAAATTTGTCTATTTTGTGAAATAACTATTTATTTATATTGACACCTTTGACAACAACATAGCAACATGATTTTTGGGTTATTAGGCAATCTGTAGCGTCATTGAGAACGCCTATGTTGGTATTGCATCCAAAGTTACTTCCTCTGCATTTGTCAAAGGGCTTCTCTATTTATATTTTTGCCACAGAGCACGTAGGAAATCAGTCTGCGAAGTATCCATTCGTATGCAAGACATTCACAAATGTTTATTGAGATAAAAAGCAAGAAATAGCTGACATCATCCATACTTCAAGTGTACCTCTTTATTGTTTAACCATGAACTTTCTACAATGCAGTCATACAATTAATTGAATCATTATCCAAATGAGCTATAGGAAGAACTTTGTTGGATAAAAAGGAATGGACTGACTATATCTCACATAGACAATGAATAAATTAATAAACATTTACAAAATAAAAATATTTGTGGGAATCATTTGCAATCATAGAATAGGAATGGTTCTGACCTTAACTTTTGCTTCTTCATAAGAAGGTCATGAGCATATTTTTTATTAACATTTAGTACAATGATTTGATATCTTGGTACATTCATGTACATAACACGCTTTGAATTGAACACAATCTCAATTATCATCAAATCCAGACCTTGTAATTTTGTTTATAGCAAAAGAAAAAACGTGAATAAAATGTTTAAATATCAATAAGCTAAATCTTTTCAACACATGATATGTAATTGAATTCAACTAATCATAAGGGCTAAGGCATTGGCTTCCGCAGAGCGTATTAAATTATCCAATCCTCCAAATTATACATATCTATAGGTATGAATATATTTGGTATCCATTTTCTTAATGATCAACCTACGTAGTTGAAAATATTTCCATATCATTAATATTGTACAATGATGTAAATAAAAAAAATTAAAAGTCGTATTAATGATCCACGTTTAGCCCGAGAAATGTTTTCATCGATTAATCAAAGTGGTTGGATATACATATGTATAATGTACTCAAAACAAAGACTCTAAACAAACTCCTACATTAAAAGATGATTTGTTGAAAGGCCAAGAATATTTGATCCATTCATTATGTGTGAAATAATTTTCAACAATGGGGGCCCTAACCATATTTGATCCTCATCACAGCCCCTCTATGAAAGGCTGGCTATAGTTGGACTATTAATAAGGCTTTGCAAGGGTATCAGCTTCAAGCATATTAGTTTTGGTCAACCTTTTCTCTGCAACTTTAAAACTTTTTGCAAATTAGACTGTTCCAATGCCCAAAGTTCTATTATTCATAAGTGTGTACAAAAAATAATAAGGATTTCTTTCCCGAGATCCCTTTTTTTATGTGTGTGTGTGGGGGGGGGGGGATTTCTCTGAGTTTTACACCTAGAAAAAGTTCCTGGAAAATTTTGTATTTAATTATTTCATAATGTAAGCTTCCTTTATATTCATTGAATGAAAAGTCGAATACATATTAATGATTCAGTTGAGATAAAGTTTGTTCCGGTTTATGCTGTACAAATGACATGCTATCTGCATAGATAAAAGATGTTGTCCAACGTAGCACCATCTTAACTATATATTTCTGTTTCTGGAGGAGTACTACACGTCTCATATTTTTTAAATGGGTTGATATTAATATGTAGATAGGTCTTACGTAGTACTTAGATGTTTTATGTATAAAGTTATTGCAACAAGTTTAGATTAATAACTATTGTAATTCAACATATACATATAATTGGTGATTCTAAGTACAAATAACTTTCCATTAAAGTGAAAATATCTGGATCCTTCACGAATATTTGGGTGAGACTAACTTAAAATTTATGCTTTCTTCTTAAAATACATCAAAAATTACTTAAACTTTATAGTATATAATTTTTACAATATTATATATTTATAGATCAAATGGTGGATAGTAATTTTTACCATTCTCTTTATCTGTTGTTTTTTCTATGTTCACTGTATAAAATAAAAACTCATGCATTCATCTGTAACACATGTATTAAAGATTAAGATATTGGAAGTGCAAAATGATACAATTAGTAAATAATTAAGTGTTTAATTTTCACTTTTAAAGAATGGATTCATGCTTTTTTAATGAGTTCAAAAATAAAGAATCAAAATAATGCAATATTGCATCATCATCTCATATTCGAGGTCAAAGTTATCATTTTTATTAATATAAACTATCATTATCAACTATTAATTATTATATTAATGATACTGCTCATAATGAATTATCATCCTTGCCCTCTATGAAATTCGAATCTCATTTACGAGTGATGAACATTTGACACTCAAAAATTGTATAATAATTTGTGTACAGGCTGGTTGTAATTAATAAATTTAAAATGAAGCTTTTAAATGAAGAATTTAAAGTCGATTGTGCCGTAATTAATGGAATGATTGTTAGTTTATACATGATAAAGAAGTAAATTGAGTCATTTTTGACGTTTATTGTTAAAATTACTAATTGATAGGTATTCAAAGACAGATTATAACGTTCAAGGATCCGCTATTTTATTAGTCATTTATTTATAATAAATTAGACATAATCATTAATGTATTAATATATCAAAATGAAATGATAGTATCAAAATATTTATTGTTAGAAATTAAAATGACTGTTCGTATTATTAAATATATATTAAAATATAAATTTCTTGTATATATTGGTATATATAATTACGAACAAAGTTTCTGCGCTCACTGATTTGAATAAGGTCCTGTATCTTTCTGACTTATGGCTAATGTCATAATTAAATTTTCCATTAAATCATTAATATGTTTAAGGATAATTTTTTTTACTTTTTTGATGAAAATTACAAATTTATATTTACTTTCCATGGTACATTAGATAGTTTAAAGTAAGGATTCACCAATAGTGAGTTTTTGGGACAAATACTGAGGATTTAGTTTTATTTTATTAGTGACAACACATCAGATTTGATGCTAGTTCTTTAGTCTTTTAATAATAAATGATAGTCTCAGGTGAGGCCACTTACCTTAAATTACATTGATTGTCAGAGTCAAAGATACTCATAAGAGTGCAATAATGTTCATAAACGGTCACATTGGCCATGTTTGGCCTTTCAATGTTTAAGTAATCAAAAAATAAGCTCATTTTTAAACTATTGATTTCGTATTTTATTTTAAAAACTTTTGTCTTTAGGAAGTAAAATATCGGTAATCACAGCAACTTTGGCTAATTACCGATTAATTTAAAAACAGCCAGAAGTCGGCCAATTTAATAACGAAATGTTACAATTAAAGAATAGTGAATAATTAAGACATTTGATGTTATTAATGAAATAAGACATTATTATAAAACGTATCATTTGCAACTTTTGTGGTACAAATTGTACACTACATATAGGTACATAAACTGCTATCGAGAAAAAAGTTATATATGATGGCGTAACTTTAATAACAGCTATAGTTTTTATTGACAAAGAGAAGTATAATAAACTAATTAATTTGTATACATTCGCTTTTTTTATGAAGGTGGCTTTACTTGCTATAAAAATTTATATACCTATAATACATATGAAGGTAGGTAGGGAGGTATTCATATATCTAAACATATACATATATGTTTTGTTTTCTACAAAACATGGATTAAGCAAGCAGGTGTAGATGAGCTATTAGCTGAAAGCTGATTGTTCAGTTAAATACGTACAAATGTATTTGACATTTATATTCGTATTTATGTAAGTTGTTATTAACGTATAAAAATGAAATACTGACTCAAGATCGGATACATATTTTGAAAGGGTTTATATATCATAATTTTGCTTAGATTTTTAACTACCTAATGTATTTGAGCATTATCCTTATTCTAACTCCATAAAAAAAGTAGATAATTACTGTGTTGGATATAGGTTAAAGATTCATTGATTAAAAATGCGAAAATAGGTCCAGAATATGATAACATTGATGTATCTACCTACAACAGACAATGGGAGCTTCCTTAAGCAAAAATATCATTGCACTTTTAAAGCACATCATATACTAGAACTGGAACATGTGTTCCATGTATGTACATTCCATTTAAAAGTGACTCAAAGTGAAGAGAGTCAGACTTGAATAAGACTCGATGCTTGAGTCTACCGAACATTCGTTATTTCAAATAACTATTTATATTATTCTTATAGATATGATTGAATTTTGATACTAATGGTATGACTAAGTCAGAGCGGGGACCTAATTTGGACTTGCGACTCGGACTCGAGTCGCATTTAAGTCACATTAAACTGATATTTCTTACTCGACCCTAGCTCGATGTGAAAGGATTCATATTTAAATAAGAAACTCGAGCTATCGAACTCGTAAAAATGACACGAGTTATCCAGCTCAGGTGATTGGTAATCAATTCAGGGGCTGTGCAAAAGAGAAAGGGGAGAGGGACTCCACTTTTCTATAATTGACAATAAATTTTAAATTAGATAACATTACATAGTTTATTAGTACAAACATGTTTCAATATCTTCATGGGCCGTTCAAGATCGTTTCTCCACTTACTGGCTACCCCGGTTTT
Organism: Lepeophtheirus nordmannii; assembly: GCA_963680855.1. Lineage (NCBI taxonomy): Eukaryota > Metazoa > Arthropoda > Copepoda > Siphonostomatoida > Caligidae > Lepeophtheirus > Lepeophtheirus nordmannii. The sequence goes on along the minus strand of OY804525.1, from coordinate 16,690,169 downwards.
TAAAATCAGTGCGCAGCCTCTGCGATTAGATCATATTTATAGATAATTTTTGTACTCTTTGACCCTCCTCCGAATGACTTTGAATTCAATACAAAATAACTCATGCTCTAGAGAAAAGGTTGGGGATATGCAATTAACTACATACACATACATATATTAATAAAATGTCTTGAGACCCTTGCTAAATGTGCATGTTTAAGGCAGCAAACTGCCAGAGAACTAGTTTTTAAATTATGTTTTTTTCCTTGTTATGTATTTGTTTGTTAGTTTTGTAGATCTTTTTAATGTTAACTCCACGACTCCAGAAAGTAAGTACATATATCTAAACGTAATATCATTAAGAGTATTAATCTGGTGTCTAAATATTTGAGGGAAACAAAGATCGGCACGACTCATTATTATTAAATACCAAGTTGAATTACCTTCTTCTATGCATATGTACTTACGTTGAGTAAAGCCTGATTACATCACATGATTTAGAGAAGAATCATATGATTATGTGTACATTTACCTGTAATAACCTACTCTACTTTGTTTAGATCAGTTGTGAAAACGTTTTGAAAGTGTCTTGCATTTCTTTTCTTTCCGTAATATATTACCTCAAATCTTTAATAATAATTTCCAAATACATACATAAATATCTATTGAATCCATGTATTTTTAAATAAAATTTATTTCTGTGAAGACCTTTATACAAATGTATAAATAAGTTTATTATATTTATCTAATTAGATATTAAGTGAAAGATGACGATTACGGCACAAAACTTAATTGTTGTGAGCTATCGGCTTCCGTTTGTACTTGAGAAGAGCAAAGAGACTGGGGAATTGATTCGAAAAGCATCGGCTGGTGGACTCGTTACTGCTGTAGCACCCGTTGTTGCTAGATCTAATGGTAAGCAATTACAAATATTTTCATATAAAACCTGGATAAGAGCAGCGACTGCTCGGTTGTTGCTCCTGTTCGCAGTGCACCTAAAACTTGATTTATAGAAATATATTTACCTACATACTTCAGATATAAAATCAGTCCCATTTGTTTTTGCTAATAATGTTGAATACGATACTTCTCTTCAATTATCACTCAACAACGAAATTATGGAGTCTCTATTCATGGGTATCTTCTATGCTAATATAGTATGTACATGAGATACATTTACGACAAGAGTATGTTTTATCAATTATTTTTATGAATATTCTAGATATTTTTATAATGAATGTAAGTTTGCATATTTCAGTTAAAAATTGATCTTACCCGGATTAAATTTTACTTTGATTGACTGTGATTCGTATTTCCTCATGGTCTTTTTACTTTTAAAAATAGTTTTATATCTGAACATACGATACATACAAATGTACCAAAATATTATATTGATTACATCAAGACGATTTGCTTTTGTTTTTTTTATCACAGGTAAATGGGTTGGTTGGCCAGGACATGAATATAATGAAGGCTCTACCATTTCGGAATCATTACCAAACGATAAGAATCCAACTGCTGACTTGAAATCAAATCAAGTTGCTCCTGTAAAAATCGAAAAGGTGTGTACATGCAGAGATTTAATGCATACAAATGTAACTCAAAATCCCACATGATTTTAATTAAATAATTTTAGGAGGATCATGATTTATACTATAATGGATGCTGCAATGCAACATTTTGGCCATTATTTCACTCCATGCCTGATAGAGCAAAATTTGAAGAAGAGTCTTGGGAGGGCTACAAGTGAGTACTGCAAATAAAAAATGTAAATGTATTCTAAATCCATCTTCTTATATGTACCATCTCCACTCTTTAAAAGAAAAGTCAATAGTATTTTTGCTCATGCGACTCTGAAGGTCCTAAGAGACATATTGAAAGAATCTCCCGATGCAAATCCCTTGATTTGGGTTCATGACTATCAGCTAATGCTAGCTGCTAGTACCATAAGAGAAGTATGAATGAAAAATTGATTTACATTTATGTAGACACACCTCTTAATACCACTCAATTGTTGTTTAAAAGGTCTGTGAAGCCGAGAATTTGAAATGCAAACTTGCATTCTTTCTTCATATTCCATTTCCTCCATGGGATTTGATCAAAATTTTTCCTTGGGTAGATTCTATTCTTCAAGGTTAGGATTTATATTACATTCATTTATTTCTTACAAACTTGTATAATGATTTTTAATTTAGGTATGATGTCTTGTGACTTGATAGCATTTCATACTGAGGACTACGTTTTAAATTTCATGGATTGTATTCAAAGAGGACTTGGTTGTCGCATTGACAGGTCAGAGCTCCTTGCTGAGCATTATAATCGCACTGTCAGCATACTACCATTACCAATTGGAGTACCATTTAAACTATTTAATGATCTAGCAAAAGAAGCAGCTCCTAGAAAAATTAATAATGATGCAAGGATTATTCTTGGGGTTGACCGTCTGGATTATACAAAGGGCTTAACTAATCGTCTCTTGGCTTTCGACAGATTTCTTGAAAAGTTTCCTGAATACATTGGTGAGGTTGTATACTTGCAAATAGCTGTTCCTTCTCGCATCGATATTAAGGAATATCAAGATCTTAAAGATTTATTAGATAAACTTGTTGGTAATAATGTTTCTCTATTGTTTTTGGACTATAATTTTTATCTTGATTCTTAATTGATTTTTAAGGTCAGATTAACGGAAAGTACTCTACCCATACCTGGTCCCCAATTCGCTACATATATGGCGGTGTCAGTCAAATTGAGTTGGCTGGCTATTATAGAGATGCAGAAGTAGCTCTTGTAACTCCTCTGAGGGATGGAATGAATTTAGTTGCAAAGGAATTTGTTGCTTGTCGTGTTGATACACCTGGTGTCTTGGTTTTAAGTCCATTTGCTGGTGCTGGAAAATATATGCATGAGGCATTGACAGTAAATCCATATGAGATTGGTCAATTGGCCAATGTAATCGACAGAGCTTTATCCATGCCGGTAGAGGATAGAGAAGTAAGGATGACTGCCTTGAGGAATCGTGAGCGTATAAATGATACAGACTGTTGGCTAAAAAAGTTTTTACAATCTATTGGTAAAATAAAGGATGACAATCCATCTCCGATTCGAATTCCTTCTGTTGATAGAAAAATGACTCCTTATTCAGAGAGTGACTTTAATTTTCTTGGTGACTACCTTGTTCCAAATAAAACTATTTGTTTGCTTTTGGATTATGACGGAACTCTAACTCCGATTGTAAGCCACCCAGATTTAGCTGTTATACCACCCGAAACTAAAGGCATTCTGGAAAGGCTCTCACATCGTAAGGACGTTTTTATTGCCATTATATCTGGTAGAAGTGTAAGCAACGCCAAGAAAATGGTTGGCTTAGAAGGTATTAATAAAGACAAACAAATAGTTTTACCTGAATAGTCTTAAAACAACGTACTCTTAGGAATAACATATGCTGGTAATCATGGTCTTGAAATATCTTATCCTGACGGCTCCCAATTTACGGTTCCTATGCCAGACGATCAAGTCGAAAGAACTAGTAAACTCATTAAAGCTTTACAAGAAGAGGTATATTACAGAGCCTTCAAATGTAATTTTGTACATATGTACTTTTAGGTATGTTCGGAAGGAGCATGGGTCGAAAACAAGGGTGTACTTTTAACGTTTCATTATAGAGAAACTCCAATGGAGTTACGAGAGAAGATGGTTACCCAAGCACGGAAATTAATATCAAGCCATGGATTTAAGGTAATAATATCAATTGTTACATGTACCTTTATATATTTATTAATCATACCTTGTATTTATAGGTTGGGGAATCGCATTGCGCCCTCGAAGGTAAACCTAAAGTTCAATGGAATAAAGGCAGAGCCGCTTTACATATTCTTAGAGTTACTTTCGGTGTTAATTGGACAGAAAAGTACGTTACTCTTTAAAAAGTGATATTTACCTAAATAAGTAGACTTATCATTTATTTTTTGTTGTATTTGTTTTTAGTGCTCGTATTATTTTTGCTGGAGATGATGTTACAGATGAGGATGCCATTATTGCCTTGAAAGGATTATCCAAAACCTTTCGAATTGTGAGCCATAATATGACGGCGACCAATGCAGATATACGTTTGCCATCTCAAGATTCTGTAGTGACCTTATTAAGATATATTGAAAGACACGTTTCTTCAAGGTGAGTTAGAGACTATGAGAGTGTGCTCTTAATGCTGCAATTATTATTTCTTTAATTCTTTGCAGGGACTCCTAATATTTGTGCTGTAAGTACTGAAAGTTAGAAACTTCAAATTGTATGATCAATGCTCTGATCATTTCAGTTGTATGTATATAAAAAAATCTCGAATATTCTTCAATATAAACCTCTGTATTTATACTCTTTTGGTAGTTTTGGATTTATAAACTACATAGTATGTCTTATTTAACATGTCTATGGTTTAAAAAATGAAATAAAATGTTTATAAGACGAATTTATTGTCATGAAAAAAAACACATGATCAAACTCTACTTTCCTTATATTTACGGATCAAAAGATAAAAAACCCAAGGAATTGATAAAATGCCATTCTTAATCGTTATTAATTGAATACTTTAAGGTATGTACTATGAAGTCTGTTTTAAGGGGTTATTTTGCAAAATGGCTTGGAAAGGTTATCAACTGTAGTATTGCCCTAGAATTAATCTCAAACACTCTGACCTCAACTAAATAACTCACATAAATTAATACTTCATCGACGAGTATTATCTATCAATTCAAAACAATCTATCTCATCTCAAGAACAAATTTGAAAATGGTACATTCTAAAAACAGAAATTTTAATTCTAGATACGAAAGGTAAAACTCAGGGATATGAAAGTGTCAATGCTACTCTATGTATATTCTATAAGACATGAATAAAGACTGATTTTACGTTTTCATTTATCAAACTATTATCTAAAAGCCTCAGGGCCCTTTTTAAGAAATTCCATGTGTGGCATTATTTAGATTACTAAATTTGTACCTTGATATAATTAGATTTTGTGTGCTCATAAGTATAAGTAGATTTATTCCTCGGATTGCAAGACACTTGTATGTGTCTTGATCCACAAATATTCGTTTTCAACGTCGATTATGTCTGTGATATGGGGCGAGTTTCCTTGCTTCAGTCACTCTTCCAAACAGGACAACAATATATATCCTCCCTTGACTAGACACTGATGCGATAGCCTTTCAGTGTCTTGGGATTGTGAGACACTCGATGTGCGAATATTTTGAACTAACTGTACTCAATTTGAATGATATCTTGGATAAATAGGTTTTTTCTTAACTTTAGTCACTCTTCGTATTCGTTAAGTACTTTTGAATATGACACTACTCTTTAATTAACCTATGTACATATTAAGACAGATTAATACGTATTATACATAAAAACATTGGTACATAATACAATAGTTTAAAGAAATAAACTAATTTCATCCTCAACTGGCAGTTCTAATAAAATTCGTAATTTTTAGACAGAAAAAGCACAGCATATGCCGAAGTTTCATTGTATATCTATGTACACGCAGAGACCGAGTCTCAAGTCCAAAAGAGTAAAAATGCAATTTTTGGTTAATTATGATTTTAAGAGTAAAAAAAAATTTTTTTTTTTCTTTTTGAAGGACAAGATAATAGAAAGATTATCTATATGTACATATTTCTGCTGGAATCTTTGAAAGTACTAAGATTTATAGGCAAAATAATAATAATTACTCTGGTCCATTATTATTTAATTACTGCAATTTGAACATTCATCCTAGGAGTGTGAGTTCCTTCTTCTTTTTCCCTTGTTTTAGGGATAGACATCATCACCAAACAACCATTATCCATTATTCAATACCTTAAAGTAATTTGGTAATTCATGGTCTAGAAGGTACGTACACATATGTTAACCTACATATATATGAATTATTTTCTGCATTCTGAGAATTCAATTATGAATAAGGTGAGTGCAAGTGTTTAATAGATACACTGCTAAATGTACTCTTATATTAAGGAAGTCATTTCGTACTGGGTTAAGTGTACATACATGTGGCAAATACTATGGACAAAAAATATCGGGAATAAAAAAGTCTTTATTTAATTTTAATTTCATTCCCCTCAAAAGTATATATGAAGTTCAGTCATCATCTTTCAGATATTTTAAAACACAAAAAATTCGATTTTAGATGTACACAAAAGGACGCACATTACAAACACTTATGAATATTTTGACGTCTGATATTTGGCACAAATGTCATAGACAGAAGTGCCAATGTAAAAATAAGAGCATTTATCCCGATCGGAAACCCCCAAAAATTAAATACAAATTTCCCTGTATTTTTTGTACATAATAGTAGTCGGATAAGTGCACTAGTTATACTTTTTCTTTAATAATAATTAACTAAACAGACTATTCTTAAAGGTATAAATAGACCCCAAGAGCAGGAAAATATATATTTTTTTTGTCTACTCTTGCCTCTTTTATCTTTAGTGGCAAGAGTCTAGAAAAAAAAAAGTTATCAAAAATTAACCTGTAACTTGAATTTTTTATATAAATATAGTTTTTCTATTCTTAAGTGACAATTCAGGTGGAACAATAGTCACAAGACTATGATGGATGTCACAGTTAATTTATTGCTGTAAAATTAAGAAATTGATTCCAGTCTACGTACAAAATGAGAACTTTGGCAGTCAAACCTCCTTGTTGCTCCAGTATACTTAAAGAAAATGTTTTGTTGTACATCATCAGTAAATCATTGAAGTATTGTATCGTATTGTTCATCTAAGAGAGTAAATTAATAGTTAATACTAAATATAACTTTACTGTGTTATATGTTTTCAATGTTTGTGGTACCTTTTTTTGATATGATGAAATAACGATTAAAATAAGCATGAAAAATACTAAATCTTGTAATACAGGAAAAGTATTCAATTGAACGATTTTAGTTCAGTATATAAGGACCTTTCTAATTTTATTACGAGTAATACAACACAACTTTTCAAAAGAAATTCTTGATTTTTGTATAAAACTTCAAAGTAATCAATTATTTGAGTGGTCACAAAATGATGGACTGCTTATATATATATATATATATATATATATACAAATTAATTGTTCCTCATAAATGTGAACGATGCAGCTGAAAATAGATTTGATTTGAATATGACCTATAATTATATTATGAATTACAAAAGATGAAGGCAAGAACAGTTTATTTAGCAAATAGTTGGGCAATATAGAGAGAAACTTTCCCCCTCCCCCGAAAAGTCTAAATAGTCCAGTAATCACAAAATTAAAAATGTTATAATTTTTTAACTAAAAGCTACAAAACAATCCTTTCAGACATGTCGCAATAAATATAGTTCTAGATCAACGTATATGGATAGTAGATTGATTACGGAGGATAAAACAACCAGAGTTAAAAATATAAAATATCCAAGGGGACACTTATAATATAGTAAGTTCAAATTACTGTGTAACTTTCCATAACTTTTTGATTATAAAGTAAAACAAAACAAGTCTTCAATGTAAAATCCAAATCGTTTTAATGACATTGCATAACGTTTTGTTGTGACACTGCTGCTGAATTTATCAAATTAAATGAAATATTAAAGAAGAAAAGAGTGCAGTGCGTGGATATGTACAATTATTTTTTCTTCTTCTTTTATGTCACTGAAAGGATATTTTAGAGAAAATTAGTATAAATACACTTTAAAGATTGGTTATTCAACTAAAAATGATTATAAAATAAGTAACATTCTATCCCAAAATATTTGGATGATAATGAAAGAAAAAGATGAAATTTAAAAAAGAAATAACCCATTTTGTTTATGTTAAAATTTTTCGGTTTTCAAAAGAAATATAAATGCATATACAAACAAAATGATAAAATTTAGGGAGTAAGACCTTGACAAAATTTCAATATTTAATGCTCAATAAATAGGGATTGACACTCTAATATATATATATATATATATATATATATTTATATATTACTAACATTTATACTAACACTTATACCTTCGAACACGACAGCACACTGTACTCTACAATTGTATTGAAATGACCCCAAAGGAACATTTGAAAATAATAATAGGGGGATGACTCCACTACATAGGTATATAGTTGGAACTAATGACATGGTTTTAAATAGACAGTCCGAAACAAGGAGTTACAAAAGGAAAGATTAGAGTTTTAAAGGATTAAACGGTTTGTTTACAGGTGGTGGTGGTACGGTGAGGAGGGAATAAGTCACTCGACTCACTCCTCATGGCTGAGTAACAGTAGAACCCTTAGAGCCCCGAAAAAATTATTTGTTTGTTTATGAGGACTAATAGAGTTATTATCATCATTATTCAACTCAATCCTTCAAAAGAAAAAGAAAACAACAACATACATACATACATAGTATAATAACAGCCTTCGAGCCTTCATTATTATCACTCTCGTGTTCTTTTGTAGACTGAAGATGAGAGCAAAGTAGAATGATGTAAATATCATCATTATCATTTAGTAAATAAAATTAAATTCCCTCAATTATGGTGCTGATAAAATAATTATATTTCTATCACCTGTTATTATGATGAAAGGAGTTGATGGTTGTTTATGAGAGCAATGGTCGGACTCAACCCCACTCGACTCCTATTTGTTTTTGTTTTAATAATATGTGGGTACTTTTATGATTGTTTCCTTTTTGGAGAGCTGGACCTATGAAATCTAACAGAATCAATGTATGCTCAAAGAACTCTAACTTGATGAATGGGAAAATAGTTACGTCAGAGATGGGATTTAGTGTCACAGGACTTGAATTAAACCCCGACTTGAGTTGTTAATTTGATGACTTGTGACTCAACTAGAACATTGATATCAATGACTTGAAACTTGAGCCCAGAGCTGTTCGTGAATCCTTTTTTGAGAGCATCAATCACTTTATTCGAATTTTTATTTATTAATATTTGGTCCTATTTAATCTAATGTATTGATTCTATTTTTATATTTGGTTTTGAGTCTTTATACTTCGAGTCTGAAGTCACAAATCAATTAAATTTATGTTCTATCTGAGGCGTGAGTTAATCCTCAGCTCTGATTCAGACATTGCATCAATACTAAAATTCAATAATGCCTAAAACAAACTAAATAAATCTTCAATAATTCTAAATTAAGGATGTATGCGAGCTTCAAGCCTGAATCATTTAAGTTTGAGTCGTGTGTGAAGTTATAATTTAGAGTGAATTCCTCGTTTTTCTTGAGATTTTTGAATTGAGAAGATTTGCAAAAAAAAAAGAAAGTGAATCAAGTCCCAAAATATCTGTTTCGAATATACAAAGAAAATAATTTTTATATACAATTTGCAAGAAATTGAAAATTTTGAGAACTACTTCCGTTCTAAAAAGTTAACTAAAAAGTTCTACTTAAAGTTCTAATTTCTCTTTTCACAACTTCTTCAACCAATTTCATAAAGTAAACGTTTCTTATAGTTTTAGCAAATATTTCATTCATTCAACAGGAAAAAAGAAATTACAACGCAGACTTCTGAATGTTTTTCAATTCATTATTTGGTAGTCAAAATGATTGAGTCAAGAGTATTTAAAAGTTGGTTTAACATATATAAGTATTTATATATGTATATTTTTAAAGAAGGGATTAGATTATTGTTATGCAGTTGTTTACACTAGAGGGCGTATATCATTTAATCCAAAAAGATCAAAAGAACACAAGGGATAATCCTACATACAAAAAGATTGGTGTATAAGATACACATAAATACATTTGTATGGAATGAATTATCGACGGTCATTTTCTAAGAGAGCCAATAATTAGATAAACCTATATATATATATATGATAAGTAGTGTACAGACGACACATGTTTGCAAATACAAAGTAATACAGAGTCCTTTTGATTTAAAATATCATTATTCAATAAAAGATAATTTTCTCATAAATTTAAAAGTCAGTGATGTACATATAATAATTATGAATGATTTATACTGAGTATAGACGTACGTCAAGGTAAGTGACGTTTCACTCACTGTACTACGGATCAAGATACAGTTTTGAGCGTTCAAATCAGGGTCCAAAGGATCAGGATCCCCACTTTAAATCCAATAGAGATTCAAAAGATGAAATAAGAGCTGATATCACATCATTTGTATAGAATGAAGGAGTTCATTATTGAATGAAACACAGGGTATTATTTTTATTTTAAGTTCTTTGATTTACGATCTAGTGGAGTAGACTTAATGGATCCCGTGATATATCTTCTCAGAATAGTTTGAGATCAACAGAATGAGATACATGGGTACGTTGACTCTATCCATATGTTTGCTATTCATCATATTTGATGGAACATATGCTGGAGATTATGCAAAATCAAGTGCCCCTCCACAAAAAACCCAGCCTGCCCCATCCAAAGAGGTTGAAATCCCTCCCCTTGGTGATTTTAAAGATGACATTGATCGAGCAGGAGAGACAAGCAAAGGTATGTTTTACTTTAATTCATATTTACTACTAATAATTAATCAAATTGAAAATGATCTCTTTTTTACCCATAAATTATAGCATGTAGATATGACGAACCCTTTTGGTCAGACTGTGATCCCTTTGACCTTAAAAGATACCGCGTACTCCACTTGATTCATGGTGGTCGACAATGTGAAGAAGTTAAAAATATTACAAAACATTGCACACCCGGCGAATTCCCACCAGGTACGACTTGGCTAATATCAGAGCATCGTAAATGTATTGCTGAATTGACAAGATTAAAAGCAATGATTGCTGACCTTGCTAAATATATCGAGGCTCTTCATGGTAAAGGAAAAACTCTGTTTGATGCTTATCTTGGACTTAAAAAACATTTGGATGAATTAAAACAGAGGATTCAGTCTCTTCAAACCGAGGATCAACAGAAAAAGACAACAATCGCCAACGTAAGAGAAGAAATTGAAACGTGGAAAAGTAAAGCAAGGGAACTTCAAGCTGAATTGGATGAACTCAGAACAAAATACCATGACTTGCAAGCTGAACATAAGGTTGTTACAATTACCCTAATATGTATATATGATACTTTTATAAAAGATCTTCATATCCATAAACTTTAGGAAGGGGGAGAAAAGTTGAAGGAGTGCTTCGCTGACAAATCCAGATGTTTGTCAGAGAACGACAGACTCAAGAAGAAAATACACGATGAAGAAGCCGAGAATTCAGAAATCAAACGCCGTCTTCTTGAAGCCGAAAAGTACAAGGAGCAACTCAAAGAAGTAAAGTTTGGCATTGCCAAATTTGAATATAAGGTTGAGAAGCTCCAAGAAAACCTCGAAAAGATAAAGGAAAAACTATCTGATTGTAGATTGGATTTAATGTTCTTTCAGCATAAAGAGGTAATGCCTTGATTTATGGGGCTCATGTAAGTCACAAAACGATGTTAAATATTTGTAGGTGATTGAAGACACAAAGGATACAAAGGTTGATATGAACATGGAGATGTGGATTATTCATAATAAATCTAATACAAGACATGAGGAAAAATTATTCACTATGCCCACGACAGAAAAACCAAAAGTGATCCACAATATTTATTCAAAAATAAATATTCTCTAATAGTTAATTTGTATATACTTCATAGGAAATTAAGAAGACAGCTAAATGTTTGATTACATACTATGGTTACACTAATGAAACATGTTGGTATCAAACCAAAGGACAGTCTTCCGAATATGAATATGCAGACTCTTTGGGTCATCATTTAGTTGAGGCACACTGGAAATACTTTACAATTGATGTGGCTAATCAATATGACTGTGATCGAGCAGCACAATTGCATTATGAGTTCCTGCTGAATCGTTGTTCACCAAAGCATTATCTCCCAGTCATGAGTGTTTATAGAGCAAACGGCCAAATAAAGGAATTGCCAACACATATATATCCAAAGCCAAACATTCCTCAACCAGGGCATCCATATCGTTGCTGGATCACATTTTTGGGTCCTCATGGTCATTGTGAGAAACACATGGACCGATATGACTTATATAACGTTGACGATGGTCAAGATGGTTATATGGGTGCATCTCAGTCAAAAAATACATGTTTGGATCGTGCGGCTTGGTGGACTAAATACTGTGAAAATCCTGCAATTTCAACCTATGTTCCTGAAGGAATATCGAGCAATTGGAAAAATGATGACATTCAACATGACTCTCATGGAGCAAAAATGTTTGAAAATTACAAGGCCATGAGTAATAAAATAAATCCCGAGAGCATTAATCCAAATGATCTTCATAGACCTTCAAAAGAAATACCCGAGGAATACGAAGATACTCCAGAGTATCGGAAATCATTACATCTCAAGGTATGACCAAATCAGTTGCATCAGAGCCCGATATGTATGTCTAGGGGCCATTGCTCCAACAACCTCTTTGATAAGCATATGATGCCATCAATATGTGACGTTATTTTTATAAAACTATCTTCCCCCTTCACTTATAAATTGGTTTCGGTGCCCCTAGAGCTAATGCATATCTCCCCCTATAACTTTTGTTTAATATTAATTTTTAATATTTAGGGTAAAGAAAGAGAAGAGTTACTACAAAGTTTAAGAAAACGACTTGGTATGACGAGAAAAGATAGCTACAAACAAGTTAAATGGCATGGTGGACAACCTCCACCTCTTAACAGTGGCAAGAAGTCCTCTTCGTCATCCTCCTCCTCATCTATGTCCTCTTCCTCATCTGGATCCTCATCTATGTCAGGCTCTAGTAAAGATTCACATACATCAGAATCCGAAAAATCTTCATCATCTTCATTAAAATCGGAATCTAGCTCATCAGATAAAAGTTCGAGTTCATTTTCTGGTTCTATTTTATCAAATAATTCCGGGTCATCTAGTAGTGGTTCTAAATCATCCATGAACTCCTTTGGCTCATTTTCATCATCCTCTGGAGGTTATTAAGAATAAAATATGCTCTTAATTAAAAGAACTGATCAAACATTAATTGTAATATTTCTCTAAGTTTTAAATTTAAATTGCATGACTAAATAAATTGAATACGATGTAATCTTTATTATATCTCTTAAACCTTTCCTCCGAAAATAGTAAAAAAGAAAGACCTGAAATTAAATACTATATATTCACTGATTAAATAAATTCGAATTGATTTTAGGAAAACAACATTTGTATGACTATAGAGTAGAAATGGAAGATTCTGACTCATTGTGTCTGAGGCTTGAAAGCCCAGCAATTGTGAATACTGAAAACCAATAAAGTTTTTCTATATACTAACAAACATGTGTATCACAAATTTTAAAGAAATGTGATTTAGATTGTATGAAAATTGTGTAAAAAGTTGCGTGAAAAAGAAAGAGATAAATATTGCGTTTTTATAAAAATAAATAACAAAAAAAGAAGGATTTTTGAAAATAAAAGCAAACAAATAATTCTAAATAACTTAATAATTAATTAAAATTTATTATTTGACGAATATACAAATTAATAATTTATTAAGTCATCTTACTCTGACCACATTTTGAGAGGAAATTATTAACACTATATCATGAGTTAAATTACATCTGGAGAGACACTAGCTAAATCACGCAACCCATTGTGGCAAGATTCTTGTTGCCAATTTAATTTGACGTCTGTACACTTATACATTAGTAGTATTTTGTCATTTTTGTCACATAATACAATACCACGTAGATACTTTTGACGGCCTTGTCATTTTGAGGTCATATATAATATTCTCAAAAATTATTTCTGAGCTAATAAAAATATACTCATAGCTTAAAAGTTAACCTTTTTTAAGCGTTTTCATTAGAAAACACAATAAAAAATATTGAATTCATTACTTAAATTCATGAATTTGTCTTTTGAGTTTGTTTATCGATGTCAATTCTTTTATGCACAAGAATATGTAATTAGTAAATATTGTTCTATTTCATTGTATTTGTATAATCATTCAATATAAGGTTAGTTGATGGTTCCATTCATCCACTTAAATTTTACAGTGTTTATTTATATTTAATTAAGCATACTATACATAATTGAAAAGAAGACTTTTAAAACTATCAGAAAATGTAAGTTTGGTTTTACGATATATGAAGATTTTATCAAAAATTAGGTTTTTCACCATAATGGGTTGCGTGATTTAGCTGATGCCTCTCCAAAACGTAGGATATCTTATTGACTATGTTTTTCATGTTTATTTACAAATACGTGATGACGTCACTAAATTGAACTTACCATATAAATATACGAAATTGGGAAATTGTGAGTTGAGATATTTTCTCAATGGAGCAATGAAATATAAATAGCGCGTTATTTAAAGTGCATATTTTTATATTGTCAGGTACGATGAAGTTCAATTTTTTTAAATATGATAATACTATATTATGATCATATAGATTGTCCGGAGTACAATCTATCAACAAAATCGATCTCTATATATGACGATTCTTTATGAATCGTGTATATGTTATGTGACGTGTTTTTTCTCTCTTTTATTTTCCCGAACTTCAAAAAGAAATTTTTATTTACCTGGACTCTTGTTATTTACCACACGTAAGTGTGTGTATATATATATATTTAGCATATTCTCAACAGAGTTACTTTTTAAAAGAAATGCGATTTTAATTAGTATAAGCCATGGGTTCTAAAAGCTTGTGCGTCACATATTTTCTATGGTTGATTGGAGGATTCTTGGGTTTACACCATTTTTATCTTCGACGATATAAACAATCATTCATTTGGTTTTGTTTACCGGGTAGGCTTTGAAGTTTCATGATCTATATAAATACATCTTTGTAACAGTAATAGTATGTATATATTTTGACAGGTGGTTTCTTTGGATTAGGATGGATTCGAGATCTGTGGAGGATTCCAAGCTACGTTCGAGAGGCAAATCAATCCTATGTGCATGCTTATCAAACAGAAAAACCACCTATACGTGTACGGAAAATCAAATTTTTATATCAATTTACGTAATTTTTTTAAAAAATAACGCAAATATTTTCTACATTAGATTGGAAGAATCGTGGGGCAAATGATTGTTGGGAACACGTTTGGAGTTCTCATTCATTTAGCTATACCAGAGGAAGAGGAAATTGGTATTGATCTTTCCCAAGCGAGACATTTTTTGATTCCTCTTTTTGTGGCCTTTGGGATATGGATAGTTGGTAATATTGGAATGGAAAAAGGGCCCATCCTTCCTACTCTGATTTCATGCTACCTCGTAACTTTATTTACTCCCATCTTTGTGATGACATTGGTTGGTGTTATAGTATTTCAAATTTGGTCTAGAAAATGGAGATCTCCTCAAGAGGAGCCCAAATCAAGAGTTATTTCTACAATTGTCCTAATTATTTTGGGTAATTAATATTCTACGTCAGGGGTGTCAAATTCATTTTGGTCTGTCTATACTCAAATGGACCAGACCAGAATAAATATTTAATCTTATAGATATATATTTGTTTGATTAGTAAGAATTTCAGTATTCTTTACAAATATAACAAAGCATTTTTTAATCATGCAGATCCGACTGAACTCCAAATCCGGGCTGTATGTTTGATACCCCTGTTCTGCGAGATCATATAATATGCTAATTGCTGATTTTTATTTATTATATAGGCCTAATCTATTTGGGTCTAATTTTCTCATTCCTATATTTCAACTTTACTGTGATGACTCCTGAAGGAGATCAAATTAAGTTTCGACACGCAATTAAAAACTTTTTAAAGTCTCCAGCCGTACAGGAATTCTCCAAAAACCTCAGTAAACTCTTCGAACATATGTTAGAGTTTGGTTTCTGGTCTACTGCCCAACAACTTATGGATTCTTTAGATCCACTGGGAGAAAAAAATGCACTGAAGGTTTTAGATCTTCCCTTAAACGCTACGCAGTCAGAAATAAAATCAAAATATAAAAGTTTGTCGAGGACATGGCACCCGGATAAATTTATTAATAGCAAGGAAAAAGACAAAGCTCATTCTAAGTATTCAATTTTTTTTTGTGTATATATATATTAGTATTTGCACTGAGATTTTAACGAATTCCTTTTAGGTTTATTGTTATTCAAGAGGCGTATGAAAAGCTCTCTAGCATCAAGAAACAGCGATCTAAAAAGAATAAACATTCCCATCATCTGGACGACGAACTGTGATCATTTAGTTAATAAATTCAGACGATATTTTATGTTAATGATAACTTGTAACTCGTACAAACAGATTTGTCTAGCTGTCTCAATCAATAAGTGAGATAAAGTATTTTAAATTAAGATTTTTCTGTGTTTGTGATAGGAGTAAAGCAATATTTGAATTTCTATTGGATCGTCAATATATTAAGGAGCTATTTTTTTAAATGATAATTACTCATTGATATATAATAGAACACATTCATAATTTGACTACTTTTATCACTCGTAAGTGTGTTCAAGCTTCAATTAATAGTTGATACACAGTTGAAATGTCTTGTGTTAGTTAAATAAGACGTAATATGAGATCTGCAAATTTCAACTTGTACAATCTGTTTGTACAAATTACAACTTGTAGCCAACACACACGCACACATATATGTATGTAATGAAAGATTATTTATTCTAAATATAACAAAGTACTTGGTTATTTTGAAATCATATTAATTACTATTTTTCGTGAATTCGTTATGTGTTATCAGCGGTCGTCATTCACAATAAAACATTACTATTTTCAATCCCTTATTTTTTCATCACAATTGTACAGAGACCCTCTCAGTGATTTGTATGTTAACCTAATAATTCATTAATGTATTATTTGAATTGTTAGGAACCCTTTAATTATTTATCCTTGATATTTTATTCGTCCAATGTGTTGATGTTACAAAACTAAAATATCTTTGGAAAGGAATTTTACATGGAAAAGAAAGTTTGAATATTTGTCTCCTAAATGTCAATGATGTCTATTCGTGCGGGATTTTGCTTATTTAAGAGAGATCAAAGGAGCATAAAAAGCTTAACTTTTTTTTTTTAATAGATATAAATCAAACATTTGTAGTATTTTTGCTTTAGAAGGCATTTGATTACTTATAATAAATAAATAGATGTTCCAAAGTTTCAGTAGCGAGTTATTTTAAATCGTGGTAATTACTGAGATGATCTGTTTGAAGCACAATTGTGTATTTTATTGTTATATAATTTGAATATAAAATAATAATCAATTATTATTAGAGTAAATCAATAATTAAAAATAAAATAAAATGGTAAGTTATGGTCCTAATCTTTTAAAAAGCAAATAACCCTTCAAATTGTAGATAGTAGAGAAAAAGATAATGCCGGGCTCAAGACTACCATACCTGAGTCCAAGATTGAGAGATCAAGTTCAAGAGAGTATAAATTATTCTTGTTAAGTGAGTAATCTAGTTGTTTTGGTCTTAGAGTCGAGACCAAGACCTTGAGGGATCGAGACTAGGATGCTAAGTGTGACATTAAACAGATTTCCTATTGCCTGTTGATTGGATTCATTTTAAAATATTATTCCTATGAAATTTACATTAGACTCTTCATAGGGTGATCTCTAACTTTTTTTTGTTTCTGCACTAAGGAATTTTCTGCAGCTAATTGTGAGTTAGTTGTTTTCAAAGGGCTCGAGAGGTTTTAGTTTCTAAGATATGAGGTCCAATTTTCCATATGACTTCATCAAGATTTCAACTTTCCATTTGTTTTGTATGACCAAACAAATAACAGTTTCCTTAGATTATAGGCAAAAATGCTTACATACAGCTTTTACTTATAATCTAAGTGAATTAAGGCTATTGAAAATATTAATGTTAGGTACTCAGTTTTGGGTCCAAAAGTCCAACTAAAATTAAAAGAGATATAATGTGAGTGCAGTAAGTTATCACGGGCTTCAATAAAGTTCATTTACTCAAATGATACAAAAGAATGTTTTGATTCCTCATTTTCATTTGATAACTAAGAAATAAAATATTTGAAGCTCAATATACCAGAGTAAGTGCTCAACCAATCAGAAAAACTGTATAGATCTCCAAATTTAAACAAAATAATTATCAGAGCTCAGTCCAAAATTTTATTGTAAGTTGCTAAAAAGTAGCAAATGTATTGTAGTTGGACAGCAGGTCATAAAGGAAATAAACTAAGACAATAAACCAAAAATCAATATGGTAGAAAAATAATTTCATATTGTTTAAGAGTATGAAACTTCCCTGTAAATACTATGTCGGATTTCATTGTACTTCATTTCCCCTTTGATGTACAAGTCACTTCAACATGGTGAAGCTATATTTGATTGGTTGTCAGAAACTAAATTGCATTATATAATGAAATGAATTTTAATATCGCACTTACCATATACCTTTTAATTTTGGACTTTTAGCATGAAATTGAGTGTCTTGTATCATTTATTGTATATATTATATAATATTATACAAATTCATATGATTTAATGAAAGGTTGATACATTAACTTGAAAAACTTGGCCATCTATGAAATATGATTTAGATTGACATGTTCATTAAATTGTTTTTAATATACCACAATTTACAATCTTTTTTTTTACAATTTAATGCATAGTTGCATCTCTGCTCCCTCAGATAAGCATATCTCCTTGACGGAGCTCTTTACGAGTCTTTGAGCTTGAATCTGAGTCAAGTTGTGTATCTTTACACTTTCAGTTTGAGTTGAATTTTAACTTGAGTGTGATAAAAATTGACACTTAATTTAATAAAACAAGTTCCCAAACGACCACGACAAAGGGAACGATTTGTCACATTAATAGTAAAGTAAAGGCTTTTTTTTTAAAGATTCTCATAGAATTTACACTCAATGAGCGTCTTAATAAATTTTTTGTAGTTTTAGTCATGTCTTGGATGCAAGCAAAACAACTGGGCATGTACCCATCCTATACATAAATATTTACTACCCTTGTATTTTATTTTATTGCAGCAAATTTAGCATAAAAATTAATATAATAAAACTCCAAAATTAATAGATATAATTGTCAAATAAAAACGAAACAAAGATTCCATTTTATACCACTCAACCTATTTTAATCGAATGTAGGAAGATGTGAAAATTGAAAAACAGCCGTTCAGGGTGAGTGTAAAAACTACGCCAGAGATACAACTATATTTCTGTCGTGGTTTTTACCTGTACAGCTCATAAAAATATGTTGACACTTCGATAAATTACATCAGCTGATAAGCTTTCATGTCTTATGTAAGGAAGTAAGGCCGACTGAAATAATTTTAAATAATTAAAAGTCCTCATTTGAAAATAGCAAGTATATTTCGTTTGATTCATACGACTATCGAGAAGGAATGAAGATACTATTAATATTGTGCTAATTTATCTCAAAACAGATTTAATTATTAACCATTTTGTCTCATTTAGAATATTTCAGAAACGTAGAGCTAAAACAATAATATATAATTTTATTTAAGTACGTTATAAAGATTTCAAAAAAATCGATTCAAAGAATAAAAAGGAATATATGTATATGCTGTAATTTTTCCTCAAAACTTCAATGATGTTCATATTACTTACCCATTTTAAGAGGGAACCGAATATTCTAATTTTTTCAAGAAATTTATGACGTCATCTTATACAGGCTTTCAATTGTAAATGACAAACTATTCTGCCAATTATTTTTTATGATATGACTGAAATCGAATCCAAGCTAGTTTGCTCCTAGGAAGAACAAAATCACTCATAAAAGTTGGATAAAATGGAGATAAAATGTTAAGAAAAGTGACCATTTACTTGAAAATAGCGACCATGACCTGGATTGGAAATGGTAACAGGGTAAGCAGCATAGAAATTCCCAATTTACTAATCGAAAATCGTCACTCATAGCTTATATAACAGTGAGCTAAAGAAAAAATATGTAGTTCACACTATATATTCAGTGAAGTTGATGGTTTTTATCACACTCTCTTCCTTCAAAACTAAAGAGGGGGTAAAAAAAATTCTCCTACCCCCACTCTCTCCCTTGAATAAGCATTTTAAAGCGTTTGCAACAAACCTTACTTTAGTCATATCAAATGATGAATTGGTTGCACGTCCAGTATACGGGATATGAAATTTTTGGATTGATAAAAACGAATTTAAAAGTTAAAATCTATCACCAAAATAGTGCATTTATGATCTAAAAAATAAAAAACATTATGCACAAGCAAATGTATGGACATTTTTTAAAACTTGCATCAACTTTTTTTTTATTAAGTGATTATTTTTTAGGAAAAAAAAGAAGAGATATTAATATTTTCTAATCATTATAATTTGATCTAAAAAATATATTTGTTGAGCACCACCCTCACCAAACCTTACATACATAAATACTTTAAAATAATAGCTACGACTACATCATTGACCCATCACTTGGAATCCTGAACAAAACAACTTCAAACACTTGGTCATCTATAAAGTATGATTAAGGTTAACCTGTT
The DNA here is from genome assembly GCA_963680855.1 of Lepeophtheirus nordmannii. Taxonomy (NCBI): domain Eukaryota; kingdom Metazoa; phylum Arthropoda; class Copepoda; order Siphonostomatoida; family Caligidae; genus Lepeophtheirus; species Lepeophtheirus nordmannii. Next base: position 16,669,769 of record OY804525.1, on the reverse strand, counting down.
CATTAAACTGTTTTTAATATAGTACAATTTACAAATTTAAAAATATTTTTTTTACAATTTCATGCATAGTTTCATCTCTGCTTGTTTTTTGTATTTTCTTAATAATTTTGCTTCTCTCTTTTCGTGACTTTCAAGAGAGTTTGGCATATATTTTTATTTGTACTTGACAAAATATGTAGAATAATGTGTGATTTAATATTATGACATCTTGGCAAGGATACGTTTGATGTTTCCCTTTTTTTTCTTCTTTATTTTTTGTTAATCTTGTAGATTATTCAAAATATCTTATTAATCCATTAAAATTGAGTATTGATTTATGATACGGATTCTCATAGAATTTGACGTATCTATGAGGAAAATGTTAATTCTCTTTCCTCTTAAACTCTTAAATAATTTTATTGAATCCAATATGAACGTTAAATAACAATGACTCAATTTCTTTCTATTTGTATCCACAAGAAAGCTTCAAATTATGATCTGTAGCTGATTGATTTTTACAAGATAAAACACAATACATAATGTAAAATGGTTCTAAAGTATATGTATAATAGTTATTAATTAATATGAAAAATAAATGTCATAATGCATTACTTTTGAGTATGGAAGTAATTGTATCGTCTGACAATAAAAAATGACCAAAAATAAAAGTGCTCTCGTTCAGTAAACTTAACCACTTCACATGTTATTATCTTTATTGTACTTGTATTTGTACTCAAATTTTCTTTAATATGAGAAAGAAGTAGATGTTAACCGCTTGTATATATTAGCTGTAGTAAAAAGAAATTTATTATCGAATAGGCAAAAATGTCAACAAAATAGTAGAAATTGTCAAGTTGAACAATTAAACACTGTTTCGATTTCCCAGGAGTTAAACCTTAAACAATAAAGCCTTCAATGTCATGCAAAAATAATATACTTCTTTTTACTACACCTATTATTTGGAATATGGAAGATAATGACTTGTCATTTGCCGAATGAATCCCACTCGGTAGAAACTTTATATTCCAACTATTGGGTAAAAATTATTTGATATGGTCAAAGGCATCCACAACATTTTTGTCGAGATGATGCAACCATATTGGATTATATTTAGGTTGCGTGATTATTAACCTGTATAATACTCCGATATATAATCTCATGTGAAAATATATTTAATAATGTTGAATTATCAAGTGCATCACTCCTCTTAACTCACCTTCAGATAGGCAAGGATCGCTCACATATTAGCTTTTATGTTCTAGAAAGGGAACAGAACAGTTATATCGAAGTGCAACAAAAGACTTCTGAAAATGTATTTCCTTTTTATTAGCAAATTAACCTTTGGAGTCAAAAATGGAGAGAGCAGATTGTGGAAACGGATTTACAAATGTATATGTAAAAGTTTTTATTTTTTGTCATTTGCACTGTGGTATTTAGTTTTTTGGTTTCAAAATACTCTAAAAAGAGACAAATTGATCCTTCACCTTTCAATAATGTATGTTCTATATTTTATGAATAAAAAGAAGATCATTTTTTTATGAATTGATTGTATAATAAAAAACCTTTATTTAAATTTGACAAAACTTCGTATATCCTTGAACAAAAAACAAGCAATCAAGTCCAAAGACAATAATATTTGATAAGATTTTTCTACCAATTATCCACAAAATATAAAAAATTAAAAGCAAATAAGAAAAAGTTAAAGAAGTTAAAGTTTTTTTATATTTCAATATGATTATCTAAAATTAATATTATTATTATAAAAAGTTCATTTTTCATTAGTTTGTAATAAAGTTATTGCATGTTTTAATATTTTTATTATATTTTTTCATAATCTATGTATTAAAAAGCTAATCAATTAAAGACGAAGTGAATATAGATTATAGTTTCTCTTTCAAAAAGAGAAAGGGCAAATTTGAGTTCAACAAATCAATGTTTAAGAAAGTGATCAGTTTGTGTGCAATTTTTGATGGCTACGAGTTGACTTTTTATAATCTAGAGCAGTGATTCCCAACCACTGTGACACGCCACACCAGTGTGCTACGGAATAAATACTGGTGTGCTCCGAAGAGATAATAGGAGAAAGACATTTAATTTCATTTTGTTTAATGACGACATTTAATTTCTTAATCATGATGACAGCACACAGTTCAAAATTGGTGAATTTCTGGAATCTAAAGTTACCTTCTTTGTAAATATTTCTTATTCAATATTTAGATGTTATAGGTTAAGGTTTTAGTAAGACAAATAAAAAAATGATTAAATATAATAAAAATTCTCTTATATATATATATATATATTTCAATTTCAGATTCAATTCACCCTTAATGATGAACAAGTACCAAAAAAGAAAAGGAGTTGATGACAAGAATAATTCTGCAACTTCATTTAAAAAACCAAAAGTTCATCGGTTGTTTAGTGATGATTACTTGAAATTTGGGTTTCACTGGACAGGAGATACACAGATGTCTTCTCCGCAGTGTATTGTGTGTGGTCAAAGGCTGTCTAATGTCTAATGGTTCTAAGTAAAATGAAAAGACACTCTACTACAAATTATCCTAACCTTGAAATTAAGAAGGTCGATTATTTCCAACGGTTGTTAGAATCAAATGCAAAGCAAAGTCAACGATTTGAGAAAACGGTAACTGTGTCCGAAAAAGCTCAATTAGCTTCATATGAAATTATTGTTCTTAAATCAAAGTATCATGTCGTTGCAGAATCAATTATCCTTCCAGCATGCATAAAGATAGTGAAAATTATACTTGGCGGTAAGGCCAAACAATAAATTAGCAAGATTCCTCACTCAAACAATACAATTCAGAGAAGGATTCTTGACTTGTCTGATAATATTGAGGAAAGTGTAATATCCAAATTTCAAAATTGTCTCTTTGCTCTCCAAATCGATGAATCCACTGACATCAGTAATCATGTACATTTAATTACATTTATAAATATCATCGATGAAGATGCCATAATTAATCAATTTCTACGATGCTAACAGTTATCTTCAACTACAAAAGGTCAAGATATTTTTGATACAATTACAATATGTCTAAAAAAACGATGGGTTATCTTATTATGTGTGGGAATATGTTAAAGGCTTCTTAGTGAAAAAGAGAATTCTAACATTGTGCGAACTCATTGTTTTTTATATGGAGAAGTATTTGGTTCAAAGTGACACAAAATGAACTAAAAGATGTGTTGAACCAAACAATTGAAATGATAAATAACTGTCCCACTGACATTCACCATTATTATTCTATACTTATTTCTGAATACAGAATATGTTGTGTCTATGTGAATAAAAATTATCTTATGTGATCTTCTTTGTTTTTTATTATTTTATAACAAAAAGTCAATATGAGTATAAAATAATTTTTTTTTGTGATGGGTGTGCCGCAAAAATTTAAAGAGATCATAGTGTGCTGCGATTTCAAAAAGGCTGGGAACCATTGCTCTAGAGGCAACCTGAATAACTTTACAATAAATAGCACAACTTTCATGAGTTTACCTTGTTAATTACGAAGAGAATAAAAAATTGCACACCTTATGAGAAAAAGCAACAATGTGATGTCATTTATGTTAGACAAGTACCTAAATATACGTACCTCAAAAGTGACATATTGTGGGAAAAAAGTCATATTGTAGCCAAGAAGATTTTCCAAGCTAACTACCTCGTTCCATTACTTTCTTTCATAGCTTTGCTGTTGGTTTACTAGAGTTGTTGAAACTCCAAAACCTTATCAACTGTATATTTATATTTATCGAAAAAAACCCGGACTTTTCAAAGATCATTGGCGAACATGCGATTTCCCATGATTACATACGTCTTTTACATCATCAAGGGGGTGATTCCTTTACTCACCGGGCATCTCTCTTTTTGACACTCTCCTAATGACATTTGAATCTTCATTATAGAAAGGAATGATTAAAAAATAAATAATTTTTGTAGGTTGCCAATTGATATGGAATTTTCTCAAGAAATTTATCCTCGACAGGATTCCTGCTAGTAATTTACAACTCTAGTAATCAATCACTTATATGCATATAACTAATTAACTAACTAATGGAACTAATTATCTTATCAAGCATACGCAGTGATAAATCAAATGAATGTTCTAATTTACGTCATATATGTATAGTTAGTCAAATTTTAATTCTTAGAATTATATCGGTTCAATAACGGTTCATTATAATTACAATGATATTAATAATTTGTATTGTGAACAAGTTTAGGACGTGATGGTCAATGAAATCCTCTTAGGGTGCATCAGCTCCATGATGAAAAATTATTATGAAAATATTTCCTATTTTTTAGATAGGTTCCAAACATTCTCCACTTCTAACCTCATTGGCAAATAAAGAATAATTTTATTGGAAGGATAAGGACGGTTTCCCTAATGTTTGATGAACAAATGCTTCATAGATAATGTATGAAAAATATTAACCATGAAACCAAAATCTTGTACGAAAAAAAAATCCTATACAAATTCTAAAGTTAAATGCTTCATTTATCCCATATCAAATAGTCTCACTAAATACTAAATTAAAACAAATATTTATTTATCTCAAAAAAATATTCGGACAGAAAAATACAAATATATTTTACTCTTCAATCACTGGAGGTTTATAAAAACATTTTTCAAGGAATGAGCCCACAGAACGATATAAGTGATATTTTACTCCTTCTAAGAAATGTCCTTCATCAGGGTAGATCTGAAAAAAAGAAAAAAGAAAATTTTATCCACAATTAAACAATAGTTGAAAGAAATCTGAATGGGTTAGTAGAATTAAATGTTAGATAAGGGTTATTGACTAAATTATTATTGATTGATCATGACTTTGTATCCTTTAAAATGCTTTTATATGGATCTATGAGTTCTCATCTCTGAGCAAAGGTGTCATAATAACATTCAATAATTGTATGGTATCTCTTTTATGTTAGCATTTAAGAACTAAGCGAATTGTTACTTTTTTTTCAAAAAATGTTCTTAGATTTCAAATTATTAAATATTAGAGTCTAAAAATATTCAAAAATATACCATGACACGAAGAAACTATTTCAGTCTCGTATATAAAACTTCATATACTACTTCATAGAATCAAAAATGAAATCTAAAACATTTTTTTTTTTGATTCTGCAATGAAAATATAAATTAATCTGAACCTATGTAAATGCTTTCAACTTGAACCAAAAGTAAATAGAAAATAAACATTTAAATGGTATTTAAATTCTTGATTAATTTCCGGAAGTGGAGACTTAAACTTAAGACTGGAGTTTGTATTTTGAAGACTTTACATGAGCTCAAAACCAAAGACTCGAGACTTAACATGGACTCAAAAGTTAAGATTTTACCTGTCTAGTGACCATTTTGAACAAACTTTCTCACAATGATATAAATTTTTCACTCGATCTAAAGTACTCTTTAAGGTATGTACCTTTTAGAAGGGAAAACACTCCATTCAAGTCAAATCACCCCCCCCCCCTCCTATGGTCATATCTGCTATGATAAATATTAATCATCGGGAAAAGGTCAAAGTCTCAATGAGCTTAAAAATCACGCTTGAGATGATATCATAAAAAAATATGATAACTCTGAGAAACAGAAAATCTGATTTCAGAGATAGTCACGACGAGCTTTTTGGGATAAACAAAAACACACTGTATTCTCCCTTCAGAGTCATTTGACTCTTTTGATTTAAAGCAGCTGACCTTACGTGTTATGAGCTCAAAAAGGGTATTATTATTATTTATGGTTTTGATGTATAAAAAATATATTAAATCAAGGATTGCGCGCCCTTTTTTTGAATTTTGAATATATTACAAGTAGTAACGATTGGTTTGTGATTGGTAGAATTTATAAATATATAGTATATCTAAATAATAAATTCTGCCAAATATTAACAAGTTGGCAACAAGGAAAATACAGAAGGGTAGCTACCAGTTGTTTTTCCAAAATTTTCCTTTCCCTTTTGCCAGTCGAGGTTGCAAGTGAACAAAAAAGCTCTACGTGAATTACAGTGCTCCTTGCACTCCTTGTACTATCCAAGTGGAATTTAATAAAGTTCGACTTAAACTCGGGCGCGTTTTCGGACCATATATCCAGAATTAGATATTTACAAATATTATAAAGACTTAAGATGAGCTCGAAAGAAATCTGAGAAAAACTCTATAAAAAAATATTTTTGGAACTTCATATCAAAAGCTTGCAATATAGGGACATTCTCCCACCTATTCTAATTTTCATCAATGTAGATAATGCTTGAAGGTACATACTTTTGACAGAATAAAATTATATCATTCCAGCATTAAAGTATATTATAAAACAAATATTTTCATACATGTTAGGGAATTAGTCAGAAAAAGTACAATTATTGTGACAACGTTATAAAATAATCACATGATATGCATAAAGTTGTTTAATGACTTTATATTTAGATATTTCTACTTTTATTCTTGACAAAAAAAAAAGGTATGACATTAAATTGTTTAGTTCTACATATATCGCCAAATGAAGCATATTTGTTGCAGGAGCTTTGTAATACTTTTTTTGTAACATTTTGAGAGTTTTATGGCTCAAAAACCAAGTAAATGCAATTACAAACTTTCAACTATGGATATTTCAACACAAAAAAATGCAATTTTCTTCTTTGTGGACCTTTCATTGTTCCATACGTCATCAAAAAAGTACTATAACTATGTAGATTATGAAAAATTAATTATTTATGTAATTTAATAGGTATTAAAAGGAAACATTCATTCATTAAAAGAAACACTGATACTGTAGAAATAATCAGTCAGTTACTTTGATAAGAAAACATCAATTTTTCAATATAACGTTTCCCAATTTTCTATTTTATACAAAATAAATTTTAAAAAAATCGATTTTTGATGAATTAACAAGGTCTCCCATTAAAAAAAAATTAGTCATTTCTTAACACAAATCAATGGAATGGTTTGTATCATGCAAGGTGACACTATTTTTACACCATGTTTAGAGACTTTTATTTAATTAAGTCATGAAGTGTCCGATTTTATGAAATTTTAATTAAAATATAGTTTCCCAACATATTATATAATTAATTTTTCATCCCAAAAAGTATCCATAAAGTGTTCAACATAAATGTAAAGTATACATAATTACACAGTCGTATTTTCACAACATTTTTTGTCTGCTGTCTTTTCGTTTACTTGTACCCCTACATACTTTGTGTTTCAAATATTATTTGATTAAACTCCAATTGTATCTTTTAGAACATTGATTACATCTATTCTTACTAAACTAAACAAGAAAAGTTGAGATATCCAATTAAGATTGCTACATGATTATCAAATCAGCTAAAATTATACTCATATAGGGCCAAAATAAAGTTGGACTCAAGTGCAATTTTTTGAAATCTCTCTTTAATGGACTCTCTAAATTTATATTTCATTTTAAAGATTTTTTTTTTTTGCTTTTTGACTCAATTACTTGGGGTTGAATTAAAATATCTCCCGTCTTCCCTAATAAAAATAATAAAAACTATACGGGGATTTAAGTTATATAGCTCATATAATTATTATAAAAAAAAAAACTTAGCTCGACTATATTTAGATAATCATGAAGAATAATGACTGTACATATATAATTAAAGTACCTTCATAAAATTAATTGTACTCCTGTATTTATTTTATTTTATTTTTCAGTCTACCTTAATTTAAAATTATTTTACCTGTTGTTCAAAGTTGATACTGTTATACACAAGGGCTTTTGCAAGGATCATACTGTTTTGAAAATGAACATTACGGTCTGCAGAACCATGAGCTAAAAAAATATTTTTATCCGTTATATCAGGAATCCGTTTGATTAAATTTGCATCTTCATAGCCTTGTATATTATCTGAAGTCGAAGGGAATCCCATATATCGCTCCGAGTACGAGGACTCTGAATGAAGAATTGTGCATAAAAAGATTTATGGAATTATTATTATTATTTAAAAAAAAAGAAAGAAGTCACACACCGTAGTATCTCCAGTCTACAACAGGTGAAATAGACACTCCGCAAATAAAAAAATCAGCTTGTCTCATGGTGAGAAGCATGACAGACACGTATCCTCCATAGCTGACTCCACTTACTGCAACACGTTCCTTGTCAACATATTTCATGTTGTTGATAAAGTATCTAAGAAGGCAAAATAATGTAAAAAGTAATAATATTAAATGAAAATCTTTTATCACACATAAAATATTTAGAAAAAAATAAGAATAAAATTGAGAGCATATTATGAACCTTCATACTTAAAAGCTGTTCAATCCACCCACTTAATATGTAATTTGTCAATGCAAAAGTCACCCTATGTTAGTAAAAAGTTAGCCCGAAAGTAAAACAAATTTAATTACAAGACATACAGTTGAAAGATACAAATAATTACACTATTTAAATTTTATATGACTTTTTAAAGTATTTCATTCATTTTACACTCGTAGGTATTAATTAAAATGCTAAAAAGACTTGTAAGAGTCCAAGTCATGAAGAAAAAAATACATCTTTTTACATTGGTTTGGGGTCTCAATAATTTATATAATTTGTTATTAGTATAGTTAAAACATTAAATTATTATTTTTAATAAAAATTTATACGACATATTTATTTCTTAAAACAAATTTTGGGTACCAAATAAGTGTTTCGTCACTTTTGATAAGGTTTGATGAAGCATAGCCTATGTTCTTTTCTGGGTCAATCTACACCTAGTCCACACTGTTTCAGTCCTACTAGTTCTCCAGGCTTATTGCACTGCCCTTTCAAAAAAACAAATGAACAAAGGGACTATCGCTTTTTATTAATAGATAAATGTGAATTCACAATATATATGTATGTTAAAAAGAAAAGAAAATATGTGGAGTGTCAGCACAAAAACAATTTTGAATAAAAATCATGAAAATAATGGTTCGAATATACGGATCTGGAGCCTTTATTCGATTTATAAAAATTTAATTTGTTTCATTTTTCCCTTTTAAGTATATATGTAGAATCTATATAATTATTTGATTTTGACAGTGCATTTTTGCCCACTTTTTAGTGCAAATTTGCGAAGCCTCCAAAAGACTATTCAGAATAATTTATAAATATAAAATGAAAAATATTATAATTAGTTGAAGAATATTAATGAAATGTAAATTCATTATAAACCCTTTTATGTGCCCCAAATATTATTGAGCTACTTTTAAATCTATATAACTTATATTTTTGTATGTTTCTAAAGCGTTCAGTTTGAATAAATGTAGTTTTTTTAATGTAAGTAGGGACGAGGAATCATTCGTATATATTGTACTTTTAATCTACTTAGATTTTGTGGATATCATTTATTTGATCCCTTTTAAGTTATTCTTTTTTATTGCTCTTATCATTTTTTGTCAATTTCATTTTTTCATTTCTTTTATCATGTAAAGTGTAAACGACATGTTTTTTCTTTAGTTACCTCTTCATAAAGGTGTGTGACAATTCTCAGTTAATAGATCATGATTTATTTTAGCTTTGTCAGTTTATTAAAATTTTGAACATTTTGTTTTTACAATACCCTATTGTAATTTCAAAACCAGAATGTTGTCACTATTTTCAAGTAAATGGTCACTTTTCTTAACATTTCAGCTTTTCAGTAAATTAAATTTTTATTAGTGATTGAGCTATCCCAAGGGGTAACTAACTTTGATTCAATGTAATTCATCCATAATATTACCTCAAACGAAATGAATTTATCTATTTATCGAATTACAGTACGCAGGCTATGTATTTCCTTGAAGATATTAGCAGTATCTTTCCATGAACAAAAGGTGATATGAAAAAGATCCACATTCTCTATTTATATAGAACTTCAGAGTAATTTAGTCGAGCAGAAAGTGAACAAAAATTATATGCTTAGTAACCTTCATGATAACTTTTCCTATATAATGTTGAAATGCACTTTTGTCACAACAATAGTATAGTTCTATAAACTAGTACAGATATACTTTAATTGATTGAGTCCCTGATTCATATGTCAGTGTAAATTTTCATTGCCATATAATATTACTATTTGTCAAATAAATATTGTTACTAAAAAAAAAAGAAATATAAATAACCATTTATTATTGAAATTATACTATATACTCTGAACTGCAATTTTTCTAACTACTTATTAGGTATACATATATGCTTAATATTATTAACTATTATTATAATGACTTAGTAGAAATAAAATCTCATATATAAATCAAATTATGTATTTTTACTAAAATAATCTTAACTTTTTGAAAATTGTAATTAATGATTATTTTCGAATTTGGAGAGTCTATGTTTGGCATAGATTATTATATAAATGAAAGTGATTAAAAATTAAGTCTTTTATCTATCAACTGTCCAAATTTGATCTTAATTAATCAATTATCAGTATTGAAATTTCTAACAATAAGCATTTGATTTGAAAATTTTATGAATAAGAGTAAGCTTTGAGCTAATCAAAAACACTTTTTTAAAGCACTATATTCCAATTATTACCAAAATGAACTACAAGCGCCATCTATTAATATGTACTATATATTGTGATATAATCTAAGAGGCGAAAAATATTAATTTTCGTGCTAGAAAAATTACAATTTATCTGTCTATATCCAACATATCGAGCTAAACTTAGTTGGATTACTTTCTGCACCGTAAAGTACATAAACTTTTATTAAAACAAAAAAAAATTTAAAAATGATTTTTTTTTGTAAATATGCCTACTATTTATGTCTAATCATTTAAACAGCTTGCTGCAGGCTGCCATTTGAAAACTAGCACATGTTTACATATATTTAACATACATCAACATAAATGTTTGATAAAATCATAAATGAATAGCTTCAGGAGATTTTAAGTACAAACTTAATGGTATTTCTGCATAAAGGTAGATATTGGATAAAGAACACTTTAATTTACGAATTATCTATGTTTTATGGTGTAATCGGTAAATTACATTTTCTTTTAGGTAATACAAAATATTTGAGTAAGAATCATTTGATTAGTTTGTGTACATATACGTACTTTGCTAAAATATGTACATATATGTACAGTGATCCCTTACAATATAGCACTTCACCTATCGCGGCTTCGCTGCTTCACAGAATTTTTACAGTGAATCCTGATTGGCTCAGAGGCGTTACTGTTGTCTAAAAGTCAAAAAAGTTGATATTGGTTTTTCATTAGATTAATGCCAACAATTTTCGTTCCTGTACATTCTGCCAAATTTACGTTTGCAATTTTTCTCTGTGACAAAACCCACAATGTCAAAGAAACGTTCTGTACCGACAAAGTACAGTATTGCATTGGAAAATAATAATAAAAAATAAAGCTAACTACTTCGCAGATTTCACCTATCGCGGGTTATCTTTGGAACGTACCCCCTGCGGTAAACGAGGGCTCACTGTATATATATGTACAGCTAAATCTGCAATTTTATCATATCCTTATCATGAATTATGGGATCATGCAAAGTATTTTCATTAATTATGTGTACTAATTTGTTCATTACATATACATAACTTTAAGGCAACATTACTCTTTTATAGATATTCATCTATAAATAACTATATATTATATATATATTGAACATTCAATTCATTAGATTGTTACGGCTGGTAAAGACTTCAACTACATAAGCACCTAAAAAATAAAATTTAAAATTAAATATTTCCTTACATTTATTTCCTATGATCTTAAACAAATTAATATAATTGGTTGTATCCTTTAAATCATCAAAAGGGGTTTTTTTAGAACATGGATCATGATACAAAAGTATTAATAGAGCATGTCGACATAAAATCAGGATGGGATTTAAAAACCTCTTCTATATCGCAAAATGTTTTAATTATAAAGTTTATAGGATAGCTAAGAACTTCAGTTTTGTTGATAAGTCTTCTTATGTAAAATTATATATCCTTGAAGATCGCTTTTTTAAGTTAATGGCAATCTTTTTCCCCGTTATCATAATTTTTTTGATCACAACTAAATTTTAATCTTGTAGATTTAATGAAAGCATTATATACCATAGTAGAGCTTTAATTTTTTGTATCACTTTAATAATCTTTGCTCACTGTTTTACATTAACAGTACAGCTAAACTATAGCTATGCAGTTTGGTTTTATCTTTCAAATTAAATAATGAAAAATATGGCTTTCACTTTTAAAAAAAATACAAATATAATTTAAAGAGTAGATTTTCATCGATCAATTTTAAATCTTGATGGATTTGTACGAAAAATAATTCCAATCTGCTTTTATTTTGACAAGTTATATTTACGATCACAAACTTCTTCTTAATTAATTTAAATTTAAATTAAAAAACTTCTACTAAGTCACACTTAAAAGCTTCATGGAAGTAGGGAAAATACGGCTTGCAGACCTTAGTTTTGGCATAAACACATGCAGTTTAATATAAATTAATGAATAGTTCATGGAATAATTTATTAAATAATTTGTAATGCATTGACCATTTTTAGATAAAACATAAATCCAATTTTTAAGACAAGTATGGATCCCACTTTTTAGCTGTACTCTATGTACTTCTGATAAATCTTTCTTTAGGAAATAGATTTATAAAATTCGAAAAAACACCTAACTATTAATGAAATAGAAAATGAACACACAACTTTTCTCCATACTAATACTCCTAAAATCTAAAAAAAAAACTGTATATTTTTTTAAAGAAAAAACATTTTGGCATAATGATACACATCAAGACAAAATTAATCCTTACTTTGTAGCATCGACTTGATCTTGTATTTCCTTTTTCCCAAGTTGACCTTTAACTGACATTTCCAATGACTCTCCTTGTCCGATACTTCCTGCTCCATCCACTTCAATAACGATGTAACGCAGTCTAGAGGCCATGAATGAATTGTAGTCGACCTTCCATTCATCTGTTACTAACTGTGTTCCAGGCCCAGAATATCTACGTCAGAATAGTGAATAGTTTTAAACAGAAAAGCACAATACTACAAAATTTAAACAGGCATAATTATGGTTGAAAACTTATAATGAAGTGCAGGAATTTTATTTTGGATCTTTGTATTTTAGTGTCACACTTTGTGCAAGGAAGATGTTGATTTTTAATAGTTTATCTGTCCTAAATACAATTTTATCATATTGATATGTTTTCTCACTTTTTCTCATGTTTTTGGATATATAGAGTAAGAATATTATTTTTTATTTTTTTGTCTTTTTAGGGGGAAGGATTTAAAGTTTTCAAATCTTGTTTCCATTTTGAAAATGTTTTTATTTTGAGGATATTTCATAGTTTTTATATGAAAATAACCGTTAAAGGGCATAATATGGTAATTAATAGAAAATAAGATTAAATTCTGAGCTTATTTGAATAACATGTTTTTTAACGATTATTTCTCGTAAACACAAAACTTAAAAAGTTATATCACGTTTAATAGTGAGCGATATACGCGGTTAAACAATTGTCATTTTTCAAATATATCAAAATAAGTAAAAGTAACTTATTTCTCTAAGTTTACCATTAATTAATGACACATTTAAGACCCATTTCCGTATCGTTGACCATAATATTATTTGATTCTAATGTTATTCATTCTTTTGTGCAAAACAACTTTTTTTAAATTACCAAAGCATCGTCTATGGAATTCTACAGATTAGACAAGATACTCTCTCTTCTTAATATCTGCAGTTATATTTTTATTATTTATAACCAGCATATTCAAGGGTAACTTCCAGGGGATATATTCTATTTGCCTCGTCTGGATAATGCCAAGCAGAGCCATTAATGGAGCTTTTGGAGACTTGGAATATTGAAATAAGGCTTACTGCCCCTGCATTTGACTCTACATCAAGTCATGATGAAGTGTACAGAGGAGTTGCCAAGTTTATATGACAAAAAATAGTTAATCATGTACTTCATCCCACTTGTAGACACCATATTCGGAAAATAGTCATCAGTAGGGGGATCAAAAGTGACAAGAAAATGCATTGCAATTTTTTTCAATCTAATGGGAAAACACTGATAGGGAGGAAAAAACAGCATTTGTATGAATGTAATATTCTATACCACATATTAAGTGGAAATTGCTTCACTAAATAAAATATTAAACTGAATCAGTTTCTGTTTTTTTTTATTTTAAAAAACTAATAAGTTAACTATTATTAATAATACAAGTTACAAAAACAAAAGGAGTTTTCCGCCCCCTTCCCCTTTTCATTCATGAATGATACCATGAATTTCAACCATAAAATAAAAATTAAAAAAAACTTATTATTTGATGTCTTACGTTTTTCAAATGGACTTTCAGTACTAATATTTATATGTACTATAAATTGGTTTATTTTTAGATAAATTTGAGATAAAATTTAAAAAATCATTTTAGTTTACCACAATTAATAAATGATACAATTAAAATACATATATCATATACATTTGTCTTCCCTAATGATACTTTTTCAAATACTTTAAATAAAGTCCTCAGTCATTAGCGTTTATTTACAAAAAGTTAATGTGACAAATCACGTTTTGATGTTGTTTATTCGAATTAACTAATTAAATCAATGCTTTAATTTATGTGATTAGTAAATATTTCATCGTACATGGTAAATTGCCCTGGATAAAATTGCCTGTGGAGTATTGTTATTGAGAAAAGTCTGAATAACTTGCCACACGACTAGTTTTGAACCATGGGAGGGACAACAGGTAGGTTAAAACCCACAGCCGTCACTTCACAAAGCATATAGGCCTCCTCAAAATGCTTCAGAATGAACACCAGGCCAACATAAATTGTAGATATGCAATTTTTTGTATGTTACATATCTTCGCTTTACCGTGACTGTCCCATTTTAAAACGTAGAAATACATAAAGAATGTTTATTTTCTTTGTTTGCTATGTTGGGAAGATCAAGGATAGTTCTAACACATTTTGCTATTTTTAGGAATAAATCTACAACCATTGTTGGCCATACATATGTCAACTATGTGTAGAAACATTGTTGCAAAATTATTTTTTTTAATACGGTTTGTTCACTCTTACAACCATCCACGTGTACAGGGACGATTATTACACGTCAAAAATAATATAACTGATAAACACAAAATGGAAAATATTAATTAATCAACGTAGCTTTACTCAATTGGTGTATTATAGAGTATTCAGAAGAGTTTATATGCTTTGGGAAGTAGCAACGGCAGTTATTAAACTATCTGGTGTCCCTGTCATTGCATAAAACAAGTTCTGGAGCGGGATATTCTGATTTTATTAGTAACTGAAGGGGAAATTTTTCCAACTTAGTAATTTTCTTCATTAGAGCAATTTTCCTAAAACCACATTCCATGTCATTTTAGAAATGAATAATAATTATTTAAAGTAGTATTAATAATAGTTAGACCTCATATGAAGAAAATAATTTTTTAATTTAAAATTAATACTCAATACTTAAATATTATATGTGGTAACTAACCCAGTGCTCTCTAATTTTTTTTCATTCCAAAATTGTATTAATTGGCAAACTGTATTCTGTATTTTCCTTTTTTTTAAATTGTCATCATTTTTATATAGTTCACACCTATAAAATAGTTTTGACATAAAGAATGAAAAAGAAAGAAATGTCTAAATCATACCCTTTACAATAAAAAGGTGGAACACAAAATACACATCTTGTGGGGAATAAAAGACTTCTCTCTCCGTTTTCGTTGCAATGTAATCAATTGAATTAAATAAAAGCTACTCTAGGATACAAAAGCAGAATAATAAATGCTTTTTCACTTCCACTCTTATTAAAAAGTCAACAGTATGAAGTAACCATATGTTTTATAACATTCTCTCAAGTGTGGTTATTATACGATTGTATAATACATATCCAAAATGTATATAATTAATTAATTATACACTCAAAATTGAAAACATTCATTATATTTCATGATAATATCGTTTATATTAATCAATTTTTCACATCTCAAGTAATAATTTTTAAACAAAGGTTCATTGAACCCTCTGCATCTAACATAATTAGCAAATGAACTATGACGTATTTAATACTTTATAAACAAAGTTCATAGTTAGGTCAAAAAATATTGTACTGTGGCTTTATTTCACGTATTGAAAAGATATTGTTTACACACAGGAAAATCCTATCTATTGACTTTTTTTCAATAAACTTTTTTTACTGATTTTAATAGCAAATTATTGATTTGATATTGGCAGAGTTTGTTTTTTGTTAAGTTTACTATTATCAATCAAAATAATAAAACTCCTATAAAAAGTATTTATTAAACTTTAAAATAAATAGATAAGTAATTCCCCGGCTAAGAAAATATCTATACTTTTTACAACCTCTCATATGTATAGTGAACACTCAATCAATATTATCTATAGGGTTGAACAAAGCAGGATATTTCTTTGGTAATATTTTTCAATGTCCAATTAAATCCCTTAAAAAAGAATTGGTGCTGAACTTGTTTGAAAAAAAAAATGTTACCTTAGATCCAAAGGTCTACATAAAAATTATAGACTCATTAAAAAAAGGTAATTGGTACGTTTGACTAGGGTTTTATTAGTCCATAATATGTGACTTAAAATCCTTCCTGTCCATTTTTATATATCCTTGAAAAGTCTCAAGTTTAGACTACAGTAAAATACTTTAGTTTACTTAACGAATTAGAGTATATTTTATTTTTATACGTAACAATTTGGACGAGCACAAACAAATATAAATGAGGGTTGTTTGTCGTTATTCTTAATTAAGGGATAATTAAATTAAGTTGGTCATATTCGATTTATGAAGAAAAACACTTGGTATGATAAGTTTCGGCTTAAGAATTTTTTTTATATTGATGAATTCTGATTCTTACCTTCTTTTTTTTAAATCTTTATTTTTAATGAAAAGTCCGAATAGTTCAGGAATGTATAAAACCCGTACACAAGATGCAAAAAAAGTCGACATGGTTATGCAAAAAAGGACTGTTGATCATCCTAATTAAAGTATATATTATTTTTATATTCACTGAGTGTTGATAAAATTTGGATTCTGAC
This sequence comes from Lepeophtheirus nordmannii, assembly GCA_963680855.1. Taxonomy (NCBI): domain Eukaryota; kingdom Metazoa; phylum Arthropoda; class Copepoda; order Siphonostomatoida; family Caligidae; genus Lepeophtheirus; species Lepeophtheirus nordmannii. The sequence continues at coordinate 16,652,759 of OY804525.1, read as the reverse complement.
GTGTCGTTTAGATTTAGGACGAACCAGCCGGAATGTCAAAATTTTGAGAAAAATACCTCCCTATGTTCGACGATATAGAACATCAAACATGCATGAAAAAATATACCTTTAAAGAGGGTAACAAAGCTACAAAACTTATACAACTTGGTGTCATATGTATGTATTTTAAGGGATTTAAAGTTAACACAATGGTACACCTTACAGTACCATATCTTAAAAAATACACACTCTAAAACACTTTCTTTAATTTCTTACAAATTTAGTTTTTTTAAATTCTTTTAAAAATATTTCAAAATCATTATATTAACTATAATCTCATTTGTGACTCTTATTAATATCAGTAAGAACATGAATTTAAAACTATTATGTAAGATAGCTATTCTTATTTAACTTTCTTTTTTAAATTATTTTTTTATTTTTTCGCCAATAAAGAAAAATTATGATTTTATTAAAGAAAAAACATACATTTTTTGAATATTATTTGTAATTTAAAAAAATCGGTTATGTATTTTTTTATTAATAAAACATTTCTATGTGTATGATAATATACAGAAAATGTTACAGTTTTTGGTTATTTTTGTGTATATGTAATATATGTTGAAAAAAAAATTTTAACGGCTAATTTACTTTAGCAAAACCTAAAAAAAATTTTTTGTGCATTATAAGCCTAAGATATGTATAATGTTCTTCAAATGATTTTCAAAATTTAATAAACGCTATTATTTAGTGATCTATCTGTTAATCAATACCCATATGATTTATAACAAATGAAAATGATGCTTACACGTGAAGAACAACAGGAAAAGTTTGTTCAAAGACGAAGGATTCATTAGATGGAATATCTGGAGGATAATATATCTTCATTCGCAGAGGTACATTTTCATCTCCAGAGCTCTTTACTGGAAGACTTTTAATTTGTATTCTTGGCCAAGCCATTAATTTTGAGGCTTCTTCAAGGTCTGCATTGGCATCCATTTTAAGTACAAAGGTTTGTAGTTGCTTTGAGGAAGAGGTTCCAGTGAGTGAAAACAAGTAGGTTGCTGGAATTCCCGGACCAAGACATTCCAACACATAGTACTCAAAACTGAAAATGAAAATAATAGGTTATAATTTTAGGTAGTTAATAAATTGAATACATTTAAAAAAACAAACAAAATGTCATTTTTTTAAAGTTTATAAAGTAATATAACAAGTTTTATGGTACAGAAGATAACAACTTAATTGGCGTTTAATGCACACAAGTATTAAAAAATCTGTGGGACATTGTTGAAAAATTATACTTTAACTGATATACATTTTGTTAAATTAGGAGTATAAAAGAAATTAAGTTCTAAAATATGGAACTTCTCAGTTATTCTCATCCAACATTTTTGCAATATGCATTTAGATCATAATTGTTACTTTATCAAGACTTGTTCCCATTTTTACAAGCGTCATATTTAATTTTTTTTTAGTTATCTTAAGGTAGTAATACTTTAAGGGAAGTGTAGAGAAACCATGTGATTAGATATGAAAAATAAGGGCCACACACCCTCAATATTTATTTGGTTAAATAAATATTTAATCTAGTTGGCAGAGGGGAGAAGCTAATTTAAGATTCCAAATCCTAAAGTCTCTGATATTTTGTTCTTTGTCCCCCCCTCTCTCCGAAAGCAATACCTTCATATTTAATACATTCATGAAACTAAATACATATCTTTCCAGAATGGCTTTACGAGGGGGGGGGGGGGAAATAAAGTGCTCTGATATAAATAAAAAATATTTTTAAGTTCAAAAACAGTATTCAAGTTTTTGTAAAATTAATTTTTTGATAAAAAAAAGTATAAATATTTTTTTAATGAATAGAAATTATTTAAAAGGTTTTAAAGTTCGTATATAATCAATCTATTTTTTTTCTTTTTAATACATTCCCAATTCAATTTTAAAAAAAGAAAAATCAATTGTAGTTTATATTTATCCACAGCTCAGTAACCGATGATACCGCCTCTGGTTACTCCCTAGTTTTAAAATCTTATTGCACCCTTGTCCCACTTATTCTAATCATATATTTATTTCCTTAAGAATATAAGGGACTCATTAGGAGAAACAGGTAATTTTTTATGAAAGATAATCTTCAAAAAAAAGAAGGAAATTTTGAAAACACATTGAGACATCCCACATATGTTAATTTACAAAGTGGTCCGATATATGCTGTAATGTTATGTCAACTCAACTCAAATTATGTGTCGATGTTTTTAAAATTTAAAAAACCCTGAGTCAACTCAATTCTTTTTAGAAAGTCGGCTCAATTTTTAATTGAGAGTCAATGCAATTTGAATAAGTTGTCGCACTCAGCAGACTACGTAGGTAGCCACACAGATCAGTAAGGCATTGATATTTTCTTTCCAAATATGGATGTAAGTATGAACAGCAATTCTCAATTTGGTTCAGATTCTATCAACCTGGATCTAACATTTTGAGCATAGTACCATTCAACATTTAGAGGGTTTGAAAAGAAAAAAAATCACTCCTCAAACAGTCCAGTATATCCGTGAAACCCATTACTTCAACTGTTTTGGGTTGTAGTTAGTTAAAAATACTGTCCCTAGGGTTTTCTTTTGAAAATTACAACAACCCACGTTCCATTTAATAAAATGAAAATGAGGCCTTTGCTTCTTTAACTTTTAAATGAACTTATTTTCTTCATGCATGAGAAATGAAGTATTTTGAAAGGAAATTTAAATGTAACTATTATATAAGAATACTATAACTTTTTTAATCTTTTAAATTTATGTAATTTCGATTTCATAAAGATACATTTTAAACATGAATAATATTTGTTGGTACATTTAAGTTTTTTTTATTTATAAATAAACTTACATATGCCCTATCAACTTGATGATATTCCTATAATATACATAAATACTCTGGTAAAAGAGTCATGTATAGGAATGTAAATAATATGCAAAATGCCGCGTGCGAGATTTTGTGGAGTTGGCTCTTCGAACAGTACTTTTTGTTTTTCAAAGCTGTTATTATTTTTCCTTTATTACTGAGGGGAGAACATCTATCTGACAGTAAAGGTCTCGCATAAAGGAATACATGAAAAAAGGTTAATAAAGCAAATAAAATTTAAACAAAAAGGGCTCAGGTCCTCGTATAATTATTAGTTAAAAATATATAATATCCTGACATTAATTTCAGTTAATTTTCTGTCTCTCATCTATGGTATACATAATGTTATTATTTATTATATATGTCTTCATTTGTATATATAAAGGAGAATAGCAGCTTGTAGCTCAGTAAGACGTCATGACAGCTCAAGTTGTTTCTCTCTCAACATTCATCAAATTGTCAGAGTTACCAGGTTGATGATTTTCTCTTTCTTTTTATTTTACACACCCCATTTGCATATTACTTACATTCCTAGACTCATGCATTACAAACTTATGAACAAAATAATTATTTAAAACTAGAAACGTCGATTTTATTTTAAAAAAGTTTTTCAACTTGTTGTTTGGTACTTACAAATACTTAAATATATATATATATATCCGATGCATGCGTCATATCTCTTTGTCATAAAGTTAAAGTAATATATAAATATGTAGACCCTGGGGTCAAAGCAATGAAACAAAATAGCGAGCTAATAACCATATGATCATTTTTTGTACAAATTCACTTATCTAAGAATTAACTTTTTGTAAACTAGAGACGCTGATTTAGTCTTACTATGCAACCTCCGTGAATTTACCTAGATACTTTAATTGGAATAATGTGAATTCTTCGAACGAAAGACATATATAAATGTATATATATATATATATATATATACTTTAAAAGTGACATCTTGCGGGAGAAAAAGAAGTAATAGAGATTAGGAAATATCTCCCAGCTTAGAAAAGCGTTTTGTTATTTTGTTAATCTTCAAAGTGATACTTTTATTTAGTCTCAAACTTACATTTTAATTTTCTTTATCCCTTCTCGTTTTTCAGATGTATCAGGAGTAGCATCAAGTTGTCTGCCCTCATTACACTGCAAATTCAATTTCTTTCTTAAGTTAGAAGAATGTCTTATCTATATACTATTACTTTTATCCATGTCGTTATTATTTTTCTATTCTCTTTGAGGAAAAACCTCTTGATATATATACTCTCTGAGGGAACATGTGATAATAAATTTCTGTGTCACCCAACATTACGTTTTAATCAATCAAACAAATTTTGTATTTATGTATTTTATTCCTATATAGAGTATATTTATACTAATTAATATTATCTGCTGCCTACTCCATAAAACAATTTTTAATTAGAAGTGGAGGAAAAAAGGGAGGTAAAACTTGAAGGTGTGTATATTTTCTTTAATACAAAATTAAATAATCAATCCCAAATTAACAAAGTGCATTTTTTTTACATCTCTATTCACTTTAAGCAATTTTTTAAAGTCCAAAATCGATTTTTTTTTCTTCAACTTGAATCTTTAATATTCATTAAAAATCAAATCATTAATTCGTAGACCACAAAAGTAAATTATTTTGATTTCCATTTTCTTGTTATTTGATATAAAAACAAATATAAAATAACCGTTAAAAATTGGACACACACAAAAAACCAAAAAATCAAGTTTTGTTGCATAGTATTATTTAGCCACTCCATATACTTTTTATATTAAAATCGACGTTTCCACTTCTTTCACCCTCATACCTACCTTGGACTAAAATAACTATTGACATAGGAACATTTTCGTAGAATTTTGCGTGAAAATATTGATGACTCAAGCGAGCAAGTCATACAAATTGGTGTATGAGGCCCAGATTTCCAATTCGAAGCCACTTGATACAAATGTAGCTCTGATGGAAGTCCAATCGGAACACCCGTGAAATAACTGAAAAGTTGCATGATAGAGTTATAATAGAGAATCTTTCATTACTTTTGAGATTAGCTAAACACCAACATGAGATTATCTTTTTCATTCCAGCCTTGAATTTCTCGTACTTCGTATTTTCCGAGTGTTATGGGATGAGTGGATGAAGTGTTTTTAGTGCGATCAAGAGACACTAGTGCGATATGTGTGTAGTATCCTGAGTCGCCGTCTCGTAGTGGAGTTTGAATAAGGAATACATTTTTATTCTCTGGGAGCTTTCCATAAATGGGAGGTGAATAAAGTGTTGACCAAGAGCCTCCTAGGATTTCCTCACGAAAAATCTAGCAATAAAATTATGGGAAAACTATTAATTAAATATTATATACACAAATTTATAATAAATAAATAAGATACTTTCTAGTTAATTGTCTTTTGACATTTTGAATAAAACTAAATTTCATAAAACTGATTTTACAAATACTCCAAGCACTAAAATCCTTACCTTCTCCAGATATTCATGAGTATTCATGAAATACATGTTGGGATTTTGTACAAGTTATAATAAAAAAAATGTGACCTTGATACAAAACATTTTAAATAAAGAATTTAGAGTACTTGTAATGGCAACGATAGAAGTGCTTTTTGGTTGTTCAATATACAAAGGCGTAAATTATGACTTTCTTGAAAAAATTACTTCTTGATGCATATGTTGCAATATTTTATAAAATCTAACGATCCCATTACTCTTATACAAATTTCAAATAAGTAACCTGTATTGAACAAAAGGAAATGACAGCATCAATTTATAACTGTTAAACAAAATGAATGGTGTTATTTTAATATTTATAAAAACAGGAGATCAAAAACTTCCACACGCATATCCTCTTTACTTTCACTAATACACAAACAAGTATTATACATTTTTGGAAAGCTCAAATACTTAAAATTAAAATGGTTAGACCTGATTTTCTATTTTTGTGCGTGAATTTCTGAGAGTATGGTCGGTCCAATGAAAAATGAATGAATCAAAATGTTGCTCAAAACTTTCTCTCTTGCTTAACTTCAGAGAAAAAAATTTTTTTTTTAATTTTTCAAAATCAGATTAAGTCTAAAAATTAATTAAATAGTAAATATTTTTAGTTAAAACATCTACTTATGATATATAAGCATGAGGTATGTATCTTTGATAAGAAAACCCAAAAGAATCAAAAATAAATTTTGCATTCAATATTCGAGTGAATATTTTTGCGTAAAGAAGTGATTTTTCTTCAGAGAAATAAATCTTTTTTTTTTTTTTGACATAAATAAGTTGGCATAATTTAGAATACTGATTTTAAAAATATTTACATATTGTGGTATGAATTATGTCTTAAAGTATTTGTATATACGTAATAGGCATTATTTAAAATGAAATGATTCATTATATTAAGAAGAGGGAAGACGAATCCATAAACAGACTCAAGTGTAGAAATATACTTTATTTCAGATTAACATGTTTTTAGTCTTTCAAGTTTATTTTTTCTTTTTTTCTGGTCAGTTAAAAAAGGCTTGAGGTGGGTTAGAGAGAACCTGGCCATAGATACTGTGTACTGATAAGCTGAAAGCATAATTCAAGAGAGCATCATAAAATGGTTTTACATTTTTTGACATCAAACGATATTTTTAACTATTCTTAACTACAAATTATCCCTCTGCTTTACAATAGGCTCCCTGCCTTTAAATCTAGGTTAATAACCTAGATTTAAAGGCACATCTCCACTAACTTTGACACTTATTTATTAACATGCCGTCACTGCTGCTTTATATTAAAAGGTTTTTCAAATGTTTTCTAAAAAAAACCATAATTTAAAATCAGAACTTTTGTTGTCAACCTCAAATTCACGTGCGAAGAACGGGTATTCTTCTAGAAATTAAATAAAAAGTTATGAATAATATATTTCTCTTATTTTCACAAAAAAATATCGCTAAAAGTACAAAAAAAACGTCGTGAGACTAAGATTTTTTGCTTTTCAACTTGCTTTATTATTCAGCCATATCGCTGCAAACAAACTATCAATAATAAAATACTTCTAATATTGATCAACACATAGAAAATTTCGTTAGATCCGACCTTGTTTTAAACATAAATAGATTGAATAAATGGTTTATGAGGTCTTTAGTTGGATAATATGTAGTAATGAAGGCTAATCATCATTGAGTTTGTCTGAAAACAGTGCTCCATGTAAATAAATTTATTAATTTTATATTTTTCGAGGATAGGGCTTTCGACCAAAATGTCACTTAGCAAATTCTTGTATACGGTAATGTTTACATTTCTAAATAATTAATCATGCTTTTTAAAAAGTATTTTTAACATCAAAATGATTGATAAAAAGGTTTAGTATTGATTCGATAATAACTTAATATTGAAATAGTCTTAAGTCACGCATTTGTCAACTTCTCCTCAAAATTAAAAAAAAACCTATTTTTGTTTTCATTATTTGGCTTTTTTAAATCAATAATACTCTAAGAAAATTGTTTTTGGATTATAAAATTCCCATACAAAATTATAAATAATTAATAATTCCTTGTTTAAAGTAATTAGTTTAACAATTCATTACTTAATTATACTTGGTTGGTTTTTTTTAAAGTGTAGATTTATTCAAAAGATATAAATTTCAAACAAAGCTTTCTATGCAAAGGAAATGATATAAATGTGAATAATTTATTTTATTTTTCTATACAAAATTTTAAAGCTTTTCAAACTTTTTTGCTGTTGTTGAATTTATTTCAAGAACAGTTAAGTGTCAAGAAAAGAGAGGGGGAAAATACTTACGTCTTTACACAACCAGTTTGGTCCTCTACATTCTGATGAAATACTATAATTTTGAGCTCTATTCATCCAGTTTATTGCTATGGCCTCATCTTCCCCAATCCAATTGACAGCTGTGAAATAGTAGTCACTACAAATAATAGAATAACATGAGGGTCTATTGAAATAATCGTACTTGGAATGCAAAACAATTATTTACATGTAAGTCTCTGTTTTTTATTTTTTTTATTTTTAGACTTGGAAATTGAGTCATGAGAATGTTTTTTTTGTTCTGTTACTTATGTATGACATTATTCAAAATGTTAAATAGATTAATTTCATCATTAGAAAAAAAAAATTATATATTCTGACAGTATGGAACATATCCAAAAACTTTATGAAAAAGTTATTGAATTATTGAAGAAAAAAAAAGACCTATTTAATTTTATGCACCTATGTAATATTATAATATCTAATTTTTTTTTTTGCTAATAACTACTTTAATTTATGTAATATCTATAATTATTTCATTAATATGCAATGAAACACATTTTTATAACTCAACTTGAACGAGTACGTTTTTTCGTTTATACTTCATGAATTAATGAGCAATATATAATTACTCATCTTTAAATTAGTTTATCAATTGTTCGAGTTTTATATTTTAAAATTGTGATAGAAAAACTTATTTCGTCTCCCTGGCTAGATTAAAGGAAAGAACAGGGAAAAAAAGGAAATAAATAACTCTTTGTAGAACACAATACGTTATTTACATATATTAAGTATCGTCTAATTTTTTGCTAAAAAATCACATCATATTTTAGTAAGCAAATTACCAACTGTTTTACTATTTTTATTCTATAGATGATCGGTAGGAATGTAAAAAATATGCAAAATGCTGCGTGCGAGATTTTGTGGAGTTGTCACTTTTAGCAGTACTTTTTGTTTTCCAAAGCTGTTATCATTTTTCCTTTACTACTGAGGGAAGAACATCTACAATAGCAAATACAATGTTAGAAAAGGGCTCATGTTCTCCTAATAATTGTTAGTTTACGACTTGTAAGCTAAAGATATATAATTTCCTGACATTAATTTCAGTTAATTCTCTGCCTCTCATCTATGGTATACATACATAATGTTATTATTTATTATTGATGTCTTCATTTGTATATACATATAATGGAGAATAGCAGCATGTAGCTCAGTAAGACGTCATGACAGCTCAAGCTGCTTCCCTCTCAACATTCATCAAATTGTCAGAGTTACCAGGTTGATTTTCTCTTTCATTTTATTCAACACACCCCATTTGCATATTTTTTACATTCCTAATGATGGGATATGTATCCTCACTTGTTGGCAAAATTTAATTTGAGTTCAACAAATCAACGTTTAGGAAACAAATAAAGGTCTTATATATATCAAACTTTTTTGTTCACTCGAAACGTCAACCTTTTGAAGGGGAATGAAAAAATTGCAATATATACACATAATGGTTATTTATTTATTTTTTTGCCGGAGAAAATCCTTGGATTACGAGAAATACTTAATTTTTTTTTGCTGTAACCTACTTTTTTCCATTTTTAAATATTTCTTTTTCACACATTTTTATACGGCACACCAGACGTAATTGTTACACGAACAAAAAATTTGCACATTAAATATTATATGTTTTGGCAAAAAAAAAAAAAAAAATATAGGTACAATAATTGCTTAATTTGTATATTTTTTAATAAATGTTCTCACTTTGTCAATTTACTGTATTAAAACTTGTTCTTATCAATAATAAGTGATAAAAATATGACACCAAAAAACTAAATAGAACAGCATTTAATAAAATTTATAAGTTACTAGCCAAACCCACTAGCTTCGAATGTCAAAACATAGATAAGTTTTAAAGAGAAAAACTATTTTATACTCCTGGTGTTTCTTTAAAAATGTGCTCAAAATAAAATTTGTGCCCATATATTCATATTTTGGCGCACGGCGTTCTAAAAATAAATAGACTTTTGCATGTATCTATAGTATGGACAACTTTTATTTCATGATATAACCCTCCATTGTTTTCTAATTTGGGCGTAAATTCTTGATTTTCCATACAGAATAGGCTATTTTTTTATGCTTTAAACGCCAAAGCATCTATAAATTATGTTTCTGTAACTTTAGACTATTTTTTTTAAAGATATATTGTTAAGATTAGTTTTTTTTTATAAAAAAAAAAAGAAAAGATTTATTCAATTTAATTTATGTTTACGAGTGGAAAATAGATAAAAATTTTAAAAAATGTCACACATTTTAGGAAGTGCAATTATTATCTTTCAACTGTAATCTTTCAACATGTAATTAAATCCGTTTTATTTCACAATCCATGTTAAAAAAAGGAGGTTCACTATACAGGGGGCTTAAAATATAAATTTGTAAATTTACATTTATGTTTTTTGATCATCAAGCAAAAAAAATATTTACTTCTATACCTTTTTGAACCATACAGGGGGGGGGGGAGCATGTTCCTTTCATATGCATAAACAACAACATTGATTTATTTTTGTTCATTATTACATTTTATGACCTCAAAACCACTCCAATTTTAATTTTATTAAGGTCTACCCTACCGTCAAGAACATTTCAATTGTAAAGTATTCTTAAGTCGTCTATATCTAGAATAATTTAAACCTATGTCTATATACATACATATATACATTTAAATTTGGCTTTTTATTTATATTTATAATCTATGTATGTAATGACTCAACTTTTATTTCAAATGACTTATAAAAAAGTTAACTACCGTAATGACAGCTATTAAAAATTGCATGCCAAATAAAAGTATAAAATTTGAAAATTTTATGCAAACAAACTTTTTAGCATTATGATTGAGTACCTTCAATAGCTTTTATGAATAAATAATTGTGTGTTATCATCAACAAAAAAATCATTTCATGTAATGACTAAAAGTTTTAACTGTATGAATTATTTATGTACTTTTAGGAAATAAATTTGCTATTTATACATGAATAAATACTTTGTACGTCGTATTGACTCTATTTTTTGACAGCAAAACAACAAAAATAATTGTTTTTCAATTTATATTTAGTCAGCTGTAATTTACCGAGCTACAAGAGTAGGTGCCTTTCCTATTGGTATTTGAATCTCCCAATAAAGATTATAACTATTTGAAATGATAGTGCCTATGAAAGTAGGGCGTGAGTGTTTTTCGCTTGCTTATTTACTTGTTTACTCTTATTTTGTTAATATGCACTATCTTGCAGCTATGATGTTTGATTCATTTCCTTGTACCTTATTGGCTACTAGGGTATGACGGTATCAGATTTATTTACTTATTGTTTGCTTTATATAACTCCGTACATTAGGAGAACATTTAGGAGCAATACATTTTTTGTAGTTTGCTCATATCCTACTATGAAACTGCTTGGGTTTGCATATATTTCCAGAATGACCCCATCAAAATACGATGAGCCATGAGATACAAAGTTTATATAAATAGTCACGTCGGCTGACATTGGAGTCATCAGTCTCCAATGCCATTTGTAATATATATATTTTTTTCTTGTACGACATGTTTCTTCTGCCGTATCCGCTCTAATTATTCCCTCTTATTAGGGCTCAACACCTTTCATTTTGTATGGGTATTTTGACTATTGGACTGTTGATAGCTGTAACCCTTTCCTCGTCAGGGATTCTCAGTGAAGAAAGAAGGATGTAGTTAGTTTCCATGCATGTTAGTAGACAATATTCCTCAGAGTTTGTTTTCAGGCTCCATACCACTGCCATCAATGTTGGATACGGATTTGACAGTAATGAGGGTAAGTTTGGCTTACATCCAACTTTATTACACTCCCTATAGGAGCTTAAATAAATACAATCATTGAGCAGTATGAGTACGTCTATCAGCGTACTCGGACTGGGCGTACCCTCAAATACAGTTGTTATTCATTGTTATCAAATATCGTATATCATTCTGTTATACTAATCTGGATCATTTGAAATGGGAGACTGATGACTCCAATGTCAGCCGACAAGTCGTTAATTAAAAAAAATCAAGTTTATACAAAACAAGAATCAAAATATTATTTAAATTAAATATCAAAACAAAACTCATCACTTTTTTTCAATATAATTTTTTAGTTGAAAAAGTATCAAATACTAATTTTAGTATCTAAAAGAGTACGAAAATACAGTAAAGTCCCATAACTCGACGCATATTTGTTTTGAAAGGAAAATAGAGTCGAGAAGCAATGTAGTTTATTTCCAAATCAATACCAATTAAAGTTACATATATGAACAATCTCTATTTTGCTTACAAAAGTCAGATGAATCGAGATGAAGGTGTATTTGAGCTCAGAGGGAAATTTTTGTCAACGTTTTGCGAGGATCCGACTGAATTGGTATCGTGACAACAACACTACTATTTATTAAGTAGGTTCAAGAAAAGTATAAACGATTATCACTTTATTCTTTGGATACAGCATGCATACTCCTTATTTTAATCATTTTATATGCAAAACATGTACACATGTCTTAAAATTGTTTTGCTATAATGCATAAAAATATGTTGCATTTACATGTCTGTAAATAGGTACTTTCTGTGTAAATTATACAATTCCCATTTAAGCAAAAAAGTACATGGGATATAAGACATAAATTACAAAGGATGGTCGTATCTTGCATTTGATATAAGTTTAGTTATATAATAATTTACATACATATATACATTATGAGTATACGTAAAAAAACGATTGTTTCAAATGAATAGTAGATACTTTTTTATGTGCATACACAGATAATAAGGTAAGTGAGTATATTAGGGATGCATCACAAAATGAAATGTTGACGTTCCCTCTGTAATCTCAAGGACACCTTCAAATCAAAACTAAAAGTACAGAGATAAAGACTCGAACTCGAGTTAGACAAATCTAATTCAATGGTGGCTTCAGACTCGACACGGACTCGAAGTGAAAAGACTAGCAATTAGATTTGGACTTGAGTTTCAAGACTCGAGACTTGATTCGGACTCGTAATTACCATGGAAAAAAACTTTGATGTTCAATAACATCCTCATACCTAAATATATCAACAAATGACGTCATCATAAATACATCTCAGTCATCACTTTAAAAGTAGTGATGAAACGAGGGCTGCATAATCTCATTGTATAAGTACAATTTATTTTTTTTAACTCTGGGACGACTATTTAACAAACAAGTTCTTTCACTCAAAACCTAAAGTTTCAAAAAAAAAAAGGACAAATTTGAAAAAACAACAACTTAGAAGTAGTTTTGACATGCACAGGTAGCTTTGGGTCACCTAAGGAGTATTATTACCCTATTAAAATCAATATACGTTCAGCTAATTATCAAAAATTAAAAAAAGTTAACTGATAAAACAGCTGATAGTAGAATTTGTAAATAGATTTTTTCTTTATCTTAAAAAATTTGTCGTATTGTCCGCTAGGGGCACCATATATATTTTTTTTAAATTTACCTCGTTATATCTATATTAAGAAAAGAAAAAATTGAATTCGCCACAGGGATTATCAATAAAAATTTTATTTATCTTGATGTGTCCTACCTAAATATATATATATATATATATAAAAGCGTCATCTTTAACAAATAAAAAGTAATCTTGTAGACAAAAAGATCTTATTAACTATCTGCTGAGTTCCATAACTTTCATTTACAGCTTTGATCTTAATAATCTTAACGGTTCAAACCTTCAACACATATATGAATAAAAAAATACTTTAGTTAAGGCTTAATTAAGAATAAAAAATTTAAACCATTCATTTTTGTGCAAATGTCTGTACCAATAGGTATAAAACGGCATATACTAAAATTTTATTAGACATACTCAACTGGTAAACTCAAGTATTTTAATGAACATTAAGCGAATAGGAGATGAACGGTTCATTAAAATTTTGAACATTTTTGAAGGAGAAATAATAGGGACAACCATGTGATAAATGGACCAATTATCCTTTTTTATTTAACATAATGATTCATGGATCAATACTAATTAATTATTGATCCATTTCAATTCATGATGCAACGATTATTAAAGTTTTGACATTTAGTTATTTCACTAATGACATTAACTATGATTCTCGAAGTCAACCATGAAGACTTTAATTAAAATTGTTAAAAAATACCCCAAAAATGTTACAAAATTTGTTAAAAAATACCCTAAAAATGTTACAAAATTTGTTAAGAACTATAATCTCTTGTATATAAAATCATTTTCAAGTTTTTTTTCTTCAAAGAGTATCCAATTTTGGTTTATTTTCGAAATAAGGCGAATATAAATCAATTTAACATTATTTTTTGATACGGTAAGTACATAAATATAAGCCATTTATTGTCTATGGCGCTATAAAGTACAACTTTTTGTGGTATTTCTCTCTATATATTGTATTATCCTAATATTTTATATACATTTACTCTTAAAATCCCTCCCCACAGCCGCTCAAATACTTTTCAAAGTAATTTACATAATTTTATAATTTAAGTATAAACAATTCCGATGTATTTTTTTTTGTCAACTGTGGAATTTTTACTTCTCTTTCCCTTCCATGAGTGTATTGACCGTTAAGGCTAAATTAGTTGATGTTAAGCTGTGAACAAGTCTCTACAACTATAAATGAAGAATATTGTGGTAGTTGGGAAGAATGGGTTCACTACCCCATAATTTCAGACCTTTTTATTGCTCATTATGGGGAGAGGTTGAGAGATATCTACAATATTTTTTATTTTTTTAATGTATTTCTAGAAAATGCTACTATGATTTACGATTGGTGGTACAAAGTATACGACTGATCCATACATATAATTTACTAAATATTTTACTCACGTATAAAGAAAAGTATTAAGAGGTGGTTTGAGTTCTTCGTATTGAAGATTTTTTAGATCTGTGAGATCCACAACCCATAGAGACACTGATGGATTTGGTGTTCCAGCCTATTCAAAAGAGAATCAATTAATACAATATTTATTACAATTTATGATTGAAGAATTGAAGAGAGAAAAAAGTATGTCAGGATTTTTCCATTCAGAATATGAAAGTTGTATGAATGCATATATGTATACACAAAAAAAAACTATATACAACGTAATGAAAAGCCTTAAAATTTATTGACTGAGCAAATAGACAAGCAATACATTACGATGCAATTCCATAAATCAAAGATATTCAAATAAAAGGAAACATTCAACATTCATATCAATCTAAATGTTAATTTATGACTTTGATTTTTTTCCCTCTTTGTAGATGCATTTTGATAAATATAGGAGTTCTCTATGGACTTTTTACCTTAGGATATCGAAGTTTTTGAGTACTTGGATATGTTTCCCCACTTCCAAATTTTTCAAAAACTACTTCTTGAACATTTGTATCATTAAATGTTGCAAACACGATCTTTTTCCCATTTGGAGAGACCCAAATTGCATTGCCCCGTTTTAAAATGTCTTCTGTAATTTTATAAGAATAATACAATATTAATATACCAACCACTCTGTATAAAATTATTATAAGTTTTAAATCTATGGATCAAAATTTCTCAGAGCAAAGTTTAGTGTATCCCTTAAAAAAATTACCATGAATAACATTGTTAAGCATATTTTTTGCATGAATTTACTCTCTAATTTTTAATTCATCTTAAACTTGAAATAAATACTTACATTGTAAAAATCTTTACATTTTAAGGTTGCACAACTTGTTCAATGTTTAAAAAATTGACAGCTTTTTAAAACAAAAAATTATCTTCCTCCTTTATTTTCATCCAAAATTATCAAGTTATAATGATTTTCATTTAAAATGTGTTTTAGTTGAATAGTTTTGAAAAATTACACTGGTCAACAGTCAAAAGTCCTAAGGGGTGTAAGGATTAAGAAACCAGCTGAAATCCTTCTGCGCGCAACTACTTAAGTAGTTCTACCGTGAGTCTTAGATTTCTTGCAAATTTTAGCTCGAAATTGAATTAAAATTTACACACATAGATAGACGATTTCTTCTTAATTAAGAACTTTTATCAGGCGCTTGACATCTCGTTTGAAAGCTGTGGGTCTCAGCTTTTGAATGGACTCTATATTAATCCATTTTATGTTATATTCAAGGAGTTATTCAAATACAAATGTTTTGGCTGAGCTTTGAACCTACTTCGCCGCCTATACCCTCAGGAGTGCCTTTAGGTCAAAACAAATTCTGAAATTGGAATTTGTATTAAATGCACTTGTGAATCATTATTTTTTAATGTACAAAATAAGTGTCCTTCTAGGCTTAAATTGAAGTTGAAGTTGGAAAATTTATGTGGTCCAATTTCTCGAAAACCGTCGAACTCACGAAAAAAAAAAAAAACAGTTACAGATTTGAAGTGAGCGTGCAAAACTAAATAGCTTTCATTATACACCTCAAATTCGTTGACCTGTGTTATTATTACCAATTTTTCCAACAAAAATCTTTTTAGTGACATAATAAAGGAAGGATCAATAAAGGAGGAAAAATAAATTGCCATGTTTATTTCTTCTTATATCTTTCATTGGCTGTTACAATAAAACATGATACAATTTCTTTAAAACGTTTTTGACCGATTTCATTTAAGACTTGTCATGTGGCTTTATGTCTCATCAAAAATTCCCATGTTATAAATATCATGATTTAATGTGTACCTTCTTATTGAGTATTTTACACTACTACCGATAATTTTTGCATTTTATTTAAAGAGTCTGCTGTATAATTTTGTCTGGTACTCTAGAATAAAAGCCCTTGATCGTTTTTGATTATGGAGAATGGTGAATACTGACTTACCGTGTATTTGAATATGATAGAGACAAACATTAGTACTAATTTATTATTTAGTGGGTAAATCACATTTGACAGCTTTAGCTTTAAGGTTACATGGAGAAGGGTTCATTCTGCTACTCTATCAGGAATATCAAATATTCAACGGGTTTCAGGGATATTTATTAATGTAGTCAAGAGCAAAGAAGATAAAATAATGTCTTTTCTTTTAAAAATTTGTCAGCTTTGTAGTCTTTTAATCAACACATGTACAGGGTGAATGCGGTATTGTGTCGCAATCTTATATTTGTGGTAACCCTGTTTCTAGGCGTCGGATCGAGCAACAGCTGACGCCATTTTTCCGTTGAATCTTCTTCTATAACGTTTCTTAAGAAAGATTCTCGTCAAGATGAATGCCGAAGAGCAAGAATCAAAAAGAGGGGCCATTGTGTGCGGCATCCGCGCCGGCCAGACGAATTGCGACCAAAATCAGGACCAAAAGGTTAACAGAAAGAACAACAGGTGGATCTGCAATGACCCTCAGGATGTCCCTATTGTCATGAAGACAAAATTTCCGGCCACCGTAATGGTCTTTGGCGTTGTGAGCAACGAGGGTCACGTCATGCCTCCTCACGTCTTTGAGGCCGGCCTCAAGGTCAACACCGGGGTGTACCTGGACGTGCTACGCACTCTTGTCAAGCCGTGGATTTTATTCTTTGAATCTTCAAAAAGGAAGTCAATAAAGATATCCTGAAAGTTTCATCCAAATCGATTCATTATTTTTCGAGCTACAGTTATTTAAAGCGACACAATACCGCATTCACCCTGTATTTCTTAAATAGACTTGCATTGACTGTATATATAAAGGAATATCTACTAAGTAATTAAACGCTCAAAAAATATTTTGCTTTTACCCTTTAGCTTAATATGTAATCTGTAGCGTTCCGTGTGTATTTTGAATTAAACGTTTTCTACTCAGAATATATATAATAATTTTAATCTCAAACGGGAACCACAATACAAAAAAAAATAAGGACTTTTATAAGATAAGCAATGCTTTTAGAAGGTTAGCTCCTACAATATACATACAGCTCCGTTCATAATAAGTTTAATTATTATTATTCACTAAAAAATAATTCGAGAATTAATTATCTCTTAATTGAATATAAAGTCCTAACAACTTAAAGGTAATTACATATTATTTCTTCATTAGTTATAATTATATTATAGTTAATCATATATATATATATTCAATTACATTTTCGTGAAAAAATAGTGTTCTAATATACATATAACAATACTTGGAACAATATGTACAATTGGTTTCAGGGATATACTCGATTACTTAAGACACAAAGTGTGTATATCCGTGTAACAAAAGTAACTTTTAACTGTTTTCCATGTAAGATAGGAATTGTATTAAAAGAACTGTAAATGAATAACTGTTTTGTAATAAAACAAATTTGGACGGACCAAATTTGGATTCTAAATGTGGTATTACTATATATATATATATATACATTTAAGGAGTCTAATAGATTGATGAATAAAGACTATCAAGAAATACAATGTTTTAAATAAAATCAATTCATTCTGTATTCATTATGTTCATTTTAGGCTTTGTTTACATTTTATGTTCAGCAACATACATAATGATACAAAAATTATTTATAATAAGGAACTATAGCCAATTTTAATTGTAAGCAGCACATTGACTTCTGTAAAAATGTTGCTTTCAATACAAAGTGTATCTAAAGTTTGATTAAAATCATTTGTCATTGTTCACATAGATATTTGCATTATTAATTTTTAGACATACTTCGTTCATGAGTTATTATACCTTGTTTTTGGTAATTAAATTTACTGTAAGATATTTCTATTGATAGTACGGGGAAGAAGTTTTTTTGTAGGAATATGTTTTTGTAAGCAAATTTGTGGATTTGATGAAATTTAGATGCAAATATTTTTGGAATATTTGTGTGTTAACTTTAAAACTTGCTCTTATCCAGCGAATTTATAGTAACCCTTCGATACTCTCCCTGGTTAAATTTTATCCACTAAATCATAAAATAGCTTTTAATTGCTCTTGGTTTCGAAATTTTTGCCTTTTTTTTTTCAGGTAATCTCATATCTCCCATTCCCTTGCTGTATGTAAAAAAAGGTGTAGTTGGTGTCATTGTTCATTAAATTATTTAATTCTTTAAAAAAAATTCTGTTTTTCCTTTCGAGGTTAGGTAACAAAAATATATATTAAGTCACGCATTGTATTATAACCATAGATGGTTGTATGATATTTTGTGCTAATTTTCTCTTAATTATGTTTATGTAAATCATATTACAGTTAATGGCACGGAGTTAACGCAACTATCTCAGATACAATGTAATTTTTTATTGGAGCAAAATTTTCCTCAAAAATTCAAAATTTAACGACATTTTGTGAAATGAATTAATAGTACAGAATTGAATTAAAAATTCAAATCTATAGATTATACAAGAATCTAATGAGATAAAGATAATAATTGAAAGTGTTTGAATGAAAATATAAATTTCTCAAGTTATACACAAAGTAGTTATGTTCACTATTATGAAAAATATTCACAATTATGTATTATATTTATTAAAACATGTATTTTTAAAGAAAAGTAGTGACAATGTGATACAAAATGGATATTAGTAGCCGAGTAAAACTTACTCAGGGGTAGAATTCATTAAAAATTTGAAAAGACCAGTAACAAAGAGTTAATATTCAACTTATGCAACGTCGTTTATGGATTTAAAAAAATGTATCAAAGAAAAAGTAGATTTTTTTATGATACAAATAATGTATTAATAATTGTACTTTATGTATTTTTTAAATTGATTCTCAAAAGAATTCATAACATGTTACATAATAATGTATACCTTCATAAATCCAATCAGGAATCCCATGAATAACAACTTCAGGTATAACAGTATCCATTGGACTTATGGGGTAAACCTTTTTTTTTGATTGTGAAACATCTGGTACGTAGTATATGTTATAGTTCTCTATGAAAATGATACCAGCTGGGGAGTTTG
Organism: Lepeophtheirus nordmannii; assembly: GCA_963680855.1. Lineage (NCBI taxonomy): Eukaryota > Metazoa > Arthropoda > Copepoda > Siphonostomatoida > Caligidae > Lepeophtheirus > Lepeophtheirus nordmannii. The sequence continues at coordinate 16,633,279 of OY804525.1, read as the reverse complement.
GAAGCCACATTGCGAATGAAAGAGAGCTGGACGATGAAAGCAACGGAAGAGACTGCGAGGAAGCGTAATTGGAAGATTCCACATTCCACATTGACCTATGTATGTACGGGGTAAAATAAATAAATAATGTAAGTCACATACAAGTTAAAATGAAATTATGGGACCAGTCAGCAAAAAAGTAAATTAAATCTTCAACTAAAAATTATCTTAAACTGTTTTTGTAGAGTCACAAATTTAAAACAATATCTACAATTTCTATAGAAAAGGTAACATCAAAGACAAATAAAGTCACATAACTCAAATTCTCCAGATCTGTAATATTATCTAAAATTCGGGATTATCTCACAAGCCATCCCATAAACTTGAATATAGAGTCAATAGTTGGCCAAAATGATATGTAAAGTAAATATTGAGAGATTTAAATCTATATATGAAGTGAAAAGTAAAAAAATACATATAGGGAATTTATGCTTATTTTGAAGATTGCTTTTGTGTTGACACATCACACAGAAATTTTTTTTGTTGCTTAAAAGTAGACATACTAATGTAAAAGGGATGTTCATTAAGTTTTATAAAAATTTAATGCGTTGAAGTATAAAATATTAATATTTTTTTTTTTTTTCCGAGGAGTTTATTTTACTTTTTACAAGACTTAATAAAATAACTTCATTAGGTACATGCTGTAGTTTTTTATGGGTGTAAATGTGTGTAAGGACAAAATACATATAAGAGTAAAATAGATATAAATTAACACTTGCTTTGATAGTTTTCTTACCCCGTTTCAATATTGTAGACTGTGTAGAAAGCGAAGACTGAATATCGATATCGCTGTAAAAATAATTGTAATGAAATTATGAGAAAAATATAATTCATATTTAATATTTATTAGTAGTGTGTAAAAGGAATTACATTCAAGTTGTAATGAGGTGCTTTTTTTCTTTCTGTAACACCTTTAAACTGTAATCAATAATTAACATTGTGAATATTAATGTTGAAAGTCTTACAGTATTCACCACCCTTCAAAATAGTTGACTAATGGGCCAATATAAAAAAAGATCCAGGATTAGTTGCAAGTGGTATTTTGAAATATGTTATTCGAGATGTGAAAAAAGTGTGTATTCAGGTTTGTAGAAAAAAAATCAGGGCTGAGACAATGTTATCCAAAATATGACAACTCTAAGTAAGGACTTCTAGAGAAAAGGATTGGAAGCAAAATTAAGTCAGCTATAAACTACAGGCTGAAACTTAACTCATTTGTTTTTTTATATCATATTTTGCTGAATGTTGTAATAGGATCAAATATTATCTTAACATTCAATAATCAATCTTGAATATTTTATAGTTAGTTCTTAAAAACCATTTTTAACTTTGATTGATACAGTGAATGTATGTTATTAATTTTTTTTGAACATATACTTTTCATCAGTTTATCTTATAAAAATGAAGAGTTAAAGATAGAGTGGAAATAGGCTTGATATGTATAATTTTTCATAAGACTAAAGAGGACATCGTTGAGCAATAAAATCAAAAAGTAACAAGTGGGTTAAGGACTTATAAAATTTGTAAAGTCTCTTACGGATCGTAACTTTGTAGATCCTTCTTGGATAGATGATTTTTAAAAATCTTTATTGAATTTGTTTCGATGTGGTAGCAACAATTCATATATGTGCATACATACAAGTATAAACTTGTTGTTCAATTCTAAATGAGCAAAGAAACTCATGTTTTATTTCTAGATATTACATACAGCTTTAACCTGAGAATTTTTGATTTATGCCGTTCTCTGGTTTTGAACTGCAAAACTTACAGGAAGGATTTGAAGCACTGATGAAGTTGTTGAATCGACATAACTCTCGTGTCGTCTCATTCTCTAATTATAATTTTTATTTTTCTCGCAATCACAGGATTTGAGTAATCATAAAATAGAGCTGAATTTCATGTCATTTCTTTTTTTTAAAAAGTGTGGATTCTTGGAATTAACTTCTATTGTTGTTAACTTCATCTTTGTAATAAATATATCATATCAAGAAACACTTTAATTATCACTTACTATGTAACTTTAATGACTTCTCAAATATTAATGAGCAATTGAATTGAAGTAATTTTCAGCCTGCATCAGTCCGATGACTCAATTTTGCTTCTAGTCCTTTTTTTCAAGCAGTCGTTGCCGTAAGATTTATTATATCGCCTGATGGCGTTTGAATCTTCATAGTAGGGAGAAATACATACAACTAAAAAATACATATTTGAAGCATATTGCCAAATGGTAGGTTTTTTGAATTATCGTCTCTGGACGGGAGTCTCATTGTTTACACATCTTTATTGATGAGTTGAGGGGTAAAAAAAGAAAGAAGAGATTCTCAGCGAATAGCAATTACTCCAATTTATTGTTAGTTGGTAACATTTAGAGTTGTTTTGTATACTTTGAAGACAAAAGCACTGCTCATATTTGTTTTTACATTACACTACCTATTAACTTCTGTATTTTAGTTTATCATGGTTACCATATTGTCTTGATACTCTAGAGTACTTTACTGAAATTTATTGAAAATGATACTATATGGAGAGCACATTAAAATTTGGAGCGTTATTCAAAGAACGATGACAAATGCAGGATGTTATACTGATTCAATTATTGTTTTTTGTTAAGGACAGATACGGTTGATATACCTGCCTTGTAGTCGGCTAAGTGGCCCTGCCTAAAGCTCTCTTTCATTGTTCTTACCGTCTTTCAACATTTCAGTGAATATTTGTAGCTTTTTTCATTTACATATGTATTTATTTTAAATATTTAGTGCATAATTTGCTTTAAGGCTCTACAGTTTCATTTAATTTCTTTTAGAAAGTCACATAGTAGTTTTTTGTTTTCTTTAATGGAGAAATGAGTATCTAATTTGATTACTATGCTTTCTCTTATGGCATCATAACGTATATAGATTACCATATAATATGGATGTACGTATATCTACAAGATATTCAAATTTGTATCGAGTTTTGTAATTTTCTAAGGAATTTACAAAAAACCTTCTCTAGTAATTATTTTACATGCAACTACAGACAATGTGAGGTTTGATACCCAACATTTGAATAGATTGTAGTGTTGCATCAGTTCCGAAATTATTGAGTCAGTTTGATCCATCCCCCCCCCAAAAAAGTAAAGAATCAACCTTTTGGACCCTCGATTCTAAGGACTAACAATTTACTAATTTGCTAAATTACATCGAAAGTTGAATCAATTAAGATTGATTATTTTATTTTTGATAGGTTGCTATGATTTACTAAATCAATGTCAATTTTAGATAGGACACTGCAGCAAGTGTAAGGATACTTCATTCATTAGATAAAAGTGCGTTCACATATTAATTGATGGAGGTAAAAATATAACATGGACATCAATTATTATAAGTAAAGAAAGAAACGGGAAAAAAAAATATTTTTATTTGTTTATAATATTTGACGGACGTCCTTTGTTTGTACTTGTGTCAGTCGATATATGAGCCCGCCTCAAGAAAGTTAAAAATTGTAAATTCCACCATCTATTGAAAAATAATTGAGGTTCACCAAAACTTTCTTTTTTTATTTTGATAATCATTTGCTTGAATAAAAATATCTTCCATATCTTTATTTTGAATGAGTTCTATTTTTATTTTTTTTTTGTAAACGGCACTCTTCAAAAACTTTCATTGAGAGTAACCCACAAAATAAAGATGAGGTATATAATAGTGCTCTGGCCATGATCAATCACTCAAAACACAGACATTGAGGGATGGAAACCGAGAGAAAAACATTGAATTTGAATTTGAGAAAGAAAATATTTTGATTTATTTGTTTTGGTTTTGATCATGACAATATATTCAACAGTTTACATATAACAGGTGGTTGGAAGCTTTTTAATGTGTTTAGGCCAAATTTTCTACAAAAATAAATTTGCAGGCATATCATCAATTTGAATTCGTATATTAGTATAATTACTGCATAATTTAAAAAAATGTTATTATCTTATGAAAAATGTTTGTTACTTTTTATAAATGAACATAATTTTATTACCAAAAATTATGAGATAATGCAAAAAAAACAAATTCATTCCACTGCAAAAAAAAAAAAAAAAATTCAGCTTACTTGTTGGCTTTGTTCAATGAGAAGGGTAAAACTGCTTCTTAATTTTAGACATCTGTAACATTGATGTTTTCTGATGAAACTGATATTTGCAGTTGATTACAAGTATTTTTGTCGGGTTCTTTACGAGATGATTTTTAGTATTATTTAATTTTTTTAAAAACAACAATCAAAGAAGCTGCTCACATTGATAAGTTATCGCAAACTGGGAAACTATTTTCAATGCTTTTCTTATTCAAAGCAGATCATTTGTTCTCGATTAATGGATTAGTAAAACTCCTGTATGAACATATTTATGTATTTTGCTCTCATATATTACTTTAAATTTGATTTTAAGCTGATTTTATAGATATTTTCATTCGAAAGATGAGCCTTCTATCGATTTTGAAATATGTTGATTTATGTCGTTTTAATTTAAGTTATAGTATTTTTTTTTTAATTGAACATTGGTGACGCAGGACCGACTAATGAATCTTACCGGCCAAATTTGGCCAGCTTTTTTTATCTCTGGTCAAGACCATTGGCAGAGTTGGAAGGGGTAGATGTCCTTCATGGTTTACAACATTTATGGAGCAGTATCCTTGAATCTCCTCCTATCTGCGCTCTCGGTCTAATCTCAGACAAGAACAAATGAACCGATGAGTTGACAAATTGTGCTCCATTCTTCAAAACAACCAGTAAGCAGAAGGAACAATATCCAGATAATACAACGAGTAAGTTAAAATATCCCATTGGAGGGTTTCCAAATATTTTTTTACGACCCCCCCCCACCCAGATTTTTTTTTTTCCAGCAGCAAGGTCTTTATTTGATAAAATAATACATACAAATTTAAATGATGTATATGTATAGAAAAGGAACATATGGTGAAGATGTAAATATTGTAAATTATGGGTTACTACTGATATTGAATCTGATAAACTTTTTTTTCCAAAATAAAAAGATTAGATTCTTATTGAATATACCTTCGGAAGTCCTTCAGATATACCAAAATACATATCCATTTGAATAGAAATCTACTCCTGAATAATAATTTTTATACATATATTTACATACATAGTACCAAAGGAAATGTATCCCTAATCTAAGTATGTATAACGATAAATCCTAATAAAAATATATATAACTAATCTTAAAAGCCCTATAGTCGTCTGATATTTATGGAAAGATGCTGCAGGGATATTTGGACTATGTCTAGGGGTTTTGTAGAGTAGAAAGAGAAAATGTAAACATATTTTATTGTTGATTTAAAACCATTTGTTAACATCATTCGTCTGTTTTACTATGATTTTGGAGGGCTTATTGGCGAGGATGAAATAAATAGAGAGGCCAAAAAAAACAAAAAAACCCTAGATCAGGAGTGTCAAACATACGGCCCGCAGGCCAGAACCGGTCCACAAGGAGGTTCAATCAGGCCAGCAGGATAATTTGAAAGTAGCAAAAATACATAAAAGACATGGATTAAATTTTCTAATTAAATGTAATTCATGAATTATCCGCTTGGGGCACACTGTTTTGCACTATCTGTTGGTGTTTAAGACCTGTTTATACCCGCTTCTCTACTTGTCTGCTACACCCTCATTAGTAAAAATGGCGTTATCAAAAAAGAGAAAAGTGGATAGAAAGTGTAGAATTTTCCAAGAAAAATGGACCACGTCGTATTTATTTATCGAAACCTCTGTGCTTGGTGTGTTTGCAACGTGTTTCAGTATGTAAAGAATATAATATTCGGCGCCACTACGAAACTACGATACCAAGTTTCAGGAACAAAAGTAAGTCCAGACTAGACTAACGTTTTTAAAATGCAGTCTTGCATTTTGTATCTGTAGATACTGTTTCCATTAAAAGAATACAAAATTTGTTGTTTAAAAAAATGTGCAATGTAATGTTAGTCTTTCTTTTTTAGTCTCATTGTTCATTATTATAATTTTTGATACCATTTACTCAAAGTTTGTGCAATTTTAGAAAATGTTTTGTAAAAGTGTTGTTCAATAAATTTTTGGTTAAATTTAACAATGTCCTTGTTCTTCTTTATATCAAAACAAAGGGAAGACATAATACTTTGGTTATTTATAGTTAAGTATGCTATAATTTTAATAGTTCAGCCCACGACGTCTACCTAGGGGCTGTATGTGGCCCACGATGTGAAATGAGTTTGACACTCCTGTCCTAGATGGTTGAAAAAAATGATCCTAGAACCAATTTTAAAATATTACGAAATGCTAAGGAGTTGTAAGTCTTGAAAAAAAAAAAAAATTCATACCTGATATTATGGCATAAAAAATATGTCATATCAGCTGATTAATCTTAATAAAGGAAAGGAACAAAGGAGTTATTTTATCACAAAGAGGGTTTTATTTAATCTATTAAATTATATCGCGACAACTACCAAGTGAGGAGTTATTACCCACAAAATAAGTACTTTATGACATTTTTACATTACAAAGAATATAATTTATGCATTTTTTTACTCACTGATAATGTCACTACATATTAACGATATAATCAAAAAAGAATAACGAGAGTTTTACAAAAATGAAATATTAAATGTAATTTAAATTAAATATTTCTTTTGTATACATATTCTCTAAAAAAATATATCAAGATCGGTAGGTGTCTAAAAGGCGTGATGAGTGATGTATTAAACATTCCAACTCACAATTTTAATCGAATTATTCACATTTTATAAATATTCGCATATATCTTAGACAAAACTTGCAATATTCAAATCTCTATTTGTAACTGCAATTTGAAAATGTGAACATCTTTTAATTTTCAATCTGAATTCACACTGAGCTTACACGAGAGATAGTACAAAGGGATGTGGATCAGGTTGTCCCATTTTCGAGTCAATCCGTTATTTCATCAACATCAAAGGATTTTCTGCTGCATATTGATGAAAAAAATAAGAACTGGAGAGTTTTAGTCTTCAAAGGCCATTTTTGTGATCTCTCAAGTCATTCAAAGTTTGAGAAATTGTCTTTTTTTAACGAAAATTAGCTGTTTTCAAAGGGCTTGAGAGGTCTAAAATTTAAAGCAATTAGGTCCAAAAAAATTCTGAGCCTACTTTGAGATCCAATGCAAATTTTGACTTGAAATTTATACACAGTGTAGATATAAAAAATTTAAATAAATAACTATTAAAAGAAACTGTGTTGGAGTAACACATAGAGTAGTTTTTAAGAAAAACTGTAAAAACCTACTTTATCTCTTCATGAGAGCTATAAAAGGTTGCCATTTGTCAGCTTGCACTTTTGAAAATAGCTAATTTTCTTTTTAAAAAAAAAAGACTGTTTCTCAAACTTTAAATGGATTGAGAGATAATAAAAATGGCATTTGAAGGCTGAGACTCTTCAACTCTTATGTTTATCAATAGGTAAGAGAAAATCCTTTAGTGCATACACAAAAACGGATTAACCCAAAATGGGACAGCTTAATGAGGATGTGGTGACTCTCATCTACCAAAGACCCTCTGGGCCTAGACCCTTTGACCAATGATGTAGTGATTGCTCTCATCCATGAATAATCTGCATTTCTAACCCTTAAAACACAAAATGATTTAATACATACTTAAAATTATTAATGTCCAATGGCCACTTAGCATGTCTCATGAGCAAGATTTAATCAATAGTTCTAATAGAAGTTGTTTCTTCTATCAAATATTCTGTACTCATTATCTTTGTGAATTAAGTAGATGAATTACAGAATAACAAAAAAAAACTTGTCAAATAATCTTTTTTTTTTTTTTCAAAATGGGTCTAATTGACTCACTAGTAGTTTAAGGGATTTTTACTCGTTATATTATGATTCCAAAATACAACGGTTCAACTTGACCCATTGGCACAATAAGTATGAAGCCCATAGTAATTTAATTTTCAAAATTTAGCTTCGAATCTAGCAAATAAAAAAGTATTAGTGGATTTAATAGCACTTAGATACACCTACAAAGTCAACAAATTTTGAGGATCTGTGAAGTATTATACAGTGAAATTTGGTTAAAAATTAAATTGTGCCGAATATACCCACTACTAGGTATTTTAAAGATTAAATAGATATTCAATATATATTACTAGCTTATATATCCCCAACACCTAAGTTGCTTCGTTTGTCATGTCCACTTTCGACATGAATATGTTAGGTTCATAACAAATGTAAAAAAACCCATTTTATCCTTCTTAGGAAATACAGAAATTGAAAAAATTTAAGTTTTTTGACTATTCAATAAATGGACATTGACAAATACAAAACATAACTCGTGACGCTACAATTTTAATAAAGGAATTTCATGCATAAAATTTAAAAAAGTTTAAATACATATACAATTATTCAAGTATATAAACTATAGAATATATTCATTATTATACTATATATTTAAATTAAATAGTTATTGAGGCTAAATATTTTATATATAATATGTAGTTTGATGTATTTATAAAGATTCGAGAAAAAAAAGAAATAATTTTTAAAAGTTTTTTTTTGTATGAAAATATATATTAAATTAATTAAAATTTTTATTCAAAAACTTACTTTTATCAGTTATTTTATAATTAAATATATTATATCTTTAAATTTAAAGAAACAAAAAAGGCTTAGATATTAGTAGCATTTGTCTTCAATACATATATATTAAATAAACTAAATATTCTTATTCTTTTTATTAAATAAGAAAAAAAGTTATTTTTTCTACAAGTCTTAATCAACTTAACTTTTATTTTATATCTATTATACTATATTATCTATTTATGAATATATTAGCAGAAAGTTTACGTTCAATAACAAGTTAGTACAAAATTTAAAACTTTATAAATATTTGCTTTATTCTTTATTCTTGCTGATTATGAGACTACATATAATGATGGTTTTTGTCAATTTTTGTTTGTTTTTATACTTGTCTAATTGTGTAAGAAAATTTTTGAGAATGAAAATACCCAAAAAGTCACATAGAATATCTATCTGGAAACAGTTGAACTGAAATTAGCATCGAAATTTTTTAATTTAATACCCATTTGTGCGAAAAGAAATAGGAAATAAGTATAAAACTTTTTCAATCAAACATTGGGGAAAAGGTGTTTTGTGAAATGAAACACTTTTTTTTGTTAGAGTATTGTATTTATAGTATTGTGGAATGGTTTCAATAGTCTTGTTGCAATTCATATTAAAATTTTATGCTTCAAATTATTAAAATTTATCAAAAAAAGTATATAAAAAACATTTTATTAAGTCAGTAGGAAAGAGACATTTGAAACACGAGAATGAATTAACATTCAACAATCCCTTCTTTATGTATAATATAAAATTTAAAAAGATGAAGAAATATTAGTAAAAAAAGTCATTCCTATAAAAACCTAACATCTACACACCAAAAAAACTTTGTGGATTCACAGTGACAAATTAGTCTAAAATAATTTAAATCAAAAAATACTTCAATAGTAAATTATTTTTTATGTTAGAAGTTATATTTAGATAAACGTTTACCAGCTAGAGAGTATTTTAATCTACAGCTTTTAGTGATGATACTCCAGCTTGTTATATAATTAAGATTTCTAACCATTGGCTATAGATTGAAACATTCACACTCAAATGTAGTACTTATAATAATAAGCACCTGTCTATCAGTTTGACATTGAGTAAAAAGTTGATCATTTGTTTATTTTAAAAATTTACAATTCAATCCATTTTACAGCGTTGAAGAAAGAGGGATTAAAATTTGTCAGCTGTCCCTGATCTCTTCTCAAAACTCAAATATTGTTTTTCCAATATCGTCCGTGTAGGTCAAAACCAGACATTGTAACTACAACTGTGGTAAAAATTGAGTCGATGCACTAAACCTAAAGATGCACTTATGTATTTTTGTTTTTTAAGCTTGCTTGAAGATCAAAGAATCAAAATCTTGTAACATCATAAAGCAGTGTAAGAGCAAAAATCCTTATTTTACCATAAATATAAAAATATTTATTTTTCAAGTCAAAAGTATGGGCTGTACAAGAACTGTACAATGGGCTATACTCCAAGAAATAATTTCAATTTTATCATTGAAATTTCACAAAAACTTTAAAAGAATGTCACGACTAAAAAATTATTTTGTATACATGGATACCAAACTTAGTTCCAATGCTGACATATTGGACTCACAGAAAAATACCATTATAGTAAAAATTTTGACGATTTTTAAAATTACTTCCTTATAATAAATTAAATGTAACTTTGTAGTCTTTAGTAATGCTATTACTTAAATCTAATTACTTTGCACTTTTAAACTATAATTTAATACAAATTCTATATTATGAAATAGTTATTTTGAAAGCTATCATTCATATTTCATAAATAGGCATATTATTATACTTAAAAATAGCACTCTTATATTGTTAAATATTTTTCTTATTTTTACAATACAATTGATGATTGAAATTAATAGATTCTACTCAATTATATGCAAACAAAAGAAAAACAAAACCAGAGTCATTGTTTATTGAGTAGTTTAGACAAATTGAAAATGTTACAAAAATGTGATAAAAGTAATAAAAACAAAACCAGAGTCAATGTTTATAGAGTAGCTTAGACAAATTGAAAATGTTATAAAAATATGATAAAAGTTATAAAAACAAAAATATCTATTAGAAAATTAAAACCATTTATGCATAAAAGTCAAATCAAATAATAATCTCCATTATTGCTCGATAGGTAAGAAATAGAACTTACTAGAGCTACAGTTCTAGTAAAAAAAATTATTTTTATTTTTTTGGTAGGGGAGAGGGGGATGGAAGATGAATAACACCTCAATCAAACACTAAAAGCAAAAATATCGTGAGGTTAAATGCTTCAATCATAATTAGGAATTGAACTTTTTTGAAGATAAAATTTACCATTTCTATTATAAAAAAGGAAAAAAAATGTAATAATTTTGTCCATTTTTAAAATGATCTCTGTTAATCGATGTGGTGAAAGAAACATCCTCTAAGAGAAGAATAAAATACAATATGGGGATTTTGTTATAGACTCAACAAAGTGTAGCCAACATTTATCACACTCTAAACATAAATCGTACTTTTTCTACACTAATGCTATTTTAAACGCAAAAGATATTCTCTCCCTAGGGCAGTAATATATTTTCTCACCCCAAAAGTAGTTCTCAGTAGTATCATTTCTTCAATATAGAGAGCTGTAATTCCAAAGATGTCTCGGTATATATATATTTATAAAAGACAAATTGGCTCTGAAGTGTAAAACACACAATTAAAAGCACATTTTGGCTCATATATTTTTTTGTAGAATCGACCATAATATCAAAAATTCACGCACAAAAAGTGTCACACAAACGGAAAATCGGATTTAATCATTTTAATTTAGGGTCACTGAGGATTTCAAAAATGTAATCGTATGGTTGTCTATAGTGAATGTTAGGAGGAGATGTGTGTGAAAATTTTATAAATAATAAGATATGATTTGTAGACAGCTACTACATGTTCTCCCCTCGATAATTAAAGAGTAATGATAGCATTTTTGGAAAATACTAAATTTGCTTAGAATTTACAGCTCTATATACTATCTATTTCCTTCTCCTTGCACTCAACAAAAGTCACATCCCGAGTTATACATAAGTAGAATATCCAAAAAATAAAGATCCCCGCTCTGCGTAAATGAAATTGCTCTTTTAATTATATCAAAAACAATATGGTAAACATGAGAAATAGCATGTCTGCAGATGAATTCTTTATTTTTCATAAAAACAGAAAGCTATAAGAAGTACTACATATGTGTGTCTACAATAAATATAAATATATTTAAGATTACCGATTGGATAAATCCCTCTTACTAGACGACTATATCTATACGCATAAGTTGCCGAAAATAAGTATTATTGGAGGCAATGGGTAGCATGTTTGTTTTGAATAAATTCAAATAGCGTGCATATTAGAAACCAACAACCATTTGCTAGCCGGAATTCTCCTTTTTTTTCCCCCTTCAACTACAGTCAAAAGAATTCTGTGAAAATACGTATATAACAATCTTCATTTGTTCCTTATAAATTAAGAGCATTTTGTGTATTATTATACCTATCACAAAATGTACATTCATAAATCGATTACAATATACAATATATGTATAAAAGGATTACTAGATTCAACAAAAAAAGTAGACTATAAAAATACGTCAATTCTACTATATGGTGTGAAAAATCTACATGTAACATAGTATATTTATTCATTCTTTCTTTCAACTATGAAAAAGAAAAAGTTGTCAGGTTCCTGTCAAATGAGCACACTGTTTTCTTTGTTAAATGGCCTTTATGCTGTATATACATACGTATATGTATTTAGATATATGGATACAAATAAATCTTTCAACTCCTGAACATTGGATTTTGCGATAGGGAATAAAGAAAGTTGTTTTATTATAAAAAATAATAAATATTCTTGTCAAAATTTACATGGTTCTTAATAAAGGTAATCCTGATTTAGCTCCATTTATTATTGTTATTTTTTTAAATAAATATGTACATATATACACTAACAAGTAATCTTTAATTTTTGTACATGCATGCATGAGATTGCTCATGCTTTTTTGAGGTTGTTATTATTATTTTTTCTGCTAAAGGGTATCAAATAAACAGTACGTTTTAAATTTTAGATCCTTCATACCTATTTTGATATTGTTATAACACTTTAAAGATTCAAAAATTAGCATCTTTGGGTCAAAATTGTCCATTTTCAGACAATATTACGACCCTAGTTTGATAGCCATCGACTAAATGTTATAAAATATAATTCATAATAGTAGTTTTTTTGGTTTTTTTTGTTAATGAAATGTTTTTGACTACTTTTCTGTTGCAAATAACTAATTGAATGGTATTCTGAGGTACGCCTCTAAAATTAAAAGATTCATATCTCGTTCATAATTATGAATAAACCATAATAAAATGATAGCATCAATTAATTAATAGTTATAAATAATTTACTTTTAAATAAAACTTTATTAAATGTACAAAATTACAATTTGCATTCAATATCTAAACTTATATACAAAAAAAAAATTATGAATTAAGGCCCGTTTGTACATCTATCTGTGTCGTGTTGTATTTTTATAAAACTAAGAACTTTTTATTTTTTTTTATATCTACAAAATCATTTATGTCTTCCTTTCAAAAATAAAAAGGTATGTGAAGACTAAAGTTACTTGTTTGTATATTAAAACTATAAAACTATCAAAATATGGAGATTTAACAAACTTGTTTGTGACTAACATGTTTCCAAATTTTCCTTTTCTTGGTATGAATTTTCTAAAAACATACTGAATTAGTTCTTAGTCATTAAAGTAATTTGTATTCAATTCACAGAGCTCGAAGAGCCGTTAACTAAGAGACTGATGTATTTTCAAGTATTATCTCATTTAGTAACTTATCTCTCAACTTTTCTTCTAAGAAGAAGGGAAAAGAGGTCCAAAATCAGTTGCTAGTGAGTAAACTACGTCATTTGTTCCAACTGCTGGACTATTTTTTGTTTCATAGTGACTATTTTCACAGCTTAGTATAATTTAATTAGAGCTCAATAAATCCACGTTCAAAAAAACTAATAAAACAACAGCTGATAAATAAGTGCTTAGTTATTCATTATGAATGTAATAGGAATATGATATCTTCGTGATCTATCCACAAAAGTCATTTTTTATTTGTTGTTTTGAAGTTAATTGCATCTCAAACTGAGCTCATCCTTTAAATCTATATCTCAATAAACAATTTCAAAATTGTTACAAAATGGAAAGTTTTGGAAAATATTGCACTAGTGTACATATTATTAGATTGACTCTATTCAATAATGTCTAATTAAGAAAGTATAACTTAAAAATAAAGTTCAGCTCAGTTGACCAAAATTAATAGCTTTTTAATTGAATTGAACATGTAAAAGTGTCATTTTTTATTTATTACTTTTTTGAAATGTCATTAACAATTATATTTTACATCTATGGCCACTTAATGTATGTTAATATTTAATATTATAAATATATATTGCTTATTATTCTAAGTTTTTGTTTTTTTCATACAAATTAACTTCAAATACATTAAAAACTTGCTTGTAAACCGCTTTAAACGCACTTAAAATGTATTCAAAAGCCGTACATCTCATCATTTGAAGTTAAAAAGCTAAATTATCCTTATATGGTATATATACGTTTATTAGTTTTTTGATACATGAATAATGACAGTAAGAAACTAAGACTTAAAAATTTTCTATTTTTTTATCTACCCACAAAATCATATTTAGCTTCCTTTCAAAAATAAAAGGTATTGAAATGACTAAAATTTCAATTTTAATTGTATTACATATAGTTGAAATAAAATAACTAACCCTTATATGAGTCATTCCATGTCAAATCGATATTTAAAAAAATAGAAAAAAATGTTACCAGCCATCTCAAAATTGAATGGTTTTTGGTATTTGTATTTTCAAAAAATAAAGAATAACTATTTAGTTCTATAGATCAGGGTGAGCTTCCAAAGTTGGATTATTTATTATTATTTATAAAGTTTCATCTTCTTATAGATTATTATTATGAAAATACATATCATAACTTTTTTTAGTTTAACTATCGATCTTTAAAAGTTATATTTTTACTTTTCTCGAATTGTATTTTTAGCGATATAAAAGAAGGAGAAAAAATAAATGTACCGAATAGAACGCGCACTCCTTTCCTCTTTTTCCTTTTATTTAATATAACAAATGTAGCAGTAACTAAAAAAAAAAAAAAAAAAATTCGAACATATTACTTTGTTTTTGAATTTTAAGGATGTAGAAGTTTGATCAATTTTTTATAGCAGATCTAGTGACTGCATTCTCAGTTCAAAAATTAAAATGTTATTTTTTTAATATATATATTTTTTCTTTGACTTTTTGACTTAACTTTTGAATTTATCACTCTATCAAGTGGATTGGTACAATTTTTAAAGACTTAATCTTGGAAGGTCTAAAAATTATAATAAAAATGATAACGACTACCAATGGGAGTGCATTGCAACGCTAAGAAATATAGAATCTTGAATCATGTGTCTACATCTTCTGAATGGCTGATATTTACTAGTTAAAATTTGACACACGTTATTTTCTTAATATTAGAAGCCTATGATTCAAAAATCATTCAATTCTGAAATAGTGGTATCACATCCATTTGTAACATGTATGTTGTTACTTTTTTTTTTTTGATAAGTTTTGAATTTATTCACTAAAAAATCATACATTCAATTGCTTCCTAGAACCTTTAGACTTTTTTCTAGCAGACTGAAACTTTCCAAAACAAGTTTTGATGAGTAGTCAATCACTAATTAAAAAAAAAAAACAATTTTGTAATCATTTTTTTCACTGTTTGCTTCTCATATTTTTATATTTTCTTGACTCTATGCATGCACTCTAAAACTTCTTAAACTAAAATGTTTTCGGTTTTTTTTCAAATACAAAATAATAAACACTGAATGCTGTAGCCAGTCCTATGAATTTCAATTAGCGGTTGTTGGTATGTACATACATAGTGCATTGATTGATCATATAAAAGCATGAAATTAGTACCTTGGTTAATGCTCCTCTCAAGATAATTTATATTCATTGCAGTTTTTAGAGCTCATAGGTATGGTATTACATGTTTTTCTTTAATAACCATGATATTAGAGTTTATTATAGGTATTACGAGTATGATTATGTTAGGAAACCTTTGTACATGGGAGGGTGTTGATGATTTCACATACATAAGTGTGCATAGGCCATTAAGGAAGCCGATTTATGATGTTGCATTGAAAGAAATATGATTGATGTTGTGATTATATGTATACCTAGGTAGGAATTTAAAAAAAAAATGATGTGAAAAATTCTTTTTTCTCCCATAGGAACTAAATACTTTCTACAAACATGAGAAATTATATGAGATTTTGTAAAGTTTTATGTTTATGAAGCATCACGTTAAAATATGTATATGACATTAAAAAATACAAAAAACTTAAGGTATTGTTTAAAAGCAGTTAGGGATACAAAAATGTTGTGTATCTTGGAAACAAGTATGTCAAAAATATTATATGTATATAGGTATATTTAAACGATAAAGCTTTTTAAAACCACATATTTAAAAAAAAAAAAAATTCACTCATCATCAACAAATTGTTTTTATATAAAGATACAAGCTATAAAATTGTATATCAAAATGAGTTAAAATTGAAAAATGTAGGCATTGACTAAATTAAATTTGTGGTTTTTTTCTTGTATTATTTATGGAAAATTATTGATCTTCTTAATCATGAATTTACCACGTTGTAATCTTTATTACATCTCTCAACCGCTCCGCTAAAATGAGATATATATATATATATTTTAAATTATAACCATAGTTGTTGCTAACCCATTATAACATTTTATTCAAGTGGTGAACTCTTGTTTATTGAATAGAAGATTCATAGCTGTGTAGGTTCTAATTTAGGACTGAGGATCGTTGTTTAGTACAGAGTCGACCTAATTCGATTTAGTTCAACATGTTGATAATAAAATACACGAACATTATTTGTATCAAAAGATTGAATAATCTATCTAAATTGATTCAGCATTTGCCATAATGACTCAAGTGTCTGGCCTAATGACAAACAGTTCAAATGCCTGATTGAACTGATCTTTTTTAATACGGAAGTGGATTTTTTACTGACACAGCACAACATAAATAGTAAAAGCACATTTGCTGCTTAGTACAATTTGATTTGAGCACAATTAATTAACGTTCATTGCACTCATATGAGTCAGGAGTAGTAGATATATGAACAGCAGATGACTAAAAGTATCTAAGAATGGTTAACTTTATAGAAGTATTATTTTCTTATTATTCCTTACAAATATTTTTTAAATAAAATACACCGATTTTTTACGTTCGTTTTTTCACAAGTCAAAGTGGTGTATAATTTCAAATTTTTGCCTGCCAATTATTTCGGTATATCGATAGATTGTCGACCACATTGCAATAAAAAACATTACATACTTATAAAGACACTAAGCATTAAATACCTACATTGGTGTCACACTAGTAAATTTTGGAGCTATCTTAGTCTAGACCAAAAATTATATTTGTTTTTGTTGGATCTTCCCATCAAACCAAAAATTGTACCTGTATCTAGAGGGTGGTGTCTGAGAAGCTTTCAACT
This sequence comes from Lepeophtheirus nordmannii, assembly GCA_963680855.1. Classification (NCBI taxonomy): domain Eukaryota; kingdom Metazoa; phylum Arthropoda; class Copepoda; order Siphonostomatoida; family Caligidae; genus Lepeophtheirus; species Lepeophtheirus nordmannii. The sequence continues at coordinate 16,616,003 of OY804525.1, read as the reverse complement.
GAGACTATACATAATTACCTTAAATAAATAAATTAATTAATAGATCTTACCTTTTTAATATTATGAGACAAAAGAATATATTTTCTATTGGGAGATAATAAATAGTTGACTGCATCCAGCCTCCGCTGAAATCAAACAAATATCCATGTATTAATTTTTAAAAAAAATAATAATTTTAGCTATTGATATCTATATTATGTATGTTTGGTATTTTGAGATCTTGGAAAATTTATCAAAAATTATTTTATAATTGAAATTAGAATGCCTTTTTTTATCAAAATATGAAATGACACATTAGCAAGTCTAATAGGAATGAATTTGCACTAGATTTAGAATTTTAGTGAAAGTTTTAGGTATTTCTATGCTAACCATACTAATTTAGAACAGATTTATAAAAGTCAATGTTGGCTCTCTGATGATACATTAATCCTTATCTTGAATATATTTTATGCCAAAAACATGTATACTTGCAAAAAAAGCTATTTTTCCCTGTCATTCACGAGAATACTCGGAATAATATTTGCCTTTTTTTTTTAGCAGATAAGGAGTACTTCTATCAAAAAAATCAATAAATCTTATGGTATAACAAAAGGGAGACAGGGAAAAAAAAACTTTGGTAGTGAAGGTGTCAAATCTAGAATTCATTAAATCAAAATATACCTAATCCAAAAAATGCTTGACAAGAACATTCAATTTATATTATAAAATATTTTTAGACGACTTTTCCTGAAACATATTATGTTAGCACACAAAGAAGGATAATTATTGGGCTCTTATATATATATATATATATATATATAAATATACGTAATTAGTTCAATGGGGTATTTTTTACTCCAAAAAAAAATTAATCCTTTGGAAAGTTATATATTTTATTTGGCGATTGAATTGATTACCTACAACTTACCTACTACATTCATGAATTAATTAAAGATTAATTATTGCAATATGATGAAACTTTTTAAACTTCTAACACATTTTTTTAATGTTTTATTCATGAAATAAGTAACAATTATTTTTTTTCAGTCCATTAATAATAACTTTAGACCTAAAGTAGCTATTAAATAAGTAATTAAAAAAAATTAACTTTAAAAAAAAAGAAGTTTGGTGATCTACTAATCATAGGGACAAAATGGTACTAGGAAAATTCCCTGAGGAAATTATAGCACCATTTATTCATTGATGTACAGAACAATGACTTACTTAAACATACTTCAAACTAATGATAATTAAGAATTTATTGGGCGTAAATGATGTTTTACATTTTTTTTTTCAAACGATGATACCTTCACTAAGGATTTTTTTGACAAGGTGATAATGATAACAAGAGCAAATTATGCTGAAGATCTGATAAGATTTGGTAAGGTTGGCTTGACCCATGGTAAAAATTCAGAGTAGATTTGATTGAGTTACTTCTTTGCAATTAGATGAAATAATTATAATTGAAACTTTTTTAGTCCCGCTGTTATCAAAGCAAAAATATATTTTTCCTTTTTAGTAATTGTAGATTTCTCAAAATTCATCTTGGTAAACTCAATTTAAAAGTAAATAATTGAGAAGTAGTTTTGTGACAACTTATATAGGTAATAAAAAAATTTGTTCTTTGCTGAATAATACACAAATCCAGTTTTAATATACATTTTTTGAAATAACAAAAAATGTTGCTATAATTTCCTTGGAGAATGTTCCACCTTAGGAAATTTTCCTTTGGGGAGTTTTTCATTACAGTGAGTATTCTCCCTCGGGGAATTTTCTTATTTTGGAAATTTTCCTTGTAGCAGATAACGTATATAAAGAGTTGATGTAGTTCAATATCAAGGAAATATCTTTAATGCCGGGTCAGCTGTCGAAAAAAAAGAAGCTAGTTGACCAAAAAAATATATTTGATTGTACGTGTCCATACGAAATGCATCATTGTTAATTAAAACATAAATTACAGATTTCACAGCTTTATATACAAAAATCTATATTTGCTATTTGATTTGATTTATATTTAGATGTCCGTTGTTACTTTTAGATTTCCAAATAATGCAGAGCTATGTAAACGCTTGGTATTGAACCATCGTCGAAAAAATTTGAAGTCTTTAAATCTAAATAATACATAATAGCTAATCCTAAAAATACTTGACCAAGAGGTCCTATTGATATTACAATATATTTTTCAGCGATCTGCTTCAGAACGTATTAGGTTAGCATAAAAACAAGGATAATTAATTAATTTAACATAAATTGCTTTAAGGAACATAATAACACTCCATAAAAGTATGAATATCTATGCTTTCTTATGAATTGTGTACTTAAGTAATGCCTGTTATTAGAAAAATAGAATTTTATTTGCATTCTACCTAAGTTATTTTCATGTATATACAAAGAGCTAAAAAAATAATTAACTAAACAGATAGCAATTGTCCGTATCTGCAGTGAATTCCCACATTACTTGTTAAATTAATATTTACTTTGTTGTAATAAAAAAAATATTTTTTTGTTTCCTATAGGTATTTATAAGATATATAATATAATGCGACGATAACATATGTAAATTATTTATGAGTAAAGATGAGTCTAAGTATATGTACAATACAAGTCTTAACACGGGGGCCTTCTGCCCACCGTTTTAATGGATAAGCATAAATACATATACATACATGAATAGAACATTGTGCAATGATTGAGAAAGACAACATTAAAACAGTTTCCAGCGACTCAGATGACCTCGTGGAGGTCATTTTATTTTACCCTAATCCCCTTAATCGATCATTTTCTGAAATAATTAATTTCGTATGCCTCCTAAGCTTTCAAATTAAATTTCCACCATAAAAGTAGCCTTCAGTGATCTTTGGTAACCTTAAAGGCCAACAGAAAATAGCTTATCTTCTTTTTCTGGGTCAAGTTACCCTTAGTTCACTCTGCCTCGGTTCTCTTAGTTCTCCTGACTGACCGTGATATCCCGTCAAACAGACGAATGATCGAAGGAACTAGCGCTATTTATGTATGTATTTCAATAGGGGGAAGTAAAAAAAGCATGAATTTATGAGCAGGAAACTGCACTCTTCACGTACAACTTGTATAGTTGTAACGATCAAGTGTGCAAAATTTCAGGCTATTTCGGAATCATCTACTCTTCGCATAATAATTAACTTTATATTAACTATTTTGATGAAATAAAATAACAGAACTACAATAAAGTGTTCATATTTCCCGAACAGCTGATTTTGGAGGACTTATATTTGCCACAAATTATTTTTTGTAAGTCTCTTTTTGTATCAAAAAGCATCAAATTCTGTGATAATTGAGCTTTTGTATTATGTTGTTAATTTTTAGAACTTCAATTAAAAATACGGTAGCTTAAACTCAATCTGTTAGCTTAAATGTCTTAAAGTAACAGCTCAAGTAAAATTTCACTGCTCCTTAATGTACAATACATGTACATATAAATAAAATGTATGACTACTTATAATCTGAATAAACAAGTAATTTAAATATTTGCATAACGTCTCAACTTTTTTTAATAGTTTTCTATCAAGGTTTTGAAAATGATACAGTCTGTACTCTATTGAAAAGTATCTTGTCTGCTTAGATGATGTATTTTTGAATAAGAAATTCAAATATGATTGTATAACTTTTAAAAATATAAAAATATATTGGAGAAACTAACGTACAAAACCAATTCAGATTTCCATACTTAGAAAAAATGAATATTATCAGATTGCACTTGATTTATTTCTGTACATGAGTCTACTGCTTATTTCATATGACCTGAATCTAATCTCTCCCTCTTTTCCTATGAGAAGTATTTGACCACCACTCGTCATTTCACAACTTAATTCTCTGAGTGTGGCATGAAGAACAGTTGAGCATCTTCATGAGCTTACTGATGAAGTTCTTCACCTCTGAATTGGTTAAGTAACAGTGAGTAGTGATTCTGATATATCATCAGACATGTTGATCAAGTCACCAATGGAGGAAGAACCACAGTTGTATTCTTATTATAATAGGGTGAGTCTCTTAACTGTGCGTCTGGAGTCCCTTTCTGATAGTCAGGAGTATCTACATACTCTCAATTATCTCTTTCTGATCCTCAGAGCACAACAATATCTGGATAGTGGCTTTGATGTGAGAATAGCAAGCATATACTTTCACAGTTGGCATAACAATGTTCAACACTTTCTTCCTCTAGGACTTGAGGCAGTTCAGCTGAAATTTGATGAGTCTAGGCTTATTGATCCATTAGTGACTGACCTTCGCAATAATAAATTTCACAATGAATTATAGACTTTTTAGGCTCCTTCCTTTAGGTCTTCACTTTAACATTCAGAGCTTTAAAAGTTTGTTTACGGTGATGAGCCAACTGGAGCCAACTGGTGCGTATCACGACATTTAAAGATAACAAATTATTCTCTCAGGCTCCATTAATGAAAATACTTTAAAGCTATGAATCTTACAATTTTTATCTTTAAATTCTATAAGTATAAAGAAAAAAGTTACATTGAAATCCTCACTCTTCGGACCTCAGTCCCTATTCACTTTTTTTTTTTTTTCATACTCTATTCGTTTTATAAATTTGGAGTAAGAAAAGCTGTAATTGAAATACTTTTTTCTTCTTTGTCTTTTAGGTGAGGTATAGCTGTACTTCAATGACTTTAAAAAAAGTTGCTCAGTTTACTTTAAGTAGATTAAACCCAACAATTATACATTTGACCTACAACATTAAAATTGGGTCAATACGTTTGAGCAAAAATATCCGTTTTCATCTTGTAAGTGCCTGCTCGCTAATGGTATGAGGGAACAAAAATTTAGTAGGTAGCGGGTTTTTGATGCCTTCGAGTAGAAAACATGCTCATAAAATAATAAACATAGGGGGTGTAATGCAAATACCTTATACCCAGTAGAACTAAAAAGCTCTAAAAATAAGATTTATTATAACTAGATTTATTTACGTGTTTAGAAAGAGTAGATTGCCATTCTAGCTATTCTTTTTTAATATTTCTTGGTGTTAAAGGTATTTAATAGTCGTAAATTATTGTTTATTATAAATAAAGGTACTGTATGCATGTATTGTTAATATACTGTATTATAAAGCCTTGTTGAAAGTAAATTTCCATACAGGGAGCGGTTTTATCACTAAGCCTATATCTAAGAAGAGTCACACTAAATTAAAAGGGATATAAATATCGGTCATCAGAATATTATAACAATTGTATGTATAGTTTCAGTAGAATAAATATTCAATTATATATCAATTTGAGTTGGGGGACGTTTCAGGAGTCACGACCCCTGAGTGCCCCCTCATTGTTACTTTACTGATAAGGAGTATAAAGGAAACAAAAAATCACGGGCTTGGGTATGCCAAAAGGTTATCAATTGGCAAATAAGATCTTATATATAAATTGATTAGATAATGAATTTATTAGTTTTAAAGTTAATTTAAAATCAATAGTATGTCTTAAAAAAACATAGAATGGCTTGCCTTTAACTTAAAATGAAAGATCTTCTTATAGGTTAAGTTTGATATAAAAGGCCTCATAAAAAAAAACTCAGACCCTTAGTTGTCGTATAATCTATAAATATATTTGAAAAATAAAAATCATTTGTTCTCAACTTCTTGTTTTTTATCCAAGTCTGTTTTTATGTTGATATGTTACAAATACGAAGAAAACAGTTTACAGGTAATTCGGTTTTTGCACTCTATAAGGAGAGAAAAAAGTTATTACTTTGAAAATTGGCAACTTTGACAATGTTTAAACCCATGATTCTTCAATTTATATAGAAATAAGTCTATAGTCTGGATTCGATAAGCACGGGATTTGCTATATACACATAGTAGGATTCTTCTTCATTTGAAACTTATTTTTTAGAAATACAATCATTACTTTCATAGAGAAAGAATAACATATTAGTTTGGTGAAGATATAGTCTCGAACAGTCCGACATATCCACAGAACTACTTGCTCAAACTCATTATTTTAATATATAATTAATCATTTCAAAAATTTATTTATATATACTTACAAAAGTAGTGTTTGTAACGATTTGTGTTATTGAAAAGTTTGTGGCTGAATGTAATTTAAGTAAAGAAAGACCTTCGGTGTGATCACGAAAGACTAATTCATCCTCTGTAAACGAAGAAAAAAGGCATAAAAATGAATTAATATATATATTTGTAAGGTAGAAATGACTATAATATAGTCATACACTGTGTAGAATTATTATTATTTACATTATTTCGTGTGTACAAACATGCTTAGAGTATTCAAATCATAACTTTTTATTTAACCAGCCACATACTGTGACCTCAAATTTACAACAATTTATGTAGAAAAACTTAACCAACATTATGAGTTGTTATTATTTTAATGTTGCAATTGTATTTAATTTTCACATTTATATGGTATTTAGATGAACATTTAAAATATTACTTTTGATTCTCGGATTTTGGAAAAAGACCAGCATTTTACCTGGGATCTAACAACGTAGGGCGTGAGTATTGTAAGTACTAATTGGCTTTTAACATCAAAGTGACTTTATAAGAAATATGCATGTATCAGATAATATATTTGTAGGAAGGAAAGATAGATTTGAATATATCCCTCGAGAACTGAGCACCTCGATAGACTAGCATTGCCAGATACGAGTTTTTTGGGGTTTTTTTTTGTCAAACAGATCTTCAAGATACAAGCTTTTACCTGCAATATTATTATCTAATGATATCAATGAAGAGTTACAATTTCAGCTTCTATTTTCGTTTCGTAATAACAGTAATAACTTGAATTCCCCTCCTCTATTGGAGTAACAACTGTAGATTAAAACAAATTCCTTCAAACATGGGCTATGATGGCTCCCTCCAAAAAACTTATAACATAACTTTAAAGATAACAAGTTATCAATAGAAATAAAACAAGAAAAACAATTAAGAAGTATGAAAGTGTAATTCGCGTGAATAAATTGTTTATTGACTCTGTTGACGTTAATCACCTTTCTATTTGTACAATATTGAGCAAAAAGGTGGTATCAAGGCCACAAAACTTTTGAAATATTCTAGAGTCATTATCTCTAAATTGAAGTTTGAAGTTCCTTAAGAAATGCTTTTCTTATTACCATAGCTGAAAATTCCCGAGAGGAAGGAATTTGTCCTCTAGAATAACTAATTTGAGACACAACTTAATTTAAACTTTAATTTAAATATTGGTACGTTAGAGAGTCCTGTTTTTGGAGTCAAAATCAACGTTGTGTTCACTATATTGTTTATTACGTTTTCTGGATCCACAATTGAGATACTGATACTAATTAATCGATACAAATAAAAATACAATGGTTATGGGTTAATATAACTGTTGTGTGTCTAATTGGTTATGAGGTGGACATATGTACATATATATCAAAATGTATGATTTGGGTACATTTATATTGATTATATTGTTGCCAATGATTATATATTTTTTTTACATAGCTCCTTCATAATTGCTTTTTAACAGGTACCATTCCGTTGTTATCCGAGGTCAGAAAATAATGTTCAGATTATGGTATTTGAAATATATATTTCTAGCTTATGATGATTGGATACGTTTGTTTGAACGAGCATCACGGCCAGCCAGGAGGACTAAGTTGGCAAACACGATGTATAACGGCCCACAATAGAATGTAGACTATGTTGTGTCGGCCTCCGAGGTTGCCTTAGGTTGCTGGGGGCTGATTTCGAGGCCAAAGTGCAATTTGAAGGCTTAAAAGGCTGCATTTGAACTTCCTTATCATGTCAAAAGTTGATTTAGGGGCTTAAGTTGAGGTCAAGTGACCTCTAAGAGATCAACCGGTCACATTGGAGGATATTTTGATGCTCCCACCAATTCTAATTTAATGGCAAAACTTGTGTTAAATGGCATGGTTTTAAGGATATTTAAAAAAAAAAAAAAAATAATGACTCCTATGCTTGGTTTTATCATTCAATGGTTGAGACTGTTAAACTCTGTACTTGTGTAGTGACAGTTTTCCTTCAAGATACGAGGAGAATCGTAGAATGAATTTTCCTATTGATCACTTTATAGTGAATAACATATACATTTTTAAAATCTAACAATGAACTCTTGAGAACATATGTTTTTTTATAAATTACATCCTATTACCCCAGATATATATACATACATATATTATATATAATATATAATATGTGAAACATTTTATTTGAGTACTGTTTTTGTGTTATTGCAAACCCGACAATACTAAACTGAAGATAATTCATGAATAAATATTATATTATTTAAATAAAATATACACATTAAATCCAAATGTTGTCATACTATAAGACAATAAGGTAATTTTCGACATATGTAGTTCATTTGAAACAGTATTGTATTTGCACTTTAAATAATTACTCGTGATAAACATTACTTTTCTCCAGGACAAAAGTCCTGGTTTCTAGAAGAGGGCGCTCACGAGTCATTTATTAAGAGTCCATGTCAAGATTCAAGTCTTTAAAATTGAGTTCAAATAGAGTCGGATTTGAGTCTCTAGCTTTCCCTACGTTTAAACATATTAACAAACATATGCATATATGTAGAACACACTCATCAATAAAGTACATACAACAAAACTATAGTCAGACAGACTAAAATATGTTTTTCTTTTTTTCCACTTCGGTAAATCATGAATGTTCAAGCATTTATTTACATTAGCAATGAAAAATATTATGTACTTACGCTCTGTTATTCGTAGCTATTACTCTTTATTCTGTGTACTTTTCTTTTTCTTTTTGGGTTGGTAATAAATCTTTTTCAACGTCCCTCTCTCTCTCTCTCTTTCTCCCTCTCTTTTTTTTTATATTACGTATATTCATGATAAAGAATGAAGTTATGATTCATAGTTCTTAAGAAATCATTGTTGAGTTAAATTATAACTCTAAATGTATATTTACATACTTGAGTTTGAATAAGTGTGTATGATCATTTTTCTTTTTCAAATGGCTATTGTAAAGTATAATAACGTACTTATGCTTGAAAGCTATTTCCATTTGATTTCTTTTTACATGCAAAAATAATTTAAGAAAGGTATATTATACATGTGTATATAAAAAAGAGTTAAGCTCAATTCATATATTCATAAGAAATAGGCTTATACATATTTATATAACACTAGCCTTCAAACAGTTGTCTGTAGAGCGCTGTTTAATGCTAGCTCCTGTGAAGGAATTTTGAGTCTTATGACCAAATTTTGGCGTTAAATTATTATAATAAAAATTGCTGAAAGAATTGTTGAGAACATCAAAACAGCCTTCAGAAACCTCAAATGACCTTATAAAAATAATTTGATCTCACCCGCAGTCCCTAAATCAACAATTACCGGAAATTTTTTATTCCATTGGTAATCTCAAATTTGGCCTCCTAAGGATTCAAATTGGATTTTGGCTTTTTCTCAAAGGCCAAAGAACATAGTTTTGTCCTCCCGGCTGACCATGATGCTCGTTCAAAAAAATGAGCGAACAAAGGTACTCTTACCATATACAATTGCATAAGATTTACAAAAGAGTGTCCTGTTATTGAAGTGTTTTTCTTTTCATTACATGATCGATGTTTATAAAAAAAATTCAAATTCCCCATGTTATTTTGGGTATGATATTGACACCTTAAAGATGTAATTAATTGTTGGATAAAATTAATATTTTCAATTGTCTTTTAGTGTTTCAATTTTATAGCTAATTTTAAATATTGTGACACCTGGCCTTCAATAACTCAAGTGGCCTGAGAAGCAATCAAATTACAGAGCTATATAGTTATAATGGTACTTGCCACTGTTCATCACTCTTTGATATTTTGATCAAATGGGTTATTTTTTATGCTTGATCCTATAAAAGAGGGAAAATCATTACGTTGAGCCCATGTCATACTTTTAAGGACGAGGTGCATTTTACTACAATATGTAGATTAAAACCTAAACAACAATAAAATTACAATATTTAGACCTTCGAACGTCTGTAAATGGCCAATGTTGACTCAAAAGTTCAATTTTAAGGTATCAGTAACATTTCAAAAATGGCAATGAGGGATTAGAAAGTTTGCAATTAACTTTTAGAGCAGAGAAAACACCAGAGTGTAATTATAATAAAAGTAAAGTACATACAGTACATACACTTTAATTTACAAGTATATGGGACTCGTCAACATAAAGTAAGTTAGAATTATCATTCTCAAAAATGAGTCTGGATTACAAAGTCTTGGAAAAGTTTAATGATAATAATAGTTTATTTTGGTTACATGATATAATTCATTCTTTGAATATCATAAACAAAGTGCATAGAAAACATGATTTTGTATGTTTGCCCGCACAGCAGCTTTAAGTTTCCTTGAAAGTATCTTGCATGATTTACACACCATTTCTATTGAGATAGAGCTCCAAACAGCCACCATCATTGCATTCAAGCCATCTAAATTCTGATTGAGAGTTGTACAGGCTCTCCTTTTAAGAATAGAGTATAATGAGTAATCGTTAACATTTAAATCTAGGCTTGACTCCTCTGTTCCTTGAAACCACTCTATTTGACCTCACACTGCTCGTGTCTGTTTTTTGAAGTTATAGTTGGGTGCAATATTAGACAATTACCATTTTCAACAACTTGTAGCGGATCCTCTGGAGTTACGTTAGTGTAAACAATATTATATTATTATTCTTTTCTTCTTCTATCCGGCTGGCACATTATGTTGACCAGCGCGCGCGAGCCGGATCTCGTGTGTTTACCTTCTTAATGTATAACCTCTTAATAGAGGGCTCCACACTTGTGTATGTATATAAATTGTAAATAATCAAAGTAAAATGTATGATAAATATTATATATATATCTCTCTGTGCTGATCTGTCTTAGACAGGACAGGCAGGACAGGGACAAGAACAGAACTTACAATAAACATTTACGACTATCAACTTTCAACCTTCGCTTCTCTTCTCTCCTACAATAATCAACTCCGCATCTTACAAACTCTCCACGAACTTTAGTATATTTGTATTAATTAATTGAACAGAGCTTTCTGTGGACACAATACATATTATTTCTCCACTAATTATCTTGACTTTTATTAATAAATTATTCTGATTAAAGCTTCGGAGGAGCACCAAGTTGTTCTTAAAGGTCAAAAAAGTTCTGGTTATAATTAAATGAAAAAAAAATGGTAATGTTAAGGGTTATTTTGGAGTTATATAACATATCTAAATTATCAAGCATTTGTAAGTTAGGCCAACTTACGATAAGACATTCATTTCATAGTGAGTCTTTACATCTTCTAATCGTTTAGTTATTCATTTACCATTTTAGATTAAATTTCCAATTTTTAGCCTCCACTTTCAATTCTGTCAGAGCTGTCAGCATCTTTTTCCATCCAAGATATCAATTATGCGTAATATGATATTGTCAAAGCAATATATTGCATTATATCAGTATTAAATATGTTACAGGGTTCAAACTAGACTAACTGGAAATCCATATCAAAAATCCATATCGATCGAGCTCGAGACTAACGGACAATGACCGTCGATATTCAAATAAATAGTATTCATTTTAGTATACATTTTAAACTATTTATCAAAGAGAATGTGGATCGTACTGGATTAAACCTTTAAGACACCTTTTGAGAACCTCCGCTCTAGGCTATAGCTAACTTTACTAGATATCTTACAGTCTATTCTAGAAATTTGAATACAAAGTAAGAGACTAATCGAAATTGAGTCAGTTGTAAAAAAATGAAGTAAAAAATATATTACTAATTTTTGTTCATGATTGACTTTATGTTGACAGATCATAATATCGATCCTACTACAAACTTACATACATTCATTATTGCATTAAAATGTTATTTATTCGCCTAGTATACACATGCTGTTCCAAAGGATACAGTTATTGAGTTTTCATCAAATCATTAGAACCATTGATGATGGATTTTTCCATCATGAAAATATGATAATTAATTTGATTCTAAGGCTTTCCTTTGGGTCGTCATTCTATCAACTATGTATGAATTATATATTTACTATGTATTTGTATTTTGTATTAGAAATATTATATAAGAAAGCATGACTGCATCTATGTAACTAATGTAACTGATTGTGCACAATAGTTATTATAAGGAAAATATTTGTCTTCTTCTTGTTAGTACAGGGTGTATCAGGTCATCGTGTTGTATATTGAGGTCGCTAAGAACATAATTGAAGCAGAATTTAATCAGCTATAAGTATCTCTATTTGAATTTGATATGTCCAAGTTTCACTATTAGAACGGGGTTTTTTTTTCCCGGACACTTTTATTGATTCAAAAAAATCAACATTTACACACAAAATTAATCTAATTGAAGCTCAGAGCACTCACAGATCTAAATGTAGGTAAGCTATTGATTTAGGCAGGTCATCTCAACATATCTTTATCTCATCACTTTAGCGAGTAAAAATGTATTCCCAATCTCATTCTATATTTATTGTAGTTTTGGTCTAATCAATTAATTTTTTTATTATACCCTCGTTATCACTTCTTAAAATTAATTTTATCAAATGAAGAATGGAATTTTAGATAGACTTCTTAGAGTGACTGCTGGACTCCTAACATTACCTTTCTCATTTGACTCTTTACATTTAGCATTTAGTGCCTGCAAATATGTACATATATTTTCTGCAACAATGGGATTAAGTAACTTCATTAAGATATTCCCAGAAAAAACAAAAACTATTTATACTTAGTTAGCATAGTATGTTTTTTTTCTTCAAATGTATCCTTTTCTTTTTGAAAGTGTAGGTCGGGGATCGACAAAAAAAGCAAAAAAAGTCGTGTCTGCTACCCCTTAAATATGCTTTTATATTTTTCACATACATAACAAAAATGAAAGTATTTCCAAAAGTTATATTATTTACATGCATACAAAAATTAATAACAATCTTTTCAAGTAATCATATGTACATATATATATATATGATTTTGATAAGGTCTACGTACATAAGTATAATTGCAGGGCCCAGGACATTTTCCTTAGCAATGCTCCCTACCTACCTCCTACGTGACATACAACTCTGATCTCATCAACCATTAATCTTTCTTATATAAGATAATTACTATGGTGTGAAGGATACTGACAATCAAAGTTGCAAATAATAATGATAAAAAGAGAATAATATTTTTGTGGTACTATAAATTATGAAGAGAAATGGTTGTACAGCACACAAAATTCAATATATTTACATATGTATGTATCCATGTAATTGATATGGACACCAATGATCTTCAATTGTTAGAAATGACACATTTTTCTTCAACGTTTTATATTAAAAAATGGAAATCTATCTTTGAAAATGAATGTATGTATGTATATGCACCATAAATCAACCAGGCTTGTCGATTTTAAACCATAATTAGTTGAATTTGACTGTGTTTAAGTAAAAATGTATCCTCTAGATCAGTGTTTCTTAAACTTTTTCATCTCTTATGACTCTTTATATTGAATTTGTGCATCTATAGGACGCTATACTTCTGATTTTCGAAAAATCCAAGTGTATTCCTTTTTGGAAAAACTGCGTCATTTTTTTTAAAAAAGAAATATGTACTATTTCAATTGTATTATATTTGATTTCTTGTTGTATCTTTAATATATATATATAGAGAGAGAGTTAATACCAATACAGTTGGACTATGAGACACACAATAAATAAGTAGTTACAACTAAGATGAACCATATTACCGCCAAAGGTTAAGAAGACTAGGGAGTAATTACATTATGTTTTTATTTGATGTCACATAAATATTTTCTCACCAACTCATTGACCTACTGTGTCGTGAAAATGTCAGAAAATTATGAATTTAACTTTAATTATTCCATTTTAAGATATTTAATCATGTATTTGCTCTATTCACTCTATTGAATGAACTCTTGTCTGCTCCAGTCACACAGTAGACTCAATTTATAACTATAATCTATAATGAATAACTAAGCTTGGTGCTCTCAGGCAATTTCTTTCTTACTTTGATGTCTCTGTATCTTGACAGTTACATGATTCTTTAAAACGGTTAAACTTTTCGCATATTCAAAGCTTAACGAAAATTTGAGCTACACAAATCAATAGCTAACAAAAAATTACAGAGTAGTTGCTGATGCCATGGAAATAGCGTTATGTGATAGCTAGAAATATCAACTGAGAGTCACGACGAGCTTTTTGGGATAAACAAAAACACATTGTATTCTCCCTTCAGCTGATTTTCATCATTTGACTCTTTTGATTTAAAGCAGCTGACCCTACGTGTTATGAGCTCAAAAAGGGTATTATTGTTATTTATGATTTTGATGCATAAAAAATATATTAAATCAAGGATAGCGCGCCCTTTTTTTGAATTTTGAATATATTACAAGTAGTAACGATTGGTTTGTGATTGGTAGAATTTATAAATATATAAGTAATATCTAAATAACAAATTCTGCCAAATATTAACAAGTTGGCAACAAGAAAAATACAAAAGAGTAGCTACCAGTTGTTTTTCCAAATTTTTCCTTTCCCTTTTGTCAGTCGAGGTTGCGAGTGAACAAAAAAGCTCGACGTGAGTATCGTTGTAAAAAAGGTACTTTTTGTTTGATTTTTAGTTTATGAATTATTATCATTGATTATTGCATATTACTCGATCATATTACTGTTATTAGAAATAACTTATTACCCCCCCCCCAAATTTGAAGATTACGTATAGACTTTGGTATTCAGTTGAAGAAGGATAAATACTTTGAGTCAGCACTAGAGGCTATGACACACTAAAAACTGAGTACTTAATAATTCATCATGTTTTTAAAGAAAAGTAGGTCTTGCATTCCTGAATATGGAAGCTGATCCTTGTTCACAACGTTTTGAATTTTATCATTAATCAATAATGTACGATTTGACAATAAATATATTGCGTTTTTCAATGGTCGTAGGGTGTCATTGTTAGAAATATTTAAACCTTTAGAAAAGGATGATGAAGATGATACAAATATTTTTTTTTTTGGATTCACTTATTCATTATATAGAAGTATAATTATGAAAATATTTTTTTTCCCCATAAATATATAGCTATTTGTACTTTTTGTTTGCATCAAATCATATTCATATTTATTAAATGTTTATGTAGTAACGGTGTTTAAATAGTTTAACGATACAAAAAGATGAGTTAAAACAAAATTCAATTATTATTTAGCTATTTAATGAAATGATTACCCGATTTGTATCCTTTTTCAAAATTATTTATAATCACAGTGTCAACACTATAATCAACTTACCAGATATCCATGTGCCATTAAAACTCCGAGGTTGAAACCGATTGCTTAGTATGTCTTCTATTGAAAATCTTTCTCCTTTGACTCCTGGAGGTGACTCTGGAGGCGTTAGAATGACAACTGACATGCCAACTGAAGCAAGTATAATTAGAATGACCAAGATGGCGATGGTGATTCCCTTCCAATTTTTTTGACTTGGACTTGAGGCAACGAGTTCCTACAAGATAATTGTAGAAATTGATTTTGATTGTTAATTATCTAATATATCTAAAGAAATAATGAAAAAACTTGTTCAGAATGTAATTTGTATTATATATTTTCTCCAAAAAAAGAAAAAGAAGGGCCGAATTTATTAGTGAGTCTGCCAATGAAATTAGTAAAAATTACAACTTGCAAAGTTTAATTCAAGATCATCAGATCAATGTTCAAGACTCTAATGAATGATCTTAGCATTTTGGTGACAAAAAAAAATTGATTGATAATCTGTATTGTAACATCCCTGTCTAGGTACTCATAAGAGAAAGTGACGAAAAAATGATCACATGATCAGTTTATGTACAAATCTTGTCGGCTACATGACGACTTTTTTATCCGGTAGAGGTGCTGAAAGCACTATGAGTAACTTTATAACTAACTAAGCAACCTCTACGCATTTACCCTATTAATTTGGTTAACAGGGCTTTCGCGAAGGGAAAATGTTATTTGTACTAGTTATGTATTTAAATTGTATAGAAAAAGTAGTCTTGTTGCCCGGAAAATCTTACTAAGTTAACTGCCGTGTTCAATCACTTTCTTTTATAAGTTTGAGTCTACTGTATATGTAATTTAAAGTGATTGACAATTTTTCATCATCTGAATTATTTTAATGCTACAATAAATCATTGAACTCACAAAAGAATATAATTAATTCAAAAATTTATCTTTACAAATAAAATAAAAGTTTAGATCATTTGAGACAATCATTACAAGGATTGTATTCGTAATATATATATATTCAATTAAGAGAAATAAAACCATAGCAATATAGCAAATTTGCCACAATAGGGGATTAAGGGTTAATTATCTTTATTTGAACAGGGGGACCATATATCAAATTTGATAAATTTTCCATCTCTACTTATAAGTACTGAAGAGGTAAAAAATAAATTTTTTTTTGAGGGAGCCGATCCCTCAAAAATCTTGTAAGTTGATAACCTGAATGTCTATATATTATTATCAAAAAAACACTGTATTCCATCTTGTTATCAAATTTCAAATGTCATCAGAGGACTTTCTTTTCCCCATGGTCACCTTATCATGATTTGATATCATTCAGATTGTAATTTTTTTACTCGTCGGAAATTTATCTCTTTTGACATCTCTACTAATAAGTGGCAGAAGTTCATAAATTGACAGCTTACAAAAAGATACATATATTTCCATGTTAGAAGGATAACTCCGTGTTTAATTCTTTATTTTGAAAGTAGACTTATAAAGAAATATTTATAAAAAGTAAGGAAAAAAAAATCATTTATTTTAATTTGATTGATTGTTACTTTTTTTTTTTGACAGAAAAAGAAATACAATTTTATATTTCTAGCCTTTGTTTCTTATTCTCTATTTTTTTACCGTCCCTTTGTACTATTGTATTTGGAATTCTACAGCAAAGTTTAGCTTAAAAGGGATGTAAAATCATATTAGTTAAAGTCATTCAAGTAAAAAATACTTTTCTGTATAAAAAGTTTATACGAACAAAACTCTTCGAGTTACCTACATAAGTTTGACATTCTTAGCATTTTGAACTCATAAAATGAGCGTAATAACATATAAAAACTTTCTCAATTCTCTTGGGCAAATCAATTTTATATTCCATGTATATCAAAAAAAAAAAAAATCTTACATAGATACCCTTAAGGGACGCAAAGTCTTTTAACGATTGATCTTGATATCTCTAGTGAATTCAAAATCAAGGGAATTTTGTAGTAGTTGAATAAAAGCTTATAAATATTTTATATTGAGTATTAAAATCTATTTATGTTAAAGCAAAGCTATGCCATATTTTTATGGCGCTATACATAAAAAATTATGCCGTGTAAATTGATTACCGATATTTTTTCAATATTAACATTTTGAAGAGTCCCTGCAAGTATTGATACTTTATTGACAGAGCAAGGTTTTTGATAAACCAATTATTTTATGCATTTTCTAAATAAATAGGACAAAGTATTATATTTATTTGGACCAAAAACATTTTTTGACTTATCCCAAAGAACTATATGTTTCCTAATTTGGGGCATTTTAAACAACCAAAAGGCTTTAAATCAGCTCTTAATGAAGATGTTTCTACATAGTTCAGGTGAGAATATGGACTCAGATTCATTTGTATTTTGAAAACTTGAGACTTGCATTAGACTAAAAATCTTAAATTCGAGACTTTTATTAACCGGAGAACATTTTTCAACAAATTTTCATATAATTTAAATTACTTTTATAAACATCCCAAAAATTCAATTTGGGTCCGATGTTTTTTACTTGATCATGTCTCTTATAACAGAAAATAATTAGTGCACGGGCCTTGCATTAAAAATTCCCTGGCTATGAGTAAGCAAGCAATATTTAATAAAATTCAAATCGTGCACATTTTCAGACCATACATCCATATATGTATAGTTAAATGTTCAAAAATACTAAGCTTGATTTAAGCACGAAAGAAATTTGAGGACTCAAATTGGGGTCGAAAAATTATTCAAAGACTTGAAATTTGATACCAAAGACCCATGCACTCAACTTGAACCCCCAAAAAATAGGAACTTTCTCCCTCTTTTTCTACGCAACGTACATATTTTTCTTTAAAATATTAATTCCAAAATTTCATAAGACATGTCAGCCATTGAACGAAATTTTACATATTTTCCAAGAACATTTTTTAAATATGTTTATTGAATTTCAAGATATAAATTGACCAAAAAAATACATGATACAAAGAAAATGATTATACTATTAGTAAGATTCAATTGATGTTACAAAAAGTTGACCACTGATTAGGAAAGAGTAAAAATATCATATATAGAGTCAAATCAATTGAAATGAGGTCATTCTTCAAAATTTCTTACAAAAAGTATGTTTGGAAGGAGTTTAAAGTTATATAAGTTCTCATATATGTATACGTACAAATGAATATTTTAGTTTTATGAATATACATTGTATATATTTACGTACTGTAATTTGGCAAATTAAACCTCATAATCGAATAAGTATGCAAAACATCATAGCACATATACAAATATATATTTTTTCCAAATATGCAACTTATTTAAATATTATGATTTTGCATTTTTATTTCGAGTCATTAGCTTCATTTTTCAAAATATATATCCCCGAGAAATAAATGACCTCCTGATTGGTTCAAAAAAGGAAAGAGTAAAAATGAAAAACCAAACTAAAAACTAAATTGTAGTATAGAGGTGTTTATTGTTATAAAAATTGCTTCTTTATACTGGATTCCCAAAAATCAACCACTTGCCGTATGTCACGTGAAAACCCTTAATTTTTTTTGTTATAAAAAGTTACATACGTTGCTTTAGCACGAATTATTTTGTATTTACGGAGCTCTTAATGTCTGACAAGGAAACGTATCCTGGAATAAACACACAATATACGTAATAAACAAACATATTTTAGAAAGCAAGTAATTGTAACAAGGTAAAGAGAAGCATTTGAAAGTGAATGTATTAAATTTATTGACCCTCTTGTATGTAGATATTGATTTCCTAAGATGGTATTTTTGATACATCCAAATAGCAATTTTTCTTATTCCCATATATGTATGTAGCTTTGTCATAAAATACATTCAATAGTTGATTGATTAAGACATAACCTTAAACCTTGTCTTTTAATATTTCGTCAATCAAGTTCTCGTTTTGACGTCATCAATACTTTTAATACATCCGCTTATCTATTTAATGCTATTGAGAAATATTTTATGAAATCTTGTACATACATAAATTCAATATGTACATAAGTATATTGTATACGAATGCATTTATGAGAATAGGTACGTATTATTTAGTCAAACTATGCCTTCAAAAAAAAATCTTTTTTATTTTTTTGCAAGCTAAAAAACATTTTCTTTTCATTTTCCTTTACATTCCTCAGCTTTTTTTTGTTAGATATACCTTTATGTACAGCATAAAGTAATAATAGAAAATTGCTTAAGTCATTTTGATTTTTTTTAAATAAATACATATAATATATGCTTCTATATAAACTGCAAATTTAATAATGAATAATATTAAATCATATCTTATCAATTAGTGTGAACTTTGATTATTAAAATCATACCATTTTATTTGCTACATACAAGGTTCTAAAACTAACAAATCCAGGACTTGTAGATATTTAGAAAGTATAAATAAAGGATTTTCTTATTTACACTATTTTTTGACAAAAAAGTATGTCTTTATTTATATATTTATTGTTACATTCAATGCTGTCTGATTCAACTAAGCCAGTAGCAATATGAGTAATGTATGTATATATATATAGTGTCTTAAATAGATTACATGTCTACTTATAAAGGTTTTTTTAACATTAGTGAGAAGTTGAGAAGAAAACAAACAGTTGGCAAAGGTATATTCGATATTCAATCTGATTTAGCTGGAAATTAAAAAATAAGACCCCTTTTTGAGGAGATCCATAGAAAGAAATTGTTGATACCTCCGTCCCAAACGGGGTCTTAGAGATGTTAAAACACGCTCCAATGTGAGATTTAACATCGTAAAAAAACTTTAACTTATTTTTGTACTTTTTTGTCAAAAGGGTGTGTATGAATTTAATTTAATAACAATAGCTTTGTTTATACAGACATCCTGAATTGATACAAGATGAATTATGTGAATTCTTCTAATAAACAACTACCAATATTTGTTTTTCGTTACAGTTTTATATTTCTAATTTTACAGGCAGTATGATAATAATTGATAATTGTATTAAATTTCCCATTTATCCCCTATATTTTTTCCACTAAACAACAAAATCAGCAATTATATGTATATATATATATATATATATAAGATATATAAGATCAAAAGTGTTTAGATTACTAAATCAATCCGTATCCAAACGTAACCAAAGGAGACATTGTTCAAAGTTCCTAACCCTTTCTTAACATTAATAACTTATTTGGACTCAGTCAATCAATTGATCTAACACGGTGCCTTTTTATTGTTGCAAATAATTAATTATTTGCACCATTAAAAAGTCACTGCTTATAATTAAAGCAAAAGTCAAAAGTTGAAAAATACATATACACATATCTGGTTGAATATTGGGTACAATTGCAACACTTTTTGGGGCTGGCTCAATTACTGGGAACCGGTTTGACTCTGACACGTCAATATTTGACAATACATATTTGCATATGTCTCATACTGATTGAATCTATTTATAGATTATAATCGTGAGTAGGTTTTTTTCTTCATAAATTGCATTTGAATGCAACCCAGCAAATGTATCAATTGTACCCCGCAAGAAGGAGAGTTGGCACTGTAAAAATACGGAATTTTAGCTAGTAAGGCAACTAATCATTTTGTACCGAATATTTCAATATTTCTTATTTATCTTCAATGAGTAACTATAGAATTTTGTTTTCCTTTTATCAACTGATAGCAAAATAATCAATAATTCAAATGGTATAATTTACAGCAAAAGGAATAAAAAATCAACTCCTCTATTACAAGAGTACTGGTTCTTAAAAAAAAACTTATAGTACTCCTCAAAAAATTAGTTTTTATACAAATATATTTACAGAAAATCAGGCAAAAATGTGGGATTTTTGTTGTCAATAATTTAAATTATCATGTTATATTGAATTTCATGGCAATAACTTTTTTAATTCTTCGAAAAAGAACCAATTGCAGCCGTTCTCAGTACCTCTAACATACATGTAACTTTTATTGCAAAAATCTTTGAATAATATCTTTCTATATACTCAAAAAATACATTGGCACAAGTTTACAATTTTAAACTTTTTAAATCTTATATGCAGAAGACCCGGGCATCTGTTCACAATGATCCCCTAAAACTAACACTGAATTTTCGACAGAAGTAATCACTAATAAATGGTATAATTTTCATGATCTTTCAAAAACTATACAATCAATATATTTCAAAACATGAGATTCTGGGATTTAGAATGCATCAAAAAGAACATAGCTTTTAGTGTGTCATATTATATACCTGAATACATGGATAAACTGCTAAAAGCTTTATGTGATATATATTAGGTTATGAATGTAGATACTGTTGATGAATGGATGGTCGGAGTGGAACTCATTTATTTGACACTTTTGAACATATGGAGATACAGAGTAAAAGCATTAAATATACACACATGCTCCATTCTACGTCCGTATCATTTCTTATTGATATGAAAAAAACCTATTATACATATAGAAATGCATTTTCATCTGAGTTTATATTCTCTAATTAATGTTAAATAGAGCTTTCTACTTAGTAAGTAGAAGAATATGTATAAGAATGTCTGTTCAAAAAAAAGAAAAATAATAACTTATGTAATATAATAACATAATATCTAACTTACTTATTTCTATAATATTAAACATTAACAAAAACTTTTCCACCTATGTAGAGAGGGTGTCAATTTTTGTATTTCGTCTGTATGAAATGAATTAAAAATTAATACATGGCATATTTGTTTTTCCATGACTAATGCCTTTCATTGATTTATACTGATTTCTTTCTCATAGATAAGAAACTCGTTTTGATAGCATCTTTATGCATCTCTTCATTCTTAATCAATTTTTTGCTTCATTCATATCTCGACTCGAAGGAAATATATAAATAATTTATCGACAAAAATCAATTATCATGTAATTGATTTGGTAAAAATTAGAACGAAGTAGATTTATTTTCACCTTGAAAAGTGGAGTGCATATCAAGCAATGAAATATATTCCTTATGCAAATATTCATTAGACATTATATGTAGATCATTTATTTATCCTCTTTATGATATATATATATATTTATTTTAGGGTTTAATTTTACAATAGACGAATCTTTTTCGATTTTAGTGAACTCTCACCAACTAAAACAATGAGATTGATCTACTCATAACTATTCCGTTCTGTTCATATTTTTAAAAATTTACGTTAATATATGTAGATTTGTCACACAAGTAATAACTATTATTGACAGTAGTACCGTTTGTATGTACAGGCATTAAGAAAGCTTCTTTCCGCTGTAAAAAAAACTACTAATACCAAGTGACATGTTCTCCCTTTCTTTACGTTAAAACTTATTTTGAAGATGAGCTCTTTGTACATTTTGAATTTGAGGAGTCATTTTTTAAATAAATTTAGATAATTAAATGCAAAATAAATTTAGATAATTAAATGCAAAATAAATTATTTGTTCAAAGACAGCAGGCTATTTCCATTTTAAAACTTGGTATTGCCTCGTATAAATGTAATGAAATACGCTTTAGGGTGAACATTTTCATTTAAATTTTAAATATCTACATTCATTTAATGAGTAAATTTAGAAATATCTGCACTTTAAATGGGTTTTAATGTTAATTTGTAAGAATAATTTATAAATCGAAGCATTTATTAGGAAAATAAAATAAGAATCAGTCAAGATATTAAAGTACGGACTAATTAGTTTCTTCATATTGAGATATCTCAAAGTGAAGAGTAGATCTTGTGTCAAAAAGGAGCTATCATTTATCTTGATTCTTAAATAATATTGATATTCTTCAATTTATAAACTTTTGGTTATAACTTTATGATAACAATAGTTAATCATTTCGCAATCACACGGCAATTTTAATTGTATCTCTAAGCCTTTTCTCCAAAAAGAGGATAAACATATTAGTCCAAAATTATTGACCGATATTTAAGCTCTACATACAGAGTTACAAAAGAAGTGTAAATTTAATATGCCTTTGATTTAATATATGTACATAGTAATATTAAATAGTTATCAATTAATGTAATTTAGATTTGTTATTAACGATGCTGTTTCTTTCCAAGGGATTTTTCTTGACTTTTTTAAGAAATCATATAATGTGTAGTTTCTCTACAAAATGAGTCTGGATTATATTCGTGTTCATCAACTAATTAATTAGTTATGTTCGACTACTAGTAATACCAAAATAATCTGATTAATCTTTCAAAGGTGCCGCAAATTGCACTTAAAGTTCACAAAATATTGCAGTCATAATTAAAGAAGAAAAAAATTAGGGAATTTTATTTGAAAGGTAATATCGGAGCCAAATAAAGTCTCATAAATTAAACAAAGATTTTAAACTGTAGTCAACATTACAGGGTATTTGAATGTAAAACCATTAACAGACCAAAATGTGCCATTGTGTGTATACTTATGACGTAAGTAAATACAGGGGTACATTGATAATTTATCTTTTGATTATTTTTATTCGCAATTGATTTCATGTCGACACAACACATATCATATAAAAAAATTAAAATAGGCGTTGAGTAATCTTTTACTACGAGATTGTACTAGTTGCAACTTGTACGTACGTCCAATGGTATTTCATTAAATTAAAACTTAACATACCAATGATTAATTCTGCTATCATTAGTTTTAATCCAACTACTAAAATTGCATATTTATTTTGTATTTAGGAAAAATGAACCCCTAGAAGAGCTGTGTTACTCAAGTTTGAACTTGGAATCGAGTCATTTTTTTGGGAACTTGAACTCAGAACCATATAATACTGTTTTTTACAAAGTGTTTTCCAAATTTTTATTTTTTTGGGAATAAGAAAACAATTTTACATAAGAAAGAACAATAAAAATTATCTCTAAAATTTTGAATTTACTTTTTTTCAATATAGATATTAATCAATATTAGAATGTTCAATTCAAGGTGTGTTGCATTTTGATGTGCTGTATTTGATATAGTCAATGGGTAAATAGCGAACTAGAACGTGTCATTTTTCAATTAGAGTTAATTCTTTTTTTTATGCAAGATCATTTATTTAACCTTTAAATCTTGGGTTTTTTTTGCTGTAACTTGTAGACTCTACTTAGAGTAGAAGGTACAGTTTGTACAAAAATCCAGCTTATACCTTATGGAAGCGAAGGAACCTTATTTATAGCTTATGAATAGTGTCTTTTTTTTTTTAAGTGAATATTCATCAAATAAAACTTAGCTTACATATTTATATGTATATGTAAAAATGATTTCTTTGAAGGCTTAATTTAATTGAAATCTGAAGAACTAATATTCAAAAAGAGGAGTAAATTAATAAATATTTATTATTCATTTTGTCAGCTTAGTTTCCGAAATTATTTTTCTATTATTTTACATATGCATGTACATATAACCTTTTTATATTTTTACAAATGGAGAATAGTAACTTATATAACTATTTATGTTATGTAAATATAAATTGATTATATCTACAGTAGCTTGGATATGTATACTTATATATGCACATGCATATATAGGTCTAGCACAGGGTGTGTATACGGTATAAAGTATCATGTATATATATATATTTTCGTATATGTATTCGTAAAATAGGATCATTTATTTTTTTGAGTAAACAGTTAATTTTGTTATAGATATGAGAAATTGGGGTAATAAAGTATTAAAAAAAAACTTTCAGTTTTAAAATTGCTTTTTATATTTCCCTCGAGGTTACGTTTCTTGTATTCTGCAACCTCTATGTACTCCCAAAAGAAAGAAAAAAAAGGACTCTAAATCAATTGATGAATTCTTTCCAACATTGGAGTTCTTATTTAATTCAAGGTAGATAATTATTCAACTCAACGTTTCTGATAAAGAAGATTTGAATTCAAATTTGATGAAAGCTAGAAATTTTATTTGATTGAAGCTTTCAGAAGAAAAAGGAATCTCATTACAAAGGCTTTTGAATTTGCATTGCTGAACATGAATTTATTAATTGCGAAGAAAATGACAAATAATGGTTTTATAGAAGTCAAAGACTTAAGAGCAATAATGATTGGTGCAGCTCCTCGTTATTCTGCACTGTCTATTAATTAAAATTCTTCATTCAACAGCTTCCACGTGGAGGTGGGCCGAAGATTTGATCAGATTTATTACCTCAAACTCACTTCAATACCTTAAACTCATCCATTCGACAGTTAGACAACATCACCGTTGTATTTTTTATTAAAATTAATTTTAGTTGTTGAGTTCAAGTTATATTAGGTTTTTTTCTTCTTTAGACAGTAATTTTGAATTATAATGTTCATTGATCTTTCGCTTCTAGCGTAACTGTCTTGATATTTTTTATTTATTTATTTTCTACTTATTTTTACCTATGTACACTGTATATATAGTTTTGTTGTTAATAAAATAAATGTTTTAACCGAAAAAAAAAAATTCGAGGTCAAGCAATCAACGTTCAGAACACGAATATCAGAAGTAGAGATTGAAAAATCATACCGATTTTGATACCTGAAATCACTTGTTCAGGACTCTAAGGAATATAACTACAATGATTAAAATTATCCTAATATATATAAAAAAAACTTTTTTTTCTCTTAGTCCCAATGTCTTTACGTCCTGATTCTGTTATTATTTCGGGAAAAGTGCTCTTGACCACAACACTAGCACTTTTAATAATAATTAATTTAATTAATTGTGAGATTTATACAAAAAAATTAGCAACGAATACATATTTTGTAATATTTTTTCTTTTGATGACAATATTCTTCTTTAATTTCTATAATAACTTTCCTTATCATTGATTTCGATTGCAAATTTATTTTTAGTCGTACGGTCTTTTTTTGATATGCAAATTTATTTTTTCTTTCCTCATAATCCAAGTGTACCACATACATACTTGATGTAATAATATTGAGATCGACTTGAAAAAGGAAAGCGATATAACTTTTGACAATCTATCGCTATTGAGCTATTCAACCAAATTTTTTTTACAAGTTCTTGGGCTTTTGTTATAAAAAAAATTGTTTTCAATATATGTATTATAGTATCATCGGATTTACTAATTAATATATTTATTTTTATGAACCTTGTACTGATTATGGTGTTTGTTATTTATTTTGTTATCGACTATTATGTGCAAGGATCGTATTACGATATAGATTTATTATTGTAGATATGTATGATTTATTATGTAAAGGGGCTGGTTGAGTGTTAAGTAATAAGGTCATGACATCAAGCGATATATCACTTGATGAGAAAGATCTAGAAGGAAGCTAGTACTCAACCCTAACCGTATAAATATAGAGCGCATTGTCCGCGTCGAATCAGTATTATTCGAACTTCAATTGGGGAATACAATTGTAAGGAACTGTTCGTAAATATACGGAATTGTATATAATACACAATGAGTCTTATTTACCCAAACTGATTAACAACTAAATCAAGGTAAGCCCCGATCACATTTACACATACTTGCGTGAGACATCTCCCTCGTAATTATATCCTTAGAAGGAATACTCTTTTAAATATCAACTCTCACAAAATCCTTATAAACTTTATAAATTAACTTTGTAGTGGCTTTCCACGATTGCATTCGCTTGAATGAAAGGACACTACAAATTGGCGCAGTCGGTAGGATTGTGTCATTCTTGAGCATTGTTTGTTCTTATTTTATTTTTATTTGCTATAGGCCAAAATACAAATGTAAAGTAATTTAATAGTAAATTTTGTATAAGTTCTATCAAGATGTAAGTACACATGGGACCTGATATTTTTAAAGTTTCCTGAGGAGAGCATTTGAGAAGTAATCTTAATTAGGTATAGGACAGGGACCGAAAAGTTTCTCAGTAATCCTCTAGGGCAGAGTCAATCCGCAAAATCATTGTCCACCTTTCAGTTTAGCTTCTGAACTTAGGGATACTAGTTATTAGAGTGGAACTTTGTTCGCCAAAGAAATATATATTGGGATATCTCAAAAAATAATTTATGTCAAACACAAAGAAGTTAATAGTCGGTTATTAATAGTAATAGATTGTCATGTGACATATGGATTGAGATGAGTGGGAATATTTATGTATTACATATGTCAAGTATTATATTATTTCATGTGCCCATTACCAAAGCAGTCGTTTTCTCTTCTTATTTATTTCAGGGAAGTTTAATTCTTCAACAAACATATTGAAGTAGGGAAACAGGAGAGGGGCTAATAAAAGAACGACTGCTGAGGTGTATAAAATTTTATTATCTTTATTTTTTGTGTTTATGGATTTAATTTTCATGTGTATTTTGTATAAATTTAAAATGCAATTGTGTTGATTAATTTTTATGTATATGGGGTAA
Source organism: Lepeophtheirus nordmannii (assembly GCA_963680855.1). Classification (NCBI taxonomy): domain Eukaryota; kingdom Metazoa; phylum Arthropoda; class Copepoda; order Siphonostomatoida; family Caligidae; genus Lepeophtheirus; species Lepeophtheirus nordmannii. The sequence goes on along the minus strand of OY804525.1, from coordinate 16,588,468 downwards.
AATGACCATGATCATAAGTGACTCACGATAAACAGTGTAGGTGATTTAAATCAACGGGAAAATGAAATTAAAAAAAAAAAAAGTTAAGCACAAGGGGGGCTATAGTTGAAATAGGAAACTCAAATATATATATATTTCTTTGATCTAAACTTGGGTGAGACGAATAATGATACGCCCGTTTGGTTCGCGTTCTTATTTTTGAAACATAATTTAATTTCACTCTGAGGTTAGGATAAGTAGTAGGGCGCTGTTTTGCCAATTAAGTTTAAAATTACCGACCTTATTGCTTTGATAATTTCAAGGAGCATGAATACCCAAGAGCATAATTCCCAACAAAAAGAGCAATTACAACATAAGCAACAGTTGTATAATAAAAAGTATGTGCAGATGCAAAGAGATATGAATCAACATCTCGACGCTGAATTGCAAAAAGTACAAGGGAGAGGGTTAAGAAACAAAATAACCCATTGAATCTTTGTTACGGCTCTGAAGACTTTCACATGTGAAAGTTGAAGCCATGAGCTTCCTGAGAGTCCTAAATGTTGGTGATGATGCAATGTGTAAATGGGTGACGGGGACAATACGCGGACCCATCCGCCAAATAGTCTATATTACCTTTGATGAGAGTTTGGGTAACCCACAGGAAAGGATCAGGGATTTAGACCATCTAATGACACGCCTTGATTCTACTATAAATAATGTGGGGGGAAAAGACGAAGCGATGGCAGCTTTCCAGACACTGATTTAAAGGCAAGAGGAAGGGAGTAAAAGTACTTCTTCGTTTAAAAGACCTTTGGATAACAGTATATGTTCCTAAAAGGGATGAAGACAAGCATGTGCTGAAGAAGCAGTTTCTCTGGGACCTCATAAAGTGGGTAATAGCTTAGGAAACAAGTAACTTAGCTATGAATATCCTAAGATGACGGTGAAGAGGATTGGGGCCTAGTGTGAATAAAATAAAACCTAGGAAAGAAGCTCCAAGGGCGTACCATGGTCAGGATGAACTTATGGATTTATCCTCATGGGAAGTACAAGTTAAAAGACTGCTTCTTGATAAAAAGTGTCAGAGGGAAGTAAACAAAGAACATCCAGGGGTAAATTTGAACCTAGGTGTTATGTCTGTTGGAAGAAGGGGATATTAAAAAATTGTCCTATGAAGAAAATAAACCGGGAAACTCTTAAGAGGTAACGGATTTCAAAGACAGACGGAACCATCGCGGACAGGAAAATTGCCAAAGGGGATTTGACGCATCCAGAACTTTGGGAGTAACACTACAATGAGTAATAATGTTAATGTTGATAATACGTTAGCAAACTTAGATCTGCTAGGTAAATAATCAATATGGTTTTGAGCCAGATTGGGAGATATGCGATTCCGAGAATTAGCAGATACTGGGGATCGGGCGCTCGATCTAATGTTATAGATGAAGAGCTATGGAGGAGAACAAATACTTGCAAGGACCTGGAAGAGGCAGACATTGTAGTGGGTTCGGTGGGTGATACCAGGGTACATGTTATAGGTATTACCACTGAGCCGGTAGAAGTCATGGTTGAGAATATGGAAGAACCATGGAGAATGAAGCCTTTAGTAGTTCGTGAGCTAGGGGTACCATTCATCTTATCACTGAAGTCAATGAGAGAGCTGTCCACATCATTGGAAACTAGGTGATGAAATCATTGCTAAAGTCAGACTGCATGGGGAAGAGATTCGGTTAACAGAATATCTTGGATCTGATGAGGCAATGGATCTTGTCTCCACTTTGATGTTAATTGATAGTGAAGAAGTTGTTGATGTAATTGTCACGGAGGAGGTTATTATTCCTTAGGAAAAAACAGTGACAATTGAAGCTAATGCACAAGGATACAATGTAACTGGTAGTAGCACATCAGAGATTGTATGGTTTTCAGCAACTGAGGAAGATTGGAATATTAATCTTGAATTAACAAAAGTGAGGAGGACAAGGCGAGGGAATAGTCGGGTATCATTGGTCATTTCGGCTATGGGGAAATAACCTCGGTGAATAGTCTCAGGAAGAAAATTGGGAACTATTTGGAAATTGAAGCAATTCGCACAAAGTCATGAATATATGATTGTTTCGATTGGGATGGAGAAAATCTGCGCTCCATCTGAAGAATTTAATAGAAAGTTATACCCTTATATCAATTTTGAACTAGCTAGAGAGAAGTTATTCCAGTACATAGGGAATTCTATGAAAAGAATATCTAGTGAAGTGGAGAAGAATAAAAAAGAAATTGATGATATGTTTGGGGGTAGAGTTAGTAAAAATGATTATTTGAGCGGTAATGAACGTAAACTAGTAGAAGAATTAATGTATAGATTTTATGGTATTTTATCTAAAATCTCCTCCAATATAGTCCGTACTAAAGTATTGGACGGTTAATACTAGTATCAATAAAGCGGTGAAGGCGAAGGTTAAACACATGAATCCAGCTGTGAAAGGAAGTGTTAAAAATTAACTTCAACAGTGGATTGATGAAGGAATTATTAAACCGACTATAAGTGAGAGGGGATCAGTTAACAATTGTTAACAGATCCTCGGATAAGTAAAGCAAAGTACTTTGTTTCAGTGGACATAGCTGGAGGTTACTTTGCTGTTCCTGTGAAAGAAGAGGATCAGGACAAGTTAACAATTGTCTCCCCATATGTCACTTATGAATTTCTTCGGATGCCTTTTGGACCAAAGAATGTGTGTGGTACATATGCACATATAATGCGTCAAGTATATGGTTCACAAATATACCGGCGAGGATTCCTCGGATTCTTTGATGACAATCTCATCTTAGGATGTACGTTCATGCAAACACTAAGTAGATTTGCTTAATTTTGCTCAGGACTGAGAAGGCCAATCTCAGGGTTAAGGCGGGTAAGACAAAATAGTTTACGCCTATGATTAATTGGTTAGGACACGAATTAAGGGGAGGACATGTTGCTTCGGCTGATAGGTTAATTGATGCTGTTCAACAATGGCCCGTTCCTGTTATTAAAAAGGGTCTCCAAACCTTTTTAGGCAAGACCTCTTAGTATCGGAAATTCATACCATCGTATGCAAAAATATCCGAACCAATTGTAAAGCTTCTCCGTGAAGATGTAGAATGGCAATGGAATGAAAAAACAAGTAGAAGCATTCAGGAAGTTGAAAGAGAAAATACAAGTAAAGACTGTATAAGTTACTCATGAAAGAATTTATCTTGGAAACAGATGCTTTGAATTTTGCCATTGGAGCCGTGTTAACGCAGGTAGGGGATGATGGTAAAGAACATCCTATTGCGTACGGAAGTAAATCCCTTAATCAGTCAGAGAAAATATTCTGTGACACAAAAAAGAGTTATTAGCAGCAGTTAAATTTATTGATCATTTTAAATAATTTAATTAATGGGTAGGAAATTTGAAATCAGGACGAATCATGAACGGTTACAGTAGTTTATGAAGTCGGTGGCTCTTACTGGAATATTACTCATATGGAAGAACGGCTTATGGAATTCGAATTTGAAATAAAGTGTAAGCCGGGGAAGAAGAATCAAACCATGGAGAAAGTGTAATTGAAGAGAAGAAAGAGCCAAATGAATATGATTTCAAGGTAATGGAAGCCATTGGCAAACCCATTAAAAGTGTTGCTGCAATCACAACTCAGGGTAAGCAGAAGGAACTTGATCAGGTAAAAGATAGATCAAGGTAATAGAAAATGAAATGACTGAGATAATAAAGGGAATGAAATAAACAATTCGACATAAGGTTTTACACAGGTTAATTTTTATAAAGAACAGTGTAAATATAAATTTGTCAAATTTATTAGGTGCTCGCTAATTCAAAATGAAAAGGTTGAATCAATTCGTTTAAAACATAAGGATAAACTGTCTCAAGATGATAAAACTTATCCCAAAATATACGATCAATTCCATGAAATTGATGGTAAAATGTATATGTTAGATAAGGAAAGGAATGAGATAGGTATGTGACGAATTGGGAGTTATTAAAACAAAAGACTCAGGTCTATAAAGCTCATACTAACCCGGTTGAAAAATTGAACAAGGATATTGGTCGATCTATTAGAACATTAATGGTACAAGAAATATCCCAGATAAGAAGTGGCATAAATGCCTGGTTGGAACTTTAGCTCCTGTAAAGTTCATGATAGTACCGAGGTTAGGGTATTCTCGTTTCTTTGTAACTGGGACACATACAGTTATACCTGCAGTGCAATTAGATTATAATATGCAAAAATGCACCTTAATCAGTTCATCAATTAGTAACAGCAGTTACTGATGCGTTGGAAAAAGTTAGAGTACAGCAGTTCAACAATCAATGGAAGAAAGGAAATGCTTTTTATAAGAAGGTAGTCCAACAGGTAATATATGTTGGTGATGGAGTTTTTTTTGTGGAAACAACAAACAGACACTAATCTAGAATAAACCTTCGGACTCTAGGTTAACGGAAGAAGATGAATATCAAGGAAAAGTTTTTCCATATTAAACATATGCATTTCCGGACTCTCCGTTGGATAATTCCAAGTCAAATCCTGATAATTCAATTCCAGAGATTTCTATACCTTTAGTATCTAAAAATATAGAAGATCTCTCAAAAAAAAGGGGATGAAGAGGGAGTGGAGAGTAAAGTTACAGGAGATGTAGGTCATATGGAAGAAGAAGAAGAAAAGCTTGATAATGCAAAAGAGCAGGGGGAAAAGAAATAGAAAAAGAGAGCCAGAGCGAGGGAAATACACTTAATGTAATGGGATACAAGTATCCGTCAATAAAGCAATGGCTGAAACTACAAACAAGTCAAAGAAATTAATAGGTGCTGCCTTTGACGAGTTAGCAGCGTTGGGTATAGCAAAACACGCCCAAAGAAGCATAAGAGGAAACCATCTAGGCTCAAGTACAGAAAGTAGTGAGTGAGAAATAATGGATGGAGAAGAGGGGGAATCAAGACCTCTTGGGGAATTTCCACAAGCAGAAAATGAAGAGGGCAGGAAAAATGTTTTGCTGGAAAAGAAGAAAGAAGTAGCTAATTTAATTGGGAATTAAAACTTAAAAGTGTAACAATTAAAGGAAAGGAAGTTACTTGGAAAACTTGTCTTTGTGTTGTCAATTCTTCAAGTATTTCGGGAAAAAATAACAAGAAATGGTTGGAGTGTGAAGATCAAGTGGAATTGATAGAAGTTAGAATGGGACTCCCATTGGTAAAATAAATGGAAGACTAACGTCCCTTCTGGAGCAAATGGTGCAACAGCAAAAGATTTGGAGATTGCACGGATGCTAAAAGCAGTGATTAATAACATACTCTAAAATGAAGAATTGTGAATATCCGGATTCATCAGGATGAATTGGTGATGCTAAGTGGATATGGAAACACAAGGAACAAAAGACAAGTGGTATAGTAAAACACGCCCAAAGAAGCTGAAGAGGAAACCATCTGGGCTCAAGTACTGGAAATAGTGAGCGAGAAATAATGGATGGAGAAGAGGAGGAATCAAGACCTCTTGGGGAATTTCCACAAGCAGAAAATGAAGAGGGCAGGAAAAATGTTTTGTTGGAAAATAAATAAAGAAGTAGCTAATTTAATTGGGAATTAAAACTTAAAAGTGTAACAATTAAAGGAAAGGAAGTTACTTGGAAAACTTGTCTTTGTGTTGTCAATTCTTCAAGTATTTCGGGAAAAAATAACAAGAAATGGTTGGAGTGTGAAGATCAAGTGGAATTGATAGAAGTTAGAATGGGACTCCCATTGGTAAAATAAATGGAAGACTAACGTCCCTTCTGGAGCAAATGTTGCAACAGCAAAAGATTTGGAGATTGCACGGATGTTAAAAGCACTGATTAATAACATACTCTAAAATGAAGAATTGTGAATATCCGGATTCATCAGGATGAATTGGTGATGCTAAGTGGATATGGAAACACAAGAAACAAAAGACAAGTGGTGATTGGCCTCGGATTATAGAGAGGCTGGATGCTGAAAAGATTGTTGACTAAGTTTTCTCGGTAGAAATTCAAGGTATGAATGATAAATATGAGATGCCTTTATACAAGGAGAAGAAGAACTTAGGACAATCCTGTATGCAATCAGGAACTTGGCGATGAAGTATGATTCTTTGTTAATGTCACAATAATGATTCACAATCACTTGGAAGAAGTGGAGCGAGTTGAAACAATGAAAATGGTGTTGACGTCGATATCTGAACGGGTAAACAAACGGATCAGAGGGATACAATATGGTACCACGGGAAGTTTGACACTGGGCTTGTTAGCAATTCGGGATGTGAAAAGTATTATGGACATGGTAAAGCATAGAAATCATGGTGGATCAATTAGTCCAGTTGAGAGTGAGAGTATTGGTAATTTTTACTCTCTGCCAGTCCAACTGGAGAAGACAGAAAACCTCTATAAGTTGTAAAAGTATAGGGAACTACCTATGACAATTGATGAAGGGGTAAGAATGTGTTAATGGTTACCAGAGGGTAAATATTTGGTGATTGATAACATTCGAGGAAATTAATCCATGAAGACTTCAAGGCTGCCAAGGGGCTATGTGAAAGAATGTTACATAGGGTTAACGATGTGTTTGTGTCTCTAATCAACAATGGTAAAGTTTGTTGAGGTACAAAAGGCACAAAGGATCAAAGCATCGTGTTCAAGTACTTCGGGGAAGACAACGAAAAGTCAAGAAGTGCTTGGTCGTGGACAATGGATGGTAACATTGCAGTACAATTGCAATGTTAGGATAGATGTATTGGGAAGGACTAGTGACGAGCAAGATGAAAGTGAGAATTGTGGAAACAATGATTCTGGATGAGGTGGAAGACATCATTACGGATTTGGATCTCAGGAAAAATTGGATTTATGGTAATGAAATGTCATATCTCATAGGAAAAAATGGAATCATAGGTGGAATCTCACGAGCCGATTTCAGGAGATAAACTGAAAATGATGGCAAATCAACGAAAAATTGTCTTTGGATTTACGGTATATTAGGTATAGAAGCATTACTAACTATTATACTTTCAGGATTCTTCGGCGTTTTGCTCTGTAAGGTACGAGCTAAGAGGGCTGTACGAGAGTAAGACCGATAATCCTGGGGACCGTAAGAAAGAAAAGACGAGGTCGTCTTTTTCCCAAGGGAAGGGCATCTATAGTATCATCGGATTTACTAATTAATATATTTATTTTTATGAACCTTGTACTGATTATGGTGTTTGTTATTTATTTTGTTATCGACTATTATGTGCAAGGATCGTATTACGATATAGATTTATTATTGTAGATATGTATGATTTATTATGTAAAGGGGCTGGTTGAGTGTTAAGTAATAAGGTCATGACATCAAGCGATATATCACTTGATGAGAAAGATCTAGAAGGAAGCTAGTACTCAACCCTAACCGTATAAATATAGAGCGCATTGTCCGCGTCGAATCAGTATTATTCGAACTTCAATTGGGGAATACAATTGTAAGGAACTGTTCGTAAATATACGGAATTGTATATAATACACAATGAGTCTTATTTACCCAAACTGATTAACAACTAAATCAAGGTAAGCCCCGATCACATTTACACATACTTGCGTGAGACATCTCCCTCGTAATTATATCCTTAGAAGGAATACTCTTTTAAATATCAACTCTCACAAAATCCTTATAAACTTTATAAATTAACTTTGTAGTGGCTTTCCACGATTGCATTCGCTTGAATGAAAGGACACTACAGTATAAAGTGTCAAATTTTGTCTAATAATTTTATTTATACGAACAAATAAAATTTCTCATATCACCCTAAGTGATAGGCCTTACTCTTTACATTTTTTTTAACATCGAGATATCAATTTTACCTTGCTCGGATAAAAAAATTATTAAAATCAGAGGATGCATATAATAAGATATTTAATGTCATAAAATAAGGTCAACCATATTTTTTTTAATAACAGAAAAAAAAAATTGTAGAAGGAGTTTAGTTGCATTGCTTAATTGCTATTAACTGACAAATTCTATGGTAAACTCAAAGGTTTTCAAGACGATTCTTAATCAAATTCGTACGAAAAAAGTGCTTAGAACTTGATTGAGTTACATATTTAAAGCTTTGTTTGTGAGCTTCCCAGTAATTGGTAATTGTATATAACAAATTTGAATCAGATTAGTAGAAACAAATCGAGTGTGATCCATTTTATGTACAACTATATTTATGATAAATTTAAAAATATTAATTGTTCAAGTCTGAGAAGTTGAAAACTTGTAACGAATTCCTAGAGTTATAATCATAGTCAATGTCTCATAAAAAAAAAAAAATAGGAATCAGAGTTGAAGCCACATAGTTTGGTCGCAAAACATTATTTATACATATATGTAAGGAAAAAATTGAGATGAGTTAATATATTATAAAACTACTACGAGCCTAACGGATGGAACCCTTAGATTTGAAATATACTAGAATTCCTCTATTTATTTTTTCATTTTTTTATACATATATGACAATTACGTATATTCAATTTCATTAGATGAAAAAAAAGAAGAGAAAACTAGCTTTGATCTAGATGAGGAACATTTTGAAAGCTTCTCTTTCATAATAATAAATTTAATAAAAAGACATTTAAAGCAATAAACATCAAATTTAATATTTAGTTGATATTTATAAAACGAACATTTACTTCTACATAAAGGATATGTATATTACATTTGTCAATTTATATTTCAATTTAAGCAAGTCTTATTGCTTTCAACATTACAAACTAGTATTAATACTATTTGAAATTGAATATAGTATGTATTTATATAGTACAAATTAGCATTTAAGCTAAATGATCGTTTTTAAATAATATTTTTCACATATTCAAAATTACAATATTTGATTTTCTTTTAAGTAAAGATGAAATTTTTATACTTTTCATTTTCCCCTGATGATATCATTTTGATATTTTGAAGGATTTTATAAGTTTGAAAAAATATCTTACTTCATTTGAATTAAGGAAAATGTTGAATCATTATCGTAAATTTTGATGTCTATATAAGCTCTTGAGCCATTCGGAAAAATTCTCTTTGGCAAATTGACTGCTTACAGTCTTACAAGCATAAAGACTTCAACTTATAATGTCAACCAAAAATTTACGTCTCTTTATTACTTCTTCGACACAAAAATGTATGTATGTATAGATATTATTGGTTTAACAGTGATATCAAGTGTGAAATATATATATATATATATGTATATATTATTATCTTTGCAATGACCAGATGTTTTTCTTCGAATTATCAACTATCATTAGTTGTCATGTGCTTTTGGTCTTGACAGCAAGACCAAAGAGTCCCGATAAAAAAATTTATTTCTCAAAAGCTTTTTTTTCTAGGTTTCGATCTTTCAAAGCCTTGGAATTGTTAGGGTCTCATTTGGGGTGTTCTTGACCACAAACTGGTCATTAGTCAGTTTCTATGAGTTTTTTTTATTAATATTATATTTTAATTTTCCATTTTATTTATCAACAACTATGTTTTTAACTTGGTGTCATTTACGGTCATTTATGAAATCTGTAACATCGGTGAAAACGCTCAACCTAACTTAAATATTCATTTTTTAAATGATAACAACATTTTTATATGGGTCAGAAATCTACAAAAAAGAAGACAAAATGACACTCTACAATCTTATAATTATGTGATTTTAAGTAATGAAGACCGTATTTATAAGAGAAAAAACGTGTTGTTTGCAAATTATTGAAACTCTTCTTATGGAGAGTAAAATCTTAAAACTTGGCACTTGACCATTTTAAAGTTTGAAAAATTACAAAAAATATATCATTTTAATAAATTTTCACACTTTAATTTTTCAAATTTTTGAGTAAAAACAAGGATTTAAAAATAAATTTTGAAATTAGCATTTACAGTTTTCATAGGCTGTTAAAAATGCCAAAGTTTTTGAAACTTGGACTATATCTTCTTTATGTGTATATTGGGGCATCATTAAATTGAAAAAGACTCTTCCTTTTTTTGAACAAGTGTCAAAAGTGTCCTTTTAGCAAAAATTTGCTTATTTCATTTCTAAAAAAAAATATTTACAAAGCCGCAAGATTAGTTTTGTATCGAAATACCGAATTATAATTTTTTTCAACATTAGTTCTATGAAAGTATGCAGGTTAAAACATTATTTTCAAGGATAAAGTCTGAAGTAAATTTCATTAGTGATAAATTTAGTACATATTCTTTTTTATGTATATGTATATAAATTTTATTATTTTATGAAAGTAATACTGTGCATATCTGCAACTTATTTCTCAAAAAACTCTTAAAACTTTATTAACCTCCTTTTAGATTCAATTCATTAAAAGTTAACAAAATCAATTATAGCTATAAATTGCACTCTGTTTATTAATTTAATTAACTATGAATATTTTTTTTTACTTGTTTACATACTCAATGTTATTATGACGTTTCATTTTCTAAATTATTGATTTTATTTTCTTGAGAGATAAATTAAATTGAAATTACAACATTAGGAATTAAGGTATATATTTTTGTAAATAAAATAACCTAGAATATTAATAAAAGTTAATATTAACTTTAATAAGCAGATTTAGGACATTAGTTTGGAAACTTATGTCTTATGACGTTTTGATTTAAAATTTTAGGTAAACATTTGTTTGACGTTGTCTACCTAGTTGTAACTTGTATAATCAAATCGATCAAGTTACAATAAACAAAAAAATCAAATGAAAGATTTTATATGCGTTTTATGACTTGTATCTCGGGATGAGTTACACTAACTACTTGGTAATCAATCAAATAATAAGAAATTTAGAACTTTTCACTTAAATAATTTAAACAGTTTTTCGAATATTATTACACCACAAAAAAAAATGATCACTCATTCACTTTTTTAAATGTCTACGCATAGAACTCAAATGACCCATCATTTCATCATTCAAGTTTGACCCAAGTTTGGATATGAATAGTTTGGCTGCATTAAAAAAGGGTTCATTCACTTTTGAGAACGAGGGAAAAGATCCATCACATAAAATATCATCTTCTTTTTACAATAGACCAAGATGCTCTAAGGTCGAACTCGCTTATTATGAGGATTTGATAATATATCATTGAAATCAATTTTACTCTGTCCTGGTTGGATTTCTTGTAGTTCATCTAAAACATTACTGTCAATTTAAATTTTCTTATGTAAGAAGAGTCTGACGTATAAGTCACGAACGACTTTGGCCAATTTCCTCTTCAAGGGATATCTCAATAAAGACTGTTTAACTTGATCAATTTGGTCTAGAGCTTCCAAATAATGTACAAGTCCACAAATATGTTAATTTCTCCGATCCTTTTGAACTCTTGTCCCAGTTTCTGCAAAATGTATTCAAATATTATGATGTTCACTTTTGAAGATCGTGACATACCGACCAGAGAGAATTATTGCTCTGACTTCAATTACCTCCTATCTATCCTCCAGATCTTTCTCTCATTATCAAGCATGTATCACCAAGATGAAAGTTCTTGTAAGGTTGTCTCCACTGCAGTTCTTATTTCAAGGTACGTATTAATGGTCGTTTGTAAATAGCAAAAACATATTTTTTTGTCCAATATCAGTGTCAAATCTTTGCCATACTCTTTTTGGCATTATTTTTTCTTTGAGCATGTTATTCTTTAAAGGACTTTTACGAAATATGTGGACAAAATTTCTAATTTTGATAATTAGTTTTTCAATGCTTGGTTTTATCTGTGGAGAAGAAAAATCAGCTGGGATTTCAAGACCGTATAAACTCTAAACCTCTTCAACAATGTGATCACTATCATCTTGTTCACGATTCTACTCTTCTTTTATATCTTCCTTTTTGTACAAGACATTGATAAGAGCGTGATGAATTCGATTTAAATGACAAACTTGATTGTGTATGTATACCTGAAAGACACCCTGTTTTGGGCATTGCTGAGGCTCTGCTAGTAACCACTCCAACAATATAGTCTTTAAGACAAAAGCCAAAATTACCTAACTTTACTTCTATAATGGTAAGAGGATCTTCAGTCTTCATTGAACCAATGATTTGTTTCATTCCAAGAGTCTCAATGAATCATGAATTTTCAAACACATATGTATATCTCCCTTTTTTTGCTTGAAGTCTATTAGTCCAGGGATAAACGTGATTCTTTGGCAACAGCTTTGACAAAGTCATCTTTGATTCTGACAGAAAATAAGATGAACATCTGTCTGATTCCTTGCCTAGTTGAAGGAATAAAAGTTCTTGTGTTCACTAACCCTTCTGAATGTCTTGACTTTTTCCCAACATGTTGAGTGGGATACAGTTGAGAGCTATAAGCTTGGAGAGGGCTTCTGCAAGTGAAGTATTTTATTGTACAATGCAAGCTTCGATTGAGACCTGTTTGTTGGATTTTTATATCTTATTTCTTCTGTAAATGATGAATTAGTGAAGAAGTAGAGGAGTTACTGATATAACAAGTCGAAGAGCAATACTTACACTTAACGATGGTATCATCTTCAATTTTCAAATGAATATGTTTCCAAAAAACATCTGATTTGTTCAATTTATCATGGTTTATTTCAATCATTTCGAATAAAAGAAATTACTCAAATAGTTTCAAGAAATAAAATAATTGTTAGATTGGTTTCACCGTATCACAGGTATCTTTGACTTTTATAAACGACAAATCCTAATTGATAAGTATCTCTATGCTACATTAGAAACTGAATAGACTATAGTTATATTGCTCATAAATTACATAAACTAAATAAGTAATATCAATAAATCAAAATGAAATAAGAGTATCAATATATGGTTGACAAATACCATAAATAGCTGGTGCTTTAATTCAATATAGCTGTTATGCGACATATAAATTGCAGTCCACTGGTAAAAGTTGTCCTATACGTATGTCATAAAATACTTTCAAATAGCAAAAAAGATGATAAGTTTATATATTATAAGATTTTAATATAAACTCTTATTGTTACACAAATCAATTCATTTTGTTTGTTTGTAACCTTGCGTTTCTCAACTGGTGAATTGCAAAACGAAAGTGGGTCGGAGAGAGTTCCTCAACAACTCATCATTTAATTTCATGCCCGCTACATTAATGAATGACAATTTCAATTTTCATTAGAGATACAAAAAGAATGAATACAAGTTGAAAGGAGTCACTAATTAAAAGTCATGCTAAGTTTGTATTTGTTATTAAATATGATTCAGATATATTTATTAAATTTCCAGATTTGAGGCTCGATCGAAAGTCCATCAATCTCTACATGAAATTGACTGGATTAAAAGACAATAAAAGTATATCAAGTTCAATGACCATAGTAAAATATAGGTTTCAGTGCAAAACCAGTTGAGAATCCTTGTTTCAGTCGATGATTAGAAACATTGAGAGTTCAAAGAGCTTTAGTTATTCGACGAGTATGTAGAAAAATTTGTTTTCTTTATAAAATTACTAACTAGTGTTTTAAGATAGGAATTTTCTATATGCTCATTACTGTCTTTAAAGGCAAAAAAAGACTTTTCCTAAGTCCTTACATCTGGAATTTATGCATTTATTAATAATACAGGATTAACAAATATATTTAGTGGGATTTTAACACTATTAAGAATGACAAAAGGACCATTGAGTTCATCCTTAATGGCTGAGGTGTCCTTTTTGACACCTTTATTTTAATATTTTTTATACGTATAGCAATAGTTTGAATCAATTTAACTACATGTATTGCTCAATTAATAGCAAACACACTGAGTAATAAATATACATACACATCCTTATATATAAAGTTAATAATATAAATTAATGTACTTCTTTAATATTTACAAACTTTCCAGGAAATTGAGATTGTGCTTTAGAGATTGTATTAATTTCTTTTTTGAAAATATTATCATTCTGAAGAGATTTACTCATTTCAAAGATGAATAAGGATTCTAACTTTATAAAACATATATACATATAAACAAGTAATTGAACAGTGGATTGGCTGAACACATATCTCTCAACCTTTCCTCCAAAACGATGAGAAAAAAAACAACTCCAAATCTGTTGATATCCAACAAATTATTCCCAACTATTGAAACTATTCCTCATTTAATGATATTTAATAGCACATAGCTTAACAAAAACTAATCCAACATCAGTCAATCCCCGTTCAGAACCCTAAATGAAGGCAAGAAGAGTAGACACATTGACAGCTGACCAAAGACTAGAGTGTATATGTATATATTCTTCTGCTAAAGATATACATACATGAATGTTATTACAATCTCATTTGACCAAATATCAATGAAGCAAATGAAAAAGTAAGTTTCTTTATTGCTTGAATACACAATGTGTAATTAGTGACAATCAAAGGTATAGGATGTTGAAAGGAAAAAAACAAAAACATATAGAGAATTATATGTATATATGTATGTATGATTACAAAGGATTTCTTCATCTTAAAAGATTATTTAAGTACAGATATCACGCATAGAAAAAGGGTAAATAATGTCATGCGGTAGAATATCACAAATTGCTATAATGATGATGGATTTGTAGATGAAAGAGTTGATGAAGGGGATTTTAGGGAGGAGGAGGAAAAAAAACAGGCTGGTTTCCTTGCTTACTGAAAATATGGCACTTAAGTGATGAAGATTGAGTATCATTTGTTGAAATACATTTCTTTAACAAAGACAGAAGAATAATTCATCAAAAATTTTTATTTTGTTGGAAATATGTAAAAGGCAGTTTCGGTTTTGTATGGAAATCCAGAGGGAATAAGCATGTATAAAAAAGAAAAAGAAAAACTAGTTTTCACAATAATATTTTTTTACAATGTATGTATATTCATTGTATGTACATCTCAACCATTCCTTCAAAATAAAAAAATATGGCCTAAAATCAACTGATCCTCACCTAATTAAGTCACTTTTAAACAAATACATTTATAAAATTCGAGTTCATTGAATAAAAATTTTAATCAACTTGTAGACAGTACTTTTTCATCAGTGTGAAAAACTGCATTTTTTTTCTCTGGTTTTGAACATTTTTTCTATTGAGAAGAATTTTATTTTAATTCAATTTTACGTCCATGCTGACTTTAAAAATCTGTAGTACTTTCAAAGTACGTAAATGTTGCTTCAAATGTTGCTTTGTCCCCCACTTGAATCAATCAAAGAGAAAAACAAACACTCTAAACTTTAGCCTAAGTAAGTTACACTCCTTTGAGTGTTACATATGTATTTATATAAGTGTACATACATACTTACTGTTTAAACAAATGAAACATCTAAATAAACATCGTTTATAGCAATCATATTATTTGTATACATATGAACATTTGCTTAGTCTATGTATGTGTACAGCTATTTAATAGACCTTGTACCTTCCAATTTTCTTAAAAAGTTGAAATTACTTATTATAAAAACTACTCGGTACATAAAAAAAAAAAGTTTTAGCACTATGGCAGATATTTTATTTTACTACTTTATGCGTTAATATATTAGATACATAGTATATTCCAATCAAAAAAATGCAATGTTGTTGGTTGGTCGACGAAAGGAACTCCACCGAAAAAATGCTATATATGTATATTTTAATGCCAATTAAAATGAAATTTGTTCTTACTCTTTTAGTTCTATTTATCTATTTAAAAAAAATATAACTTTTCTCTCATCATAGAGGTAAATAAATTAAGGAGTCTTTCTTTGCAGAGTAATATTTTAATTATAATGCTTATAACGCAGTAACATGTAATTCAAATCGTGTAGCTACTTAATTATGTCACCTTGTGGTTAGGTGGAAGTAAAAAAAATGTTATTATAAGTCAGGGATTATCAGCCTTCCTTGTTTTATTTATATCCTACACTACAGCGGTCTACAATTTTGATCAGAATCCAGTTGTTGTTATTTTCGTATCCAAAATGCAAATGTACACAAATACATACATACATAATACTTGATGAATACCCGTTCTTAACGTGAGTTTGAAGTTGACAACAAAAAAACCTGGTTTAAAATTATTTTTTCATATATATGGTATATAGAAAGAACCACTTGAATATCTTTTCAATGAAAAGTAAGAGCAAAGACATGTAAGTTCGTGGGAATGTGTGCGGTGATTCATGACTTAGATCTAAAGGCAGAGAGCTACATTCTTTTATTTTTATTAAAACTATTGTAAAGCTTTTTTCAGAAGAACGTTTTTCATTTTCTAGTTTTGAGCATAGATGAATAGTTCTTGTGAGGACTCAACTCCTTATACTCTTGGAGTTCATAACTCTCTATATATGACATCACATTAAATAGTGTATAATAATGGAATAGCTGTGTATGTACAATGAGGATTCAATGTCTTAATTATTCTTAAATCCCTAACTCAAGGATAATTTGTAGTTAAGGAAATTGATTGATGTCAATCTTAAATTAATGTCATTTTAATCTGTTTCCTGAAATAAAGTTCTCAGCACATCAGATGCTAAGTTCGAGCTCTCTCTAATGAATCTTTGGCTTTATCCTTGATAGGCTATAAACACATTAATTTGAAGCTAATTGAGCAGTCTCTTGATTTCACTTTCCTTTTTTATTTCTATTTATCACCACCTCCTCTCTTCTTAATTTAATGATTAATTTCATTTCAGTTAAAGTCTATTACATACATATATGTAAACTTTCAGATATAAATCAACCCAAATATATGTACACACTTTTAAAATCATTCTTCAAAATTATGTCAACTTTATTTATGTCAAAAAAGAGATTTATTACTCAAAAAAAATCACCTCACCATACAAAAATATTTATTATGTTTATATGTTTTGTCTTACAAAGTTACTTCATCTTATACCATTTATTTTAATTTTTTGTTATTCAAAAACCCAAGAAAAAAAGCCCCAATCTGATTTTGAGATTTGTTTATTGCTGAAAAACCCAAAACGAACGACAAAAGGCTAAACACATTTTCCCTGATACATTTACCATAAAGTCAAAAAGCGTCACACAAAAAGAAAATCGGGTTTAACCATTTTAAGTTTGGGTATCTGAGGATTCCAAAAATATATGTATAATACTTTTATAAGGAGGGATTGTGTGTGAAAGTTTTTCGTCTACTATTAATAAATATTAAGATGTATACATAATATATTAACCACGAGTCACATTCCCATATTTGACATGTCACATAGTTACATAATATTTTGTGAGGAATTGTTCTAAAAATCATATACAATGTACCTAGATGAATTGTTTTTTTAAATGTCTAAATTTAAAATAATGCCACATCATTCTCATGATGTTCCATTAGAAGTAAATGTGACAGATATAAACATATAAGTATAGTATCCAATCAGGTATTTAATTTTTTATTGAATGAATGAAAAAACTGAAGTACATAGTGTCAAATCTAAATAAAAAGAATGCATTGTAGAGAGGGCGTTTTTTAACGATTGATACTTGGGACGGAGAAAAACCAACTTTAAATTCCATTGACAAATCAAAATTAGTACAAAAATTGTAAGAGAATACATTTGCGTATTAATGTTTTATTTACTGGGATTGTTTTTTATTCAAGAGATAGTTGAAGTTTCAGGAAGGAGAATAAAAAAAAACTTATCCTCTTCATGACTTAGAATTCCCTATATGAAAAAATGATTTATGAGTCATTATGATGTTAATTTGCTTTACTCTTGATAAAGCAATTTTTTATATACAAAAGCATATACGATAACTATTTATTTATGTATTTTATCCTTAGATATAACGCCATGAATATATTATGACCCACTCAGATTGAATAAAATTAGCTGACATAAGTAAGGAAAAAAATTACTACAGAATAGAGGTATATCTATAATTCATAGAAAGAAAATTTATAATATATTCAAGCTCCAACACATTTTGAACGAAGAAGAAAAAAAGATTTCATTTTCAAAAAATTACAATAACAGTCAATATTAAAACTGTATATTATGTAAGTTCCTAATTTGGGATTTAAAATTATATCTGAGCATAATTTTTAAATTTGCTACTTAATGAAATTCCACATTCTGCAATGATGAGTGAAATATATGTCTACCTATAAAATAATAAATTGAAGAGTCGAATTTATTATTGAATATGAAGCCATTTCGAGTCAAAATTCATCAAATGGAAAATTTGCTGAATGTAATTTTGCAAGGAAAGATATTCAAGAGTTTGATTATAATTTATAGAGCATGACTATGTAATATTGACAACTTCCACTCATACTTATTCCTCCAATTTTGTAAAATCATATGTTTGTTAGTAATTAAAATTTTAAGAGTTAAATATTAATTCATTTTATCATGAGAATGTTTTGATTTAAGAAAGGAATGTATATTTAATTGATTTTCTTGGATAATTTTGTTCAATATCCATTAGGCTGTACCGTTTTCGTGTCAGTCCGTTATTTTGTCTGCATCAAAACATTTTCTACTGCTTATTGATGAAAAAAAGTAAATGTGTCATTTTTGTGACCTCTAAAGCCATTTGAAGTTTGAAAAATGATCTTTTTTCACCAAAATTAGCTGTTTTCAAGGGCTTGAGAGGTTTGAAATTTAAAACAATCAGATTCAAAAAAATTCTGAACCTCCTTTGATATTTCATTTTTCAAAAAAATTTTTTGATGCAAGCTGGTAAATGACATCTTCTTATAGTTTTGGGGCTACAAGATGGTCTATTATGGGCAAAAAATGGTTTTTACAGATTTTCTTTTAAAAAAACTAACCTAAAACTTTGAGTACAAAATATTTTATTTTACAGTTATTTGTTTAAATTTGTTACATCTACACTCTGGATTAATATCAAGTCAAAATTGGCATTGGTTGTAACTTTATTGGTTGCACATTTCCTTATTACTTTTATGTAATTATTTTAAAAAATATGTTTTTATATCAATTAAGAGTTTAGTATCGAATCTTGATCAAAATAAACATTTTAGTTTAGTAATGTATCCGACTAAAATATTAGTAACGATTTCAGAAAAAATAACTCAATATCGCCATCGATGGAAAATTAAAACTTACAATTGCTATAAAAAATTTGTTTCTATATATGTATATTATCAAAATGTTTTCACTTTGGTTATTACAATGATCTTAATAGTTGAAAGAACTATCTTAGGGTTATAGGATATTGAAAATAGATCAATTTATCAAAATTAAGTTTTTCTATGAAGTTTTTCAGGGGTCCCGTAGATTATAGGCCACTGCTTTTCATCATAATACCCCTAAAATTACAATAGAAAGTGTTTTAAGACTCATTTGAATTATTTTTACGTTTATGTATGTGTATCATATATATTTCAACAAAGGTATTCAAATCATCAAAATCTTTATGAAGGAGCATTCAGTTAACACATACCGTGAGCACTCCTTTTTATCGTATTTCTGATTAAATTGAGTAAAGGGTTTTTAAAATCAAAATGTCGGATGAAACTCCTTTATGCGTGAATATTGAATAGATTTTACTTCAATTTGTTATAACCTAGTGTTTTAAAGACACGTTTGTTTTATTTGTTTTAAAAGTATCTTTAGATAATATGAGAGAAAAAGTCAATAATAATTATTAAAGAATAACAAAAATCTAGTTTCAATTTAATCTAGAAATACTGAAGGGGAAGAGACGAAGAGAAAAAAGTTTAAAGGAAATATACTCCCTAAAATGTTCAAAATGGTGCTTGAAAACGTGGAAGCACAAATTGAAAAAGATAAGAAATGTTAACAAACGGATAAAACTGAGGAGGGGAGGGAAAATATTGTTAAGAAATAAAAAAAAAAGCAACAATTTTAATGAATATTTTATATTCCATTCTATATCGAACCACAAGAAAAAGGGAAATTTTTAACTAAAAAAATTATATGGTAGTCTACAAATCGTTTTTATAATTCTTGAAGATATAACAATGTTTTAAACTCCCTTTTGAATATGACAAAAACCTTCTAAAAATAATAAAAAAAGGTTTTGAGTTTTTAAAAATATTTTCAATTTTTTCGTATCTTGTTCTCAACATCAGATAATTGCTTACGAATAAGGAAAAATGAGGAAAAAATGACTTTTGCATATAAGACATTTGTAATTAAAAGCACACACTTTCTAAAACGTATTTCTTTTAATGTTATTTCAAATTTAGATCTAAAAGAAAAAAAAAGCTTATGTAATAAAATGGATTAGAACAATTCCTCCTAAAATATTTATATTATTAAAATGTCAAACGAGAGAATATGCATGCAATGAATATATTTTCTAGTTTTGGATCCGACAATTAGATTCCGATCAAAATTGCAGTCTATTAAATATATCTAAGGAGTAAAAAAGAGCATTAAGGCTAATAACTCCTGGCCAAGAATAACTTTATTTTCTCTCCCCCTATTCACAATGTTACTAAAGTACCAAGGCGATTCGAATTAAATGATATCCTATTATAATGAGTATAAATAAAATATTACTCCACAAAGGAAGACTCGTTTATTTACTTATCTATGCTATATGATCAAAAAAATATTTAATAGCCCTTTTAAAGATATATAAAGCTAACAGAATAAGAATATAATTAATCATGACATCATTTTAAATAGCATTAAAAAACGCATATAGCTTTTTATACCTGAATTTAGTATTTTTAAGTGAAATGTCCTTTAGTGAATTGTTTATCCACAGTAACAAAAACTGTCAAGGTTAGATAAACGAGGAAATTTAAAAAGACTGCGAGAATGATAAAGCATAATAATAATACTATAATACATTTTAAATATTTTTGTTGTTGTAATTTTCACTTCATGTTCACCATAAAAAACAAATTGTAGACCACGAAATCATTTTTTTTATTTGTGCCTTTATTTTTTTTTCATTTATGTTTCCGTTTTATTCGGCTTATAATCAAATATAGAATGACCATTAAAAAATCAGGCATAAAACCATTTCAAATTTGGTTGTTTGAAGTCATTAATTAATTAATTCTTCGATAAATTCCAATTGGAAAAGTATATTAATGTCACATTTTAATATATTTTACCAGTTTTAATCAACAATTTACACACTTCCTCTGATACATTTAAGTAATATTGTCATATACATCTCATTGTATAGTGTAATAATTATAAGTGACTATGATCGGCTGATTTAATGGGCTCGCTGATATACCAGTCGAGTCCTTACCGAATAGAAGTGAGATTGAAAAGAAAATAGCGAGACGGGATAGTTCCTTTTTGATAATAAAACTTTCTCGAATTTTTTCATGTGTACACAAGAGCCACATTCTTCAAAATTAGTTTTGTCATATTTCTCTATTTTACTGAGCAAGTCTCTCAAACACGCCATAGATAAATGATATATATCGGATTAATAGACATTGAAATGATGATTAAGTTGACGATATTCTTCTTCACACAAATGGGAAGAACGAATCAAGAGTATTTATATTTCCTCTACTTTTGCTATTAATAATAAATGTCTTTGGTAGCCTCTTGCTGTAGATTAAAGATTATGCTTCCTATTTTATTTCAATAGGACATTTTAGTCTATTTATATACAGTTATTTTCTCCTAATGAGGTTAATTAATTAAGTAATGTAAAGCTTTATAATCAAAATTTTGACCTTTTGTGTGTCATGAATAAAAAAGGAAGAGTTTTCCTTGTTTAAAGAAAAGGAGTAACACAGAAAAATATATTATATGTATTTTTTTTTGTCATAAGACCTTTTTACTTTCTATTTGTAAATACATATATACATATGTACAACATAAAGTAACTTTTTCCTAGCAAAGCAATAATAATTTTTTTTTACATAAGTAGATACTTGCATACACTTATGTAAATGTAATTTTATTTATTGCGTATTCCTTTTCTTCAAATAAATTAAGCCATATATGTCTGCGTTAAATAAATAAAGCACCTTGATATATATATATATATATATAAGAAAAAGGACAAAATATATTCTGCTGTAAAGTTGATAGATAATATTGCAATCTTTTTTTCTTTTTTTGTTAAGCAAAGGGAAAAAAACACTATAAGAAGACTATATTTTCCTTTTTCAATTACATAAGTTTATTATTGATTGATTTCGTTATTCTATAACTGCATTAAGAAGAAAGTCAGACATGTGTGTATAATACAAACATAACTAATGAAATAGAAGGTAAATTTCCTTCTTAAAACAACGATTTTTTTTAGCATGCACTGACAATGCATGAAATAATATTGAAGCTGTGTTGATTACTTGAAAATATACATGCATAAAATGGCAGATATTTATTATTAAATAAACATTATTTTTTCGGATGTATGGATATATATATATATATATGTAGACTCTACTCTGCCTATCTTCCACGTAAACATAGACTCCATAATTATGAGATAGATTGAATTTATTTTTGGGATGTGAACCTCTTGGAACAACAGTACATTCCACATAAGTGTCTGTAATGACAGAAACGGTGCATTTAAAAAAAATATGTATCTTATTTTGAACTATGTATGAGTTTATGTCAAACATACTCTGAGTGGTCAAAAAAAAAATAATACCTATTTTTTATCTACATAGTATGATAAAGACTTTACTCAACCAGTTGATGAAGCCCTTAACTATCGGTTCGATCCAATGGTTGAATAAAGTCTTTATTATACTATGTAAATAAAAAAAATAAATAGAAATCAAAGACTTAATAACCTAATTCGAAACATCGATTCGAACATTATTCATGACGTTATTTCAGATATGAAAATTACACTTTCAAGCCTCGATATTTAAAATATTTAAATGTTATGACTGGAATGGTCAAATGTGGATATTATTAAAATAAAGGATCTCTACGCGTATTTTTGTTCAACACTTGAGATTGTCTCGTTCCGAGTCTGATATTAACTGTAGAATGATTGTATACTGCAATTAAGAAACTCTGAAAGATTACAAATTCAAAAAGGTCGAGAACCAATGTATTAAACTAACAATTAAAGTTTTGCCGACATCAACCCCTATAGTCAGTAAAATATAATCTGTCTGAACCAATGAACATTTGTTTGTTACACATCTCATATGTGAAACTTGAAAGTCCTTAATTTTTATAACTTACGGGTTAAATATGAAATCCTTCTCTCAGATTTGAATACCAATCTACTTACCTATATCACTGATAGTTGTTGCTGATGAGCAGAGTACTTGCTATAAGATGTAGCCTTCTGTATTCATTAATTACGTCAGATTAATAAATAATTTTGCTTATAATGTATTTCAATTATAAAACTTCCTCATAAAATAATAAAGTTTAATAAACAGCTCTTTTAGTCCCAAAATGATAGATTTCTATGATAGAGTTTAATATATTTTGCTTTGTGTATTGAGTAATAATATATAATGCAGAGGGTATCAAACAATAAGAAATGAAAAAAATAAAGAAAAATTACTTCTATATGCGCGGTATACGCGTTACAAAAGATGTAAATTTATTCATTTGTGGTTCGTTTGAGAGACACTTATTAGGTCAATTAAAGAAATATGACAAAAATAATTTTCAAAAACATATTTCTACTCTACAATACAAACCTTGTATATTACTCATCAACTCCATTATTTTAAGGGAAGAACAAAAAAAATTCATAATTTTTGATGTTTTATAGATTTTCAAATCAAAATGTGTGAATGAATGAACCTTTCTTTCCAACTTTTAATGATTATTTTCATATTTATATGACTAAAATGTTTCATAAAAATATCTTGTAATACGAAATTCTCAACTTTTCTCATTTAGGTATACCCTAATATAAATGGAATTAAATTAAATTAAATTTATGGCCATTATCTATAAGAAATGTAGAGACTGAATGGATAATTGCTCTATTTAAAATTTAATTGTTATTCGTATTATAATGTGGTTACTTTTTAGTTCAATAAAAACGAATGAAACTAGGCAAGTTTAAGAATAGAGTAATTAAACTTTTATGTGTAGATATTAGAGACAAAAATCGATAATGTTTGTATTGATTTCTTTTAAACATTTTGAATTACGTATTAACATATTTATATGCGCAATGCTATTAAAGTTTAAATAATGTTTATTATACATATATAAAATTTAGAATTTAAAGTAATATTTTATGTATATGTAAGTATGTAGATTTATCTATTAGTTAAGTGATAAACCGAGTTGATACTATGTATATACATATATATTGCAATATCACAAAAAAAAACCTTTAAGTGACTATAAAAATAATCTTTTTTTTTTTTGAGTAAACAAAAAACTATATTCTTACAACCAAGTTCGAATATACAACATACATATCAATAAATGGAATTGATTTTCTATTATAAGTGTGGTTAATTATATTTTCTATTAAACTAAACCCATATATATATATATATATTTGCATATTTGGAAATATGAAATCATACGAAATATGTTTTTTTGTCTCCAAAAAGTTGACTTAACTTTTTTTATTACTTGATAGATAATAATTTAAAAATAGATACGAAAATTTATGAAAAAAATATAATAATACAAGAAACTACTTTTGTTAGAAAAAGTAGGTAATTTAAGTTCATTAATTTTGCATACAAACAAGAAAATTGACCCATAAGTAGAGTTGTATTGGACTTTAGCAGTAATAGCATGTCAGTATGTATGTATGTATTGAGATGAACCTTTAGTACAGAAAAAATACAGTTTTTGGATAATGAAAAAAATTTTGTACTCTTTTTTTTTAAAAAAAAGTTTTGTTCATTCTTCATAAGACAGTTGAAGGAGAAGCATCCATCTTTAAAGGAAGATTTAAAAGATTTTACACACAATATAATATCCCCTCCTCCCCTCATATATACAAGCTGCTGATATTAGCAAGAGTACTATTCAATTGTACCATAAGTCTTGCTCTTGCCTTCTCATTGCACTCTCCCAAAGTCCCATTTCTAAGCATGGGCTAAATGTTGACATAAGGTTGAGTGTATGGTAGAAAAGAAAAAAATCAGCTGGATCCACTACCTCGAAGGATCAATTTCTAAGTATCATTGAGGTGATAACTTGCAACGATTATTATAAGTAGCATTTTTGTGTATTATTTAATATTGTTATATTACAATCAGCAGATAAAATGTAGATGCACCAGATATAATAATTGCGAACATAATTGTGAACACTTTTCACCCCAACGAAATGCCCCTTCCCTATGTATGTACATATATAATAAATTACCAATAATGTAAGTAGTATTAAAAGCTATTTGCGAATCATATTGTCAAAAAAATATGTAAATGGAAGGATGCAGATGAAATGAGTAGAGATTTACGCTTCTGCATATATAAATATACATTTTCTGCAATGTATATATAAAGACACTCTTTTTGATGATGAAATATTGACAAACTACATGAAATAAAACATGAGACGTTTCCTTTACGATATTTGATCAATATTGTCTTTGATTACATAATTATAACATTGGTAATTTTTATCAGCTGTTAATATCTCTTCTTCTGTTCCTTAATAGTATAGCTCTAATCACATCTTCTATTGGATCGTTTTTTCTTTTGTTTTTTTAGGCCTATTCGTATAAAGCTATACAAATCCACTTATGCTAATTGTTGCATTTTTGTAGTTTTAATAGGTACTACCTTGGTTTGCACTTTTTAAAAACATACACGTACTTTTCAAGAAAATCTTTAATTAAAATTTGCTCAATATTTTACAATAAAATAAATATTATCCGTTGTTAACTTATTGTGATATATTTTGCTACTGAGAAGGATTTATAATTTAATAATGAGCACAAAATATAGACCGAATCACACTTTTAAGCTGCTAGTACATATTTATATTGCTTCTAAATTTTTATTATTTTGGGTGTTGCATACGCTCAAAATTGGGATCACTCTGTCAAATATTTTCTCATTTTTATTAATACCATTATAAAATTATTATTTTATTTTTAAATTATTCTTGGAGCCTTGACAATAATTAACGTTTTTTATCATTTTAAATCAAGAACTAGGAGAGCAGAGTAATTTGACCTCAAATAGGACATAAGCTATGTTATGTCGGCCTTTAAGGTTGTTGGATGCTGATTTTGAGTCCAACTTGGGATTTGAAGGCAAAGGAGGTCGAATATAGGGCTGTATATGAACTCATAAGCTTCAGAAAATTGTCAATTTAGGGGTTTTTGAGTGAGGCCAGATGACCTCGTAGAGGTCATCCGAAATGCATGAATATACTAACAATTTCATATATTGTATTCATTTAAAAATTCCAATAATGCAAATTTATTGACCCGAAGGGCCAAAAATCTTCTACTGGAACTAAAGTTTAAAAGGCCTGCTTCAAACCGCCATTTTAAGAACGAAATCAAAAACTTTTTTAGCTGTCATTTATTGTTAAAAAACTCAAAACTAGCCTGGAATCCAATATGTGGATATATTGGTCATCAAAAAAAAAAAAAATTATTCCATAATTTGGAAATTCTAAGAAGAAAAATTTCAGGTTGAATCATATGCTTTGTAATAGTAATGAGAAAAATCATGCAGTGGCTGAAGTGGCCATAATTGGGTTTTTGTGAGGCTATTTTTACTGGGATCTCAAAAGTAAATTTGAAAAAAAGTAATAACTACTATCAACTTATTTCGGGCCTTTTTTGCTGTTGTTTTATGAATAAGAGGTTGAGAGACGTAATCAAGAACACAAGAAAGCAATTTCTATCAATCTTTAGAGAAGTATTTATCAAACTTTTTTTATATTAGGGTGTATTAATGAGATACTCAAAACACTTGAACAGCGTTTTTGATCTTTGATTTCTTTTGTAGACAATTGAAACATACGTTTCGCGTGGAATCTGACCCTTCTATGATCGTGTTTATGCTAAACTTAACCAAATATATGTATATTCATTAATTCCATGAATGAATTTAAAAGTAAATCCTCGTGTAATAACTAACTTCAAAATTGCAATAAATTGTAAGGATTGAATGTGACTTGGCCCTTTTATGAGATAAATTCGTGAAAAAAAAATTTACCAAAAAACCTTCAAATAGGCTCATGTACTTAAATCTTTATACCAATTTACAAAAACTATGTGCCTATTATGGATAAAATAATGTAATATATAAACATCTGTGATTTTTTATGTTTATAATAAAATACTTAAAGTGAATATAAATTGTCATATTGAGATTCATCATTTTAAGTTAAATATCATAAAGTATTTGTAAATTGCCATTCATGGAAAGGAAAAAGCATGTACTATTTATGCAAATCCATTTATTTAATTTGTATGAATCACATTAGTTATGATAATTTCATGGTAGATAGTTAAGCTTATTGCTTATTGCATCAAAATATATTATTTTTATGAAGCTTAATAAATTAGCCAAATGTTTTTAATATACATAGATAATATTTTCAAAACATGGTTTAAATACTCTGCACCTAAACGACAACATAACTTTAGATTAATTAATTGATTAAAAGTGTACTTATGTATATTTTATATTTTACTATAATATATTTTGATAATTTTTCCTTTAGCAGTGGATATATAAAATATGGAATGACTAATCAAAAATTAAAAATTATATTATTTATTTATGACATAGAGTATTAATTTGATTTGACAATTACTGAACGTGCTTATTTATACTATAAATTTCATTTGTTTGGTCTACCATTAAATAATGTTATGTTTAATATCAAGTGAACGCTACAAATCACAAAAAAGGATTTATACAAAATTTCCCTGGCAGTCGAGAAACCCTTTTTTTTATTTTTTATTCCCTGTACAATTATTGAAAAAAAAAAAGAATTGAAAATATGGTTATTAAACATAATAATAAAAAAATATTTACAAATTTTTTTATTGTATAGAGAAAATATGGTCACATATATCTATATAAATTTAAAATATCAAGAAATAAGGATATTCATATAATTTTTCGATTCATTTGCTTAAAAAAAAGCTCTTAAAAATATATACTGAATACATAAATATATATGTTTTGAAAACTTGCCTTGATTATACAACTACATACCTTTATATTATTTTAACACATGTTGCCCTTTGATGAATTAAAAATTATTATTCAGTTTATCATTTAAAAGGGGAAAAAAGTGTTAATTAAATGGAATTTGGTTATGTAAATTGTATATTGAAAAAGTTTTTTCTTTTTGTTTTTTTTTAAAAAAAACAAGTTATATCCAAATTAGTTAGTCTACATACTATTAAAATTTGATATGCTTATACTAATGACCATATAACTGTCAAAATTTATAACATAATAATTATTAATGCGCTTCAATAAACCAACTGTGTTTTGCATGGGTACTCCTAAGGAGGTTTTTGGCATTGGTGGAGTTACTAAAATAAGGAAATTTGCTATAGATAAAAGGCATAATTAATTGTTACAATGAAAACTCGTTGGAAAAACATAGTTTTACAAATTAAGAGTTCGTAGTACAAGTCTTACTTTATGAAGTTTATCACCTACATTTGGAAAACAAAAAACATCCTAAATTCAACAAATTTATAATACATTCATATGAAATTGAAATTACACGGATTATTAATAGTTTTTAAGAGTATATACTTATGTAGAGAGTATTGATGTAGTTTTTAAGACCCATTTTTGAAAGCCCAAGTCTCATTTAGCTAGCTCTCAACCCCTCAAAGTCTTGGGCTTGACTTTTTTATTACCATATCAAGACAAATATCAAAGAAACTAGATTAAAATTTTAAGGTTTTGAATGTAAGTAATTTTTTTTTGGCTTTGATTCCTAGAAGTTATGGTCTTGGTCTAGGGGTAGGGAGGTCTTAGGAAACGTACTAGTCGAGAGTTTTGCATATCAAATAAGGGGTTTTTCTGTGTGTTATTTTAATACTTTGACCCACAAAGATGTCAAAAATCTAATGTTTAAAGGTGTGTCCCATGGTTATATATATCTCATTATTCTGTCCTAGGATAAAAAAGTTTTAAAAGCTCTGGTCCATTAGTGTTAGATTGACTATTTACCAATTTTTCATAACAAAATAAGGCATTCTTATATAACGTTATCGTTCTGGATGTCGACTACCTTACAGAAGCCTTAAAAAACCAAAATTTATAAAAATAAAAAACCCTTTTCCAATGCTTTAATTTGGAAAGCTATTAGATGAAATTTTATTATGATTTCTAGTAAATTTGTTCATTTTATATGATAAGTATAAAAAAAAAACTAGGCCTTCAACAGTCCATTTTGGTTTATTATGCATTCTCTGACGTCAGTGAAATCTCTCTACTCTTTATTTTTTAAAAAGTGATTAAAATATACAAAAATAGAGAAATTCAATAATCTGCGTCATTGACTGAATACTTTAATTTTACCCATTGTATCGAAAAGAATGAATGAGTTGTAATAACAATTGCACCTGCACCCATAAATTCCCGGTATTGTATTGTAAAAGTAGAACATACATAAATTTTTGAATAACCATACATTGATTGAACATTGCAGATTGCATACTGTGAAGAAATCATTACATATTATTTCTTAGTCTGCAGATGTTAACATTTTTTTTATTCTTTTTTAATGGTTTTTTGCACAATATTATTATTTTATAGTTAGCAATTTCAATTTTACTATACGCCTATTTATATGTGTATATGAAATAAATGTTCACATAACCAGAGGGTCACATTGTAAATGCATCATTATATGTATATATTATTTAGACTTGATTCATATATACACTCAAATCTGGATAGCAAATTTACTGCTCTTACTTCAATGTGCATCAAATACTCGATTTAAAAGGATGAAATAAAAGAAAATATGTGTTATTTTTTGTATTTTTTGCATATAAAGTTTGATTTAAGATATTTCTACCATCATGTCAACCATTAACGGTAAAATTATGGAGTTTGTGAGAAGACCTGTAAATGGTTGGTCATTTAAGTTGCTTTTTATTTTCCAAAGCTGTTATCATTTACTCCTTAATTCATGAGGGCAGAACATGTAGCACTAACCCCGTGTAATGGAGTAATACTTCGTCAAATAAATGCCTAATAGTGTTATTAATATTTGTTTATTTCCTTCATCCCTCTTTTAAGAACGTCAATGTCTTTCCCGGTAAAATAATAAGGATACTAGTGAAATTTCTTGAATTTTCTTTTCATACCAATTATATGTAGTTATTCTTGAAATTTATATACTAGTAAAATTAAAAACGGCTTCTCTCCGGATAATTTATATTAATGTTACTCTTCTGAAGAGTTGTTAATATTGTAAAAAAAATGTAGCACAGAAAAAGTTGATCTTTCACAAGTTTTGCTCCTTTCAAGATTTTACTTTTACTGATTTTAACGAAGTATTCAGTGGCATTGTTTAATAACGTTTATTCAAACAAATGTGCTTTTTTGGGGCGTGGGATCTTGCATTTTGTTTCAAATGAAACATTTTCCATCATTCTTTTTACAACATCTCATTGTAATTTAAATATTTTTTTCCCTAAAAAATATTTGTCGACTACAAATACTTACACACGTATATACAATAAGCCTATTATTTAAAGAGATTTAATCTTAATGAAACATATGTTTTAGAATAAACAGAAACGTGTAATTTATCTAACATGGGCCAGGTATGTATATAAAATTACTCAATGGGTATAGTAACATAACAAAAAAGCATTTTTAGATATGTACATATATGATTATGCAACTCATGTTGAAACAAAAAACGGATGTAAAGCAAAAAAGAAATTCAGCTATTTTTAATTCAAATTAAAAAATCATCATTCTAAATTCCTTTTTAATAAAAAACATTATTTTAAAACAGCCCCAATATATTTAGTGGAACATTAGCCATGATAATTAAGCTCAATTAACAGAAATAGAGTAGGTATAACTATAAACACCTCTCTAACGGAAATATAATTTAGAGTAATCAGCTAAAATTTGAATTCATCTCAATTTCAAGAAAAATAAGTATCTCATATTAGTAGTTATATTTATTATATCTCTCAACCTCTCCTCCTGCAAAAGAGAGAGAGAGAGTGGGAAAAAATGCCCAAAGTAAAATGGTAGTGAGTCCAATTATTTTTAAATATGAAATTCTTCTACATTGAAGTTAGAGAGTTGTGTTCAGAGATGAACAAATACTTATTCGAGTTCAACTAATAAAATGCTTAATACACAATAACGAATATAAATGGTAGTAGAAAAATCGAGAGTTGACCAAAAATACAGAGTAAATTTGATATCAAATGTAATGACAGCATGAAATGTTCGTATAAGTTAACTTTTTTCGATCAATAGTGTTTGTTCTATAAACTTTAAACATCACGTCCTGGCGCAAGTTAATTGAAGCAAATAATCAAATTCTAACCTAGTTAGATAATAATAATTTAACAAAATTCATGGGCTGACAAATTAAATTCATATTCTCATTAACATCATAAGTAAAATGTATATATTTCAAATTTTTGCCTCTTCATTTAAAATATTTTATATTGGTTCAAAAATCGTTAATAGCTTCAATACTAAGGAAATAATATAAGCATCAAGACACTTTAATTGAGTGTATCAATTGAAAAAATAAAGGTTTGACCAATATCAATTTGTAAATTGATATTACTAATTTGTAAATGAGCATTTTACGCAGTTAATTTGTATGAATATACATTATGTCTTATTTAAAAGGATAATGAAGGTTTCGCAAACAGAGGCTATTAATTAGAAAGCGATCAGTATTACTTGATTATATTCAAAGAAATATTTCGCAAAATAATCTGTACAAATGAATTTTAAATAATGATATATATACATGTCCTTAAAAAGAGATTTTTTAATACAATTTTGAAAATAATAGCTTGAATTATTGTACTAAAAATAAATAAATCTTAGCTATAATATATTTTTTTTTAAGAAAAAAAAAGTGAGATTTAAGCAAATGTATATCTCTCATGTGATCCATTTTTATCCATCCTTATTTTTTTTTTAAATGTTATCCCCGTTTATCCAAGTGACATATTTTAAAATGGAATATAAAAAAAATAGTATTATATTAAATTACTAATGTTGAAAGTGATAAAAAAGACATTTTTTTGTTATACTTTCAATGATTGATTAATCATTCGAAAAAAGCATTTTTTTTAGTAACCATAATCTTTATAAAGTACATTTTCTCTGATGTCAAAAATTGCATATGTAGTCCTTGATAAAGTTATTAAATTAATGGTACTAATTATTCATTTTCACAACATAGTGATGAATTAATTACAAATAGCATTTCAATTATCAATTATTAATTGACGAACTAACATTTCATTTTAATGTTACATATTTATTATACATATATTTAGGAGTGATAGGACTAATGATATTTTTTTTATATGGAATAGGTTTAAACGTCTAATCAATTAGTTATTTTTTCTCTGAAAAAAGTACACTGTTAATATATTCAACGTCAAAAGGAATTTCAATCATTGCATTAATAATATCATTACAAATACAGCTACACGTCAAAATCTTCATTTAAAATGTTTCATCACATTTTTTTTGATAGCAACTTGCAGAGTGGACTTTTTAACAAAGGTGGAAACTTAAACTCAAGACTTGAGACTCAAGTTGAACTTGAGTCCGTATTTGAAGACTTGATACTCAATTTATGCTCAAACTCAAAGACTAAAGACATGATTCGGACTCAAAAGCTAAGACACTTGACTTGACTGAACTTGATATCATTTTTTTGCAAATTTTTAATTATAATTTAATTTTTTTCTCTCCAAATTACCTTTTAATGAAGAAAAAAAATTCATTTCGAGTTAAACTATTTTTACTGAATTATGTCTGCTGTGATAAATAATAAAACAGTTCAACAATTTTGAACTTGCAAAAATCCTAAGGGGTATAAGTATAATAAAAGTTATTCAGTTTTACACACTAATTTCAAATCTGTATTTCGATTTTTTCCTGTCTTTCTTTTTTTACGAATGCAATCTTACTTATGTTAGGTTTACTTTCAAGAGTGTAAGAGTGAGTATTCAATTAGCTTAAAGTATTCCCTAGTCATGGACATGTTCAACTACAGCCTTAATTTAGCTAAAATATAGTTTGACAAAATTTGAATGTGTTTTCAGATCATACATTTATGAACAATGTACAAAGAATTAGATATTCACAAATACTACATGGACTTGAAATGAGGTCGATAGAAGTCTAAGAACACAAACTGGACTCGATAAAAATATATAAGAACTTGAGTTTCTGAGCAAATGCTTAAAATTTCATACTAAAGGCTTCGGAGTCTACTTGAACTCACACTAATAGGACTTTTTCTCCCGCCTGTGCTACTTATGCAAGTAACATATTGTACACAACGAACTCGTATAAAGCCTTGGTCTTATTTTCTCGTTTTATTTTTTTTATCATACAAAGAAGTCTACGACCTATATTATAGTTGTCAAACTATTAATTATAGCCCAAAAACAAGAGCCAATATGAGGAGTGTTTTAGTTAGTGGGGAATTACAATATATTTTTTGTGATTTATAACTTTTTTCATAGAATAATTCCAACCTTAATAGAAAAAATAAAGTTAAGAAACAAACCAAAAAATAAAGGAAGAATTTTTAATAAAAAAAAAAGTAATCACTCATCTGTTTAAAAAGGTTTCAGATGGATCAATCCTTCACGATCTGTTACAGCTAAAAAAAAGAAAAAGCTAATGCAAAAATATGATTCACTTTGTTGTCTAAAAAAGCCAAACCGTTATTTGTAAACTACATACATATTATTTGTAGAATTCCATTCATATGTATGTCATTTTTTGTATGTGGTACATTGTCAAAGATATAAGTAACTTTTTTTTTCGAACTGTCTCATAAAGGGCATAACATACTGTTAGATAAGTATAATTCATATAAAGTTGTACCTACGTTCAAGATACTATTTTTTTACAGTTTACTTTTTAGATTTTGTTCTAATTAATTAGATATTAATTTAATCCATTATTATCATTGATAGATATATTCAATATTGTTATTTTTTTGCAAACTTATGCCTTTATTCAAAGATAAAATGTATTAGACAAGAAGTATAATTAAATCCTTTTAACGTATGATTTCAGATGTACATATATATATATATATATATATAGATACTTTAATAAAAAGTTTTTTTAGAACATTTATAAAGATAAAAGTTAAACAATCAAGAAATTGTTATTTTTTTTTCCAAGCATATTTTTGAAATATACACAATTTAAACGATAGTAGTACATGAACAAACATATATCATACACTCATTTATGAATATATAATAAAAAAACAATCAAGTCTAGGCACATATGCTTATCATTTTGTGTTGTATACACATTTGAATAGCTCTAATCTCTTGAAAATTAATAAACTTTTTACAAAAAATGAGTAAATCGTGCGCATATAAGTCAACATATACAACTATGGGCAAAAAAGACTGGAAATCAAAAAAAATCTTTATTAAATCATTCAAATTCATTTTATTCCACTTAAAAGCAGAAGTAGTAATATTTATTAAAATTAAAAATCGAATGGTAAGAGTTCCTTGAGTAATAGATAATGTACATATCTTTACTAATAAACTACAGATTCTAAAAATTTCTAAAGAATACACTCTGAAATATTCATTTAAACTTTTTGAGTTTCATCAACATTTTAGTCATAGTCTTTCTTTCAGACATTTTAATAAATGAACCATTCGATTATTAGCATTTCACACAAAAAAGACACGTACCACAAACGCTAATCAATATTTTGACGCGTAAGTTACCACTGACAGTAGTTACAACTTCAAAACAAAAACATTATTCCCTATGAGAATATCAAAAAAAATTATGTATTCTTAACTCATAGAATTATATATGTAATGTCAAAATTCATGCCTTTTCTATGTACTCGTATGACTACCTATTTGCACAAGGACAACATTCATATAGGTACTTAGATATATATATATATACATATAGCTAACTGACTAAATAAAAAACACGTTTGAAGAGTCTTTTAAAGAATTGTTTATTATGATTACATGACAAACTATATTAACGATTATATCACAAAAAAAAACACGAAAAAATATTTTATATATAAATAAGAAAAATAAATTCCCTTCCCTCAGCTACCTTTTAGTAAAATCATCGACAAATGATTATTTTAGTTGAATTAAAAATTTACATCTAAACATATACATGTAGTTCTTTGTTGTTGTTGTTTTTTTGTTTGATAGACCATGACAGTCAGCCAGGAGAATTAAACCCAAAAAAGGATATAAGCTATGTATCTCCCATTGGTCTCCAAGGTCACTGAAACACAATTTGAAGGCTTAGAATGACGAGTTTGAAGTTGCCTATGAGGTGCAAAATTTTAGAGAAATTGTCGATTTAAGGGATTTGTATGATATTGTCTGACCTCTCATCCAAGGCTTGTAGTAGAACTAAGAATTTCAAAACATCTTATCCTGGTTATTACTTACCAATTTATGTATTTTTTTTAATGCATATATAAATATAAACTTTTATATCTTGTTAGTTTCGTCATGGATCCATGAATATCTTAAATAAATATTTTTGTTTATCTTCAATAAATGATAAATGGTTCAACTAATGAGGTCTATGGAGGTTATATTTATAAATATGTATGAACAATAATTTTACTACTTTATAAATATGTGGATACACTTTACTAGATACATAGCTAGATATTCCTCTCCAATCCGTTTTGACCCATTTACTTTTATAAGGTTCAGTGAATCGATTCGTAATTGTATGTATATACTGTATGTAATATATTTGTAGATAAATATGTATGTAGCTCATTTGTTGACATTGTGACAAAATTACTTTATTCATCATTATGTTTAAACAATAAGCTAGGAAATGAATAAATATCTACATCAAATACATATATGTACATTACAGCGATTGCTTAGTTATTATTGTTAGTAGCAAATAAGATAAGCACATCAAGATAGGACAATGATAATATTGGGCCTACAGCTTTTGTCAAGTTATAAGAACAAAAATAATACATGTAATAATACTTTGATTTAGTTTATATCAAAGGATCACTTCGTATTACAAGTGAATGAACAAGGACTGATCTTTTTTTATTAATAAAAAAAAATTTACTGCTTTTGTTTTGCTAATGACTACACGTATAGTAAGTTTGAACGGACACAGAGCAATATTAATTCCATTTCTTAACCTTTTCTTCCAAAAAGAAAAAGACACAAAATTACATATTGTCTATAATATATTTACGTCACTCTTCTCCAAGTGTAGAATCATTATTTATTGAATAGTAGTTTCACAGCTTATGAGGATTTAATTCGAATTCAGCAAACTAATGTTCAGAAAAAGTAATAAGAGACATTCATATCAATTGGATGTGGGGTCAAAAAATTCGAGGCAAAATTTCGTAACTTGTTCAACACTGTATCCTTGAGTTCATTCTAGTACTTAATCATGGATAAAAGTACTCAGGGATTTCTAGGAAGTTTATTTTAATTTTTGAACAAATCGATTCTCAATCTAAATTATTATTATGAAATGACTTATGGTCGAGCATATATTTGTCAAATGCTTCACAATCAAAGGGTATGTACTAAGAATGAAAACAACTCACATTTTCTCCATATCCTGGAGCAGCGGTGTGCATTTCCGTATAGCCCATTTTCGACTTGACCTTATGAATCATGGTCACAGTTACAATATCAGGTGGATCATTTGCCATGCCAGCCATGTTTAAGTATGTGTTTCTTGCGTTATTGTGTTATGTTTGTTTTTTTAATATACTCTCTGTTATTTACACTCATTTCTTTTTTTTAGAGTCTTGTAAAAGATTTTCCTTTCTTCCATAAGACGTTTCATAAATAAATGTTTTTTTGATGAATAGACTTATTATTCATGGGCTGAAAGTTCTAAGCAAAGAGCCTTTGCTCACTTATATATATCTAAATAACAACTGAGAAAAACATGTACAAATTCCGAGTCATATATACTTCCTCACAAAAAATATTTATACTTATTTTTTTTTGCTCCTGAAGAAAGAGAGGGAAAAAATAAAGAGAAACGACGCTAAATACTCTAGGTTTCGTGTTTTGCTTTCTTAGATTCATGTGAATTTTTTTCCCCTCGAGGGAAATAAGAAAGAGAAAATAAAAAGAAATACATTAAACAAATGTCACACCTGATTTTTACAAAAATATATTTAATATATTTTTATATTGTAATTGAAAAAAGGGAAACGAATTTTCATTCTTTGTTTATAATTAACATTATATGGTATAATATCACTTCAATTTTTTTCCAAATTGAATTTTTATGCAGACGAAACTATTTTCGAACAAACAATTTTGAAATATACAAACCTTTGATTTACATAAAATTGATTCCCCAAAAAGACTTATGAATACCACTGTCGGTACATAAACTCATGTAAAGTACATTCCCCTAGGGTTCAATAACAACAAGGAATCATCCAGACACAGGGAGGAACTTCATAGAGAATCTATGTATTTTAATGTGTGTTTTTTTTTTCAATAATCTAATTCCTTTTATACGTTTTCATTGATTTAATGGTTACATCTGTATATGTTTAGACCCTATGCATTTTTTTGAAAAAGAACAAAAAGTGGATTATCCTAGGTTGAAAGGTAACAAATATGAGCCACTCAGACCATACATATATTTATCCATCTACACGTCTTAACATATTTTCAGTAATATTTTGTGATTTACAGGAGGTGTTGCAACAAAGCACTACTTTACATAATGTAGACCAGAATGACCAAGTATTCAATAATTTTGACAGAAGGATTCTGCGAGCTACTACTTAAATATCAGCTCTACCGTGAGTCTTAGATTTCTAGCAAATTTTTAGTCAAAATTGAATGAAAATTTATACCTTTAGATGAACGATTTTTTCTTAATTAAGGGTTCTTATCGGGCGGGCACTTGTCATCTTATTTGAAGGCTGTGAGTCTCAGCTCTTTAATGCATTCCTTATTAATCTACCTTATTTGGCCAACTTTTGGGCCTACTCTTGCCCACAAGAGTCCCATTAGGTCAAAACAAAGACCGGAAATGGAATTCGCATTAACTACACTTGTGAATCATTATAATTTAATGCTCAAAATGAGTATCCTTCTAGGCTTAAATTGAAGTTGAAGTTCAAAAAGCTAAAAAAGTAGGGTCCGATTTCTCGATAACCGTCGAATTCTAGAGAAAAAAAAATTACAGATTTGAAATTAGCGTGCAAAACTAAAAAACTTTTATTATACTTATACCCCTTACGCTTTTTGAAAATTCAAATTTGTTGACCTGGGTATTTAATCAAGTCAAGAGGATTATAGCCAGATCATGAAATTTACCCTCTCCATATCAGGATACAAATTTAACAAGGAGGGGCACAAATGTACTCTCCATTCTATATTTATAGTGCTTTTGGCTTAGTCAAATAATTCCTAGTTATGACGTTATCACTATTTCTAAAAATTGGTTTCATGAAATGAAAGAAAACATTCCTGGAAATACTTTACTGATTGACGTGTTCTCAAAATGCCCTTTCTCAATTAATAGTTTTCTTATTTAAAAAATTAACTTTTACCTACAAAAAACCTCTTATCGTTTCAAAAATAATAAAAAATAATTATAAGTACTGCACTATTGTACTGATCAAAATGAAAAGAGTCCTTACAAAAATTCCTAGAATAGTTTCAAAATTACATATGGAGCGTCAAAATACATTAATTGAAACAAAACTATACTTTGAATGTTTAATGTCATTAAATAAAAGTTTTTAATTGCTTAGAAGTTACAAAAATAATAAAAATTGTTTAACAGACACTCACATGATTTTCTTAGCTTATCACAAATGATACGATTATTTGGAAAACCAAAAAAAGAGACCATAAAGAGAAGATTAATTCCCAAAAATCATATTACTTTAAAAAAAGTCAAAATGTGTTTTTGGTCATAAATTTTTGTATTACAATATTTCACTTTTTTGACACTGGAACTAATTCCTTCATCAAACTAATATAGCTGTCATTTTGACGGTTCATATTTTGTGCGACAATGTTGGTTTTTTATTTGATTTAATTTAACTTGTATGTTTAAACAGTTATTAAGTTTTCAATAGATTTTTTATTGCATTTATTGGACGTTTTGATATCGTTTTTAATAAAGAAAAAAAATACAAAATACAGATTTTGTCAAATTTTTATATAATATTTATAAGAAAACTGTTTCATGAACAAATATTACATATATTCTTTAATTGTCTTACCTGTCTCTTGCTTTTTCTAGATTATCAGAAAAAAAACAAAAACAAGAAAAAACTTGATTGCTTATTAATCTAAAGTTAGAGATTATTTCAATATTTGAGCCAGTCTCTTGATTTGATTTTACTTCTTAAAGCCTATTACATATATATCAATAATTTAAGACATAATTCATACCCAAAATATTTATATTTTAAAATTGGTGTTCAAAATTATGCCAACTTTACATATGTCAAAAAATAGGTTCATTACTTAAAGAAAAGATGAATTTTTGTTATTATTTCCTTAAAATTATGGAGTTGAATCGAGATACATCATTCTTATAAAATTATATGTTATAGATTATAAGTATATCAAATTAATTTTTTGTGGGGAGTTTGGGAGATCTATCAGGTAAATTAAAAGGATATACTTTTAATCAGCTAACTATATTTAATTTCATAAGATCTTATGGCTAATTGGATAATTTATCAAATTATAATTAAAAAGATGAAAAAAAATAATAATTTGGGAGTTGTTGAGTATGTAACTAATTAATTGGACAGTCAATTTTAAAAAGAGTGAAATAACAACTGTGAAAGTTTTGATAAAAATTAACGGCAAAATTTGTATATTTATAACTTTTATAACCATTTTTTTACTGTATTAAATTCATTAAAAGTGTTATGTTTCACATTCACTATATAGCATGGTTTTTTGTATAAATAGTATGATGTTGTACATAGATGTTAGTTCCAGCTAAATATTGTGATGAATTTATCATGCCATAAAGTGTGACCAAAAATAAAAGTTTCACAGCACCCATAGAGATTAGAAAGCAGTACAAATGAATATATTGATGCTTATACATACACCAATCTATTGTTTTTGTAGATGAAGTTTAGTTGCAATGACAAAGGAGAAAATAAACACATTGAAGACCCTTCAGCACAAACCGAGCTAGAAATATTTTTCTTGAAAAAAATGAGTTTGTATTCGCAGTACTGCAACAATATAAAGCTGATCTCAGGAATTCAATTAAAAAATCAGAGATTTTTTTGGGAAGGATATAAAATAAATGTTTTAACAGAGTGAATTATCAACTTTTTACAAAAAAAAAAACAACAATCAAAAATTATAGTTATAACATTGATTTTCATAACTGTAAATATATCGGAAATTTTAAATCATTACTTTCAATATTTTAGGCCGACCACACCCTATGATAATTTTCTTAGAAGTAACAATGTAGATTAATTGATTTTTAACTGTATTTTTGATTATGTTCGGTCAGTTTTATGTTGTACATAGTACATAAAATATACGTATTCTTCTAGTAATAGTCATTTTTATTTTATTTATATCCTGATTAGTCCCATAGAGGTGTTGGAAATTGTAGATACTTAAATTTTGAAAAAATTCCAGGTCATAATTAATTAAAAAACATGACAGATTATATTTGAAAAACCATATTGGAGCTAAATAAAGTTTCATAAATCAAATTTTATTTTTTTTATATGATAAGTAAAAATGATACAATATCTTTGTTCAGTTATTTTATTAATGAAATTTGAACATAGAGTCAATAACTGAACGAAGATATTGTATCATTTTTACTTATCATATAAAAAAAATAAAATTTGGAATTGTTGCTTAATGTTTGAGATTGTTTTGTGTAGAGACACCACATTTGAGAACGTGAAGTTCATAATAGGTACAGTATAACTTTTCTAGTTCGTTTAAAAATTGTTTGTTTCAACCACACATCGTAGAACAAATGGAAATATATAAGTAAGTATAATTATAGATTCAATCACAAGCCTACCTGGTGGGGAAGCCTTTTTTAAAGACTGTATTTGACATCCATCCAATAGTAAAAGCTGTCATAAAAAAACTCAAAATGGTTTATATATCTTTTAATAAAGAGCCACTCTATGTAATCCTGGTAAACAGATTTGATTTAAATACATAAATTTATGGATAATATTTCTTTGAAATTTCGCCAAAAAAGATTTTAATATATGTAGAAATAAAATTGTTTACACAAAAATAATTTATTCAATTCCACTTTTTAAAATATTTTTATAAGATCGTTGTTAATATATTAAAGAACTTAAATATAAGAAATTTATGTTTAGAGGTAGGTCAAGAATTACTCCATTGTGAATCATTTTAGTTAACAGAAGAGTAACTACAAAATTTCATTCAAATTCTAAATCTATTGTAAATGAATAGGTAATATCAGTCTAGTTAATGTGTCATTTTACATTATGATATAAAAATATCTATAAATTGGAATGTTTAAGTAAAAGTGGGGGAACAGGTTTTTAACCCACATTTCATTTTTGCATTGTGTAGATATTGTACTTTTAATTTGCATGTCACCTAGTATGACATGTGTCCATTTCTCTAAGTGTGTATTCTATAGTTTTATACATAAATATGTATGATCTTACATGATTGACCTTCATTGAGATGATATCCAAGAGTAAGAACAAATTTATTATTTTTATAATAAAAGCATTAAATCTACATATAACTCGTCAAGCCAACATAATAATGGCTAAAGCCAAAAATGATGACCTTGGAGAATCTAATTTGTTAATAAAGTATATTTGATGGAAAATTTTGACATCCGCACAGACACTCCAAGTAATACTCGTATTTGTATCTGCAGCATGAAAATGGTGGATATCTTTTTATGTTCTATAAGTATATGTAATTAATATAAGTAAGCAGATCCCATTGGTTTGATTATCTGATGAATGCGTCCTGGGATTTTAAAAAAAAGGGTTTGAAAAGTACACGTCTAAGGTATCATTGAAAAAATGGAGACAGTACAAACCCCTACGTTCCCCATCTACCAAAGTTCCTCTGACCATAAAACACTCAAACCACCTGATCAGAAATATTTCAAATCTTTGCATGTACGGACAATCCACATTCACAAATTCATAAGAGTTGATATTTGATGTATTCCTAATATTCTTTATACATTCAAATCCTTATACTCCAATTTTTGAGCCATGGAAAGATTGATGGATTAAAATTTATTTCTCAAGGAAAGAAACTAAATGAGCCATGGACGATTCCTCATATGAATACTAATCGTATTCTTACTGAAAAGTAGTAAATTTATAGTATTTACTAACTTTTCTCAAAAAAATATCAACAATAGCTTGAAAAAAATTTAAAAAAATCTTAGTTCTAATACTGAATTATAAAAAATAATATATGGATTTTTGGAGACATTCAAAATTTGATCATTCATGAAATTTATCACGTAGAAATAAGAAAATGACATAACAAACACTGTTTCCTCAGTTTATTTTATGTAATAGGTTTATTGCTGATAAATAATATATAAATGGACTTAGTACGTACATATGTTTAAATTGGATGTGTTATATTCAGATATGAAAATTAGGATTTAAAAAAAAGTTCTCACTAATCAAATATTTCATTATTGATCTCTAGATACAAAATGCAATATTTTAACAGCTTAATCGATGGATGTACCTATCATATTCAATTCAAAACTAAATTCATGAAAATAAAAACAATTCTTTATCACTGACTGCAGAATGAAAGAAAACTCGCCTCTAAAAAAACAAAAAGGCTAAAAGTTTTCTCTTTTCGATTAGAAAGCTTTGTTTTCCCTCAAATATGAAACCGTCAACATTTAGCAACTTATCTATATTGTATTCAAATATCCACTTTTGAAGTATTAAAAAAAATAATAACATTTTCCCCAACTTTTCATATTTAAAAAAGTATTTTGTAACTTTTTTAATAGAGGTTTAGTGAGTATTATTTACTCATTACTTTTTAAGTCGTTCTTTTATTATGTATTTATATCACTATTTGAATTGCTCTTCTTTTTTTTGTAATATTCAAAAAATGTTTCTTTTTTAATAAAAGAGTTGTGGTTAGATAAAAAAAAAATTCCAGAATAGTAATCCAACTAAACATGACAATTCCGTTGCAAAGTAAGATATTATTTTATTCTATTAAGATATTCTTTTGCAGGGATTTTATTAAAATATCAAAGACAGGGAATATATATTTTCAACTAAAAAATTTACATAGAAATAGTTCCCGCCCTTAAAAAATCAAATTGAATGAGTCTTTTAGTCCCCAGGAAAAACTTTTTATGAAGTAGAGTCGTGTAAAAGAAATATGTTAATTTAACAAAAAGTTGAAAAATAACGTCACTAATGGAAAATGACGTTATAGATCATGGGTCTATAACTGATAATAGAAAATCCACAAAATTGGGATAAATAATATTACCCTTTCAGGAAAATTCGACTCTAGGGTTTTATATTAAATATATTTTATAGTTTTTAAAAACTTTATTATTCAACATTCATTTCAAAATCCATTGATTTGATTACCTTAGTATGCTGATAT
Organism: Lepeophtheirus nordmannii; assembly: GCA_963680855.1. Lineage (NCBI taxonomy): Eukaryota > Metazoa > Arthropoda > Copepoda > Siphonostomatoida > Caligidae > Lepeophtheirus > Lepeophtheirus nordmannii. The sequence continues at coordinate 16,544,808 of OY804525.1, read as the reverse complement.
TTGGTATCTGAGGGAGTTATTGCATAATATGATAAAAGTTGTAATCAACCTAATTACATATATAATGAGATGATTCTAGCATCTATTTTCTAACCTATGAAACCTTTAGCCTATTGGAACTATCATTTATGGGATAATTAGTTTCTTCTAAAGTATTATTAATAATGAGTGTGTAAAAGTTTTTTTTTACTATTTATTGTTAGCCCAAAAGATAATAATTTTCTCAGATACCAAATATTAGCATATTAAAATATTCAAATCAAAGAACATTAAGTTAATTTAAAAATGCTCAATAATATACTTCAAAAATAAATGTATATATTTTAAAATCCTTTGTGTAAATGATACTAGAGCCAATTAGATCCAAAATACAAATCGTAGAACATTATTAGCTTCATTATTACTTTTCCAAAAAGAGATGAAGCTAACAATGTTCTACAATTTGTATTTTGGATCTAATTGAATGTTTGTTTTTTATACAAAAAAACTTTTCTACTTGGTTTTTTAGTTAGTTATGACAACAAATCAGACTTTTATTTTGAGCCTTTAGTATAACAATGAAACTGTATGTATATGTATGTATGCTTTTAATAGCTTAGAGAAATCAAAATAATATCTACATATTACATATTAGTGTAAACTTCTGAGAATCCGCATTGTAAAGTCGATATTTTTCCCATTAAAGTTCATATGCTATAATGCTATATAAAAAAGATGTTCATCTGTATAAAAGGATATTTGAACTAATAAAAGTGAAAAACACATTTTTTTGATAGAAAAATAGAATTGAGATAATATAAATTCGGTTTAAAACCCCCACAAATAGTTTTTTTTCTAGTATTGTTAATACAAGCTGTGAGATGTATTGCCAAAATATTCACTCACACACATAGCTGTGATTCGATACAAGGAAGTCAGTTAAACTTCATACAATGTAGTGTACAGTCCTAGATATATATTTGGATTCAAACCCATTTCCGCATTCTTAAATAACTAATACACCACTAATTGCTACTCCTGAATAAATAATTAACTACCCATAATAGGTATGAGCAAACTTACGTACAAAAACATTCATCCTTGCAAAATGTTGCAAAGATCCTGAGTAGACAAAAAAAAAGTAACAAAAATCATGTCGTCGTACCGTAATAGCCAATAAGGTATGAGCAATCTCACAAAATATTTCTACTTGCAAGATGGCGCTGAAATACTAGCTAAACTATGCTCTCACTCCATGGGCTAGCTATGATATGGTTTTGGTTTGTGAGGTACTGCAATGATCTCATAGTGGTTGTTAGTGTAGGAAAAATGTTGTGATCCATAACTATTATCATTGTTTTTGTGTCATGATATCATGGATTTTTTTTATCCAGGTACAAAGAGCATACTATTATGTATAACTTTTATATTTATAAAAGTATAGAATATATATAAGTACGTTCTTGTACATAAATATTAAATAAGATTCATGAATTTTATTCATGAAAATGATGATGATACGAAATAATTGAATTTATGTTCATATTTTACAATATGAAAATTCATAACTTTTCTAAATAAAAATATCAGTGTTTCTTTGATTCAAATTTGATATATGAATAATTATATTACTACTCTATTCCTTGAAGATGTGCAAATTACAATTCAATTACTCATTAGTCATACTAAAAAAGTGTTTTAATATTTATAACTTGTACATATAAAGTCTATTAGGAATACATACATACATTATGATGTTTATGACTATGACACATTAAGACAGGTGTACATATGAATTCAACTCTATATTTTCCATCAAGCACTAAAAAACGTTGTTATGTTTGTAATTTTGAGGGTTAAATTATTTTTGAAATACGTTGTCCTTTCATCTTTTATCTTGTTTAAGCGTTAGGAGTATTTTTTTTCTCTTGGGATCAAATCTGGCTTGTGGCTGGTCTATTGACAAGTTTCTTTTAAAATTTTAACTAATCTAAAAAATCCTCTCTTTTGTGATAATCTTGAATAAACAAGAAGGGGAATTTTTTCGACGTAAGCAGAAGACCGGAGCAATTTCTTATATGAATTTGTTGTTACAAATTCTACATTTTTTAAATGATTTCATAATATATGAAATGAATTTTATACTTAAAATGCACAGATTATTTATACAAAATTGTGTGATAGACAATTCAGGAAAATATTATTTGATCTTATGTAAATGTCTACTTGATGAAGCATTCACTTGTTTTTTGTTTTTTAATAATAAAGATATTGTGCACAAAGAATTGTTCCTCCTGGAAAAACTGTCAACCAAGTATTTTATAAAAGTGTCCTTGTCAGGCTCAGTAAAAGAGTGATTCATGTGAGACCAGACTTTGCAGTCAAGTAGATGTTTTATCATGACATTACCCTGTGTCAATCACCCATTTTCAAAGGTGAATTTACGACCTCAAAACGAATTGCTGTTGTTCCTCAACCCCCTTATTCACCTGATTTGAGTCCCCTGATTAAAACATGTTCTAAAAAGACATCATTTTAGAACTCTGGAGAGCATTTTAAAGACTGTGACCGATCAGTTAAAAGCCATATCAATTGAAGACTTCTAGGACGTGTACCAAGAATGAGAATAACGACTCTGCCGGTGTATAATAGCTGCCCAAAAGGGAACTACTTTGAAGGGGATAACATTGTTGTTTAAAAAGTACAAAATCAGTCTCATTACTTTTCTAACACATCTCGTATGTTAACTTTTTTTTAAATATTTTTACTGCTTTTAAATGACTGCTAGCTTAGAAGATATGAAGCTTTAAAATTTTGTAAGTCGAGTCAAACTTAAGGTCTACAAAATAAGATTTCGACAAGACAGCAAGATTTAATAAGAATGCATGAGAAAAGACATATATTACAATTATGTTAAATTTTCTATAAAATACTAAATGGTTCAGAAAGGAAGTCATATCCTTAGCAACATTTGTGATGAAAAAAACCAATAAATAATCCCAATTATTCAAATAAATGACGTTATAAATACAAACTCTTTTGTTTATTTATATTATTCGTAAAATTTAACTGTAAATCATGCAATCAAAATTAAACATACAGCAAAAATTTATTTAGATGATTTGTAGATACTTTGTTACAAAATGTATAATTATTTATGTAGCTCATTTATCAAGTTTTTCGTTTATGACTGATTTCGTGCTTGAGCGTCCCCAGTTTTATTTGTATCATAGCTCATGAATCATGATAGTAAAGAAAATGCTACAAAAAATCATTTCACAGGAATTAGAGTCTTTTTTGTGTCATATTCTCTTTTATAAATAATAAAGATTTTTTTCCTCACAGAACCTATTTATTTTGAAAGGTAAAATTGTTAAGTTTTGAAAATATCAATAAACTTTCCATTGTTCAAACATGTTTTTACGTCTCACAACCGAACGATGGAATATGATCATACTATGGTCAAACTAAAACACTCGTAGAAACAACAACTTATTAAATCCCCAGTACATTCTACACATCACTAATGTGCATACATTTTGTAAACATTTGTATCATTGACTAAATATGTCAAAAAATTGTTTTGCATACTTTAGGAGTTTTTCAAATTTACAGTTTACGTATAAGCTCGTATATAATATTTTCTATGCACTTATCATAAATCAGTTCTTAATGCATAAAAGTTAGATAAATCATAGTTGTTATTGTTTTGGGTTTTTTTTTTTTTTTTTTTTTGGGGGGGGGGGAGGGAGACATTAGTATGACAATGTGCAAAAAGAGTTATTAAAGGTTATTCCAGTATGAATGGAGGTTTTGGAATATGTTTTCTTTGTGTACTTTTTCAACTACTTTTTTAAGGGAGAATAAGAAGGATAATAAATAATTAATTCTGGTTAACATCAAGGCCAATCGTTGAATGTTTTCAATCTCAAAGTATATTTTTTTAAAATCTAGCTCTCATAATTTGAAAAATATTTTTTACATTGATCTCATTAGAAAGGGAATTGATCGTAAATAACATATATATATATATATATTACAGACCTCATTTTTACTGAGTATACACTTATAAAAAAAACCATTTTACTTCATTTCTCAAAGGAATTGTTCAAATTTACCAGCTTTTGTCAAAATATACTTATGATTGTTGTACCTGTACCATGAACTCAATCTATGTATACAGTGTAAGACACTCCAAATATTTATTATTACTAGTATTAAAATCAAATTGATTTGAAAAAAAGTTCATTTTGGTACTGTGGTACAAAGTGAAACCAAAAACTGATGACCACCCACATGATCCGTTTAAGATCAACTTTTACTAAGAGATTACTTTGTACTCGTTTGAGGCGCTAAAGGCACTATGAATTACTCTATAGCTAACTTCACAACATTTATATACATAAATTCACTCTATGAATTGCGAAGAGGAATAAAAATGACATACGTCACAAGGAAAAAAATAAAGTAATGTCAGATTTTTTTTAATATTTAATATACCTAAATATATGTTTGTATATACTTCAAAAGTGACATCTTGTGTGGGGAAAGGTTCCTTGTAGCCCAAAATATCTTACTATGCTAACTGCCATGTTTCACTCCCTTCTTTTTTTTTTTTTTTTTTTTTTTTTTTTTGGTTAAGATGTTTATTTATTAGCTAAAATCCATACAGTGTAAAAATATAAGAATACACTAGAAAATAGGAGATAAAAAAACACAATCTTAAGACAGTTACGTAAAAAACAAAACATAAATGAACATTATAATTCAAAATTACTGTCTAAAGATAAAACCATAATATAAAATGACTTATTAAAAATTATTTCTTATTCAATATAAAACGTTGATGCCGTCTTATTGTCGATTTGATGAGTTTGAGGTATTCGAGAGAATTTGAAGGAATAAATTTAATCAAATCTCCGGCCCATGTCCATGACGTCGCAGATGAATTGGGAATTTTTATTGAGAGGGCTGAATAACGTGCAGCTGCCCCAATCATAATTGCTCTAAGGTCTTCGATTCGAATATAAGAGTTATTTGTCAGTCTCTTCGCAATTAATGATTTCATGTTGAGCAGTGCAAATTCAACAGCCTTTTGATGAGGAGAGATCTTGTTTCTTCTTCTGAATGCGCCAAAAAGAATTGTAGCTCTAATCACGTTCGAATTTAAGTCCATATTACCACAAACGTTTAGATGAGTAAAGTGCTTGATCGTCTTCAGAAGAGGACAATCCACGAAAGCGTGTAATGTATTATTAAATAAAAAACCACAGTTATTGCAAGGATAATAAAATTTGATGAGGTCTGCTGAGATTTGGAATTGAGCTGTGAATTTGGACCCGTCAGCGATTCCACAAGTTGAATTAAAAATTCTTTTTTCCCATGACGGAGGAAGACTTAGAAGATTTAAAAACTTCCCCGCTATTATGCGTACTTCATTCAATGTTTGCTTGTCAAAAATTAGTTTTGAAAACCACGGCATAGAAGGGCATAAGGTTTTTACTGATCTTTGAAGTGGAAACCGAAACCTTCCTCCGCCAAAAGTGGAATCCGATCTCAGGTCATGATAAGTAAAAATTCCATTCAACAGAGCGGTTTCTTCTAAACGAGAAGGGTCGCCAAATCTATTAATAAAAGGTTTGACATTTCTGTTTTGGTATATTATGTCTACCGAAGTGTCAGAGTGGTATACAGGTTTGGCTTTCCATAAAATTCTTTGCATCGACGCAAGAAGAGGAGAGAATTTTTCAAGTCTCGCATTTGTTAAAAGCGTACCCATATGCAACCAAGTATAGTATTTGGAAGACGTATAAACAAGTCGCCATTCTTTATTTGGATGAGCACCCAAATCCTCTATTATTTTTTTATAGCACTTTGGAAGTATAGAAGCGAGTAGACATAATCCACCACCAATCCTATTCTTAGGTCGCTTGAGAGAAGGGATATAGTTTCTGTGGAAGAGGCGTTGCAGCCAAGCATCTTCTTCCGCTATTGCAGACTCAGCCAAGGAGGGAATTGAAGTTGCTTTATACAGAACAAGAGGAATTATACGACTATTATAAAGATCGATGCGTTTTTGTAAAGAAAAACTGCGCCATTGTTGTATCTGTTTATAAATCATTACATTCAACTTTGTCCAGACATTTTGCGATGCTCCTTCTTTCATCCATTCTATCCCTAGAACATTAACTGATTTAACAACTTTACATCCACCGATAGTAATGTGCAGTTCGGGAGACCAGGATCCCAAGGGTAATATGGCTGTTTTAGCATGGTTTATGGTTAGGCCTGATTTAATAGAGAACTTTTTAAAAGCAGACAGTAAAACATTAATTCGACTAATAAGTTGACTTTCAGAAGTAGCTTGGACCATTAACGTGATATCATCTGCGTAGAGATCTATTAGATGTTTTCCTTCATTGAAGGAGATTCCAAACCCATTGTATTTTCTTGTTAGGGTTCGTGTAAGTTCATCTATTGCAGCGATGAAAAGAAGAGGGGCTACAGGACACCCCTGTCTGCAACTTTTCTTGAGTAAAATTGGAGTACTGAATTTGCCATCCAAAGAGATAATCGAAGAGCCGTTAACTAACAGAGCTCTTATAGGGTTAAAATAATGTTTAGGTAAAAGTCTTTTTATCGATTTTAAAATGTGATTATGATGAACCGAATCAAAAGCCTTACTAAAATCAACAGCTATCAATCCACCAAATTTATTACTTTTGTGAAGTGATTCTATAGCTGCATTAATGTTTCGTGATATATCCGTTATTTTTCTCTTTTTGAGGAAACCCTTCTGTTCATCCTTTATGTTTATATTTAAAATTGGCTCAATTTGCTTGGCTAAAACTCCCGATAAAATTCTATAAGCTTCATTTAAAACAGTGATAGGCCTCCAATGATTAAAATCGGTCCCATCTCCTTTCTTCGGAATAAGCGCAATTCTTCCTTTAGAGAGAGAGCGCGGCATCGTTCCCCGTTTTTCCATTTGTTCACCAATAGCAAACAGATAAGGAGCCATTTCCTTAGGAAGAAGAGAGAATGTACGCCCTCCTAATCCATCGGGACCCGATGATTTTTTATCCTTGAAGTCATATTGTATATATTTTTCAATATTCTGAAGAGTAAATATACTAGATTTTGACCGTTTTTTTGATTTAGGGAGATTTGATCTCTGTCCGCCTAAAATATCAGAAAATCTCCTATGAAAATAGTCTAATATTTCAGAGGATTTGGAGATAGTTTTATTATCAACAACTATTTTTTTTATGATTGAGGCAGAACCATTATCCCTTTGAGGTAAGCACTTCATTCTCAGAACAGGGTTTGATTCATATTCCTTCTTCTTTTGCATTTCCGTTTCTGCCATGTCAAATACTCTATAAGAATTTAAAATGTCCATGGAGTATTGTTTAATAAAAATAGACGAGCTATTCAAAAGACTTTCTATATCCTCCTGCATTTTTGAAGATTTTTTCTTATGGGATTGAATAAACTTCTTGACTGTACTAGTAACAGTTTGGGTGAGTAGTGAGTATGCATTTTTATAAGTGATCTTACTCATATTTCTCGAAAGGTTATAACTTAATTTATTCTTAAATTCATTCTGATCATATATCCATTTTGGAACCCTAAATTGGGATTTTTTAGGCAGATAGTGTAAGGTAATATCAATTATTTTATGGTCAGAAGATGGTTCTGGTCTATAGGAAGCGTTCTTTATGTTTCTGACTAAGACACTAGAAATAAGGGCTAAATCAATTCTAGAAGATCTGTTACCATTAGACCAGGAAATATTATCTTCAGGATTGAATTTTCTTGTCAAGTCTACAAGCCGAAGTCGATTAATGAGTTTAAAAAGTATTGGAGAATTTGGGTAAAGATGTGAGGGCTTGTCAATATCCACATTCATATCACCAATCAGTAACATAGGAAGATGATCATTATTTTGAGTGTTTATTATGGATTGAAAAAAATTTGAAGACAGTGAGTTAGGTCCGTAGACATTGAAGAGAGAGAATGTACAACCCGAAGTGTGAATGACCATTTTGTGCCAGTCACTTTCATTGATGTATTCCTTGACAAATAAAGGCTTCGAAAGTCTTTTTGTGATGAATGTCAAAACTCCTCTCTTACCCGATCCAGAAAAAAAGTGGTGAAATATATTCGGAAGACATTTGTTGCAATTCTTAAAGCATGTTGAAGAGGTAACTGTTTTAATGTCCTGAAGACATAAAATATCAGGTTTTAATGTTAATAAATGCTTCATCAGAGCATGTCTTACACGACGATCTCTTCCACCTCTGACATTTAGGGATATTATTTTGGACATGCCCATATTAGAACAAAGTTCATTCGGTAACGTCGATGGAAAAAAATCAGTTATCTTTGATTGATTCAGAGTCATTACGAGTTTTTTTGTTTTGATTAGAAGTCGAATCACTTATGTCTTGAGCGTTTTGGGAATCCCGTCTGTTTCTTTTACTAAGCGATTGCGACCTTGTCCGGCCTATCATAATTGCTTTGTTAGTCAAGAGAGGTTTCTTAGGTTTCTTATTGACTTCTAGGTTACCTAACGAGTTTGTTATTTCAACATTCAGATTAGAGTTAATCATTCTATCAGTTGCAATCATGCTATTACTCATTTCCTCAGTATCAGTTGTATGAGAACTGTTGTCGATATATTTATTTGATTGTGGCTCAATAGGATCATTTTGAGGGGATTCAGGCGTCATTTGTGATTTGCTTCGATCCACTTGATTCTCTGGACCATTATCTAAAAGGATTAAGTCATCAATTTTTGTAAAGAACGGCAGTTCTTTATTTTGTACTTTTTTAATTCTCTCCATCATCCAAGTCTTATAGAAATTTACAGATTTGGTTTTTTCTTTACAAGTGGACCGATAATGTCCAAACATAAAACAATTACCGCATTGTCGTGATTGCCGAAGGAACTCCAAACTTTCAATTTCTTCACCAAAGGGGATCAGTGAAGGTATGTTTTTGGCATTTCCAGTAACATTAATCACTAAATCTGATCCTTTTGTGTTCCAGTGAAGATAATTAGGATCATTAAAGATAGAGAACTTTTTCAAAAAAGTCTTATCAGATGTTGATGCCCTTCCAATTTGAAAGGAATTTACTTTACAGAATGGTTCTAGCATAGATTTTAAAGCCTGCTCGCAGATTTTTCCATATCCATATTTTAATGTAATATCAAAAGTATGATCACCATCCCTTGCAAGCATAAGCTTGCGACAATCAATCATGACCTTGAAGGAATTGTTTTCCTCATCTTTCAAATCAACCTCGACAGGAAGAGTAATTTCTTTGGAAATTCTATCCATTGAGATTTTTTGACGAGTAATAATAAGGGGACGATGGGGTCTATCCCAATTTATACTATGTACTTCACTAGGGTTTAACTTAAGGATGTCAGTAGCAATCAGTGCAAGATTGCCGGGATGCATTTGGCTTTTATTCAGGGGGCTGCGTTTATCTATTCTTTGCGCAAATAGACAGAAATTTTTCCATCCATTTGAGTCGTTAACAGTTCCATCAGAAATAAATTTAAATGAATTTTTTTTCAAGGATGAATGAACAGCTCCGCTGTAGGACATTTGTTTACATGTTTTTGACGTTTCTTTTCCTCTTAAGGTATCAGAGGTTTCTTTTAATGAACAGGATCCAAGGGTATTAGAGTCTTTAGCATGAGAAGAAGTTTTAGTTGATCGGAGAAGAACCGCGTTCTCAGAAACAACAGAGCATAAATCTTCATTCTCAGATGAACGAGAAGAACTCAAAGTATTTTCATCTGGCGGTTTAGGCTCTTCTTGCATCTTGATTTAAGATGAAGTTGACAGATAAGAGGAAAATAAAAAAGCGCTCACCCTCCAAAGGGAGAAAAGAAGATAAAATACGAAGATGCAATATCAACGCAAGTTAAGCAGTTACGCAGGTATTTAGGCGATAAAAGGAAGACGAGCACTCTTTCTGAGATCCCTCAGACCAGGGAAGACCTCCGAGTACGAAGTTGTCGCGATCAGGTCCCTTCCGAAGTCCAAGAAGTTTCTTCAAAGGGTGAGGACACAAGTGTTATTGAAAAAAGATCACAGAGATATTCCGATCTCTAGATAATAACACAAAAAGAAAAGAGCACATTGAAGGCACGTCTGCACGCAACAACAGATCTCGAATCTCTCCTCAAGTTCTTCGCACAACACGTATAAATCTTTCGCCTTTTTATTTTATATTTTATTTGCTGGAGTATAATAATATGGGTCTAAACCCCTTTTTTTTTGTAGTTAAGTGCTCAAAACCATCATTTCTGAGAATAAGAAAATGCCAAGACCTTGGGAAGGTGATATAAAAATAAGATTCAGACTGTGAAGGGATATAGGCCAATAATTTAGGGATACGTGATGAAGATAAGACCTAGACTTTAAGGGATCAAGACCAAGATAAAAATATTGATCATGTCGTTAGGAACCATAATAGCAAAAGAGTAAAAAGAAACAAAATGCGCCCAGGTAATATATTTTACATAGTTGAAGAAGGATTAAAAATCAGCCCATCAGAAGTGATCAACTTTGCTAAATATGCATTATTTAGACCGGTTTTAACAGAAATCAATATATTAGCAAAATTTTCTGGAACTTTTGAGATAATTATATTGCCTCAAGTGATTGAATGGAAAGAGTTTAATAGAAAAACATAGAATGTGATCACAATAACTTTCAAGAATCAGCAACGAAAAATAATTTAAAATTAAAATAAGAAATGCTGTAAATGTTCTCAATCTCTAAAAAAAAAATACGATGAAAAAGTAAACAAATTCAAAAAAGTTCTGTAAATATGAAAACCTATAAATGGAGATAAAGATCATCAGAGAACTGCTAGTAAATAATTTGTGAATGAGAAAAAAGTCTACATATACCTAGAAACAAAAGTTGAAGGAAAGTATGTAGATATTACAACTTATGTACCATTAGATAACAAGATACTTACACTATGTACATAGAGTGTTTCAACCAAAGGAAGCAATGGTCAACCTGCTTTCAGTTTGGACATATAAAAGTGGTTGTAAAAATAAATAAAAAATGACCACGTAATATTATAAAAGACTAAGACATAAAATAATGAATGAGGGTGTAACGCGAGCATTGATAACGAAAGAAACAATAAATTAGACATATGATGCTATAATAATGCTAGAAGATAATAAGTTTTAGGACAGAGAATGAAAAAATAAATTGATATAGATACTCTAGAAGACAAAAAATCTGATAAGGACTATACACAAGAAGAGGAAAAAGCTAAAAAAAGTAGACTTAAAAAGGCAATAAAATCACCTATACCGTGAAAACATACCTCTTAAAGAAAATATGCATATAAAGCAAATTTTCAACAAACAAGAAACACTATGTTAAGCAAAACACAAATTACACAAATAAGTGCAAATGTCTTTGAAATTTCAGAATTCCTATACGTAGCAAAGAAGATTTTACAAACATTTACTAACTCAAGATTATCCAAATATTATTGTTTGCTATGATTATAGATGAGATAGATTAATAAAAAATTTATTAAAGTACATAAAACATATTTCATAAAAACGATTAAAGACAATAAGAGGCACCCTATGGTAATATATTTTATTTTATTTTTTGCTTAGTATAGTATTTTATTACAGAAAAACGATCTTAACAAGGAACAACGTGTATAAAAAAATATCATAAAAGTACCTAGTTTTTCCCCCAAGAACAAATGTGCTTTATGATTTAAAATTTGTAGAAATGGAGGAACTATTTTTCAAGAGATTTAACATATCATGGATAGTGGATTGTATAAGTACATTTTTAGAATGGAGAATAATCCTTTCCCTTTTACTCACCTGAACTTAATATTTTACATTTGTAACGTTACAACTTTTAAGAAATTTAGATAAATTTCATAGTGTCAATACAGTTGATTTTGTTAAATTGTGTCACCGGTTACTCTAGTAAATAGTTGATAAGTTTTTTAACCCAAAAACTACTGTGAGGTCACTTTACCTTAAAGTACTAAAATTACAATTGCAGAATTAGAAAAAAAGTTGTTATTTTGATTTATAATTAAATTCAGCAATTCATCTACTTAATCAGCAGAAATAATGAATACATTATGTTTGATGAAAAAAAATACTTTTGTTAGAACTTTTGGACAAATTTAGTATATCAGGCATGCCAAATATACACCCATATACACCAAATTCACCCATGCAGGAGATGGGTGAATTTGCTAAGGAAGCTCAATTAAGAAAGTTTTCAATGGAAGAGCAACTTCTGAGGATATATGATTTTTTGTGTAAATTTAACTTATTTAATAATAAAGATGTTAACTCCTAAGTAAACTTATACCGGCTGATACCGGATTAGGTTCCGGTGTGGTGGGGTTTATCAAGGAGTGAAACAAACAAACAAACAAACAAATATACACATTTGAAAATATACTTTAGGTATTTTAAAGGCTAATTGATCCACTTGATCGGAAGTAAGGAATTAAACTTATGTATTGTTAAAATATCTCTACACCACATTTATATAAATAAATGAATGATGAATTTTTTATCTTCCGAGCATTGTTTTAAAAAGGCTTAAAAATGCCATATCCGAAAAAAATAAATTAAAAGTTCATAAAAAAAATTATGAAATGAGATATGAAACAAGAATGTTGATCAAGAAATGAATTTAATACTTGATCCTTCATTTCATACAAAATTATATCGAAGGAAGTCTTTTTGATCTTCAAATTACATATTTAAACTTTGGTAAAAACAATCATTAAAAAGAGTAAAAATGTTTGGTTATTACGTAGGTAGATACTATGAAAATATATTTATACGTTTGTAACTTATTAAATGCTGTTGGGACACATAATTAAAAAATGCCAAATTGGTTAAACTCAAATAATAGGAACAAATGTTGCTGGTCCCAAAAGTGGTCCGATTAACCAGGATCAACAAATTTAAACTTTCAAAAATCCTAAAGGTATAAGTATAATAAAAGTTATTTAGTTTTGGACACTGATTTCAAATCTGTAACTTTTTTTTTTCAAGAGTCTGACGGTTTTCGAGAAATCGGTCCCTACATTTTGAGCTAATTTGGCCCATTTACCAACTTCAACTTCAATTTAAGCCTAGAAGAATACTCATACTGTGCATTAAAAAATGTTGATTCGCTAGTGTATTTAATGGAAATTCCATTTTCAGCCTTTGTTTTAAACTATAAGGGATCCTTGAGGCAAAGGGGGCTGAAGTAGGCCAAAAAGTCGGCTAAAACGTTTGTACTTAAATAATTCCTTTAAATATTACATAAATTGGATTAGTAAGGAATATATTAAAGAGCTGAGACCCAGAGCTTTTAAATGAGATGTCATGTCAAGCGCTCAATAAGAGTCCTTAACTAAGAAGAAATCATCCTTGCTGTGGATCATTCAAGGAGTATCATTATATAAAATATAAATATATTAGCCGTTTCAATGTCGTCTTCACTGGCTAACTTCATTTTAAGCCTAGAAGGATACACATTTGAGCATTAAAAAAAGTTGATTGGCTAATGTTTTTTATGTAAATTCCATTTCTAGTCTTTGTTTTGACTTAAAAGGACGTAGAGTGCCAGAGTAGGCCCAAAAGTTGACAAATTAGTCGCCGCAATATAAAGATGGTGTGAAAAAGCTCAAAAGTATTGTGTAAAATTTGGATGTCGGATGTCTCTCAAGATACATTTTCTGCAATTAAAGAAGAGATCCATGTTTTTGAATTTGATTATCTTCAGCTGATGTCAGAGTCTTCTTGTGCACACTACTACTACAGTCTATAGTTCTTGTTTTTTATTAGCTCTACCGTTAGTCTTAGATTTCAAGCGAATTTTTGCTCAAAATGGGATGAAAATTTACACACTTTAATGGACGATTTCTTCAAAGTTAAAGGCTCTTATCAGGCGTTTGACATCTCGTCTGAAAGCTATTGATCTAAGCTCTTTAATGCATTCCTTATTAATCCATTTCATGCAATATTCAAGGAGTTATTTAAATACAAAGAATTTCACCGAACTTTGGGCCTACTCCTGCCTTTTACTTTTTTATGAAAAAAATATATGATTTTGTAGATAAAATAATAAAAAGTTCTTAAATCTTTATTTCTTCCTATCATCAATTGATCAAAAAACTAAGATATATACAATCACTACCCTTTCTTTTTTTTCTTTGACAACTTTGTAGCATGATACAGAAGATTCATAGATCACTAAACCTCTCGCAAACAGTAGAAATTATTTTTGAAACTAAAACTCTCAATTTACTCCTTCATTCCTATTAGGCTTTAGGCCTAAGATTATTGTCAAAGGATTGAAAAACAAACAAAAACAATGGGTACTTATTTCATTGATAAGATTTATAAAAAAGAAAATATGGGGCAAAAAATACCCCAAATAACGAATCATGTTGTGAAATGAAGTTGAACTACACAAATTTCATTTTCATTTCAAAAAACCTCAAATGAACCACATCCTATAATGTACATATATGAAAAGTGTATCCTAAAAAAATTCTCAAAATAACACACTAAAGTACAGTAATTCTTCGACCTATGGGTTTTTATAGATTCAATCATTTCTTAATGCAATTACTCTGACATGTAATAAACGATGAAATTATATTTTTTGCCCTAACTTGAGAGAAAGAAAAAAAGAAACGACAGTAAATAAATATTTTTATAAAATAGTAAAAAAAAAACTACAAAATGTAAGTAACATATTTTAAATTTTTGTTAAATGGAAGTTACAAACTTTATTATTATTCATATATATAAAGTTAAACTCTTAAAATACAAATTATATATTAGGATTTTTATTACCTTCAAAGATATTTAAAACATATAACACAAATCTCTTTCTCATTACGCTATGTCAGCCATCATGGAGACATAAACAATTAAACTTTATGAGACCATAAACCATTACTTTTCTACAGTGCTTTATTTCGTTGTTTTTTTAAGCCATTAGAAGAAGTTTCTTTAAGGATTTTTTTTTTTTGGAAATTTGTCCATTATGTTTTATAACCATATAAACAGCTTTGTCTAATTACAAGAATGTGCATTTAATTCATATTAAAGTAGTAATTTTTTAATTAGGTAATTGAAGAAATTGTTTGATGATTTTTGTTAATCAAGGAACGAATTTATGGAAGAAAATGTTGTATCCATGTTATACAAAAATATTCCCTCCAAAAAGGGGATTAGTATCATTGAGCCAAATGAACATGATATTAAATTTGAAGTTGGAATGGACTTGTCCCGCGCTGTCAGCATGTCTACAGACGGCGCACCATCCATGATCGGAAAGAAAGCAGGTGTCGTCACATAGTTCAAAGAAAAAGTATAAATTTAGCAAATAACAATCTTCTTTGTATTTCACAACCTTTCCTAAAAAAAAAGAAAGAAAAAGGATCTCAAATAATCTAATAGCTAGCCAATTTTTCCCAAAAGGAGAGACTACGTTTCTTATTAAAACTGAAAATTGAAAATCAAATCAACAGCCTATTCAAGTTCAATTCCAGAACACGAATAAGGGGCAGGATTCTCCTGAGTCAAACATTCCATCATTTTCACAGGAGGAACTAAGTTGGGTCAGAAGTAAAACAAGTGAAAAAAGACCTCGATGTCATGTCATGACTTTGCAATCTGGTTAGACTTGTTAGAAAAAGAGAAGGAAGTGGCCAATCGATATCTCAGCCGATTTCGTTTCCCAGTATTATTTTTAAGAGTTAATTTTTCAATCTTTTCTTTAAGGTGTAGCATGTCCAATTTTTATTCACAATAATGGTGACATCGTTTGTTGTGAATCTTTCCTGCTATTTGAGAGTGCTTCTAATGCTATGAAGAAAGTGTTAATGGCTCAAAGTCATTGTTTTTACACAACCGTCTGAGAATCATCTTTTGACACTATGTGACAAAATGACATGGTCTTGCCCCGTATATATCTGGATCAATATATATTGTACAATAGACACTATTCTTCTGAAGAATTCCTCCTTGTATTACTATTGTAATTTAGAGGTTTATAGGAGATCATGGTCTGAATAATTGTATTCATAATTCCCTCCCACCACCTTTTCATCTGCTTTGCAATAATAAGACAATTAATCTATTATTGTACTCTCTGATATGTCAATTTCAATTTAAAGGACATAGAACGAAACACCAAATTTGGACTTTGTATTCACAGTGACCTTTTTTTTAAAAAAATAAACACTTTTACAAAAATAAATTTAATGTCCAAATAAAATGTTTTGGAACTATGATGTTGTTTTATTTTTTAAATGGAGCTTGGACTAGAAAAAAAATATTTTGAGGTTGTTTGAGTCTGCAATGTAAACCCCATTATTTTTTATAAACATGACTGTCCACAACTTTTTTTTCCTTCAAAATTGGACCCAGATGCTCATAAAAGTTATCCAAAAAAATGTTGGACATCAAAAATTAATTTTCTGACTTCAAAGTTCACTTGGTGAATAATATGCCCATAAAATAAGACCAAATAATTTTGGCCATTTTATGCAATGTGGAGCAAAAAGGTAGAATTGTAAACACACATAATTTGTACATAAACTGATTACATTTTCTTCATTTGCATAGAACGAATTCTGCTCAGTGGACCGCTGTCTATGTTTGTATATTGTATCATTTTAATATGTAAATGAAAATATAACTATAATTATTATTGTTATTTTTATATACGTACCTACATTTAAATAATTGTTAAGTCGACTGTTATTTTTGTCTACATTTATAGTACTTTGAAAATGTATTATGCAATTAAACTTTTTCTAATACATTACATAGAAGAAATCTCTTTGCCGAAAGAAAATTTTTTGCATACCATGTCATCTGTAAGATTTTTAACATTCCATCAATTTTCATTTTAACTTTTAAATTATAATTTCTTTTAAATCTTAGACCATAAGATCATTGTGACTAAATTTACCTAAAGCTACTAAGATCGTCACTTGGATAAAACATTTTATAATCAGGCCTATTATTAAAATTGAAATGGATATTATTGCAATAAAAATTTTACAATTTTAAAATATAGCCAGTTCTCTAAAGTTAATATATTTTGGCCAATCAGAAGAAGCCATAGAAGTAACAATGTAACCATTAACACTTTTTGACATAATCTGTATTTTTATTAAAAATGATATCAGAACGAGCCAAAAGCAATAAAAGAAATAAATTCAATGGTAACTTAATAACCACTCAAATATAAAAATGAAAATAAATAATTACCATAATTACAGCACACAACAAGCACCAAATTATGACGTCAAAATGACAACTATGATTACTTTAGTAAAGAAAATGAGAGTTCAAATATTAGAGTTTATGTTATTTTATTCAAGACTTGTTTTGGTTGCTTTATAATCAAAACTTTATCAAAAGTTACCCTGTAGTTTTAAACATACACAAAACTTGCCTAAAAACGGCGGCCATACTGTTTTAATGAATACACAAGAATGGATTAAAGTGCTATGATTGAGGAAGGGAATCAGCCTCCAGCGGTTAATCTCGAAGTCCGACACAATAACCTAAGTTCTATTCAGGGTTAAGTTTCCCTTAGTCCACCCTTCCCCTTTAGTCCTCCTGGCTGCTGGTCTTGATGTGCATTCAAACAAACAAAGGAACAAAGGGACTCGTGCTTAGTACTAATAAATGTACCTTGTTAAGTATTTTATATCTCTGGTGGTCTTATTCTCCTTGAGCAATCTACTGTACATATAAGACTGTCTATTACTATATTTATTGCGACATATCTGAAAGGATTGTTTCGTAGGTTTTAGTAACAAAATTATGACATTTTTAATATTGTAATTACTGGATTATTTAGACTTTTCGGAAGTGGAAAGCTTCTCACTATGTTGTTCAACTACTTGCTAAAGAAATTTGTTCTAGGCTTCATCTTTTGTAATATATAATATTACAAAAGGTCATTGTCAAACCAACTCCATTTTCAGCTGCATCGGTCACGTCTTATAAGGAACAATTAGTTATATATATATATATATAGAGAGAGAGAGAGAGAGAGTGAGAGAGGGAGCTTATTATTTTGTGACCACTCAAATAACACTGGTCAACAAATTTCAATTGTCAAAATCCTAAGGGGTATAAGTGATTCAAAAGATATTCAGTTTTGCACACTGATTTCAAATCAGTATATTTATTTTATGGTTTTTCTTTTTCCTTCATTTGTATCACGAAATTTTTTTTGTTCAAAAATTTAGTATTAATACATTTTTAGATTGTATTAATGTTTTATAATAACAAACATTATATCTCAATGTATATGAATTTTTATTAAAGAAAAAGATGACATTTTTTTAAAAAATTGTCAATTTTTTGAACATTGAAGAGCTTAAGATGCCTCTAAATGTTAATTTAAAAAAAAATTCAAACTGTATACTGATTTACTCAACAAAATATAAAAAACTTAAATGGTGAGACTCTCAAAAAATTAAAAATTAATGTTGATTACACCTTAATGGCACTCTAATGTACATAATAAGGTTATTGGAATATCACTCTCTGTTATATATAAATAGATAATTATTAATCTCAAGTTTGCTTAAAATCATTTGCTTTTCGAAAACGTAATTTTATAATGAAAGTCACTTATTGAATCAGAAATTAAATAAGGATTTAAAGATATGACAGTGTGTGTATGTTTGTTGTGTTTATTATTGGATCCATTACATAATAATTTATTTGTAAATTCCTGTGCACAATTATGAATGACCTGAATGTCCTAAACAAAATTCTTATACGTTTTATCGATAAAAAAATATAAATAAATTTTATGAGTATAAATTACTCTACCTTCTATGAAAAATAATAATATCATCTAATTTATTACCTAAATTAATAAAAATATTAATTTTTGGATTTATTTTAATTTACTTAATTGTATATTTGTATTGCCAATAACTAGACAATAAATAACTGTCCTTTGAGCCATGTCATAAAACAGATATTATATCGAGGTGTAAAAATATTAAAAACAATAATAACAGATGCATTAAAATCAACTTAGTTGCTGTTTTTAGCAATATAGGCTCAGGATTAGTCGATTTACAAGTTGATTTTTACAATGGCCATCTGGAAAACCAGCAAATACTAATTAAATTCAAACATCTCATAAATTCAAAAAAAGTGACAAGGCATTCCTTTCTTATTAAGAGATCATGAAGAGCCAGAGCCCTAAATTTAATGGAGGGCTGGAAAAAAAGGTCAAGAGAAAAAAACTTTCCTAGATAGAGTCAAACATGAATTAAGAGGTTGAGTATGGGAGACTAAAAAAGTAACCGCTTAGTGCATGTGATGTCTAAAGTTTGTTTATTTTTTAATGACTACATGTAATGTCGAAAAAAGGGCATAAAAAATACATGACCTGCAAAATAAACTGTAGCAAATAATAAGCCCGTATTTACCACTTTTTTTTATAAAATATATACAAAATTAGAATAAAATTAACTTTAATGTAACCAAATGAAAAATAATTATCAATAACATTACTTCAAAAGTGTGGAATTTTCGTCTCTTCAAATTTATTAGCAACGCAATTATGTGTCATTTGTTATTTTAATTTTGTGAGTCTATCTACCATACTAATAGTTCTTTATGGAAACTCATACTGTTTAAATTTTGATACTTATGAGTAGGTTTGATAAAATTGACATGCTCATTCTCAGATAAAGTAATGTGTGGGGAAAACATCCATTTATATACATATTTTGTTTATTGAACCTTAATTCATGTCTTTTATGTATTTTTCCACTTTCAAACTATCCTGCAGGTCTGATTGCGGGCCGGTTCAGGCCCGCAGGCCGTATGTTTGACACCCCTGCTTTATATACTGTATTTATTTAAAAGTTTCCTGCGTGGGAACTGAGAATGACCACTTACTGCGGTGACACACTTAAAGCAGGTGACCGTGAGACCAGGTTTGATACTATTTTATTTAATATTTTGATCTATCTACAAAATTAGACAGTTATTTGATTGAAAAGGTTCAAGGTTTGCTATAATAGAGCTTCGAATAGAAGAGTTCAATAAATTAACAAACAAGTGTGTAAATGTTTATTAATTTCTAGAAAATTGAAGTACCTCCCGAGTGGAAAACAAAATGAAAAATAATAATTAATCAAAGTGGGATATACTCGTACATAAATAAGCTTACTCTAGAATGGAAATACAATTCAATTACTCTTTTAAATTAAATTATGCTTGGTTGGAGCAACTATTGAAAAATATACAAGAAGTATAAAAGAGGCGCAGGAGATGGAACTCCTCTCCTGGGAGACATAATAATTTGAATTTTCATCTAATGAAATGTATGTATCTAGGCATGGTTCATTTGATTCAAAAGAGCAAATGAATTTATGTTTCATATGTAAATTATTGATTTGATTGTCATAATGTTTTGTGAAAATATATCTTAATTTTCTTCTAAAAAAAGTTATGATTGGGCCCTAAAAAATCTAGTCTCGTCTGACCTAAGCATAAACTCGAACCAATGTACTATACATTCCTTTTTTAAAACGGCCTAACCTTACTCAACAAATCAACTACTACATTTAGATTGATGCCCACACATTGACCATATAACCTTGAATTTGAAATGTTGTTATATGTGATTGTTTAACAAAATGAACGAATGTCCACAAAATGAGACGGAAAGTTCAAATAGTGACCTTAATAATACAAAATAAATAAATACTCTATTTGATAGGATTAAAAAGTTTAGGGGGGGGGGGTAAAGACTATGTGTTAATTAATTATTTAAAGAAGTAAACTTTTAACTTTTAGGGTACTAAAGATGAATAGTTTTTAGTATTTTTATAAATTGTTATGAAAACAAAAATTTTCAACATATTCAAAAGCATGATAAACTCTTTAATAAATAATATCCAAGTTATATTGCCTAGCTAATGGGCGTTTTCCTATGGTAAAGTTGAGCTGCTTTTAATGACATTTTTTTAAAGTTTTTGAGTATTTAAGACAAATATTGGAGTGTTTTACAGGTTTTATTTTAAGGGCTGCTTCTGACAGTTTAGTAGTTGAACGATATTTGACGTTGATAAAACTTTTAATGGGCCCATTAGTTATACATAAAAAATAATTCATTTCGATATTTAGTAAATTAGCGGTTACTGTCTCATCATAATGTAAAGTCATGGAGATGACAATGTCATTTATTATCAATATCGTGTTTACCATCTAGACCAAGCTCAGTTGAGCTCATTCTTCATTAAACGATTCTCGGATTAGGCTGATTATTAATGAGTCAATGCGGCTTTTATATATTTTTTAAAAAGCTTCATTGATGATTGAAATATCTTTTGGATCAGTAGTGGTGATTAGAAATAGTTAGGTTTAAGAGTCCCTGTTTTAAATCTTGTCAGGACAAATCATTGAAAGGAAAATTTATCAGAGGGATTTTAAAATAAATATATGCATTTTAAGAGTCATATTACTGTTCCTAGATTCAAATATCTTAATATTCGGGATGTGAAAGAATTATTTTCTATCAGAATAACATTAGTACAAATTTTTTCCAAAGTAAAAACATGATGTGATCAAGTTGGTGTTTATTTGGAAACCTTATGCCTACTAAAAATTTATTTTATGGATAGTTACTTTTTTCAAAAATATTACCAGGGTGTATAAGTTTGTTTACTACTGTTATTTCAATCTCATATAATTATCTCAGACTCCAAATATTAGTAAATCAAGATATTTAAAATAACGTCATCTCAAAATGCTCAATTGCATGGTTTAAAAATAAGTGTATTTATTTTATATCCTTATGGCGAATTTTTCAAAGTTTTTATCTTGCAATTTGTATGTATACTTCAAAATTTTCGATTGCCTAATAATAAGTTATTAGTTTTTTTTAATTTGTTACTTATTGTGACCATTATGTTGTTTTTATATCTATGTATTTTACAAATTTTCATTTTCTTATTTGCTGCTCCTTTTCTTCATTAATTTAACGGTCAGAGTCAATTATAATGTAGTACTTACTATTTTTGCTCAAAAAAAGATCGATCAGAAAGAGTCAAAATAATGAACCATTCAAAATATTAAAAAAATTAGAAAAAAACTAAATTTATCTAGAAGAATGAAAATTTTAATTAGGAATTTACGTAAAAGAAGGACCAAAAACACGTGGTGACGAAGAAAATACAATTGTTTTGTTTTATTCAAACAATTAGGATTTTTAAAGACTCGGGAAAGTAGCGAAGGGTCTTGAAATGAAAAAAAAGTTTCAAACTAAAACCTAAACTAATGGAATCCAGACCTAATGGTATTTCTATATTTAACAAAAGAAAATGTTGTTTTAATAATATAAAATATACATGCATAACT
This sequence comes from Lepeophtheirus nordmannii, assembly GCA_963680855.1. Classification (NCBI taxonomy): domain Eukaryota; kingdom Metazoa; phylum Arthropoda; class Copepoda; order Siphonostomatoida; family Caligidae; genus Lepeophtheirus; species Lepeophtheirus nordmannii. The sequence continues at coordinate 16,522,370 of OY804525.1, read as the reverse complement.
TACTTTGTTTCGAAAGATACAAATTTGATTATTATTTTAAGACAAAGTGCCTTGTAAACAGGGCAAAAAAAAAATTACATACCTATAAAATATAAAGATATATATTAAATTTAATATTCACAATTTTTTATTTTATTTTATTCACAAAGATTTGTCAAGAAAAGTTAGCGGCATGATGATGAAAATGTAATTTATAGCTGCATCTTAGTTTATGTATGTACATATGTACTTTCATGTCAGTAGCCTCGTTTCTTTTTTCCTTATATTACACATGCAATAATAGTAGATGTCATCAAGAAAATTTAATTTAGTTGTCTCTTTTTGTTATTGCTTTACGTATAGAAATTAGGATTTGTGCATATCCCTACCTAAAAAAAAAAATGACTCAAGTGGTTGTAAAAAAAATAAAAAGTGCAAACTACGATATATGACATCTACTTAAACTTTCATTCCATTCTTTTTCTTTAAAGAAAATTAATTTTACACGTTTAGATAAATTGCTGTTTGTAGGAAATTTCAATATTCAATTTTCTACCAAAATTAAGGAAGAATGTAGCAACTCACTTTTTCGATTTAATATGTTACATATATTAGATAATTGGGTAAAAATTATTGATTTTTTTCACATTTAATACATCTTTTAAAAAACTTTTTTTAGAAAATTTGCGGAAAAAAACAAAACATTTCTGACTCTTAATTTACGATGGAGTATAATGGACCCCAATTACATTTTCGTGTATATGTTACAGCAATAATATCAGCCCTTATGATTTGAATTTTTTTCGTTTTTGTTTAATGTCATGATTTATGTGTGGGGGTTAACCTCAGATAAAGTTCTCTGGCTCAACGAAACCATGACCAGACCCATCATCACATATGGGTGTCTTGTATGGGGACACACCATTACTGCAAAGAAAGGTGGAATTTAGTAATTAAACACCATTCAGAGAAAATCAATCTTGGGCATGACTCACACCCTTCGATGAACACCAACAACAGGAATAGAGGCAATGTTGGACATCACTCCCCTCGACCTCTATATACAAGAACAAGCAACGAAGTCACGATAGAGAACAAGACATTTTCTCTGGGACATCTGGGATGGAGTGGGTAATCTTCTTAGGTGTTTCTCCAGTGACAAAATACATGACCAAACTGAGTTGAATAAAGTAAGTGACTACATCACAGACAATCGTATCTGGGTTGACAACAGTCAAGTTGAATACCCTGATACAATTATAGATACAAACGGATCCAAAGATGAGAATGGCAACACAGGTGCAGGATGGGCCATCACTCGAGATGATGAGTCAATTCATCAGCATCGTTGAATAACGAAGCATCTGTCTTTCAAGCAGAAGTCGTTGTCATCACACAATCAGTGGAAGCTCTTCTCAACCAAGATAAACCATCAAAAAATGTAATAATTCGATCAGATTCTCAATCAGCAATTGCTGCTACTCTAAATCCGTCTACAAAAAGTGATACAGTTAGGAAGTGCAAAGAAATATTAAATATTGGAAAACGTGAAATGAATATATGTACATCTCGATTGGTGCAAAGGCCATGCAGATATTTCAGGAAATGAACTTGCAGACTATCCTGTAAAGAGTTGTACTGAGAGCCAAAACCGCGAGTGTGTTGAAGCACCTCCTAGCTACATAAGGAAAGAGATACATGACTTCTTCTTTGAAGTGTGGTGCAACGGATTCAAGGAAGATCAAAGTATGAAACATACACATCACATGTTTAAAAACATACACAAAAAGTGTTAAACTTTCGCGTGTAAACATGAAGTTACTTGTTCAAGCCTATACAGGTCACGAACCATTCTGAGCTCATCTCAACAAGTGGAAAACTACAAGTGCAGTGTGCAATATTTGCATGGAAGAGCAACAAAGCGCATTTAAATTTATTAAATGTTCAAAAATGAAACAAATTATTGATAATAACAATAAAATTAAGTAGGATTTAAGATCAATTTCTGCTGTAGTAACACATATACCCCTTTGTGTGGTCGTGTTCTTAGCCGTATGTGTGTACTGTTTTCTTATGTATATATGAACTTTGGTAAACAGCAATAAATTCTTTTAACTAAAAAAAACTTTATAATTTATTTGTCTTATTCATTCCTCAAAATATCCTAGATATAATTCTGAAATACATAAATAAGAAAGAAAAGTAGGCCTATAATACTTAATATGTATAAATTAAGATCGATTTGAGTCTGAAAAAATGTATTGGTCCAGAGTTATTGATTTGTATTTACAAATCAAACAATGAAAACATATTTCAACTACAGAGTGAAGAAGATGCCTGAAAATTGATTCTAAATTTTTTTGCAAATTGTAAGGCTCAACTATGCAAGTGCAAAACGAATCAAGGATGGCAAGTAGTAGAAGATCTATGGTAAAAAAATCAAAACACTGGATAAAATTTGACTAGCAAAATTTTTTTTACAAAGTGCTAGTTTGAAAACTATTGGAACAAAAGAAAACACATGTAAGAAGAAGAAAACAAAAAATAAAAATGAGCTTCCACACGAGTTTACTGAAGTAAAACAGCAAAGTATTCAAACAAAGTATTTGGATTTCAAGAAAATGCAATGATCTTAACATATTGCCCCCTAAAAAACCTCTCAGCACTAGGTATTCAGAACGTTCAATTGATCATAACTCAAAGAATGAAAAGTCTAACTTGATAAAGTGGCCTAAACGTTTGACCAGGATATGACCGTCAGTCATTTTCTATAATATATTGGTTGCAAGTGCTATGAATGCATTCATCACAGCAAAACATCTTAACTTAATTTCTAAGTGTAAGTAAACAATTGGAGATGAATATGTAGGAACATGTAAAATAAATTAAGAAGGTATAGAAATGATTACATTTTATATAATCTGTTTACAAAATGTTAAAATATAGAATAACATATGTAATATATTTATATATAACTATTTATTAAGGAGATCCATTGTACCCCAATGGTATTTGATGTTAGACTTTTTTTTAGGAAGACCAAAGGTTATAAAGCAAGTAAAAACATCAAAAATTTGCCTTAAGTCAGTAAACATAAAATTACAACTTTATATGATTCCGTTCAATTCATTTTGACTCATCAGGGTTTTTTTTTTTTTGCAAGTATATCAAAATAGATGATGACGCTAATAAATTGAAACATTACATGACACTTTTTTCCATGGTTAGTGACTCAATAATATGTGTGTATAATAATTCGTATTAAATATTAGCTAACGTATTTGGATTAACTTAATACATTTGTAGTTCTGTATATTTTTTCTATGGGGTGTTTAGTTGTATTTTTAACATAATTCACATTCAATTAGGAAATATTATCTAACAAACTGAAGCTATGAAGAAAAAAAAAGAGATCAAACAACTATTTTGTTGAATTGAACTTTTCTACTAAAAAGAAAAAAAAATGGATTAGCCCAAAAAGTGGCGACATCTATATCCTATTCCACCAATTTCCTCACTCATACAGAATTCAATTTTCCTATTACTATTAAACTTTTAGAGGAAAAAAACAGTAAAAAGAGCCTTGATTTTAGTCCTCGAAGAAGTTTACACAATTTACTCCTTTACAAAAAGTATCGTTATGATACATATGAGTATTTTATTGGTCTTTCAATATATATATTGATACCTGTAGCAATCCGAAGCTACATAATAAAGTGATGAAACGTGGCTATTAGCTTTGGAAGATCTTTTCGAGTCAATGAGATTCGAAATTAGAATAAATAAAAACAAGTTAAAAAGCTTTTTTATGAAGACAAACCTGAGTTCGAAGATGTCATCCCCCCAGAAATATATGTCCTACTCTACCACTGCTTAAGGTACATTAGGTTACAGACAAACATGGGTTCACAATATTAATTTTCCTCTTGCGTGTGGATTTTTTCTTCCAATAGTAGAATTCACCTAGTTAAATGGAACTAACTATGTATGTCAAATCATTGTAATTTCCTTCGCCTTTACGAACAAAAAAATAATCTTGTAGCCAAATAAATTCGTACATAAACTGGTCAAGTGGCTGTCGTTTCATAACTTTGAAGCAATCAATATGATCTGTTGACAATACTCACTCAAGAGGAATACAAAATACCATTTGTATCATTACTCATGATTAGAAAACTTCAAAACTTAGCAAATCAAAAACTGATGGCTCTTGAATAATGAAACGTGTCCTTCCAATGTAATGAGTATTAATCTTGTTTTTTTTTTATTATTGGAAAATATAAGATATACACTAAAAAGGTCATTTTTCGACACACGAAATTTGGCAATAATCGACATTGAGGTTTTATAGATTTGATAAGAAAGGAATTGTCAAGAATGTTAAAATACTGTTTGATTATTCTGACCTCCATATAAGATAAATTATGTACTGTATTTATTTCAACCCCTCTATTCCATAGTTTCAAATCCATAAGACCTTCAATTAGAATAATTGAATTCGACTTTTTACATGTCAATATCTCATTTATTGTACTTTGATGATGAGATGAGTGAATTTGCTAATTCAATGTTTTGTAAATATGTACATATACGTACTGTAAAAGCCATTAAACAAATCCTTTATGTCAGATATTTTTATCGCCAAAAAATATGAACCACCGACATTTATGTATGCATTACTAATGACAACGAAAAAAGGTTTCAGTTAGATTAGCTTATCAAACATCATCCCAGTAGGATTCTCGGAATCAGTTCCAGAATGCATTCACACTAACAAAATTGATCAATAAGAAATATTTGTATATCACAAGCATAGCTCAAAGACACTTCTCTATGAAATAAAATTACAAATCGCGACATGATGTGTGCTTATGAATAAAAGCAAATTGTTATGTATTCTCAATGTGCGTGTATTATTATTAATATGTGTTCATGTTAATCGTTTTGTTATTATTTAATCCCTTTGTGTAGTTTCTATCTATGTACACTTTTATTACATAATGTGCATTTCTTGTGTCGTATAAATAGTCTCAGAATTTAGATATACTTGTCAGCTGGTCAGTTGAACTGTAATCACCACTATCATTTGTTCCTTCCTCAATCCTCTTGGATTGTCCTCACGGGTATTACTTCGTTTGAGTGCGAGACTCAACACAAATAATACCAATAGTAGATAATTTTTTATAATATTATATATTTGAAGCCACTTTCAACTCCTTTTTACAAAATGTCGTCTTGGCATGAATTCATACTGTTGACTCACATATTTGAGTCATTATTCATTATGGTCTTTTCATGACTTTTTATTATAAATCCTTAGGAATCTGACATCCTAAAATTGAGGAATTCTTCTAAAAACAGCTAAATAGTGTTCCTACATCATGTAACGAAATTATTTTATAGCACTGAAAAACTTGGAGTCTCAGTTTTTAGTAGACCTTTCTGAGCCCGAAACTTCTTCTCAACTAAATCAGAACAGTGATCAAATACACTATACAGTGCCATTAAAGTCCGGTAAAAACGTATTTGATCATGTTATAGTTCATTTATATATACATACAATATAGTACAATAGACTCTGAAATCTACACTGGAATACCCGTGGTCTGGAAGTCTCCACAGAGGATTCATCATCGTCAACATTGTTAAGGTCGATTCATTCATAGGAGTAAAAAAAGGCTTTTTCTATATATTTTTATACTTCTTTTTTTGTTGTTAGTTTTATGGCTTTTTTGTAACAAAGATCTTCTCAAAAATAGAAGCTTTTGTGACCGGAAATGTTAAATTGTTTTTTGACAGATATTCTCAATAATAAAATTTAAATAAACACTACAAAGAAAATACATATACTTTTACTTAACAAAACCTCCTATTTTTATAAAAGAGTAGTGTACATATAACTTCATAGGTTAGTATATCTGATACTGCTACATAAAATTGATCTGAGGATTATTTATTCATTAAAAAATGTAGATTTTTCAACAAGTGAAAGAAAATGAATTAATTTAATATTATGTAATATCTTATTTTCGAAAAGCAGCCAAAAATGCTGATTCTATTTTTAACTTTTATAGTTAGAGTAAATTATATAAACAACAAATAGACAAGAATGACAGCAGAATTCTAATTTTAAATCAAAAGCTCACAAAAATGAATGAATAAATCTTTGAGAAAATTTATTGCAATGAAAATTTTTTCTAATAAAAAAAAATCCTTCAGTAAATAGAATTTTGACCCTTGTTTTAAATATTTTAGGTAAAAAATGTGATATGATTATATCATGGAAGTAAAGATATAAAATTAATCTTTTTATTTCTTTATTTTTTATCCACTGGTCAATTTTATGTTTTAGTATTATATAACACATATAAAGTTTATTATCTATAGGTTAGTATTTGAATTACGATATCAACATTGCAAAAGGTATAAGTAATACCATTATTTATTTATATTTGCAATACATGAAAACGTATGAAAATTACTAATATATTTTGACGGTGACAAATAGAGTGATATTAGAATGATATTCGATATAACTATATATATATATACGATTGATGTTCTATAGAATCGTAATCATAAATCAAGTCATGATGGTTCTTTTTTCTTTCTGTAATCGTCATAACATTATTTGAACATCAATCATTCAACTTATAATCATAAAAGGTGTGTAAGATTACTAAGTACTTTTTGGAAGACAGGAAGTGAAACTTTTTTCAAAAACGAACAAAAAAGAAGTTATGGTTTTTTTTTCGCCTCAAAAAAAAAAAAATCTTTCACAAGAAATATTTTTTTTTTCTAATCTAGGTGATAAAAGTAACTGTAAGAAAATTTATAGAGTGTTTTGACTTATTTTTTTATAATAAACCAAAACTTCTTACAAATATTTTAAAAAATCACTGTATTTCTTTGTCAGCTGTCAATTTTCCACTATTTTTAATAGTTTTCTGAACTTTGATTTGTTGAACTCAAAATAGCTTTTGTTCAGATGTGAACATTTTACTATCCCATAGTTGACACTAATAGTTATTTTAGTTCTTTTTCTTGTTGAAGGAAAGATTGAGAGATTCAATAAAGGTCACATCATGATAGTTATTTAATAAAATGAAAACATTTTCTAAAGAATCTTAAGGAGACTTCAAGTGAGTGCCTTAAAAGTTGAAAAAACCCTAAACTGTTATTTAGAGACCGATTTAGTGCATAATAAAAAAGTTTGTAAAAATAAAATAAAACTACTAGGTACAAATGGTAAAGATTAAGTAAGAAATATAGTCTGCATTGTTTCAAAGACTTATTTTTTAAACAGTTTAAGGCTTTGGAATTTATGATGATAAATAAAATACAAAGTTAAACAAGAGTTTGCTGAATCAATAATTCAGTATTTTCCTTAAATTATAACAGAGCAAGGGTTTTTATTCTTATAAACGTTGGTCGTTTATGCCCTCTAAGATAGTGGACTTCAATGATGATGGCGCCATGTGAAAATACTTTATTACTAAATACATGACTGATACAAGAATAACATATTCTTTTATTACAGATTGTGACTTCGTTACTGACAAAAAAATCAATGAATTAACATCATGAAACGTTTAATTTTTCTGATTTCGTATTATAAAGTACACATAAAACAAACTTTATCTTTGTCTTACCTCGTCATCGAAATAATCCTTAGTCTGTTGTGGATTTGAGTCCATGATTTATTTTCTAAATTAAATTTATAGGTTAGAGTTAAAGGCTTTTATAAAAATGAATAAACTGGTCGAACAATTTTAAGGAGTCACGATTTTTTTTCATATGACATAATCAAATATTAAATTTACAGCTGGTCAACACAAAAGTGAGGAAGGACGACTTTTACCAAAAATGAGTGTAGGTTACATTGAGTATTTTTCAACTAATTACACTGGTCAACAGTCAAAAATCATAAAGGGTACAGGTATAGTAAAAGTTATTTAGTTTTGGACACTGATTTCAAATCTGTAACTTTTTTTTTCTTCAAGAGTCTGACGGTTTTCGAGAAATCGGTCCCTACTTTGTGAGCTAATTTGGCCCATTTATTTACTTCAACTTCAATTTAAGCCTAGAAGAATACTCATTTTGTGCATTAAAAATGTTGATTCGCTAGTGTATTTAATGGAAATTCCATTTTCAGCCTTTGTTTTAATCTATAGGGGATCCTTGAGGCGAAGGGGGCTGGAGTAGGCCCAAAAGTCGGCCAAAACGTTTGTACTTAAATAACTCCGTAAATATTACATAAAATGGATTAGTAAGGAATATATTAAAGAGCTGAGACCCAAGGCTTTTAAATGAGATGTCAAGCGCCCAATAAGAGTCCTTAACTAAGAAGAAATCATCCATGCTGTGGGTCATTCAAGGAGTATCATTATATAAAATATAAATATAATAGCCGTTTCAATGTCGTCTTCACTAGCTATATTTGTGTCTGACAGTTTGTTAATCTTTTAGATATTAAGTAAGAAATATTGTTTTGTTTTAAGAAGTTTATGTACTTGTAATTTTTCTTAATATACCTATGAATATAGATATTTTATACATTAAACATGAATAATGGGAAAAAATAAATTATTCAAAAAAAAAAACACTTGAAGAGAACAAAAACACGAAATACTTTCTTAGAACTAAATATATATTGTAAGCTTGAATATAAATACAAGATGAAATAAATCTATACTTGAAAGGCCTTGAAAAAATGGTTTATTCAACATTGTATATTCTATCATGTACAAATATAAAATAATGGTTAATTAAGAAGTATTTTCAAGGGTATCAACAGCATATTTGAAAAAACAACGACACTAACAAACAAGAAGAAAAAGAACAAAAAATGATTTTTATATTTATGTCTTTTTTAAATTTCATAAAAATACAAAAATCACGTAGCTTCACCAAAAGAGACAACTTTTCCCAATCTTTTCAAAATTCATTGAAATTTTATAGGCATGTAAATTTGAATACCCACACTCCAAATCTATTTATTTATCTTTTTCAATCAAATTTTGGTCCTTGAAATATTTAGTCTTTTATTTTAGCAATTTATGCAGAAATTGTGGGGATCATCATATTTCAAATATTCATATCTTTTGAATCTGTTGTTCAATGTCAACATATAAAACATTTATAAAATGTAGAAATATGTGCAAAAAAAAAGAATTATTTATCATTTATTTTGTTTGGAGGTCATGACTTAATATTATGACTTTTGAACATAGGTATGACCTACATGAAATTAATTTCTTAGTTCTAAATGTTATCTACAAGATACGTCAATTATTTTGATTTGTATATATTTCGATGTGAATTAGAAAGGAAATGTAGATCACTATGTTTTTCAATGCACTATTATATTAATAATCAATAATATATTTATTTCAACTTATTATCGACATGTTAAGTAAATTTAGTAAAATTCTTAGTTTTTGAATTGAAAAACTTTGAGGGATTTTGTATGCAATGACTGGAATTGATTTTCCAAAAAAAGGAACAACAAAAAAAACATCATATAATCACACAATAGAAAATATTTCATTTTGAATCACTTTCTTATCATTTTGATGTGCTACTCAGTGATTAATTTGCATTTAAATTTGACAATAAATCAATTCATTAATTTTTATTTAGTATCCAGCTATTTTGATGATTAATATTGCTATGATATTTACTAATTATTATCAGAGCCCAGAATAGTTTAATTAGAAAATGTCTTGAATAAAAAATTAGATCAAGAGTAAAAACCCGTTGATCACTCAATTTTGAGGAATACAAATTATGACTTCTTTCATGTTTGTATTTTCCATATGTTCAAAAATAAGATTAAAATAGCTTTTATGTCAAGTTTTCGTTCTTGAGGATCTATGGGGAAATACTCTTTAAAAAGCTCTTTTTTGAGAGGATTAAAAATATCAAGCTGATTAGACATAAATTGAATACTAACATACTATTGATTAAAACAAATTAGACGAAACATACTTCTTTATTTTTAACTAAAGTAAATTAGTAAAAAAATTAATTTATAATAGGTCAAACATATATTTGTGAGTAAAATGTAATTAGTCAAACTGTGGATTTTATATATTTATTATATATTATTTCGATTTTTATACTAAAAACTAACATAATTTTTTATTTAAAAAAAACAACAATAGTCGTCATTGTCACGAATTTTAATTTAATACATTGCAATTGTGTTGCAATTGAGATTATTACCTCATTTTATTTTTATGTAAGAACGGTTATTAAATTGTGACTAGATACTTGTGTATTGATACTTTATTAGCCATGTTTTGATATCCTTTTCAATGATAAAAAATAATAAATTTTTTGTAAAAACATTTTTCTACGAAGATTATTCCTTTGTGATAATATTGCTTTTCCTTTGTTTTTTCTTATTAAATAGAAAATATATTAATTTTAGAGGTTATAATATAAATTGTGAAAACATTTGTATTATAAGATTATCCTTTTATGATAATGCTGTTCTTTGTTTTCTTCTCATTGAACAGAATGTATATTAATTTTAGGGCACTAATTGTATTGTAAAATATTAAAAAAAGTATTAATACTTATCTATAATAAAAGGTACAATTACAAAGTATGCATAATATGACTGTTATAATAGTTATAGATAGATTTACTCATTACAATATTATGGCTTAGAATATTTATTAAATTATAATTTAAAAGTTAATTTATATTTAAAAAATTGGTAAAAATATTCAACTACATTAAATTGATTATAGCAAAGTTATTTGCCCGAATAATTTTAATAGGAGTCAAAATGAGAACTGAGGTAGTATTTTAGCGTTGATGAGTTTTAAATTTGATTTTTTTCAAATGAAATGATAGATCTTTAGCCAAAAGATATGCTTACATTGTAGGCTTATCAGATATATAATTATTATTGTAGCTATTCATTTTCTTCTACAATGTATTATATCTTTATTTGAATAAAAATAAAGGGAAGTAAAATCCAAACTAACAGAAAACTAATTTATTATTTTAATAGAAAAAAAAATCAAATTTACATAGAACTCATTGAACCAAAATAATGATAACTAGCACATTGTCTGACTTTTCTGATTTTTATTCTAAAATATATTTTTTTTCAGTATTTTCTTCAGCAAATACATAACTTGGCAAAGACTTTTGAGTGATCAAGCTCAGGGTTGATTCTAAGAAACCTATTACTACATCTTTTTTTTTTGTTTATTGGTTAGTAACTGTAATTATTTTCTACTTATTATTATTATATATTTTAGCCCAGCTTAAGTCCAAGCTTGGAAATTTACTACAATTCCAATAGTAATTAATTGCTTGGAATCCTTGTCTTAAATAATGAAATGTCTACTTATAGTTATTGATCAGAGAAAATGTTTCGTTAAATTTTTAGAGCTAGTCAATAACAAAAACTGTATATTCATAAAAATAATTTAGTTTTTTTGATGCGATGGGTCGCAAAACCCAATCAATTTTTGGGAAAAAGGTTTTATTCAAAAACAGTCACTACAATAAGAGTATCTGCCCAACCAAGAATTCTTAGGGATTTTCTTTAAAAGTTTTTGCTCCATTTTTTAATTTCTTTTTCTTTTCTCCTTTTTTTTAAAAAAAAGAAGAAAGTTAGTCATTATTAATTAACACGCAATTACTTAAAATACAAAATGGCGGTTTTCGTTAAATAACGTTTCAAAAAATTAATTAAGTCGAAAAGACTTAATTAATATCCTAGTAATCAGAATGTACTCCCATCCCACCCTGAAATATACAATATGGAACATTTTATAGGATAAAATATATATTCATGAGATGCATATATTAACAATGGAACTTTTTTGTTTGTTTTTTAAATAATTACGCAAATATGATGTTGATTTAAATGAAGAAGTAGTATATACAAAATGAGCTATCCATGATCTAACATAGATCAGAAACGCTCCTCAAAATAGATTTTAATTTTACATACATATATGTATGCTTCATATGTATATAAATCAAAAATTGAAATTACATACATAAACTATCTGATGATTACTAGCCTTTATTCAAATAAACAAGAGCCATTTAAACCCCTTACAGCAAGTACTTTGTGTGTTTGCTTTTAATCATCATGAATGAATGAAATTATTCATGTTGACTCTTCATTTACTCTCATATATGTATGTAAATCAAAGATGAAAGGATATGTATTTTTTTTATAAAAAGAACCTCAAATAAGCTTAAAATGTTAAAAGATGCCCCCAAAAAATATACAAAGTTAATTTTGTTTTTCTAAAAAGGTTTTAACAACTTTTTTTTTTACTTTTTTTTAAAGCCGTATAATTGTGTTAATGCATTTCTGATTCTTTTATGAGAATATTTAATCACTAATTAAAAAAAAAACGAGAGAACAAAGAGTAAATAAGTACAAGCAGAGTGTGTCGTATAAATTTTATGTAAAAGTATATACAAAAATGTAGTACAGTTACATGATTAAATGCTCCTTGCTAGCTACATACTTTAAAGATATATAATCATTCATTGATTTCTACCCATTTCCACTCTTGAAAAAGTTAAAAAAGTTAAAAGAAAAGCAAGTTGTTTCGTGAGCATCAATCAAGGTGCTTAAATGATCGATTAAATTATGCTAGCCCTATAAATCATTAGCACAACTAATTTTATAACTAATTAAGCTTAAGCTGAAGATGTAACGATTTAATTTATAGATTCAATTCAAAACTATTTAGCTATTGTTTAGCTCCACATAGCTATATATGTTATGTAAAAAAAAACAATAAATGTGGATAATAGAGGGAGATAATAATTATAATTATACTATACTAGAATAATGGTTTCTGTAACTTAGTACTATTCTCTACATGAACTGATTTAAAAGTTAGATCTAACTGCAATTTAATTGATTAATATATAAAAAATGAATTCCAATGAAGTATTTTTGGAGGGACATTAGTTCTTTTTTACTCATTCATAGATGAAAACCAGGCGTTATTTATCACAGAATAAAGCCTTTAAAGAAATACATTTGTTTGCCATTAACATTACTTTTTCGCTGAATATAATTGTCATTAATAAAATAAAAAGACTCGTTTGAATATTTAATTACATTTTTAAGGAAATATTTTTTATTTTATTGCATATTTATTTTCTAGCTCTACCTCAAAAATTGGCTCCAAGATATAAAAAGACCAAAAGTAGTCAAAAAATGAAAAGAAAAAAAAATCAACTAAAATCATATTTGAAATGTTAAAATTAATAATAATGGATAGGTAATCAGTTTGTCAAGTACACCTAGAATAATTAGATTCGCTACTTAAATTATTTTTTACCTTATTATAGCTATTCACTTTTAGAAGTTACCAGCTCAAAAAAATCTATTAAATAATATTTCACTTTTTAATATGAAATATGTAGTTTCATATTAAAATTGGATTGAAAATGCCAATTCATCTTCCGAAAAGGAAGAAATGCAATTTAAAGTAGATTGCAAACTTTGCATTTGTACAATCATGCACAAGTGCTCAAAATATTATCTAATGTTCAAAAAACAAAACCAAAAAAAAAAAAGGATTTATATAACTAAATTATTAGATATTTCACCTTTTTTTTTTCATTATTGCTATCAACAATATTGTACAATATGTAGATATTAAAGAAACAGAATAGAAACAACAACATGCATAGAAAGTTGCCAAATGTACTTTTTGTAATTGAATGTACAAAAAAAAAAAAAAAAAAAAAAACTCTTTATTGTCTATACCTTTTATTATTTTTATACAGATTTATGGAAATTGTATTTTTTGTACTTTCGTATGCAGAAACGTCTATACACTGCTTATCAGTCAGTCATAGGAAAGCAAATTATGTTAACATACTATTTTGTGATTTTTATAAAGGTACATATAACAGTAAAATGAAAATATTTGCATATTCATTGGTTTTAAATTAAATTATATTTCTACATACATATATTTTTGTGCTCTCTAAGCGTGTGTATTTTGTAGGTAGTATATAAAATTACCCAATCATAATTTGAATATTTAGAAAAAAAAACAGCTATGATGGATGTTTTCATAATAACTATTTCATAAGTTATTAATATACGTACGTTATAATCACTCAAATTACATGTACTACTATAAATTTAATCCATTCTAAAAGAAATTTTATTATCTCTACACGCATGCATGTGTTATGCATTACATACTGAATTTTAATGCCTTTATTTTTTAGTATACAATTGAAGCAAACATCTATCTATAAACATATGTAAGAGCTGCAGTGTTCTTGTCATTTTTGTTAGAAATATCTATTCTTTATTTTGTTATTTATTCCTAATATTTTTTTTTAAGATTAATGAAGGAAAGTCGTTTATCAAGTATTTCAATCTCTAAAAAATTAAAAGAGCACTCAGTTAATCCCTAATTTAACTCGGGAAAAGTCAGCAAAAAAGTGTATAATTTTGAATAAAAATACAGAAAATCTCAAATAATTATTTGTTATTTGATTAATATATGCAGCTCACCCCATTCAATAATTCACACATAAATACATATAGTGCAAATATTTTTCACAAAGATTAATTCATACGTTTGTGCGAATATTTATTGTTTAAAGTCATAAACTGTCTGTTTTGTAAATTTGTTGCCTATACATATTTATATTATTTGTGGTACAAGGAAAATCCCACTCTCTAGAAAAATTATCCAACATCCATCAATCATTTTTTTTAAATGTTCTTGTATATAAAAATTTAAAAAACTAACCCTTTAGAATCTCAATACATGGCTTGAATGTTATGTATTAGTAAAATATACATATTTTATACTTAGAAAAGTGACTTTATCCATAAAAATATTTTTTTTGTAAAAAAACATTACAAAAATACTTGGTTAATAAGTTTAAGAAAGTATCAATGAACTGTTGGATGACGTAAATTGGTAAATTATGTAGGCAGGGTATCAAACCCATGCCCCAAGGGCCAAATTTGACTTTCCAGAGGGATCAATCAGGACCACTGGATGTGTTTTAAAGTAGAAATATGGACAGTTAAGTTACCAACTTATATACGTTTCTGAATTATCTTCATTGGATACACTGATTGACATGTTCTTCAATCGAAGCTACTTCTTCTCAATCTCCTTCATTCATACATATTACACAATTTTCTCCTTTTTTTTCTTGTGATATTATAGTTTATGAAGCGGTCTTTATTGAACTGTAGATAAAAACTTGCAGTTTTTCCCTCACCCTTTAGGGTAAAAGCTTTTAATGTGCCTACAGAAATCCTACTAGAAACAATTGATTATCAATATGATGCAGATTTGAATACTAGTTTGTTCAGTTGTCTCGGATCTGTTATATCTTTTTCCAGGTTACCTAATCAAGTAAACGTTTGTACATGTTTAAGGTGTCCTATCCTTGTGAACAAGTTTTCTGAGAAATGAACAAAAATAGAAATAAATTACACTCAAGGCACAACATTTGGTTGCAGGTCAGGACATGGGTGTAATTCTGTAATAAATATGCCAAATTTTACGTTTGAATACAAACGTTTTTAAGTAAATACTGAGTCTAACACCAATTGTGCTAAAAAATTAGAATTTCGTAAATATTAATAAGTATATAGTTTTGAAAGAAGAACAATTTAATATAATATAAGTCACTAGCATCAGGACAAAGAATTTTAATTTAGAAACTTATATTTTAAATGTAATGACATAAGGTGCATAAGTTTTTGTTCTAAAGTTTTTTTGTTCTTATCCAACGAAATAAATAAATAAATACTTTTCACTTTTTTTTTTCAATGTACATTTTATGATGTGTTGTTTTTGACATGTTATGTGAAAAGAATATTTAATACATTAGCAAATTTCCTGGTGTATGTGTACTTCTTTACTCCAAAGAAAGGAAAAATACGAGTTCATTGTTTTTTATATGTGTAATTATATATGTCATATAAAATGTATTGATTCAACCCACTTGGTGATTTAAATGAGTTGAACACCCTTGGTAAAAATACATTGAATAAATTTATAGGAATTTTCCTTCAGAAAATTTTCTTTATATCATCATTTCCTTATTAATAAAACGTAAGTACCTAAGGAGTACCTACATTTTCAAAAAATTGAGAAAAAAACAACAACTAATTTCACATTATGTATTATTAGATTTTTGAAGAAAAAAAATCAATCAAAATAGAAGCTTTACCGTTGATCTTCATAGCTGTATCTGTAATATTAGTTATTATTTTTGTGTTAAAATTATATAGCTTTTGGTCAAATAAGTAAAGTCCAAAAACTAAGACTGAATAAAATAAATATTTTTTCATATACATACATATTTAGTATCAAAGAAACCAATTTTGACATTCCCTGTGACTGTGCTAGATGTTTTATTTATGTATAGATACACGCAAATATATGCGTATAAACTACGGAATTGGTGACTTTGGAGCAAAAAAAAGTCTGCAAAAATGAATCTAGGAGTCATTGTATAAATTAATTAAAGTGAAAGATGAAGTTATTTAAGTATATAGCTATTTATGAAAAAGCTGGGTAATTGAAATTTTAAACCCTTTTTGTCAAAAACGTGTTGTGATAATTATGTAATTTTTTTTTTTTTTCCTTTTTTGATTTTTTTGACAGAGGTTATTTTTATTTTGCGGTATGATATATTCTATAAATTTGATTTTATAGAAGGAAAATGAGCAATCTGTCTTATTAAATAAGATATGCTAACTTACATATAATAATAATAATAATAATATGAATTCAAACCTAACACCACTTTGAAGCATATTTTTCTTACTGAATGAAGAAGTGTTTTATGAACATGTCAACACCATTAGTGTAATATATACGACAAACAATTATTAGACAAACAGTCATTTGTCTTTAATCAAGGAAGAAAAAGAAGAAAAACCTTTTAAGTGGACATAGCATCAACAACAACTCCTAAAACAAAATTAAGACACTCATGATAAAAAAGGGGAAGAAAGAATCTCCTTTTAACATATATAATATGGCATTAATGTACCCACATATGATTGTATGTATTTATATGTATGTATAAAAAACAATATATAGACTTGCAAAATAAAACAAAAATTGCATTAGTGCATTAGTAGGATTCATTTGACTAAAGTATTTTTTGATAGCTATCTGACCGGAGAGGTAAAGGGACTGCTTTCCCAAATGCGTATATTAGTTTTTATTAACACAAAATGTTGGGAAATACTCCCATGTATGTACTATAGGCATAGTCAAGCTTCAGGAAGAAATAAACCAATCGATTGAGAGTATTTTTCAATGTGAAATATATGTATTTTACGGGAACTACATATACACTTTTTTGGAAATGGAGATACAAATGTACAGTAGAGTATGTTTATATCATTATTTCGATATAATTATTGAAGAAAAAAGAAAATACACTCTCTGCCTCATAAATTTACTATGTATGTATACAATTCTAACCTAGGATGGATAAAAAAAGTCCAATTCAATAAATACAAATAATATGGAAACCATGTACTTTTTTTTATAAATTATTATAGATATTAACTTTGATTGATTTCGCTCCCCCCCCCCTCTTCCCTCCCCCAAAAAATTGCAAATCTAATCAATTTTATAAAAGACATGCTCTAATAAAAATGTAGAAACGGTTATTTGCATTTTAAATCAGTTACTTTTGCTTGAAAATATGGCATGTAGATAAAAAAAAGCCTGAGTATTACTCATTCCCAAGGAAAACCACTTGGAAAATAAAAGGAGCAATGCTTTTTCTATTAATTGAATACTCTCACAAACATGTAAATACATTTTCTAAGTCAAATATATATTTTGTAGAAGTAAATTTGTATTCACATGGATATAAAACGGTTTTTTTTTTTACTCAAAAATTGGCTCAAACACATACTAAAAGTGTAAAAATACTACTACCAAAATAAAAATCAAAAATGCTCAAAAACCTGATTTCATACTAATCAAACAGATTTGTTATCATCCCATTTCAATTGAAAATTGATTATTACAAAGTACTTAAGGACTATTGTCTAAGTACACACTAGGAGGTTGCTTTTTTAAAATAAGAAGTCCTTAGAAAATAGGGAAAGAGTAATGATTTATACTTTGATAGATATATTATATATGTATGTAGATACATTTATAAAGAAAACTTTACACAAAATGCATGGAGTTTTTGTATTTCTTTTTTTCTGAAGGGAAAATCATTGCAACCTTTTCTATAACTCATCCTCTTTAAGGCTCACTGTGTCTCATTGCTATAGTTAATATATAAATGAATGACAAAGATAATTCATTATTATTGTCTTTGTCTCAAACTAACAAATGATTTGTTAACATAATGAAATGGTATAATAACGACTTCACTACTGGATCAATGTCAATCCTAGCTCCCCTTTTCCTAGTAGACATGTACAAATATATTGTTATTTAATGCAGCAATACACCCGTTGAGTCTGTATTTGATTCATCCAGATTTCTTTATATGTAGTAGAAAGTAGGCCCTTTTAGTAATAGGCTTAAATCTTTATATACTTGTTTATGCAAAAAAAAAAAAGGTTGGTTTGTAGGCCTGAAAGTCTCAAACTATTTCGTCTATCCGTAGATCCAATTTAGGCGAATTATTCGAGATACCATTGTATATACTTTGTTCCTTGTTCAATTGTTGAACTATTCAAGTATGATCATTGTTTAATAATAAGATTTTATTCACAAAAATCAGTGTTTAAGAGCACCACTCACTTTAGAAATTATACTCTATTTAATTTAGATTAAATGAGTCTTTATTTTGTGTAAAGTAGGAAATTTTAATTCTTGATCCTTTTAGTAAATATACATAGAATTGTCACGAACTGCCTTTGTTCTACACGATGAACCAATTACCTGGACCAACTGAGGTATTGCTGTAGAATGATACTCTAGATACCAAAGGATAATCCGTTTAATAAGAACACCCATTTTCCAAGTATATCAAAAGTCCCCTTTTAAAAGCCTCAAAAACTTTATTTCACCAAATTAATTTGATCGACCAGTTCAAAAAAAAAAAATTGAAAAATTGAATAAAAGAAAATCTACTTACTTCTTTATTTATTTTATACAAAATTATATAATCTCTTTGATAATATTTCAACTATTCACTTATATACATATAATATAATTCCACGTAAATCCTTTTTCTATATATAAATTCATATATCCAATTTTAAAATCGTTTTTATTCAAATCCGTTCTTCGTCTTCTTGTTGCTTTTGCTTTTGCTTATCTACGCTATTTTTTTTCCCCGTATCCTTTGTAAATGTGTTTACTTGATAAATGCCGAAAGAAAAATGAAAAAAAAAAAAGGAAGGGAAAATGTAGACATGATGATGTGTTTGAACGAACGAGTAGTTCTTCTTTTCACAAAGAGAAAATAAAATAAATATTTTTTTTCTTCTTTTTTTTTGAGCACGTAAGGGATCAAGGAGGAAATAATAATATCTACAAAGACAAGGAAAATCTCCAAATGAATTTAAAGATATGTTCAAAATATATATATTTATGAACGTACGCTCATATCATAAAGATGAGATTTGATTAAAATAGATAGTTATATATTTAAAAAAATAAATGGTCACATTGTAAAGTAGCACGTATACAATTGGTGTTTCGTATATATGGCAGAGAATAGCTCTCTGATTATATACATAAGTAGTTACTCATAACAGATAGTATAAAGAAAGCAATTTTTTTTTTTTTTTTTTTTTTTTTTGTAGAAGGTCTTTTATGTCTCTTTTCAAATTTAAGTTTGAAAAACACGGATTTTCATTAAGGAAAGAAGAACACAAATGTATTGAAGATTTTATCTATTGTAATGTCAATATCAATGAAAAATTATTATCATTCATATAAAAAAATGCCCTCAAGGATTTCTCACTTTCCAGCAAATTGACTTTAGTTGGGATCCTGGGAAATCCCATTTTTAAAGTATGGGTTCCTTGTAGTCAACAAGAAATACATTAAAATCTAATTATTTGTTTTTTTTTATATTCGAAAAAGAAATAACAAATTCCTAGAATACATTATGAACGATTCAAAATTAAATCATGCTGAAAGTTAAGTAGCAATTAAATATTCTTCCATTAGAGCTATGATATTTGTCAAATGGGATGTAAAAAAAGATTATTGGGGATTAGTAGAGTAAAGAAGAAAAAAATCAATTAAATAATCGGTAAAATAACACTAATTTCATGAATTTTGGTAGTAAGATTTTAAAAAAGCAAAAATGATTAGTATTTTGATCACTTAAACGTTTTCTTAATTTGATTGCAGACTTCTGTAAATGCCCTTTCAGACTCTATTAAACCTCTCTCTCAAAGAATTGTTGTTATTTTCTTATTTTTGAGCTCTGTTTTTTTTGAAAATTAAAAATTCATTTCTCAACTGTACAACAGTACTATTTTGTTTAAAAAAAAACTTAAATAGTAAATGTTGATGTGATCTAATTTTTGGTGGAGCTGCGTGCTGTGCAATTGTGAGTTATAATTAGCAAGCTAACAGTCAACTCTGTGCATCACTAAAATCCATGTAAACCTTTATATTAAATGTATGTAACATCTGAAAATGTCCCAGAAACAAAAATTACAAATTTCCAAATACTGAACAATCATATGTGCCGCTATGGAACAGTTTAGAAACTATTTACCCGGCATATAAATCATGTATGTTTTTTTTTAGATCGATTCCTGGTCCTTATTTTCTTTTTTTGATAATCAATATATTACATATAATATACACGTGTAGACTATGGCCTATAGGTTACCAATAAACAGGAAAAGGAACAAAGGAACATAGTTCAATATTGTTATAGTAATGTTCCGATATTCAGAACATTTTGACGCATTATTGGTCATAATTCATTATCAATGCATCATTTGCAGTGAAAAAAATTAAAAGAACTTTAAGCAGAGTGATTCTTCAAAATGTAATTAACCTTTTAATTTAATGAACTATAATATATGAAATAATAAAATGAAGGATGTCCCAGAAATTTCCTGTAGGTTTAAAATAGGAAACAGAATCCCAAGAGAGGAACCCTAACAACAACAACCACCACCAATTTATATGTAAGCTATTAGAACTGAAGGTATACATAAATAAAAAGCTTATCAAGGAAAAAGGATTTACGTTGAGTCTCATTTATAAGAATATATCTAAACACTTTGACAAGTAAAAGAAAATAAATAATAATGGTATATTTGTGTCTGTCAATGGATAAATCATTTTGTAAGCACTTTAACGCAATACAATGATTGAAAGGACGAGGTTTTTTTAGATAGTCAAAAATACAATCTATTCTCCCTTGAACTGTTTTGATGAATTGACTCTATTCATAAATTCTACATATGTATTTATGACATGATTAATATTTTTTTTAAATTACACATATGTCATTATTTGGGATGTAACAAAGTTCAAATCTCGGTGAACAGAAATTGTACGTCTTTTATCATTTAAAGAATATATGGTCACATTATGAATGCTTGAAGCATGTCACCTAAGGGTGTTTGAATCTTGTAGAAATGACTGGGAAGAACTATTTGATTAAATGTATTGGGTGTGGTAAAAAGAAATCCATTTTTGAATTGCCAAAAATGCCGATAAAATAGTGAAAATCGTCACCGTTATGTTTTGATAGTACAGAAGTTAAACATTGTACAATAAACCGTTGGGAATCACTTGAATAAGGTTGAATACAATCAAGCCTCTAACTTTATGCAAAAATAATTGACTTTTTTTTTTCTGCATCTATTATAAGCAGGTACATATAACAGATAATGAAGAGAAAGGAGATCTAATAAAAAAATACCCCCCCTGACAGATTATTTATTTTTCAAATGTATGCTCGCCGAGATTTCATCCTATTTCACATCTTTGTTAAATTTTTTTTTTCTTTTTGAAAGTCGAAGTTTCGAGTGAGCAAATAGTTTTTACTGTTATAGAACACAATCTTTGATATTTGAGTCATTTTTACAATTAATTGAGTATACACTCGTAAATGCGTATACTTATGTACATATGCCTGTTTTATTGATATATGATACCTTGGAGGCATTTTGGAAAAAAAAAACAAAAAACCATAAGCATAATAGGGATAAATTTCAAATTATGTATGTATACAAGGAAAAGAATAATACACCAAGAACCAGCTTTTTTGCTTTTCAAATAACCATAATTTAATTTCTATTTTTAAAATTATACATTTTATCACAGCGTATATGTACTAGTAACTTGATAGAAACTCTCTACAAGTTAATGTTCAAAGTATAACAAAGTTCTATGTACAATAAATCTTTATCCATATTTGGTCCATTTATTTGAACTTCTTTTTTATATAAAATGGTTTTAAATATAAATCTCACCAATTTTTAAAATCCAGATACAAAATTATTTGTATTGGTCCTTTATCTACTATTTCATGTCAGGAAAAGAGGCTTTTAATCCTTCGTTGTAGTGGTTAATTACTATAGTTATTAGTAGATTGACAAGGTATTTTTCTTTATTACATTTGGTTTGTACCTTTTCCAGTGTTATTTTTTCTTCCTTCCCTTCACTTTTAATTAAATGTTACTTTTTGGATTAGACAGTGGAAAAATAATAATGAAATTATGTCAATTTGTAGACTACATATGTATAATCTTTCCAGTATTCTTATTTCTTGTCTAATAAACTTTGAGTGATAAGAATGATGAAATATTTTCTTTCTACATATTTGTCATCATCTACATATTTAGTTACTGTATATTAATTTACATATTATTAAAAGGCATTTCAATGTATTAGTGTAACACATTAAAAGGTTTGTTCATGTTCCTCTAGAGCAAACATGGGCAAACTAAGGCCCGCGGGCCTTATACGGCCTGTTAGACAATGTAATCCAGCCCGCCAAGCTTGCACACTACAAGCAACGCTTTATTATATTTGGCCCACGGGTCAATACACTGCTGTGGCCCCTTCTTCAAATTTTATAGCCCATAGTGGCCCGCAAGTCAAAAAGTTTGCCCATCCCTGCTCTAGAGTAAAAAAACCCCAATTAGATATTTGAACTTCATATACATATATGTACGTGTTTTTCAGCTGTAAGTACAAAAAAAAATCGTTTACTTTTTTGTTTTAAAATTGACGTCTCTACTAATTAAAATAGAGATCATTTGCTCGACCAAAAAGTAATGATATAAATTCTTCGATTACATTACACATTACATTATAAAAAAAATTAAATGATTGTACTGCATAAGAAAATATTTTTAAATATTTTCAGCTCACATTTTCATTAAGTATAATTTTAAAGAGTTTATGCAGTCGAATATATAAAAAGTTGAACAATGACATTTGAAAACGTGGAACATTGTGAGATACTCAGAGATTAAAGAAGCTGTAAATTTGAACATCACACGAACGTCACATAACAGTCTGAATCCACTTTAAAACAAGCTAATGAACAATTTATTTTAGTGAGCTCTGAAGATCATGCGATCAGCAAACCTCAGGAATTTTGTCCTTTTATAGAGAGGAGAGTAAATGTTACAACAAGTAATATTTACTATGTAATTTCTCACGAATTAACTTTTTAAAAAGTTTTTGGGAGTACGTCAATTATTTTTCTTGGCATTTGTCCTCCCCCCTCCTATAAACAAAAGGACTCAAGGGAAAGAGCGGAAACCGTGGATATCAACAACAATGCTGAAAATCAAAAGAAAACATTCATGTTCCAAAAACTTTATAATATATAATAAAAACTTTGTGATATAAAGTGAGTGTCTTTTATTACAATCTTAAACCTTTACTAACATACGATTCTTATTGGTTACAAAACAGAGCTACTTTGTTCGTTTATAAACTAAGCCCTCTGTTATTTTCTTGGAATCTTTAAAATCCCCTGTTTTCATGTTCAAAAGTGCGTATTTTCTTAATCACTGCGCGGTTTTTGCTCCTTCTTTTCATTTATTCTTAATTTATCATCTTCCTTATATCTATTTTTCAATGCTTTTTTCTTAAATATGATACGAGTTATTCTTGATTTTTCAATGGTTTGGCTCCTTTTTATCAAAGTTTAGTGGAAAATAAGTAGTGAATAACGCATTGTAATTGACCTTGGATGTTGCTTTAAAAAAAGTATGAACGAATTAGGAAAGAAGTATATACAAAAAAACGTAATGACCATAAAATTCCGTATTTCTTTTATCAATATTTGATAAGGATTTTATCAAATTTTGTTTGTCTTTGCTAATTAAAAATAAAAGCACTAACTTAAAATATAAATATTTATATCAAGAAAAACACAAAAATGTTACATTTAAGGGGATTGTAAAATGATAATCCGTACTAAAATAATGTGATACAAAGTTAAAAGGCTCAAATTGTTCATCAATATCCATTAGGCTGTCCCGTTTTTTGGGTCAATTCGTTATTTTCTCTGACCCAAAGGAAATTCTTATTCCTACTTGTATATATCATTTTACAATATCTTATACCTCATAATATGTATAAAAAACAACTTATAATCTTTCCATACATTCGAATTTGTGTGACCAACAAATGAGCTATTAATAAGTACCAGATGTCCAACTTTTCTAGTCCATGATCCTTTTGCAACAAAATTGTTATTAAAAATATAGGCTTTTCAAATTCCTAAAGTCATCAAGTACATATAAAAAGATCTTTCATTGTAAAAGACAAAATAGATGAGAGGTGTATAATAGTAATTGACTTTCATAAAGATAATAATATGTAGGGGAGTCTAGGATAGTTGTAATGTTTTTGCTTTTGGCTCTACTATCGGGTGTAATTATGAGTTAGATACACTAAACAACAGACTTTCATCTATATGTTATCGAATAAATTCATTTATAGATTATACTTATCTTTATTTTTTTCTCAAATTGCATTTGAATGCAATCCGTCAAATGTTGTAACCTTCCCTGTACGGTTGTACCTCTTATAAAAATCTAATTCGATAAAGAAAATAAAATGTAAGAATATTTTTCAAGTAATGAAAAGCTAAACTTTTCAAAATGTTGAATGAATGAATAACTGTCAATTTATTACTGAAAATGAAGATACCTATAGTAAGATTTTTTTACTATAGATAACTCATCAGTATTGTAGACTGGAGACTTGATTGAGTGTATGTATATAGGGTCAAATGAATTTAGAAGAACAAACAATGCGTGTACAATTGTAATAATTGTGTACTTTTCTGAAATGTCTCCTAGATGAGTGTGCCTTGAATTTTAATTAATTATGTCAAGTAATAGCAAAGTAATCAATAATTCATTTCATATAGGTTATAGCAAAAAACAATGAAAAATTGACTCCATGAGAACAAAAGTATCCTTCCTTCAAAAAACTACATTGACCCTTAAAATCAGTTTTTATCAAATATCTCAAAAAAGTTTGCAAAATGTTTTATTCGTATAGCCAATAATTTGTATGATGTAGTTGTACAATTATGCTTTTAATTTCATTACTATAGCTTTTTTATATTCAAGAAAAAGGGTCTTTTGCAACTCTCCCCAGTCTCTCCTAAAATACAGTAATAATTTATTTTTAATAAAAGAGGATGTAAAATACCCATATTGCTCAACAAACAAATAAACTAAAAAAGGCAAATATACAATTGGGATCCATGGAAAACGAAAAGGATTTCATAGAAACTACCTTTTAGTTTGACATTATTCAGATATATACATGAATTATTTACATTTTTAATCTGTATAATTTTTAAGAACCTATCCATTTTATTTAATGAAGATTATGATAGTAAGAAAGTAGACACAGATGATGGGTCAATGGTTAAAATAAAACTCATTTATTTGACATATTTAAACATGTAGAATTACATTGTAAATACCCTAAGTCCAGATAATTTATTGTTATTGAAAACTAAAAAGATGCATTTTATTTATGCGTATGTAGAATTGTGTTCCTTTCTGTTCTATATAAATAACTATGTACTGTCTCAAATATGGCATCACTGTCGGATTGCAATGCAATCTTTAAAGTCTATGAAGACGCTCTAGCAATGTATGTACAAAATTCTTCATTCATATATACAAAATACTTTGTTGGGGTCAATAGTAAGTATACATATATATGTAAGTGTAAGTAAAAGTTAAATGTATCGAAATAAAACGAAATGCAATACAATAATCATTAAAATATTAAAACCATTTCAATAAAAGCTGTTGTTTTTTTTTGTTTGTTTTTTTTTGTTGGTAAATATCATTTTGATCCATCCTTTTTTCATCCCATTAACCAAAAGGATACACATGCACAAAAAACAGGATATACATTCATGTCTAAACTTAACCAAAGGATGAAAAACAACAACGAAACATGAATATTAATAGATAAACAACTCAACTACACAATCCTAATAGATGACTCTACCTACATATGATTTTATATAGCTCAATACTAAGGTATATATAAATATATATATATATATATATATAAGATGCTTTTTTTCTACTTCTCACATAGGATTTTTTTTATTTTTTATTTGTAGATTTCTTAAATGAAAAGCTCTTTCATTTAGGCTTTCCTTGAAAAGATTAATGGCAACAATTTCAGGAGAAATTATGCTCCATGCTAAATCTTATCTTTTAGCATCAAAAAAAAAAAAGGAATGGAAGCGAATAAATGAAATATATTGTACTTTTTATCATCAAAAACACGCCAAAGTTTTCATTTGTAACGTGTAAAATGATTGTCATTCGGGAGGGGGGGGGAATCATTTTGTGGTAAGAATCACAACTAATCAACGTCTAAATCAAGTTCAAGCAAAACAACGTTCAGAGCACTGATAAGGGGCAAAATAAGTAAAACATCAATAGTTGACATAAAAATATATAGTCACAAGTTCTTGTTATTGCTATGGAGATAGCGTTTTGTTGTAAATCTTGTTAATGGTATTTAGAAACAATTCAAAAAAAAGGTTCCCGTAATCCCATTTAGTTTTAATTTCGTCAGGTATTTTTCAATTATCTATGTCTTTGTCTCTTTGCGTCAATTTTTTGTGGGATAAAATGTGTATTTTTTTATTTTATGCCTGACAAAATCGTCGTTACTAAAAAATGATACCTTAAAATATAGTTTGAGGCTCAGGAATACTAATACTCTGTACAAGATAAAGTTATGATGTAAAACCCCGAGTAACAAATTCTTAGTACTTTTTATATTTTTTATTATATACACTATATACATATTATATATTAAACTAGTATATAAATATATACTCAAGATGAAACAAAACATTTTGTCAATGAATACTTTTTGTCCTGTAATTGCAAATAGTTATACACGGTTGATAGAAAAGCACTTCATACGTCGATTTTCAACTATTTTTCCACTACTTCTGTGTTCTGAAAATTTATTTGTTGAATATGGATGAAAGCTTATTAAATACCTCATAAAATGAAAAGTGTTTAATGGGTGACGACCCAGTAGCAACTCTTGAGTGACTCAGATAGAAAACATGTTATTTCTGATTAAAATTCAAAGATACATCGAAAATAGGCCCCACAAAACTTATTTGTATATTCAACGTTTGCACAAAATGCGTTCAAAACTTTGTTCACTCACATGTGTAGTTTGATTTATGACATGATATATTTTTGTTGTTGTTAATGCTGAAGTGTAAAGAAAGGTGGTTGCAATGTTTTATTTTTATTTATTTAGGAATTGGTTACATAGGATATCATTTGTTATAGTCTACAGAAAATATGTTCTGCTATTTTTCAAAACATTAAACTCTTCCTACAGAAAAAAGCAAGTAAACTTATATATACTATATATGTTATATATTTGTGTATTTTCAGTTGTAACGCATAACAAGTTTTGACAAACGAGAATGGATTTGTTACAGAATAATGGTTGAGTTTATGATGAAAATACGCTAATATAAGTTTATTTTTTGAGATATGAACTTTTGTACTGACTACAAAGAGGATTTTATGATGCATTAAGTTATTCAAGTTATTGAATAACTTAACGCATCATTAAATCCATAAATCTGGGCCTCTGAACTGATCCAATGGATAAATGACATTGATGTTTATGTTTGTACATCAAAACCTTTTTATAAAATAATCATTAAATAAATATCTTGCTTTGGATTCTCTCTCCAATAATTTCTTTTTAACTCTTGGTACTTTAGCAGTAGATCTCTGTTCAAATTAATTTTTTTATTACATATTGGTGTCAGTGATTTGGTCACGACTACCTCACCAATGACATGCCCAATACCTATAAAAACTCAGCATTGAGAGAACTATTTTTAGGAATGTCATTGTGTCTGCCGTCATAGATTTTTTTGATTTTTTTTGTACTTAGAGTCCATATTATATTTTACGATTCAATAAACGTTCCATGGAGATCCAAAAACCCTTTATTCAACACGATGATACATTCATGCTCCTTTTTTGTGACTTTACTCATATTTCAAAAAGTTTTATTCATCAGTACATACACAAATAAATATGATGAATATACATAGCAGTTGATGTAAATTTGTCAAAGACACGTATAATTTTGACTAATTAAATAAATATATATATTTTTTTAAATGGAAGACACTAAAAGTATTAGTGACATACATTGTATTAAAAATGTAAATAATGCTCTAATGAAGTGTGATGTTAATTAATAATTAATTGATTAATATTAGACTACTTACATATGTATGTGACAATATTCATGCATATTTGCTAATTCAAAGAAACGAATTTTTACAATAAACTAATTTCTCTTGAATATATATTTACGTCACTTATTGTAAATTTCTACAGCAAAATGTCTACTCAACATGCATATTATAAGTTGATGATTTACATTTGAAAAAAAAAAACACATATATTTTTATTATTTTCGAACTTTCATTATTTTTATTTTAGCTAAACACCATGATTTTTTTTAAAGTCAAAGGAGCTCATTAATTGAAGCGTTAGAACGGGAGCTTTTTTTTTTTTCAAAATAGTATTTATCTCTCTAACTTTAGCAACAATTCTGATTTGATTTCATTTTCATGATGTATTTTTTGTTCCAGGAAGGTTTAAAAATAACTAGGTAAGAATTTCAGGGAGTGTAGAAACCACAGCTGATATGATATCATACCTGTAAGAAAAAAACAAATCTGCTAACAGATACCCCTATAGTGATCCTTGCGTACTGATGACATTTGAATATCTAAAAGAAATAAAAGCAGAATTACCAACAAGTGTTTTATTTTTTAATTTACTCTTGCCGGGATATCCACCTTTTTATCTAATAACAATCTCACGACTAGAGATGAATAAATGTGGGTATTTTAAAGCGTGCGGGTAGTAAAGAAAACGCATGTCAGTCGTCACCCTGCACAATATTCTTTCATCAATCATTAAACTGTTTTCCTTTAATAATTCTTATTACAAATAATCTATAATAAAAGTTGTCATAATATCACACAACCTTTCCTTCAATTTAAGTTGAATTTTTTTTAGCTTTAATAACTCTTGAAAAAGTATTGTTATAGAAAAATCTACCTTAGAAAATATTTCATTTGTTGACATTTTTTATATGTTTTCAGCAATTTTCTTTAGTTATAAACAAAGGTAGAACAAATAATAATAATATTTTTAAATTTTCTATCATTGTTAAGAAAAAGTTATTCATTTTTTCAATTTATTTTGTTCTTTCAAGATGTAAATTACTATTGAATTAAATACCTTGGGTAAAATTTCAAATTAAAAAATCCAAATATAGAAAAACTTAAAATTTGAACCTAAAGATTAAGATTATATTAAAATTTAACAATAAAAAATGCAATATAATCTACTAAAAAACCTCCATGCAACTCAAAGATTTAAACGAACTGTTAAAAGTATAATTAATTAGTACAACTTTGACTTCTCAATAAGAATAAATTAATATCTTGGATTACCGTACATGGAGATTAATTGTGATAGGGAAAAAATGTTTAGCTTTATAAAGAACCATCCTTAAAAAATTTACATTTTTTCGTATTAAAGAAATTTTTCATATGAAATGGAATCATGAGCTAATACAAATTTATTTGTTAAATGGTTATTATTTTAGTTATGAAACATATTTGTTTAATATATTTTTCCTCATTTTTCTTATATTCGTTTTGTAAAAGAATGAATAACGACTATTATCAAACTAAAGACTAGACTTTAGTATTTATTTACTTTTATTAATATAAGACTCAGAAGAGCAGTCATGAGCCTGCAGCTAGGCTATTACAGCCTCATTTATCAACAACAAATAAATTGGCTTCCACGGTTACCATATCATTTTTGATGTCATCAAGGGAAAGGATTTATTTTTTCACACCGGATGCACACATTTATACATTTTTTGGTATGTTTTACCAACGCAGATGGTGCGATTGGATTTACTCCCTTTCAAGTTAATGTTGCATAAATGCAACAAAACATGTATAAGCTCATAATTTGTGCATATATATATATATATATACTAATATCAGTGGGTTTTTATAAATATATATTTCATGGTTATTGCACTTTCTCGTACGATTTATAAGAGAATAAATCGTAGAATAACAGTAATTTAGAATTTTTTGTTTAGATTATTACTCTTCTTTTTTTATAAGTTATTGAATATCCTGTTTGAAATATTACCCCTCTTCTTCCACTATAGCCATTGGCATAGATTATGAAAGAATTATATTTATTCTTTAATTACTCTCAAGTAAATTAAAATGTGCTTTTGAAAAGCTAGGCCTAACCAAGAAATTTACATATGTTTGTATAATGATTATATCTATTTTAGATGTTCTATAAAGGGTAAATTATGTAATATATAAATACATAATTTTATCTCTGATTACAAAAAAAAGGTGTAAAAATATGGGTAATAATCACCAATGTTCCCTGAATACCAATTACAAAAAATACCCCATTTATTATGAATATGATACGTCTGGGTTTTGTTATTCTACAATTTTCATTTTAAGGCCAATTTTGGTAGTTCAATCAACAATTTAGATCAAAAATAAGTAGAATGTTAGTTGATAGCTCAAACACGCGCCTTGTGTATAAATAGTTTGAATTCTAACGGTAAGATGTTACTATTACCAAACGCTTTGAACTATTTATATTCTCAAATAGATTGTTTTCAGCCAAATGATTGGTCAGGACCTTGCGTAGAATAGGGATACTGGTGGATTAGTTTGATATAAATATGCTGAATGATTGAAACATTATTTGATAATTTTGTAAATTGTAATGATGTTAACACACAAAAAAAGTCCTTGCTTCAGTTATTAAAGTATGTAATTAATACATATGTACATAAATATTTTTCCTTATACATATATACTTTTTTTAAATGTTTTTGTCATTAAATGAGATATACTGCATCTTTCAATGGAACGTCTTGAACGTCTTTTGGGAAGAAACAAAAATATCATGGAAGCATACAAATAGATTTAACCTTCAATAAAGATTGAATATACATTTTTTTTTCTAATAACATAAATATTTTTGAATATGTAATTTTTAAATATTTATACAATCGTACATCATAGATATGTGCTTGTTGTTAAGCTAAAAAAAATAAAATTGTATATTTACTACTAAATAGTAGCTTTGATTTACTTGATTGTTTTGATTTTATTCCTCTTGTCTGTTTGTTCATGATTTGCTTAATATTTTGACTCATAACCTTCAACATTATATTCGATAACATGAACCAAAACTAATGAAATCACTTAACTTTTTCTAAATGATATTTTCAATATATCATTCTATGTATATTATAAGTATTTATGTATATCTCTCAATATATCATAATTATCTGTGGATTATGTAAAAAAAGGCTATTCAATTAGCAACTTGCGGTCCAAAAGTGATCTTGCAACAACTTTCGAGGGGCCTAGCTCAAAGTGCAGTCAAAAAGACATGTTATACATATGCACATAACATTTGTTTGTTTTCGTTTTTTTAGTATTTATTTGTAATTTTAAATTATTTTCTACGAAATATCTTTTTAATTAAATAGTCCAGATGTAAAAAGTGTATTAGCGCTCGTTGGTTATCAAATCTAAATAACAAAATAAAAATAAATTCTAGGTATGATAAATTTTACTCCTAAATCCTTGATGGTAGTACTTGGCCTTGAATAAGTAGGTGAAAGAGATCAGGGGGGCTTGTCCCTCCTAAAATAACTTTTGCCACACAATTATAATAAAAGACTGCTTATTGTTGCCACAACTATAAAATGGAACTTTTCGATCCTGTCCAAGACTGTCTGAAATATTTTCCCCCACTTATCACAATTACCTCTTCCATTAACTGAGTCAATAACAAGGTCTTATTTTTATGCACTCATAAGTTGGGGATGGTATTTCTAAAAATTAAAATTGCATTTGAGAAAATACAGAGGTGGAGATGACCAGTCAGGGATATCATGGGTCTAGACGTTATAAAATTAAGACTTTTCAGAATAATAATTTGAATACAAATGGATCTGAACTCTCACTTGGACCACTACTTTTTGTTCAAAATATTTCTGTATGAATTAAAACTTTTTATCCTATATAGTTAATTCATTTTTTTTTCTTCAAACATCCAGAGTACAATACATTTTATAAATGCTCCCCCCCCCCCAATAAAATGGAATAACCAGAGAAATATGAAAATTACTGAAGTTTTGATGATATATAAAATTTCAACTGAGGTAATGTCATACAAAATTTGGTGACTCTGTTTCTAGTTCAAGTCATCTTTGTTTGAAAATTGATGTTTGTTTTTAACTTATAGCTTGAAGTAGAATAAATCATGAATTTGAACATGAAAAGTGTGAACTTTATTTTAATGTATAGACCTTGTCAAAAACACTCTTTTATCATCGTTCATTTGAGACAAGGCCATCAAAATACGTTAAGACTAAAGTTCCATTTTGGAGGGATTGTATAAGAAAAATACATAAATTGGAGGGCCATTGAGAGGAAAGACAGAGAGAGAGAGAGAAATAGAACGAAGAGGTCGTAGAACTCAAAAAACAAAAAACATTCATTCTCAATATAAATATCTCTTGAGAGTAAAATTTGTGATAATCAATGCTTATGAATTTAGAAATTTATGCGTGTAGTAAGGAAATTTGACAACATAGTTGTCAAGTCTGGCTTCTAGACAACTTAAATTGCACTCGAGTCCGAGTCCCCAGTCCTGCATGTAGTAACTGTCATTTATTGCTAAAATTTGCATAAAATATTGCCATATACCAAATATCTTTAAAAAAATACTAAATCAGCATTTTAAAAATTATCAAAAAAAATTTTGCAGCGTGACATTTCTCAAAATCCTGGTAGATGATCAACTCAAATTGTTATGGTAGTAGAAATTATTCAGAAGAACGACACTAAATTAATTTTTAAATGATTAATTTTACCGGGATCTCAAAAGTTAATTTAAAAAAAAAATAGACAATATAGCAATCATCAATTTTTTACTCTCCAAAAATCAGTATCGATGTATTTTTATTTATATATGATTGGATTTCAGCAATTCTCTTATCTTTGGGAATAAGCTAAGATAATTTTTTTTTTTAGTAAGAAGAAATAAAGACAAACTATAAAAAGTATGGAGATATTTTTATATTAAAAATACAAAGAATCAAATCTTGAAAATATAGGATTTATTTCATCATACAAATGTAATCAGTCTAAATCACACTCAATAAATATGTAAATAAATCCATTTGATCTACATGTAATACTAGCAAGGATTACGAGTAAAAAAAAACCACTGCAAGAAAATAGCATATGCATATTTATCTAATATCTAAGCATTGGACAAGAAATAATTTATTTTCTTTCGAAATGAAAAAATGTGTATGCATATACAATTTTGCAACATTGCAAAATGTAATCTTATACATTCATTTGTTATTGTTTTTAAGGTGTTTAATGTATATATTTTTCTAGAAAAGGATATTAGACAAATTTAATATGTGTACAAGTATGAACAAATAAAAATAATTTACAAGTTCTCAAAATGGTAATGAATTTATTACACTTTGTCCACGAAGAGATAAGAAATAAAAATGAATGCATAATATAATAGAAAGTCCACTCATTTTGGCAAGTTTTTCATACAATAAATATGTAAAGAGGTTTTTGTAATTAGTTAGAGTCAAAATTTCCATTAAGGATGGTTTATGTTTTTAACTTTAAGTCGAACCTGTAAGGTATCAAAAAGTGTTTTTAACTGGAAGTTATATTTTTTTGAGATCAAAATGACAATACTAATCTAATTTGATTTTATACAAAAATTGTAGCTCAATCCGTTTCGCTAAAAAATAATGGGACATTGGTGTCCCTATGGATGTGAAGGGAATTTTTTGATCCTTAAAAATACACGGTTAATTAATACTTTTTTCGTATTTATGTTATTTTTAGGTACATTTATTCTTTATTCTTATATTCTACTTGACAAAAAAAATTTGAAAAATCTTTTACAAAGATTATAACATATATCATATGTTATGTATATATTACAGGTGATATTTTATGAAGCAAGTTCTGTTGATATTTAATAAAAAAAATTCCCTTCACACCCAAAGGGGCACCTGTGTTCCAAAAAACTTAGACTTGAAGAATTTCTAACGTATGCATTAGAACTAAAAGATATTTTAAACTTATATTTCTAATAACAAATAATTTCCTTGAAAAACAAAAAAGTTATTTTGGTTTAAACATGATTTTTTTGCATGTGTAGAAATCGTAATGTTCAATACCTTGAAAAATATTCAAATCAAATTTTTTTATGACTAACTATGATATATGAATAATAATAGCTTGACATCCTAGCTATCAAACAAACAAAAAAGAAAACAAAAATTGGTTGACAATGGAGCACATTAGCGCATTTTCAATTTATGGGTTCGAAAGGATTAATACTCAGTTCTATACATAAAAGATGCCTACATACCCTTGAAAAACATGAATAGATCATTACAATTCATAAAAACAGGAAGCTTTTTGTTGATGGATTAAAAATTGATCTAAAATTGTATCTCAAACCGTAGACCTGTACCCTGCATTGTCTGTATCTTTCAAGATCACAATCTTGAATCTAAGGATGTCTAGAACCACTAATATATCTACATACATATGTATATGTTGTATTTTGTATCCTGATAGAGTATACTATATATATACATGGTCATGTCAAATAGAAGAGGTCCGCTTGTTTTTAAAATCATTAAAAGAAGTCAAGAAAATAATTTGAAAGGTTTGGTTATTATCAAAGCACGTAGTTATTAATATTTTCATTAAATGTTTATAATTTGAAAAACTCACTAAAATGAGTGTTGCTGAAAGAGCAGTTGCAAAAAAAAAAAAAACTCTCATTGTTATGAATACATGCCAATTAATTATATATTTACCTATATGTACATACATTGGTTACTTGATGTAAAGAGCACACTGAATTACGAGCAACTTTTTTTTTTTTTTCGATTTGAAAGTAAATTTTTTTGTATCAATAAAATTTTCTTCTAGAAAACATAAATTATTTATATAAAGTTCCGTCATAAGTCACCAAGTATCACAAAAGATCAAATAAAATATAATGGCTTTCAATAAAGTTCTTCTTTTTTTGTGGAAAAATGTGACTTAAATGATATCATTCAAATAAAGAGAAGCAAACTATAATGGATATATGTATTATAAGAAAAAATATTCTAGTAAAATAATTAAATAAATATGTTAATTCTAAAAATAGATTTAAATAGTTTGGGTCGAGTATCAACAACCCTTCTGTCATTTTTGCATTAAAAAATTATATCATTTTTAATGAAAACTTTTTCATATTTGCAATTAAGAATGTAAAAAATAAAATTCCCTTTTTCCTGATATTGAGTAGTTTTGAAACAAATTCTATTCATAAATCAAAGTACTACTCTGTCTTTACATATTAACATATGTTTTAAAAGTCAAAACTATTCCATCAATCAAATTAGTTACTTTTTTAGAAATAAATAAATAAATAAAAGTTAACTTAAAGTTCGTTCACTCTCGTGTCTGTTAAGGCTGTTGTTGCTAAAACAAAAACAACTAAATAACACTTATGCAAGTACATTAGTGGTGTTTTGTATATCTGAAAATCTGGATTAGTAAATTCACAGGTCGTGGATCCTACGCAGTTTACGAATTGACAACATAGGAATCGCGTCCCATCCGCGTTCCGTATTTTTGTAAAATGAGAAAATAACAGTTTCCTTAACAATGAGCCTTCCTTCTTTTCCCTTTCTATTACATTGTAAAAATTGTGGCAACGGTCTGGCAAATCGAAACGGTTCTCAATTTTCTAGTAGTTCAGCCTTCGTTTTTTGTAGAAACCGCAGATAGATCAATGTATAGAGAGGAGGAGATGTATATAACTCTAAGATATTAGCATTAATTTGTCTTAAACTGTCGACTCTAGAGATGAGAGTTTTTATTAAAGTTTGTCAAAATAGTAAAGCTTGAATTATTTAAAAACCAATCTCCTTAATTCTTATACAGGCCATTTAAAAATATAGGTAAGGGCATAAATGTAGTGTCTACTGTAAGTCCTTTTCTATTCCAAGTGTTGGATCCGAACTGTAAAATGTTTACAAAAATATGACCCGGATTAGGACTAATTAGAATTTTATTTATAATTTGCAGGGACCGTCGAGTAAAACCTCATCAGAATCAACGAGCTGTCATGTAAAAACTATTTACATTACTAATATGGATGCAAATATCTTTTAAATTGCAGGTAACTAACAAACATATAATACATCAAGTGGTTTTAGGGGTCGATATTGGTGGATAGTGAGAGTGGTTTTCTTTCCCTCTTGCTTTCTCACTTAATGTGTAATTAGATAGGGACTAACACTATTCACATTTATCAAATTACAGATGTGAATGCAGGTTAGTGATGTATCGAATACTCGTAGTTACAATTGCATACAGAGGTTATCCGTATTTATAGAAATATCCACATCCACAAATTTCTAATTTTGATATCTGCATTAATAAATATTGTATATTTCATTCATGATGCGTGAATTTCATTCTTTGTATCACTAATATGTATACATATATATATATATATTAATATTTTGATTTTCCTCATAAATTAAACTGAAAACTTACAACTTTTTAAAAAAAATATTGTAAATAGGTATGTAATGTTTTTTGCTAGTCCCAAAATTAAGAAACACACGCAACATTTAAAACCTAAGGTTTTTCATAGCCTATTCTACCTTTTTGTTTCACTAAAGGATCGCTTACTTAGTTTCTCTTTCTTTGAGCCAATTTGCTTTCAGTGACAACTTGAATAAATGTTTCTATCCATGAAGTAAAGTTTTAACAGAGTATGTATCCATCTCTTTTATTTGTAACTAAATAAAATTCCATATGCTAAGAAAACATAATAACACATTAGCAATAAAAAACTTTGTGTAGCCTTTGAGTATAATTTATATGTTGTTTGTAACGTAATCATTTCTACATATTAGTTTTTAAATAAATTTTTTTTTATCATGATCCACTTAAAAGTTCTCACAAGTTTTATTTTTCTTTCAAATGATGAATTTTGTAGGTAGAGTTTCAAATGTTCCAAAAGAAACACAAATAAAGCTGCCAACTAACAACAGTTTCATATATAATTGTTAGGATTCTTTTAAACAACATATTTCTTCGGGTTTTTTTCTGCAAATAGGCTCAATTAAATATTTCAAATATATTAAAATATGTATCACAAATTATTAATTTTAGGTGTATTCACATAATCAAAGGAAAAATAATTACAATTACTTGTTAAAAAAAAATTCATGCAGCCATTAAGTTTAGTTATATTTTGAGCAGTTGTCTTTAGATATTCTGATTGTTAAGTCTCGAGGATATTGCCAATTCTTAAAAAAAAAGATTTTCCAAGAAACAAATTATAGAGATATATCAGATGTTTTGATGACCTGCCCTGAATCCTGACGAAATGTCTGAAAGGAAAGCAAAAACCGTCCCATGGAACTATTTTTGATAGACAACACCATCATAAATATCAGCCAGTGAATTCATGATTAATTCATGTCGTCCATCAAGGAGTTATTAGTATTTTATATTAATACCTAAGAATATGTTGTTGTACTTGGAATGCTTTTGAAGAACCGATAAGACGTGGCACTGCTGATTTTAATTCCAATATCAAGGACTAATCCAACACTAACAAATGGTTGCAAGATGCAATTCTATGCATTACTTAAATACAACTTTTTGAATAAATTGAAACTTCCAAAACTTTTTATTATTTAAGTAAATATAATGTGTAATTTTGCCAAAAAAAAATTAGACCTAACGATGATCGTGCTCTTGGAGTGTAAAGAATCAGTAGCCTATGCCATATGAGAGTATACATAAATAACATTTATTTAATGATGAAATATTATATTTTACTTTGTTTTGGTATAAATTTTTACCCAAAAATGTTACATTTTACTTATTACTTATTCAAGTCTAAAATCCTCAAAGTTTAGGCAAGAGCCTGATGTTATGCATATAGCCTATAGCATAATAGAATTTTTTTTTTTACATAAAACAAATTTTAATAGAAATATAGTGAAACAAAAACTGAACTTACGCATCCCAAATTTCACCTGATGCTTAGGGTAGAAAAATGTAGCCTGTGTCTCAAGGAGTTTATTTATATAGTAATAACCTATACAAATCACTATAATATTCTTTTAAATTTCTATTTTAGTCGTACAATAAGAAAATAATACTTTACTTCTGAGCTATTTAGATAGAAATATTTTCTTGTGGCATCAAATGCATATAAAATTGTTTTAAATATATATTAAGTCGTGTACAAGATCTAATTAAGTATTTTTAATAATGAATCTTCATACAATATACTTGTAATGTTAATAAAATAGTGATTGAACTCTCATTAAATGAAATGCGTTGAAATAAAATAAAAGTAAGTAAGTGCTTAAACAACAATATATATATATATATATGTCTGTATTTGATTATATTTAATGAGTGGTTCTTAAAGGAAATATTACGTCAAAATAATTATTTTGGCAAGAAATTTGTTGTCAAATAACTATAAAATTAACTATTTAATTAAAGTTATATAAATTATTTCTACCTTTTACTCTAGGTATGTATGTATTGCAGTTTTAAGGGAACGAGTCTGTATGCATGTAAACGTAACTTCCTAATGTTCATTGCTTTCATGAATTGAAAGTTTTCGTGTATTTGTATGCATATTGCGTGCAGACATTGAGAATCTCATGATCTAAAGCATGAATAAGATGCCAAATTAAGTAGATACCTTTATTTAGGTATAAATCATTTGCTTTCTAATAAAGAATGTTCTTCATAAAAGGCTTGATAAATATTATTAGTACAAAATAGGTATAATTATGAGACAACTGAATACAACATGTTGAGTTTATGTGTAAGACTTGTTTAATTTAATCAGTCTTAATCTATGAGGAATTATTCATAAATAATAATTAATAACCATTCTTCAGGTGCTATGTAC
This sequence comes from Lepeophtheirus nordmannii, assembly GCA_963680855.1. NCBI lineage: Eukaryota > Metazoa > Arthropoda > Copepoda > Siphonostomatoida > Caligidae > Lepeophtheirus > Lepeophtheirus nordmannii. The sequence goes on along the minus strand of OY804525.1, from coordinate 16,482,772 downwards.
ATTATAGTTCAAGTAGAACCAACATTATCTCAAACTGTGGCATCTTTATTTTGAAAAACAAATCACGAATAATGAAATAATAAATATTTATTTAGCTATGAATTATTTAGTTATGAATTGAACCCATAAAATACCTCTTTCATCATCTATATATTTGTATAAGCTAATATTGTGTGGCAAAAAGTTTGTATTTTATGTAAGCAAAATAGGCCTCATTTTGCTACAAGCAAGATTATGTTTATAAATGAAAACAACAACGAATATACATATATCAGAAGAATTACTTAGGTTGTATTTTTAAAATATCTTTGATCATAAATTGGGGGGAAGCACTAACGTTGTCTAAATATATAAGCGTTTAGCAAATAATAATAAAAATATTTTAGCTTTGAACAATTTTACAAAGAAAAATAAATGGTCATGCTCAAAAGGAATGAACAATTATAATCAAAGGAATCTGGGTTTGGCTATAATACGGTTTTCAGGACCCTCTAAATAAAGTCCACCATTTACCTACATGTTAATTTTTCTAGCACTAATTACAGCAAATTGTTTCAAAAGTCATTTTTTATGTGTCAAAGTCAAGAATAGAATCTTTAAGCTCGAATCCAAGTTGAATCATGTGCCTTTTTCTTCGAGTTTGAAAAGAATCTAAAATCAAAATTCTATTAGACATAGATGCAACTCGATATTGAGTATCGAATACGAGTGCCTAGTTGTGTGCTGTTCAACAACATTCTTTATGAGTTCGGAGTCAATTTTAGAGTTTTTTGAGGGCAGGTTTAAAACAAATTCAATGTTGTTAACTTCGAATCTGAGTTTAGTCTGAGGTAACTCTCATCCACGGAACAGAGTAACCCGGACTGTTCGGGGCATTTCTCTAACATAAATGAAATTTTATTATTATTATCCTTATTTACTCTTCGCAGCTCTACCTGGTCATGCATTACGACTTATTTCAGCCATTTGCAAATTACAATTAATTAATAAGATATCTAATTCAATGCTCGAATATCATTTACACACCTCTATATGAATATGTAAGGCAAAATTTAGTTTTTCCGTTCGTAACACACTTTTCGCTCCGACGAAACTCCAATTTGGTGCCTCTATGAGAATTGAAAATTTCCACGAAGGACTTTAATAGTTCATTAAAGGTTATAGACGTATTTTTAAGAATGAATTTGCATTAATAATGACCAAAAACATGAGTTTTAAAGTTTTAACTTGGCACAGACAGACCAACAACCAAGAAGCCAAGAATTTTAGGAAATGAGAGTAAACTGAATTAAAGTAAATAGTTCCACCTAGAGATATAAAAAAGAGCTCTTCTCGGCTAGCAGGGAGCACTCTTAAGTCATGTCAGGGGATGGGGAATGACTACTTACTTCATTTTCGTATAATAACAGCTTCTGCATTCCCTCTCTTAATCGGAGATTACTCAGAGAACTACTCTATTTTTTTTATTTTTTTCGACGTAATATTAGAAGAGGTTTTGATATACATCGAGAATGACACTTTTCCCCATCTATTGTAATAGCTGTCCTAAGTAAAAAGACCTTGAAGTATCATAAACATACACCAATTTCCATGGTACATAGAAAACAGCTTCTTAATTTTCAAACAAGATCTTTGAAGACCTTTCTTCAAAAACAGTAAATGTGGTTAAAACGCAAATTTACAAAATAACAACTCCTTTGTTTTTTGTGTTATTGATAAGTAAGTATTAAGTATTCAATTTCATGACTTTGTTTCCATAAATTTCATTGATAGTTTCATCCAACCGCTATGTTGCTAGTTAGGTAAACATAAATATCAACCAGCAATGTTGTCATCATCAATCTATTTCGGCTATCTTAGAAGAATAAACATCCAGCGTTTATAAAAAAATTTAATTGTTTAAATCTTTTATTAAGAATAATAGAAAACTATTATCGACCATTTGATTGTTACAATAGGTAGAGATACTAATATTTTTACTGCTTGTCAAAAATTGAAGCGATGCTGTTTTAAAATTTAAAGCTTTTTTCGAAAACCAAAAATAGTAACGGGACAGGACCGATTTTAAGCCTCATATTAAGAACCTATACAATTCCAATTTGTGCTAATATTGGTCTATATATTTTACTAATCTTCATCAATGGTACCAAGTACTGATAAGCAGAACTCAAGCACTCGAGTCTGCTTTTTATTGACTCAAACTCGGAACTATGTAAATGGTTTTGGACTTAAATCGCGATATCTGTCATTCTTCAACTATATTCTATATAATTTTAGTAATGGGTACTACAGATTTTCCTCATTCAGCCATAATGATTCAAGTCAAAAAATATTTTTTAGGATGACTTGACTCGAACTCAAAAAAAGGTATGTACATACATGGAACATGTGGACTTGAATACAGCTTTGTTAATAAGTGAGCAGTAGAAAAATCATCTGTAGAGACTCTACTTCTTAAATATATGTTATGTAGACAAAAATTATGAATAGGATTGATGTTAGAACAGTTCCAAGATCATGAGAGAACAGTTAGACCTGATCAAACAAAAATCTTTTCTCTTTTTGCTTGTTGTGTAATATCTTGTCAGGCAATAAATAACCCATCCAAAATAAAAGTATCTTAGGACCAGAGGAACAAATGTGAATTGCCTTCTATCTGTCACTATTTGCCAACGGCTATGAACCAACCTGGTCGTTCATTAGCAATAAACAACCCCAACTATTTAGCTACACTATATTGTAAAAATAATAAGAATAAATTAATCTCTTTTCTCCTAATTAAGTTGCACAGTTTTTTATATTTTTATATACTACACGTATGTATGTAGCTATTAATACTAATTTTATATATATAAATGTACATACATTATAATAATCGTTGGTAACATTTTCACAAACAAAAACGTAAAAAAAAAAATCCAATCATAATTTTATTATGTCATTCTATTTTTAGGAACAGTTTTAAAGGTGTTCTCTATGGAAACAATTTTCCTTATTAAATCATGTACGATACATATAGTCAATTATAATATTAGTAACTAACTTTTTTATATATAAAATGTATTCTGATATTTATAACATATACATTATATTATTCAAAATCTATACTTTTCTGTAAGTAGTGTACTATTTAGGCATTGAAAGGCTAAACTTGAGTTTGTGTTTAATTAGGGGTTCAATAAGGTTTTCATAAAAACCTTTAAAAGTAGGACACTTGATTTAGAAATGCAATTGAAAAGCCTGGGTTCGATAATAATTAATTTATAATTAAGAATTTGTTTCTACAAATTATAACCGTATTTGGGGCGTTGTGTTAATTAGTATTTGATTAGATGTATTTTAGTGCATCACCAAAAGCAAAGAAAGACCTTGTTCAAATGTTTATATTATAACAATCTTAGTTTATAACGTTATTTATACTGATTAATATACACTTCTAAAGAAAACCTTCTCTAAATAAAGTTGAGAGATCCCTTGCACCCATATATACAATCCGACTGATTGTTTGAATTCAAAATGGAGGTTATGGAGAACGTTTTTGTTTCCTTTTGAAAACTGACTTGGGCTTTTAGACATTATCGTCTCGCTGCTGGCGACTAGAGTTTCTTTGAACTTAATAATTAACTATTAGTGGCTCCAGCTTAATTGAACCTGATAAAAGCTGGCTTGCTTACATCCCTATTAACACAACTTTAATTGAATCGGCTGATAGTAGACCTGAACCGTTATCGTATCAATATCAGAATATGAACTTTTACAATATTAATGAAGTTGGGATTTGTGGGCCTAAACCATGCGTGATCAAATTTTCAATTTCCTTTTAATGGCTGATTATTTAATATTTACTCATATTCCACTAAATCTATGTACATCTATTTCAGATTCAGGGAGGAAAGGAATGAATATATATATATATATATATTGAAGCATCTATTGAAAAAAAAATAGAAAGGTTGACTGAATGTGTTTTAGATCAACAAATCCCACATCTAAACCGAAAGAATATCATATAAACGGTATAGATAATAACAACAAAATAATAGATTTTTATCGAATCTGGTACTGTTGGGCTCTGATGATTTGGTACAAAAGGAGATAATCATTATAGCCAAAAGTTATTTTCCAAAAAGCACGTCAATTGACAAACTAAAAACTATTTTTGTTTATCAAATTTATTAAATAGCAATAAATAGAATATTTTTTATGGCATCATCATAGGCGCTGATTTTACGTTCTCCGATGTTTCAGCAACTTAAAATTATTTCACATTACATTTTTACTCATATATATTTTGCAATGTTATTCCCAAAACGTCAATAATTTCAATGTATTCTTTTGTCAGCAATTGATTCCACTACTTCTGATCCTTAATTATGCTCTGAACATTGATTTATTAAACTTAAATAAATCTTGATAAACTGTGACTATTTCCATTATTAAATGAAAAATAGTCCAATAGTAGGAAAGAATAACGTAATTGGCTTCATTTTAGGTCATTTTATTATTTCTCTTTGTGAAGGAAAGGTTTCGAAATGTATTGAAGATTGCTATGTGCCTAATATTTTTCTGAAAAATACTGAATCCGTAGTCATATTATACGTTACAAGCTCTGAGGTTTTTATTTACTAATTAATTAAGACAAAATAAACATACCATACATACATATTTTTCATTCTAAGCCACAGCGCTTTGAGGTGTCTTTAATATCTGTTGTTAAGTTTATATTTATCTTGGCACTTCCTTAAATTTGTTTTGAGCAAAAATTTTGCCCTTATAAAAGACTAAACAACTTTTATTTTTATGGATAAAACCCACATTCTTACTCTTTTTTAGTAGTTTTAATCCCCACTCAGCAGAGCTCATATGTGTATTCATTTTATGCATATAGTTACTATGAATTTGTTAGCACCTAATGTCCCCATTATTCATGATCCGGCAAGATCCTATTGCTATACGATTGCCCGAAATTTTTGGCATAAAATATGTTTTTCTTGAAACGCAAAGTAATGTGGATTAAAAACTGAACTTACAGATTATAGGCCTCCACAAGATCATTATAATAGATTCACATTGTCTCACGTTCTATACAAAAATAAGTTATTACTTCTAAAATAATGTTAAAATAGAAATATTTTCTTGCATGGTTAAATGAATAAAAAATGTCCACAAATATATGATTTATGACATGGGCAATTTTGACCATATTATCATGGACACACACACACTATGCACTTCTTTGTATTTAGAGCATACTTGGGGCAAAAAAATTTCTTGGAAAGTTTATTCCCTTCATTAATATAGTATTCATTTTTTTGTGTGTAAAATGAACCATAGATATTCTTGCAAATTAAATTATACATAATTATGTAGATTTCATGCTTGTCATACGCTTAATTAGGAAAGAAAATCTCCACTTTTTGTATTATTTTTATACATACATACAGAATAATAATTCAAGGGTTAATGGAAAAAAATATATAAAAAAATAACGACTTATCGCATAAACATGCTTCATGCAAATCAGTTTAAGGTCGTGACAAGTTCGATTTTTTAAATTAAATTAACTCAACTGAACTACATATAGTCACCCGAAAATCCCACCTTTTTGCAGCTCTCCTTACAAAATACATGTAATGTTATGGATTTAGTATCAACGTCTACTCTCTACAAAAAACTATAAATCCTACAAGGAAGACAAGCCAAGTAATTTAGTGTAGTCCATGGTACATTTATATATTCATTTGTATTTTTTAGAGAAGACATACATTTTGATATATTTCTTCCATTATGTAGATCTTAAGTATTCCATTACGGAAAGAGGCTGACTTGGGAAAGCTCAGACTAATGGTCCAACTCTAATAACAATGATATACAAGTACTATATTTAAATAAGAAATGAATCGCAGTATGTGTTAAACTTGTATACAAAAACCCGCAAATTTTCTGAATATATTGTGTGCTATAAATATTGTCATTGAAGAGTGATAGGATTTTGATCTAAAAAAGACTAGTGTAATCAAGAAGAGTAGGTTAATTAGAAAAGATGTTATTTTTTTAGTAAGGCTGTCCCAAAAACCACAGAAATCTCAATGGAATGGAACAACGCGTGTAACATATAAGGACATATATTAACATATACATATAAAAAATTTAAACAGTAGTACTAAGCGTTTACTAGTGTACAATGCTCTTAGTGGTTGTCAATCTGTACATGATTTTTTATTTTCAAAAGCTGTGATCAATGTTCCTTAATTCTTGAGGGGAGTAAATCCTGTACTAATATTGTACAAATTATAGCTAATCAATAAAATGTCAACACTAGTGAAATAAGAATTCTTCATATATTATTACTTCTGATAGGTTTGAATTTGTGCATATTTCCTTCTACTCCCTCTCAAAGAGTGTCGATGTCCTTCCCTGTAAAATTGTAAGAGAATAGCTGCTCTAGATGATATATTAAAACGCCATGGCAGCTGAAGCTAATTTCTTACCTAATATTCATCAAATTGTCAGGGTTGCTATATTAAATTTCGATTTTTTTTACATCGAGGCAGTGTATATTATTTACAACTCCATATAAAATCAAACGTCACAATATTTAAAAAAATAATTGTGCACCAAAGAAATCAACTAAAAAGAATAACATCGTTAGACATACATAAAATTCCTGGTCAACGTAATGACATCAATGAAGAATCAACGAAACTTTTTTATGCTAGTGCTCTTTCAGTCGAGGTTTCAGTATTTTCTCTTCATTTTCTCTAACTTTTTTTGCAAATAAACCAATGGAGACAAAGTGATATCTCACAGAGTCAATCAGCATTAATTTTCAACTATTCCCATCATATTTAGATGTTGTTTTTTTTTGTGTTCACTAATAAAGCCAACTTTTTTTGACGAGATTTGATCTTTGCAGAGTCTCCAATCTGAAGTATTTCTTTCTCCCAAAAAAATAAAAATAAAATGGGACTGTCTACACGTATCCATTGTAGGATATTTATTTATCTATACTAGATTGGTATTCTCCTTAACGTACTTATAAATGACCTTTATAATGAACTATGATTTGATGAATGGCTCCGATAGTTTAAAAATCAGTAATTAGGCAAGATTTGATAGCAAACTATGTAACACTATATAAGTGTATATATTGATCACAGCTTTTGAAAATAAAAAATCATGTACAGATTGACAACCACTAAGAGCATTGTACACTAGTAAACGCTTAGTACTACTGTTTAAATTTTTTATATGTATATGTTAATATGTGTCCTTATATGTTACACGCGTTGTTCCATTCCATTGAGATTTCTGTGGTTTTTGGGACAGCCTTACTAAAAAAAATAACATCTTTTCTAATTAACCTACTCTTCTTGATCACACTAGTCTTTTTTAGATCAATTATTGATACAAATATCAATATGTAATTCCTAGAAATCCTTTTAAACTTATAAACTTGGTAATTTTTTTTTAACATTCAAAACCAGAAAGTGTTTTCATATGAGTAAAATTAGTACAGTTAGTCATAAGAACTTTAATTTGAAATTTTAGTTCCATCAAAATATACATACTCAAAATCAATTTCATTTTGAATCATTTCTAGATATTAATACTATGGAAGAAAAACCAAGATAAACAAAAATTAATATTTTGTTATTTGTAAAAGTATATAAGCAATTTTTGTAGTTATATTTTCAAAAGTACGGAACTTTGAAAAGAGTAAGTCTCAAAACCTTTCCAACCATTTTTACAAAATATTTGAAAATCAGTGAGATTTCTTATAAGTAAGACTCATTTCAGCAAGATCTTCATAGCAATAAACAGGATTAAATCAAATCTATGACTTCATTATTAATTATATTTATGTAAGGACTTCCTCCTTCAATTTAAAGATCATATCTGTGCTCTCTAGTTTGGGGTTTAGGTTTTAATTCATCAATAAAAACAAATATTTTCTTCGCTCAAAGATTTGAAAAGGCCAAAATTAATTTCAGCAAATGGCTAATACACTCAAAAATTGAATCAGACAATTCTCTGTAATTTGTATTTTAAGACATTCTATGTAATTAAACATATTTGGGGATATTTTTTATTTATTTTCAATTTAAACCATAATATAAGATTAATGTAGGCCTTCAAGCAAATTTTGATCAAGTTGTTTATGTGGTTTATCATTTGCTTTGGAACAAAAAAAAACAAAAAACATTTGATGGTTTTAATAGTCGATTATCAAAAGTTTATTTAATGGTTAACTTTTTGATGAAAACCTGACATTATTAAGCTAAAACATTTGTAGAGAAGAAAAAGTTTTTCTGGACCATTTTATTTTTGAGTTATTATAATTTAAAGATATTGCAGTGCTGATGTGAGTGCAGGAACACACAGTTTAGTCCAAGTTTTGGTTGAATACAATTTATAAAAGACACCATTTACAACAAAGTAAAAGAAAATGTTAGTTCTTTGCATTTTGTTACGAACAAACTGGGCTCAAACTGTTTGATATATTCATAGAACTAATTATCCAAACCAAAGTGTAGTTATTTTACCTCCACACCCGAAGTCATAAAAAATCAATCTTCTTTTGTTCTTTTAGAAAAAGAAAATTTTAATGTAGTTGCAAAAATTGTCCTCGAGACCAAAATTGATCTTGTGAAACACATTACTACGAGACTGTTTGATATTTTGGAGTCGTTGTTATGTTAAAAACTTATTTTGAATGATAAAAAGTCATAAATAATTAATTATATTTAAATATACTTAAAAAATATCTTTTTACACATAACTTTACAAATGATCAAAATTTATGTCACATAATTTCATACATTATATATCTGAATGTAACGGTAACCTTTTGAATAACTAGCCGTAAACTCCAATTACAGACTTTTATATCATCATGGTGTACTTTTTAGACAAAAGTTGACATACCTTAAAATAAAATTAATCTCAAATTATTTTGGAGTCTTACTTCTGATCATTACGCTGTCGATTGGTCAACCTTGATGGACTGGTTAGGCACTTTTGTTATATAACTATCAAATTCATAAACATGGGGTTCATTATTGATTATGTATAGAAAAATAACTTTTCATTACGTATATTTAAGTCTTGTAATAGTTTATGTAGCAGTAATTCAATAAAATTATGCAAAAGTATAGGGTATACAAACCAAACAAAGTAACTCAAAATAACTGATCAGATATTTGAGTCAAATATAAACACAAAATAAACTTTTGTATCACACATATGATCACAAATTTAGTTTTTCTAAAATGAATTAATCGATAGTTTTTAAGTCTTAAGATAATAAATAAATAAGTTATTTTTTTAAAAGTGTAAACTATGACATATTATCATCTATCCTGGAGAAAAAATTTAATTTTCATTAATATCTGTATAAATATTATCATTGTCTTTCTCAAAAAGGTGATAAACAGTCAAGGTACATTGATTTATAACGACGTTCATTTAAAAGTAGCACAGAGCAAAGCAAACATCGTCCTCCGATTATAGTAGTAGTAACTTTTATGTCAATCCAATTCTTTGAAAGATAATATACGTCTTTGAAAGTCCAATGACTCACTCATTATGATTTTTTGAAAGTCACTTTTTTTATAATAGTTTTACTATTATTAGATTCAAGTTGATTGATTGATGCCTCTCACGAAAGAAGTATATTCTTCTTAACATCTTGATTCGTACATTAATCATAATGCCTCTATCAGCCAACCATGGTATGGTCTATTTTGGACAGTTGTTTATTCTTCATTAACAGCTTCAAAGCTTTGCTTTGACATATGAAGCCATTCAACTTAAAGTGAATGCCACATGGTTTTGAAGGACCTAAGTTTTCTTGAGCATTTACAGTCAACTCGTCTAATAGCAATATATGATATTAGATAAAGACTAATTCATGAGAGAAATCAAAATTCCCCTCTCCCGGAAAACTCTGGAGCAACACAGTCCGATGGGACCTGTATATTCCCTTTTCCTAAATAACTAATTAATTATCATTATTTATTCACTTTGAACTTGGCCCAAGGCGCCATCTTGCAACTTAAATATTTTGATAAGCTTGATCATATCCTATTATTTTTATAATGATTAATATAGTTGAGATCATCGACTAATTAATTATGAGCTTCTATAAAAGTTAATGAGTCATCTTATAAACCAGTATAGTTCACAAGAAAATGCAAAAATAACACATAAAGAACGCCTCATTTCATAATTTTATCTTTATATTTTGTTGAGAATAATGAGGTTTAAGTATATTGTTTGTGACAAAAAAAACAAAAACTTTTCAAGTAATGAAAAATAGAGATGCATAATTTAAATTAGGACATTTGTATTAATGCATAGATGTAAAATAAAAGGCAAAAAGTTTTGAAAACAAAACTTTTGGAGTTTGATTCTTCTTAATCCCTCAAATTTGTTAAAATTTCATATCAAATGCCTACATAGATGTTTTGTTTTTTTACTAAGCCAGGAAATTACTTCCAAATATCTTATAATTAGTACAAGGTATTATACCTACAAAATAAAAACTGCTTATCTGTGTATATTATGGGTTGGAGAAAATAGACTTAATTTTCAAGAATGTGTGTAACTTGGAGGATATATTTCCACAAATTTCATTAATTTAATGACTTGAGAAGCATTCTTTTAAGAAAAAAAAAAGATAATACCCGAAGGGTACAAAATTATATCATATCGCAGAAACATATTATATCAAAGAGACACAGAAATTCTGTGAAAGAATATTGAATTGGGGTCACACCAGTGACAATCTGAAGATAAACATTTCTTACAAACCATAGCGTAGCATGACAGCACTATTATTAATTTTTCTTTCACTAATTAATTATATATTTATGTTTAACACCGTTTTACATCAAAAACTATGACGAGACAATAACTAAGTAATTTTGAACTAAAAGTTCAAAAGTTTAAATTGTAGAAAGTTGCAACTTGCGCTAAATTAATTTTAAAAAAAACCCTGTAAATATAATTAAAAGAACATAATAATTTAATCGATTATTATTTTAGCAAACTTGATCAACTTTCATAAAAAGGAATTCACGCATAATTTTATATTGACATGTCACATATATAAATCAATGTTCTTTTATATTTTTATGGGTTAAAAAAAAAGAGTGTAGTAGTCTCATGTCAACATAAATTATATAATATTAGTTATTTATAATACACACACATTCAAAATGTCTGTATTAGATTTCTCAAACCTCTTTAAAAAATAATACATATATGAAAATTATATTAATGATTCATATGGCATAAATCTTCTCAAAATAAATATACATATTTTCATACAATGTACACATATTTCATATCAACTCTACTCAAAAGAATTGTACACAATTCAAGCAAGTAAGCAAATATATATATATGTATATAGTATAAATGGATATAAGAACATCTGAATAACTTCTTCGAATATTAAAACTTTTCTCCTTGTATCATATACTCTCATTTATGGACGTACATTTTATTTTTCTATTAAAAGACTTATTTTGCCTAAAGAAATTTAAAATAAATGTCAAAAACTTATTGTTAACAAATTGAAGAAAAGTGTAGACATACATTTCTGACTCTTTTGGTTTACAACTATTAACTATTGTTCATAAATTAAATTTGTTTCTTCAAAGGCATAACTGTAAATTATAGAATTATTTATATTAACCTTTGACGTATTTAAATTGTTATTTATACATTTTAGAGCAATACATAAGAATGTGATTTTTATGGTGTCCCTTGACCTTTCTTCTAAAAAGAGAAAGAAAAAAGGTCCATCATTAAATGGCAGTTGGCCAAAAATATGATCATTTTCTTCAGCCATTCTTATTTGCATAGTAGGTATAGCCACCAAATAAAAATGTTGAATTCTTACTTAACAGGTGAGCGTTCAAAACACTAGTATATAAGAATCAAAAATAGACCTATCGACAGCTGACCCAAAAATTACATATTACATTTTCAAGCTTGTCAGAATGTCATCTCCAAAACATCAACTGCTTTTATATATTTTCTTGTCAGCTGCTGATTTATTCACTCATTCCCCTGACTAGTGTTCTGAACGTCGATGCGTTAAAATCAAACTATTTTTGTTAGGGTGGGAATATCACAATTTTATAGTCAAGCTGTAAGATAATCTTTGAAGTAAGAGATTCAAAAGACTAGAATAATTAGTAAATATATCGTCAACAATCTTGGTCGTGGTCTCACCAATGTGAAGAAGGTCAGGGGAGGCTTTTAAAGGATGACAAGTGACTTGAGAGGAAAAGAGTCAGTATTGGACACAAAAAAAAAGCTTAGAGCAATTCTTTTGATGTCAGTGAAAGAAACAAATAGAAATATCATCAACGAGCGTGGGACCTTTTCTGGTATCAGAAGGTGGTAGCATCTTCTCTACGACGAACAAAAAAAAGACTCGGATAACCAGAGGTATAGTTTTTTTTTTAATCTCTCAACTGTCCTTGTATTCAGAGACAAAACGACCTAGACACCTTGTCAGTTAAGAACAGCTAAGAATGATTGTTACCTGGCTTACAATGTTGAAGAGGTCCCTCCTATCAATGGAGTTGTGGCCTCTGATTGAATGTAAGTTAATCAATCAACAGGTTTTATTTGCAATATATTTGCAATATAATCCACATAATTTATATGAAAACAATTAGGAATATTGATAAAAAATAACATTACCTCGTCTCCACGAGTATTTCATTATATAACAAAATAATGTCCTATCAATTCTTACCTGAAAAATATAGAAATAAATGGTGAATTAATGTTTTAAATAATATTTACAAAAACTAATAAATTATGTATTGAGCGTTTTCAGGTGATGTTATCATTCTGATAACAATTTCTCAATTTAAACTTTTCTGATGTTATCAGAACCAAATAAGTGAAAATAAGAACCTGTGCTCCTATATAAAACAGATAATTTTTTTTTTGTCTTGTTTTTTTAAATTCATTAATTTGTTTTTGATAACTGTGCAACCAACATGACGTTGCTTTCGGTTTATAATACAATCTGAGAATCACCCACCCGTCCAAAAATATATATATATATATAAATAACTATCTACAGAAAATATACAGCATAACATAATACATAACACTAACCACAGAGGTGAGTAGTACCATCTACTGGATAGCCTCTCCCCAGACATAATTTAAAAAGAAAACATGATTAGACGGTTTGTTATCCTTTTCAAAATCTACTAGAATGCAGTGGTGTTGCATTCATGGAAAAAGAAAAACATGTAGGAGTCAAAGGTCTAACCATTGGCAGTTTGACATCATTGACCAACAATGAATCTATAATGTTATGTCGGAACCATAAATTCAGTTTGAGAAAAGGACATTTGACAGATAATTGGATGTGAGCGTTGTTTAATTTGTAATTTTATTATGAGGGCTGAAAATATTTTTCCACCATCTTGACACTGTACTCATTGATCATGTCCCATTTGCTATTAAGACATGTATGATGTCATGAGCTTTGATTACTTTATCAACTTACTCATGACGTATTGTCTAATGTATGCGTTCAAATTGAAAGATTTGTGTTGATATTTTTCAAAAGTAATTGTGATTTTATTCATTGAACATCAGGAAAAGTACTAGCTCAGTCTTCTGCATATCTATTGGTCTCTAGTTTTTTTTAAATACCTAAATGTTGATTTTCGTTTTTCAGAAAGATCATACCATATGTAAATCACCAAGGGTTCCAGATATCACGAAAATATGAGTACTTAGCTTTAATAAGTCCTTGTAGAAAGTCATTTTGTAAATACTACTCCAAATCCCGTCTATGGATGTATATTCATATTTCTAAAGAGAATACACAAAAATACAACACTAAAATATATCCATATGTTCACCCTCGTTGCTTAGACAGATTATTTTTTTGATATACATACGTATATATTTTATTAGTATAAAAAGTGGAATAAAATTTGTAAAACGACAAGACAGGAATCAAAGTTAATACTTAAAAAAAAGACAACATTTCCCGGCCATTTAAATAAGAACAACAATCTGTTCTGTTTCTTGTCAAATGGGAAATAAACCGATTATGAATGACCATACGGGTCTTTTATTAACAATGTCAAAATTGTAGCAAGGACCAACCGAATCAAAACACCACACAAATTTACCTATGTGACGTCATCATTAGTTGCAATTACAAAGCCGAGCCGAAGTTAATCTATTTACTTCAGCTCTCAAAACGGGTTTGAGAGTATTTATACGGATTAGGCTAAAACGTAATAGTTAAAGTCAAATTATTTAAACAGTAATTTCTTCGCGGGTCATTTGTGTATTGTTGAAGGCCATGTACAAACCAATATATGTAGTTCCAGTCATTGTCAGTTCATTATTGTAAGTACTGGACCCAAACTGCAAAATGTTGGGGAATATATGATCCGAATCAGAACTATCAAGATGATCCGTAGCACTTTTATAAAGAATCGACGGGACCAATAGACCCTTATATACAGGCCTTTGACATTTTTGGTACATATCAATTTACTTTATTATAAAGTTGTCATATTTTACAGGTTTTTTTAAATACTTGTTAAATAAATATTAAAATTTATATCCGAGAAAGAAAACAAAACATTTTTAAGTCCATTGTATAAGCGTTCTAAAGGCGTTTTTCAACTCTAAAGACTTTGCATTTTCCCCCTCCTTCCCTCCACTATATGTATATGTAATTTTACATAATAACCTTTTTGCAAAAAAAAAAAAGAAAAAAAGAAGTTAAATTATGTACTAACAAACAAATACCAGATCTTTTAATGTATGTACTCATTGTATTTATTCAGTTTTTAAACCAAAAAATGTAACCTTCACAGGGATATTTTACACAACATCATCATAGAATCCCTCAGATTTTCTCACTTACATACTTAGTTATAAGGAAATGGGTATTAAATTATTGAGTTTTTATATCATTTTTTTTACATAGATATGTGCCATCAATCATTATATGTACGATGAGATCCCTCGCCTTTGAAAGGAAGGAAACTATGGTAACTACGTACATAAAACAATTAGACAATTGTTTTGTATTTATGATGCATCCAATAAAAAAATAAAAAATCTTGTTAAGGATGAATATAATAAGATGTGATATTATTCAACCAAAAGGAACAATAAATGTATATAACAATATTCTCTAAACAAAGGAAGTGTTTTCTGACTCAAACACTGCTGTAAATGAATGTACATAATTACATAGTACATTATGTAAGTCTTTCTATAGAGAATAATTGAGGAGTAATAAAGTAAAAAAAGATTATTTAGTCACGAAATGTAAGTACATAAAAAAAAAAGCTTTAAAAGCTACTGATAAAGTTCCAAGATTGCAAAGGAATTATTCACGGCTCGTTAAATGTTGAATTCGAGTTCAACTCATCAACGTTCAGAGTACACAAGCGGATAAGAAAGATCTATGCATGTAGAAAATTGAAGAGTTGGACTCAAGTTCAAAAAGTATTATTAAAAAATTATTGAAAAAGATCAGCTTCACCCTATGTTAGACAACTTGCTACTTATCCATAGTAACATTTTATGTCATCTAAATTGAAAAGAAGGAACAACTCTTGTCCCAAAAAGCAACGGAACACATTGATAATTGAGGAAAGGGCCGGTCCTATAGAAACATCTCTCCATATCAGCGTTTCTCAACCGGGGTTCCGCAGACGGTCTTTAAGGGTTCCGCGAGAAAAATGAGATTATATAAGCTATTACACTTTTCAGTCTTTTTCTACAGTGTATGGTATTAATCATTTTTTGCGCAAGGGTTTCGTGAGACATGGGATGTATTTTGAGGGTTCCGAAAGGGAAAAAAGGTTGAGAAACGCTGCTCCATATTGATAATAGATGATACATACAAGAGGACCCCCACAGCTCTGACGCCATTGCATAGTCCTAAATTTATCAAGTTAGGCTTTATCTGAGGCATTAATGTACAACGTACGCATGTTCCAAGATAATTTAATGACACTTAAAGTGGTTCATTCAAATAAAAGAAAAAGAAAATAAATAAAAAACCATCTCATTATGTTCACTCTCAATCTTGATTCTTACAAATTCCTTCTTCACAAAGGTAGGGTTTCTTAGAGTTTTAGGTACGTGTGTAGATCAACATAAATTACATACATACACACATTCCACAAAAGATATACAAAAGAAATTAAAGTAGCAATGAATTGTAAAACGATGAATGTGTTCATATGTTGTAGACAGATATCCTTAGGAGTGCTAACGTAACATTTAACTTTTGAGAGTATCCTTAAATAAAATCCCTTTGAATATATATATTTTTATTGTTATTATTATACTATATTTATGGTTGAATTTTTGTTACATTTTAACAATTTGAATTTGGAACTTGATAAGATGGTTCTTTACAAGTCTTTAGTCTTTTAGATTGAATCCTCCATGTCGAGCCAGAAGTGTTTCTCTTTGAGTTACAGTTTAAATACAAGGTAATAATCAACGGCTTACTCTTTTCTAACTAACTAATTATACAAGGAGTAGTTAATTAGAAATGTGCCTAGACTTATTAATTTATATTTCACATACATCAAATTATTTCATTATTTTAACAAAAAATAAAGGAAGGAATAAATAGATAAAAGTACATAGAGAAACTTGGGGAAAAGTTGTTACACTTTCTCAAATATCCCTTCAATGAGTGTGATATGAATTTTAATAAATGATATTAAGTGATAGCAAAATAATCAATAATTCAAAAACATATATGTACATATGGGCGAAAATACTAAAGAATTGATAAAATATTTTTTTTTGTAAGAATGACTTTTAACCCTCAAAATCTCAAAGAAAAGTTGACTAAAATGTTTAATTTGTTTTGTCAGTAATTTTCATTACATTACTCAATTTTTCTGTTAATTTTATATCTATAGCTTTTTGATGTATGAGAAAAAGGACTTGTTACAACTGTTACCGATCTCATCTACTAGATATAATTGATTTAAGAACATGACAATGAATAATATTTCTAAAACTGAATTTGGATTAATGGAGAATAAGTGTACAAATATTTTTTTCCTTCTAACTCATATTTTATAGAATGAGTAAATAAGAAAAAAAATTGTTAACAAAAGCTCAAAAGAGGTGAGGAGAGATAGAAATCCAAGGCCCTTCTTCACTTATTTTAGCTGAGTTAATCCAAACTTGTTCAGAGCTACTACTCTTGAAAGGGAAAACTTTATTATAGTTTGTAGCTGAGATCAATACTTGAAGCTTAATATTAACTTTAGAGACCACCTCTAGGTTTTAGTCGAATCCCTCAAAGCCATTCAGGAGTTTGTGTGAAGTAGATTTCCATCCAATTTCCCTATCTCTTTTTTTGGCCACATTCATTATATTTTATATTATGTTCCTTGAAGTCCTTTAATACATTGGATATCGTCTTTGACTGGTTACACTCCTAGTACGGAGATCGAGTAGCTTCCTTTATTCCAGACGATGATAACCTATATTTGAGATACATCTTCTAGAATTAAGAATTTGATACTTTAATTCCATTACGAAATTCCGAGATTTTACCCTCCAACGAGGGCCCTTTATAAAGACGGTCCCTCATAGCCCCTCTCAACTTTTCAAAACTATAAGTCCTCATAATTTATGTTGAGGCCATGGCTTGAAGTGTGGGTCAATACCGCCTATTTTTTTGTCATTTTCAAGTCATAACCACACTCTTCAAAAACCTCAAGCAGAACAGACTCGATTTGTTAGAAAGAGATCAAATTATTTCTTTACAGGTAAAATAATTGATAACATTATGCCAAAATCACAAAAGATTTTTGTATGAAAAAAGGGATTTAAACCATTGAATATCCGCTATACAGCTATATATCTGGTATCATCCGAATATTTTTTATATTCAAAAACCAATTGGCATTTTCCAAGAGGTTCACTACTACCCAGTTATGAATCCTGTATTTCAAAAGGAACATCCATCACCATCAAAATTATAAAATATAAAAATTTTATACCCATCCAATCAATCAATAAAAAACAATTCACTATAACTAAACTTTGTACATGAACAAAAACAATAATGAAAGGATTCAATTTATTCATTATTCAAGTGAAATTGAATTACCTAATTATTATTATTATTATTCAATATTCATGTTATATCTAATTATTTATCAAAGAGTATATTTTATCTATTTAATTTTAGGTTTAGATAATTATTATGTAAAATAATAACAATTTGCGATTGCTTTAAAAAGAGGTTTTTAGATAAATAATGTTCTATCAAAAGATATAATAATGATCACGTGATTAGTCAATGAAATATCTTATCTCTCCCAAAAATTCATCAAATTGTCAAAGTTTTCATATCAATATTCAGAATTTTGTCAAAGTAATCGTAAATTACTAACACGCAACTCACGATTTATCATCCAAATGTCAAACAAAGATTTTCAAATAATTTAAAATGTAAAATTTTTCTATTTAATAGAAAAATTTCATTATTGAAGATGAAAATAAGAGAAACGAAGATGTAGATAACATAATAGGAAATGATATTTCTCATGTTCTCTATGTTATGTACCTTTACATGTAAAATTTATGATTGACGTGCATGATGGATGTTTATTGTTTTTTTAAATGATATAAAAAGGGAATTTACAAAAAATGATTATATGATAAAATATAGTTGTTATGAATCAGAACCATTTGGTCTCAACATAATATATGTCTAAAAACTTTCTCAAAATGTAAAAGCATAAAATTTTCTGGCTAATAATAAGATTCTGAAATAATTTGTATATTTATTTCATGAAGGAAGTTCAAGTTTCAAACGTGAAATGTTTAACAGGGAGATTTGACTCTTTGACATTTCTTCAATCAATCAATCAATCATTCATTCAAATTCATGCTATACAAATTAATATTGTATAAACATTTATTTTCTTGAACACAAAATGACGGATATATAAATTCATATATGTGATTTATATTTAATCTAATTTCAAAGATCATTATTAGGAGTGAACATTTCTTTGTGAAAAATTGATCATTCGCAAGGGACAACTTTTATCATTTTGATTATTATATTCATGAGTACACATTATGTGAAAAAATATTTTTGCTCCAATAAAAAATATGATTTGTAGTAAAAGGATATGGTTTGAGCCTTTAAAATATTAAGTATTTGGACTGTGTTTCATGATTCAAAATAATAATATTGATATTAATGTTTCGATGCTCATATCAATTATTCTGTCAGTACTAATCAATTAATTAATTGATCCATCTTTTTCAAATTTTAGATTAAGTAATTTCTATGCTTTTGGGGATTTTTTTAGGGAATTTTTTTAAGTATTATTTGTTATTAGCTACAAAACAACGATTACAATATCAACACACACGAAACGAAATGCTTCGTCTTCATTTCTTTTTGTCCAGGGAGAGGCTAAAGTATAATATACTAATAATTTTTGTATCTAACACATGAGATTAACACCTTTGTGCCCCAAAGCTATGCCTTAAAGTAATGGCGGTGGTAGTTATGAGTTCTTAAGACATTAACTTAAAAAATGACTACCTATATGGTGATACCTTTATATTCATGTATAAAAAAGATATTTTTTTCTTTTTGACATAAAAAGACGAATTGAACAACTGCTGACGAAATGAACACTCGATACCGTGGTACTTATATTTAAACTTCTGAAAAATTCAAACTGCATTTTTATATTGGTTACTCAACTTTTTTGATTATTTTCAAAATGTCTATAATCTGTTTGTTCAAATTGTTTTTAGTGCATGAATGCTATGATGATATTTAACACTGGTATTATAGATGCTCAAAGAATGAGATATATTAATAACAATATAATGTAATATAAAATAAAATTACTACAAATAATGGAATTTTTTTGTGCAAATAACATGCATTTATACTAACAGTGTTATTTTCTATCGATAAATCTTGCTAAATTATATATAGTTCTTAATATATACATACATACATACAAGTAATTTAAAATATTACCCCCTAAAATTGTTATATAAATCCGATTATGTTTTGCAGCAGCATAGTAAATATATATTTTAATCTATTTTTCCATTAAAAGCCAATAATTACGACAAAAAAAACAAACAATAGATTCTTTGTTTTAAATTACATTTTTCGTTTAATAATAATAATAAAGACATAAAGCCACATGTTAAATTGTTTATTAATAATGGAACAAAATAAAACAAAAGGACCAATTGGCATTTGCTCTCTCATCAACACTTTATATATGTATAAAACAACTATCACTTTATATTCTCAATACGTGTAAGTATATATAGTTTATTAAAGCAAATAGAAGACAAACAAGTTGCAAATGAAGCAAGAACTAATTAATGTACAAAATGTATCATTTATGTTGCAAAATATATATTTTATACATAGTAGTTTGAATTGGCCTTTCATTTTTAAGCACAGGGACATTGTTATTCTCATTTTATATTATTAAAAATGATTTGAATCACTTTTTCTCTTAGCCAAAGAGTCAAACACATTATTATAATCTGTTTTGAGATTCAGAGACCTTTCGGGGTTTTTTTTTTATCCTCCATGACTCTAAAATTATATTAAACGACCTTTAAAACTCAAAATTTATTGGATTTTAGTCTATTTTTAATAGGTGTATACTTGTCAAAAACTTTCTACTTTTAGGGATATATGTGGAAGAGTATACTCAAGAATATATTCCCTTTTTTAAGTTGGTAACGAGCACGTACGTGTATTAAAAAATAAATAAGAAAATTAAAAGTCTGTGTGTATAAATAAATAAAAAAATCTAAAATGACTACAGAATGACTCTCGATTTCCAATGTTTGTTGTATAAACTATGTAAAAAAAAAACAACGATGCGTAAAGTAATTTTAATATCCAATGCATACACATTTATGTAGAATTTATTTGAAGCATAACAATTAATTTTTGGTTATATAATTTTTAATAGAGCCATAATAAAGATGTGGAATAGGAGTGAGGGGTCTCTTTTCCAATATGTATGTACTTTCCCAGAAATCCTAATTGAAGTGTTCCCTTTGATCTATATCTTCCAGCATATGGCTTTCTAAGTTACATCCTATACATATAACGTTATTGTCAGATAATCACGGTGATTAAAAACCATGACTATGACATTGTTGCAATAAATATATTTAGCAATATTAATGTAAAAATTGACTTTTTTTTTAGTCGTATATGGGTCTTTGGCCATTTTTAGCAAACTGTTTTTTAATGTAAATTATTTACTATATAAAATTTGAAGGAAGGATAAAAATATTACTCTGAGCATCAAATTGATTCCGGAATTATTATAAAGAACGCCTAAACCATTCTAATGTTGAGTTGTAATAAAAATACATAGAGACAGAAATGTTTGCAACGAATATTCAAATTAATTTATTCCTAAAGCAAACATAAAGGAAATTTTAAAAAATAACCAACTGTGTGAGCGTATTTGATGAAAAAAAAACCTTTTGTCAGAACAAATGCAAATTTAGCACATGAGACTTAGCATGTAAGATAAATATAGGTACATAGATAGATCCATTGGACCCGGATTGTATTAAGTGTGTAGCAAATCATCAGGTATTGTAAGGGTTGAATATATTGTTGTGAATTAATAGATAAAAATATATTATATATAATCTTATTTATATAATCAACTTAATTAGTGAATCAATTGGCTTCGTAAATTATAATCCTTCAAAAATGATTTTAAAATAAAAATATTTCTCCTGAAAGTTACATTTTTTTTTTTGAATAATACAATATATTTTCTCAGAGAGGAATAATTTGTATGTAAAAAATAAATAATTAAACTTTTTTCAATTACATCCTTTCATTGGAAGTATCTCTACAAATTGATTTGAGATAGGATAATTCTATTATGAAGTGAGGATCTACACATATAGTTTTGGAAGATTTTTAAAAAATATATTAATCCTCTTACTCATTGTCTCATTAGTTGTGATAATATTTGACTTTATTAACCCTTTCATACTTTCCTGAGTTCTTAGAAAAATCTTGAATGAAACCAAGAAAATACTTTTCTTTTTCTTTGTCCCCGTATGTTTTTGCCCCTTCTTCAAACGAAAATTCTTAATTTACTTTCATTATTCTTAACACATCTAGTGTTTTTTTGTTTTTTTAATTTGAAGAGCTATTTTCGATTATTAGATAACTTTTTTTACTCTCTCTCTCTCTCTCTGATCAAGTTACTGAGAGAATTTTTGTTATTATTGAGATTGCATTATAAGTACCTTTGAACATAGAAATTAAAAAAAGAAGTAGTATAAGGAGAAAAAAAGAATTATATTCACAAAGAAGGTAAAAAAAACTTCTTAATAAATTAAGAATTATTATTTTAAATCACAAGTGCTTTGTGATTTTATTAAATTTTCCTTGTTTTTTCGCTATAAATTAAAGTGAAAGCCTTTAATTCAAATAATGTTTATTAAATTTTTTTTCCGAAGAAACAAATACAATGTATTAAACTATTATAATAATTTACTTTATTTTCACCTTCATTAAACCAAACTAAAGGCATATTTTTGGTATGTACATATATACCTATATTCATTTTACATTAAGGTTATGAATTTAATTTACGAGAAATTAAATTCATACAACAAATTTTTATACGTTTATTGTGCACACATAAACGAACAATTTTTATCATTCACAAAAATTTTCTCCATTTAAGTTCCTAGACCATAGTGAGGATTGACTCCTTACAAAATTACAATGGATGAATATGATACTTACAAATATTGAATATTTAGATTACAATCTTGTTCTCATCGTATAATTTTGTTCAGTGTTTCAATTTAAAAAAAAAAAAAATTATCGAAAAATGAATATGATATAAAGTTGAAAAAATTATCAAACTGTTTATTGATACATTTATATTGACTAAGAATGTCTTATTAGAAGGAAAAAATCTCTTTTTTTTTTTCAATTTATGATTTGAAGGTGAAGTCACGAAGAGTTTTAATTTATTTATTCCGAATCCTTTTTTTATATTAAAATATGTATTTTTCATCATACTCATTTATAATTAATGTAAGAAATATGAGTAAAACTATGTTCTTTGTAAAAAAAAAAAAAACAGAAAAAATCTTTGCTGAATCATCAAAACTTATTTCCTCCCCTCGATGCAATGCACACGTGTCAACCTTTTTCCCAATTTTCAAGACAGTTACAAAATATTTATTAAGTCAATAACTACATAATAATAACTGCACAGTTTAGATTTGATACTAAATTTAAAAATAAGATGGTCGGTTTCTTATGTATTAAGTTATATATTTGGAGAAATTAATCACGGACTCCCAAAATATTCATATGAACTTTTTTGGTTTCAACAATATTTCATTAAATTTCATTTTACTCATCATCTTTCAAACGGTTTAAAAAAATTATAAATTCGATTTGAGTTCTTCACAAAAGGACGCGTATCTTAAACACACATGAATATTTTGATGTGTAATTTGGCTAGAATGTCACCAATAGTAGTGCCAACATAAAAAAAGAAAGCATTTATCCCTATCCGAATTCCCCAAAAGATAAATTCAAATTTTCCCGGTATTTTTTGCTCATAGTTATAGGTTATATGTGTACTTTATGGAATTGATAACTACATACATGAAATCTTGATTGAAAAAAGATAAAACCCCTAATATTCAATATATTTATTTAGGTATGATTAATATTAATTTTATTTCATTCAATTACTATTATGCCTCAAAGAGAAAAAGAAAGATTAAATAATATTTATTGATATATATGTAAATGAATGTATATATACGAATTTATAATCTATTGATTATAGTTTTTCCTACGGAAAAACTATTTATTCAAATTAATTATACAAAACTGTACTGTGTATGTACATACAGAGTTTATGTGCAAAAACTTGTTTTATTCAAAAATAATTTATACGGCAAAGTTTAAATATATCCCCTTAAATACCTATACGACAGTGGCTCACATCCCGGAACATCCATAACTCCTATTAACGTATTTTTTGGTGTGTGTGTGTGAACTATCGATTTGTTCACTTCACTAGTTAATGTTTTTTTTTTATTTTTTTATTTCACAGTTCAGGAATACATACAAATGTATATATATAAAATGATGCTAATGCGTAAAAAATACATAATTAAACATTGTAGTTTAAAATTTAAGCATCAAAACTGAACAAACATCAAAACATTAAATATACTTATCAATAACAATAAAATCTCCTATTTGTATTACTAGAACATTAAAACATCTATTTGTAATATAAAAATTTTTTAATAAGTTTTTTTATCGTATCAATGTAAACGACGGAACAGGAAGGGAAGTATCGGATCTCTGCGGCTGCCATAGTCCACGAATCATCTTTGACGGACGGAATCTTGAGGTCAAGGGCACCATATCTCGCTGCAGCGGAAAGGAGTACAGCCCTCAATTCGGAGGATTGAAGAGGATGATTGTCTGTGATTCTCTTGGCAATTAATGCTTTTGCGCTTAGGAGTGCGTTGTTTATTGCTTTCTGTTTAGCACAAGTTCCACGGTTGCTATTACCAAAGAGAATTGATGCTTTACAGTAATTTGAATTTTTCGAGTCCATTCCTTTGACATTAAGCTTTAAAAATCGACTGATAAGATTGACAGCCTGGCAATCAACAAATGCATGGATTGTAGAGTTAAAAAGTAGACCACAATCTTTACATGGTGTATAAAATCTTATCAGATCGGCAGATATCAATAATTGTGCTGTGAATTTCTTTCCATCAGCAATCTTAGTTAGGGAACCAAGAATTTTGGATTTCCATTTTTCGGGAAGGTTTAGGAGCTTCATATATTTAGAACATATTTTTTCGCTATCTTCTTCTCCCGGTGGAACCGGTCTTGTCATTTTGAAGCACCATGGCTTCAACAGGCGATGATTAATTGCCGATCTTTGCAGAGGAAATCTAAATCTTCCATTTTGAAGAGATGAATTAGGACTGATATTATGAATGGTGAGATGGTCATCACTTATTGCTACCTTTTCAAGGTCTTCCGGCTTTTCTAAATTTTTGAAGAAATGCTTTTTAGAAGAATTACTCCTAATTACATCGACTGTTGACTCTTCTTCAAAGATCGGTTTATTCCTCCAAAATAATCTTTGAGCACAAGCCCAAAAAAGAGAAAATTTTGAAGTGACTGTTTTATTCGTTAGCTCCGTTCCGAACAAGAGCCAAGGATAAATAGCACTATTAGCAACACATCCCCTCCATTCAAGAGACGGACGATTTGTTATGTCCAAGAATATTTTATTATACATTTTTGGAATTATAGTCGCTAATTGTACTATTCCTCCACCAAGGTGACTTTTTTTTCTTTTAATTGTAGGTAAATAAGTTTGATGAAACAGATTGCCCAACCAATTTCCTTCCTCTAAAATGGCCTTCTCTGCAATAAAGGGAGATGAGCGTGCTTTGTATAGTATAAATGGTACAAGTTGAGTGTTATAAAGATCTATTCTTTTCTGTAGACGAAAGTTCCTCCACTCTTTTGATCTTTGGACTACGAACTTGATATCCGCCCAATTTTTATCGTGTATACCACTTTTGCACCATACTATACCCAGCACGTCAACTGTATGATTTATCCGACATGCCCGAATATGGGTTCCTTGTGGAGGGTTCCAAGATCCAATAGGAAGAATTGATGTCTTCTTCCTATTTAAAGAGAGACCCGAAGTTTTTTCAAACTTCTTAAAGTAGTCCAATATTATTTCTATTCTTCTGACAACTTGGGCCTCAGAATTAGCCTGAAGAGTAATCGTAATATCATCAGCATAAAGGTCTATCAGATGCGAAGCTTCTCCAAAGTCAACGCCAAATCCACCAAACTTGCGTATCAATTTTAGTGTAAACTCTTCAACTGCTGCAATAAAAAGAAGAGGTGCCGACGGGCAACCTTGTCTACAGCTTCTTCCCAACTTGATTGGTTGACTGTCTAGGCCATTGATGGAAATAGTGGACGTACCATTTAAAAGTAGAGATCGTGTTGGATTAAAAAATTTTCGAGGTAAAAGTTTTTTTACTGTTCTTAAGATCAAATTATGAGAGATTGAATCAAAAGCTTTTGAAAAATCAATAGCAATGATCGCTCCAAATTTTTTATTTTTGTTTATTGCGTCTATGGAGGCCTGAATATTAAAAGAGATATCATAAATACTTCGATTTTTCAAAAAACCTTTTTGATGAGGTCCTATTTTATTATTTAAAATTTTTTCCATTTGTTGAGCCAAGACACCAGAAAGTATTCGATATGACTCATTCAAGACAGTGATGGGCCTCCAATGGGAGAAATCCGATCCATCTCCCTTCTTTGGGATCAACGAGATTCTCCCCTTTGTTAAAAAGCTTGGCATTTTACCCTTTATCTCCATCCCTTCACTCACTTTCAAAAGAAAGGGAACAATCTGTCTGGAAAATTTAGGATAAATTTTGCCAATAATGCCGTCTGGGCCACATGCTTTTCCGACTTTTAGTCTTTTAGAAATGTAGTCATTAATATTTTCAAAAGAGTACACTGTATCTTCAATAAAATGAGGACGCCTTTTTGGTTTAGGAAAATGTCATTCTCGTCCTTCAACCAGGGATTGAAAACGTGTATGAAAAAAATCCAGAATATCCCGACTTTGAGTCAGAATTTTATTTCCATCTACAATTTTATTAAGCATATTGGTTGATATTTTATCTTTAATATGCAGTTTTCTTATTCGTTTGTTAATATCTTCCTCTCGTGTTACTTTGGCCTCCATTTCTGTTTCTGCCACTTTCGACAGCCGAAAGGAGTTTATTGAATCAGACATAATCGTTCGTACTAGAAGGGATTCCTTTTCAAGCATGTCTTCCAATTTTCGTTGATGATTTTTTGCTTCAGCTTTCCTTTTAAAATTATATTTTGATGATATGACCAAAATTATTTTGTTTAAAAGATTTAATGCTTGGAAAGGAGATAACGAATCCTTGAAACTAGTTTCGAGAGTATTTTTTAATTTTGAAGAGTATTCTTCATCATCTAATAGCCAATATGGAATATTAGACTTCTTTCTATGCCCGTTGCACAGAAACTCCAATTCAATAATCTTATGGTCTGACGAAGGTTCTGGGCGGTACCATGCTGTTCATATTCTAGATGCAATGGCAGGAGAAGCTAAGGCTAGATCTAGTCTAGACCTTTTAAAACCCTGTGCCCATGAAAAACTTCCCGGGCTGATTTTTTCAATAACATCCACAAAATCAAATGTATAGATAACTTTTTTTAACATAGAACTATTTGGATAAATATTTTTGGAATTATCTAATCAACATTTAGATCTCCAATCAAAAGAGAAGGTATTTTGTTATTAACATTTTGAGAATTAATTATAGCTTGGAAAAATTGAGATGATTTTTTATTAGGTCCGTATGCATTAATTAAATAAAATACGACTCCATTCGAATTCAAACGTAATTTATGCCACTCACTTTCTCCAGAATACTCTTTGATACAAGAAACAATAGATATTTTCTTCGTAATGAAAGTCAGGACTCCTCTTTTTGAGCCGGAGCCGTAAAAAAATGATGGAATTTTTTTGGGAGACATAAAGGACACTTCGGAGAGCAAGATGTTTTACAGGTTGATTTGTTGAACTCAAAGTATTTTTCATTAAGCTATGAATAACTATGAGTAGGGATATTAAATAGTATTAAATAGGTAGCATAGTTCACTAAAAGGGACGCCATGTTAGAGGGTATTGTTATTCAAATACTTAGTTAATACAAAAATTGACAAATTTTTATAATAGAAACTCTTAAATAATCTTTATCCAAAGACTTTTAAAATGTCAAAAAAACACAATTATATAGTAAAATATCTAAGTTTTTTTATTTCGAATAAAATTTGTTTTTTGTACACTGTCTTCAAGATAGTCAGCTTCTAAAAAGATGATGTTACGTAAAAGTTATCTATATTTTTATATTTATATTATGATTTTTTTTTTCAGAAGTAGATTTGAAATGCTACGAATTTTTAAAATAACTTCTATATTTTATTAGAATATTCCCATATTTTTGTCTTCAAGGTAGAAAATGTACATACAGAATTATAACCTTATTAGAAAACATTTTCTCTTTATATACATATATATATATATATATGTCAAGTCAACAAGAAAGCGAGTTTGTTTTCAAATATTGAAATGAGAGAAAATTCACTTTTAAGTTTTTTTACTTTATAAATATAACGACCAAATATTTTAAAGTCATTTTAAGACCATTTGCGCACGGTTTTTGCTAATGTATCTTTTAATCGAGAAACCAAGGTTTTTTGTAAACCCAATAGAGCAATTGGATAAATATTATAACTGCACATGGAGCCGATATGGTCCCTGAAAGAACGTTCATCTTTTTCATAGCCCCAGAGTTTATTTAGTGGCAGTTGGTTTTTTCCTATAATTAAGTTGCAATTATTCGTACCATTATTGAATAAATCGAAATATACTATTGATACGAACAAAGGAAAATTGGTTCAAGAATATGATAGCAGTTCTAACTCAGATAAACTTGGTTTCTTGTTGAGTTGACTTATATATACTTTTGGGGTCCAGATATAATTAGAATTTAATTTATAGGAAGATATTAATATAGGAAAGGTAATGAAAAAAAAAATGATTGTTGATGCCTTTAATTTACCTTTTTTAAGGCCTCATTTGATGATGAATGGAGCTTTTTCATTATTATAATTTTCAAGAGAAAAGTATAAATAATTTAAAGTATACAACTATGTAAATGAATTGTAGTTATATTTTACTGAAATAATATAACTTTAATTTTTGTTTATATGTTTTCAAATATTGGTGAAAGTATCAAACTTCAAAACATTATAAATAAACTATAATTGTCTTCTGTCTCGTGAATTAAATTAATATACATAGTTACATATTTGAAGTAGTTTATTTCATATAAGAAAGTATATTCTTATTCGTAAAGGAAATAAACTTTTTTCAATCCTTGTTTTTTAGACATTATTTGATTTGAATGGAATGAAATATTCACGAAAATGAATACTGAATTATTTATTTTAACTTTTATATAGCAATGTTTGTCTTATCAAAGGGATTGAGTGTTTTCAACTGAGTTATCACTCTGAAAGTCATACATCTTAGAGAAGACATAATATACACAACCAGTTTTTATAAGGTTTTGCCCTTCTTCCTATTGCATTAACAATTCAGTCGTTCCTTAAATAAACATTTAACCATTTGATAAAGTTTTCTTAGAATGTTTTCTGTTTAAATTCATTCGTTTCATTTAATACCTATGTCTACAACCATTTTTCCAACATGACGTCCCTCGTGACTAATTAATTATTCTGTGACACGTCTATGAAAACGTTTTTAAAAAAATTAAGTTAATTTTTTAGACTTTCAATCTCATTAATACTTCAAAAAAATTTTTTTTTAAAACAGTTTTCTAATTAAACATATGGTATATTCGATATCTACCTAAGAAATGTACCAATATATATTTGATTTGTTTTAATAGCAATCAATTATTATCAACTTTGCTAAATGAAAAAATAATCAATATAACATTAATTTTATGCATTTACTATGATTTATACATTAATTATAAAAAGAAATGGAGAATAATCATTTTTCATATAAAGTTTTTGAGGTTGAATAATTTTTGATGATATACCAGCAAATATATATGTATATGTTATATCACTGTTTTATGTTTTTCATAAAGATAGTAGATACTAAAGAAATAAACAAATTGTGAAAATTTCATCTAATGGCTTTAAAAATAAAGTAAAGTAAATTGTTTTAAATTGAAGTAAGAGTTTTTTTTTTCCCTATAAAATTTGGTGATTGTTTATGCCTCTTCCAAAATGATCAACTTACAGAATGATGATAAAAAAATGTTCTACATATAGACTAACTGCAAATTATTGAAATAATCTGTAGAAAAGTACAAATTTGTATGACAAAAATTACTTTGTCAAGTCTCTGAAGTCTTTTATAGAGATTATGAGACATTTTTGACAAGCTTTAATTAAAATAAGACTCGTGTAAGTACCTTTTTTTTTCAATTGTAGAATGTACATAATTCAACTTTAGTTATCTTTTATATAGAATTATTCATATTTCAATGATTTTTTTTTTTTTTTAAAGTTAAAAAAATGGTGGTCGTTTAGACGTAGACAAATGAATTGGATAAAAAAATAAGTTATCACCTTCAAAGGAAATTATCGATTACGTTTGAAAGGGAATATCAGAGAAAAATTAAGTCTTATAAGTCAAATTAACTCTCTACATTCTTGATACCTTCTGTGAGTATCCCAAATATTCAATATATTTGAATATACAAACGAATGTATACGCAGATTATTGAATGAAATTTGTTTTATTGTATCTTTTATATATACAGAATATTAAATGAACTAGGAATTTTATCAATAGCTTGATTGTTGTTCAAGGTTGTTTTTTGTGTTGACACAACACAAATATTCTAAGGTATTTTATTTATACATAAAATTTTCAATCCTTTTTAAAAAAAAGATAAATAAAGTTATTTTACATAATACCTAACTATTATTGTCGAAAGATAAACTTACCTGAATAAAGCCTGTTCCAGACCCTGTTGTCGTCGTTGTTCCTCCAACATTCATACTTAATCGTTTTATATGTATATAGTAATTGACTAAATGGTAGTTTTTATACAGAGATTTGACTTCTTCTCTTGTTATGATGGAAAGTTTATTAGCTCTGGTTATTATAATTATATCGATTAATATATCAAACCTATTGAAACCCAAGAATTTCTAGCAACGTTTTGTATATTGAAATACTATCTTTGATAAAATTAAAGGACCTAAATAGGAAAAGATCGGGTATGATAAAAATCAAAAACAACACTAAAAATCAAAGGTGTGCTTTTAATTTCCAAAAGCTTTCTAACCTCACATAACAATTAAAAAATTCTTAGTATTAATAATCTGATTGAGATTAAGATATTTGAAACTATGATTGTTACAATTACTTTATATGTACATATGTTTATGATTTTTTTAACACTAATTGTGTTTATAAAATAACACCACATATTTTGATCCTTTAAGTAGAATCCCGCACGACAACTTGAAACACTTCTTCATTGATCAAATGTGATCTATTTTGACATAGTAATAAAATTTCTTTAATTACAGAAGAGTCAACTAGTTAAAGCACTTTTTTTTGTTAGCTAGCTTTACAAATTGTATTAATTTCGATGCATTTTTTTCCTGAATTTCGATAAATTAAACTCCGAATTTTATAATTACTATTAAAATAAATGCTGTATTATACGAAAAAGGACTCACACACATCATTCACTTGAATTAGTAGGAATCAAGAGCAATTATATATTGAAACCAATCAGAAAAAAATAGATAAAAAAAGTTCAGTGAAGTTATTTTTACTTTTTTTTTGTGTTAAGACAACTTCAATAAAAGAGTTCATTTGTTGATTTTTCAAACGGATAAATAATTTTAGCTATCATTAAAATACAAAATTAACTTTTATTTAATAAAACAAATGTATACCTTTAAAGATAAACTATGCATTTTTTTAGTTGCTGTATATACTTGAAAAAACCATACAAATATCATAAACATAACTAAAGTTTTTTTTTTTTTAAATATAGAAAGTTGTTTTTTTGTTGTTGTATAAGCTAAGTTTTATACACAAAAGGAACAATAAAGACGGGAATAAGACAGATAAAACTTCTATGTACTTTATTCTTAAATTAGATTTTAATAAAAAATAAAAAAAATAAATTAGCTTTGTGTTAACAAAAATTATTGAAAAATAAATGCAAAAGTTGTATTTATATTTATTCACCATTTCTGGTGAAGTAGTTTCTAATTATTATTCATTGCATGTTTTACTCATTTATTTTTATTCAAGTTCACATCCAAGGTCAATTTGTAGCATTTGCTATTCCAGAATAGATAAAAAAGGATTCTCAAATAATGATGAAATCAACTTTTTAGCACAAAACAATGATTTATTAACAACCTACTTTATTAATTTAAAATTATTTACATTTAAACAATTATACTCATGCTATTATGATTGAAATTTAAATATTTAACATATGTAGGTATGTATGGTGTAATTGTTATAAAATATCAATTACTAATTGACTGGTATTCTGTGACACAACATAAAGCTCATGTAGCTACAGTTGGATATCTCATAAATAATTAATATCAATAGATCAAAATCCAATGATGGCGTTAATTATCAGTAGACAATTATTAAAGTTACTCGTGTTACATTAATTTTATTGGACATTTTGATACGTATAAAATGCAAATTAAACAATCTGCTGATTTTTACAAGTTACAATTTGTACAAAATCCCAAGTTGTATGCAACATATACACACATTCAGCAAAGTGCCAGACAATTGCTCAATAGCTCTGAATATATTAACTTTGTTACTAATGTAGGACCTGTTGCTTTGAGTTATCTAATATACAACTGTGTACGTACATATTTATATAGAGAAACAATATATTGAAGGCTAAGCATCATACACAACTTTTTAATATTAATTATACATGTACTTTGCGATGTAAAAATACCACAAAATACACATTTTATCGAGAATAACTTCTTACATAATTGACATAACAATATGTTCAAACAGATAAATAGTATTTGATATCATAAAATATGTTGATTCTAATTTATTTATGTTTTATATTTATTATATATATATTTTAAATATTTTTTTGCTGTAGTTGTCGTCACGTAATAACCTATATATATATATACATTTATGGTATATACAAGGTGAGTGCTCTCTTTGATAACAAACTTTGGGCGCTCACTAAAGCGCGGTTATTGCAGTTAGGCATTAAATTTTTTGTTTTCTCAACAGCTGAATGTTTTTGGCTTCATCTTGTAAAAAAATGGCTGAAATTGAAGATTTTAATGTGCTACAAGATTGGAAAAGAAAAAGTGTTCTTGTTTCGATTCGCGCCGGAAGAGACAACCAAGAAATTGCTGACTTCCTAAAGTTGGACAGGAGCTTTGTCTGGAAGGTCAGGAAAAAGGATTGAAGGAGTCTGGAGGAGACTATGAAGGAATTGGATCAAGGTCAGCCCAAAAAATGCGTAAGGATTACTTCAAAAACCCCCATTTTATTGCCAGGGTTGACAAAAAGATCAACACTGATCCAATTTACTAATTCATTCCATTATTTAAGACTCGACAGCTTATAAGCTGATATGATGTCTCTAAGTGTTGCTGTATTTTTGATAGTACCCTCACCAGGAATGGTTCTTTTCTCAAATCTCAAAGGATGAGTAGACAAATCATGAGCTGATAAAAATAAGTACATGTTATGAGGATCTACCATTGTGTTTGTTTGCTTTTACTCTCATAATTTAATGATATAACTTGGTAGAGTTATTAGTAATCATTTTTGCCCAAATTGATTTTAGTTGCTCCTATATGTAAGTATATTAATTATTTGTATACAATAGTTTCCTGTTATATATAAAGTGATGCTCTTTGTTCATAAATTTCATTTTTAATCTATTATTATGTATGTCTGTAATGTGATTGCTTCTACTAATAGTTCATGTCTGTTTTTCTCCATATGTAATTGTTGAAAAAAAAAATAATTATAGATAAACAGATCCATCAAACTTATTACAAACATGTACTAACTATTGTAATAAAATGCTATGTTGATTTTAATCTAAAAACTAAATATTTTTTGTAGTTGCAATAGTTGTGATCGTCACTTACAAACACATATTTAAGACATACTATTGTGTAATATATTAACAACTAGAAGGGGTACCCTTGCGTTGCTCGGGATTTATTCAAAAGAGGAAAGTACAAAGATAAAAAAAAGGTATACATATTTTAGAATGCAAATATTCTAACAAGTATCATTCTTTTTTCTTCTTCTTTATGAAGCATCTAATGGTTTATAACTCCGAGTGAATAGAATAACGTAATAGCAAAGGGTTCAGTCGCCCTACAGCATATTGTAGCTCATCAAACAATTTTTTTAATTTCGTATCATGTCGTTCTATAAAGTGTATCTATTATTTAAACATTAATCACACTGATCAACATATAAAATGTTTTGAGTTAAGCTGAACTGAAGTATAATTTAATCCCTTGTTTCCAAATGTAACCCTTGTTTTTCATTATAAGACTGCAATTCTTCAGGTAGATGCTATAGAGTTATTTGTATTCTTTGGTATTTTTAAAATTCGATATTTTTTTTTTACGCTGACTGTTATAGATGGAGATTGGTGAAAATATATTTTAAATATAAATAATGTTTAAATATTATAAAGTCATCTTTATAATGCCTTTAATACGTTTGAGCCATTTTTGTTTGAGTAACAAAATGATGGGGTTTTTTTTATTCGAAGAATCATAGCTCCAGTAAAAATAAATCAAAAAAGTGTAAAAATATCTCATTTGATAGCTAAAAGTCTAAATTTCAATTCAAAAACTTCAAAAATGCATCGCAATATTGTCAAATTAAAGCTCATTTAAGAGGGAATTTATTAGAAAATTCCATAATATTAGAAAAAAATTGATTTTGTCGCGAGTGTTATCAATTATTTTTATTAACTGTCAACTCCAGAAATCAACTTTTAATTCAAATTGAAGAGGGAAAAAAACCACTTGAAAACAGATACCAATAAAAAAAACAAAAAAATAAATGTCTCTAATTTTGTCTGTTCTTTTTATGGCATAGTGCGACTATAAATACAACCTCGTAGAAATAATTAATCAATTAAGAGAATACAAGGGAGTTTATAAACTAATTATTTGCATATTAATTATTATATATTGTTTGCACGTACGTAAAGCAACAGCTTAGAAGGACATTTAATCAATATATTAATGGAAAAGGTATACACATATAGGAGGAACAAACATAGAGGATATCATAAACGAAACAAAAGAAAATAAGCTTTTATCTAATTCTACGTCATAAAAAGTAACAACGAAAAACACAAGAAATATTTTGCAAATATCAAATCGAATTTTTAATTATTTTTGTATCAATATGCCAAAGATCGTTGACCACGATGGATTTGTCCTTTCCAGATGATTTATAGCAGACTGCAAGTTAGTTTTAAATAAATTTGATGTTATTATTATTTTGAAAGACCTTGAATTTAGTTTCAAATGTAGATTGTTAAGAAAATTAGTTTTTTTTATTAGCTTGTGGTTAATTTGTAAATTTCTAAATACAACTTGATTTAAAAAAAAAAAAAGTTTAAGCACCACTGCTCTATAATGATAAACGAGAAAAAAGTTTATATAAAAGAAAAAAACTTCTTATAAGATTAAGTACACTAATTTATTTGTAGATGATTTAATGTTCAATTATGTTTAAATTTAATGTCATTTTGTTGTATATATATCTATAGATAGATAGATAACAAAATGTATTTAACAATTTCAAATCTAATCAAACCATAATTATTGTATTATTAAAGTCTATATAGAGTTTCACATACAATTGTATGATATATTGTTGCACAGGATTTATTCGAAAGAGGAAAGAACACAGATATGAAAAAAACTCTATTTCAC